>CM040121.1:493513175-494968615 GCA_022559845.1 Amorphophallus konjac
AGCCATCCAGGTACTCATATACCCTAACTCATGAGCAATCCGCTTCACCCTCTGGTGGAGAGGAATCTCGCGCGCTAGCTTTTCTCCTCCCCATTATTGCTTCCACCACAGCTCTATTGACTTAGCCATCGGAGGGTTTTACCCCAGGGAAGCCCCCTGGGCCCTCTGATACGTTTCCCTGTCTTGCAGTTCATCTTCAGGTGATCTACAGCCCGCTCAGGATACAAGCGCGAGATTTTGCCTCTTTAGTAAGAGATGATTATGCCTTGTCCGACAATCCAATCTTTTATCAACTTAATGTCATTAAACATGATGTCTTAAATCCTTTTTCGAACTTCTCTTTCAACTACTTGTAATCTTGTACTACTCATACCTCGAATGATAATTTTGCTAGATCTATACTTTAGTTGGTAAGCTTTACCTTGAAATTCTTTGGCCATACATATTATGTGGATGTCTAAATATACTTGGGATCTATGATCCATAACCCCAATGTCTGGCGTTAATGAGGCCCAGTCTGGTCCTGGGGGAGCGCCCGAAAGTACTTGTGCCCATGAGAGTTGAATAACCTGGTGTGACATTGCACCATAGTGCTTGACTTGCTAGATTGATTTATGACATTCAACAGTTTGTGAATTACTTAACTTTCTTGAATACATGAAGTACTTGAATTACGTAAAATACTTGACTTGTACACACGTGCGTGAAATGGCCAATTCCATGATAATACTTTCTACATGATCATTCTCTTCTTGAACTTTACTCTTGATATCTTGTCTACTTGTCATTCCAATTACTTGCATTACTTTACTCTCTCTCCTCTTCTTGTTCTATGTTTTATTTATGTTTCTCGGCATAGCACATACCTTTATCCAAAAATGTTAATTACTTTAAGTTGCCTGGTATAGAGATATAAGTCCTACTGAGCGTTTCGCTCACCCTATGTTTTCGGTTAACATTGCAGGTAGTTTCGACGATGAACCCCAAACACATGGGGATGGGCAAGAGTGAAACGAGGGATCAAGTTTACCTTAGTTACCTAGGTTTATGAGTATTACTCTTGTTTGAATTATGTACTTGGAAGTTGTGTTATGCATCTTAAGGCTTAATGTTGTTGTAAAACTTTATTTTGATGAAATAAAAGTATCCTTTTCTTATCATCTACCTTGTGATTGGACCCCCAATTGTACATGCTCTGATTGACATGAATGTTTACGACTCGTCGCTGCTTGATATTTCACGTCGGGGCATGACACTAAGCATTCCAAGTCACCTCGATCAGAAGGCCAAGAATCAGAAACTATGACCCCCTGCAGATGCTGGGAACAAGTTTACTGTGAAGAAATGGCTTTACAAGCCAAATTTGACATGGCAAACAATAGTGAAGCTAAAGACACCGAAGAAGGAGGGGCTTGCTTCTCTTGCAGACCTCCCTTGGCGGTAATACCAGCACACCCTAGACCGATCGAAAATATCTTTGATGAAATCGATCGGATAATACCCACCATTGAAGCTATGACCAGGAAGGAGCAAGCTATCTCCAATGAAGATATAGCTGCTCAAGGCAACATGGTAGCAGTATCAGCCCTATGCACTGCCGAGCCGAAGTACCTTCCATCCGAGTCAGCAATAAGCAAATGCCAGCCCCTCGAAGCTACTAATACATCACCTGAAGCCGAAGATGCAGAAGGCCCATTGGTAAAACAGCTCGTCCCTTTGCCATCGGATGAATTAGAAGTCCTTGAGGAGGTCCAGGGACAACACAATGAAGACGTGGAGGTACTTGAACTCGACGATGATATTCAAGATTTCATTGACCTTCAACCGGCACCCCCAGAAATTGAAGACGGAGGCCAAGACACAATCGATGAACTAATAGAGGTCAATTTGGAAGGTGAGGATGATTCTAGGCCGACTTTCCTCAGCGCCCAGCTCTACTCAGAAGAGTAGAAGCTGTATATCCAGTTGTTGCAAGAATTCCAAGATTGCTTTACCTGGAGCTACAAGGAGATGCCACGACTCAGCCCTGCAGTTTCACAACATGAGTTGGCTATGAATCCTGAAGTAGAGCCAGTAAAACAACCACCCCGGCGCATGCGGCCGGAGCTTATCACCCAGATATGCAAAGAAGTTGACAAGCTCATCAATATGGGTTTTGTTGAAGAGAACCAATATACCACCTGGTTGGCCAATATTGTGATCGTAAAGAAGAAGAATGGGCAGATACGAATATGTGTAGACTTTCGAGATCTGAATAAGGTATGCCCAAAGGATGACTTTCCGGTGCCAATAATGGAAGTCATGATTGATGGTACAACCAGTCACGAAGCCCTGTCATTTATGGATGGATCATCCGATTACAACCAAATATGGATCGCGGAGCATGACCAGGTCCACACCGCCTTCCGAACTCCTAAGGGCATCTACCACTACAAAAGGATGCCGTTCGGTTTGAAGAACGCTGGTGTAACTTACCAGTGAGCAATGACCAGAATCTTTGATGAATTACTCTACCACAAGGTCGAGTGCTATATAGATGACCTGGTAGTCAAGACCAGAAAAAAAAAGGAAGACCATCTGCAGGACCTCTGAGTTATATTTAAGAGGCTTAGGCAATATGGGTTAAAGATGAACCCCATGATGTGTGCCTTCGAAGTGTCTAGCGGCAAGTTCTTGGGTTTCATTGTCAGATACCGAGGGATCGAGATAGACCCCACAAAGATCAAAGCAATCCAGGAGTTACCTCCGTCGAGGAACCTCTCCGACCTTCGGTCCCTACAAGGCCAGTTGACTTATATCCAGCGGTTCATATCCAACTTCTCGGGGCAGTGTCACCCCTTTTACAAGTTAATGATGAAGGACATACCCTTCTACAGGGATGAAGACTGCCAGACGTCTTTTGATAAGCTGAAAGATTATTTGAAGACTCCTCCTGTGCTTGGCGCATCGGTGAAAGGGCGGCCGCTAATTCTGTACATAACTGCCACACATTACTCTCTAGGGGCAATGTTGGCCCAAAAAAATGAGGAAGGAAAAGAACAAGCACTTTATTACCTCAGTCGCAGGCTGGTCAGAATTAAGGAAAAATACACCTTTATCGAGAAGGTCTGCTTAGCCTTGGTCTTCGTGGCTAAGAAACTTTGACACTATATGTTGTCGCATGAAATAAAGCTAATATCCAAAGTGGATCCGCTGAAGTACATACTATCCCAACCAGCACTCAAAGGCTGATTAGGCAAATGGGCGGTAATTCTCATGGAGTTTGACATCTCCTATGTGTAGTAGAAAACTGTCAAAGGCCATGCCATCGTAGACTTCTTTCCTGTACACCCTGTGCCTGAAGAGTCCCTACTGGCGACAAAACTCCCTGAAGATGAGACCCTGGAAGCAAACCAAGTGCATCTTAATTTATGGCAGTTGTATTTTGATGGTGCATCCAGAATCGATACTCTAGCAACTGGGCCTGCTAAAGTCAGAGCTGGTGCAGGCATAGTCCTGAAGTCTCCCGAAGGGGAGGTCATATATACCTCCTATTCAATAAAGAAGCCCTGCACAAACAATGAGGCTGAATATAAAGCTTTGATAATTGGTTTGCAAATTGCCTTGTCCATGGAAATCCAAATGCTCGAGGCGTTCGGAGACTCCATGCTAGTCATGAAGCAGGTGGAATGACATTTTAACGTGCGCAAGCCGAAGCTCCTTCCTTACTACCAATTGGTGATGAGCCTCATGGTGAAGTTCTACTTCATTGAAGTGAAGCATATCAATTGAGGACAAAATGCTTAGGCAGATGCCCTCGCAAAGCTAGCCAATTCCTTGGTAATCCCGTCGGACGGGAGTCTGAATATAACCGTCATCAATAGGCACCACGTACCCAGCATGATAGAGGTCCTGGCAAATGAAGAAGAAAATGAAATAATGACCGTGGAGAAAATCCAACAGCCCGATTGGCAAGAACATCTCCTGCATTGGTTCCAGCACCAGCAATTACCAAAGGAGAAAGAGCAAAGGATGAAATTGATCAGAACCAAAGACTCCTACGAGTTGAGAAATGGAACCTTGCTCTAGATAATGGCAGACACCCAAAAGAAAGTCTTACTCCATTGCTTGTCTGTGGAGGAAGCCTGGCAAGTGATGAAAGAGGTTCATGCCGGATCAACCGGGGTGTGGAAGCCTAGGAATCCACTCAAGGAGAAGAAAACGAACTAAACTACAGACTATCAAGCGACTAAAAATTAAGAAGGATTATGAAATGTGCCAATATGAGGAAAGAGCATACGTAGGATGCTAAAGGGATGTGATCGCCAGAGGGGTTACCTCAAAGAAATGAAATGATCGCGTGTACCTTGTATTGAGCACAGAGATTGTGAATCCTTGAGAGCGGGAAATGGCAGGTTGCTTCTTCCTCCCGCTTCGGCCGGCCGACGGAGAGGGCTTTCCTCAAGTACCATTGCAAAACAATGACAAACAAGTAACGAGTGGATCAGAAAGATGAAGGTGCAGTATTCAAATTCTAACGACGCAAGTAACGAAATGATGGCAAGACACACACATGGTTGGTGTTGTCTTTTAAACCCCTCTCGGACACGAGTAGGAGGAAAATGCTTATGATGAATGGCAATTATTCCGACGTAGAAATGGAAGAGACTCCCTCATAAAAGGGGGGGGGGGGTAGAAGACATGATATGATGAATGCAAGATAACTAGGAAAGAAGAGGAGAGAATGGCTTATTGGATGGTCGATGGCGAGATCCGGCGGAGCTTCGACAGCGTAGGGACGATAAGGTACCGCGGCGGGAAAAGGCGGCCTCTCTCCTGCGAGCATGGGCACCCGAGGATCCGGCAGGACCTCCCCTACAAAACACCCACGGGTTAGGAATCGAATCCGGCAGCCTCTCGGCGCTCTTTTTCGACCTCCTAAACTGAGGGGGGTAGGCCTCTATTTATAGAGGTCGGGAGGATGGGGGCGTCAAGAGGCCTGGACGCCTCCATAACTTAGATTTTATTCAAACGACAGGCTGAGCAACGGTCAGTCGATGGTCGGGGGTCGCCCGTGAGCTGGTTGATGGAGGCGTCCATGGGCCTGGATGCTTCCATAACTTGGATTTTCTTCAAACGACAGACTGAGCAACGGTCAGTCGAAGGCCGGGGTCGCTCGTGAGCTGGTTGATGGAGGTGTCCAAGGGCCTGGACGCCTCCATAACTTGGATTTTCTTCAAACGACAGGCTGAGCAACGGTCAGTCGATGGCCGGGGGTCGCCCGTGAGCTGGTTGATGGAGGCGTCCAGGTGCCTGGACGCCTCCATAACTTAGATTTTCTTCAAACGACATACTGAGCAATGGTCAGTCGATGGCCGGGGGTCGCCCGTGAGCTGGTTGATGGAGGCGTCCAGCGGCCTGGACGCTTCCATAACTTGGATTTTCTTTAAACGACAGACTGAGCAACGTCGATCGATGGCCGGGGGTCGCCCGTGAGCTGGTTGATGGAGGCGTCCATGGGCCTGGACGCTTCCATGATATTGTATATTTTTTTTTGTTCAATCTTATATATATATTTTTTGTCATTATTTTGTATTGATGGAGGCATCCAGGGGCCTGGACGCCTCCATGATGACCCCCGGATTCCCCCGAAAAGGGCGTCGGCAGTCGTCCGTTAGGCATTTTCCTGGTCCCGGTAACTTCTGATGCATCCCATTGATGTTTATACCGTTCGAATGCCGCATGATTTTCACAACGAGGCGGTTTCCGGATGCCGAAGGAGCGTTACGCTACTCGCCCAGAAGACGAGAGAAGACTCAGAGATAGGAAACACTCAAGTGATTCAAAATGCGAAAGCCGCTGCGGGGCGTCGCGTGGTAATATGAGATTTTCTCAGGGGACGTCAGGAATAGCGTGTCTACAGCTGCCCCGCCTTGGCGTCTGCTTTGCATGGGAGTGACACGTAATGGAATGGTATCGAAGTGGAATGAAATGGAGCGGGAATGGACTGATAAGTTGTTGCCAAGGTGTGATGAGACACGCTTTTGACATGACTGTTTGGAATCTTTCCTGTAGTTTCAATGAGGCGACCTTGAAGCAGGTCTTTCAAATTTGACGATTGTTTGGACGGAAATCAAATAAGGGAGGGTGAGATGTGCGCTTAGGCACGAAAATAAAGGAGACCAACTTCTCGGTGTGGAAGTACCTGGGTCATAAACCTGTAAGTTTCACCTTTGGGGAGCGGTTACCAGCCAATGTGGAAGTGCTGCGGCCAAGGTGGGTCAAACAAGGTAAAAAGCAAAGGAATATCTGAGGGTCTGTCCAAACAAGGGTCTCGTTTGGAAGGGCAGCGTAGGGCCGTTTCAAGGAAACTCGGTATTTCATTCGGAATAGAATATCTCATATTTGTAGGAATTGAAGCACAACGGCTTTCGCAATCGAATCACTTGAACGATCTTCCGCAATAGACTCAAAGTCCTATATGAATGCATGCTGGGTTTAAAGAAAAATTTAAAACAAACTAGAATAGAAAATAGCCAAGGATAATATTGTCAACTCGTTAAGAAAGGGTCAGGATACCGATCCAGTGAGCTAATACTGAGTTGGGGCCCGTTTATCCACGCACCGACTCACTGAATGGAACCATCGTTCCCACGCTATCACCAGTTAGCGGCCTATCCGTACAACCCAAATTCTTCTGGAATCATCACTGTTTTTGTTGAAGGGGAACTCAAATCCCAGATTCGTTTGGGTCGCAAGGTCCTTGACGTGTTATAATAGCGTAAATATCATATAGTATGATGCATGACATGGGGGACCAAACACTGAAGGATGGTATACAAGATAGGGCGAAAAACGTCCGTTGGTAAAACCTGCACAGACCATCATAGATTAAATACATCAGAAAGCAGTAGAAATATAGCAGAATCGTGCCACAGTACAAGGATAAAACAATGACGACTTGACCACTCATGTGACACGTCCCGTCCCGTAGCACCTCTCCTTTTATATAAGTACCTCCCTTAGGCTAGTTTATTCAAATGTACCAAGGGGAGTTTTTAAGGTTTAGGAGGAGGAGAAGAGGAGGGTCTAGGGATTTCAGGATGGAAGGAGAGTCTTCCCGCGTTATGAAGAGGGGCAGGCCTAGCAGTGAGATCAGGTGACTTTCTGACCTCGAGGGTCATCTGAGTGGGACGATCCAGTCGCATATGGTAAGTTGATTTATTTCAAATTTACTGCATGGACTCTCTTCTCACTTTCCTTCCTTTCTCTTCTTCTTTCCATCCGTATCCACTCTTTCCGGGCCCGAGGAAGTTTTCCAAACTGCCATGGCTTTCAGAGCTAACTTCCAACATCTCCATTGGCATGAGGGCTATACTCTCGAAGTGGCATCTTCAGGGGTTCCTTATTCACGCCAAACACTACGAGAGAATCCGCATGGACTGGGCGGCTATGGGCGCATTAGTGGAGATCTGGCATCCCCAGACCCACACTTTCATCTTCCCGACGTTCGAGGCGACCATTCTCCTCGAGGAGGTGGAGCTTCTGCTTGGACTGAAGAAATTCAAGAGTGAGGGGAAGACGAAGCCTATGCGGATGTTGACAAGGGCGACTTCCGAGAGCATCCTTGGAAGCTTCATGCCGTCCGACGCAGTCAGAAAGGTCCGCACTCAAAAGGGAATTGACTTGCAAAGGCTCGCGGTATGGGTTATGGATGCCTTGAAAGGGTCACCAGGTGATGAACATTTGGAAGGAATTATGAAAGGGTTCACCATCTGTCTGGCGGGTTCTCTCTTGTTTCTTATACCGACAACATAGTGGAGGAGGACCAACTGAGTGCTATCTGCGGGATTTGGAGTGGAAAGAGGGTGGGAGCCACCGTCCTTGCCTACCATTACAGCGGCCTTACTGCCTCGAGCATGGGTAAGCCTCCTTACGGTTGCGCACTCGTTCTAAATTGTTGGATTGATTTGCGTTTCAAATTCGACCACTGTGAGGGGATGCCACTGCTTCGAAGCTTTTCCAACAAAGCCCCCTTTATCACATAGCCGATGTGTTAGGCTTCGGAGGCACCGTGGCGAACCGTATTCCGTGGCTGAAGAGGCGTGAGGACTGGCGGTCTCACTTTCGAACCACGACACAAAACTTCTTCACTTGCACACCAGCATGTCTACTCTTACTTGAACTCCTCATGAGGTCTTCTCCCGAAGTTGAACTCCAACTGATCGGCGCGACCGAGTTTGTCCTTTACAACGTGCATCGGTGCTGCCTCCAGGTCGGCCTTCCACGTCACTCGTTCCCACTGCTGACCGGGATCGTTCCTTTGAAGAAGAGGGAGCTGGGCACGGAAGCGGACGCGAAGGAAGTGAAGGCCATTAAAGCATCCTGGAAGATAAGTGTTGTGGGAAGGGCCTTAGCGCATGTGGGGGAGGAATGCGAGCTGTGGAGGGCTTATGTAACCGAACTGGGGAAGTTAAGGCCTAGGGTGCCTAAGCCCCTGATGTAGCTCATCCTGCTTTTCCGATGGAATAAAATCTGGCACATGACATTTGGACTACTGTTCCCTTGGTTATGATTTTTATTTGTCTTTTGCATTTTTTTTGTTTTCTCTTTTGTGCTCTGGTTTATTCATATTATGGTCATATATATATATATATATACATTTTTATATGCTTAAATGGGGGCGTCCAGGGGTCTGGACGCCCCTAATTTTTTTTGAAAATTTTTTGACAAATTTTTGTTCTTTTTGTGGGGGCTTCCAGGGGCTTGGACGCCTCTTGACGCATCTATCTTTCTTTTTCTTTTTTTATTTTATTTGATGTGGGGGCGTCCAGGGGCCTGGACGCCCCTACACATCTTTTTAAAAAAAAACATAAAAATAAAAAGTGGGGGCGTCCAGGAGCCTGGACGCCCTCAAAAGGGCACACTTTCTATATAAAGGGGCCGCACCCCCCCCCCCCTTTTTCTCATTCTCGTTCATTCTCACGACCTCTTCTTCCCATGAACGACTCACTCTCAGTTCTGATGGAGCCAGGAGGCCCGAGCCAGGGTGGGGAGAAGCGGAAACGACGGGCTCGTCGTCCGAGGAGGTCGAGGGATTACGCCGAGGAGGCTGCCATGGGAGAAGAGATTGCTGCGGAAGAGGAGGCGCCTCTTTTGGCCGTGGAGGGTCCTGCGGGTGCTGGCGACGCGGGAGAGGATGAGCATGACGCGGTAAGCCCCTTAGACTTCCATCATGTTGGTTTATTAGGCTAAACAGGCGGTCAAGAGATGGTGTGGAGAAGGCTGGGGTGTGAGGGGAAGGAGGCGTCCAGGGGCCTGGACGCCTCCATCCTTTCTTTTTTTTTATTTTGTTTTATTTTTACTATTTTTTTTGGGTTATTACGTAATAAAAAATAAAAAATAAAAAAAGGAGGCGTCCACATGTGTGGACGCCTTCATGAATATATATATATATATTTTTTGATTTTTGTTTGTTTGTTTTTTTTGTTTGGGTTTTGTTAAAATAAAATAATAAAAAAGAAGAAGGCGTCCAAGTGGGTGGACGCCTTCAAATATATATATATATATATTATTTTTAAAATAACTAAAAAGTAAATATTATGTGCAGTGTTGTTGTTTATTATTATCCATGAGGCTGATGTGTTCCTTTTGTTTGTTTATTTTTGTGGTGTGCAGGGCGTGATGAAGAGCCGTATCAGCTGGTCCCTGGTTGTGGCAGCGTATCGTGGGCTGTCAGACTTTCAGAGGGCGCGTATGGATGCCATTGGTTTCGGAGCTTTCCTCAGGATCGAGCCCTTCCGGCTTGACCTTCCTCTCATCCAGGCGTTGAGGGAGCGGTGGCACGCATCGAGCCGGGCGTTTCTGATGCCCTGGGGGCACATGGTGCCGACACTGGAGGATGTAGCTCAGATCACAGGGCTACGAGTTGACGGAGAGGCAGTCAGTGGGGTCACTTACCCCGATTACCGATAGAGTGCCTTGGACCTGTTGTGGCTAGAGACGAGCGCGACTGACAGAGACAGCAGGGTAGTCGGCCGAGTGGGGATTATGGAGGCGCTCGGATTTGGTGACCCGCGCCAGCGAGTCAGCGAGACTGGAGCGGAGTTTCTGGCACGACTGGAGGGAGATGCCCGTGCAGCTTTCACGCAGGACCCGAGCGAGTGGGAGCTGGTGGACCTAGACCTCCGGAGGTTCCTTTTCTTCTTCCTGGGCCGCCTTTTGCTGGGCACGAAGGGGGACGGCATCCATTGCTGCTTCCTTGGGATCCTGGTGGACCTGGACAGAGTGGGAAACTATGCGTGGGGAGCCTGCTCGCCCATTTGATCGTGGATCTCTCCCAGACTTCAGAGAGGGAGACGACAGTCGGCGGCTTCGTACCTTTCCTTCAGGTAAACATTTTATTTATGCATTTTACCGTAGTTAACTATGTAATTATTCGTGCTAATGATGTATGATGGATGCAGTGTGGAGCTATTACTACTTTCCGATGGGGAGGGCTAGTCATGGGAACATGAGAGCCGTGCCCCTGGCGCGACGGTGGAGGCCGATCATGGTCGCGGCACCCCACGGCTACCAGCTGGCGTCGCTTCGACGGGAGCTGAGCGAGTACCCCGAGGCTATGGTATGATGCGTATGATTTTTTTTTTGTCTTTATACCTATGACTTAATTGAGTAACTAATATGATGCATGTATGGTGATGCAGGTGGTGTGGAGGCCCTACCTAGGCATCGCTAACGCTGGCCAGCCTTGGGTTGTAGCAGGTCTTCCTCGTTTCGGGCAGGACGTGTGGGTCCATTGCCTGAACGAGATAGAGCCGCTGCGGCTTAGGCTGGTTATGAGGACGTTGGGGTTAGCCCAGGAGTGGGTCGACGTAGACGAGCCGGTCCGCGTCGGGCGGAAGACCAAAGGGAAGGCGAAGATCGTGGACTGGCATACGCGCTTCCCTACATAGTACCAGGACTGGCAATAGGGCGGGGTCCCAGTGGTGTCCCATGTGCCGGAAAACACTGACTACCTGAGACGGTACCGGGCTACGTACGGGGAGCGTCTCTTCCTCGGTGGCATGGCAGGGGTAAGTGTGAAATGGAAAAGTCCTCCTTTCTATACGTATATGCATGTGACACTAACTTTCATGTGGTGTAGGATGCTCGTGACAACATGATTGCCGACATGCGGACCCAGCTGGCAGACACCAGGCGGCAGTTAGTGGCCATCCGACAGGAGTTGGAGATCCTGGTGAGTCTATGCAATGCATTTTTTTTTATTTTGTGACCTGGATTTCGATGCTTAGCCTCTGACTGTTGTTTGTTCCGTGTTTCAGCCGGCCCATCAGGCAGCGGCAGCCGGGATGGCTGGTGGAGCGGGTTCCAGTTCGTGGGGCCCTCCTCCGGAGGTTTCTGCCCTTCAGGAGCAGTTGGCGTACGCGGTGGCCCGGGCTGAGGAGGCCGAGCGTGACCGCGAGGCTCGAGTGAGTGTCTGCCTGACCCCGACTCTCTTTCCAGTTGCTCTTCTTCCTTCACTGTTCTCTTATGGGTCATGCGTGCTTTGACAGGTGGCCGAGATTCGGGAGGCCCTGGCCCGTTCTGTTCGTGCCGAGCAGGAGCGCGACGCCTGGGCAGCAGAGCGTGATGCCCGGATTGTGGATCTGGAGGAGGAGTGGTGACGGGAGGCTTAGGAGCTCCCTCGCGACGTGCGGGATTTACGTTTTGCCCTCGAGCTATCGAGGAGAGAGGCGATGCGGGAGAGAGAGGAGAGGGAGAGAGAGGACAGAGAGAGAGAGAGAGGGGGGGACAGGAGGGCGGAGCAACTGCGAGACTGGGACAAGAGGAGGGCTCTGGAGGCCCAGCTGACGGAGCTCCGATTGAGTCTCAGAACGGCGGAGGGGAGGCTTCGGGAGAGCGAGGAGCGGTATCAGAGGGCGAAAGAGCGCGGGGCGCGACTTCGTCAGTCTGGTTCTTTCTCCATGGGCAGCTTTCTGGTTTCCACAGCTGAGGAACGTCGCCGCGCCTTCGAGGCGGGTGTGGCACCACAGGGCGAGGCGAGCACTGCCTCTCAGGGTTCGAGGAGGCCCCCTAGGGACACCCGCCAGAGGGGGGAGGAGAGAGATGATCAGGAGGGTGGCAGCAAGAGTTAGAGAGTTGCTTGTACTCCCCACCTTTCTTATTTTATGATGTACTCCTGACTATTATATGAGATGATTTCTTTGTGGTGTATGCACTTTTCCTTTCCCGCACTTCTTATCTTGCACCAGGTTGTTTCGAGGCACGCTTCACGAGACCTTACCTTAAAACATGAGGAACTACGTTCTGCATAGAGGGATCCTGTTTCTTTTCTTCCCCTTTTGGGCGCGTCCAGGCGCGAGGACGCGTCGTAACTTTTGAATCCAAATATAAAGCGTGAGGCGGCCTTTCTCCTTCCGTGCCTTGCCCGCAAACGAACCCGCCTCTTGCCGAGATTCGCTCGTCTTCGTCTTCTTCCCTCAATGGAGTTCGGTAGGCCAGATCGTGGCGAGGGACTCCTCGCCCAAGGAGGGATGCGCCCGAGCATGGAGAGGCGTCAACGGAAGTGGAAGGGCCTTTTAGAGCACTCGTGGGACCCGAGGGGCCCGATGGCGCGGAAGGAGGCGAACGCGGCTGGGTGAGTGCTTCGGTTCCCACCTCTATGACTTGTTTTGAGTTTGGAGCGAGTGGTGTGGGAGTGGAAGGGGTTTGGCGAGGGCGGCACTCACATGATGGGTGCGTCCTTGATAGGGGACGCGTTCTCGTTAATTGACGGAGGACCTCCCTCTTTGATGCAGGGTACGGTGAGAATCCCGGGCTTGGCTGACGAGTGGGCGAGCGCGGATGAGCCGAGCCGTGTCAGGAAGGAGAGTCGCGGCAAGGCGAAGCTCAAGGACCGGCGCGTACATTCCCCTGGACAACAAGGGAGCGCACCGGTGCAGGGCAGCGGCGGCCTCCTGCAGCAGCGGTGGGGGGACCGAGCGGGGGCTCCTCAGCTTGGGAGACGGACGGAGGTGACAATAGGGCCTTGAAATTTTTATTTTTGCCATGAAATTCCAGAATTTAACCAACGGCCGTTGTCTATCTATTTTTTATGTACTCAGCAGGAAACAATGGTAGGGATGGCTGGCGGATCGTCCTCCAATCCTCAGGCTCTTTTTCTGGAGATCGCCTCCCTCCAGGAGCAACTTGCCAGTGCGGTGGCCCGCGCGGTTCGTGCTGAAGAGGAGCGTGATGCCTGGGCCGCAGCTGTGGTAGAGCTGCAGCGTCGAGGTGAGGGGAGGCCCTCTCCAGACATTCTGGAGTTAAGGGTCCTTCTCCAGGTGACGAGGAGGGAGGCAGAGAGAGAGAGAGAGAGGAGAGAAGGGCCGAGCGACAGTGAGACCAGGCCGAGAAGAAGGCCTTGGAGGCCCAAGTAAGGGAGCTCCAGCTAGGCCTTCAGGTTATGGCGCAGAGGTTAGGATCGATGGAGACGCGCTACGAGAGATCGTGAGAGTTAGGGGCGCTACTTCGCCGGTCCGGACGCTTTTCTGCTGGTGGCTTCCTTGCCACGCCAGAGGAGGAGCAGCGAGCCACTGCTGTGGAGCAGGCGCCACGAGGCGAGGCGAGCACTGCACGGGGGTCTAGGAGGCTTCCGAGGGATCTTCACCTCGGGGGAGAGGAGAGGGACGCCTAGAGGGATGAGCATGAAGATGATGTCGAGAGTTGGCAAGTCAGTGGACCCGCCTCCTCTCTATGATTGTGATATTTGTGACAGCTTATATAGACTTATGAGTGATTTGATTTTTTGTTGTTTGTTTGTTTTCTTGCGTGTCCCTTCTTCCCTACGCTTCTTTGTACTATTCTCTTGTGATGTGTCTGCCGACATCCTGCCTTAGACGGAGGATGGCATCTTGCTGCGACTATTCTTTCACGGGAATATGTCGTCAAGGTCAATGATGACAGCTTAGGCCTCTTCTCCCGGATGATTTTTCAAACTTTGCGGATGGCCTCCACGTTATGACAGGGCGCCACAGGGAGCAGGTCATCATATTACACCGTCCGATCCACCACCTTGTGCGGGTGGTGAAGTGACTCATGGGACCGCAGGGGAGGCGCCCTATTGTGAGGGCTATCGTTAAAGGTGATGGAGGCAATCTTGGCCCGTACTCCTCCCATTTCTATATATACCTTCCTCTTTTGTTCTTCCAGGGGCATCGAGGGCCAACTTGAAGGGTACTAGGAGGAACTCAGAATTTCGGATGGAGGGCGAATCTTCCCACTCCTCGAAGAGAAGCAGATCCAGCGGTAGCAGTTCCAGGAAACTCTCAGACCTCGAAGGGCAGTTCAGCGAGAGGACCCAGTCGCAACTCGTAAGCTGAGCTTTCCTGCCCCCCCTTTTCCAATTCTTCCTTTCTTTCTTTCTTTCCTTCTTTCTTCCCTTTGACAAGACCTTCTCCATTCCTCGTGCATGCGCAGAGCGTGATGAAATCGCATATTTCATGGGAATTAGTAATGGCAGCATACAGGGGTCTCCCGAATTTTCAAAAGGCCAGGCTGGACGTGATGGGATTTGGCTCCTTTCTTCGGATTGAGCCGATCAAGCCCGACCCGGTCCTCATCCAAGCCTTGCGTGAAAGATGAGACTCAGTGAGTCGGGCATTCTTGATGCCCTGGGGGCACCATGTGCCCAGTCTAGAAGATGTGGTCCGAATCATGAGCCTCAAAGTGGATGGTAAGGCAGTGACCGGCGTCACCTATGCGGATTACCGAGAAGGCGCCCAGAAGCTACTGGGGTTGGACTTAGACAGTCGGAAGCACAGATCAGTAGCTAGGGCATCTATCATGGGGGCATTAGGGCTCACTGATACTCGTCGACGGGACGATGAGTCCTCGGAAGAATTTATGGAGAGGATGGAAAGGGGATGTCGTGCTACGTATTGCACAGATTTTGACAATTGGGAGAGATCTAATATGGATTTGAGGAGATTTCTCCTCTTTTTCCTGGGAAGATTGATAGTGAGCTCGAAAGGAGACGGCATCCATTATCGTTTCCTAGGGCTGCTATCTGACCTCGAAAGAGTAGGACAGTACGCCTGGGGAGCTGCCATGCTAGCGCACCTGTTTACGGGCCTGTCCCAAGAGGCAGATCGTGAGATGACTGTGAGTGGGTTCACACCACTTATCCAGGTATATTTTTTTTTGTTTATTTTTATTATATATTTTTATGTTTATTTGTAATAGTCCACTTGAGGCATTGACGGCATATGATGATGCAGCTGTGGAGCTATTATTACCTCCCGATGGGGAGAGCTCAGCATTGGTGACCAGCGATGGTGCCGTTAGCCAGGCGGTGGCAACCGATCATGGGTGTAGTGCCTGTAACCTACCAGCTGATGGTGCTAAGGCGCGAGCTACAAGAATTCCCTGGAACGATGATGGGATTTTTTTTTTGCTTTTATTTTGTTATATATATTTTTCTGTCCTAACTAGCTAAACGGGTATGTATGACCTCACCTAGGTAAACTGGAGACCCTACTCAGGCATGGTCGATGCCGATCAACCATGGGTTTTAACAAGTCGTGCCCGGTTCGGACGGGAATTGTGGATACACTGCCTAAATGAAATCGAGCCGCTTCGGCTACGATTGGTTATGAGGACCCTATGGCTGGCCCAGGAATGGGTGGATACGACTGCGCCACCTCGCGTTGGAAGAAAGACACGGGGACCAGCAACTTGCGTTGATTGGCGTGTGCGGTTCCTCGAACAGTATGAAGACTGGCAACGAGGTGCCACAATCATGGAATCACATGTGTAGGATAGTGAAGACTATCTGCGTCTGTATAAGACAATGTACGCAGAGCGGCTCCAACCCCGGGGACTGGTGGAGGTGGGTCTCCTTTTTCCTCTTTTCTCCTTTCCTCGTCTCCTCTCTGTGGATGCTGACTCCTATGGTTGCAGGATGTCCGTGATACCATGATAGCGGACTTGCGATCACTCCTGGCAGAAACGGAGCAACAATTGGGTGACACCCGTGGAGCCTTGAGCGCTTCGGTAGGTGTATGTACAATGCGCACTCTTAATTAAAACTCTAGATTGATGGCGTTCGGCCGCTAATTTTCATCCCATGTGGTTATAGCGCGCTCAGATCGACGCGGCTTCATCAGCGATGGGAGGAGGTGGCGTCTCTTCCAGCTTATGGATCCCCACCTCAGAACTTGATTTGCTTCATGAGTAACTTGCTCGGACTACGCAGCATGCCGCGGAGGCAGAAGGAATGCTCTCTATACATGTAAGAGTTTCAGTGTTGAGTTCTCCTTGTTTATGCCTTGCCACATATCTGAGATAGTATATCTGGCAGGAAAAGGAGACGCGAGAGGTACTTGCCCATACTGCACAGAGAGAGGCTAGGATAGCAGAGCTGGAGGAGGAATTGCGGCGTCGTCCTGATGACTATTCTTCCAGGGATGCCATGGAGCTGAGAATCACCCTTCAATTGGAGAGGGAAGACTGTGAGAGAGAACGGGCAGAGAAAGAGAGGGACAGAGAAAGAGAGAGAGCCGACAGATTGGCTGAAAGGGAGAAGCGAAGGGTCATGGAGGCCCAGTTGTTCGAACTCCGAACCAGCCTTGGCCTCGCTGAACAATGGCTGAGAGATGGTGAGGAGCGCTACCGAAGAGCACGAGAGCGTGGCTTTCGTGTCAGTAGCTCCTTTGCTGCTCTCACGGATCAGCGTTGGGGTGTAGGAAGAGGAGGAGTACAGAGCGGTAGGAGTACCACTTTTCGTAGCTGGGTAGCACCCTTGAGAGCATTCTGCCCGGAGAGTAGCGGGACGAGTAATGCAGAGAGAGAGGGCGGAACTTGATGTAATTTTTCTATTTTTGGAATAAAATATAAGGTTCGGTTTGTTTGGTTTTCACCTTTACTTTTGTCGCCCCGAATCCCTACACACATCACTGAGACAAACAAATCAGAATTTCTGCTCTGACTTGGCCCCTTGCTCAATAAGCAAATGGTCACTTTGACTGTCCTTGATAACTGGTCAAGGGGCCAAGCCTTTATTTAACGAAGGCAAGGGAAAGATGTGGTGATGATGAATGCGACAGACAAGCACACGAATGCAAGCAAGATTAAAAAGTGAAATGCTGCATACAAATGTAATCATGCGAAATTGATTTGTTTTTCTTTTTATATTTGGCATTTTTTGTTGTTGTTGTTTTGTTAAAAAAAAAAAATTTTTTGTTGTTTGCAAATATGTACATTTTCTCTTTTTCCATTTTTTTGTTGTTATTTTTATCATTTCATTTTTTATTGCTAACGCCTGGTAAGCACCCAAATGGCACCTAACCTATATGAGAACAGGGGTTTCTTACTAACCTCCCAGGTATCCTAAGCGCACATCTAGGTTGATTTGGGCCTCTAGACCCCTCGAATGATGGTTCCGCCGGTTAAGACTTACCCTGATGACAATACCGTCATGCCATGCTTAGGCTCCCAGTCGCTTCCGACCATAGAGATTCACCCAAAAGGTGTTTGAGGTAAATGATTTGCCCGACCCGGGTCTATTTCCTCACAACTCTAGATGGTATATGATGGAACACCCTGGAACCCTAACGACCAACCGTGTGACGCTGACCCAGAATCAGACGCCATTGCACCTAGAGGTGACGCGCTTGTATTGGCATAAGCCCAAGGTTAAATAAGAAGACATCAAGTTGGTAGACAGGGGTCTTGACCGGCCAGAAACACAGGGACTCCTTCGCGGCGATAGCCTTTTCTTTTTAAAGTAGACAACCGTATGCGTATATGAAAATAAGGTCGCAAACCCTGGTGGGTTTCACCCTTCAGAAACTCCATCGAGCTTTCATCTTTAGAGGAGGATGGAAGAGTGTAGGGGGTAAACCTCCTGAGAGGACCGGTAAAATCGTTAACCTGGTGAGCCAATAAGGGCACATTAACTCTCCCCTTTCAGACAATTTTGGATCAAATCTCGAGCATTTACATTCCATGGCCCCTTTTGTGGATTGAGACTTTTGCTTTGAGGGGTTCTATTTATCGCATCAGGCACGGTCATGACCAGGCTTTTCTCTTGATTTTGATTTTGTGTTCCTTTTGCGAGGGAGATATAGTCATTTGACGTTGTGGGCTCCCTTTTGTATGCCTACGAGGACACTGCCCTCTTCTCGTGCTCTGATCGATGCTCGAAGAAGTGGATCCTACTCTTGTCTTAAGGGGATTTGAGTTTTGGTTTCTCATGCTCAGCGTTTTAAGGGCGCCGACTGTCTCATTTGGTCGAAGAGAAAAGAACAAAGATTACAGCTTCTGAGATCTTCTGGGTGAGGCCCCACCGTAGGTGATGCTACCAACTTTTTGGATAAAATACATAAGTGAGTACATGTTGGCTTCCTTCGAGCGAGCATAGGCCGACGTGGCCGGACAGGGGTCTCCACGGTTCTGGCAAACCAAGACCCGGTGCCTACCAAGCCTTAATGGGCCCTCTCCTAACATGAAGGTTGGATGCAGGGACTTAACTACATGGTGACCACCAGGCATCGGCATTTTGAATTTTTCATATTTTTAGTGATTTTCAATATTTTTTTTGTTTTTGATGTTTTCTTTCTTTTCATCATTTTTTATTTTTTTTGACACTAAGCTAAGGGTAGTACTTTTTAGATAAAGCCCATTCCAAGGGTAGGATAACTCGGTCCCTTCGGCGTTGACTAGCTTGTAGGCGTTGCCAGGGTACACGGCTTGAATTACAAATGGTCCTTCCCAATTGGGTTGGAGCTTAGAACGCGGCCCTCCAGGTTTGACAAAAATTCATTTTACGATCATCTCACCGACTTTGAATTTTCTCTCAATGACTTTCTTTTGGTAAAAGCGAGCGAGTCTATTTTGGTACACACGCGCATGCTCGGCAGCGGCCAGCCGCTTCTCATCCAAGAGTTCCATCTGGGCGAGGAGTGAATTACGACGGTCATCGAGGGAAAATTCCTCATCCAATTGTACCCTTAGAGAAGGGATCAGAGTCTCGTACGGGACTACCGCTTCCATACCATAAGTAAGGGCAAACGGAGTCTGCCCGGTGGGGGTACGGATTGAAGTGCGATAGGCCCATAGAGCTTCGATAAGCTTTTCTGGCCAGTCTGAAAACTTACTGGACTCGCATGTTTTCTTGATGATTTTGATCAATGTTTTATTGTTGTCCTCCGCTTGGCCATTACCTTGTGGGTAATAAGGCGATGAATGATGCAATGCAATTGCGTACCTTTTACAGAGGTCCTGAAGGTCCTGAGAAATGAACTGTGGCCCATTGTCGGTGACGATTGTGCTTGGGACGCCGAACCTGGCGAGGATGTTCTTCATGATGAACTTGCAGACTGTTGACGCCTTGATTTCCGTGTAAGCTTCGACTTCGGCCCATTTGGTGAAGTATTCCATCGCAGTAAGGATGAAAGATTTCTGTTTGGTGAGGGAATTGGGATCACCTAGGGGACCGATGATGTCGAATGCCCACATGGAGAAAGGCCATGGGGAGGATATTGGATGAAGTGAGGAAGATGGTGAATGGATTTTATCGGCGTGAAGTTGACACTTGACACACCTACGGACATAGACGGCACAATCCTCTTCCATAGTGGGCCAGTAAAAGCCTTGCCTAATGATCTTCTTGGCGAGCATCTGGCTATTCACGTGGCCACCGCACACACCCGAGTGTGCTTCTTCTACGCATTCCCAAACCTCATTATCGTCAAGACACCTTAACAGAACGCCAGTAAGGCTCTTCCTATAGAGTAGACCTCCAACCAATGTGTATTTCTGAGCCACCCTTCTTATGGCTTTCTTATCTTCTGTGATGGCTCCTTCAGGATAAGACTGATCTTTATAATATTTGAAATTTTCATAGAACCATGGTTTCTCATCGTCAGCCAGCTCTTCTTCGACTTCTGCAAGCATGATCTCCCTCTTCTTAAGAATTTCTCCCTTCTGGATCTTCTGTAGGACTCGTTCCTTGATCTTTAAGAGGTAAGGGTCCTGAACGGCAGGGACAAGACGCTTGTAGAGAATGATGGATCTAAACCATGCACATAAAGGAAATTTGAAGGATGACGCCAAGGAGGCGAGGGCATCGGCCAGAATGTTCTGTTCGCGAGGAACATGGACAAAGATCAGCTTGGTGAACAATTTGGCATAGGCGGAGACCAGCTCCTGATATGGTTTGAGCTTGGGATCGAGGGTGCGATATTTGGTAAGCACCTGGCGGAGAACAAGTTGACTATCACCCACGACTCACAACTCAGTGATATAGAAAGAACGGGCTAGTTCCAGGCCAGCTAGAAGAGCCTCGTATTCAGCGATGTTGTTGGTGACTAGGAACGCGAGCTGAAATGCCTCTGGGATGGTAACGCCTTCAGGCGTTAGAAGGACAATGCCGATACCCTTCCCTTGGGAATTTAGAGCTCCATCAAAATATAATGTCCACATTGGCTTGTCGGATTGGGCGATGGACATTAGTTCCTCATCTGGAAACTCTGATTGGACAGGGTCAAACTTGGGGAGAGGATGGTGGGCGAGATGCTCGGCTATGGCATAGCCTTTAATTGCCTTTTGCTGGATGTAGGTGATGTCGAACTGGGAAAGAAAACTTTGCCTGCGTGCTAGCCTATCAGTAAGGATGGATTTCTCCAGAAGAAACTTGATAGGGTTCATGCGAGCAATCAAGTGGACCTCATGAGCCAAGAAGTAGTGCTTCAATTTCTGCACCACCAAAACGAGGGCAGCACAGGTTTTCTCCATGACTGTGTACTTCTGCTCACAGGGATTGAGAAGTTTGGACAAGTAATAGGTTGCCCATTCCTTACCTTCTTCATCAACTTGTGCAAGGACAGCTCCCACGGAGTCGTCCAAGACTGAGATGTAGAGGATCAGAGGTTTTTCTGATTTGGGTGGAATGAGAACGGGTGGACTAGCCAGATATTCCTTTAACCCTTCAAAAGCTTTTTGGCATTTAGAATCCCAGTGGAATTTCACTCCTGGCTTGGTCAACTCATAGAAAGGTCTACACCTTTGTGAGTGCTGAGACACAAACCGACGAATAAACTGCAACCTCCCGATTAAACCTCGGACTTCCCTCAAATTCTTGAGAGGTGGCATATCCCTGATGGCCTTATCTTTGTCGGGATCTATCTCGATCCCTCTTTTACTCACAATGAAGTGTAGTAATTTACCCAATGATACACCGAACACACACTTCTTCGGATTCATTTTCAATTGGAACTCCCTTGATCTCTGCAAGACCTTAGCCAAAACCCTTGGATGTTCCATCCTGGTCCTTGATTTCACCAATAGATCATCCACATACACCTCCAGATATATGTGCATCATGTCGTGAAATATGGCCATCATAGCTCTTTGGTAAGTAGCTCCAGCATTCTTTAACCCAAACGGCATGACCACGTAACAATATGTTCCCCAAGGTGTAGTGAATGATGTCTTCTCTTGATCCTCTTCTGCCAAACAAATTTGATTATATCCTGAAAATCCATCTATGAATGAGAGGGTCTCATACCCCGCTGTGTTGTTGATCAACACATCAATGTGAGGCAAGGGAAAATCATCCTTTGGACACGCGCGGTTAAGGTCCCGGAAGTCGATGCAAATCCTGACTTTCTCATCTTTCTTCATGACCGGTACAATGTTTGCCACCCATTGAGGATAAAGGACGACTCTAATAAACCTGGCTTTATGGAGTTTGTCGACTTCTTCTTTCATTTTCAAAGCCATTTGAGGGTGGAAACGCCTTAACCTTTGTTTTACCGAGACGGACCCTGGTTTTAGGGTTAAACGGTGTTCGACCAAGGTTGAATCCAGACCCGGCATATCCTCGTAGCTCCATGCAAACGTGTCCTTATATTCCTTGAGAACTTCAATTAATGCCTCTTCTTCAGAGGGTAGTAGATTATCACTTATGAGGATGATCCTAGGGTCTTCCTCAGTTCCCAAGTTGACTTCTTTGGTGGACTCTTCTACGGCGGTTGACGGCTCGTCGAATCTCCTTATTCCACTAGCATATGCGCCAGCCGCATCCTCATATTCTTCACCCTCATCTTTAGTAGGGTATTCTTCATCTGTGATCTCGTAGACTCCATACCCCTCATTAATTGTGCAGTTGCCCATGCATTCTATTTCCGGTAGCAGGATGGGATTTTCTAGCAACTGAGGGATGGCAAGAAGGGCCTGACACCTGGCGGCTAAATCCAGAAGGAATCGACGAGGGATCTGCCTACCCTTGGATTTCTTCCTAGGTACTACATTTGACTTATTATTCCTAGATTGACTGACATTGTTTACATTAGAAGAAAAAGATGAAGAGGATGGTGAAGAATGCACAGGGAAAGACCCCTCAGAGGAGGGGTAGAAAAGGTCGCTCATCGGACCTTGGACGGGTGGTCCGCAGGGCAGGACGCACCCGCGGGAGATGTAGGAGGTTTTCTCAACGAAGATGTGTTGTTGAGGAGTTTGGAAATTGATGTTTTTTTTTCTTTTTCATTTTTGATGACAAAACAGTGAAAAGAGATCGGAGGAAAGAGAAAAGTGGTTATGGCTAGAGGATTGGGAGGCTCATAGAGCCGATCATGATTGAAGACCTGGCGTGGGTTGAGAAACCCGCACAGGTATGTAAGTAGAAAGTGGGATCTGGGAAGATCATCAGATAACCATCTGGTCCAGGAAGATGACAGCAACAAAGGCTGTGACGAGTGAATGGAGAAGATGACGGCTAATGTGTCGTTGGTGGTGATGGTGATGGCGGATGAAGATCCGCTGGTGACAGGGTCCTTTTGAAGGGGACAAGGATAGTTTGGAACCTTGGCAACAATAATGATATTTTATGGCATTCCGAAGATCAATGGCGGTCCTTCAAGCTAGGGAGACGAGAACATCCTTTCCAGTACAACGGAAACGCCCTGTATATCAAACCATTTGTCCCATTCGCATTCCGGGTCTTTGATCTTGCCTCTTTTGGTTTCCCTCAGACATTTTTCGGCTGAATACACAACATGCGACCCCCCATGTGCTTCCTGCGGATAATCCTCCATCTGAATAACGGGCCCTTTGTTGAAGTGATTTGATAGGGTCCATGTGAGGGGCTTCCAATCCGCCTTGAATGGTCCTTTGAAGCCTAGTCCAAACCTGCGGTTCGGCCTAATCTCCTTTGGTGGTTTTAACCTACCTTGTAGCTGTGCACCCAGACCTTTGCCCTGTTGATAGCCAATGTTTCTCATAATCTCCCAACCTTTGGAGTGAAAAGGGAGATATGGCGTTGTTGCCTTGATCGACTTCTTTGGTGCTAGCGGAATGTGAGATGAATCGCACACGTCCAGCAATGACAATATGGGCCGATGAGACGGCCAAACAGAGGGCAGAGATGTGTTGATAGCATCCACCGTGTGGAGGACAGGTGTGCTGACCACTTTAATAATTCTTCCATTGTAAGGAAACTTCAAGCACTGATGGTTGGTGGAAGGCACAGCATCGATGGCTTCAATGTAGGGGCGACCCAGTTTAGCCTTGAATGTGGGGTCCATGTCGAGGACATGGAATTCTGCGGGGACTGTCATAGGGCCTAGCTCTGCCCTCAGAATAATCATCCCTTGTGGTGGCCTTTTGCTATTATCATAAGCCGTGACTGTGATCGAGGAAGGTCTTATCTGTTCCTGTTCGACCCCACACAACTGAAGGGTGCTCATGGAGATCACATTTATGGATGCACCCGTGTCTACAAGGCATGGGTTTATGGATACTCCATTAATGTTTATTGAAACGCACAATGCATATTTCCGAGCTTCCATGGGAGCGAGCTCATAGTTGTGGAACATGATGGCTGGTTGCGTGTCCGTTGGGGTCAGGACGGCAGAAATCTTTTCTACAGGGAGGTCCTAATTCACCATGACCTTTTGAAGATACTTCATTAAGGCTGCCTGATGGGATGTGGATCTCTGAAGCAGCTCCAGGATGGAGATCCGAGCAGGTGTCTTGTCCAAGTGTTTCAACAAATCATACTGTGTTCCAGGGATAGATCTTTCCGGTTGTTCTCCATCGTCCCTCTCTGGCTGAGACTGCTCGGGATTCTGACTGTTCTAGGGGAAAACCCTGTGGAAAATCCTTCCACTCCGAAGCACCATTGCCTGTGGCTTTTGTACCTCTATAGGGGTAGTAGTGGGTTTTAACAGAGGTTTGAGGGGTAGTGGTGGAGGAATGGTTGATAAAGCAGGGGTGATGACGGGAGCAGGGATTCTGATGAGGGGTTTGTTAGGTGAAGGCATGGTGGAGGTAGAGGGGATATCATGCGGGTTATGAAGGATAAGGGGTTTGGAAGGTGGAGGCAGAGGCAAAGTAGAAGTAGGTAAGGCTCGAAGCGGGTAATGGTTCCGAGATGGATGGGGGTGATGAGTGGTTTGGAGGGCATTGGTGGTGGTGTTGTGGAGACAGATGAGGTTACGTACGGTTGACGGGTGATGAGGGTTTAGAGGGCATAGGGGCAAATGCGGTAGAGGTGGATGGTAAAGTGGTGGAGTGAAAGGAGATGTGAGAGTGCGAGGGCGTAGTGGGGGGTGTTGGCTGATAGGTCATTGGGGTACGAATGAGAGGGCGTGATGGTAGTGGAAATGGTGAAGGCGGTACTAATACGTGTTGATGAGAGAGAGGTGCTATCCGGGCGAGGCGAGGGGGTTACGTGATGATAGGGTTGGCGGTAGAAAGAATAGAGGCACTTTCCGGGTGCCACACCTGCTCTCTCCCGACTTTCGGGAAGGAGGAGATGGGATTGACCTGGTGATTGGGGTGTTGGTGCTCCGGTAATGGATTCTGGATTATGCCCATGTTGGACTGTTGTGGTTGGGCCTGCTGGGGCTGCTGCTGTTGTTGTGGTTGTTGCTGTGGCTGCTGTTGTAACTGCTACTGTTGTTGCTGAAACTGTGGCCTAGGAGGAGGTCTCCTAGCCTTGAGAACGGTGACGTATCACCTCATTTCGCCCCAGTCAATCCCGCCTTCATCATTCGCATCGTGGATGTAATCTTTAAACTGAAAACATTTGTCTACTGTGTCCCGGCTGCCTGTGGTAGACGCAATACCTGGAGGTATCAACATTCGGGGGCCACACTGGCTTTTCCCTGGGTAGGATGAGTGTGTTTGAAGCCATGAGGGCGTTGAAAATATCCGCCAGAGTTTCAGAGTTTCTGGCAATGGTGGGTAATAGGCTCTCTTGGGACCAATCGGCCTCCTTTGTTGCTGTGGGGGACCGTAATTTCTGGTGGTGGAACTTGGTTGTACTGAAGTGGTGGTTGTTGTTGCTGGGGTCGAGGTTGTTGCTGGGGTTGAAGTAGTTGAGGCATGTTGTTCTGAGGTGGATCGTTTTGGGGTGGAGGACGAGAGGGGAAGGGACCTGGTTAGAGGGGAAGTCGGGGCATTTGGGGAAGCCTTGGGTTGGCTGCATAGTTGGCATTGTTGACCGCACTCACTTGCTCATTTGTTACAACCCCTTCTATTTCTCCGCCTGGGACACCAGCGCCTGTCTTTCTGACCACCTTGGGCTTCGACGACTCAAACATGTTCATAATGGGGGAGTCTTTTAACTGGGTTTGGATGTACCGGGCTGTTTCATAGAGCTCTTCCATGGTGGTGAGCTTATTCATGGCCAAGACATGCCTGTACTGTGGGGTCGCATTGGCTACGATCATCTTTACTTGTTCAGGTTCCGAGAGGGTATCTCTTATTCTTTCTTCTAGAGACCTCCATCTATCAGCATAGCGGACAAAATCCTCGTCAGACTTCATCTTTTCGGCCACTAGGTCGGTAATGGAGAGAGAGGGACCGACCCTATCCCGATACTTTTGCAAGAACCTTCTCTGGACTGTTTCAAAATTCTCGGCCTCGCGGGGCTCCAAAGAATAGAACCACTCTAGCGCAGGACCGTCCAATGACCTCGAAAGAGGTATGCCAGGGATCTCTGGTCGTTTTGCCAATAGGAGGACTCATACATGAAATCCTTGAGGTGAATGAAGGGGTTGCCAGTGCCATTGTACCTGTGGTACGTGGGCATTTCGGAGGGAGGAAGATGGATGACCGGAAGGATTGGCAAAGCAACCTCCGGGGTGGATTTCACGTCCACCATTTTCTTCAAATTCTGAAACTGTTCGTCCATCCTATTGAACTTATTGAGGAGCGATTGGGCGAGCTCCTCGGGTGGTGAAGGTGTCACTTGCCACTGGGGAGGAAAATGTCTCCCGGAGACTTGGGGGAAAACCCGAATGAGAGGGAGCTGCCGGGCCGCCGATAGTTGGCCCCCGCTGAAGCGGTATGTGGGGAACAACAGGGGTTTGAGATTGCGAAGGGAACTGGAATGAGGGTGGTTGTTGGCTCGCTTGCCCTTGAAGCGAGGGAGATTGGATGGCTTGTGCCAATGAAGGAGATGGAATGGCCCGCACCGATTCTTGGAGAGGTGCGATGGCCGGAGTTGATTCCTGGGGAGCGGGGGAAACAGATTTCCCCTTCAGAATGGCCTAGAAGGCCCGGAGCTGCTCAGAGGTAAGCTCCGTATTGGCGAGGACACCTAGCCAAGAGGAGATGTCCAGTGGCGGGGATGTGTCCCCTGTGGTAACCTGCACCTCACATGAGGGCTCATGGGAAGGACCCACGTCCATAGCATGGACTCGCGGCTCGACTGACTCACCACGACCAGGGTGGTTCTCCTCAAAAGACTCATGAGCCATGCTCACAGTTTTCCCGGAACGCAAAAACATACACTAGCAAGCAAATAGCAGAGATTATCAAACAAGTGGATGCCTTTACGCCCTTTTTGTGTTTTGATTTTGATGATTTTTTTTTGTGTTTTTAACCAGATCCGAAGTTCACACAAAATAGGGACACTAGTTCATTTTTGTTTTCACCACCGCGTCAGCTAGGGGCTCTCGTCTCACCACGAATGGGTCGACTAACTCCGGGGAACTTCAATGGTACAACCGGCCCAGTGAACGAAGAGGAGATTCTTCGATGTCGGGGACTTACGGAGGTCCCAGTGGAGGAGATTCTAGTCCGTCAAGAGGAATTCCCGAACGGAGAGTCCTTCCTTCACCGAGAGAGGGTGATCCTTAGAAAAAATAAAAAAGAATAGAAAAGAGGGATGGATGTATGCAATGGAATGCTGACAGATATGTGGAGCACAACAGAACAATGAATCAATCAAGATATAACAACACACAAGAGATAGTAAAGAAAATCATAAGAAATTGCAAGGGTAACTGAAAGAAAGCAACAGAAGTCCCACCGTGATCGCCAATCTGTGGAAGCCTTGGAATCCACTCAAGGAGAAGAAAATGAACTAAACTACAGACTATCAAGTGACTAAAAATTAAGAAGGATTATGAAACGTGCCAATATGAGGAAAGAGCATACGTAGGATGCTAAAGGGATGTGATCGCCAGAGGGGTTACCTCAAAGAAACGAAATGATCGCGTGTTCCTTGTATTGAGCGCGGAGATTGTGAATCCTCGAGAGCGGGAAATGGCAGGTTGCTTCTTCCTCCCCCTTCGGCCGGCCGACGGAGAGGGCTTTCCTCAGGTACCCTTGTAAAACAACGACAAACAAGTAACGAGTGGATTAGAAAGACGAAGGTGCAGTATTCAAATTCTAACGACGCAAGTAACGAAATGATGGCAAGACACACACCTGGTTGGTGTTGTCTTTTAAACCCCTCTCGGACACGAGTAGGAGGAAAATGCTTATGATGAATGGCAATTATTCCGACGTAGAAACGGGAAGAGACTCCCTCATAAAAGGGGGGGGGGGGGGGGTAGAAGATATGATATGATGAATGCAAGATAACTAGGAAAGAAGGGGAGAGAATGGCTTATTGGATGGTCGATGACGAGATCCGGCGTAGCTTCGGCAGCGTAGGGACGACGAGGTAGCGCGGTGGGCGAAGGCGGCCTCTCTCCTGCGAGCACGGGCACCCGAGGATCCGGCAGGACCTCCCCTACAAAACACCCACGGGTTAGGAATAGAATCCAGTAGCCTCTCAGTGCTCTTTTTCGACCTCCTGAACTGAGGGGGGTAGGCCTCTATTTATAGAGGTCGGGAGGATGGGGGCGTCCAGAGGCCTGGACGCCTCCATAACTTGGATTTTATTCAAACGACAGGCTGAGCAACGGTCAGTCGATGGTCGGGGGTCGCCTGTGAGCTGGTTGATAGAGGCGTCTAGGGGCATGGATGCCTCCATAATTTGGATTTTTTTCAAATGACAGGCTGAGCAAGGGTCAGTCGATGGCCAGGGGTCGCTCGTGAGCTGGTTGATGGAGGCGTCCAGGTGCCTGGACGCCTCCATAACTTGGATTTTCTTCAAACGACAGACTGAGCAACGGTCAGTCGATGGCCGGGGGTCACCCGTGAGCTGGTTGATGGAGGCGTCCAGCGGCTTGGACGCTTCCATAACTTGGATTTTCTTCAAACGACAGACTGAGCAACGTCGATCGATGGCCGGGGGTCGCCCGTGAGCTGGTTGATGGAGGCGTCCATGGGCCTGGACACTTCCATGATATTGTATATATTTTTTTGTTCAATCTTATATATATATTTTTTGTCATTATTTTGTATTGATGGAGGCGTCCAGGGGCCTGGACGCCTCCATGATGACCCCCGGATTCCCCCGGAAACGGCGTCGGCAGTCGTCCGTTAGGCATTTTCCTGGTCCCGGCAACTTCTGATGCATCCGATTGATGTTGATGCCGTTCGAATACCGCATGATTTCCACAACGAGGTGGTTTCCAGATGCCGAAGGAGCGTTACGCTACTCACCCAGAAGACGAGAGAAGACTCAAAGATAGGAAACACTCAAGTGATTCAAAATGCGAAAGCCGCTGCGTCGCGTGGTAATATGAGATTTTCTCAGGGGACGTCAGGAATAGCGTGTCTACACGGGGCACATCAGGTAGGTCCGAAAATAGAGATTGAGATCAAGAAAATGGGCTACTATTGGCCCACAATATTCGATGACTGTTGCAAATTCACCAAGTCATGCCAAAAATGTCAAGAATACGCCACCGTGCCAAGAAGGCCACTGGCACCATTACACCCCACCATCCCGAGCTAGCCGTTCGCCCAATGGGGAACAGATGTGGTGGGTGTTGACACCTCATTTTTAGCCCGCAAGTTACGTTATTTCTCTTATTCATCATTTTTGATGTCCCGAATTACCCATTATTTTGGAACCTTCCTTGGATGGATTTCGAGCTCATTTCATTGTTCCCTAGCCTTTGAGCCTCGGAGATCATGATTTCTTAGAGCCATGGAGCTTATCTTATCAACTTCCAACTTTCCAAGTCGACTTACGGCCCATTTAGGTCAACTTCCATTAAAGCATTCGGCTTATTTCGCTGCGCAGTCCTCAACGTGGCCATTTTTCATCCTCTTCTAGTACTCTATTCATTAAGTTCCCTTCACCAACGTTGTTCGACTTTTAAAGCTCTACAATTTCTTATTCTATGCCATTAGCCAGTTCTCCACTGATTTCAAGTTATTTATATTTTTCTGGCAGGCTGTGCTGTTCACGTGCGTCCTAGCATTTTTTCTCTATGTTCTCACCCCATTTTCCCCCACTTCTAATCATTTTCTCATTTTGCTGTCTTCATAAAAGTTGTTCATTTTTCAGTTATCTACAATTTCTTCTTCTACAACTTTCTCTAGTTCGGCACCATTTTCGAGATATTCTCTGATTTCCAAAGTCGCGCGAAGTCTACCCAGAATATTTTCTTCCATCAGCCCGACGGTCCTGGGAAGACCGCTAGGTGATGAAAACGGTCTTCCCAAGACCGTTTTCCCCCAAACAGTGCCCGTTTTGTCCCGTTTCACCTCTTATTACCTTGCGGTCACTCCCTATACCATTTTTGGTCCCCTTGCGATCATCCCATGACCATTTTCATCAAGAAACGGCCCTACGATAGACCATTTTTAGAACAGAGAGTTTGGATGTTCTCGAACTCCGATTTCTTCGACGTTGGGCTCTTTGGACTCCTTATTGACACCACTTTCGAGGGAGATAAGCCTCCACATTAGTTTCCTTCGACTTGGGACTCTTCCTACCACTATTATCTGGAGATTTATCAATTTAGATCCCCGAAAGTGGGTTATTATCTCCTATTTCGAACTTGGGTTTCCTGCACTCCTATAAATAGAACCCAGTTTCGTGTCGGGTGTGGACGCACTTTTTATTTAATAATCATTGTTTATTTGTTTATTGGCGTTTATTAAGTGTGTGGGCGTGCCAGTCACAAATGTGACGATTTATTGTGCGCTCGATCTGACTAATCAGACGATTGTGTGGTTCGTGTCGGGACTGGAACCCGCCGCGCCATGAAGGTCATGATGTCATTTACATCCCCTCAGAGAGGGGAACACCCTTAATTAATCACCGGGAAAAGGGGCCTCATGGCCAGGAAAATATATCAAGAGAAACAAGCCGATAGCGGTCTCGAATCAATCGGAAAGCCCTATGTCTAGGGAAGCGAGCATTCAAAATATGTCGGTCACTCAAGAGACCATTTTGATATTCGGACGAGCGTCCGGCTTTAGAGAATCGTGATCATCACGGGGAAAACTGGAGCATATGTATGCCGGGGTACGGCAAGTTTATTGTTCGAAGGGATAGGAGGCATTCGGTTGAATCCCGGTTAGAGCGGTCGGAAACCGATAAGTTTGTTCGCCCGGTGCAAGACCAAGCTACGACCATACTACGGTGGGCCCCCCGCGGTCGAAGTCGGGCTCGCGTGGGTATCATTAATATTTCCGGTGCCGAAGGGCAGCGGGAAAGTGTCCCGGGACTAGATTCCGAAACAAAGATTTGTACAGAGATAGCCGACTATAGGCCTAGGATGTGGGTCAGGCGATGACCATGGTTGGGGCGAACCCGAGGTCCAAATGTGACTCACGAAGGTCTTATTGATATTCCCGCACGTAGGGTTCGGGGAAGACGAGAGCCGTCTCTTTTCATTCAGATTTTGTTGGTCATTCATGGACCATTTTATGTTCGGACAAGATCCGTATTGAAGACGTAAACGGAAATAAACCCGTACAAATGTCTGCCGTGAGTACGGCAAGTTTAATGTGGCGTTGCGGGATTAGATCCCGGGATATACGTCGGTCACTAACGGACCATTCAGTATTCGGACGAAAGTCCATATTCGAAGCATCGGAGACAACGACAAGGACATACGGATGTATGCCGTAGGTATGGCACGTTTCCTGTGGGTGCGGGATCGGATCCCGATGAAGATGGGTCAAGCTGATGATCTATTGGCCCGAGGTGGTTGCGGACTATGGCCATATCGGGGTCTCCAAGGACCACGTCTGATGCCACGGGACATCATTACTTTTCTCTTCACGCACAGTCTTGGGAAACGAAGGTTCCAAGGTATACGTGCGTGTCGGTCACGGTCGGACCATTCATTGTTCGGACGCGAGTCCACGTTTGAAGCATCGAAGACGATGATAAAACCGTGCAAATGTCTGCCGTAGACACGACAAGTTTAATGTGGGGTTGCGGGATTAGATCCCGGGAGAAGCGGGTCGAGTTAACGAACTATTGGCCCGAGATGTGTTCAGATCATGACCATGTCGGAGGTTCCGAGGTCCACGTCCGATACCACAAGGCATCATTGGTTTTCTCTTTGCACCCAGTCCGGGGGTGTGAATTGTTAAATGCGTAGCGCGAGCTCGCTAACGTGCGCCCTCACACACGGATCGACCTGCGCGGTCAGGTCGCGGGGTTTATAGTCTTTTATTTCATGAGAGTGGTTCATAGTCTTTTATTTCATTCATCTGTTTGGGTCCTTTCTTCTAATTTATTTATGAGTTTTAAGCTTCTCTTCCCCTTAGTTAATTGTGTTCTTTTTTATAAGACGCACGCCGGATTAGGATGGCAAGGGGAGGCGCGCCGGATATGGAACCTCAAGGAGGGCGCCGTATTAAGAGTGGGCGAGGGGCGCGCCGTTTTAATGGTTAAACAAGGGGGGGCACTGGAATTGGGCCATGCCGTTTTAAGGTGAATAGTGAAGCATAGATGGGTGCCGGTTTAGGACGTTAAAGGGGGGGCGCGCCGGTTATAGGGGCGCCGTTTTAAGGGTTGCAAAAGAGAGGCGCGCCGGAATAGCCCTGCAATGGAAGAGGGGCGCGCTGGTTTTAAGGGCGCCGGGTTAAGGTGTATGGAGGAGTGGGAGTGCACCGTATTAGGGCCATTCAAGGGGAGTGGGGCGCGCCATTTTAAACGGCGCCGGATTAAGGTCGAAAGGGGTTTCGAGTGTAGGCTAAAACGGCGCGGGGAATAGTAACCGCGCCGGGATAAACTCTTCCATGGGTTGTTTTCATTGCCGTTTGACTATGTGTTCCTTTTCTTTCACCCGTAGATAGATTTTATGATGTGCTTGTTCATCCATTTGATAGATTAAGTAGGTAGGGAGGAAGTTTAGGCATTTAGCTCTTCATTAGGGTGACTTAGCATGTACTTTAAGTGTTTCGTTCGAGGGGTTTTAGTTCACAGATCTTACTGTGTGTGGTTCTTATTCTCAGAAGTGGTTTCTTCGCTTGTTCTATGGAGGGTATCTTCTTCATTTGATCTTGAGCGTTCTTGGCCATGGAGAGAATCCGGCAGCACCTCCCCCAGACCGAGACTTGCCAGAGATAAAGGAGAGTCACCAATCGGATTGCTCCGAGGTAAACTCTCAAAAATCGGAGTGGCCTCACGGCGGTCCGAGCCCAAATGTGAGTATGGAACGTTCGAGGGCTAGCCTTCAAGAACGACCACGGCTCACGGGCGAGGAACTTTCCAAACGGGACAGGTGTTTGCCACAAGGGCCATAGATATTCATCCGGCGGTGGGTACCTTTGTGGGTCGTGCCATGGAAAGGCAGCCCTCAAGGGCCAAGGATGATCGGAGAATGAGAAGACGGAGCAGAGAATGGAACGGAGAACACGAGTTGCAAAAAGATGGCTTTTCTTCTTTTATTCATCCACGCAACGGGAAGGAAACTTGATACAGAAAAAAAAATGGAGGAGAAGGCGTTACAAACGGAAAAGGAAAATACGTTCTATGGAGAGAAAGAGAGAAGCATTAGACGGAGGAGGGAGAGGGAAGCAGAAGAACACCGCCCATGCCCACAAAGAAAGCATTCTTTTTATTCATCCCCAAGGAAAAAGGGGGGAAAAGAAATACAGGAGGGGAGATCTACCCCGAAGCAAGGAAAACATATCAGAGAAAGAGGAAAGAAATACATCGGTGGGGGAGGGGGAACGGAGCACAAGCTCCTCCCCCTCCGAGCTCACCTCTCACTCTCACTCTCCTCTCTTCTTCTTCACCTCACGGGCACGGGGACGAAGCCTCTTCTTTTCTCTTTTCTTCTTCTTCTCTTCGATGGCCAGCCATCAGCCGAATGAACCAACCGACCCTGTTCCTTATTCATACTTGCCATTTTATAGAATGGGCATTCAGGAGTGTTCCCGCCACTTTCACCTCGTCCGCGTCGAGGTCTGAAATCAACGTGCTACGCTGGACGCTGTCGGCTTGTGCCGTACGCCACTGCTCATCCGAGGATGGGATATTCATAGATCTGCCGGGAGGAACTTCTACTGCTGCCATCACTACCGCTTTGCTGTGGAACGGGGTGAAGGCATGGCTTCAAAACATTAAATGCTCTCTGCACACCGCATTTAAATGAAACAGAGCATCGGGGTTTTGATGGGATGGCATGTTTGCGCGCCGGATTAAGGTGAAATGCAAGGGAAAGGGTGCGCACCGGTTTAACCCATATGAAGGGGAAAAGGGGCGCGCCGGTTTAACCCATATGAAGGGGAAAAGGGGCGCGCCGGTTTAGCCCAAGATGAAGGGGGCGCGCCGGTTTAACCCAAGATGAAGGCCGCGCCGGTTTAGATGAAGGCCACGCCGGTTTAACCCAAAATGCAAGGAATAGAGGAAAGGGGTGCGTCGGTCTTAGTGGCGCCGTTTTAAGTGCATATCGCGCCGATTTAAGCACCGAACGGATTCTTTTCAAGGTTGAGGCCGTTTGTATGAATGTTCGCATTCCCGGCATGTTCTGGTTGCGATGTATGGCCTCAGTAATATTCTGTTTGTTGCCTCTGGGACTCGGTCCCAGATTCTGCGTAACTTTTTGTGCATGCCGAGATTGTGCTGGAGTTCCCGACTTCTCTCTGATTCAGCTCTCGGCATGGCCGGTCGGAACATTGTAGCTGTATCTTCCGCTTGGGGGGCTTCCTTAGCGGGTAGTAGACCACCAAGCGAGTTCTCGTCCTGATCGGGCGAGGTGTGAGGTTTGTTCGGCATTTCCATCTTTGGCTTGCTCTCGAGTGTCGAGAAGTGCATGCCGTATGATCCTCATCGATATTTTTTTGGCATCCACAAATGCCCCCCACTCGTGGGCAGCGCAAGCGAGGGATGAGTGCGCGGGGCCCGCGAGTGTAGAGTTCTTCGACAGGACGTCTGTTCTTCCGAGCTAGTAGGATGCTGGTCCGGTGCAAATTCACAGGAAAGCGCTCACTCCTTCAATGAAGGGATGAGGGAACCGCTTCACCGCATATGCACGTGGACTGAGATGTCAGAGTGGGAGTTTAGTCATCGGCATGGGGTGAATACCGAAGCAAGGATGAAGGGTCTATGCATCATCTTAGGCAAGAGGCCTAAAATGACTTAGATGAGGCCAATCCCAAGGGGGAGTTGATGACTCGTGCTGGGTTTAGGAGAATTGTTCATTCATCGACTCGGATGGGAGGTCCAAGCCGAAGGTTTATGAAAGGGCTCCGATGGAGTGAAAAGGATTTTATGCATTCCGGTGGAACGTTCGAAGTGCAGGGTTTATTTGCTGGTGCCGATAGGGTGTCGGGAGCTGATGTGGTCTATTCATTGGCACGGGGTGAGTGCCAAGGCAAAGGGGTCTTTTCATTCATTGACTTGGACGGAAGGTCTGAGCCAAGCAAAGGAGGTTTCTCTTCTTTTTTTTCGTTCATTGACTTGGACGGAAGGTCCGAGCCAATCAAAGGAGTTCTTCTTCTTCTTTTTTTTTTCTTCTTTTTTTTATTCATTGACTTGGATGGAAGGTCCGAGCCAAGCAAGGAGGTTCTTTTTATTCATTGACTTGGATGGAAGGTCCGAGCCAAGCAAGGAGGTTCTTTTTGTTCATTGACTTGGACGGAAGGTCCGAACCAAGCAAGGAGGTTCTTCTTCTTTTTTTTTTATTCATTGACTTGGACGGAAGGTCCAAGCCAAGCAAAGGAGGTTTTTTTTTTTTGTTCATTGACTTGGACGGAAGGTCCGAGCCAAGGGTTTATTTGTCGATGGGACTGGGAGTTGTGATATTGAGGTGGTTTATTCATTGCCAAGGGGTGAGTACCAAGGCAAGGGTCTTTTGTTCATGGAACCAAACGAAAGGTCCAGGTCATTGGTTTATTCATCGATGCCGACGGGGAGTCAGGGACCGACGTGGTTTGCTTGTCTCTTCTTCTCTTCATTAGTGCCGACAGGGTGTCGGGAGCTGAGGTAGTTTATTCTTCTCTTCTTCTCTTCATCAGTGCCGACGGGGTGTCGGGAACTAACGTGATTTGTTTGTCTCTTCATCTTTTCATCAGTGCCGACGGGGTGTCGGGAGCTGACCTGGTTTGTTGGTCTCTTTGTCTCTTTGTCAGTGCCGACAGGGTGCCGGGAGCTGACATGGTTTGTTTGTCCCTTCTTCTGTTCATCAGTGCCGACAGGGTGCCGAGAACTGACGTGGTATGCTTGGTCTCTTTGTCTCTTCATCAGTGCCGACAAGGTGCCGGGAGCTGATCCCGCAACGCCACATTAAACTTGTCGTACTCACGGCAGACATTTGTACGAGTTTATTTCCGTTTACGTCTTCAATACGGATCTTGTCCGAACATAAAATGGTCCATGAATGACCAACAAAATCTGAATGGAATGAGACGGCTCTCGTCTTCCCGAACCCTACGTGCGGGAATATAAATAAGACCTTCGTGAGTCACATTTGGACCTCGGGTTCTCCCCAACCATGGTCATCGCCTGACCCAGATCCTAGGCCTATAGTCGGCTATCTCTGTACAAATCTTTGTTTCAGAATCTAGTCCCGGGACACTTTCCCGCTGCCCTTCGGCACCGAAAATATTAATGATGCCCACGCGAGCCCGACTTCGACCGCGGGGGCCCACCGCAGTATGGTCGTAGCTTGGTCTTGCACCGGGCGAACAAACTTATCAGTTTCCGACCGCTCTAACCAGGATTCAACCGAATGCCTCCTATCCCTTTGAACAATAAACTTGCCGTACCCCGGCATACATATGCTCCAGTTTTCCCCGTGATGATCATGATTCTCTAAAGCCGGACGCTCGTCCGAATATCAAAATGGTCTCTTGAGTGACCGACATATTTCGAATGCTCGCTTCCCTAGACATAGGGCTTTCCGACTGATTCGAGACCGCTATCGGCTTGTTTCTCTCGATATATTTTCCTGGCCATGAGGCCCCTTTTCCCGACGATTAATCAAGGGTGTTCCCCTCTCTGAGGGGATGTAAATGACCTCGTGACCTTCATGGCGCGGCGGGTTCCAGTCCCGACACGAACCACACAATCATCTGATTAGTCAGATCGAGCGAACAATAAATCGTCACATTTGTGACTAGCACGCCCACGCACTTAATAAATGCCAATAAAAAAATAAACAACGATTATTAAATAAAAAGTGAGTCCACAAGTCTGGCACGCCCGGTGGGACTGAAAATATTTTGATCTCCACCAGGACTTGACGAGTCGACATCCCTCGGAGGCTTTGATGATGATTTTTCTCTCTTCTTTTTTTTCTTCTCTTTTTTTTCTCTTCTTTTCCCTTCTCCTTTTCTTCTTCTCTTCTTCTTCTCTTTTTTCTTCTTCTTTTCTTTCCCTTCTTTTTCTTCTTCCCTTCTTTTTTTCCTTCTTTTCTTTTTTTTTCCTTCTCTTCTTTTTTTTTATTTTTTTTGAACAACTTTGGATTGCTATCGGCACAGATGCCGATAATGAGATAGCTGTCGGCTAAACGCCGATGATGACATAGCTATCGGCTAAGGGCCGATAATTTAAAGCTGTCGGCTCAGGGGCCGATAATTGAAAAATGAGCCACGAGGGCAGAGGGGAGGGTTTATTCCTTTAACGGTCTGGACGGTGGGTCCAAATCAAAAGGGGTATTCGTCACCCGAAGGGACGGAGAGAAGAGTTGGTTCATGTAGCGACCTGGACGGAAGGTCCAAATCAAAAGGATTGTTCGTGAACCCGAAGGGACGGAGGGGTGGTCAAGTCGCTGACACGGGCTAGTGTTAGCGCAAGGAAAAGGGGATGATTCCTTACCCGAATGGCAAGCTCGGGCCAGGGTGAAAGGTTGTTTCATTCTTTAATGCGCCGGGGGCACCAGCTGTATGAAGGGTCTTTCAATTCTTTGGCTGGACGGAAGGTCCGAACCAGAGTAGAGAGAATTCTTTTTGTTCTTCGGCTGAACGGTAGGTCCAAGCCAAAGTGAAAGGATCGTTTTGTTCTCTAGCTGGATGGAAGGTCTGATCTAGAGTGGAGAGAATTTTTTTGTTCTCTAGTCGGACGGAAGGTCCGATCCAGAGTGGAGAGAATCTTTTTTGTTCTCTGACTGGACGGCAAGTCTGAGCCAAAGTGAAAGGATCTTTTTATTCTCCAGCCAGACAGAAGATCCGATCTAGAGTGGAAAGAATCTTTTTATTCTCCGACTGGACGGCAGGTCCGAGCCAAAGTGAGAGGATCTTTTTGTTCTCTAGCCGGACGGAAGGTCCGATCTAGAGTGGAGAGAATCTTTTTAGTTCTCTAGCTAGACGGAAGGTACGATCTAGATTGGAGAGAATCTTTTTGTTCTCTGACTGGGCGGCAGGTCCGAGCCAAAGTGAAAGGATCTTTTTGTTCTCTAGTCGGACGGAAGGTCCGATCCAGAGTGAAAGGGGTCTGTTTGTTCTCTGGCTGGGCAACAAGCCTGAACCAGAGTGAAAGGATTTGATGTTCCTCAAAGCGCCGGGAGTACCGGCTGTGAAATCCGAACCCGGGAAAGTGGGCCATGAGGGCCGGAGTTGATGTTGCAGAGGTAGGCCGCGAAGGCTGCAATTGGGGAAGCGGGCTATAGAAGCCAAAGTTGGGAGGTTAGCAGGCCGTAGAGACGGGAAGTAGGCCGTGGGGGCCAAGATTGGGCTACACGAGCCAGAACTGGGAAAGTAGGCCACAATGGCCAAAATTGAGTTTATTTCTTTTTATTATTATTTCCTTTATTCAAGCATGCAGGCATTCATCAGCAAGCTTAACATAAATACATATAAGGTAGCTCCCTCTATAAGGGATGGGATAGGGACAACGCCCGTAATTCGTAAATGCAGTGTGGGCCACGAGGCACGACTAAGGGGTGGTGCACCCGTCAAGAGGATATCGCATGTCTTGCATGCATAGCTTAAATTCACGCATTTCACCCGAGGTAATTCTTTGTGGAGTAGAGGAGCAAATGTGTGAGCAAAAGGCCCTAAACATAGGGATATGCAGGTTTTCTAAGCAACACTCGAGGGTTACTCTAGCGCCTACACATTAGTTTCAGGCTTTCGACTTTCGGTAGCTTTACACAGCCCCCATCTATTTATTTTGGTAGCGGATTTCACCGTTCGACGCGAGTCTCCTCATGTGTCTCAATGGGGATTCCCGGCTACTAGGATTTGTCCTTATCATAATTTTCTTGCGGATTCCACCATTTGACGCGAGTCTCCTCATGTGTCTCAATGGGGATTCCCGGCTACTAGGATTCGTCCTTATTATAATTCGCTTCACCATTTCGCGCGAGTTTCCTCATTTGTTTCAGTGGGGATTCCCGGCTACTCGGCTCCATGTTTCTCTCTCTTTTCTTTTCTTTTTCTCTCTTTTTTTTTCTCTTCTTTTTTTTTTTACAGTGGGGGTAGGCAGCTTTTTCCTCACGATTACCTTTCACGCGAGTGCAGGAATTCAAGCATCCGTAGAGTGCTAAGAAGAAATTTGGGCAATCCCCATAGTTGAAAGCTATTGAACACGTTGAGTGCTAAGTGTGGGAGCGTCGCCTCAGGTTTATTTTGTGAGTTGGGCTTAGCGATTCAGCCATGACTCTTCCCCTTGACGTGTGCACCCATCATAATTGGGTTCCCTTCGAGCGTATGCCGTGACGCACGTGCATTCGGAATCGGGGCAGAATTATTATTCGGTAAGGAAACAAGGTCCTAGAAAATTGAAGGGTGTGGATTATTCTATATTATAAGCAAGCATGCAAGCAGGGTTGTGGAACGCACTGGGTTTCGTGTGGTTCGGAAATATCGTGGGATATCGGTGGTCTTTTTATCGGTTTATCTAGTGCGAGGGCGTGCCAGTCACCTAGGTGACAATGTGTTCGGGCTTCGAGACTGGAGTGGTCCGAAGCCCGGGGTGCGCTCCATCTGACTGATCAGACGATTGTGGATATCGGGTCGGGACTGGAGACCCGCCGCGCCATAAAGGCCGCGACGTTAATTACATCCCCTCGGAGAGGGGAAGACCTCTGATTAATCGCCAAGAAAAGGGGTCAAATGACCTAGAGATCATTTTTCATTAAAGCATGCGAGTTGGGTTGACATGATTTCAACCCTCCGCATCGGTATGCAAAACGGTGTTCAAAACCATATAAATACTTGCCGCGAGTGCGGCGAATTTAATGAAGGTGCGGGATTAGATCCCGGTATATATACATCAGCCACTAACAGGCAATTCCAGTATTCGGTCGAGAGTCCATATTCGAAGCATCGAAGGTAACAACAAAGACATTCAGATATCTGCCGTAGGTACGGCACGCTTCACGTGGGTGCTGGATCGGATCCCGAAGAAGTGGGTCAAGCTGATGAACTATCGGCCCAAGAGGTGCACGGATCATGACCATGTCGGGGATCCCGAGGTCCACGTCCGATACCACGGGGCATCATTGCTTTTCTCTTCACGCACAGTCCGGGGGAGCGGGTTGTTAAGTGTAAAGCCAAAACTTGGCAACGTGCGCCCTCGCACGCGGATCGACCTGCGCGGTCAGGTCGCGGGGTTAAGTGATATTGAAGGGAGGGCGCGCCGGTTAAGGATGCCACAAGGGGAAGGGCGCGCCGGTTTAAGGACACTACAAGGGGGCTGAAGGGCGCGCCGGTTTAAGGGAGTTCAAGGGGGGCGCGCCGGTTAAGGTCCAGGAAGGGGGCGCGCCGGTTTAAGGCTCAAATAGGAAGAGGTTCCACAGTATAGCGCGCCGGTTTAATGGGCTAGTGCAAGGGGGCGCGCTGGATAGCTGCAAGGAAAAAAAAATGGGTTTTGAGTGTGGGGTTAAACCGGCGCGGGGGGGTACCGCGCCGGATTAGGGGGCGCCGGATTAAGCATTGTATAGCTTCTTTCAACCCGTTTGTGCTCTGTTTCTTCTTTCCTTCAACTGCAAGTTGATTTATTGATTGGTTTGTTCATCTTATTGGTGAATTATGTTTGTGGAAAGAAGATTTAAGTGTTTTAAGTGTTTGTTCAGGTGGATTGTCATGATGATTCAAGTGTTTTATTAGAACAGTTTGCTGTGCAGGAACATGGAAGTTTAGTTTGTCTCAGTGGTTTAGTGTGTTTGTTTGTCTGTTTCTATGCATTCTCTGCTCTTACATGTTCTTCCTCCGGCAAAATTTGGGCAGCACCTCCCCTAGATCGGAAGGGTCTGGGGGAAAAGATGGGGCGCGCCATGCGGAGAGAACTCCGACGGCCCCGAAACATCCCGGTGTGTGCATAAGCAACTGCACCAGTAAAGTTACCCCATTTGGGGCCGGAGATCCCGAGGGCTAGCCTACAAGGGAAACCGGTGACCCATGGGTTGTTGCGATCGTATCGACTCCCCCCGTGGTCCTGAGGGCCAGCCTACAAAGGAACTCCGACGACCCGAGGGTTGCCGTGATCGCATGGCTGAAGACCACGTGAGAGCCGAAGTCGACACAAGAACACGGCGGTAAAAAAAGAGAGAGCCACTATGGGCTGAGTATTGAGGGGGATTGAGGCATCAAGATCTCCCAAAGGGGAGTTTTCCTTTCATTTCACAACAGACCGAACTCCGCTTACATTGAAAGGGAATACGAAGACAAAGGTCTACATATGAAGATCACCAAAAGGAAATCAAAGGGGCAAAAGGAAATGCAAAGACAAAAGGGGGGAAGCGAGCTCTCTTCCCCTCACCTCTCCTTCTTTCTTTCACCCTCTTATCTCTCTTCACACTTCGGAGCAGGGCTTCGCCGTCAGTAGAGCGTCCCTCCTCTTTTTGCTTCTTGCCTGGGGCTTGTATTTATAGGGAGAGCAGGGAAGGAAGCTTCCCGTTTCTATAGCTTTTATTCTGTTCGCAGTTGCCATTGCTGACGTCGCTGGGGTCACCGTGTCGAGTGCCGTTGTCGTGGACGTCACCTCCGCCGCGGCTACGGTGTGATCGGGAGAGGGGCAGAGGCATGGCCTCCTCCTTTGCTGGCATATCCACCGCGAGACACGCGGCTTTCATCATTTGCAAGAGCATGGCCGGCTGCTCAACGGAATGAGCATTCGACGGTGCAGGGCTCGAGAACTTCCATTCACGGCATATGCTCGGTTGCCCGCCGGATTGAAGTGGGAGCTTTAACTATTTTGGGCTTGTTCGTCATCATGCCGTTCCCAGGAAACAGGGGACCGCATTGATGACGGGATGGCTTCACTGCACGCCAAATAAAGTCCTCAGAGAAAGGCTTGTTTCTAAACTAAGCGCGCCGTATCAGCACTCCAAGATGGGCGCGCCGGTTTAGTGCATTCAAAGGGGTAACCCTTCAACGGGAGCATGCCGTTTTAACATAAAGCAAGGGAGTTCACGGGGCGCGCCGGACTAGCATCTTGTAAAGGGCGTGTCGGTTTAAGGCCCCCTTAGGGGCGCGCCGGTTTAAGGCTATTGGAAGGGGCGCGCCGGTTTAAAGACCATATAAGGGCGCGCCGGTTTAGACTTCGTCTCGGCTTCGCGGCTATTCGGATGGATGCTTATCCTCCTGTATTGCTTTAGTCGTAATACACCGCCGTCGGGGTGTTTAGTTCAGGGCCTCTGCATCCAGATTTGGAACTTCGAGTGATCCCCGGCGCGTGCCGAACACGTGTTCGAATTCCTGAGTTTCTTTTGATTCAGCCTTTGGCAATGCCGACTGGAGAGCCGGGGCTGTCTCTTCAACACAAGGGGATTCTTTGTCGGGTGACGGAGCACCGGGTAGGTATTCGTCCTGCTTGGAGGAGGCATAAGGTTTATTCAGCCTTTCCGTCTTCGACTCGCTCTCGAGTGCTGAGACGTGCATGTCGTATGATCATCATCATTTTTTTGACGTCCACAAGGGTAACCAAGTATTTTTTGTTCTCTTTTTATTCTCTTTTTCTTTTTTTTTGCGTAAGAACATATTGTCGTTACGTATAAGTGTAGTGGTAGTAAAAGGTATTAGGGGAGCGGGCCGCAAGAACCAAAATTGGGGAAGCAGGCTATGAGAGCCGGAATTGGGAAGCGGGCCGCAAGAGCCGAAATTAGGAAGCCGATCGCGAGAGCCGATGTCGGGAAGCGGGCTGCGAGAGCCGAAGCTGAGAAGCAGGCTACAAGAGCCACAGGGAAGCGGGCTACAAGAGCCAAAATTGGGAAACGGGCTGCAAGAGCCGAAGATAAAGGTCTCTATTTTTGTTCTATGGCTGGGGCAGGATCCGAACCAAAGTGAAAGGTTGATTCTTTTTTTCTCTAGCTGGGGGAGGGTCCGAACCAGATTGAAAGGTTGATTCTTTAATTCTCCGCCCGGGGAAGGATCCGGACTAGAGTGACAGGTTGATTCTTTAATTCTCTGGCCCGGAAAGGATCCGAACCAAAGTGGAAGGTTTATTGTTTGATTCTCTGGCCGGGGAAGGATTTGAACCAAAGTGAAAGGTTGATTATTTGATTCTCTGGTCGGGGGAAGGATCCGAACCAGAGTGAAATGTTGATTCTTTGATTCTCTGGCCGGGGAAGGACCCGAACCAAAGTGAAAGGTTGATTCTTTGATCCTCTGGCCGGTAAAGGATTCGAACCAAAGTGGAAGGTTGATTCTTTAATTCTCTGGCCCGGAAAGGATCCAGACCAAAGTGAAAGGGTTATTTTTGATTCTCTGGCCGGGGAAGGACCCGAACCAAAGTGGAAGATTTATTCTTTGATTCTCTGGCCGGGGAAGGACCCAAACCAAAGTGAAAGGGTGATTCTTTAATTCTCTGGCTGGGAAAGGATCCGAACCAAAGTGGAAGGTTTATTCTTTGATTCTCTGGTCGGGGAAGGATCCGAACCAGAGTGGGAGGTTGATTCTTTGATTCTCTGGTCGGGGGAAGGATCCGAACCAAAGTGAAAGGTTGATTCTTTGATTCTTTGGCCGGGGAAGGACCCGAGCCAAAGTGGATGGGTTGATTCTTTAATTCTCTGGCCGGGGGAAGGATCCAGACCAAAGTGAAAGGTTTATTCTTTTTTATTGGGAAGCAGTCGGCTAGGAGCCGATAATGGGGTAGCTGTCGGCTAGGAGCCAATGATGAGTGAAGTAGTTGTCGGCTCAGGGGCCGATGATTGGATAGTTGTCGGCTCGGAGGCCGATGGTGGGATATCTATCGGTGTAATGCCCCGTCGGCGGAAGGTTTAGTCGGTTTAACGCCCCGTCGGCAGATGGTTTAGTCGGTTTAACGCCCCGTCGGCGAAAGGGTTTTGTCGGTTTAACGCCCCGTCGGTGAAAGGTTTAGTTGGTTTAACGCCCCGTCGGCGGAAGGTTTAGTCGGTTTAACGCCCCGTAGGTGGAAAGTTTAGTTGGAACCTGTTTGTTGGATGGCTGGAGGTCGGAGGTCAAAGTTTGCCTCGTGACCCTTCTTTCTCTTCTTCTCTTCTTCTTTTGTAGGGAGGCAGGTACGAAGACCATGTTCGCCTCCTGTCTCTTTTTCTCTTCTCTCCTTCTTTCGTAGAGAGGCAGGTGAGAAGACCATGTTCGCCTCATGTGTCTTTTCATTCTTTTCTTCTCTTCTTTTTGTGTGGTGAGGCGGGCTCGAAGACCACGTCTGCCTCATGTGTCTTTTCTTTCCTTTTCTTCTCTTCTTTTTGTTTGGTGAGGCGGGCTCGAGGGCCACGTCTGCCTCATGTCTCTTCTTTTCTTCTTCTTTTGTGGAGAGGCCGGTGCAAGGACCATGTGTGCCTCATGTCTCTTTTTCTTCTCTTCTTTTTGTGTGATGAGGCGGGCTCGAGGACCACGTCTGCCTCATGTCTCTTCTTTTCTTCTTCTTTTGTGTGAAGAGGCGGGTGCAAAGATCATGCTTGCCTCATGGTTGTTCTCTTTCTTCTTCTCTTCTCCCTTTTTTGTGTGGAGCGGCGGGTACAAAGACCATGTTCCCCTCGTGACTCTTCTTTCTCTTCTTCTCTTCTTTTGTGGAGAGGCAGGCGCAAAGACCATGTTTGCCTCGTGATTGTTCTTTCTTTTTTGTGGAGAGGCGGGTTCAAGGACCACGTCTGCCTTATGTGTCTCTCTTTTTTTCCTTCTCTTCTTCTTTTGTGTGAAGAGGCGGATGCGAAGACCGCGTCTGCCTCATGATTCTTCTTCTATTTTTCTTTTATGGAGAGGCAGGTGCAGGGACCATGTTCGCCTCATGTCTCTTTTTTCCTCTTCTATTCTTTTATGTGATGAGGCGGGCTCGAAGACCACGTCTGCCTCATATGTCTTCTTTCCTTTTCTTCTCTTCTTTTGTGTGATGAGGCGGGCTCGAAGACCACGTCTGTCTCATGTGTGTCTTTGTCTTCATTATGCTCTTCTTTTCTCATTAATGCTTCCGCGCTGGAGTGTATTTCTCTTAATGCGCCCCCGGGTTGGGGTGTAGCTTCATTTGGTATGCACCCCCCCTGAGGGGTGTGTTTTGCCTCTTTGCTTCTGTGCCCCCAGGCGGGGTGTATTTTTTTGACTTCTATGTCCCCAGACTGGGGTGTGTTTTTTTTTTATTGCCCCCGAGGTGTGGACTCTTTTCTTCTTATGCTCCTAAGGTGGGATGTACCTCTCTTTAAATGCCCCCAAGCCGGGGTATACTCTTCACGGCTTCTATGCCCCCAGGTGGGGTATGTTTCTTCTTCAAATACCCCCAAGCCAGGGTGAGTTCTTTTGCTTTTTATGCCCCCATGGCGCGGTGAGTTTTCTATATATGCCCCTGGCACGGGGTGTGTCTTTTGTTTCTTATACCCCCCCATGGCGGGGGTGAATTCTGCTTTGTCTACCCCTGAAGGCGGAGGAGTGCTTCTCTTCATATGTCCCCAGAGCGGGGTGTATCTTTGTTGCTTGTTGTGCCCCAGGTCGGGGTAGATTCTTCTGCTTCTTCTGCCCCCAGAGTGGGGTATATTTCCCTTCGTATGCCCCCGACCGGGGTGCATTCTTTTCGCTTCATATGCCCCCAGGGTGGAGTGCGTCTTCTGCTCCTTATGCCCCCGGGATGGAGTGTACTCTCTTCATATGCCCCCGGCACGAGGTGCATCTTTTGCTTCTTATGCCCCCAAAGGGAGGTGTAATTCTGCTTCTTATGCCCCCGGGGCGGGGTGGATTCTGCTTCTCTGCTTCTATGCCCCCAAGCGAGGGGGTGTATTTACTGCTTGTGCACCTCTCTTTGTGTGCCCCCAGGCTGGGGTGAATTCCTTTCTTCTTATGCCCCTGGGATGGGGTACCTTTCTTCTTCAAAGGCCCCTAAGTCGGGGAACGCTGTTTCTTCTTATGCCCCCAGGCTGGGGTAGATCCCTTTCACATGCCCCTGAAGCCGGGGTGTAACTTTTGCCTTATGTGCCCCCGAGTCAGGGGTGCAATTCTTCTTCTACCCCTCAAGGCGGGGCATATCTCTCTTCACATGCCCCCAGAGCGGGGGTATGTTTTGCTTCTTGTGCACCCAAAGTGGGGTGTATTCTGCTTCTGGTGCCCCCAAGCGGGGTGTGTGTCTTTTCATATATCCCCGGAGCGGGTGTAGTTTATTCTTCGAATGCCCCTAGGCTGGGGTGTAACTTTTGCTTTGTGCGTGCCCCCGAGTCAGGGTGGATCCTTCTTCTTATTAGACCCCAGAGAGGGGTATATTTCTCTTCATGTTCCCCTAAGCCGGGGTGTAAACTTTGCTTTATGTGCCCCCAAGTAGGGGTGGATTCTCTTCATGTGCCCCCGAGCCGGGGTGTATCCTTTTCTTCTTATGCCCTAGAGCGGGGTGGATTCTTTTTTTTTTCTACCCCAACACTGGGGGTTGTTTGCTTCTCGTGGACCCAAGGTTGGGTGTATTGTTGCTTTGATGCCCGCAAGGTGGGGTGTAATTCTTCTTCAGATCCCAGTAAGCTGGGGTGCGTTCCCCGTGGCGGGGTGTGTTGCTTCTTCAAATGCCCCTAAGTCGGGGTGTATTCTTTTGTGTCTTACACTCCTATGGCGGGGTTGATAAATGCTCTCTTCTAGATTCGTGGCCGTGCTCGGCCTCATTGCTACAAAGCATTCCCAGATAGGGGCAGCAGGAAGGTGGAACAGGCCCGGGCATGGCACCATGGACTCGGACCCTCCTAGAGTCGGGCGGGATGTCGGCCTTCTTCTTGTCCTTTTTGGTCGGCGATGCTTGCCAGTTTTTTCTTGTCCTTTCTTTTCTTCTCTTCTTTTTTTTGTAATAGACCAAAGGCGGGTGTGCAGGAGAGCGCTCACCCCCTCAGGGAGGGGATGAGTGGTTCGCTCCACTGCATCAATCCCACAGTGGTAATCTTTGTTCAGCACGGGTCTCGACGGATATGGCCGTACAACTCTCTCTCGCCGATTCTTTCTCTTCCCTTTTTGTTTCTTTCTTCTTTTCTCCCTTTCTTCTTTTCTTCATTTCTTCTTCTTTTTTTTGCGGAAAGGGGATTTGGTTTCCCCTCCCTCTCCTCTTTTCCTCTTCTCTTTTTTTTTAGCGGCCTTCATGATCTGAAAGCTGCATATGCCTCGGAGTAGCGTCCTGGAGGCCCTAAAGATAATTACGCCTGGTCCGGCTTTTCCCCCCACAGGGCTGGCGAAGACAACACCTGCAATTCATCAAAGCAGACAAACATTGTTTATTAGGAGGCCATGATGTTGTGTCCCTATGATTTTGATGATGTCTCACACTATAAATCATTTCTTTATCTCAAGATAATCTCATGTTTCATCATGTAAGTGAATGGATTACACAGTAAGGGAATGTCCTGTTCAATTGAACAATTTGACCAAATGAATTTTAGTGTTGCCTGAGTCATAATGTCTTGATGGTTTCAACACTATGAACCTTTGCGAACAAAAATGTTTCTTTGTGTTAATGTAAATCCTCGAGCCACTTCAGTTAATTTTGGGAGTTATTTTCGTGCCACTTGAGCCACACTTCGTGTTGTTTCCCCTCACTAACACGAAAAGATTTCGTGTCGTCTGAGCTTACAACACTTCGTGTTGATTTCCATGCTTGACAGGAAAACTTGTATGAGGTAATACTTCGTGTTGTTCTATCCTTGTCATCTATGTCTTCGAGTCCTAGTCTCGGTTGTTTAACTTCGTGTCGTGTCTCCCTCTGTCTTCGTGTCGTGTTACTGAAGCAGCTCGAATAGTTCTGACGAACTCCGAGTCGCTTCTCTGTGAACCTCGTGTCGTTTCTCTCTGTCCTTTAGTTGCTCATCTCGTGTCATCTTTTAATGTCTGCTTGTTTAATTTCGTGTCACTTACTGTTGTTCCTCGAGTCGTTCTTTTTCTTAGTGTCACTGCTTCATCACGTGTCGTGATAGCCGTGTCACTCTTCTGTCTTCGTGCTATTTTTCTCTTTAGACTTCGTGTCCTTCTCGCCTTGACCACACTCCGTGTCAATTCCTGTGTTTCGTCTTCGTGTTGTTTTCAACTCGTGTCGGTTTCTGTTTTCATCTTCGTGTTGTTTTCAACTCGTGTCGGTTTCTGTTTTCATCTTCGTGTTGTTTTCAACTCGTGTCGGTTTCTGTTTTCATCTTCGTGCTGTCTTCAACTCGTGACGGTTTCTGTTATTTGTCTTCGTGTCGTGGTCAGCCCGTGTCGCCTCGTCTTCGAGTCGTTCATTCGAGCTATTTTGTGCTCGAGTTGTTTTTCTTATGTTTTCAAGTGTTGTTTCACTTCGTGTCATCTTTTGTTGCCGTTTGTTAGTTCGTGTTGTTTCGTTCTAACCTCGTCCAGGTTTCTTCTAAATCGCGTGTTCTTCTATTGTTTCACTCCGTGATATTTTCTTCTCACCTCGTGCTATCCTGATCTGACCTCGTGTCACCTTCCTTGATTGTGTCAGTCTTGTCCATTGTATCTCGTGTCGTTCTTTTCTTATCTCGTGTAGTAGTCACGTCGTGTTGTTATCATATACCTCATGCAGCTTTAGTTTTAGTGGCCATACAGCATGTTAATGGTTTTTATCTCCTTACAGGTACGAGGAAGAATATTCCCAAATAAATGGGCTGCACGTGATCCAAGACAGGAGGAACCAACCCAATGAGGACACGTGGCAGGAAGTTTCTGGATCGAGCGTGGGAAGCACACGCATGTTGTGCCCTATCCACCTACTGCCGCTATAAATAGAAACCTTCGCCCACCGATGAAGGTAGATCAGAGCCAAGAAAGAAAAGGCAGAATTACAGAGAGCTCGATCCAGCAGTGAAGAGAAAGAAAAAGAGAGATAGCAGTGAAGAGAAAGAAAAAGAGAGATAGCAGTTAAGAGAGAAAGAGAGTTTTCAGTATCTGGTTTTTGAAATTGCTTCCCAGGAAGCTACATTTGTATTAACTCTCAGTATCGAATGTTTTCTCGATCAGTCTTTAGTTTCTTTTCTGATTTTCTTTATGTGTTCTTCGTCTAATTCTGATATGTTCCCCTCCGGTATGTGGAGGAAGGGAGTCTAACTTCGGTTTCCCTCTGGGTTGCAGAGGAAGAGAGATCGCTGATCTCTGGTGTTGCTAGTGACGGGTTGTCATTAGCAGGTTCCCTCCGGTGTGTGGAGGAAGGGAGAGGCACTCTCCGGTTCTGTTCGTGCTGGGTGCTAGAACAGGTTTCAAGCTCTGCGGGTGGCAGAACTTGGTTGAGGGATTTGTCTCCCTTGGGTTTTCAAGCTGTTTGGCAGCAAGTTGTTCGCAGACTGAGTCTGCTGTGCTCTAGCAGTGGCTAGTGGAATCCTCACTCTAGTTGGAGTGAGGGGTGGATGTAGATTGCTGACTGCAGTCAAACCACCTAAAAAATCGGTTGTCTTCTCTGTGGTTTGCGGTCTTTATCAGCGCTCTCTATCTGTTTGTCACTTCGACTATTTGTTTGCTCAGCTCTTCATCATCATTCTCTTATTCGATCTTGAGTGGTATCTGCATTTGCAATTCTTTGTGTGCTAGTTTAGAAGGGGCATAAGCGGTAGATTTATTTTCTTGCCTAAGTTTTGCAAATTGGGAGTGATCTATTCATCCCCCCCCTTCTATATCACTCTTGCTGCGCTAACATTTGGTATCAGAGCAGGTTTACGCCATGTGGACGAACAATCAAGCAAATGGCAGTGGTCCTAGAACCTTCATGGCCGAAGGTCAATCCATTAGTCGCCCTCCTTATTTCGATGGTAATAACTATCTGTTTTGGAAGAACAGGATGGAAGTGTTTATCAGGGCTCAGAGTCATAAACTGTGGAGAGTAATCACGGTGGGGCCATATGATCTGCCACCAAACGAGGATGCTTGGACAGATGACCATGTAAAGCTCTCCTCACTCAACTGGACGGCGCTGAATATCATCTAGTGTGTTGTTCATCCAGAGGAGTATGCCCGTATCTCTGCCTACAAAACTGCCAAGCGAATGTGGGATGAGCTGCAATTGATCTATGAAGGTACAGCTCAAGTGAAAGCCTCGAAGGTAAACCTCTACACTTCTAAGTATGAAATGTTCAAGATGAATACAGATGAGAATATAACCGAAATGTATGCCAGGTTATCCTTGATCACTAACACTCTTAAAGGGCTAGGGAAGGATCTTGCTGAGGCAGATATAGTCAAGAAAATTCTTAGATCTTTATCCCCGGCATGGCACACTAAGGCCATTGTGATTGAGGAGTCAAAAGATTTGACTGTCTTAACTGTGAATGAACTCATAGGATCCCTGATGACCTATGAGATGAACTTCCAAGGAGGTGGAGAAGGAAGTGAGAGGAAGGGTAAAAATGTAGCTCTAAGAGCTTCCCGCAACAAGGGTAGTAACAGTGGGAGCAGCAGCAGTACCCTCGAGTCTGAGTCCGAGCTTGAAGGTTTATCAGATCTCGACCAGGAGGAGCAGGCTATGCTCACTCGTCAGTTCAGAAAGTTTCTGAGGACAAAGGGAAAGACCTTTAGGAAGAAGAACCCACACTCTTTTAACAAGAATGCTGAGTTTACCAATTACAGGGATAGAAATCCTAAGAAACTGACTTATTTTAACTGTAACAAACAAGGACACATGAAAGGCGAATGCCCAGAACTCCAGAAGAAAGGTCCCTATTTTCAGAAGAAAAACATAAAGGTGCAGAAGAAGAAGAAGCCACAGGCAATGGTCTGCACATGGAGCGAGGAAGAAGAAGACCCAGAAGAAGCTTCCTCAGAAGAATATGAAGATGGAATTTGCCTTATGGCAAACAGTGAAGAGGAGGTAATAAACGTTTTTGAAAATTTCTCAATTGATGACTGGGAGGATGCTTATGGTGACTTGCTAGATAAATTTAATTCACTTAGCAAAGAGCACAGAGTTCTGAAAAGAAAATTTAACACAAATATTGAAGAACAAACTCTGGTCTGTGAGGAAAATGCAAAGCTAAAAGAACAACTAGAAGAAATGACCTCACAAAGGAAAGAGAATGATAAGCTTAAGGGAGAAATTCAGGAAAGTCAAAAACAGCTCAATGAATTCAAAACTAAAATTGAAGAAAGCATGAGTGAAATCAGAATGAATTCAGAGAAATATGAAGCTGTGAAGAAAGTAAATGCTGAACTCCTAAAGAATTCTGAGTTTCTTCAAAAGGAGCTGGAAGACAAACAGAAAGTCTTAGAAAAGTTTGTCCAAGGAAAGACTAGCCTAGATGCTATACTAGGGACTAGGGTCAATTTCAATAAGGAAGGTCTAGGCTATGACCCAACCAACAAGAGACCCTTGCAATTCAAGACCATCACCTTCTGTCCAGAGAAGGGAAAAGAAAAGCTGGACACACCATCCAGCTCAAACAGCTCTAAGGAAATTCAAAGTCCTAAAGAAAACACAAAAACCAGTACTGGACAACCATTTAAGATTGGAATGAACTTTATGAAAAATAACATTAAGTCCATTCACCAGAACACAAATGGTAGCTGGACCAAGAAAACAAATCAGAATAAAAGCTGGAATTATAACAATCAGATAGGTCCAAACAAGACCTACTGGAGGAATAACTTTCATGGTCAAAGATATGCCAATCAACAAGCCTACAGGAAATTTCCTAGGAATAGGAAGACCAATGAAAGGAATAGAACTCACTTCTCCAGTTCAGCTGGATTGAACTTTAAAAAACCAGAAAGGAAGGTGCCAGAGAAAACCATGCTGAAACAAATCTGGATACCTAAACACTTGATCAGAGATTTAAACAATGTCCTTGGACCCAACTCATCTTGGGTTCCAAATCACTCTGCTTGATATACTTGTGTAGGTCGGCCTGGCAGCTGAAGACAACAAGTGGTACCTCGACAGTGGCTGCTCCAGGCATATGACAGGAGACCGATCCAAGTTCAGCAAGATAGAGATGAAGCCAGGAGGTCTGGTCAAGTTTGGAGGAAAGAACAAAGGTAAAATTATTGGAGTTGGCACAGTAGGTAAGTCTTCCACAAATTCCATTGAAAAAGTATTACTTGTGGAAGGGCTACAACACAACCTGATTAGCATTAGCCAATTATGTGACAGGGGTCACAGGGTTGTATTTGATGATAGTTCATGTAAAATCCTTGAAACAAATTCTGACATGGTTAAATTTGTAGCCAACAGGATTAATAATGTCTACATTGTAGACTTAGATGAGAAATCTGAATCCACTATTTGCTTATCTGCCAATTCTGAAAATGATGCCTTTGAATGGCATAGACGTCTAGGTCATGCTAGCTTTTCAACTTTAAATAAATTGGTCAAGCATGATTTAGTTAGAGACATGCCTAGAATTAAATTCAACTCTATATCAAAAGCATGTGATGCCTGTGCTCTAGGCAAACAGACCAGAAATTCTTTCAAATTAAGATCTGAGCCATTGTCTTCTAGACCAATGGAACTTCTTCATATGGATCTTTTCGGTCCAACTAGAACTCAGAGTCTTAATGGTAACAGGTTTGGCTATGTCATCATAGATGACTTCTCAAGATATTCATGGATATTTTTCTTAGCAAATAAGAGTGATGCATTTCAAAAGTTTAATCTGTTTTTCAATAAGGTCAAACAAGAAGGGAAGTACAAGGTTAGTTCTATTCAATCTGACCATGGAGGTGAATTTGAAAATTTCATGTTTACTGATCTTTGTGACAAAGAAGGACTAACTCACAGGTTTTCCTCTCCCAGGACACCTGAACAAAATGAGATCGTGGAGAGAAGAAATAGAACAGTGGTGGAAATGGCCCGAACCATGTTGATAGAAAGTAAGTTACCTAGAAGGTTTTGGGTAGAAGCGGCCAATACAACAACCTATATAATCAACAGGGCCATGGTAAGACCCATACACAAGAAAACACCCTATGAGCTTCTAAAAGGTTAGAAACCAAACTTGTTTCATTTCAGAATTTTTGGAGCAAAATGTTTTATTCATAATAATGATAAGAAAGACTTAGACAAGTTTGAAGCCAAGAGTTCACCTGGAATATTCTTGGGTTACTCTGAAGTGTCAAGGGCATATAGGGTATTTAATGTATCAGATCAGAAAGTGGAAGAATCTCCACACATTCTTTTTAGTGAAAAGAAAGATGTTTCTAATGTTGAAAATCTTGATAGGGACTCCAATCATGGTGGAGATTTTCTGGAAAACCAACAAGAAGAAGAGAAGACTCAGTAGAATGGAGAAACAAATTCCCCAAATCAGGAAGGTCCAAGAGAAACAGGTGAGTCTTCAACAAATATTAGATTCCTTAAAGACCATCCTTTAGATAATGTCATAGGCAATCCTGAAGAACCTCTTCGGACGAGGTCTCATTTTAGAAATGTGAATAATGATGACTTAATTGCTTTGGTCTCACAAATTGAACCCAAATCAGTAGAAGAGGCCTTAGCTGATCAAGCTTGGGTCAATGCTATGAGTGAGGAATTAGGTCAGTTTGAAAGGAATAATGTCTGGGAGCTTGTCCCAAGACCAGATGGTATAAATATTATAGGAACCAAGTGGGTGTTCAAAAATAAGATGAATGAAGATGGAATCATCTCGAGGAATAAGGCCAGACTAGTAGCCAAAGGCTACTGTCAGGAATTCGGTGTAGACTTTGATGAATCCTATGCACCAGTTGCTAGGATGGAAGCTATAAGATTGTTGCTTGTCTTTGCATGCTCAAAGAACATTAAACTCCAACAAATGGATGTTAAAAGTGCTTTTTTAAATGGAGTTATTAAAGAAGAAGTTTTTGTTGAACAACATCCTGGATTTCAATTTTCTCCTCAACCTAACCAAGTTTTCAGGTTAAACAAAGCCTTGTATGGTCTAAAGCAGGCTCCAAGAGCTTGGTATGAAAGATTATCTGAATTTCTGATCAGCAAGGGCTACAAAAGAGGTAAAGTTGATCAGACTTTATTTACCAAGGGCATGAATAAAGATCTCATCATAGTTCAGGTATATGTAGATGACATTGTATTTGGATCAACTAGGCATGAACTATGTGACGAATTTTCTACCATGATGTCTGCTGAATTTGAAATGAGCTTGGTTGGAGAACTAAAATATTTTCTTGGATTGCAGGTACAGCAGCTAGAAGATGGGTGCTTCATCAACTAAACCAAATACACAATGGAACTGTTCAAAAGGTTTGGCATGGAAAACTTAAAGCACATTACTACACCCATGGGCACCAATACATCATTGGATGCAGATGAGACAGGTAAAGAAGTAAATGCCAAACTTTATAGAGGTATGATTGGATCACTTCTTTACTTGACAGCCTCTAGACCTGATATACAATTCAGTGTAGGAATGTGTGCAAGGTATCAGTCTAGACCCACTGAACTACACTTAGCTGCAGTTAAAAGAATCTTCAGATATTTGTCAGCTAGTCACTCTCTCGGTTTATGGTTTCCTGCATCTCGCACATTGAATCTAGTAGCATACACAGATGCTGACTATGCAGGCTGTAAACTAGACAGGAAAAGCACAAGTGGCCATTGTGAATTCTTGGGTGGGTGTTTAGTATCTTGGGGCTCCAAGAAACAACATTCTGTGGCCCTCTCCACTGCAGAAGCTGAATATGTGGCTGCAGGGAGTTGTGGAACACAAGTTATATGGATTAAACACCAGCTTCAGGACTACCAAGTAGACCTGGGGTGTACACCTATTTACTGTGATAATACAAGTGCCATCAATCTTGCTAAAAATCCTGTTTTGCATTCTCGAACCAAACACATAGAGATAAGACATCATTTTATAAGAGATGAGGTGTCTAAGAATAATTTTGAACTGATTCATGTAGGGACAGATAATCAGATTGCTGATATTTTCACAAAACCTCTGGATAATGAAAAATTCACTACATTGAGAAGAGAATTAGGCTTATACAAAGTGTCTTAATTTTGGAGCCTGTTCCTGTTGTGAGGGGGAGTTTTGTCTATCTGTTGTTTAGCCTTCTTACATGCTGGTGTAAGGGGGAGTTCAGAATGCTTACTGGTTAGCTTTCAGGAATGCTCTAAATAAAGGAAAGTCTTGAGATTTTGCTGAAATGTTTTATTGAGGAATGCTATATCTTAGGGGGAGCTGAGTTGTAATGTGAGAAGAGAAGTTCTTTGACAGATTCAAAAGGGCTGTCCAGATGTGTACCTTTGCTGGTCTTGCATGACTGATTTAGTGTGGTTCTCTCAAAAAGTAGAGTGTCACTTATCTCTTAAGTCTATAAGTCAGTGACTCTAATCTCCAGGTCAGAATCTTTCCTTTGGTACTCTTCAGAGATCTGGACTAATTGCATAAGGTATATCTTCCTACATTGTCATTGATTATGGTTCAGGCCAAAAAACATGTATGTCTTGATATCTGACCCAATCAACTTGAAATCTAGACTTCAAGACTCAATTCAAGAAAAGTCCTTTTTGGTATTGTCTTCAATCATTCTATCTCTTTAACTCAAGGGCTTAACTGAACAAACATGTTCTGTTTTGATCACTGAGAAACTGGGAGCTTCATCAATGAAATGAATATTTCTCCCAAGTCATGAGGTGTCAAATGCTTAAAATAAATGAAAAGTCATGACAGAGCAATGGTGGCTTGCTGGTGAGTAACTGGGGACTCTGGCCTCTAATCAAGGTGTTTCCTCATGTCAAAAGCCACAGTTACTAACTCTGTTCCTTAATAAAAAAAAAGGGGAAGGAAGTAATGAGGTACTCACTCTGAGTAACTGGGGATTCAGGCCTCTGATCAAGGTGTCTCCCTAATGTCAAAGGAAGTGAACTACCAACTTACTCATTGATCTTCTTGAATATCATCTCCAACAAAAATTACTTGTTGTTATGCAACTAATGGATTGCTTGTCCTCAATACCTTGAGAACACCTCTCTGATTTAGTTTCTTGCTATCTAGTGGAATAGTTGAATGATCAGCTATTTTTGGCCATACTTGTCAACTCCTGCTCTAAATCATCCACTATGTATGATGATAAACTTGTCTATCATTCCACTTCTCTATTGTGTACTGAAATCTAAAGAATCTTGTCTTGAGATTAGAAACTCACTTATTCTCTTAAGACCTACTCGTGACTTTCTGCACTATGCAGTTACTGCCCTAAGTCCTCATGTTTCCAGCACTGTCACACATTCTGTATTTTTTTTTGCTGATGTCAAAGGGGGAGAGAAGTTTGCAATGTCTACAATTTTAGTGAGAAGTTCTGCAATGTTCTGCAATATCAGTGAGTCTTGGTTTTGTCTTGAGCTTTGGGGGAGTCATGTTGCTTCATACTGATATGTTTATGAGTTGTGGGGGAAATGAGAGTGTGTTGTAGGGAATGTTTAATTCATTTGCATGAGCATGCCTTGAATTTAATCTGTTGTTGAAGCTGATATTGATTTCATATTAAATCTTGATAAACCTTGATATAGCCTGATTCATAGTGTTGCCATCATCAAAAAGGGGGAGATTGTTGTGTCCCTATGATTTTGATGATGTCTCACACTATAAATCATTTCTTTATCTCAAGATAATCTCATGTTTCATCATGTAAGTGAATGGATTACACAGTAAGGGAATGTCCTGTTCAATTGAACAATTTGACCAAATGAATTTTAGTGTTGCCTGAGTCATAATGTCTTGATGGTTTCAACACTATGAACCTTTGTGAACAAAAATGTTTCTCTGTGTTAATGTAAATCCTCGAGCCACTTCAGTTAATTTTGGGAGTTGTTTTCGTGCCACTTGAGCCACACTTCATGTTGTTTCCCCTCACTAACACGAAAAGATTTCGTGTCGTCTGAGCTTACAACACTTCGTGTTGATTTCCATGCTTGACAGGAAAACTTGTATGAGGTAATACTTCATGTTGTTCTATCCTTGTCATCTATGTCTTCGAGTCCTAGTCTCGGTTGTTTAACTTCGTGTCGTGTCTCCCTCTGTCTTCGTGTCGTGTTACTGAAGCAGCTCGAATAGTTCTAACGAACTCCGAGTCGCTTCTCTGTAAACCTCGTGTCGTTTCTCTCTGTCCTTTAGTTGCTCATCTCGTGTCATCTTTTAATGTCTGCTTGTTTAATTTCGTGTCACTTACTGTTGTTCCTCGAGTCGTTCTTTTTCTTAGTGTCACTGCTTCATCACGTGTCGTGATAGCCGTGTCACTCTTCTGTCTTCGTGCTATTTTTCTCTTTAGACTTCGTGTCCTTCTCGCCTTGACCACACTCCGTGTCAATTTCTGTGTTTCATCTTCGTGTTATTTTCAACTCGTGTCAGTTTCTGTTTTCATCTTCGTGTTGTTTTCAACTCGTGTCGGTTTCTGTTTTCATCTTCATGTTGTTTTCAACTCGTGTCGGTTTCTGTTTTCATCTTCGTGCTGTCTTCAACTCGTGACGGTTTCTGTTATTTGTCTTCGTGTCGTGGTCAGCCCGTGTCGCCTCGTCTTCGAGTCGTTCATTCGAGCTATTTTGTGCTCGAGTTGTTTTTCTTATGTTTTCAAGTGTTGTTTCACTTCGTGTCATCTTTTGTTGCCGTTTGTTAGTTCGTGTTGTTTCGTTCTAACCTCGTCCAGGTTTCTTCTAAATCGCGTGTTCTTCTATTGTTTCACTCCGTGATATTTTCTTCTCACCTCGTGCTATCCTGATCTGACCTCGTGTCACCTTCCTTGATTGTGTCAGTCTTGTCCATTGTATCTCGTGTCGTTCTTTTCTTATCTCGTGTAGTAGTCACGTCGTGTTGTTATCATATACCTCATGCAGCTTTAGTTTTAGTGGCCATACAGCGTGTTAATGGTTTTTATCTCCTTATAGGTACGAGGAAGAATATTCCCAAATAAATGGGCTGCACGTGATCCAAGACAGGAGGAACCAACCCAATGAGGACACGTGGCAAGAAGGTTCTGGATCGAGCGTGGGAAGCACACGCATGTTGTGCCCTATCCACCTGCTGCCGCTATAAATAGAAACCTTCGCCCACCGATGAAGGTAGATCAGAGCCAAGAAAGAAAAGGCAGAATTACAGAGAGCTCGATCCAGCAGTGAAGAGAAAGAAAAAGAGAGATAGCAGTGAAGAGAAAGAAAAAGAGAGATAGCAGTGAAGAGAGAAAGAGAGTTTGCAGTATCTGGTTTTTGAAATTGCTTCCCAGGAAGCTACATTTGTATTAACTCTCAGTATCGAATGTTTTCTCGATCAGTCTTTAGTTTCTTTTCTGATTTTCTTTATGTGTTCTTCGTCTAATTCTGATATGTTCCCCTCCGGTATGTGGAGGAAGGGAGTTTAACTCCGGTTTCCCTCTGGGTTGCAGAGGAAGAGAGATCGCTGATCTCTGGTGTTGCTAGTGACGGGTTATCATTAGCAGGTTCCCTCCGGTGTGTGGAGGAAGGGAGAGGCACTCTCCGGTTCTGTTCGTGCTGGGCGCTAGAACAGGTTTCAAGCTCTACGGGTGGCAGAACTTGGTTGAAGGATTTGTCTCCCTTGGGTTTTCAAGCTGTTTGGCAGCAAGTTGTTCGCAGACTGAGTCTGCTGTGCTCTAGCAGTGGCTAGTGGAATCCTCACTCTAGTTGGAGTGAGGGGTGGATGTAGATTGCTGACTGCAGTCGAACCACCTAAAAAACCGGTTGTCTTCTCTGTGGTTTGCGGTCTTTATCAGCGCTCTCTATCTGTTTGTCACTTCGACTATTTGTTTGCTCAGCTCTTCATCATCATTCTCTTATTCGATCTTGAGTGGTATCTGCATTTGCAATTCTTTGTGTGCTAGTTTAGAAGGGGCAAAAGCGGTAGATTTATTTTCTTGCCTAAGTTTTGCAAATTGGGAGTGATCTATTCATCCCCCCCTTCTATATCACTCTTGCTGCGCTAACACATGAGGCCCCGAATCCCGGCGAAGAGATGAAGGGTGGTTCCAGTCCCACCGGGCGTGCCAGACTTGTGGACGCACTTTTTATTTAATAATCGTTATTTATTTGTTTATTGGCGTTTATTAAGTGCGTGGGCGTGCCAGTCACAAATGTGACGATTTATTGTGCGCTCGATCTGACTAATCAGACGATTGTGTGGTTCGTGTCGGGACTAGAACCCGCCGCGCCATGAAGGTCACGACGTTATTTACATCCCCTCAGAGAGGGGAACACCCTTGACTAATCGCCGGGAAAAGGGGCCTCATGGCCAGAAAAATATATCGAGAGAAACAAGCCGATAGCGGTCTCGAATCAATCGGAAAGCCCTATGTCTAGGGAAGCGAGCATTCGAAATATGTCGGTCACTCAAGGGACCATTTTGATATTCGGACGAGCGTCCGGCTTTAGAGAATCATGATCATCACGGGGAAAACTGGAGCATATGTATGCCGGGGTACGGCAAGTTTATTGTTCAAAGGGATAGGAGGCATTCGGTTGAATCCCGGTTAGAGCGGTCGGAAACCGATAAGTTTGTTCGCCCGGTGCAAGACCAAGCTACGACCATACTGCGGTGGGCCCCCCGCGGTCGAAGTCGGGCTCGCGTGGGCATCATTAATATTTTCGGTGCCGAAGGGCAGCGGGAAAGTGTCCCGGGACTAGATTCCGAAATAAAGATTTGTACAGAGATAGCCGACTATAGGCCTAGGATGTAGGTCAGGCGATGACCATGGTTGGGGCGAACCCGAGGTCCAAATGTGACTCACGAAGGTCTTATTGATATTCCCGCACGTAGGGTTCGGGGAAGACGAGAGCCGTCTCGTTCCATTCAGATTTTGTTGGTCATTCATGGACCATTTTATGTTCGGACAAGATCCGTATTGAAGACGTAAACAGAAATAAACCCGTACAAATGTCTGCCGTGAGTACGGCAAGTTTAATGTGGCATTGCGGGATTAGATACCGGGATATACGTCGGTCACTAACGGACCATTCAGTATTCGGATGAAAGTCCATATTCGAAGCATCGGAGACAACGACAAAGACATACGGATGTATGCCGTAGGTATGGCACGTTTCCTGTGGGTGCGGGATCGGATTCCGATGAAGATGGGTCAAGCTGATGATCTATTGGCCCGAGGTGGTTGCGGACTATGGCCATATCGGGGTCTCCAAGGACCACGTCTGATGCCATGGGACGTCATTACTTTTCTCTTCACGCACAGTCTTGGGAAACGAAGGTTCCAAGGTATACGTGCGTGTCGGTCACGGTCGGACCATTCATTGTTCGGACGCGAGTCCACGTTTGAAGCATCGAAGACGATGATAAAACCGTGCAAATGTCTGCCGTAGACACGACAAGTTTAATGTGGGGTTGCGGGATTAGATCCCGGGAGAAGCGGGTTGAGTTAACGAACTATTGGCCCGAGATGTGTTTGGATCATGACCATGTCGGAGGTTCCGAGGTCCACGTCCGATACCACAAGGCATCATTGGTTTTCTCTTTGCACCCAGTCCGGGGGTGTGAATTGTTAAATGCATAGCCCAAGCTCACTAACGTGCGCCCTCACACACGGATCGACCTACGCGGTCAGGTCGCGGGGGTCAAGGGGGCAGCGCCCCTTGCGGGGGTTTCCGGGGGCAGCGCCCCCAAAACAAAATTTTAATTATAGAAAGGTTATGGTGTTTGTTCTCATGAGAGTGGTTCATAATCTTTTATTTCATTCATATGTTTGGGTCCTTTCTTCTAATTTATTTATGAGTTTTAAGCTTCTCTTCCCCTTAGTTAATTGTGTTCTTTTTTATAAGACGCACGTCGGATTAGGATGGCAAGGGGAGGCGCGCCGGATATGGAACCTCAAGGAGGGCGACGTATTAAGAGTGGGCGAGGGGCACGCCGTTTTAATGGTTAAACAAGGGGGGGCACCGGAATTGGGCCATGCCGTTTTAAGGTGAATAGTGAAGCACAGATGGGCGCCGGTTTAGGACGTTAAAGGGGGGGCACGTCGGTTATAGGGGCGCCGTTTTAAGGGTTGCAAAAGAGAGGCGTGCCGGAATAGCCCTGCAATGGAAGAGGGGCGTGCCGATTTTAAGGGCACCGGGTTAAGGTGTATGGAGGAGTGGGAGTGCGCCGTATTAAGGCCATTCAAGGGGAGAGGGGCGAGCCATTTTAAACGGCGCCGGATTAAGGTCGAAAGGGGTTTCGAGTGTAGGCTAAAACGGCGCGGGGAATAGTAACCGCGCCGGGATAAACTCTTCCAAGGGTTGTTTTCATTGCCGTTTGACTATGTGTTCCTTTTCTTTCACCCGTAGATAGATTTTATGATGTGCTTGTTCATCCATTTGATAGATTAAGTAGGTAGGGAGGAAGTTTAGGCATTTAGCTCTTCATTAGGGTGACTTAGCATGTACTTTAAGTGTTTCGTTCGAGGGGTTTTAGTTCACAGATCTTACTGTGTGTGGTTCTTATTCTCAGAAGTGGTTTCTTCGCTTGTTCTATGGAGGGTATCTTCTTCATTTGATCTTGAGCGTTCTTGGCCATGGAGAGAATCCGGCAGCACCTCCCCCAGACCGAGACTTGCCAGAGATAAAGGAGAGTCTCCAATCGGATTGCTCCGGGGTAAACTCTCAAAAATCGGAGTGGCCTCATGGCGGTCCGAGCCCAAATGTGAGTATGGAACGTTCGAGGGCTAGCCTTCAAGAACGACCACGGCTCACGGGCGAGGAACTTTCCAAACGGGACAGGTGTTTGCCACAAGGGCCATAGATATTCATCCGGCGGTGGGTACCTTTGTGGGTCGTGCCATGGAAAGGCAGCCCTCAAGGGCCAAGGATGATCGGAGAATGAGAAGACGGAGCAGAGAATGGAACGGAGAACACAAGAGTTGCATAAAGATGGCTTTTCTTCTTTTATTCATCCACGCAACGGGGAAGGAAACTTGATACAGATAAAAAAATGGAGGGGAAGGCGTTACAAACGGAAAAGGAAAATACATTCTATGGAGAGAAAGAGAGAAGCATTAGACGGAGGAGGGAGAGGGAAGCAGAAGAACACCGCCCATGCCCACAAAGAAAGCATTCTTTTTATTCATCCCCAAGGAAAAAGGGGGGAAAAGAAATACAGGAGGGGAGATCTACCCCGAAGCAAGGAAAACATATCAGAGAAAGAGGAAAGAAATACATCGGTGGGGGAGGGGGAATGGAGCACAAGCTCCTCCCCCTCCGAGCTCACCTTTCACTCTCACTCTCCTCTCTTCTTCTTCACCTCACGGGCACGGGGACGAAGCCTCTTCTTTTTTCTTTTCTTCTTCTTCTCTTCGATGGCCAGCCATCAGCCGAATGAACCAACCGACCATGTTCCTTCTTCAGACTTGCCATTTTATAGAATGGGCATTCAGGAGTGTTCCCGCCACTTTCACCTCGTCCGCGTCGAGGTCTGAAATCGACGTGCTATGCTGGACGCTGCCGGCTTGTGCCGTACACCACTGCTCATCTGAGGATGGGATATTCATAGATCTTCCGGGAGGATCTGCTACTGCTGCCATCACTACCGCTTTGCTGTCGAACGGGGTGAAGGCATAGCTTCAAAACATTAAATGCTCTCTGCACACCGCATTTAAATGAAACAGAGCATCGGGGTTTTGATGGGATGGCATGTTTGCGCGCCGGATTAAGGTGAAATGCAAGGGAAAGGGTGCACACCGGTTTAACCCATATGAAGGGGAAAAGGGGCGCGCCGGTTTAGCCAGAGATGAAGGGGGCGCGCCGGTTTAACCCAAGATGAAGGCCGCGCTGGTTTAGATGAAGGCCACGCCGGTTTAACCCAAAATGCAAGGAATAGAGGAAAGGGGCGCGCCGGTCTTAGTAGCGCCGTTTTAAGTGCATATCGCGCCGGTTTAAGCACCGAATGGATTCTTTTCAAGGTTGAGGCCGTTTGTATGAATGTTGGCATTCCCGACATGTTCTGGTTACGATGTATGGCCTCTGTAATATTCTGTTTGTAGCCTCTGGGACTTGGTCCCAGATTCTGCGTAACTTTCTGTGCATGCCGAGATTGTGCCGGAGTTCCTGACTTCTCTCTGATTCAGCTCTCGGCATGGCCGGTCGGAGCATTGTAGCTGTATCTTCCGCTTGGGGGGCTTCCTTAGCGGGTAGTAGACCACCAAGCGAGTTCTCATCCTGATCGGGCGAGGCGTGAGGTTTGTTCGGCATTTCCATCTTCGGCTTGCTCTCGAGTGTCGAGACGTGCATGCCGTATGATCCTCATCGACATTTTTTTGGCGTCCACAGGGGGCTTTTTCTCGGTTCGGGGCGAAGCCTTGCTGCGTCGTCTACCTTCTGCTTCAACTCTAACCTGAAGAGAGAAGTATTGTCTTCGATTTTTACATTCAAGGGCTTTCTATCTCTCTTTATTTTCTTAGTTATTCATCCTCCAATTCTCAAAATCATCACAAATTTCTATTTTCTGCTACAACCTGCATTTTTCTCCATATTACATGCACGTTTCTCGCAGTTGTGCTGCGTGATTTTTTAATCTATTTGTTCATACATCATCACAATACACACACCTATCTTTTGCACCCTTCCAGAGGGTTTACAAATCTCCCCCCGGTGCGTTCTCCCTCAATTTCTAACCCTATTTTATCATTGTGGGATTTGATGCTACACTCATATTCTAATGGATTTTTGCCTTTGTGTTTGATCTTTTTTTGGCAGGAGAGCATGAATACAACGTGAGGCCTTCTTCCTCTAGCCGACTGGAAGGAGAAGAGGTGTAATCCACAACGTTTCCCGCACTCTTTCCTTAAGTGCGATTAACTCTTCATCATTTTCCAAGGTACATGGCGCCGTCACTTCATCTTTTGGCGTTGTTAATCCTTGGTGGCGATCACAGTATGTCTTTCTCATCTATTCATCACCCCTTTTGATTCATACTTCATGCTTGTTTATGTTCATATGCATATACTTGCATAGTTAGTTTAAGGGGCAGGAGTAGAACAATCATCAACAACCCTAGTTTTTTGGCAATCACGGTGGGACCCCTAGTGCCCATCACGTTATTCATGCTCTTTTGCAAGTTGGGTGTGGGTATGTGCATGTTTAGGTAGTGTTTTCTCTATTTTCCCACTATTTTGGGTGTTTTCAGGTCTATCCGAGCCTTACGGTCCCCTCCAGGACCACTAGATGAGCCTAGCGGTCATCACAGGGCCGTCAGGGTCTTTTGGGTAGCCTTGCGGTCGTTTGGTAGAACGCAAGGGGTTAAAAAATGGTCATCTTGTAGACCACTTTCTGATTCTGGCTATTCTAGCGTAGTGCTCACAAGGCCATGTTCGTTGATGCATAACATGGCCTCCTAGGGTCGGATTACCCTATTCTTGGGCCTGTTCTGTAGCCCTTTGTATTATATTTCCATCCATATATCATATATATCATTTGGGTCATGTTGACATAGTTTAATCTTATCTTCATTTTTGAGTTTTCTGCATAAGTCTGCAGGCAGGCTCAGGGATAGGTTCACAGGTACATCTTTGAACGATGATTTGATTGCCTTCCCGTGGTCTGATTTCTTGTTTCTTGGTCCCATCTTGTTCCCATATGTATAATCTTTCCATCCATATATTATTTACATTATTTGGGTCACGTTTGCATAGTCAAATATTGTCTCCATTTTTGCATTTTGTGCATAAAATCTGCATGCAGGTCCGGGTGCGAACACAATGGTACACCATTTCTTCATGATTTTTCATATCTTTTAGTGCCTTATTGTGCTTGTTCCTGATCCTACATTATTGTCCTTTGTATTGCCTTCGTTTTCATATATTGTTTGCATCCATATCATTGTGTTTGCATAATTAAATGTTACCTTCATTTTCTAGATTTAGGCTACAAATTGCATGCACTCCAGTGCACATAGGATCATGCATTCTTCATATTGTAGTTACATTCCTCCTTGGTAAGTGATCCTCTCGCCTCCATATTCCATGGAGTCGACTAGTTGATCTTATCCGGGACCTCCGTAAGTCCCCGTGCGCCGTGGATTCCCATGCGGACGTCAGACCGGTTGTACCTTTCCACCCCTTAGGTTTACATTTGTATACATGCGAGGGAGTTAACCTTAGTCAACCCAAAGTTTGGACCTTATTCCCATAGGATTCCTATCTTGAGGGAATTATTCTTAATTCAAATCATTAAAAGGTCTATTAAAACTCCTAAAATATTTCCTATCATATTAACTTGTTTGACTTGGGAGAAAACTCTCACATTGCATTGTTTGTGTTGTTTGGGCTTGTCCGGGCCCATTAGTGGTGTTTGTGTTGCATTCCTTCATCATCCACATATTCTTTTGTTGTTAGGCCCATATAGTATAGCCCATTTTGTGTGTCCATTGTCTAATCCATTGTCCCTTGGTCCATTATCCATTGGTCTTTGCATTAGTGTGTCAGTACCCTTATTCTCAAGCTCATTAAGCCCATTACTTCAATCCTTATATTAAGTCTCCATTTGCCCTCATGGAGCATCATCCCAAGCCCTTGTACCATTCATCTTTTCAATCTTCTTCCTATTCTCGCGTGGAATCCTCTTCCCACTTGGGCCCATCTTCACGTGGTCCCTCTGATCCATCAGAGGAACATACTAATCTCATGTTCCATATTCCATGCCTTGTTCGCCAAATGGACCCGACCTAGGCCCAACGCCTTATTGCAAGTCATCTTCATGGGCCTTCTTCTCTCAATGGGCCCCTATCTCATCTTAATGGGCCTTCTTCTCATAATGGGCCCTCTTCCCTTCATGGGCCTCGTTCTTCTTCTTCATATGCTGCTGGCCCAATTTCTAATGGCCAATTTCACCCTAATGGGCATGCTCCTTCTGCCCATGTTGCTGCTAACCCATTCGGCCCATATGCCAACCTCTCTTCCAGGCTCGCATATCCTTCCACTCCCAGAATGGGCCCTTCTTCTTCTCAACCCGGATCCTCTCATCCAGCCCATTACCTTGCTCCTGGTCCAAAGTCCCAATCTCTTACTCAAGCTGGCCTACGCCATTCTCGATCTCTCCCTACCTAGGAGATGATTGCTCAAACCCAATGCCATCTTGATTAACTTCAACGTCAAATTGATCCCAAGTCCTCCTTAAGTGTTCCATTCGCATTTCAAAATCTTCGGCTCTTGCCATCTTCTCAAATTCCCGCATATCACCGTTATGGTGGAGTTGGTGACCCATATGTGCACTTGAAGGAGTTTCTTTATGAGTCGACCCAGTTTTGACATGACCAATGCTTGATGGCCTATCTGTTCGGTCTGTCATTGGAAGGCCCAGCTCGAGATTGGTTCTTTTCGATGCCGCAGAAGAAGATTATGAATTTTCAAGCCATTCAAGAGAAATTTCTTCAACAATATCAGGATCAGGTTGGGCCCAAGTTCTCTATTATGGATCTGGTCCATGAGAAGATGAAGCCCGATGAAGAGTTCTCTACCCTTGCTGACTGCTGGAGTCACCTCGCCCCACAAGTCTCGGGGCACATTCTAGAGCAAGAGCTGATCAAGATGCTAATTTCCAATGCAACGCCTGAGTACCGCTTCATCTTAGCCCTCAATGACATCACCTCCTGGCAGCAACTATACAGCCGAACCCGCTTCATTCGTCAACAAATCTAAGGTTCCCTTGACCCCAAGTCTCCACCATCCACCTCCACTTACATCTTGCCTTCCACAAGCCAACCCTATGCTCCCATGAGTCAGCCCTCCATTAGTCAGCCTTACGCCACATCCACCTCCACGTATCAAACCTCCGCGAGTCATCCTTCCATGAGTCAACCTTCCACTTCTACATACCCGTACACTTCCGCAAGTCAGCCCTCCACGAGTCAGCCGTCCGCTTATTCGTACCCTCATGTGTCTTTGCCTGTGTCTCCACCTCCAGTCAAGAGAACATCACACCCCGAGCAAGTAGATGCCATCTACATACCCTTTCATCCCGCTCCACATATGCTATCACCAAAGCCCTCCACCACTACCCAAGCACTCTTGCCTACGAAACCACCGCATCCATCACCACGACCTTCCACTTCACCTCATACTCCTTGGCATTCGCCTTGCCCGAAGCAGGCACCTCCTCGTCCCCTGTTGCCGGAGTGTTTTATTGACATTTTCAGGGCTTTGATTGCCACCCTCGTGTTTCCACTTCCTCCGGTTGTGCCTTGCCGACCCGTGGTGGGGAGTATGCTTCAGTTCTGTGAATTTCACCGCCAGTAGGGGCATTTGGATAAGGATTGCCCCGAGTTCCGGGATTATCTTTATGACTTGGAAGATCAGAAGAGGATTGATTGGCCCACAATCCACAAGATTGTTCTACATCTCCGCAGCAAGCAGCAGCAGCAAGCGCCACCCAGGCAGCCGTCTCCCTTTCAAGACCAGGCGCACCCCTGTGATTTTTCATCTAGCGTTGCACCCGCTCCATCACCTACTACCTCGCCTACCCCATTACCTTTGCCATCTCCATCTCCTACGCCGTCTCCATCACCTCCACTAACCCAAGCCTCCGCTCAGGCTAGTGCCATCCCTTCTTCCTCCATTCTCGTTACCACAACTTCTACCCCCAACGTCGCCTGACGCGTTGTGTCGATACGTCGGCGGTGGACACCATGACCCTCCTCTTCATCCCTTTCATCACCATATCCATTACCTCTACCACCATCCTCACCTCCCTCTCCATTACCTCCACTGCCATCCACACCTCTCTCTCTATTACCTCCACCATCTCCACCGCTTTTTCCATCTCCTCTACCTTCCCCGTCGCCCGAGCCCGAGCAAGCCATACCTCCACCCTTACCTTTGCCTCCACCTAAACCCACCATCCCCGTTGAAACCTCTGCATCTTCCGAACCTATTCCTATCTCCATTCCTTCACCTACTTCCACCCCACAGAGCGAGTGTGCGTTACCCATGGTGCCCTCGGGTCCGGTCCCTAGGGAGACGATGAGCCGAGTCAGGATGATTTAGTGCCGGTTATACACTTCAAGATTCAAGATTTCATCTGCCGTATGTCGATTCGAGTCCTGGTTACTGGCTATTCCGGGACTGATGAGCCTTTTTTTTTCATGACGGTTGTCAAAAAGAGTTCCCTTGTACACGTGCCAGTTTCTTCTCAAGCAAGACCGATGGCAATCTCGTTGCTCACCGGAGGGTTTACTATTGATGCTCTTATCACTCCTCGTTTCATTGCTATTCATATGGCTGGCCAAGAAGGGTTCTCTACCCGAGTTGTGCTAACTCATACGGTCGCCAAGTAGATTATGCAGTCCATGTTCAAGGGGAAATTGGCCGTATTTTTTGTACTTTCTAAGGACAATCTGCACATTCTATGCAATCTCTCTCAGTTTATCAGTATGCCGGCAACATCAACGCCGTGTATTACCCTCCCTCAATTTCGTCCTTCTCTACTAACAAGGGAGTTACGCTTCAAGTCTGATTGCTGAGTGGAGCTGCCAAATCTCATGCTACTTGTGCCAAGTAACAAGACTCCATGGTTCCATGATATTCAGCATTATGAGGAGTTAGTTGTTCAAGAATGTCCATCTACTATTGTTAGCATTGGGTGTCTAGGGGCAACCGCCCCGATAAGGCTGCATATTCATAGCCGGGCCAGGCCGTCTACTAGATGAGCTCGCTATTTGAGAAGATACTGTAAGGCAAGGTACCCAAGGATTCGAACCCGCGCTAGGCGGATCCATTACAAGACAGTTTCAGCTAAGAAGAGACGGCGGCGCAAGTTCAAGGGCCTTCAGTTGTGTATTCAGGGGTCCACATCTTCCTCCCCTTCTTTTCATTCATCCTTTCTCTTGCTCAGCTCCCACCCTTGGGTGGTATATCTTCCCACTTCAAATCCTGCTGCCATCATCTTCTCCTCTCTTCCCCAGTCCGCAAACCACCATTCCTCTTCTTCCCATCCAAATCCTCCGGGTTTTTCACATTCCCGTAATTCTAGGCCTTGGCCTATGTCCGTTCATCTCGATCTCAGGACATCCCCCGATTCTTCTCCTCCGGTATATCCAGATTCTACTTCTAATTCATCCCCGACCCTGTCGGGTGGTTGCCATTTTTCTTCCCTGACTCTGTTGAGTGATTACCATGCTCTTTCTCCGACCCTATCAGATGACCATTATTCTCTTTCTCCGACGACTCCATAGAGTTCGGGTCGACACACCCATAACAACAACAAGAGGGTGTCGACTCTAGGAGTCGACCCCTATAACAAACTGACCCTTCAGCTCACAACTGAAGTGTTTGAGAAATTAACGACCTTACCAGTGATTCTTGAGAGAAGCAAAATGATTTACCACTTGTTCTTGATCCTTGATTGCATGATAGCACTTTCACATGAGAAACATCAAGGATTCAAGAGTCTTGTTCCTGCAATGCAAGATGAACAATGAATGAACACCTTGGTTAGCAATTTTCTTCATTGACCAGCTCAATAACACAAGCACACAAGATTTGTCATCATTGAAACTTAACTACCAAAATCAACTAGGGGATCCAACACCGAGCATTGCACCTATCTCAGTGCTTTCTCGAGGGAGCTCCCTAGGCACCTTTCTGGTTGCTCAGAATTATGACTCAATAGAGCCTTCTCCCGAGCTTAAGGAGTCTTATGCATGGGTGCCCGCCCCGAGGCTAGGCAGCACTTCTTGGGCCCTAGCATATGGGCTTTCGGTAGAAGTGCTTGTTGTGCATGTGTGTGTACATGCATGATTCCATAGTTTTGATGATGTATTCTTATGAGCCATTGATGAGTCCCATATGCATTTGATGATGCCAACATGTATGCTATTCAGGTCAAAGTCAGCACTGGCAAGTGCAATGGTGTCATGAGATATGATGCATTGATCAAAAGGGTATGAACAAGGCCATCCAACAACAGTGCAAAGCCAAGGGAATGAATTAATGAAGATCCATAGCCAAGAGTTCCTGAATTGCTGAAATTCAGTTGCTAAGCCAAAGTAAAAATCAAGCAAGGGTGTTTGAGATAGTAACATTGGCAGATCAAGACTTTTAGTTCAATCTCTCAAGTGCAAAGATTCTTTGGATGCATAGAAACCAAGAAAGGGTTGGCAGAAGAAGCTGAGAACTGCAAGTTCTAGAAGGCGGCGTCGACCCCATCAACTCAGGGCGTCGACGCAAGGCTCTTCTAGAGAGCGTTATAAATGCATCTCTAAACAGATGCGTCGACGCACCCTGAAAGTGGCGTCGACTCCACAAGAACTTCCAGAAAGCCTTCAAGCAAGTCTTCATAGCTGATGCGTTGACCTCACCTTCACAGGCGGTCGACCTGAGGGTGCATTACATAAGCAGTCCCAATCGCATCTTGCAAAGGATGCGTCGACCCCATCAACTTAGGGCATCGACACAGGGCTCTCCCAGAGAATGTTGAAAACGCCTAGTCTGAAGGATGTGTCGACCCCATAGCTTCAGGGCATCGACGCAAGGGGCTTCCAGAAGCCATTGTAAACAACCTTCACCTAGACAGCATCGACACACTCCCCATCCTGCGTCGACGCATCAGATGACTTCAAGCATATTTCTGTCAATATCGCAGTTGTTCGAAAAATCCATCCAGTAACCAAAAATAGGAATCGCAAACATCCAAAATCTCATCTTTTGAGGTCTAGAGTAGGTTCCTAGGACTGACCACTATCCCTGTCATCATTACAGCACCAGAACAACTTTTTGGAGGCAGATCTATCAGGTATCACATTTGGGTAAAGTGTCTTTTCTTGGTACTCTACCTTTTGCAGTCAACCAATGGGAATTCAGTCCAAGGAAAGCACCTAGGACAGAGGACTATCCTGAGCCAATGAGGAGGTAGATTTGGTAGAGCTCCTTATCCAAGAAGTATCATGTCTTTCCAATAATTTAAATGGAGAATCTTGGAGGGAAATTTATCTGCCTCTGCTGGACCAATCAGAAAACTACTCTTGGGAAGTTTACTCTTTATTGGGCTATCAAAATACAAATTGATGTAGCTCTGATCTTCTATCTGTGTTGGACCAATCAAGAAAGAGGTTTGTTTCAAAAGAACCTTAAATTACTCCAGCTAATCAAGCTACAGATTTCTTGGAGGGAAATTTTCCACTTGGTCTTCTATATATACATGAAGCTTCTGTTGAAGAACCTGCTACTGCCCTTGAAGAAGAAACCAATGTTCCTTGAGCCTTCAACAGAAAACCTGTGAGAAAGAAAGGAAGAGACTGAGAGCAGCCCAGCATCTGGCGATCCTAGTCCAATGTTGTAAGAGAAAAAGAGAGAATAAGAAAGGAGAGAAGAAGAAGAAAAGAGAGAGAAGCCATGCAGACATCTGAGCTTGAGGAAGAGGATCTTCAGATCTATATCTAAAGTTGTAGCCACCAGCTTCCAAATCTCTATCTGAAGCCACAACTGGTGTTTTACCTTGTTTCACTTTCTGCTTTGTTTTCTGAAAATCTATCTCTATCTGTGTGTTTAACAGTGTGTCTAGTGCTCTAGTTGAGAGACTGGAGTGGCCCTTGGCTGTGTGACAGCCGTGTGTGTCTTGGGGCTTGTCCCTGTGTTTTTGTTGCACTTGTAGCTTGTTTCTTTTCTTCGTTTGTGTGTGTGGGGGGGGGGGGGGCATCCCCGTGTGGTGCTGCGTTTGCAGCGTATGGTAAAGCCTCACCGGTTTGGTGAGGGGTGGATGTAGGCTTGTGGGTTTGCAGATTGAACCACCTTAAAAATCCCTGTGTTGTGGGTTGTGCTTTGTGTGTTAGATCCTTATCTCCTATTGCCACTCACAGGTTCTTTTGTTGATCACCTTGCTTGTTGTTTTGGTTGTTTAATTTCATGTGCCTTTAGCATTCTGATTCATACATACACCAGGAGTTTGATGAGCAGCAATTCTGTCTAACTGTTAGACTCACAAGGTGCCTGCGTCGACTCTACAGGGTGGGTGTATTGACCTCAGCTACCCTGTTAGCTATGACTCCTTGAAGGTGCTTCGACCTCATCAGTCTGCACATGTCATTTTGGTCTAGTCCTTGAACTACTCTTGCTAAATCCACTATGCACTGAGCTCAAATGTTTTATTTACATTATAGCAGTGGTTTATGTCTTAATTAGCAAAGTTTTTAATTTGGCTATGTTTGAATCGGATCCATTCAACCCCCCTTCTAGATCCGATTGCACCCTAAGGGACCCAACAATTGGCATCAGTGCTAAGCTCTATCTTACTCAAATCCAACGATCTACAGATGAAGATCCTAGTGCACTTGATCTAATGGCGTTCCCCGTTGGACAAGTTTCAATGAATTCCCCGCCCGTATTCGATGGTTCTTATTTTACCATATGGCTGGGGAGGATGTGTGGGTTTGTTAACTCCATTGATCCAAAGCTATGGAATCACATATATCATGGTCCTCACAAGCTGCCATCAGACACTTCTAAATGGTCTGCTAAACACAGGACCAAAAATTTTGATAATCTTGCTGCATTCAGTCTGATAAAAACTGCAGTAGATATCACCAAGTTCCCTTTTATTTCCAGCTGTAGCACTATCAAGGAGATCCTGAACGGACTGGCCAAGATACATGAAGAAAGAAAAAGGTGTGATTGCCTCATGGCTAACAGTCCAGATCAGCCAAGTGATCCGTCCTCATCTCAGGTAAGCTCTGACTCCGAAGACTTTACCTTTGAAGAGCTTATGGATGCTTATGATGAGTTAGCTAAGCAATACAAGAAAATGAAATCTGAAAATTAAAAACTGAGAAAGGAACTTAAGAAAAATTGTCATGATGAGAGCTCCTTCTGTAATAACTGCTCTACTTTTAAGGAGCTCAATGACTCTCTTATGATTGACTTAGACTTGCATAAAGAAAACATTGGTTGTTTGAGAGATGAAAATAGAACTCTACAAAATGAAATCTCTGAGCTGAAAATGAAATTGGAAGCAATGTCTTTTGATCAAACTCTATCTGATAAGTTAGTACAAGATGATGATCTGATTGAAGAGAATAAAAACTTAAAAGAACATATAAATGTTTTGACTGAAAAGATGGCCATTTTTGAAAAAGGTAAGCATGTCATGAATGATAGCTCTGAAAATGTGCATGTCTTAGAGCAAGAACTTTAAAACTATAAGTCTGTGAATGCCATGCTAAACCAACAACTTGCTTGAAGAAGAGGTCACTGACTCTGAGATACATATTTCCACCCTAGAGAAGGAAATTAAAGACTTAAATGGTTCCCTATCTAGATTTGTTCAGGGTCAAGAAAATCTGGACAGACTGTTAGGGACAAAGGTAAATTTCCGGAGAGAAGGACGTGGATACAATCCCGTAAAAAAAAGGGTTTTGGAAGTAAAATGTACACATCCCATGTCTCTAGCTCGGCTGAAGCCCATCTTTCTAAAAAATCCCCAAGTCAACCTAATGCTCAGAAAAGCCCAAACTAGTCTGCCTTCTAGAGAAATAGAAATCAAAAGAAAAATTAGAAAAAGAAAACCCTTGATCAAAAATAGAAAAATAAGTTTTTTTATGTTGATATGCATGCTAGGAAACTCAGTGCAAAACACCATGCCACCCATGAAATGAATGCTCATTGTTTCTATTGTGATATGCATGGTCACATCGTGCATGATTGCTTTAACTTGAACAATGATGAATTAAAAGCAAGCAAGAACATGAGAAATAATGCAGGAAGCACTGGCAAGGAAAAGGTCTATGCCGGGAGAAAGCATGCTCAGCACACTCCCATTCAGAAGCCCAGAAATGGCCTGATGCATCGACACAGTCCTCAGGATAGGTCGATGTTGTGCCCCTTGTGATTTGATGATAGGGTGTTGTTGTTTGGTTGTTTTGATGATAGCAACTCAATGAGTCTCCACATAAGAATGATGATGAAATACATAAGAATGATGATGAAATGATGTTTTGAATGCATTATTCTGTTTGAATGTTCTGGTATATAGATTGCATTCTTGTTTTCTTTCTCTCACTGCATCGGTTCAATTTCTGTCATATGCATACTATGCATCACTGCATTAACAGAGTCTATACATCGTCAGGTTGCTTGATCAGTGCATTAACAGAGTCTATACATCGTCAGGTTGCTTGCACGTAGAGTCTATACATTCGTTAGAGCTCAGCTCGTGGCTTAGTCTGTTCATCCATGTTCATTTTGCATGTGTGCATCCCTCAGCAAAGTCTATACACTCTACGATTGGTTTATGCATATTCAATGTCTGCACGCTATAAAGTCTGTATAGAGTTTTTGCCTAGATTGCATCAGACAAGTCTGTACATTCTTCAGCAGCAAGTCTGTACATCGTCTTGGTGTAGGCGTGGCAAAGTCTGTACATTGCATTGCATGCTCACACAACCATTAAGTCTATACATCATGCATCCTCAAGTCAGTGCTTGTTAAGATCCGTCTCACTTAGCGTCTCACTTAGCGTCTTACAAGTCTGTACATTGGCCAAGTCTGTACATCGCCACTTGTTCATGCATATGTTCAAGTCTATACATTGTCTGGTCATCCACACTTAAAGTCTATACATTCCTTATCTTTACCTACGTTCAGAACATTAAGTCTATACATCACGTGAAGTCTGTACATCGGTAAAGTCTGCACATGGTTGCTTTGAAGCCGTAGCAAGTTTATACATTCATGCATCATTTAAAGTCTGTAAACCTTCATTGGCACTTTCACATGAAGTCAGTACAGCCTTTGTGTTGCATGAACACAAGTCTATACATTGATGTCTCATGCAGTCAAGTCCATACACTATGCAGTTGGGCATCGTTCATTACAGCAAGTCTGTACACTCGATTGGCTTGTTCATGCATCATCTATCAAGTCTATACATCGCTGCATTAAATATGTTCAAAGTCTGTACATTCCTCAATGGCTGTGCAACCCTTCAAAACAAGTCTGTACATCGTTCTTTGGTTCAAATCTTGAACTAACTCGATGCATCCATTTTTATCTTCTTTCAGATTGATTCAGGCTGATGAGTGGGCACATGATCTGAGGTTGGCACCTGGCACGTGATCCGAGGTTTCTCTGGATAAAGGGGGCACAAGTCTATACATCGCCCTAGCTGCTACTACTATAAATTGAAGACTCCTCCATCTAGAGAAGAGAGAGACAGTGATCGAAGCAGAGAGGCAGAGAGCAGAAAAAGATCAGAAGAAGAAAGAAGAGTGAGCCTGAGCAGAAGAAGAATAGAGAGAGCAGCAGAGAGATCGAGAGAGTAGCAGAAGAAGAAAAAGAAAAAGAGAAAGAGAGATAGAGAGCTCGTGAAGAAGAAGAGAAGCTTCATCAGAAAACTTGTCTGTCTGGCTATTGGATCAGATCCAAACCAGATTTGCTCCTGCGAGAGCTACACTTTGTGGATTTCATTTCCAACTTTCTGATTGCTGTATTTTCATTCCTTGTTTTCTTTTTACTTTGTTCTTTTCATCTGATCGCTATACTTTCCGATTCTCTAATTTGAGGTCGGTGTTCCCTCTGGGTTTCAGAGGAAGGGAGACTTGGTGTCTCTGGTTGCAAGTGGATGTTGTCGCTTGTGGGTTCCCTCTTGGGTGGAGGAAGAGGGACTTCGGTCTCTGGTTGCTAGTGACGGGTAGTCACTAGTGGTTTACCTCCTGGGTGGAGGAAGAGAGACTTCGGTCTCTGGTTGCTAGTGACAGGTAGTCACTAGTGGGTTCCCTCTGGTCTGGAGGAAGAGGGGAGGTTGTTCCCCTGGTCAAGTTGTTAGGCAGCACCTGTTTGCAGACTGAGTCTGCGATTCTAGCTTTTGCTAGTTGAAGCCTCACTCCAATTTGGAGTGAGGGGTGGACGTAGGTCTGTGGACCGAACCACCTAAAAAATCTTTGTGCACTGTGGTTTGAATGTTCATTTCTATTTTCGCTAGATGTTTGCATAGGCCGATTTGGATCTTCTATCTAGCAGGGAATTTGATTGCATATCAATCATCTGTTACTGGTCTTGTGAGAGTCACCTTGATTACTTAATCACTGCTCTATGTATGCTAGACTCGATTTCAACCTACAGTCATGAACGTGTTTAATTCCTTATCAGGTTTAAGTTCATGCACACTGTCTGTTCGATAACTGCTTTGTGAGTCCCTTGGTATTGATCCTAAGTCACTAATCTGTTCATTTGTAAGCATCTTAGTTGACCTAGTGAATCTGTTATTTCCGCAACTACACATTGGATTTCAGTTTGTATCAGGAAGTTTTAATTGGGCAAGAGTTTTATAAGGGGATTCATTCACCCCCCCCTCTGAATCCATCGCACCGATCCCAACAGTCGACGCACCCTAACGCCGTCAAAACAAATACTTCTCTTTGCTGCTTTCATTATGGAAACATTGGCCACACAGTCAAGGATTGTTGGCATCTGAAAGGTAGGACTCACTCTCATGCCAAGAATAGTAAATTCCCTATTCACCCCCCAAAAGTTTGATGCATACGCACATAGGAAGAATGTCAAATCACTTGTGTGCGATTTTTATTATGGTGAATATGGACATGTGGTTGATAACTGTCATTAGATAAGGAGTGATGACTTGAACACTGAAAAGAAAAGAAATCTACATGTCAGATATGGAGCTAACCATCAAGGACCCAAGAAAATTTGGGTAACTATAATTTCCAAATGAGAATTTCGGGTGCAGGGTGCCTTGGAGCTGAACATAGTATCAATAGGAAATAAAAGCTCAAGGCACTGGTTTGTGAATAAAATTTAAGTTTATGTTATCTCTGCACGATAGATTCCTTTGCTAGTTACTGTAGTTAAGCCTCTTCTTGATTTCAATAAATTCTGCTCATTTGAAAAACTCCTCGCTGGTTTGTTAACAACCTCTCCCTGATTGATCATGAAGACTCTGTTATGATGAGAGATTTAATATAAAGATGAGTTGCTTACAAGTGTGTGCTACTTCTTGTTTAGCAGCCATATCCATTTCATGTTTATCATTGCTAACCATTGATTTTGATGATGTCTGTCATGACTGCATACAGTCCAACTCATCATTCATATGGACATTTAACCTTCTGCTTAATTGTCCTAACTTCCATAAACATTGGACAAAGGGAGAATTTGAGGGTTTGCACTTTGGTCTAGAATGCATTGCAAATATCTTGAGTCTGCATATGTTGTGGACTTTGAGCATCATCTTGTGTCTCATGCACTTTCATGCATTTCATGCTTAAGGGACCCAACACTTCATGACTAGCATGCCGTACACTCTCAGTGCATTATGATGACATGAACCCTTGGTATATAGAATAGTGAGTTGTGGAAGGTTGGATTAACTCCATCTAGAAACTATCACTACGCGTGAGGTGATCTTCGGATCAAGTTCTTCGCCCAGTGCCATGGGTCTAGTGTTCACCTAAGACATAGGATGCATACCCTCTTGTTGATTCTCTTGAAGGCATTCTTGAAGCCCATGCATAAGTTAAGGGGGAGTCATCATAAAAGTCCAGACTGCATCCCTGCATACTTTGTTGATTTATGGATTGATTGCATATTCTCATAGGGAGCTTAATTTGATTTGAGAAACTTCTCTATTTGAAAACTTTGTGTGTTGTTTGCCAGACTGTGTCATCGCACAGGACTTACTGTGTCGACCAAGCAGTTGTTTCTTCCAGGTTCATGCCTTCTGTCTGAGCCTTCTATGTCGACCCCCTGACATATCTGCGTCGACGCATCAGGCTATCTGATAATTCGTTGAATTCTTTTAATCCTAATCCTTGAATTGATCAGTGCTCACCTTTGGCTACAACATCTGAGCTCACTGCACATACTCAGGGGGAGTGTTCAGTGTCTATTTCTATTCATCCACCTCGAAAAGGCCTTAGGCACTGATTTAAGTGGCTCATCGATGATGGGATTGCACCGACGCAAAGAATTTCATGTTTCTCTGACTTAGACGAAAGGTCTAGGTCGGATCGCTCGGCTGAGACCCCGGAAAGGCCCTAGGCACCGAGTTAAAGTGGTTCATCGATGCTGGGATTGCACCGACGCAAAGAATTTTAGGTTTCTCCAATTTAGATGAAAGGTCTAGGTCGGATCGCTCGGCTGAGACCCCAGAAAGGCCTTAGGCACCGAGTTAAGTGGTTCACCGATGCTGGGATTACACTGATGCAAAGAATTTTAGGTTTCTCCGACTTAGACGAAAGGTCTAGGTCGGATCGCTCGGCTGAGACCTCGGAAAGGCCTTAGGCACCGAGTTAAGTGGTTCATTGATGCTGGGATTCCACTGACGCAAAGAATTTTAGGTTTCTCCAACTTAGACAAAAGGTCTATGTCGGATTGCTCGGCTGAGACCCCGGAAAGGCTATAGGTACCGAGTTAAGTTTTCTGGTGGTTTATGTAAAGAGTTCCAAGATACAATCTTGTTCATTGTAGGGTATTGGTTTCAGTTGATCACCAAGCTGGGGGAGCGACGTGTGGTACAGCTTCAGGTGTTTCCCATTAAGGGGTGGAAATTGAACTTCCCCCCAGTGGTTGACGATGATGTAGGCACCGCCTACATAAACTTTCTGGACTACGTAAGGTCCTATCCAATTCTCATTCAGCTTACCCTTGGGATTAGCTGCTATGACTTCTCTTCACTTGACCATGACTAGGTCTTCTTTCTTGAATTCACATTCCTTGACGAGTTTCTCAAAGGTGCGGGCCATATGGGCCTGATACATCTGTATATTCTACTGGGCTCTGAGTCGTTGTCCTTCTAGATCGAGAGTTCTTCCAGTCTTCTTTCTGTATTGGTTTGGCCATCCTCGACCAATTCGTGCTGGATCACCACCTGTAACGAGGGTATTTCCAGCTCTATCAGGATGACTGCTTCCAAGCCATACACCAGGGAAAAGGGTGAGCAACCCGTGGGAGTCTTGTACACAATGCGGTACATCCACAGTGCTTCATACATTCTATCTTCCCAATCCTTCTTGCTAGAGCTCACCGTCTTGGCAAGGAGTGTGCATAGTATTTTGTTGAAGGCTTCCTGTTGTCCCTAGGTTCTCGTATGGACAAGAAGGGGGGTTGAATTGTCCCTGCCAAACGCAGTGGTAGTTTTTAAATTTTAACGCAGCGAGTTGAAATAACTACCAACATAGAAAATAATTGCACGAAATATAAGCTATAAAGAAACTAATTCTCTCAAGCTTACCGTTCTCACACGATCAACAAGAATAACATATATATATATATATATATATATATATATATATATATATATATATAGGCAAACCACAGACACACAGATGTGAGACAGATTTTATTGGTGGTTCGGGACCACGACGGACTCCCTACGTCCACCCCTCACCAAACCGGTGAGGATCCACTCACTTCAATGAAGCACACGGAGCTTTCGCTCCAAGAGACACGGAGACAAGGTCTCCTACACGATCCTACACGGATCAACAGTCACACACACACACACTAGCCGCAACACCTGCGGCACAAGAGTAACACGATCGTTCACAGACGGTCAACCGACTTACAAAGTTGAAATTTGGAAAACAAGATATGTTCAATACAAGCATAGATACCTGAAACTAATGACTCCACTAAGCACAAACAAGATGTATAATGAAATCTCCATGGAAAGAAAGGACTATAGAATATCTTCTCTAAGCCTCGGGTCAGAGGGTAGCCAGATGTCGATGATAAGAACGTCCTCGCATTCCCCTTCTTGTTCTGCTCCTTTTCTTCTTCAATCACAAACTCCAGAAATGATCGAAAGTAGATGAAAACCCGAAGTCTTTGCTCAGCTCCTCTCCTTCTCCCCTTTCTTCTCCTGCAAGAAAGATAGAACGTTAGCACTCGTGTGTTTTGTATATGTCTTTTTCGAAGTCCACATCATGAATATATATAGCAGCATGCGAGGTTCAAAAGACCACAAAGCCCTTATAAAACCCTAGCCAAACCCTTCTAAGATACTCAACTATACCCTAAGGGTACTGGGTAAAAAGGCAAGACAATCGGATCAGGAAATGGGGTGTTCGAAATCAATCCGGAAAACACGATCAGACGCACCAAAGAAAGTGTCGACTTTTAGAGTCGACACTCTTTTCAGGGTGTTCTGTCAGCCACTAAAATAGCACACAGGCCAAAAAGTGTCGACTCTTAGAGTCGACACTTTCTGTCTGATTTAATAAAATAACACAGACAGAACAGAACAAACTAAATGTCGACTCTGTGAGTCGACATTTTCTCTGACAAAAATAAGAACACGATTAAAGCTTTATTGAAACCCCAAATACATGAGAAACGGATTAAGCCCAATCTAGGCACATTGAAATTCATTCAACAAAAACACTGAACCTTAGATAGCAATATTAAAATGCTTTAACCAACCACCATTCATGAAATAGGAGAAGCAGAAATAATAATATAAGGAACATGTTTTATCAAGCCAGATTAAATCCTGACAGTGAGCATGCTTAAGATGTCATCAGCCAAGAGCTACAGCAGTAGAGGTGTATCCATGAAAACCCATTCAAGCAAGGTTGATGCATGTGAAATCAAGGTCGATGCTAGTTTAGGACAAAAGCACATGAAGGTCGATGCTGGTTAGCTGGGCAGGGTCTGTGCATATGAAGCAAAGTCTGTGCATAGTACCCAAGGTCTGTGCACATTATGGGTCTGTGCATATAAGGCCAAGGTCTGTGCACATTATGTAGAGGATATGGACAAGGTCGGTGCAAATATTGACAAGGTCGGTGCACATTTGTGACAAACTAAGATGAGGTCTGTGCATATAGTGTGAACCCTCTAAACAAGGTCGATGCACTTTTATGAAGCTCAGTGCAAGTTCAAAAGACAGGGTCAGTGCATGGTATGCACAAGGTCTGTGCATAGTAACAAGGTATGTGCATAGTGTGCACAAGGTCGGTGCACGGTTGTGAAACACCAACGCAGGTCGGTGCAAGGTATGAAAATGCCAAGGACGGTAGGTGCATGTTTTAAAACAAATGCTAAGACAGTCGGTGCATGCAAGGGCAAGTCAGTGCAGTGATGATGCAAACCAAAGAGTGTCGACACTGAGTGTCGACACTTACTCCCCACTTACCCAGAAATTCACTTAGATGATTTTCTGAAAATAAAGCCTTACCAATGGAAGGATTGTGAACATGAATGGAATCTTTGAACCTGTTTTGTGTTGTGTATGACAAGGTACTTGATTGTTCAATCCATTTTAGTCCAGAATTATATTCACCATAACTGGCAGTCCTGCAAAGCAAGGTTATCATGTATATCATTAGATCCTTGATCATCATTCAATCTTCAATGGATATTTTGCATACCACATGCACACAAGCATGCACACAAGTTTTGTCAACATTAAAACTAAATCATCAAGCTCACCAAGGGGTCCAACAATCTCCCCCTTTTTGATGATGACAAAACATGCATTGTGTGCCCAAAATTTGATAAGAAGCCAGAAAATGTGTTTGTGCATGGTTCAAGTTAGTTTGAGTGAATGCACTTGGAAAAGATATTCACAATGCAAAAGTTGTGCATATGAACATTTATGAGAACTTAAAATCTAAGGCCATTATAAACATGTATGAAAGTCTGACCATTATGAACATGTATGAAAATATGAAAAGCTATGTATGCACACTATATCACTATATTCTCCCCCTTTTTGTCATCACCAAAAAACTAGTTGACAATGGGGTTATTAAATTTACTATGAACATGTATGATCGGAATTTTGAAGTTATTCATGCAAGCAATCAAGCAAGCAGCATGAAGGTCAAGCAAGCACGTACCATATGAATAACTCCCCCTTAATGGGGTAAACGGATAAAGAGTGAACAGTTGATTCAAAATCAAATTGTGTCCCATGAAGCATAATCAAAAAAAGGTAATGCATTCATATGCTCGAGGTACTACATAGACCATGATAAGAACAAATTCAAGGTACACATTCATCACAAAAATAGCTAATAGAAATATATGTAAATGAGCAATGAACTTCAAACTTATATGGATATGAACAGAAGTTCAAGAAAAAACTAGAGGGTTATTTGCTTCCTACACTTCCATCTTGATCTCGACTATTGATAGCTTCGCACAACCCCATTGTGTTTCTTTTTATTGGACTTCACCATTCGGCACAAGTCACCTCATGTGTCTCAATGGGGTTTCCCGGCTACTAGGATTCATCGCGCAATGTGGAGTTTTGTTTCACCTTTCGACGCTAGTTTCTCATTTATTTCAGTGGGGATTCTGACTACTCGGTGTGACATTCCACTTATAGAAGCTTGTGGGGTAGGTAGCTTTTTCCTCACGATTCTCTTAATTTCCATGTAGAAGTTTGTTTCCCTTGAAGTGTTAAAAGGAATTTCTGAAATCCTTATCAATGAAAGTCATATGCATCATTTTTGAATAAGGTATAGGTAATTGCTTTGGATGTAGAAAATGAATTTGCCTAGACATAGTTATGACTCCCCCTAAATGTATGCACAGTAGAAATAAATCATCCTCCTTTGTATATGACACGATTCATAAAAGATTAAAATCACTACATGATTATTTAACAAGGAGGTGAGGTCATAGAAAATTTTCAAGGAATAGTTTTCTAAAATATATATACATGCAATCAAGCAAGGGTTTGTATGATATGTCCATGCAAGGTGATTTTCGGTACGTGGCGGAGAACTTAGGTCGAAGACCACCTCACGCGTCGAGAGTGCTTCCAGATGGACGTAATCCACCCTTCCACAACTCAAGATTTGAGATACCGAAGAATCATGACAATAAGGCACGTAAGTATGTAAAGTATGTACAGGCAGATGCATGTAAATGCAAAGATAATGAAGAGTTATTTCATATTCACAAGTATGCAAAATATGTGCGACCTAAACCAAGAAGTTGAATATATGCAAATCTGAAATGTTATTTTCAAAATAAGCAAAAGGTGTATGAAATCCTAATATGCACAGTTACTCATTCAAATAGAAAATTCCAAGTTCTCTTCTTATTTGAGTGAATTTTTCAGGAGTTATGGGTTTTGTAAAAATATCTACAAGTTGGTTTTCCATATTTACATGTATAAGCTCAAAATGACCCTTACTCACATGATCTCGCAAAAAGTGGTGTCTAATCTCTATGTGCTTTGTGCGAGAATGCAAAATAGGATTTTGGAAATATTAATGGCAGATGTGTTATCACAAAGAATGGGTGTGTTATTTAAAATAATACCAAAATCAACGAACTGTTGTTGGATCTATAGCACTTGGGCCGCACAACTACCAGCAGTCATGTATTCGGCTTCGGCAGTTGATAATGCCACTGTGTTTTGTTTCCTAGAAGCCCATGAAACCATGCATCCTCCAAGAAACTGACAATACCTGCTCGTGCTTTTACGATCCACTAAACACCCAGCGTAATCAGAATCAGTGTAAGCTACTAAGTCAAAACTGCAACTATGAGGAAACCAAAGACCAAGATCCGTGGTGCCTAGCAAATATCTGAAAATCCTTTTGACCGCTAACATGTGTGGTTCTCTAGGATCGATTGAAATCTCGCACACATGCAAACACTAAACATTATATCCGGCCTACTAGCAGTCAAATACAACAAAGATCCAATCATGCCTCTAAAGAGTTTCTGATCGACAGACTTATCTTTTTCATCCTTGTTCAATTTCACCGTTGTTGACATCGGTGTCTTGTGTGGCTTCGCATTGTCGAATTTGAACTTCTTGATGAGCTCCTTTGTGTATTTCCTCTGATTTATGAAAATTCCGTCCTTTTGCTGCTTCACCTGCAAACCCAAGAAGAAAGTTAACTCCCCCATCATACTCATCTCAAACTCCCCCTTCATCAATTTAACAAAATCATCATTTAATAAATCAGAAGTGGCTCCAAAGATAATGTCATCAACGTATACCTGAACAATAAGCATGTGTTCATTGTTACTCTTAATAAAAGGGTTTGATCGATATTACCTCTTTTGAAGCCATTTTCTGAAAGGAATGTACTTAACCTTTCATACCACGCACGGGGTGCTTGCTTCAAACCATACAAAGCTTTGTCAAGTTTGTACACTTGGTCCGGGTTCTTCTCATCTTCAAATCCCGGTGGCTGCTCAACATAGACGTCCTCTTTCACTACACCATTTAGAAAAGCACTTTTAAAGTCCATTTGAAAGAGTTTTATATTCTAGAGCATGCAAAGGCTAATAATATTCTAACGGCCTCAAGCCTAGCCATGGGTGCAAATGATTCATCAAAATCAATTCCTAATTCTTTAGCCTTGGGCTACAAGCCAGGCTTTATTCCTAATCACCACCCCTTGATCACTAAGTTTATTTCTAAAAACCCACTTAGTTCCTATCACCGGGTGATTCTTAGGTCTGGGCACAAGAAATCACACCTTATTCCTTTGGAATTGGTGTAATTCCTCCTGCATAGCCAAGATCCAGAAATTATCATTTAATGCCTCATTTACAGATTTGGGCTCAATATCGAAAGAAATGTAAGATTATCAAATTCTTCAACTTCCCTGATTGAAGGCCCTTGTTCTTACTCCTTGTTCCACTTCCCCTATGACATTGTCTTGAGGGTGGTCCTTGTGGAACGTCCATTGCTTGGGGAGCTCTTCATTTTGGGTTGGAGCTTCATCATTTTTGTTTCTCGACTCCGCTTGATCCACGTCTTGATTTTCTTATCTTTCTTTTCTTCTCCATCTTCATGCCTTATATCAATAAAGTAATTATCTTTGTCAGACAGTCTTAAAGTGTATTCATCAATGATCACATGAGGGCTTTCCTCTACCAAAAGAGAACATTGGTTATATACTCGATATGCTCTAGATGATGACGAATATCCAATGAATATACATCTATCACTCTTTACGGCAAATTTCTCCAAATGTTCTTTAGAGTTATTCAAAATGAAACATGAGAACCAAAAGGTTTAAGATATGCAATATTCGGCTTCTTACCTTTATACAGCTCATATGAGTTTTCTTAATAATAGGTCTTACCATGGCTCGATTGATGATATGGCAGGCCGTGCTCACCGCCTCAGCCCAAAAATACCTTGGTAGACCATTTTCAGCAGCATGGTTCTCGCCATCTCCACGAGCGTCATGTTCTTTCTTTCCACGACTCCGTTTTGTTGTGGGGTTCTTGGTGCTGAGAAGTTGTGTGAAAACCCCTGTTTCCTGTAAAAATCATCAAAGTCATGGTTGTCAAATTCTCTCCCATGATCACTCCGAATAGCTTTAATTTGATACCCCTTATCAGTTTGTAAGTTCCTACAAAGATCTTCGAACTCCTGCAAAGCATCATTCTTATGAGTTAAAAATAATACCCAAGTGAACCTTGAGTAATCATCTACAATAACAAACCTATAAAGTTTCCCTCCAAGACTGTGTGTCCTAGTGGGACCAAATAAATCTAGATGAAGGAGTTCAAGGGGTCTAGTGGTGGTGACAATATTTTTGGATTTACAAGACATGCTGGTCTGTTTCCCCATAGCACATGCATCACACATTTTATTTACATCAAAATTAGTTTTGGTAAGCCTCTTACCAATTCTTTTCTATACAGTTTAGAAAGAGTGCTAAAGCTAGCATGTCCAAGTCGCCGATGCCACAACCATGCATCATCCGACATATTAGCAACTAAACAAAGATTGTCATTATGAGAACTTTCAAAATCAACAGAATAGATATTTCCATCTCTAAGACCAAAAAATTTTATTTCATGAGAAACCTTCTCTACAATGGAGCAGTGTGTGTTTTCAAAAACTACTTTGTGACCTTTGTCACAAAGTTGACTAATGCTAAGCAAGTTATGATTCAAACCATCTATAAGTAAGACTTCTTCAATGGATTGGTTCGAATCCTTACCTATTCGTCCAATTCTCACAATTTTACCTTTGTAGTTCCCGCCAAAGGTGACCAATCTGTCATCCTTTTCCTTCAGGTCTGAAAAGAGTTCCTTATTTCCCGTCATGTGTCTAGAGCATCCACTTTCTAGATATCATTTGTTCCACTTGACTCTTAAACAGACCTGCACAATCAAAACAACTCTCAAGTTGATTTAGGTACCCAAGCAAGCTTGGGTCCCAAAGTGTTAGTCCTACCATGAGAAAAATGCATTCTATTTTTCTTTTCAAAATATTCATCATTGGCTCTCATGAGATCACACACATACATCGAGTGGCCGAACATTCCACAATAGAAGCAAGTAAGATTTGGCTTTCTAGGCCGACCCCTATGCATGTATGATCTATCAACATAAGAGTTCATGCATGAGTCAACATGATTATAACCATATGAATCAAATGAATTTTGAAATCTATTTTTCACAAATGAATTTTTCTTAGTGGTGAGTGTTCGACACCTCTCCTCTCATTCCTCTCATTTTCATTGCTAGATTCACCACTTTCAAACATTTTCTTTTTCCTTTCAACTCTTTTTGAACAACATCTTTCAGATTCTTTAGTTCATTTTGCATGGTATTGAAGTTGGTTTGAATATCCTTCTTGGATTTTTCACATTCACTCAACCTAGCTTTAAGCTCATCCAACTCCATAACCAATTGAGCATTCTCATTTTTCAGTTTCTCAGCATTTTCATATGCATGTTGTTTTTCTGCTTTTAGACACTCTAGTTCATTAACATACAAGGATATCTTAGATTCAAAATCTTCTTTTTCATCCTTGAATATCTCAATTTGCATTTCATAAAAGCTACACCCATCACATGGATTAGTAGAGCTGATCAAATCACAAAATTTCTTTTTAGATTTTTGACATCTAATTTAGACCTCTTATATTTTTGATATAGGTCTGCATAAGCTTCATGCCATTGTTCAACAGTAAAATTTTCAGAGTCAGAATTTACCTCAGAGTTATCCTCATCCGCCATCAAGCAGAGATTCTGGACTAACTCATCCAGTCCATTCTTCTCACTTTCGGATTTTGAGCTATCTGAATCCTCATCGCTCCATGTTGCCTTCATTGCTTTTCCTTTCTTTGGCTTTTTCTTGTTCAGCTTTTTCTGGAGCTTGGGGCATTGACCCCTCATATGGCCGGGCTTCTTACACTCATGGCAAATAATTTCTTCCTTCTTGCTCGGCTCAGGTTTCTTGTTGAAATTTCTCCTCATGAATCTTCTAGGAAGATTTCCATCTCTTCTACTCTTCTGAAATATTTTTTGACATTCCTTGTTACAAGAGCCATCAGCTCTTCTCATCACTGTCCATAGATGAGTCTCCATCGCTTTCATCAGACAATCCTGGATTAGCTTTCAACGCAATCATCTTCTTCTTTTTGCTTTCATCCTCAGCTGACTTCATGACATTGATTTCATAAGTCATTAGCGACCGGATCAACTCATCCATTGTGAGTGTGGTGAGATCCTTTGAATCTTCTATGACGGTCGCCTTTGTATGCCACGGAGGTGTGAGGGACCGCAACACCTTTCTGACCAAATATTGATTTGAACATTCTTTACCCAAGGCCTTCAAGTTTTTTGTGATCTCGCTCAGCCTTGCATACATTTGAGATATATTCTTCTCGGGTTTCATTGCAAAAAGCTCATACTCCCGAACCAACAGATTTGCTTTAATCTCCTGTGCACGGTTACTCTTACCAATTGAAGACGATCGTGTTACTCCTGTGAACTTTCATAGATCATCTTCAATTTGTTCCACATTTCCTGCACAGATGAACACATAGAAATACGTGAGTATTCATTAGGGTGTATCGCGCACTGAATAATATTCATAGCTTTAAAGTTCGCACATGATTTCTTGATATGCTCTTCTTCCCATCCATCCTCATTAGGAGGTAAAACGTAAGGACCTTTGTTTATAACCTTCCATGCATCATAGTCTTGTGCTCACATGAACACAGTCATTCTATTTTTTCAATAGGGATAGTTGGTCCCATCAAAGAAGGGTGGTCTATGAATCGAATGTCCCTCGGGGACCATTCCCTTGTTGGCCATACTAAGAGATCTTTTCTCTACAACCGTGAGGTTGTCCTAAAATCAGAGACCCTCTCTAATACCAGATTGTTGTCCCTAGGTTCACGTATGGACAAGAAGGGGGGTTGAATTGTCCCCACCAAACGCTGTGGTAGTTTTTAAATTTTAACGCAGCAAGTTGAAATAACTACCAACACAGATAATGATTGCACGAAATATAATCTATAAAGAAATTAATACTCTCAAGCTTATCGTTCTCACATGATCAACAAGAACAATATATATATATATAGGCAAACCACAGACACACAGATGTGAGACATATTTTATAGGTGGTTTGGGACAACGACGGGCTCATTACGTCCACCCCTCACCAAACCGGTGAGGATCCACTCGCTTCAATGAAGCGCACGAAGCTTTTGCTCCAAGAGACACGGAGACAATGTCTCCTACACGATCCTACATGGATCAACAGTCACACACACACTAGCTGCAACACCCACGGCACAAGAGTAACACGATCGTTCATAGACGGTCAACAGACGTACAGAGTTGAAATTTGGAAAACAAGATATGTTCAATACAAGCATAGAAACCTGAAGCTAATGACTCCACTAAGCACAAACAAGATGTAGAATGAAATCTCCATGGAAAGAAAGGGCTATAGAATGTCTTCTCTAAGCCTCGGGTCGGAGGGTAGCCGGATGTCGACGATGAGAACGTCCTCGTGTTCCCCTTCTCGTTCCGCTCCTTTTCTTCTTCAATCACAAACTCCAGAAATGATCGGAAGTAGATGAAAACCCGAAGTCTTTGCTCAACTCCTCTCCTTCTCCCCTTTCTTCTCTTGCAAGAAAGATAGAACGTTAGCACTCGTGTGTTTCGTATATGTCTTTTTCGAAGTCCACATCATGAATATATATAGCAGCATATGAGGTTCAAAAAACCATAAAGCTCTTATAAAACCCTAGCCAAACCCTTCTAAGATACTCAACTATACCCTAAGGGTACTGGGGTAAAAAGGAAAGACAATCGGATCAGGAAATGGGGTGTTCGAAATCAATCCGGAAAACACGATCTAGACGCACCAAAGAAAGTGTCGACTTTTAGAGTCGACACTCTTTTCAGAGTGTTCTGTCAGCCACTAAAACAGCACACAGGCCAGAAAGTGTCGACTCTTAGAGTCAACACTTTCTGTCTTGTTTAATAAAATAACGCAGACAGAACAGAACAAACTAAATGTCGACTCTGTGAGTCGACATTTTCTCTGACAAAAATAAGAACACAATTAAAGCTTTATTGAAACCCCAAATACATGAGAAACGGATTAAGCCTAATCTAGGCACATTGAAATTCATTCAACCCAAAACACTGAACCTTAGATAGAAATATTAAAATGCTTTAACCAACCACCATTCATGAAACAGGAACAGCAGAAATAATCATCTAAGGAACATGTTTTATCAAGCCAGAATAAATCTTGATAGTGAGCATGCTTAAGATGTCATCAACCAAGAGCTGCAGTAGTAGAGGTGTATCCATGAAAACCCATTCAAGCAAGGTTGATGCATGTGAAATCAAGGTCGATGCTGGTTGAGGACAAAAGCACATGAAGGTTGATGCTGGTTAGCTGGGCAGGGTCTGTGCATATGAAGCAAAGTCTGTGCATAGTACCCAAGGTCTGTGCACATTATGGGTCAGTGCATATAAGGCCAAGGTTTGTGAACATTATGCAAAGGATATGGACAAGGTCGGTGCAAATATTGACAAGGTCGGTGCACATTTATGGAAAAACTGAGATGAGGTCGGTGCACCCTCTCTTAATCTCTCGAAACCCTAACCCTAGGAGATGCATTCGGCAGAGTTTGGATCGAGTCAACTCTTACGGTGGTGTTCACATTGACCCGACTTCCGTGGATGAATACTCCGCACATAGAAGCCTCCAGAAGGTGTGTGACCTATTAAAATGAAGCTCTCTAACCCTAGAATCGTTTAGAATCAGCGGCGGCTGCAAAGAAGTTGGACCGAGGGAGATCTCGAGCGATTAGTGGCTGCGTGTACCGGCGTCCTTGTTTTTCTTTCTCCTTCCTTCTTCATCCGATTCAGGTAGGTGATAGCAAGCCAAACCCTACAAATAATATATGATTAGAAGCAGCATCGTGTTAGCTTTCCATTGATGTAGAAAGCCCTAAATTCTATCACGTATCCTGCGAAAATTTTAGGTTTTAGTAGAAGCATGTCACATTTAGGGTTATAATTGTTCCTTTTCGATTAAGTTGTGATTTCAGGCTGTAAACATAAAATTGATTCATGCATCTTGTATAGTTTTTCGTGCTCTTTCTTTTGGTAGTAAAAGCCCCAAATTCCATGCTTTATATCGTGCGAATTTAGTGTTTTAAATTTAACCCTAGAAACCTCACCGGAGTTGGGCACGGTGAAGGGGCAGCGGCCTATTTGGACATGTGCGGCCACACGATAGACCGCACATCCCAGACATGCGGTCCTCTGTTGACCGTTTATATGTTTTTATATCTGTTCGTGTCCCTGGAACGTGCGGCCTATCCCTAACCACATGTCGTTCCTGCGGCCAGCTCCAGACCGCACATCCCTCCATGCGGCACACTACTGACCGTCCATATCCAGCAGGTCTTTGGATCTGAGGGGACGTGTGCGGCCAGTCTGTGACCGTTCATTGGGATGTAAGGTCCAGAACCGACCGCACATCTGTAACAGAGCATATTAAATTGTTATTACAGCATGTTATGTTAGTAGACTAATGGTTAATTGCATGTTAGCAACACATCTAATAAACTGTAATTCATGATAGTAAATAATTCTTGCTGATCTATTTAAATTGAGCTTGATCTTTATTCATCTTTCCAATGAATGTCAAATTTAAATTGTGAATCCTTTATAATTGAATGGCTATTAGGTTTATACTTGTTATAACCTAAATCTTGAACCAGTGTATCCCCTAGTTTTAATTTAGACTCAATCAAACTGTTGTTACTTGAATTAATCTGAATTGGATTAACAGAGACTTGCACGGCTATTTATAGACCACATATACCCATGAACGGGCCAATATCGACCGTTCATACCTGGCTTATGCCAACTTGTCTTGGCCGATTATCCTTGATCTATCTTCGGCCAAATCTTGTTTTGATCAGTCCAGTAGACCCTAGGCCGACCAGTAGACAGTGGGCTGGACTCTGGTTCAGTTCCACCCTGCCTATGGTAGCCCGGGAGCCCACTTGGGCTAAATTCTAACTCTTGGTTAGGCCCGGTGTTGTGCGGCCAGTAATGGACCGTACTTCATACAGGCGGCCCTGAGTGGACCATTCAACTAATGAGCGGCTCTGTCAGGACCACACATCCCGGCCTCGATTCTGTAACTTTCTGGCCTTGTACGGCCCAATCCTAACCGTTCATATAGAAGGGCGGCCCGTTAGAAGCCGTTCAACCTTGACCTCCCGAGGGCTAAACCCAGCCCCGTTCCTGTTAGTGCGGCCCAGTGTCGACCGCACAAGCCTTGAGCGGCCCTGTAGTGACCGCATGTCTTCCAGAGACTAGTTTTCCTCGTGTTTTATGGTTTTGAATCCAAGAACATGATGGTTCTTGATAACTTGAACTCCTAGACAGAAATTCTGGATAGTATCTCTTCAACTTAGCCTTGGGATGTTCCGAGGTAAGTTTATACTTGATTATAATTGGCCATTTAACTTGATTAAAGTCTAGACAACTTGGGATCTTGGATCCACTAAATCAATGCCAACGCACCTTAGGGGCCCGGTCTGGTCCTGGGGAGAGCGCTCGAAAAGTACTTGTGCCCATGGGAGTTTGTAATGACAGGGTGAGGCATTGCACCGAGTGCATGACTAGCGTGATATCTATGACAATGATCTTTTATCTTACTTGAATCGTGTTTGACTTGGTTACATTCTTGCTTGTTGGCCAATTTCCTGTAAATTCATGTTATATATATTGTTCATAAACTTGTAATTCTTTTAATTTTATCATCCTTGTCATATTGTTATTCCATTCTATTCTTTATCACTTTCTGTTATTACGTTGTTTCATTTGATCATTATATCTTTTCTTTCCGTTCATATACATGTAATTAATTGGTTAATCACTTATACTTGCCTGTTGTTACCTACTGAGCGTTCACTCATATAGTTGTTTCCCCCTTTCCAGACAGCTCAGGTGAAGATTCACAGATGGATGAGAATGGGCGAGAGTGATAGCTTGGAGTGTATCAGCTAGTAGATATGTTGAGTTGGTTTAGTGGTGTACATCTAGCTATGTCTTAGAACCGGTGTTAGTTATTATATCGGAGTCGAGTAGAGATTATGTTTGTTTATGTTTAAGTCGGTTTGTAAGACGTTGATGGTTATTATAATAGAATTGGAGTTATTTATGTTCATGGTATTATGTTAATTCTTAGCTTAGCATGTTATCTTTACTAGCATTTTCTACTGCCAGTCCCAATATTCCGTGTCGGGGCGTGATAGTTTGATAGTATCAGAGCCTAGGCTTTCTAATATCCCTATGTTCTCTAAGTTCTAGGATCCTAAGTTATACTGTAGGACCTATAACCTTGTTATAAGTCTAAGGACCCAACCTGGTGAGATTTGGGTAGAAGACTGGGGTTGAGTTAATAATCTCATTGCACGATTATCCATTCTTGATTGAACCTAATATAACCTATTCCACGTGTAGGCTTTTGCAATGGCAGGAGAACGCGCAGAATGGAGGAACTTACAGCGCACGGTTCAATGACTTACTCAAGCTTTGCAACAAGTGGCTCAAGGAGGAGCTGCAAATCATGGCACTGGCGACCTTTATCGGAACTTTCGTGGGATGAATCCCCCGTGATTTGGTGGCTCGACTGACCCTGATGAAGCTGAGCACTGGCTTGAAGAGACAGGGAGGATTTTTGAAGTGATGCAATGCAGCGATCAGGAACGTGTCCTCTTGTCGACCTTTCAACTTGAACGTGATGCGAGGACATGGTGGGACACAGTAGGCTACCCTTGGTGATAGACAAGTCACATGGGAGGAGTTCGAGGAATTCTTCAATGGTAAATATTTTTCTGATCGAGTACAAGAGAAGAAGGTGGCTGAGTTTGCTACTTTGAAGCAACGAAATCTATCCGTAGCCGAATATGAAGCTCAATTCTCTCGGCTATCTCGTTATGCTACTCATTTGATATCTACCGAGAAGATGAAGGCTAAGCACTTTCTTAATGGGCTGAAGCTGTAGTATATCAACCAGTTGGCACCGATGGAAATTCCAACTTATTCCGAGATGGTGAGAAAGGCTCAAGTGTTGGAAGATACTTTAGAAATGACGGAGAGAATCCGTGGGAAGAGTGTTAAGATTGAACAACACCATACTGGTTCTAGGAGTATCAAGCCTGGTCATGGCAGGAAGAGGCCCATTAGCGGGTCTGGTTCATGGAAGGGCAAGATGCCGAAGATTGAAGACAAGAAACATGGCCCTATTGTTCCATTCAAGGGCGTATGCAAGTATTGTGACCGCCCAGGTCACAAGATGGAGGAGTGCTGGTGCAAGTTGGGTGCATGTTTACGTTGTGGAAGTAGGGACAACCGTATTCCCGAGTGCCCTCTATTATCTGAGCAAGCTACCCTAGTGAAACTGCAAGGAATCAGGAAGCAGCAAGGCAAGCTCCGGGCTCTACAAGAAGATGAGACAAGACCCGCCGAGGAAGGTGGACTTGTCAAAGGTACTCCTATTATACATGATAAATCAACTTTTGTTCTTTTTGATATTGGTGCCACTCATTCTTTTATTTCTCAGAGATTTGCGAAGTCTTTAGCTGTGAAGCCAGTTTTGATGAATTCTCCGTTATAGATTTCAACTCCTATTGGTTCCGGTTCAACAATTAAGTATTTCTATCCTTCTAGTAAGGTCTTGATCAATGAACAAAACCTGCCAGCTGATTTAGTTTGCATGGGTATGAAGGATTATGACGTAATCCTAGGAGCAGATTGGTTGGCTAAGTATGAGGCCAATGTTCAGTGCAGATCTGGTTCTGTGTCTTTCATTGGACACCCTGGACTTTCTTTTATAGGAATTAGACACCATAAGTCTGTTCCACTTATTTCGACTCTTCGAGCTGATAAGCTGATGAGAAGAGGGTGTAAGGCTTTTCTAGCCTTTATTTTTGTGACCCCTGAGCAGAAGACTGAGATTGAGGACTTTTCTGTCGTCCGAGATTTTCCAGATGTCTTTCCTGAGGAACTACCAGGACTTCCTCCTGAGAGGGAAGTTATCTTTTCTGTTGATCTAATTCCTGGTGCGACCCCTATTTTCAAAGCTCCTTATCGTATGTCTCCTGCGGAGCTAAGGGAACTAAAGTAGTAGTTGATGGAATTGCTTGAGAAAGGGTTCATTCGACCAAGTACTTCCCCTTGAGGAGCCCCTGTATTATTCATCCGAAAGAAGGATGGTTCGATGAGGTTGTGCATCGATTATCGGTAATTGAACCAGTTGACTATCAAGAACAAATATCCATTGCCAAGGATTGATGAGTTATTTGATCAGATAGCGGGAGCTCAGTATTTTTCTAAGATCGACCTTCGATCTGGATATCATCAGTTATGAATTAAGGAGGAGGATATCTATAAAACAGCCTTCCGCAGTAGGTATGGGCATTTCAAATTTGTAGGAATGCCTTTTGGGCTAACGAATGCACCTACAGCTTTCATGCAGTTGATGAACGATGTGTTTCGGCCCTATCTTGATCAATGGGTCGTGGTGTTCATTGATGATATCTTGAGTTATTCTAAGAGTGAGGAGGAGCATGCTGAACATTTGAGGATGACATTGCAACTATTGAGAGATCATCAGTTATATGCCAAGTTTAGTAAGTGTGATTTCTGGCTGGGAGAGGTGTCCTTTCTAGGACATATCATCACAAAAGAAGGTATTTATGTTGATCATTCGAAGGTAGAGGCAGTAAATAATTGGGCTAAGCCTACTAATGTGACCCAAGTGAGAAGTTTCCTAGGCCTAGTAGGTTACTACCGAAGGTTTATTCAAGATTTCTCCAAGATTGCGGTACCTCTGACAAGATTAACCCGCAAGGAGATCAAATTTGATTGGTCAGAAGATTACGAGCGAAGCTTTCAGACCTTGAAGGAATGTTTGACTACTGCACCTATTTTAGCTTTACCTTGTGGTGAAGGAGGTTTTTTTGTATACACTGATGCTTCAGGTATTGGTTTAGGGTGTGTACTCATGCAGCACGGGAAAGTGATAGCCTATTCTTCTAGATAGTTGAGGAAGCATGAAGAGAATTATCATGTTCATGATTTGGAGCTAGCAGCAGTGGTGTTCACCTTGAAGTTATGGAGGCACTACTTGTATGGTGAAGCATTCACGATGTTTTCAGATCATAAGAGTTTGAAATATTTGTTTTCTCAGAAGGAACTCAATATGAGGCAACGAAGATGGCTGGAGTATTTGAAGGATTTCGATCTCTCCATTGAGTATCATCCTGGAAAAGGTAATGTTGTGGCAGATGCCTTAAGCCGCAAGCCTATAGCCAAGTTGTCAACCCTCATGTTACAAGAATGGAAATTATTGGAGCAGTTAGCTAGTTTGGATCTTAATGTTGACAAGGATCGAGTTATGATTTCTCATATTCAACTTAAGCCCGAATTTCTGATGGAAATCAAATCTTTGCAAGATGATGACCCGGAGTTGGTAGAGATCAAGGGAAGCTTGGGTAACAGACCTGACTTCAAGATGGCTGATGATGGAAGATTGTTATTTCAAGGAAGAACTTGTGTACTGGATGTAGCTGAGATAAAGAGTAAGATCCTCGAGTAAGCTCATAGATCCAGATACACCATTCATCCTGGAGAAGATCTTTTTGGTGGCCGAATATGAAAAGGGAAGTGGCGGACTTCGTGAGTAGATGCTTGGTTTGTCAACAAGTCAAGGTGGAGCATTTCAGACCAGCATGGAAGTTGAAACCCCTTGATATACCCCAATGGAAGTGAGAGAGTGTTGGCATGGATTTCATTATGGGTCTACCTAGGACTCGTAGTGGATTTGATGCAATATGGGTGATTGTCGATAGATTGATAAAATCGGCTCATTTCTTATCCATTAAGTCTAAATGGACAATTGATGTTTTGGCTGCTTTGTATATGAAGGAAGTGGTAAGACTACATGGTATACCAGTCAGCATTGTGTCTGATAGAGACCCCAGATTCACTTCTCATTTTTGGAAAGGATTGCAAGAGTCCTTGGGAACTCGTCTGAATTTCAGTACTGCTTTCCATCCACAAACAGACGGACAGACTGAAAGGACCAACCAGATAGTGGAAGATATGTTTAGAGCATGTATGATTGACTTTGGAGATAGTTGGAGTGATCATTTGGCATTGGTTGAATTCGCCTATAACAACAGTTACTAGTCCAGCATTCAGATGGCTCCATTTGAAGCTTTGTATGGTAGAAGCTGTCGATCCCCATTATGTTAGGATGAGGTAGGTGAGAAGTAATGGCTTGGACCAGATCTCAATTCTGAATCATCCAAGAACATCCGTATTATCAGAGATCGGCTGCAAGTAGCACAATCAAGACAGAAGAGTTATGCCGACACTAGGAGGAGAGCATTGGAATTTCAAGTTGGTGAGCATGTGTTTCTAAAGGTCTCTCTTATGAGAGGAATTCAAAGGTTTGGTATTCAGGGTAAACTGAGTCCAAGATACATTGGTCCATTTGAGATTCAGGAAAGAGTGGGGGAAGTTACTTACCGTTTGGCACTACCACCTCAGTTATCTGGAGTACACAATATTTTCCATGTGTCTATGTTACAGAAATATGTGTATGATCCCACTCACATTATTCAGCATATGGACTTCGAATTGAAGGAAGATCTGACTTATGAAGAAAGACCGATCAAGATTTTGGATCGGAAGCAACAGCAACTCAGGAATTGTTCCATACCGATGGTTAAAGTACAGTGGAGTCGGCGTGGGACTGAAGAAGCTACTTGGGAGTCAGAAGATACTATGCGGAGACAGTACCCCAACTTATTCTAGGTGAGCTGTCTCACTCCCTCTTTTTATTAAGTGCATTGAATTTGGAGGACCAAATTCCTTAAGTGGGGGAGGGTGTATGTCACGCCCCGAGCGCGGAAGATACCCGGAGATGCGCGACGTGTCTATATCAATCATGTCAATCAGAGTGGTCATGTATTCGACACAAAGACAGAGATGCGCAAAATAGCAAGATAACCCAATCCTTTATTTCATAATGGATAGACTATTACAAATCCAATACTCTGTTTAATAAAAAGGAAAAGAATACATATTTGACTCAAGAACTATAGGAAAGACTAGATGACACTTGGAGAATCTCTATCTCTTCACTCTTGACAATTCCCATCCGATTGACTTCCATCGTCGTCGGACTTACCTGAAAAGTAAAAAGGGACAAACGGAATGAGCGAACGCTCAGTAGGAAATTATATCTCAAGTACTAGCAAGTGGTTTAAGTAATTACATTTTCATGGATGCAATAAAGCTATGCATGCTCGCATGAAACGACAAGATAGAGAGAATGTAATATCAAAGAAATAAGACGAACTTTCATGAACAAGATACAAATTATTCAAGATATTCAAGCAAGTACCATTATCGAGTCATGTCAAGAACTTTGGCTATCATGTATCAAGCAAGTAAATTACCCTTTTTCGGGCCACGCATTTCATTTCATGTCAAGTACGAGTCAAGTACAAGATGTGTGTGGAATGTCCAATCAAGCAAGTCAAGTACTCGGTATAATGCCAGATACCTTATCATTTTAACTCCCATGGGCACAAGTACTTTCGGGTGCTCCTCCCAGGACCAGATCGGGCCCTATATGCGCAGGCATTTATCATGTGTTTTGACATCCACTCTTGTTTATATAGCCAATATAGAATTTCAATAATCAAGCTTGTAGACACGTATGACAACTTTGATAGAATAGAGTTCAAAATATGACAAAGGACATAGAATGGCGATAATAACGGTATAATCACGATGTCGATAAAACTAGGTAGATTATGGTTCCCTTAACTTAGGTACCATGACAAATCAATATGGACATTCTTTATATAGAATTGAGGTCCACATGAATATTAGATCAAGCAAGATACCCTCATTCTTATCATAGAATTGGGGTTTACAAGAATGACACGATATGGCATGATATCATCATCCCATCAAGAATTTCTTATGATATACTCTTTGTATAATCATAAGGGCCGGTATACCATGTTTCTTTTAGATTGACATGGCAAGGATCGTGTAATGGGTTTTTAGGGTACAACCAGCTCAGTCGGCCTTGAGGGAATCCAAGGCTACGAGGAGTCTTACGGAGGTCTCTATGACTAACTCGCTAGTCCAAAGGAACGGAATGTCCAATGGAGAGCTTGTATGTCAATGAGAGTTGAGTGTGGTCGGTAAATCAACATGAAAACATGGGACCATACTCACGGAGTGGAGAATAGTGCCGATATATATATATATGTATAATATATAAACCATCGGTTAGCAAATCAGAGGAAAAATCAGTTTACAGTAAAATAACGACTTAGGTCAAGTCGTGTATTGAATAATTAACGCCTAACAGAAGGGCGTTTACATGTATTGCCAATTTGCAGAATTTCCATTTATTTCATTAATTTATCAAAAACACGCCTTTCCTAGGGGCGTTTCTTCAAAGTTGACGACTGCAGGGGCAGGCGTCTCATCATTTACATATTCGACAGGATATAATTATTCTCAGAAATTTATCAAAAACGCGCCCTTGGAAGGGGCGTTACTTCTAATTCCATTATACAGATAATGTAAATTTCAGGGTTTTAACAATTACACGCCCAATGAAGGGGCGTTACTTTTAAATTTACGCCTTATATACAGACGTTAGTCCAGTGAGAGACGACCTTGTCTAGGTCGTGAATTCAAGAAATACCATGATTTTTCATGGGCAGTACTAATTTCAGGTTACAGGATAATAGAACTCATGGGAAAACGAATATATGGTCATGACAATAATATCAACATGTTCGAAGACATAGGATCATGCATTATTAGTGTAGAATTAGGTTTTCATATGTAATCAGTTCTTAGCATGGGTGAGTAACGATTAATGAAATTAACGCCTCAGTGCAGGGCGTCAATCCAAAATTGACGACCTTGGCAGGGTCGTGATTTGTAAAGTAGCGCCCTAATCTGGGGCGTGTATTTCATAATCACGCCCTTGCTAAGGACGTGTTTTTCAAGAAATTAACAGAAATTCGTTGAAAAACTATAGTAAACCAAACCATGTATATGCATGATAATTATTGTACTGTATCAATTTAGTTTGGGCTACAGTGACTTGAGAAAACCTACCTTAATAATGGATTTGAAGATGACCGTGAGGGGTTTGACTAGCAGAGGATGATGCTCGGTTAGGCTCCTGAAGACCACGGCTATTGGTTGATGGAAGAAGACGATGGCTTTGATTGTAGAAGAAGAACTGCAGTTATCCTATAAGAAAATAAAGAAACTGTATCAGTTTCTTTGTGATATGAACATCATACGAAGGTAAATAATTCTTTTTACCCGGATGAAGAACTATGCTTCTTCAAAACGTAGGGCTTCTTAACCTGTAACAGAAGAAGATGAAGAACTGTTAGTTCTTCATGTAACAGACGTAGGGATTTTAAGGAAAATAAGAAGGAATGCTCCTCTTACGTACCTCTGCAGACGAACGAATCAAATAGGTTTAGGGTTTAAATGAACGAGAGTTTTTATAGGATTTTGGATGTCCTAGTAGGGTTGGTGATTGTGTGGAAGTAATACTTCTATGATAGAGTCATTACCACGTTTGAACTCTTTCTAATGCTTATCACTTACCCTGGATAAGTTCTGGGTTCGAACGAGTCACGAACTGAATTAACGCCTTAGGTCAGGGCGTGTATTCTTGAATTGACGCCTTGTATAAGGGCGTTTCTTAAAAAGCGCCTTGAAAAAGGGCGTTTCGTGTTTTAAAACACGCCCAAGATAGAGGCGTTTCTTTTACTTGCCTATTTGGTCGTGAGAATTGACGACCGCACGTGTGGGCGTCCTTTCTTGAGTCACGCCTTTGATAGAGGCGTTTCTTTTTGAATTAACGCCCTAATAAGAGGCGTTATTTTTAATTTGTTTTATTTCGTCCAATTAACCCTATTCCTTTTATATATATTACTTCTGTAATATATATGTTTTAATTCATTTCAATTATTCATTTATTAGGGTTGCTACACCCTCCCCCACTTAAAAAGAATTTGGTCCCCAAATTCAATATATATATAATTATACATGCGGAGAGTGTAGGACATATACCTCTTAGAATAACTCGGGAAATCGTTTCTTCATAGATTCCTCGGTCTCCCATGTCGCTTCGCGTTCAGGATTCTTATTCCATTGCACCTTGATCATGTGAATAACCTTATTCCTTAGAGCTCGTATTTCTCGATCCAATATCTTCAAGGGCCTTTGTTCATATGTGAGATCTTTCTGGATCACCAGATCTCCATGCTCAATAATATGTGACGGATCGTGTACATACTTCTTCAACATAGATATGTGAAATACATTGTGTACTTCGGACAACTGAGGAGGCAACGCGATGCGATAAGCAACCTCGCCAACTCTTTCGAGTACCTCAAATGGTCCGATAAATCTTGGCGTAAGCTTGCCTTTAACGCCAAATCTTCGTATGCCACGTCCAGGGGATATTTTAAGAAATACATGATCTCCAACCTGGAATTCAAGATCTCTTCTCCTGGTATCAGCATAAGCCCTTTGCCTTGTCTGAGCAACTTGTAATCTTTCTCTGATTACTTGTATCTTCTCGGTTGTATCCCTTACCATGTCTGGACCTAATAGTTGTTTTTCTCCAACTTCGTTCCAACATATGGGAGATCGGCAACTCCTTCCGTATAAGGCTTCGAAAGGTGCCATTTGGATACTAGCTTGGTAGCTATTATTATATGCAAATTCAACTAAAGGTAAGTGGTCATGCCAGCTTCCTCCAAAGTCAATAATGCATGCTCTCAGCATATCTTCAACAACTTGATTAGTTCGCTCGGTCTGACCATCCGTTTGTGGGTGAAAAGCAGTACTAAAGTTGAGCCTTGTCCCCAACGAATGTTGTAATCCCTTCCAAAAATGAGAAGTAAAACGGGGATCCCTATCAGACACGATTGAGACAGGAATTCCATGTATCCTGACTATTTCTTTAATGTATAGTGCAGCTAGTACATCAATCGACCATCGGCTTTTGATTGGCAAGAAATGTGCCGATTTAGTCAATCGGTCAATGATAACCCAGATTCCATCATGTCCTCCTTTAGATTTAGACAAACCCATGATGAAGTCCATACCAATATCCTCCCATTTCCACTTAGGAATATCTAGAGGATGTAGTTTTCCCGCAGGCTTTTGGTGTTCCGCCTTGACCTGTTGGCATGTGAGACAACGTGATACATAGTCCGCTATTTCTCTTTTCATATTGGGCCACCAAAAGTTCCTCTTTACATCTTGGTACATTTTAGTTGATCCAGGATGAATAGTGTATCTTGATCGGTGAGCTTCATCTAAGATCTTCTTCTTTAATTCCGGACAATCGGGTATACAAATTCTATCTTTGAACGATAACCTTCCATCAGAAGTTAGTTGAAAATCAGATTGTCCTTCTAATCTGCCTTTGATTTCTACTAACATGGGATCATCATCCTGAAGTGTTTGTATTTCAGATAACAAATCTGACTGTATGCTTACATGGGATAGTGTGACAAATTTGGATTCCATGTCCAAGCTTATATTGAGCTCAGAGAATTGTTCAAGTAGCCTCCATTCTTGTATCATACAATTTGCTATTATTGCTCTCGGCTTTCGACTAAGGGCATCAGCAACATAATTACCCTTTCCGGGATGGTATTGTATATTGAAGTCGAAATCCTTGAGATATTCTAGCCAACGTCTTTGTCTCATGTTCAGCTCCTTTTGCGAAAATAGATATTTGAGACTTTTGTGATCAGAGTATACAGTAAACTGTACCCCATAGAGATAGTGTCTCCATATCTTTAGGGCAAATACTACCGCGGCCAATTCCAAGTCATGGACGGGGTAATTCTCCTCATGCTTCTTCAGTTGACGAGAAGAATATGCTATGACCTTCCCATGTTGCATTAGAACGCATCCGAGGCCAATGCCAGAAGCATCAGTGTAGACCTCGAATTCCTCTCCTTCAATTGGTAGGGCTAAGACCGGAGCTGTGGTGAGATGATCCTTGAGAGTTTGGAAACTGCTTTCACATTCCTCACTCCATTCATATCGGATCTCCTTACGAGTTAATCTTGTAAGTGGTACGGCGATCTTAGAGAAATCTTTGATAAATCGCCGATAATAGCCTGCAAGACCCAAGAAACTTCTGATCTCGCTTGCATTAGTGGGTCTCTCCCAGTTTCTCACAGCTTCAACTTTTGACGGATCCACAGATAAACCGTCCTTGGATATGACATGTCCGAGAAAAGTCACTTCTTCAAGCCAGAACTCGCATTTGCTGAGTTTAGCATATAATTGATTTGTCCTCAAGACTTGCAATGCAATCCTCAAATGCTCTTCATGTTCTTCCTTAGTCTTAGAATATATCAATATATCATCGATGAAGACTACTATGAATTGATCCAAGTAAGGCCTGAATATGCTATTCATTAACTGCATAAAGGCAGCAGGGGCATTTGTTAGTCCAAAAGGCATAACAACAAATTCGTAATGGCCATACCTGCTTCTGAATGCGGTCTTGTGAATGTCATCATCCTTGATCCTTAGTTGATGATATCCCGACCGGAGATCAATCTTGGAGAAATATTTGGATCCTGAAATCTGATCAAACAATTCATCGATTCTCGGCAGTGGATACTTGTTCTTGATAGTAAGATGATTCAACTGTCGATAGTCAATACACAATCTCATGGATCCATCCTTCTTCTTTACAAATAAGACTGGTGCTCCCCACGGGGAAGTACTTGGTCTAATAAACCCTTTTCGGATTAGTTCCATCAACTGCTCCTTCAACTCCTTGAGTTCAGCAGGGGACATTCTATATGGTGCCTTTGAAACCGGACCAGCACCAGGGACTAAGTCGATGGTAAAGGCCACATCTCTTTGCGGGGGTAATCCCGGCAATTCTTCCGGAAATACGTCTGGGAATTCTCGTACTACTTGAACGTCTTCTATCTTGGTTTCCTTAGCTTCTTTATTAGTGACAAAAGCAAGGAAGGATACACATCCTTTCCTGACGAGCTTGCTTGCTCGAAGAGCCGAAATAAGAGGGGATTTGCTTCGACTCTTAGGACTAGTATAAGTCAGTTCTGGAAATTCTTTGAAAACAATCTTGCTATTACGGCAATCAACCGTTGCCTGGTACTTAGATAACCAATCTGCTCCTAGTATAACATCATATTCCTTTAGATCTAAGCAGATAAGATCAATAGGAAAATTCTTTCCTCGAACCAACACCTCACAGTTTTGGTAATGATGTGTGATATCCGTCTCGTTTCCGAGAGGAGTAGACAATATTATCTTCATCCATTCTGGTTCTAGAGGTAATGGGTCAGCAAACTTCTTGGAAATAATGGAATGCGATGCACCCGTATCAAATAAGACATGTGCATATTTGGAACAAATTTTTAATGTACCTTCCACCAATCCGCCTTCTTCTTCTGGTTCGGTCTCTTGGATTGCATGAAGACGCGCGTTCCTTGTCACTGGGCGTTTACCCTCACCGTCTTGGTCATTCATTAATGGACAATCGGGAATCCGATGTTCACGACTCCCACAACGGAGACATGCTCCTAATTTCCTCCAGCATTCTTCTGTTTTGTGACCAGCCTTGTCACAATGCTTGCATACTATGTTTGAAGGTGTAGTGGTGATAGAGAAAGGCTTGGATTTCTTGTTCTTCTGATCTTGAGAGGAAAAACCTCCATTATTGGGCCTCTTCTTAAAGTTGGGTTTAAAAGAACCCGAACTTGTGACTTGCTCCTTTTTGTCTTTCCCACGGATCCTATCAGATAGTTCCGTGGCATCTTCAAGCAACTGAGCTCGGCGCACTATTTCAGTATAAACTTGAATATCCATAGGCGCCAATTGAGTAATGTAGTGAGGCCTAAGCCCATTAAGAAATCTACGGGCTTTCATCTTTTCCGTGCTAATTAAATGCTTAGCATATCTAGACAGTCTAGAGAACTGTGCTTCATAATCAGCCACCGATAAAGATCTTTGCTTTAATGCGGCAAATTCGGCGGCCTTCTTTTCCTGGACCCTATCAGAGAAATATTTGGCGTTGAAATATTCAACGAATTCTCCCCATGTAACTTGAGTTGGGTCAATTGTAGCTTCAATCGACTCCCACCAGCATCTAGCATCCTTTTCTAACTGGAAAGTAGCTAATAAGACTTTGTCCTGATCCGTGCATTGCATGACACGGAATATACGTTCAATCTCCCGAACCCAATGCTCGGCATCGTCTGGATCGGTCGATCCCATGAACTTCGGGGGATTCATATTCTTGAATGCTTGGTGTAAGCTTCCAGCTCGTGGAGCACCACCTTGTGCTACCTGTTGTAGCACTTGGGTCATCCCTTGAAGGGTACGCTGCATGTTGCGCCATTGAGCACGTTCGGCAGCCATTATCCTACAATTACAATAGCTATGTTAGTATTATATCACTATGATCTTATAAAGGACTCATTGATCATTTAACCCTTGGTTCTACCCACTCTCACTTGGTTAAAGGTTTTGAAACCTATCCTTGGACTTGGGTTTCCTAGGAATTGAATACCTTAGGCTCTGATACCACAAAGACTGTCACGCCCCGAGCGCGGAAGATACCCGGAGATGCGCGACGTGTCTATATCAATCATGTCAATCAGAGTGGTCATGTATTCGACACAAAGACAGAGATGCGCAAAATAGCAAGATAACCCAATCCTTTATTTCATAATGGATAGACTATTACAAATCCAATACTCTGTTTAATAAAAAGGAAAAGAATACATATTTGACTCAAGAACTATAGGAAAGACTAGATGACACTTGGAGAATCTCTATCTCTTCACTCTTGACAATTCCCATCCGATTGACTTCCATCGTCGTCGGACTTACCTGAAAAGTAAAAAGGGACAAACGGAATGAGCGAACGCTCAGTAGGAAATTATATCTCAAGTACTAGCAAGTGGTTTAAGTAATTACATTTTCATGGATGCAATAAAGCTATGCATGCTCGCATGAAACGACAAGATAGAGAGAATGTAATATCAAAGAAATAAGACGAACTTTCATGAACAAGATACAAATTATTCAAGATATTCAAGCAAGTACCATTATCGAGTCATGTCAAGAACTTTGGCTATCATGTATCAAGCAAGTAAATTACCCTTTTTCGGGCCACGCATTTCATTTCATGTCAAGTACGAGTCAAGTACAAGATGTGTGTGGAATGTCCAATCAAGCAAGTCAAGTACTCGGTATAATGCCAGATACCTTATCATTTTAACTCCCATGGGCACAAGTACTTTCGGGTGCTCCTCCCAGGACCAGATCGGGCCCTATATGCGCAGGCATTTATCATGTGTTTTGACATCCACTCTTGTTTATATAGCCAATATAGAATTTCAATAATCAAGCTTGTAGACACGTATGACAACTTTGATAGAATAGAGTTCAAAATATGACAAAGGACATAGAATGGCGATAATAACGGTATAATCACGATGTCGATAAAACTAGGTAGATTATGGTTCCCTTAACTTAGGTACCATGACAAATCAATATGGACATTCTTTATATAGAATTGAGGTCCACATGAATATTAGATCAAGCAAGATACCCTCATTCTTATCATAGAATTGGGGTTTACAAGAATGACACGATATGGCATGATATCATCATCCCATCAAGAATTTCTTATGATATACTCTTTGTATAATCATAAGGGCCGGTATACCATGTTTCTTTTAGATTGACATGGCAAGGATCGTGTAATGGGTTTTTAGGGTACAACCAGCTCAGTCGGCCTTGAGGGAATCCAAGGCTACGAGGAGTCTTACGGAGGTCTCTATGACTAACTCGCTAGTCCAAAGGAACGGAATGTCCAATGGAGAGCTTGTATGTCAATGAGAGTTGAGTGTGGTCGGTAAATCAACATGAAAACATGGGACCATACTCACGGAGTGGAGAATAGTGCCGATATATATATATATGTATAATATATAAACCATCGGTTAGCAAATCAGAGGAAAAATCAGTTTACAGTAAAATAACGACTTAGGTCAAGTCGTGTATTGAATAATTAACGCCTAACAGAAGGGCGTTTACATGTATTGCCAATTTACAGAATTTCCATTTATTTCATTAATTTATCAAAAACACGCCTTTCCTAGGGGCGTTTCTTCAAAGTTGACGACTGCAGGGGCAGGCGTCTCATCATTTACATATTCGACAGGATATAATTATTCTCAGAAATTTATCAAAAACGCGCCCTTGGAAGGGGCGTTACTTCTAATTCCATTATACAGATAATGTAAATTTCAGGGTTTTAACAATTACACGCCCAATGAAGGGGCGTTACTTTTAAATTTACGCCTTATATACAGACGTTAGTCCAGTGAGAGACGACCTTGTCTAGGTCGTGAATTCAAGAAATACCATGATTTTTCATGGGCAGTACTAATTTCAGGTTACAGGATAATAGAACTCATGGGAAAACGAATATATGGTCATGACAATAATATCAACATGTTCGAAGACATAGGATCATGCATTATTAGTGTAGAATTAGGTTTTCATATGTAATCAGTTCTTAGCATGGGTGAGTAACGATTAATGAAATTAACGCCTGAGTGCAGGGCGTCAATCCAAAATTGACGACCTTGGCAGGGTCGTGATTTGTAAAGTAGCGCCCTAATCTGGGGCGTGTATTTCATAATCACGCCCTTGCTAAGGACGTGTTTTTCAAGAAATTAACAGAAATTCGTTGAAAAACTATAGTAAACCAAACCATGTATATGCATGATAATTATTGTACTGTATCAATTTAGTTTGGGCTACAGTGACTTGAGAAAACCTACCTTAATAATGGATTTGAAGATGACCGTGAGGGGTTTGACTAGCAGAGGATGATGCTCGGTTAGGCTCCTGAAGACCACGGCTATTGGTTGATGGAAGAAGACGATGGCTTTGATTGTAGAAGAAGAACTGCAGTTATCCTATAAGAAAATAAAGAAACTGTATCAGTTTCTTTGTGATATGAACATCATACGAAGGTAAATAATTCTTTTTACCCGGATGAAGAACTATGCTTCTTCAAAACGTAGGGCTTCTTAACCTGTAACAGAAGAAGATGAAGAACTGTTAGTTCTTCATGTAACAGACGTAGGGATTTTAAGGAAAATAAGAAGGAATGCTCCTCTTACGTACCTCTGCAGACGAACGAATCAAATAGGTTTAGGGTTTAAATGAACGAGAGTTTTTATAGGATTTTGGATGTCCTAGTAGGGTTGGTGATTGTGTGGAAGTAATACTTCTATGATAGAGTCATTACCACGTTTGAACTCTTTCTAATGCTTATCACTTACCCTGGATAAGTTCTGGGTTCGAACGAGTCACGAACTGAATTAACGCCTTAGGTCAGGGCGTGTATTCTTGAATTGACGCCTTGTATAAGGGCGTTTCTTAAAAAGCGCCTTGAAAAAGGGCGTTTCGTGTTTTAAAACACGCCCAAGATAGAGGCGTTTCTTTTACTTGCCTATTTGGTCGTGAGAATTGACGACCGCACGTGTGGGCGTCCTTTCTTGAGTCACGCCTTTGATAGAGGCGTTTCTTTTTGAATTAACGCCCTAATAAGAGGCGTTATTTTTAATTTGTTTTATTTCGTCCAATTAACCCTATTCCTTTTATATATATTACTTCTGTAATATATATGTTTTAATTCATTTCAATTATTCATTTATTAGGGTTGCTACAGTGTAATACCCCGATTTCTTTTAGAAATTAATTAGAAATTTATTAGAATAATCCCTTAATAAATAGAATAAGCTAGATTTTGACTACTTTACAAAAATCCATAAAAATTATATTGTTGTAGAGGATAACACGTTTAACAAACTTGTCTTCTGTGGCCAACCCAAAGAAAATCTATAAGTAGGCCGAATTAGTGGTTTAAGCCCAAATTGAACACTTAGTTAACCATACCTTGAAACGTCAAATTCGAGCCCAATACTCAATCAAATGAGCCCAAATCGATGGCAAATGAAAGGCCAGGATGGGAGGATCATTTACCCTCTCTTAATCTCTCGAAACTCTAACCCTAGGAGATGCATTCGGCAGAGTTTGGATCGAGTCAACTTTTGCCGCGGAGTTCACATTGACCCGACTTGCGTGGATGAATACTCCGTGCATAGAAGCCTCCAGAAGGTGTGTGACCTATTAAAATGAAGTTCTCTAACCCTAGCATCGTTTAGAACCAGCGGCGGCTACAGAGGAGTTGGACCGAGGGAGATCTCGAGTGATTAGTGGCTGCATGTACCAGCGTCCTTGGTTTTCTTTCTCCTTCCTTCTTCATCCGATTCAGGTAGGTGATAGCAAGCCAAACCCTACAAATAATATATGGTTAGAAGTAGCATCGTGCTAGCTTTCCATTGATGTAGAAATCCTTAAATTCTATAGAGTATCCTGTGAAAATTTTAGGTTTTAGAAGAAGCATGTCACATCTAGGGTTATAATTGTTCCTTTTCGATTAAGTTGTGATTTCAGGCTGTAAACATAAATTTGATTCATGCATCTTGTATAGTTTTTCGTGCTCTTTCTTTTGGTAGTAAAAGCCCCAAATTCCATGCTTTATATCGTGCGAATTTAGTGTTTAAAATTTAACCCTAGAAACCTTACCGGAGTCGGGCACGGCGAAGGGGCAGCGACCTGTTTGGACATGTGCGGCCACACGATAGACCGCACATCCCAGACAGGTGGCCCTCTATTGACCATTTATATGTTTATATATCTGTTCGTGTCCTTGGAACGTGCGGCCTATCCCTAACCGCATGTCGTTCCTACGGCCAGCTCCAGACCGCACATCCCTCCATGCGGCACACTATCGACCGTCCATATCCAGTAGGTCTTCGGATCTGAGGGGACGTGTGCAGCCAGTCTGTGACCGTTCATTGGGATGTAAGGTCCAGAACCGACCGCACATCTGTAACAGAGCAGATTAAATTATCATTACAGCATGTTATGTTAGTAGACTAATGGTTAATTGCATGTTAGCAACAACCTAAAAAACTGTAATTCATGACAGTAAATAATTCTTGCTGATCTATTTAAATTGAGCTTGATCTTGATTCATCTTTCCAATGAATGTCAAATTTAAATTGTGAATCCTTTATAATTGAATGGCTATTAGGTTTATACTTGTTATAACCTAAATCTTGAACCAGTGTATCCCCTAGTTTTGATTTAGACTCAATCGAACCGATGTTACTTGAATTAATCTGAATTGGATTAACAGAGACTTGCGCGGCTATTTATAGACCGCATATGCCCATGAACGGGCCAATATCGACCGTTCATACCTGGCTTATGCCAACTTGTCTTGGCCGATTATCCTTGATCTATCTTCAGCCAAATCTTGTTTTGATCAATCCAGTAGACCCTAGGCCGACCAGTAGACAGTGGGATGGACTCTGGTTCAGTTCCACCCTGCCTATGGTAGCCCGGAAGCCCACTTGGGCTAAATTCTAACTCTTGGTTAGGCCCTGTGTTGCGCGGCCAGTAATGGACCGTACTTCTTACAGGCGGCCCTGAGTGGACCGTTCAACTAATGAGCGGCACTGTTAGGACCACACATCCCGGCCTCGATTCTGTAACTTTCTGGCCTTGTACGGCCCAATCCTAACCGTTCATATAGAAGGGCAGCCCATCAGCAGCCGTTCAACCTTGACCTCCCGAGGGCTAAACCCAGCCCAGTTCCTGTTAGTGCGGCCCAGTGTCGACCGCACAAACCGTGAGCGGCACTGTAGTAACCGCATGTCTTCCAGAGACTAGTTTTCCCCGTGTTTTATGGTTTTGAATCCAAGAACATGATGGTTCTTGATAATTTGAACTCCTGGACAGAAATTATGGAAAGTATCTCTTTAACTTATCCTTGGGATGTTCCGAGGTAAGTTTATACAAGATTATAATTGGCCATTTAACTTGATTAAAGTCTAGACAACTTGGGATCTTGGATCCAATAAATCAATGCCAACGCACCTTAGGGGCCCGGTCTGGTCCTGGGGAGAGCGCCCGAAAAGTACTTGTGCCCATGGGAGTTTGTAATGACAGGGTGAGGCATTGCACCGAGTGCATGATTAGCGTGATGTCTATGACAATGATCTTTTATCTTACTTGAATCGTGTTTTGATAGGGTGCTAGGCCCGGATACAGAGGGGGGTGAATGTATCCTTCTACGAATAATGGCCCTAATTAAAACTCTAAAGCTCAGATATGCGGAATAGAAACTAGTGAGCTCTCCAAGATGAGATAAGAAGACAACACTTGATCAAACAGTTGGACTGCAACAATGCAGCCACCTGATCAAACCAAAAACGTAGACAGAACTATGGAAACCAAACTCACCTAGCAAAATATAATGCTAAGGTTACAGCAGATAGAAACAACAATAACAAATTAACTCCCATGATAACACAACTAACCATGCATGCATAACCTGTGAATGGGAGGTAGAAGGCAAGGAGCAAATGCACAAAACAAAACCACTGCTCAAGAGATTTTTTAGGTGGTTCGGTCCTCCAGACCTACGTCCACCCTTCACTCTAAATCGGAGTGTGGCTTCACTAGCACAAGCTAGAAATCGCAGACTCAGTCTGCAACAGGTGCTGCTAAACAGCTTGACCAGGGGAACAACCTCCCCTCTTCCTCCAAACCGGAGGGACACCCCAAGTGACTCCCAGCCACTTGGACACCAGAGACTAGGTCTCTCTTCCTCCAGACCAGGAGGGAACCCACCAGTGACTCCCCGTCACCAGCAAACCAGAGGTCACAGACGTCTCTTCCTCCAGACCAGGAGGGACCCCTGGACTTGCAACCCACAAGCCCAGAACCGGAGGACCAATCCACCCTTCTCCTGAGTCCACAAGAGGAACCCGACCTCACTACTGAGAATCGGAAGAACAATAGTAACCAGAGTAATAAAAGGAAAAATAAGAAAACATAAAAAGCACAGCGACAAACGCTGGAAATGAAACACAAGAAATATAGCTCTCAATGAGCATAGTCATTCTGGATTTGATCCATGAACAGACTGAACAGATCTTCAATAGCACTCTCTCCTCTCTTCCTTTCTTCCTCTTCTTTCTTCTTCTTTCTGCTTCTCTTTCTTTCTTCTTCTGCTCTCTGCCTCTCTTCTTCTTCTTTCTTCTTCTGCTCTCTGCCTCTCTTCTTCTTCTTTCTGGACTGTGCAGTCACTCTTTCTTTTATCAACACTCGATCAGCCCTCCTATTTCTCATTTTCTCTCTTCAGTGGATGAAGGCTTCTATTTATATAAGCTTTAGCAGGTGCTAGGGCGTGTGTCCTTCAGGTTCCCACCCAGAGAGCACCTCGGATCACGTGCCAGGCATCATCCTCGATTTACGTGCCCAATCATTAACTTGAGTCATCTGCAGACAGAGACAAAACGAAATGAAACGAATTAGTTAGTTCAGGCTTTTAACAATGAGTGTATATACTTTAGAAGTAGTAAATGAGTAAGTGTGTACACTGAGAGAGTGTATAGACTTGTAAGTCTTCATGCGACCTCAGTGTATATACTTTCTGAAGAATGCATTATCATAACAAGGGGGAATGTGTGGACTTCTGTGAAATGTAAGAAGCCATCGAGTGTATAGACTTAGAGACATTAATTAGGCAAGTGTGTACAACGTGAGAGAGTGTATATACTTGCTGTGAAGAACAACAATGTGTAGACTTGTGAAGCATAAATGTATGCAGTGTATAGACTTCAATTAATGCAATGCATGCACAATGATGCAATGTATAGACTATGAAGATATGTGTGTGAAGCTCAACAATGTATAGACTATGCAACGGCATCAAAGTAACATATCGATGTACAGACTTTGGCTTGATCAATGCACACTGCACAAATGGATGTACAGACTTGAAGTGGCATGTAGCAGACGATGAACAGCCAAGCATGTATAGACTTACCAATGCGAGCACAGGCTGTACACACTTTGATTGTGTGCAAGAGAACGCAGTGTACAGACTTTGCTGTGAAGAACAATGAATGAATGCAGTGTATAGACTTGCTGTTAACATGCATGAGAACCCAATGTACAGACATGATGTCCCTACAGCTGACGACTCCAGTGTATAGACTTGCTGAGCGAAGGGCTGTATAGACTTTAAGCAAAGCAAGGCAATCGAGTGTATAGACTTCATGATGTGTAGACTTTGGCACAAGACACGGCTATACAGACTTTAGCTCAATAGTGATGTATAGAGTTTTGAAAGCTTGAATGACAAAGCATGATGTACAGACTTTGAGCGTTGTATAGACTTTGCGAAGCACATGCCTTGGCTGTACAGACATCAGACTTGAACGTGTGTGCTATGAACGATGTATACACTTGGAGGCCCTTGAAGGGTGTACAGACTTGAAGAACCGAAGCCAATGTAGAGACTTAACGAAAGGCTCAGCAATGTATAGACTTGGTGAGCTTCAGAGCGTAATGTGCAGACTTTACCACTGTATTGACTTGAAGTTCTGAACGTAGGTAAAGGCTGGGATTGTATAGACTTGCACAGTGCTGCCAATGTATAGACTTCCAATGAATGCAACCGCTGTATAGACTTGCTCAAACAGACCGATGTATAGACTTGCCAACGAGAGGGCTGTACAGACTTGAGCAATGCAAAGGTAATCGGATGTATAGACTTGGGCTGTACATACTCGGAAGGCTTGAAGTCGATGTACAGACTTAGAAACCGATTTGCAAAGGCTGATGTATAGACTTGAAGGTTCACAGGATGTATAGACTTCAAATGCAACCGAAGACTCTGTATGGACTTTGAAGATGCAAGCGATGTACAGACTTGGGGTTCCACTGTGGATGAATAGACTCTGAAGAAATGAGGTAATGTGCAGACTTGGCGCCTTGAAGGATGTATAGACTTCAGTTGAGCAAGCTACAGTGCTGATGTATGGACTTGACCTCAAGGAATGGATGTACAGACTTTGAATGATAAGCGGAGGATGTACAGACTTTGAATATGAAGACCAATGTGTGGACTTCATGTGAAGACCAATGTACATACTTTGAATATGAAGACCAATGTACAGAGTATGAGAGCTAAGGCCAATGTATTGACTTGAACAAGTAATGCATGTGCCAGTGTATACACTTGAAAAATCGATGTGAAGACTTGACAATGTACACACTTTGAATTCATGCAAGTTATGCGATGTATATACTTCAAATTCAACAGAAGACTCTGTATGGACTTGGCCAGTGTACAGACTTCAGTTGATGAACGATGCATGCTATGCAATGTGTGGACTTGACATGCCTACTGAAGGTGATGTACATACTTGCTGCGTGATGCTGATGTGCAGACTTATGTAAGTGTATGCAGTGTATAGACTACACTTGTCTGGGGAGTCGACCCATCTAGAAAGGGGGTCGACCCACACTCTGCTGACTGTGATGATGCAAGGATGTTTAGCCTGAATAGAATTCCACAAGCAGAGTGAAGCAACTGATGAATGTGTATATGAATGCTTCATGCAGCAGATAACATGGCTGAACATCAAATATGCAATACTTTTAGACCTGATAAACTAACAGAACAGCAGACTGACTGAACATATGAAGATGACTCATACAGCAAGATGACTCAATGCTTCATGCAGCAGATAACATGGCTGAACATCAAATATGCAATGCTTTTAGACCTGATAAACTAACAGACCAACAAACTGACTGAACATATGAAGATGACTCATACAGCAAGATGACTCACAGTGATTAACTCACAACAAAAATCAATCATCAAATGATTAACTTACATCAAAGCCAATCATCAAAACCACAGGGGCACAACAATCTCCCCCTTTTTGATGATGGCAACACTACACTGTGGTTGATGGTTGATGTCTGATGACACAAACTATTCTCCCCCTTTGACTTCATCAAAAAGAAAATAGTTTGAGAAGTTAAAGCATGTTTAAAATACAGTCAATTTCTCCTCCTTGCAATAAACAAGATGAACCATGGAGAGGTATGAATGTAGAAATGCAGATGCAACTAGAAGTGCAATATCTCCCCCTAAATATATGAATGCAAAGACAATTGTTACCAATTGAGATGAACATGATTCAATATTACAAGGAAGCTCCCCCTGAGTAGATGCCAATTGATATGCATCTGTTGCATGTCTCCCAATTGATATGGGTGAGAGGGAGACCACAGAGGTATTCAAGGATAAGTTCAGGTCAATGAATCAAGGACAGTGAGCAGAAGAGTTTCAAATTACAGATCTTCAAAGAAGCTCCAAGCACAAGAAGTTCAACAAGATTTTCAAGGAGATATCAATCTCATAAATCCAAAATATAATTTTTCAAGGTCTTCCATTATAAGGGCTTATGAATGAAGTTTATTGATCAGCATGGTTTGAACATGATGTATGCAGAGTTTATCAATAAAATTCTGTATTGATATCTAAAACCATGGTTTAATAAAAATGAACCAAGCCCTCATTTTTATCTTGATTAACCTCCCTTTCTCTAACACAATCAAATTTATTGACTTCAATCGGAATTACATGCACTAGAATTGAGATCAAGCATTTATGAAGTCATGTGAATTTGTCTAGGGTTGTAGCAATTTGATTTTAGCATCAATATTCAGATATTTTAATTTGTTCAACAATTTTCATGCTACAAATTTTACGAGCACTCTAGTTCAGTGCACACCTTATAACCAGAGGATATACCTTGATCAGAGGCCAATATCCCTAAGCACTTAGTGTGACTCACAGTCATGCTTTATATAAACAGAGGTAGCATTTACACATCATGACACACTACAAATTATTTCTTGATGAGTGAGTTGTATTTCTCAGTGTGCATGCCATTGCTCTGCCTGATTAACACTCATTCTTAAGCAGAGTTCACTATGGCACCTCATGACACAGTCCTTTGACATGTGTTTCTCAGTGACCAAAGTCATTGCTCTGACAGAAATTACCCTTTAGACATTTCAGAAAAATTCATTTGCTTCAAATCAATAATAATTTCATGTACTTAACCAAATAAAGCCATGTATTCAATAGTGTAGATTTCAGAAGATTTTACAAGACACAGCATGAAACAGATGGTTAAAGTTTATTAAACATGATTCAGATATTTTAAAGAGATTTTAAAGTCAAACTCCATGAATACATTAAGCTTAAACCACATGAGTTATTTTAGACATTCATAAAATCGTATAATAGAATATTCCTAGTTCAAGTGTTTTCAGATTTATGATCGAGATAGTCCCATTGAAATCTTCATGAAAGACTGATGGAATTCAGATATCAAATGATAGAGGAGATTTTGAAGTCCAGTGTTTTTCAAATTGTGATCAAGGTTTGTCAACAAAATCAATAAGAAAGGATATGCAATGAGTTCTCACACGAGTATGCATTTGACAACCTACATGTAATGCAGTGACTCCCCCTGACAATATGCATTCAGTCACTCTTTTTGGCATTTTTCAATGTAAGAAAATGCGATGCACTATATGTATGCAAGGACATGCAAACACTCAACATTGGATGCTATGCAAAGACATGCAATTAACTCCCCCTGAAAAATATGCAATGATTTGCACTGAAGATTGAACATGTGACAATGTGACTTATGCTCAATCAGACTGCCCTATTAAGCAAAATGACCCATGGTACCAAGCGGAGCACTTGGTCTAAAAGACCACCTCACACATAGAAAGAACCTCTAGATAAATTTCTCTGCCTTTTGGTAGCTTACCATTTATATACCATAGAGGTCAATCATGATAATTCAACATGCAGTCCTATATGCAATCCATATTTTCAGTGAGCTATGTAACAGACAAATTTCAAACCACATTCATATGCAGTTCAGATTTTTCAGAAATTTTAGAATGCAATTTGTTTTTAGAGATTATGCATAACAACAATTATCAAACAATTATAATTGGCATATGTATGCATCAGATGCAGACAACCCTTTTTAATCTGATATTTACACAGAACACTCAGCAAGTGTATGATCAGAAAATGATGCAAATGACAGATGATGAATGAAAATGCAAAATCAGATCTAATGTGATATGCAATAAGACTAATAACAGGAAGTGTAAGAAATTTACCTGAAAGATTCAGGAGGGGTTTTCTTCTTGAGTGCATTGGATTGTTACCCCTCTTTATTCTTCAGCTTCCAAGGCATACCTATAACACAAAGCTTATTTTGCACAAACAGGTACCCAAGAGGTCTTGGGTCCTGAATTGATAATATCACTCCTAGCAGATTTTCTCATCACATTGTTAACTTGATGATCATTAAATTTCATGAGAGGATGATCATCCATCAAATGTCCAGATTTGCCATAATGATGGCAAGAAGCAGTAGTTTTCAGATCTGATTTATGCACATTCTTATGAATATGAATTTTATGTGCATTGGCATAGAAATTTCTGTTATTTGCATCATCAAACTGTTTTCCATAATCAAAACATTCAAAGTTTTTCTTTTTAAAAACAACTTTGTTCTTTCTGAGAGCATTTGTACTTACAGGGAATTTAAACCTTTCAGAGATGAAATTTTTCCCTTGAGCATGCCAACAGTCCTTCACTGTGTGGCCATGCTTTCCACAGTGAGAGCAATTGAGAGAATTTCTTCTATAAGAATCTGACCAGCATTCAGAGGCCTTGTGACCAGTTTTGTTGCAGTTAAAGCAGATGATGAGCTGGTTCTTTGAAACATATTTGTTCTTATTAAAAACATGCTGATTTGAAAAGTATTTTGTATGATTTGAACATGATTTTTCCTTACCGCTTGCAAACCAGCAATGAGCAGTAGTGTGTCCTACTTTATCACAATTAGAACATGTGACATTCTTTTTCTGACCAGACACAGATTTTCTAGCATGCTTTTTGTCATCTTGTTTCATCACAAAACAGTTACTCATAAAGTGTCCATGCCTACCACAATAATGACAGGAGCCATTTGATTTCTTTAAAATATGGCATTTATCAGATGAGTTTTTAGCATGCAGACTGTTCCTTTGAGTTTTTGATGTTTTATAATTTTTATTTTATTTTTATGTTTTCTTAGCCTTGTACTGAGGTGGTGATGAAGTAGAAGGCTTTTCCTGTTCAGATGATTTAACGAAAATAGTTTTCAGCTTGTATCCATCAACCTTTTTCGACTTTTCAATTTATTTTTCGGTTCTCTGAACAGTAGACTGAGAAACAGGTGGCTTCTGAGAAGTGTGAGAAGTAGACCTAGCAACAAAGGATGTATGAATTTTATCTTCAAAGTTCTTTTTATTTACAGGGTTATAGCCTAACCCCTCCTTCTAAAAATTGACTTTTACTCCCAGCAGTTTGTTCAGATTATCTTGCCCACTAACAAATTTAGACAAGGAGTTTTTTAAATCTTGAATTTCATTTTCTTGAGAGGAAATGTGTAACTCATAACTTGCAATCTCTTGCTCATTGTAATTCATAGCTTCATTCAAAACTTTATTAGCTGTTTTGTATTTTTCAATTTCTTGTTCTAGATTGCTCAGTTTTCCAGGGTCTTCAACACAAACACTTTTTCCTCTTTCTAAGTCTAGCAGTCTCTCAGACATAGTGGAGTTCAGCATTTTTAACTTCTCATTTTCTTCCTTAAGCTTATCATTTTGAACCAATTCATTTATTAGAAGCTGATCTTCTGAATTGACTTCATACTTTCTTCCAGCCTCAAGTTCCTTCAAACCTTTTTGCTATTTTTCAAGATCTTTCTGTAATTCTATGTTTACAGATTTTATGGCATTAAATTTTTCAGCATACAGGTTCTTCTCTTGCTCAAGTTTCTCACATTTTCCTTCACTCTCAATGATAGATTTTCTGAGAGACTCTTTTTCAGATTTTAACAATTCAACTTGTTTCTTGAGCTCTTGATTATCAGACAAACAAGCATCATGAGATTGTGTCAACTCTAGACATTTTCTACAAGAAGAACTTGAACTTTCTAACCCAATACTCTTTCTCAATTTTTTATACTGACTTCTTAAATGTTCATGAGATTCAAGCAATTCAGCATATGCATTTTCCCAATCATCTAAAGTATAGTTCTCAAAGGGTATTACCTCATCATCATTATCATCTTCATTTTGATTGCTGCCTTGATCGCTGCCACTTTGATTACTTCTGTTGGCCATCATGCAGCTGTCCTCATCTATCCTGTGAGCTAGCTTCAGCATATCCAAAATGTCCTTAGCAGAACTACAATCATGAAAGCAGGAATGTAAAGCTCTATCAGTAGCTGCCTTCATTAGATTTATAGCTATCTGATTCTCTTCATGCATTGATCTGTGACTGTCAGTCCATTTGGACTTTTTCTTTGGTAATTTATGAGGACCATGCGAAATTAACTTCCACATATCAGGATTAACTAATATAACATATTTGCGCAGACTGGCAAACCACACATTAATATTAAAGCCATTGAAAACCGGTGGATCACCCATGGAAACAAACAGATATAATGCAACAGGAATATTGATGCACCAAAAGCAAATAAGCACCTAAGACTGCAGGACCGGATCTGCAGGTCGCTGGACCTTCTATGCAGACACCGCTCTGATACCAATTGATAGGGTGCTAGGCCCGGATACAGAGGGGGGTGAATGTATCCTTCTACGAATAATGGCCCTAATTAAAACTCTAAAGCTCAGATATGCGGAATAGAAACTAGTGAGCTCTCCAAGATGAGATAAGAAGACAACACTTGATCAAACAGTTGGACTGCAACAATGCAGCCACCTGATCAAACCAGAAACGCAGACAGAACTATGGAAACCAAACCCACCTAGCAAAATATAATGCTAAGGTTACAGCAGATAGAAACAACAATAACAAATTAACTCCCAGGATAACACAACTAACCATGCAGGCATAACCTATGAATGGGAGGTAGAAGGCAAGGAGAAAACGCACAAAACAAAACCACTACTCAAGAGATTTTTTAGGTGGTTCGGTCCTCCAGACCTACGTCCACCCCTCACTCCAAACCGGAGTGAGGCTTCACTAGCACAAGCTAGAAATCGTAGACTCAGTCTGCAACAGGTGCTGCCAAACAGCTTGACCAGGGGAACAACCTCCCCTCTTCCTCCAGACCGGAGGGACACCCCAAGTGACTCCCAGCCACTTGGACACCAGAGACTAGGTCTCTCTTCCTCCAGACCAGGAGGGAACCCACCAGTGACTTCCCATCACCAGCAAACCAGAGGTCGCAGACCTCTCTTCCTCTAGACCAGGAGGGACCCCTGGACTTGCAACCCACAAGCCCAGATCCAGAGGACCAATCCTCCCTTCTCCTGAGTCCACAGGAGGAACCCGACCTCACTACTGAGAATCGGAAGAACAATAGTAACCAGAGTAATAAAAGAAAAAATAAGAAAACATAAAAAGCACAGCGAAAAACGCTGGAAATGAAACACAAGAAATATAGCTCTCAAAGAGCATAGTCGTTCTGGATTTGATCCACGAACAGACTGAACAGATCTTCAATAGCACTCTCTCCTCTCTTCCTTTCTTCCTCTTCTTTCTGCTTCTCTTTCTTTCTTCTTCTGCTCTCTACCTCTCTTCTTCTTCTTTCTTCTTCTGCTCTCTGCCTCTCTTCTTCTTCTTTCTGGACCGTGCAGTCACTCTTTCTTTTATCAACACTCGATCAGCCCTCCTATTTCTCATTTTCTCTCTTCAGTGGACGAAGGCTTCTATTTATATCAGCTTCAGCAGGTGCTAGGGCGTGTGTCCTTCAGGTTCCCACCCAGAGAGCACCTCAGATCAGGTGCCAGGCATCATCCTCGGTTTACGCACCCAATCATTAACCTGAGTCATCTGTAGATAGAGACAAAACGAAATGAAACGAATTAGTTAGTTCAGGCTTTTAACGAGTGTATATACTTTAGAAGCAGTAAATGAGTAAGTGTGTACACTGAGAGAGTGTATAGACTTGTAAGTCTTCATGCGACCTCAGTGTATATACTTTCTGAAGAATGCATTATCATAACAAGGGGGAATGTGTGGACTTCTGTGAAATGTAAGAAGCCATCGAGTGTATAGACTTAGAGACATTAATTAGGCAAGTGTGTACAACGTGAGAGAGTGTATATACTTGCTGTGAAGAACATCAATGTGTAGACTTGTGAAGCATAAATGTATGCAGTGTATAGACTTTAATGAATGCAATGCATGCACAATGATTCAATGTATAGACTATGAAGATATGTGTGTGAAGCTCAACAATGTATAGACTATGCAACGGCATCAAAGCAACATATCGATGTACAGACTTTGGCTTGATCAATGCACACTGCACAAATGGATGTACAGACTTGAAGTGGCATGTAGCAGACGATTAACAGCCAAGCATGTATAGACTTACCAATGCGAGCATAGGCTGTACACACTTTGATTGCGTGCAAGAGAACGCAGTGTACAGACTTTGCTGTGAAGAACAATGCATGAATGCAGTGTATAGACTTGTTGTTAACATGCATGAGAACCCAATGTACAGACATGCTGTCCCTGCAGCTGACGACTCCAGTGTATAGACTTGCTGAGGGAAGGGCTGTACAGACTTTAAGCAAAGCAAGGCAGTCGAGTGTATAGACTTCATGATGTGTAGACTTTGGCACAAGACACGGTTGTACAGACTTTAGCTCAACAGCGATGTATAGAGTTTTGAAAGCTTGAACAACGAAGCATGGTGTACAGACTTTGAGCGTTGTATAGACTTTGCGAAGCACATGCCTTGGCTGTACAGACTTCAGACTTGAACTTGTGTGCTGTGAATGATGTATACACTTGGAGGCCCTTGAAGGGTGTACAGACTTGAAGAACCGAAGCCAATGTAGAGACTTGACGAATGGCTCAACAATGTATAGACTTGGTGAGCTTCAGTGCACAATGTGCAGACTTTACCACTGTATTGACTTGAAGTTCTGAACGTAGGTAAAGGCTGGGATTGTATAGACTTGCACAGTGCTGCCAATGTATAGACTTCTAATGAATGCAACCGCTGTACAGACTTGCTCAAACAGACTGATGTATAGACTTGCCAACGAGAGGGCTGTACAGACTTGAGCAATGCAAAGGCAATCGGATGTATAGACTTGGGCTGTACATACTCAGAAGGCTTGAAGTCGATGTACAGACTTGGAAACCGATTTGCAAAGGCTAATGTATAGACTTGAAGGTTCACAGGATGTATAGACTTCAAATGCAACCGAAGACTCTGTATGGACTTTGAAGATGCAAGCGATGTACAGACTTGGGGTTCCACTGTGGATGAATAGACTCTGAAGAAATGAGGCGATGTGCAGACTTGGCGCCTTGAATGATGTATAGACTTCAGTTGAGCAAGCTATAGTGCCGATGTATGGACTTGACCTCAAGGAATGGCTGTACAGACTTTGAAGGCTAAGCGGAGGATGTAAAGACTTTGAATATGAAGACCAATGTGTGGACTTCAGGTGAAGACCAATGTACATACTTTGAATATGAAGACCAATGTACAGAGTATGAGAGCTAAGGCCAATGTATTGACTTGAACAAGTAATGCATGTGCCAATGTATACACTTAAAAAATCGATGTGAAGACTTGACAATGTACACACTTTGAATTCATGCAAGTTATGCGATGTATATACTTCAAATGCAACAGAAGACTCTGTATGGACTTGGCCAGTGTACAGACTTCAGTTGATGAACGATGCATGCTATGCAATGTGTGGACTTGACATGCCTACTGAAGGCGATGTACATACTTGCTGTGTGATGATGATGTGTAGACTTATGTAAGTGTATGCAGTGTATAGACTACACTTATCTGGGGAGTCGACCCATCTAGAAAGGGGGTCGACCCACACTCTGCTGACTGTGATGATGCAAGGATGTTTAGCCTGAACAGAATTCCACAAGCAGAGTGAAGCAACTGATGAATGTGTATATGAATGCTTCATGCAGCAGATAACATGGCTGAACATCAAATATGCAATGCTTTTAGACTTGATAAACTAACAGAATAGCAGACCGACTGAACATATGAAGATGACTCATACAGCAAGATGACTCAATGCTTCATGCAGCAGATAACATGGCTGAACATCAAATATGCAATGCTTTTAGACCTGATAAACTAACAAAACAGCAGACTGACTGAACATATGAAGATGACTCATACAGCAAGATGACTCACAGTGATTAACTCACAACAAAAACCAATCATCAAATGATTAACTCACATCAAAGCCAATCATCAAAACCACAGGGGCACAACATGTTTGACTGGGTTACATTCTTACTTGTTGGACAATTTCTTGTAAATTCATGTTATATTTATTGTTCATAAACTTGCAATTCTTGTAATCTTATCATCCTTGCCATATTGTTATTCCATTCTATTCTTTATCACTTTCTGTTATTACGTTGTTTCATTCGATCGTTATATCTTTTCTTTCCATTCATATACATGTAATTAATTGGTTAATCACTTATACTTGTATGTTGTTACCTACTGAGCATTCGCTCATATAGTTGTTTCCCCCTTTCCAGGCAGCTCAGGTGAAGATTCACAGATGGATGGGAATGGGCGAGAGTGATAGCTTGGAGTGTATCAGCTAGTAGATATGTTGAATTGGTTTAGTGGTTTACATCTAGCTATGTCTTAGAACTGGTGTTAGTTATTGTACTGAAGTCGAGTAGAGATTATGTTTGTTTATGTTTAAGTCGGTTTGTAAGACGTTGATGGTTATTGTAATAGAATTGGAGTTATTTCTGTTCATGGTATTATGTTAATTCTTAGCTTAGCATGTTATCTTTACTAGCATTTTCTACTGCCGGTCCCGATATTCCACGTCGAGGCGTGACACCGAATCTTTCTCACCAGCTCATATTCAGAGTACACTTTGCCAAGACTCCTGAGTCCACTAGTGATAATCATGAGGCGAGCATACATCTCTATGATAGTCTCATTCGACCTCATCCTAAATGCCTCATATTCAGATACTAGCATGTTGGCTTTAGTCTCTCTCACTTTGGATGTCCCTTCGTATATAACCTCCAATTTATCCCACATCTCCTTGGTTGATGAACAGGATGAGATCCTGGAGAACTCCGTGGGATGAAGGGCACACTGGATGGCATTGATAGCGCTCCAGTTAAGTGTTGATCTTTGGATCTGCTCTCGTGTCCATAAATCCTCATCCTCAGATAGTTTGAAGGGGCCTTTGCTAACAACTTTCCAGAGTTCAAAATCTTTTTCCCTCAAGAAAACTTGCAAACGGTTCTTCCAGTATGCATAGTTTGAACCATCAAAGTATGGAGGCTTGGTCGTAGATTATCTTTTGACTGTCATTCCTTTAGCATCCATGATGTCTATCTCTTCAAGATGTTAGTCCCTGCAAAGAGTTAGGCTCTGATACCACGTGATATTGATCTAGAGGGGGGGTGAATAGATCTACCCTTAATTTAAACCAAGATTAAGCAAATAAAATGTGGAATTAAACGTTTCTTAAACAGGATAGCCAATTTAGACACAGAGTCACTAGAGCCACTGAATTAACAAAAGACTTAGTCAAGTGATATGATCCGAGAGGATGAGTAAATTCTAGTAGACTGGTGAAACATAGCAGTAGCAGAACTGAATTCCAGGAAGATGAAATGTAAAGAGATACTTGGCGGAGGTTTAACTCAATGAGTGTCCTCACGCAAGATAAACCACTTTTCAGATAAGCTTGACTTATCCTTCGAGCAGTACCTTTTGATATACCTTCTTCACACTCTAGAATACTTGATATTTTAACCTAAAGAAACATGATAGCAGCCAGATATGTAAATGCAACAATCACAAACCATCAAACATAGACAAGCAATTTTTAGGTGGTTCGATCTCTTGCAGAGATCTACTTCCACCCACACTTAAACCAAGTGTGGCTTCACTGCTGATTCACAGCTTCCAATCCGCTGATCCACAGCTTTGGGGAAAACTTCCCAACATACGCTGAGCCTTACAGCTTAAGCTACCCAGAGGAATCCACCTCTGCAGTTGGGCCTTACAACTTGCCACCGCTGACTCACAGCTTGCTATAATCAAGAGTTCAAAATGAAAAACAGAAGCAACAGAAAAATAGAAAATAGTGAAACAATCTGTAGCTCTTACAAAGAGCAAATCAGCTCTGGTTCTGAACCAAGAAGCCAAAAATAATGACGTATAGAAACTCAGACTCACACCCTTCAAACGACTCTATGCTCCTCACTCAAAACTCTCTCAAAGCTCTCTCCAAACTCTCTCAAAGCTCTCTCTGGATCTGCTGGAAGTCCCTCTTAACTTGGCTGCTACTTTTCTCTCTCTGGCTTCGTTCTCGCTTGTGTATATTCTTTTTCTATATATCTTCTCTCACCTCTCGAGATTGGGTGATCTGCCCCCTTTTATAACAGCAGCTGATGGGCGCGTGGAAACCACGTTTCCCGCCCAAAAGTTCGTTCAGATCTGAGCTTGGGATGGCCACATGGCAGCATCTTGATTAGGTTGCTTTCCATATGTCAAACGCAGTGCTGCACTTTTTGCCTTGGATAACGTGCCTTTTATCATGGTACTTTAGTTGCTCGTGACTTGAAGTTCGCAGGTAGTTGTGACACGCATCAGGTGCTTGATCATAAGTCTCACCTATCATTTTAATGAACAAAATGTCAGTCACGTGTTGTGGACTTAGACAATTCACACGTCTATGTGTATAGGCACAGATGCAAAAAGAACTAGCACAGACTTGAAATACATATGCACCCACCTTAAGTGTGAGTGAGGTACTACGTGTTATGATATAGAACAGAAAGTGCACTGACCATCTACACTCATAAAGCATACAATGAACTGACATTGGTCATGCAGGATACAAGTGTGCAAGAAGAACTAGCACAGACTTAAAATACATATGCACCGACCTTAAGTGTGCGTAAGGTACTACGTGTTATGATATAGAACAGAAAGTGTACTGACCATCTACACTCGTAAAACATACAATGCACTAACATTGGTTATGCAGGACACAAGTGTGCACTGATCTTATTACGCATGTATGAAAACTTGCACAGACCTCTATATGCCTGAACCAGACAGTGCACTAACCCTTTGCATGCGAATGTCACAAAGATGCACCGTCCTATTATGTGTAAGGCAAAATGTGCACAGACCTTATGTGGTCACAGCGAAACTTGCACCGACCTCATATACTCCCAGCGAAACCTGCACCGACTTATATGCTCACAGCACAATCTGCACTGACCCTATATGCTCACAACAAAACCTGCACCGACTCTATATGCTTACAACAAAACCTGCACCGACTCTATATGCTTACAACAAAATCTGCACCGACCCTATATGCTTAATGCGGATGCTGCACCGACTATGTATGCACATGGTAACTTGCATCGACCTCACTAAGTACAGACGACGACTAGCACCGACCTGAGGTGTGCGCGTGGCACTACTTGCACCGACCTTATATGCTTTTCTTACACAAAGATGCACTGACTGAATGCAAGCACAATGCAGACATGCACCGACCTTAGATTCAGAATAACAAAGTGTGTAGAAATATTTTATGAAAAGGTCTGACATATAACCAATTCATCAAAATACACAATATTACCATGATCAATATAAAGTCATTAAAGTCAACTCTACAGTCAACAAAGTCAACTCCATTGTTGCCAATCATTCAAAACCCAATCAATGCATAGCAGTCTTCGCACTGCTGATCAACTCCAGAGGAGACCCAACATTCTCCCCCTTTTTGATGATGACAACATCCAAAATTATGATGTATTTTGATGAGACAAGATTAATCCAATATCCGACGTATTTAACATAAAGCACAGTCAGACAATGCACTAGACAGACACACAGATGCAGACCTATCATATAGTGAAAATCAGATGCAGCCAAATATAATCCAACTGATATCAATTGATCTGCTCTCCCCCTGAATCTGACACAAATCAGCTCTCCCCCTGAATCTGACACAAGTTATCCGAAGTCCAAATGTGTTCCATGTGTCTATGCTTAAGAAATATGTTCATGATCCATCCCACGTCATAGAACATGACAATCCGGTAATACAAAAGGATCTTACTTATGAACAAAGGCCATCAAGGATCCTTGATCGTGAGATTCGTGTGCTAAGGAACAAAACGATCCCGATGGTGAAGATTCAATGGAACAAGCGTCTCCAACAAGAAGCCACGTGGGAGACAGAAGAACCTATGAAGAGAAGATTCCCCGTCTTATTTCGACACTATAAGTACTCTGCACCCTCCATGTCTGTATGAATTGAATTTGGGGATCAAATTCTTTTAAGTGGGGGAGGGTGTAGCACCCCAGATAAAAATATACGGAATACAAATTTTTCTAAACAAATTAAAACCCTCTCAAAAGAAAGCCCAACTCATTAACCATCACTATTGGGCCTCAACTAATACACATTAGAAGGTCTTAACCCTTATATATATAGATGGGTCTCAATAACAATAAAAGGCCCATGGCCATCCCATGTTTAAGAAAGAATGGGATATATACACATATACATATGATATGGGTTGATTTCAAAAGCCCAAAGCGTTACCACGTTCGAACCTTGCATGAACCTTAGGGTTTTTCAGCTTAAACGGGTTGGCGGCTTCGATCATGGCAGGGAATTAGATTAGCAGGAAACTCTAAAACAGTTAGGACTCTCACGAGGGAAGCACGGTTCCCACTAGGATTCTTAGGCATTTAAAGAACTCTATCCCTATAAATAAGCCCCAAGTGATCGACGGGAACATCCTTGCTGCTGTTCATCGACATCGACTTGCTGCTGCTGCGAACGAAAGAAGTCTTCTCCCCTCTTCTTCCTCCACGATCGTGTACTGTAAGACCCGTTCTTTAACGGATCTTTACCGATATTAAAATGTATTTTAATCTATTAATTTAGGTAATTTTAATGGATTTAATGAGCTTTTTCTAGCATTTTATCCCATTTAGTTAAACCTTTTAAGAAATTCATTGGGCATATACATAATTATGCTTCTTTGGGGGTTTAAAATGCAATTAGAGGTTAAAAATAAAAAAATATATAATAATTTTTTTTAACCTAATCGTCGACCCCCCTCCCTCTCCCATTTTCTCATTCTCTCTCTCTCACCCTCTCTCTCTCCCATGATCGCTCTCTCCCCCTCTTGGGGGGGTTGTCGTGTCGGGTTGCCGCAGTACGCGTGGGTGGCGTCAACGGAAAGCCCGCGACGCGAGGAACGCGGTGATGCCAACCTCATGCCGAACCGCGGAGCGTGGAGACGGGACCTGGCGAGGAGAGCCGTGGTGACCCTTGGCTTGCATGTGCCCTTAACGCCGTTTTCGGCGTGATCGAGGTAGGGGGATGGATGCCCGAGCTCCCTAGGACTGTTTCCCTATCCTGCCCATCGTCTTTATGTTTTCCACAGCCTGCACATCGTCATTTTTGTTTTTAGAGCATGAACATCATACATTTATGTTTTAATCCTCCATGAACATTGTTGCTGGGTTCTTAGGCTGTAAATTGTGGTTATGTGATGGTGGAATGGCAGGGGAACATGTTAAAAATATGTTTCCCGTCGATCTAGGTCGATTGGGAGGGGTCCCGGTTACAAACCCCGCATATTCAGTTCACTGGGTAGGTGGCGGTCCTGCCAGTGATCGTTTCTTTCAAGCAGTAAGGTGGTGGGCCTTGGCGGTCCACAGCCCCTGCGCTACAACCCTTGTGGCGGCCCAACATTGGACCGTCTACTTCCCCATAGCGGCTCATCCTTCGACTGCTAGAGACTGTTGACCAGGTCAGGAGACATTCGACCCGTTAAGGCGGTTAGTATGGCGGCTTATCGTAGAACCGCCAGAACCCTTCTGGCGGGCCAAGCTTGGACCGCTAGAACATGTTTTTACTATATAAAATAGTTTGGCAGTTGAGTTTAATGGCCTATTAGTGGAGCACCACACCCCCTGTAGCGCCCCGACCTTCGACTGCCAGAGACTGTGGCGGGCTAATGTTCGACCACCATTTTCTACATAATTTCAATTTATGCATGTTCATTCTTTTATGCATTTCACGTTGCATATTCGCCATATTTAAATTATTTTGGCATGTTTTTATATCCCAATAGAATTAGTTCTCTTTCCTGGTGATGGAACCACTAGTCGTAGCCCGACGACCTCTAGTGTCAGCCCACCTAGGAGAGGTGGCGGGGTAGTCCCAGTTTATGGTTTTTAAGCTAGTTTCTGTGGGCCCCTTCTTTACAGTAGCATCCTACTGGGGGGGAAAACTTACTAGAGGCCTGGCTCAAGGCAACGAGCCGGTGTGTGCACACGTGGTCAGGGGCTTGGACTGGCACTAACGAGTGTTACCCTGGCTAGTTCTTGTTTATGGTACTGTTACGTGTCTCACTTGTCGCAATCCAGACTTCTGTAGATGCTTGAGACGCAGTGTAAGTGTCAGTGGACACATCTTGTTTCTCTTTCTGGTGGTCCTTCTTTCTCCTGTCACTTGGAAATGTTGAGTTTATTCTATTGGTAGATTTCGAGTACTCACGTTTAAATTCAATTGGCATTATAGTTAGCTATTGTTAAACTATTTAGATAGTTTTACAGCTTTACTGAATTGTTGTTTAATTCTGCCAATGAATGCTTCAATTACTTTCCTTGTTTAGTGGCGAGGTAGGGATCGGCGTGACCCCTACTGAGTCTTGTTGAGAGACTCACCCTTACTTTTTCAGGTGAGCAGCCTCAGCCGTCTTCCGGAGCTTCCCGTGCTTTTGACGGCCGTACTTAGTGCCGTCAATGGTCGCTCAATAGATTGTCAGTGGTCTTTTATCTCTCCTTGTACCTTTTGATTGAGGTATGCCTCGAGTAGTTGTATATTTTGACTCTTGTACAGTTTTTAGACTTGTATATATTGTGGATCTGGACTATTATATATATTTATCACTCTAATATTTGAATTGCTTCCGTTTATAGTTCAAATTGTTGCTATAATTAACATTGCGCGCATGTAATTCCCATTCGTTATGCATCCCCTTGACAAAACCCTCCAACCCTTACAGGGCCTCATCAGCCTCTTGGGTGGCTTCCTCGAGTTCTTGGTATCGGTTTACCGGTATCCGGATCTCCGGGTCATTACAGTTGGTATCAGAGAGGTTTTGAGGTTATGTATAAGGAATCAAAATTACATTAGTCCAGAACAAGTCCATGTGAGTATACTACTGCTGGCTTAGGATGTTTTCCGTGATTACTTATGGATTTTCCGTTGTAATGTGTCTTCTAGATTAAAATGCCGCCAAGAAGAAGAGCTCGTGTTCCAAGGGAGGAAAGTTGTACCTCTCCTCCTCTGGCTAATCTCCCAGCTCGAGTTCAAGCTGATCCTGCTCCTGGAGATGATTTGCCGCTAGGTGGCTGTGGCAGAGCATTAAAAGAATTTTTGCTATTCCACCCACCGACCTATGAAGGGCAAGTAGATCCTGATGCAGCTAGAGTGTGGCTAGATGCAACCGAGCATATATTCCGTTCAATGGAATGCACTGAAGAGGAGAAAGTGATGCTGGTCACTTTTCAACTGTAAGGAGCAGCACTCGCGTGGTGGACCACTGAGTGGAAAGTTGCTTTCCGATCTCGTCCGCTTCTTCAGATAACTTGGAAGGAATTTGTCACATCTTTTGAGCGTACATACAGTCCAGCCTATCTCAGAGTGGACAAGATGTATCAATTCAAGGAATTGGCTCAGGGTGACATGACAGTTCTATAATATCGTAACAAGTTCTTTGAATTGGGTCGATATGCGCCTCATATCTTTGCCGATGAAGGTTTAAAGACCGAGCAATTTCTCCGTTGGTTGAAAGCAGAATTAAGGCAGCCTTTGATTGCAACCGGAGTAGCAGAGATGGATGTGGCTTATCAGGCAACTGCGGCATTAGAACTAGATATGGCAAGATCCCGAGGGCATACCCAAGTTGACTCAGTTCAACCAGGTGTGCAGCATCAACAGGTCAGTCAGTCGACTGTGACAAGAGTCCCATCTTCTGCCCCTACTGTCGGTGGCACTTCCTTTTCCAAGCCCAAGTTTAAGAAGACGTTGAAGAAGTTTAAGAAGTGGTATGACCAGCAAGCATCTTCTGGTACCATGCAGTAAGCAACACCTTCTTCCCAGCGTCAAGGATCAGTGGCTAGTCAGCCGAGACCGTATCCGAGGTGTGGTGGTTATCATCCAAGCAAGCCTTGTTCAATGCCGGTGATTTGTTTTCGTTGTGATCAACCGGGGCATGTGGTTCGAGACTACCCTCAAAGATCGAAACATGTACAGTTCTCTCAGTTCTCTCAACCATAGCCATCTCAGTTCAGACCTCCTCCACCACCACAATCTCAGCAATATTATCCTCAAGTGTTAGTGTCTTCATCCCAACAGTCTACTGCAACTGGCAGAAAGCAAAAAGGGAGGGTCTCTCACATTACTCGTGCTGAAGCTGTGGCATCTCATCTCGTAGAAGGTACTATTATGATTTATGGCCATGTAGCTCGTGTTCTATTTGATTCAGGTGCTTCTCATTCATTTATTTCTGAAGACTTTATTGCCTATATTGAGGAGCCGGCATCTGAGATCTATTGTGAGTTGCTTGTAGAATTACCTTCTGGGGATTTCATGTTCACTCCTCTTTGTCTAAAAAGGACTCCTATTATGATTGGCAATCACCAGTTGCCAGCTAGATTATATGTGTTGCAGCTGATGGATTATGATATTATTCTGGGCATGGATTGGTTAGAAGAGTATGAAGCCATGGTTGACTGTAGATCAAAGAAAGTCTATTTTCAACCACATGGGAAACTAGCATTCTACTTCCAAGGTATTCGATCTCGTTCCTCTCGCTTGATTATTTCTGCTATTCGAGCCTGTAGATTACTTAATGCAGGTTGTCTGGGATTCTTAGCTTCCATGGTTGTTGTTGAGGCACCACAGCAGGACATCAATGGTATTCCTTTGGTTTGTGAATTTCCTGATGTATTTCTTGATGAGTTACTAGGCTTACCTCCTCAGCGATAAATAGAAATGGTGATTGAATTGATTCCAGGTACGGCAACTTTAGCAAAGGCACCTTACCGTATGGCTCTAGCTGAATTGAAAGAATTGAGAGCACAGTTGTTAGATTTGTTGGGAAAAGGCTATATCCGTCCAAGCTTTTCTCCATGGGGTGCTCCAGTTTTATTTGTGAAAAAGAAAGATGGAAGCTTGAGGCTATGTATTGATTATAGGCAATTGAATTAGGTGACTATCAAGAACAAGTATCCTCTGCCCATGATTGATGATTTGTTTGATAAACTTCAGTCAGCTACTGTCTTTTCATGGATTGATCTTCGATCCGGCTATTTCCAATTGAGGATTCGAGAATCTGATGTAGAAAAGACTGCTTTTAGCACGCGATATGGTCATTATGAATTTTTGGTTATGCCGTTTGGGCTAACCAATGCTCCAGCAGCTTTTATGGACCTGATGCAGCGTGTGTTTCGTCCATACCTGGACCGGTTTGTGGTGATCTTTGTCGATGATATTCTAGTCTATTCTACTTCTGAAGAAGAACATGTGCAGCATCTCAGGATTGTATTGTAAACTCTGCGAGATCATGAACTTTATGCAAAGTTCAACAAATGTGAATTTTGGCTTCGAGAAGTGCATTTTCTCAGCCATGTGATTTCTAGTTATGGAGTTGCAGTTGATCTGGCAAAGATTGAAGCTATTCTTCAATGGCAGAGACCAAGGACTGTGACAGAGATCAGAAGTTTTTTGGGTCTTGCTGGTTATTATCGAAGATTCATTCAAGATTTTACACAGATTATCGCGCCAATGACTCGTCTGACTCGTAAGAATGTGCCTTTTGTCTGGTCAGATCAGTGTGAGCAGAGCTTTAATGAATTTAAAAGGCTACTCACTACTTCTCCAATGCTGGTTTTACCTTCTGGCTCGGGTGGATTCGTGGTATGCACGGATGCTTCTCGAGTAGGTATGGGTGCAGTGCTTATGCAACATGGTAAAGTTATAGCTTATACATCCCGACAATTGAAACATCATGAAGAGAATTATCCAACTCATGATTTAGAGCTTGCAGCGGTGATATTTGCATTAAAAATCTGGAGACACTATTTATATCGTGAGAAATTTGAGATCTTTACTGATCATCAAAGCTTGCAATATGTGTTTTCCCAAAAAGATTTGAATCTTCGGCAGCACAGATGGATGGAATATATGAAAGACTATGATTTCCCTCTTTCCTATCAGCCAGGTAAAATGAATGTGGTGGTTGATGCTCTGAGCAGGAAAGTGCAAATCAGTCATTTGCTGGCTCGAGAATGGAAGTTGTGGGAACAGTTTCCTTGCGAGACATTCAGTGTGGAAATTCCTTCTGATACGATGGTAACTGTGTGTGGAAGCTCAGCACGCATATTCTGACTTGTCCCGCATTATAATGATGCACGATGTTGAGTTTGATGATGAGCTAGTGGTCAGCTTCCGAGGTAGGCTGTATGTTCCAGCTGATGATGTGTTGAGAAATGCCATCTTGCGTGAAGGCCATGGATCCCGTTATGTTATTCACCCTGGCACTACCAAGATGTATCAAAATCTAAAAAGGCAGTTCTGGTGGCCAAGAATGAAAAAGGATGTAGTTGAGTTTGTGTCTAAACGTTTGACATGCCACCAGGTAAAAGCCGAGCATCAAAAACCTGGAGGAATGCTTCAGCCTTTAGAAATTCCGATGTGGAAGTGGGATCATGTTACAACAGATTTTGTTGTGGGTTTACCCCGGACTTCACAAGGCTTCGATAGAATCTGGCTGGTAGTTGATCGCTTAACTAAGACAGCGATATTATTGCCAATTAAAGTTGCTTGGAGTGTTCAGAAATTGGCCGAACTTTATGTAGAAAAGATTGTGCCATTGCATAGAATTCCAATATCTATTGTGTCAGATCGTGACCCACGGTTTACTTCTGGCTTCTGGCGCAGTTTTCAAAAAGCGTTGGGCACAGAGTTGACTTTCAGTTCAGCGTATCATCCTCAATCTGATGGTCAGTCAGAAAGGACTATTCAGACTTTAGAAGATATGATGCGATCGTGTTGCCTAGATTGGCAGGGTTCGTGGAGTCATCATTTGCCATTAGTGGAATTTGTATATAATAACAGTTGTCACTCCAACATTGATATGGCACCGTATGAAGCTTTATATGGGCGTCCTTGTCGCACACCATTAAATTGGTTTGAGTCTGGTGATCGGCTATTGACAGGACCGGATATGGTGCAGCAATGTACTGATGTGGTTCGCTTGATCAGGCAGAAAATGTTGACAGCTCAGAGTCGACAGAAAAGTTATGTAGATCAGCGCAAGCGACAATTGCAATTTGAGCCTGGAGATATGGTGTTTGTAAAAATATCTCCGATGAAAGGCGTTATGAGATTTGGGAAGCGTGGAAAGCTCAATCCTCGTTACATTGGTATGTTTCCTATCTTGGAATGTGTGGGTCAAGTGGCTTATTGACTTCAGTTGCCAGCGGCGATGCAAGCAATCCATGATGTGTTTCATGTTTCTCAGTTGAGAAAATATGTCCCTGATGCATCTCACGTGCTAGATGATTCAGTTTGGCCTGAAGTGACAGTAGATTTGTCTACGCCAGAGTACCCAATCCGAATTGAAGATCATCATGAGCAATGATTAATAAAATAAGGTAATCCCTCGGGTTAAAGTTGTATGGCAGTGTCACTCTGGTAATGAAGCGACTTGGGAACGTGAGGATGAAATGCGTCAGCAGTTTCCTTTCTTATTCGAATAAGGTATAATTCCTTTCGGTTCTCTCCTTGTTCTTCCTTTCAAATTTCGAGGATGAAATTTCTATTAGGAGGGAGGGACTGTAAGACCCGTTCTTTAACGGATCTTTACCGGTATTAAAATATATTTTAATCCATGAATTTAGGCAATTTTAATGGATTTAATGAGCTTTTTCTAGCATTTTATCCCATTTAGTTAAACCTTTTAAGAAATTCATTGGGCATATACATAATTATGCTTCTTTGGGGGTTTAAAATACAATTAGTGGTTAAAAATAAAAAAATAATAATATAATAAAAAATTTAACCCAACCGTCGAACCCCCTCTCTCTCCCATTTTCTCCTTCTCTCTCTCACCCTCTCTCTCTCCCGCGATCGCTCTCTCCCCCTCTGGGTGGCGTGGTCGTGTTGGGCTACCGCAGGACACGTGGGTGGCGTCAACGGAAAGCCCGCGACGGGAGGAACGCGGTGACGCCAACCTCGTGCCGAACCGCGGAGCGTGGAGATGGGACCGGACGAGGAGAGCCGCGGTGACCCTCGGCTTGCATGTGCCCTTAACGCCATTTTTGGCGTGATCGAGGTAGGGGGATGGATGCCCGAGCTCCCTAGGACTCTTTCCCTATCCTGCCCATCATATTTATCTTTTCCACAGCATGCACATCATCATTTTTGTTTTTGGAGCATGAACATCGTAAGTTTATGTTTTAATCCGCCATGAACATCGTTGCCGGGTTCTTAGGCTATAAATTGTGGTTATGTGAGGGTGGAATGGTAGGGAACAGGTTAAAAATATGTTTCCCATTGATCTAGGTCGATCGGGAGGGGTCTCGGTTACAAACCCCACGGATTCGGTTCACTAGGCAGGTGGCGGTCCTGCCAGTGATCGTTTCTTTCAAGCAGTAAGGTGGTGGGCCTTGGCAGTCCACAGCCCCTGCACTACAACCCTTGTGGCGGCCAACATTGGACCGTCTACTTCCCCATAGTGGCTCATCCTTCGACTGCTAGAGACTGTTGACCAAGTCAGGCGACCTTTGACCCGTTAAGGCGGTTAGTGTGGCGGCTTATCGTAGAACCGCCAGAACCCTTCTGGCGGGCCAAGCTTGGACCGCTAGAACATGTTTTTACTATATAAAATAGTTTGGCGGTTGAGTTTAATGGCCTATTAGTGGAGCGCCACACCCCCTGTAGCGCCCTGACCTTCGACCGCCAGAGAATGTGGTGGGCTAATGTTCGACCACCATTTTCTACATAATTTCAATTTATGCATGTTCATTCTTTTATATGTTTCACGTTGCATATTTGCCATATTTAAATTATTTTGGCATGTTTTTAGATCCCAATAGAATTAGTTCTCTTTCCTGGTGATGGAACCACTAGTCATAGCCCGACGACCTCTAGTGTCGGCCCACCTAGGAGAGGTCGCGGGGTAGTCCCGGTTTACGATTTTTAAGCTAGTTTTCGTGGGCCCCTGCTTTACAGTAGCATCCTACTGGGGGGGAAAATAGCTAGAGGCTTGGCTCAAGGCAACTAGCCAGTGTGTGCACATGTGGTCAGGGGCTTGGACTGGCACTAACGAGTGTTACCCTGACTAGTTCTTGTTTCTGGTACTGTTACGTGTCTCACTTGTCACGATCCAGACTTGTGTAGATGCTTGAGACGTAGTGTAAGCCTTCAGTGGACGCATCTGGTTTCTCTTTCTGGTGGTCCTTCTTTCTCCTGTCACTTGGAAATTTTTAGTTTATTCAATTGGTAGATTTCGAGTACTCACGTTTAAATTCAATCGGCATTATAGTTAGCTATTGTTAAACTGTTTAGATAGTTTAACAGCTTTACTGAATTGTTGTTTAATTCTGCCAATGAATGCTTCAATTGCTTTCCTTGTTTAGTGGCGAGGTAGGGATCCGCGTGACCCCTACTGAGTCTTGGTGAGATACTCACCCTTACTTTTTCAGGTGAGCAGCCTCAGCCATCTTCCGAAGCTTCCCGTGCTGTTGACGGCCGTACTTAGTGCCAGCAGTGGTCGCTCAGTAGATTGTCAGTGGTCTTTTATCTCTCCTTGTACCTTTTGACCGGAGTATGCCCCAAGTAGTTGTATATTTTTGACTCTTGTACAGTTGTTGGACTTGTATATATTGTGGATGTGAACTATTGTATATATTTATCACTCTGATATTTAAATTGCTTCCGTTTATAGTTCAAATTGTTGCTATAATTAACATTGTGCGCATGTAATTCCAATTCGTTATGCATCCCCTCGACAAAACCCTCCAACTCTTACGAGGTTTCATCAGCCTCTTGGGTGGCTTCACCGAGTTCTTGTATCAGTTTACCGGTATCCTGATCTCCGGGTCGTTACATGTACTGTTGCTACTTTACTACAGTTGCTGCCTGGGTGTTCATAGGAGGGTCTTCTCCTTCCTTCAAGTTCATCTGCTACTGTTGCGGTTCTTATTATATCCATGTTTTTTCTACGTGCACTTGCTGCTACAGTTCGTGGCAATCTTCTCCATCTGTATCTTCTTATCCTTGTTCCAATCAAACCCAAAAGTTAGGTGTTCTCAAGTTCTAAGTCCCAAGAAGATAGTAAATAGGATAGTACATGCATATACGATCATATTAGCATGTTTACATCTCATTTTTATGTTCAGGATCTTGGGATTTTTGTGGTTTATTTTTTTTTTGTGTAACCCTACCTAGGTGCAATATGATTTTTGTAGTTTATGGGTTTTTCTATTTGCTTGAAAATAGCGACCCAGTGATGGTCGCCTATTAATAAACGACCACGTAGAAGGTCGCAGATTCTGAATCTGCGACGGTCTTCTGGTCGCAAATTAATGAGCGACCCTTACCATGACGTTATTTACCTGTAATATGAATTAATAATTACCCATGTTTAAAAATTGAATATATATCAAACCTCACGTTAAAAATCTTCCATGAGCATGTTTTTAGATTCCCTATATTTTTCTCTAGCTATCCATGTCCTTAGTTTCTTTGAATTGCATGTAAATAGCAAAGTGTTATTGTTCATGTACAATTAAAAGAAATGAACAGTATTTTGTGCCTGTAAACGTTCTTGACCGATGCGTATCAGTAAAAGAATGAGCGACTATCCCACAGTCGCCAATTAATGAATGAGCACCCCTGTATGGAGGTGTTGATTTGTAAAACAATCAGTAAAAAAGAAAATATGTGAAATTCCTGAATCTACGATATAATAATGGATGCTATTTAAAGATTGAACGCCCTTTTACAAGGTCGCTAATTATAATAAGTTTTATTGATTTTTGGAAAAAATCTTGAATTAGGGCCCGTACACGGTGTCAGTAATTATTATTATTTTTTTGGAAATTCTATTAAAATAAAGATTGAGTGACCTTTCAAAAAGTAGTTATTTCTTGATATAGCGGCGTTTGATTGGTCGCAGATTCTTATCTCTCAATTTTTATCACGTTTCTGGCCCATATCGCGGGTCTATTGACACTCTCATCTAACATCCGTAGATGGAGTCCCTGTTTTGTTTCTATCGCTTACACACTAACTCTTGGTGATGATTGGAACCTCCGCGGGATATTCCTTCATTCGAACTTGTACTTTCTTCATTGAGACCTCCGTAAGTCTACGCTAGCCTTGGATTCTCTCAAGGTAGCCGAGCAGGTTATACCTGAAAAGGCGTAATCTTGCGCTGATCCTAAGTCGTGAGATTCTGGGAGAATCCTTTATCACAGCCACCACGCCTAGATGAACTGCAAGGTAGGAAATAGATCAGGGGTGCCCAGGGATGAGACCATGGGGAAAACCCTTCGATGCTTAAGTCAACAAATATGATAGAGCACAGATACGAGGGGAGGTAGTAGGAGAAGAAGAGGGCGCGAGATTATTCTCCACCAAGAGATGTGGTGGTTCTCACTCAGATCATTGCTTACCTTCTCGGAGAGTCTCCCTAGGGTTTATATAGCGATCCGTTTAATGTAGGGGTCCAGGGAGTCGAGGGGATTCAAGGGGGTTACGTCCTCGTCATGGGCTCTTTATGGCACAAGGACTCTTGCTCTCCCTTATCCCCTAGAGATCCCTGCTCCTAAAGGATGCATAACGGACGCTTGGATAAGCTTCCGACAGTCGATCCGAGCTTGGGACGCTTGCTCATAATTTTCTCTCGAGCAATGGGTGCATAGCTTGGATAGGTTGCGTTGGGCCCCCGCAGGGGCCTTCTCGGCCAATCTATCGCTCGGACTTCCAGACTCGGGGGTCGCCTAGGAAGTGCTGGTTTGAGTGAGTTTTTGGCTTAAAGTAAGTGGGCCCAAAATGGGACTGTCACTTTGGGGAGCTGGGCCTGGTTTGGTCAAATTGGACCTAGTTGAGCCGTGCTCTTGGGCGGTGGATTTTCCCCCTCTCCACTTGTCCCCCTCCTACTCCCGAGCCAAAATTGGGCTCGGATGAGTAGCATTTGTGGGGATGGTGTTGGTGGCTTGATTTGGGTGGGGAATTTTGTCACGCCCCGAGCGCGGAAGATACCCAGAGATGCGTGACGAGTTTATATCGATCATGTCAATCAGAGTATTAGTGTATTCGACACAAAATCAGAGATGCGCAAAAGTAAAGATAACCCAATTCTTTAATTCCTTCTTAAAAGTACTTCTATTACAATCCCTTGAAAATGCTAAAAGGAAAGTACAACATTGACTCAAGAAAATATAGAAAAGTCAAGACTAGTTGACGCTTGAGAAGTTCTAATCTCTTTCACTCTTGACTTTCCCCGTCCGTTCGGGTCTCGTCATCGGACTTACCTGAAAAGTAGGGAAAAACTGAGTGAGCGAACGCTCGGTAGGAAATTATATCTCAAGAACTAGCAATGGGTTTAAGTAATTACATTTTTTCGTGAATGTAATAAGCTATGCATGCTCGCGTAAAATGACAAGATAGAGAGTATCAACAAGATAATAAGGTGAACTATTCACGAACTTTCAAGTACTAGTATCAAGTAGATGTCCAGATGTTCAAGCAAGTGTATCCATAATGTCATGTCGAAAGTTTTGGCTATCCCATTCCAAGCAAGCAAGTATATAAATACCCTTTTTCGGGTCACACAAGTCATGTCAAGTACGAATCAAGTACAAGATTTGTGGAATGTCCAATCAAGCTAGTCATGCACTTCGGTACAATGCTATACCGTGATCATTCAACTCCCATGGGCACAATTACTTTCGGGTGCTCCTCCCAGGACCAGATCGGGCCCTATATGCGCAGGCATTGATCATGTGTTTTGACATCCACTTTTGTGTATAGCCAATATGGAATGAAAAAGTTTATGGATATTCAAGATAGATCTTGAGAGAATAGAGTTCAAAAATATGAACTTGATGTAGAACAACGATAATAACGGTATAAACACGCGTATCATAAAACTGGGTGGAATTGGTTCTCCACTCGGGTACCATATCAAGTAAGTGCCCATACGTAGATGGTCACCCCTTTTTATATAGAATTGAGGTCCACAAGAACAGCATATTAATGGCATGATATCCTCATCCCATTAAGAATATTCCCATGATATCCACATAGCATATCATGAGGGCCGGTATACCATGTTTCTATAGAGTGACACGGCAAAATAGTGTAATAGGTTTTTTATGGTACAACCTGCTCAGTCGATCTTGAGGGAATCCAAGGCTCGAGGAGTCTTACAGAGGTCTCCATGACTAACTTGCTAGTCCAAAGGAACGGAATATCCAATGGAGAGCTTGTATGTCACCGAGAATTGAGGGGTAATCGATAAAACATCGTGGAACGTGGGACTATACTCACGGAATGGAATATAGTGCCTATATATACATATATATTTATATAAAACCCTCGGTTAATAGTAAACAGCATAATATATGTACACAGGAAATTAACGTCTTAGTACAAGTCACTACTTAGTAAATTAACGCCCTTCACTGGGTCGTTAGTTTGACATTTGACGACTTCTGTAACCGTCGTCCATTTAAATTTCTATTTTTGCTGAGATTTTCTTTATTCTGTAATTTTGATTAAACGCGCCCTAGCCAGGGGCATCTCTTTCATAAAAGACGACCTACTGAGCGTTAATTCACAATGTTTTTCCAAGGATATGAATAGTAACGAATTTTCATGATAAATAATTTGCAGGGAACAATTATATGGATAGGACGAAAAAAATACCAGGATTCCAAATCTATGATCATGCATTAAATTAGATTCATGGTTTCATAGATATTCAATTTCTAACATAAGTAATTGCTAATTATCTGAAATTGACGCCTCCTCTGTCGGGCGTCAGTTCTTGAATTAGCGCCCTGGTCAGGGTCACCTCTTACATATTTCACAGAAAACTTCATAAAACGCAGTGAAACGATGTGCATGAAATACATATATTATCATCATGTTCTTAAGATGGTTTGGGGCTACAATTCTTGAGAAAACCTACCTGATTAATCAGATCTTGGTGAGTGTACGTGAAGGTTGTGAAGAGAACTCTGTTCTAAACAGGGTTTTCTGGAAGAACGATGTATTCAGCTACTACCGAATCAGAAGAACTTCAACACCCCTCTGATGGTCCGGAAGCCGACTTCACTAATGCTCCGTCTGTAGAGAAATCCCCAGCTTTCTCTGTAATGGATGAAGACGATTTTGATGAAGAACCCCCGTTCTTCACTTCGACAATAGAGTTACTATTTGCTGCAGACTTCCTACAGAAGGAAAAGATGAAGATCATTAATTTTCCTTCATCATACATAACCGAAGGTAAGGCAGGAACAAGGAAGAACAAACCTGTGTTCTTCACGGATGACAGCAGCAGCAGATCACCAAAATAGCAATCAAGGTTGATTAGAAGGGTATTTATAGAGTTTTAGGAACCCTAATGGAGTTAGAGTTTGATTGGAAGATATATTTCCCCGTTAGAGTCCTTACTATAATTCTACTAACGCGTGCTAATCCAGAAACTTACCCTAGATAATGTCCTGGTTCGAACGGAACACAATTGGAATTAACGCTTTAAACTAGGTCGTTAATTTTAATTGACGCCATATCCTGGGCCGTTATTTTTGTAATTCGCGCCCAAGAAGAGGGCGTTTCTTTCCCTTTCCTTTTTATTTCACCCCTTCCTTTTAGATTTGACGCCCTTTGGTGTAGGCGTCTCTTTTTAAATTAACGCCTCAGGTGAAGGCGTTTCTTATTTAAATCACGCCTTGATGAGAGGCGTTATTTTCATTTTGGCTTATTATTTATGCACTTTTGGTTTTTTTATCATTTATTTACTAAATCTTTTAATCTATTTTGATTTGCTTTGATTTATTCAGATCTATTTGGATCTATTTGGATCTATTTCTTTTATTTTACCAGGGTTGCTACAAATTTTCTCTGACAGGGGCCATTTAATGTGGCTGTCCAAGGAATACGCTCGTGATGATGACTCTTTTGAGTTGATGCGAGGAACCCCTTTTTAGAGTTCAGAATGTCGCACCGCTCCTGCCAAGCCTCTGGGAGTATAAACATCGCGCGTGCTTGCGTTCCAAGCCTCCTTCGTTTAGGGTTTTTTCTCTCCATCGCGCTTGTACTCTGAAAGGGCTCATGCACCGCGAGAGTGGTCAGGAAGAGCGAAGACTCGCGGAGGCCTTTGCGGAGTTAGTAGAGATCACGGCGGTGGTGATCCGTCAGCTTCCACCTACTCCAGAATCATCTAACTCAGCGCTCTCCTCCTCCTCTTGCTGTTCTTCTCATCCTTCCATGGCGGAGCAACACCCCGCAACCGAGGTGCAGGAAGCCGAACAAGGCACGGGGAGTTTGGTGCCGCAGTCTGAGCACCCTATGCGCAGCGAGTTGGGCGAGGGTGAAGTGAAGAAGATGGAGAGGCGTTATGGGCTGTCATGGAAACACTATTTCTCTCTGCCTAAGCCTCATGAGTCTAGTCTGGACACTCGTTCGGGCCTTTTCTGCACTTTCCTCTTGGCTTGGAAGTGTTGGTTTTGCCTACCTCTCCACCCCTTTGTCACGCAATTGCTTAAGTTTTATCGACTGGCTCCTGTCCAGTTGGTCTCCAACTCTTACACTTTTATCTTTTCCTTCATCTTTCTCTGCCGTTCGTGCGGGCTTCACACTTCGTAGGACCTTTTCCATTCTTTCTTTGAGTTGAAGGAGCAGACCCATGCAAGCAAGGGTTTCTTCTATCTTCAGGCGAAGAGGGGAAGGAGCTGTGTGTCCCTCTCGGCTAGAGATTCCTCTCACAAGGGATGGAAGACCCAATTTTTTTGGGTGGGCTCATCCAAAGATGGTGTCTCCTGGGACTTCCTGACGAAGCCCAACTTCCATCTGTTTCTTCCTCCGAAGTAAGTGGCGGTTTCCCTGGAGCTAGAGGAGGAGATCCGGATTCTCCAGGAGAATCGCCAGTCGACCACCGAGTTGATGACTGTGGTTAACATCTAGGATTATCCCTCCCACGCGGTGCCACCTCAAGGTAAGAACCTTAGGGTCCTGTATTGTGCTTCTGGGTCGGGTAGGTAGGCCTCCTTCTGATGATTTGGCTTCTGTTGTTCAGATTCGAGGCGGACAAATGATAAGGGGGAGCAATCGTTGGAGCAGGAGATCGTCGACTTAGAGGAGACGCTTGCTCCGAGTTAGCTCGTAGCCTCTGGGGGCCCTTCCTGCGCCTGAGATAAGGGCAAGCGATTTGCCCGGGGTGATTCCCCCGAGCTCCGTGGGGCCAAACGTAAGGACCCTGGGGAGCGGCTGCTGCTATCTTCAATGAAGGCCCTGACTATTGAGAAGAAGTGGTTAAAGAAGGCGGGGGCCATCTGCCCGGTTGAGGAGCTGGTCTGCCCGGTTGAGAAGCGTGCTCGCCCGATTGCGGAGCCCTCAGCCATGGAAATCTGTCGTACGGATCTCCCATCCATCGAGCCAGAGACGGCTGCTACTGGCGGTAAAATCACTGCCGAGCCTGCCAGACCATAGGCAAAGGCTGTCGATTCCGAAGTCCCGGCCAAGGGTAATGGGGCACAGGGCGAGGCAACGACCCAGCCCAAGCCAAGCATTGCCATTCTGACAGTGGGGACGCTCGGGGGGGATGCTCCAGTCCCTATTCTTCCATAAAGGACTCTTCCTCTTTCGACCGGTGCCTCCACTATTCAGGCTTCTCTGTACCAAAGGTGCCGATCCTTGGCGCCTTCATTGGTTTGGGAGGAGTTCAGACGTTGTCCCCCCTCCTATTCTTCGAGAAGGTCATGGAGGGTGGCCTGATCGTGGCCCAGTTGGGGGCCGAGATAGTCGATTTCTTCGCACGGCCAGATAGTGAGGAGAGGTCTCTTTCCCGGGTCCGCGGTGAGTCTGATCAGAGGATTGAGCAATTGACTTTCGAGCTCGAAGCTCTTCGGCGGGAGGCAGCCTCGCTTCAGGAACAGACTCAGTCGAGCCAAGGGGAGGATCAGAAACTGGTTGAGCAGCTTGCCTAGGCTCGCTATATGGCTGACCTGAAGAGCAAACTCCTGGAAGAGGAGCGTCAATCTCAGGTCGAGCGCTACGAGTAGTGGAAGTCCGAGCGGAAGCAACTCAATATCCAGGTCTGAGGGGCTGAGCGAGTGCGGGGGGAAGTTGAGGTCGTGCGGACTGAGGCCGAGGCAAAGCTGTCCGAGGCCGAGATGAAGTTGTTCGAGGCTGAGTAGAGGGTGGCCGAGCTTGAGAAGAAAACGGAGCAAGCTGGGGAGGAGGCGATCCAATGATATAGAAGCTCGGAGGCCTATCACGTAGCTCTTCAGAAGGCCACCTTCTCGTACTACGAGCCAGGCTACCATCGGGGGCTGCGAAAGGGATTCGCTCACGGCTTCCATCGAGCGGTCGTCAAAGCCTAGCAGCAGGTGCTCAATGTGCTCATTTTTGCTCTCGGGCAGTGCTATGACTCGGATGAGGATACCACATATTCTCCCTCTCCGACGTCGAGTGAAGGGGGGAGCAAGGATGCCTCTGTTTCAGTACAGGGATCGCCAACTCCGGTTACCTCGGGAGGGCACACGATCGAGGCAGTTCCCATGTAGCACCCCGATAAAATAATTGAGAAAAATTTAAAACTTCTTCCTAAAGAATCCTACATGAAGGCCTTACATAAAGAACCCAACCTCATGAGGGCTATTGTATAAATATATAAGCCAACATCACTTTATGCCATAAAGAACCATAAAGGCCTTATGTAAAGAATCAAACCTTATGAGGACTATAATATAAATATATAACCCACCACTTTATGCATTGTACGTAAGGAACTCTTCTTAAAAGAATCCTATATAGAGGCCTTGTATAAATAACTAAACCATAGGAGGACTAGTATATAAATGTGCAAGCCAACTTTATGCCACATGGGTAGTACGTAAGTGTGGTGTCTTTTCCACCACCAAGAGAATGGGTGCCCCTTACCAGGGTGCCATTCAACAAATTAAAGACTATATGAAGAGGCGCCAATTCCCTTGGGGCCATCATCCCACTATAGTATTAATATATATATATATATAACTATATATACCATGAAGGCCAACACGTGAAAGTGGCAGTTTTGTCGTAAAAATTAACGCCCTCTTGCAAGGGTGTCATTCTCATGAATAGGGCCACCCAGATTAATAGATGCCCTCATGCAGAGGTGTCATTTACATGAATAGGACCACCAAGATTATTTGACGTCCCCTTACAAGGTCGTCATTTCATTTGTGTTTCTAGAAGGTTGATACACGAACAACCCCATTTAGCTGGCAAAGCACCACGGACTGCAATGATCTAGGTTCTTGTCTACTCAACCGGGCGCGCAAGGTAATAAACCCATGCTTTGCGATCTCCTATAACTAATTCCCTCTATAGCACTGGCAGAGGCTACTGTCATCGTTCAGTGTTGCTTGCGGAAGGGAATACTTCCCTTCGTTCTCTCAGAAAACATGAAGTCTACGTCCTGCTGCTGGAGCTTTACGGTGGCGGAGAACGTGTGGCTTCATCCTTGATTTCTATGTCATCTGTACCTCGTAATCACGCCAAAAAGGTAGGTGTTCTCAAGTCCTTGCCTAACTAGTAGCTAAATAGGTTAACGTAACATGCATGCTTAGAGTTAAAATAACTCATCATCCATGCTATATTACCTGGCTTTATCGTGATCAAAAATGACCAAGTATATACCATGTTACACTGATTTTAATAGCCTGTTACACCTATTATATACATATATATGGTTTTATATACAATATGTTATCATGATTTTAAGATTTTTGAACACAATCTGTTATCATGATTTTATGAGTTTTGAACATATCTTATTACACTAGTTTTACAGCCTTAAATAATCATGTTTTAACCCTAGTATATAACCTATGTTACATGAGATATAGACCTGTTTTTAAAACCCACGAAAGCCAGCCCTCAGATGAATAGCGCCCCCATCCAGGGCGCTATTTCTTGAAGAGGCTCCCCCAGCCAGGGCGCCAATTAAATGAAGACACTGTGAAGTGTCATCAATTCCATTTCTGGAATTTCTAGTAATTATTAAGTCAACGCATTCAAAAACCCATAACTATTGAACTAAACCATGAAAATTCTGCATGAATATGTTTCCGTGATCCTGACATTTTTCCCTACCTACCCGTACCCTTACTTCCTGATTCAGATAACTTTTCCACTGATGAATAGTGAACCACCCAGGGTAAATAACGCCCCTGACTAGGGCACCAATTACCCAATTGAAGAATCCATGTGTGGTCTTCAATTAAATGAAGACTACTCACAGGGGCACCAATTCCATTTTTTTAGAAATTAAGGATACAACATTAGAAAATTCATATCTGTGAAACGAAAACCCAACAATTATACATGAACATATTCCTGAACTCCCAAGAATTTTCACTACCCGTTCATGTCCTTACTTTCTATTTTCAAGAAACTTTGTTGGATGAATAGTGTTTTGAGTCACAGACGCACCTGTTGGGTGAAAATGACCTAATGAAATTGGCGCCCCAAGCCAGGGCGCCAATTCATTAAATAGCGGCAGCCATGTCATCTTCAATTAAATGAAGACTGTCTACAAAGGCACCAATTTCCTTATATATATATATATATATTTGAAAAAATCCAAAATTTTGAAAGATTGGCTAACCCCCAAGCGCCAATTCACTGAAAGAACCCCTGGACCTTGGGCGCCAATTCACTAAAAGATCCACTGTACCCCAGGCGCCAATTCAGTAAAAGAACCCCTGTACCCTAGGCGCCAATTCAGTGATTTCATGTTCTGATTCTGATCTGTCTCGTGCTTTGTACAGACACAACCCTAATCCATTTTCCTGCATATTATGAGTCCTTGAATTCCATTCAATGAAATCCTACCTTATGTATATCCTACATGGTTAAACCTTGAACCTCTTAAACTGCCATTTGGGAGTGTGGGAGCTAAGTGCCATACAGGGCAAAGTGCTACGTTGTGGGAGCCACCTCTTGAGGTCGTACGGCGCAAAGTGCTACACGACGGGAGCCACCTCTTGAGCCTGTAGGGGCCACCTCTAGAGTCCTCCATAACCAAATGACTAGTTAATCTCGTCTGTAATACTATGTTTCTTAATTTTCATGAAATTCCGTATTGGCTATAAACGAGAGTGGATGTCAAAAGTAATACATAATGCTGTGCGTATAGGGCCCGATCTGGTCCTGGGAGGAGCGCCCGAAGGTACTTGTGCCCATGGGAGTTTATTGACCACGGTGTTTGGCATTGCACCGAACTACTTGCTTGACTTGACTTGCTCGGCCCAGAATGGGCAATACTTGACTTACGTGGCCCAGAATGGCCAATACTTGACTTGAGACCCGCAGAAGGGCGAAAGTATTTACTTGACTTGACTTGAGACATTCCACGCTTACTCTCTCTCTCTACTTGCTTGACTTTACTCGCGTGACCCGAAAAAGGGCAATTACTTGCTTGAATGAAATGAATGAAATAGCCAATTCCATTTCATTAGTTGTTATTATATGAGCTTGAGATTACTCTCTTGATCATTGATTATTACCTTCTTGAAAGAGACTTGCTTGAATATTGATTATCATCTCCTTGGAAAGACTTGTGCAATTACTTGCAAATTTCTTGCTAGTTTCCTTAATGAAACATTTTATTAGAATACATGTGATACTCTCTCTCCATACAGTTCTTGCTCGCTTATTGTTCATCATGCATAGATTTACCTATATACTTGATTTTCTTACTCGTACATCATGCATAGCTATACTGGCAATACATGTAACTTGTAAATCACTTAAAGATTGCTCGAACTTGAGATGTAATTCCTATTGAGCGATTCGCTCATCCAGTTGCTCCCTAACATTTTCAGGTGATTCGGACAGCGACAAGAATGGGGTTGAAATTGAGTGAAGAGTGCTAGAACGCCAGTCACCTATCATTAGCTAGTCGTGTCCTTGAATTTTAATTGAATCCTACTTTGTATTCCAGTATGTCAGTTTACTTGTCCGAACCATGTTAAGGCACTTAGCCTAGTGTTGCCTTTTTAAATCTAGAATTTGTCATGGACTATCTTTATTTCCTTTAGTCAATCAAATAAATGTCACTTGGACTATTGGGATTATTAGATTTTATTAGTCTTTTGCGCACTCCGTAATTATGTATGGTAAAAATTTTATCGCTCTAATGACAAGATCTATATAGACGCATCACGCAACCGAGTATCTTCCGCGCTCGGGACGTGACAGTCTTCATGGTATCAGAGCCTAGGTTTTCAAACATAGGGAACTAGAAGAAATAAAAGGTTAGAAATTGAAATGTAAGTAAAAACCCGAGTCCAAGGATAGATACATCTTACCCGGTGAGATGGATAGAGCCATGGGTTAAGTTCTATAATGAAGAGTGCTAGAATGCCAATCGCCTATCATTAACTACTCGCGTCTTTGAAGTTATTTGAGTCCAACCTTGTATTTCTAGTATGTCAGTTTAGTTGTCTAAACCGTGTTAAGGCATGTAGCCTAGTGTTGGATTTTTATTTTGGAATTGTCATGGACTATCTTTATCTCCTTTGTTAATCAAATAATTATCACTTTGGACTATTGGGATCATTTAGATTTTTATTAGTCTTTTGCGCACTCAGTAATTATGTATGTAAAATTTTATCGCTCTAACGACACGATCTATATAGACGCGTCACACATCCGAGTATCTTCCGCGCTCGGGACGTGACAGTCTTCGTGGTATCAGAGCCTAGGATTTTAGTTTCCAAGGTAAACCTGAGTCCAAGGATAGGGAAAACTCGAGTCAAGGATAGATATACCTTACCCGGTGAGACAGATAGAGCCATGGGTTAAGATCTATAATGACTTTTGACCTTATAAATAAACCTTATCTTCATTATTCCTTAACACTTTTGTAGGATCATGGCAGCAGAAAGGGCACAATGGCGCGAGATGCAGCGCACCGTACAAGGCCTTACACAGGCGCTACAACAAGTGGCGCAAGGCGGTGCCAACCGTGGAGATGGTGATCTCCACAGGAGTTTCCGTAACATGAACCCACCAAGGTTCACGGGTTCGTCTGACCCCGAGGATGCCAAGAATTGGTTAATGGAGATGGAATGAATCTTCCGTGTGATGTAATGCACGGACGAGGAGAAGGTTTTACTGGCCGTATTCCAACTGGAGCAGGACACTCGATGTTGGTGGGAATCCATAGAAGTAACACTACCAGAAGACCATGTCACATGGGATGAATTCACGGAGCATTTCAACACCAAGTACTTCTCCGACCATATCCAGGAGAAGAAGGCCGTGGAATTCGCCGTTCTAAAACAATGGGGCTTGAAAGTGGTCGAGTATGAGGCCCAATTTTCAAAATTGTCAAAGTATGCACCCCACTTGGTGTGTACGGAAAAGATGAAGGCTAGAAGGTTCCTCAATGGGCTTCGGCCCCACTATATTACACAACTTGCATCGATGGACATCCAAGTCTACTCAGAGATGGTTCAGCGTGCTCAATTGCTAGAAGACGCCACCGAATTATCTGAAAGGATTCGAGGAAGCGACAAGAAGGAACCCGTCACAAGCCCAGGAAAATTCAAACAATCATTCAATAAAAAGCGGTTCTTCATGGGAGGGGAGCACTCCAGGGAAAAGAAATTCTAGAAGAATGACAGGCCATTCTCCACCGTCACATCCTCTAAAGAGATTTGCAAGTATTGTGATAAAGCTGGTCATAAGATCGAGGAATGCTAGAGGATGTTAGGAGCTTGTCTTCGATGTGGGAGCCGAGAGCATCGAATCCCAGACTACCCATTGATGAAGGAGCAAGTCACCAAAGACGAGAAGCGTCCGGTAAAGAAACAATGCCGTTTGCAAGCTCTCCACGAGATGGAACCCACAGAAGGTGGAATTGTGGAAGGTACTCTCACTATTTGTTCTAAAACTGCTCAAGTTTTATTTGATACCGGAGTAACTCATTCATTCGTTTCCAAGAAATTTGCTGCTTCATTTTCTAAGAAACATGAACTGTGAGATTTGGTCATATCTACACCTCTTGGGAATGAGTCCGATATCACTTATCACTATCCAAACTGTGAAGTGATGGTTAAAGGAAACAATTTGCCTGCTGTCCTGATATGCCTAGATATGAAGGGTTATGATGTCATACTAGGTGCTGATTGGTTATCCACATACCAAGCAACTGTAGATTGCTGGCATGGCAAGGTAACTTTCGTGGATTTTCCAGAGTTGGTCTACATTAGCCCTCGGGCTAGGTCACCTCTCATATCAGCCCTCCGAGCTAGTAAACTTATGAGTAAAGGATGTATGACTTTCATAGCATTCGTGACTGCCATGGAAGTTGACGAGATTAAACTTGAAGACATTCGTGTAAATCGAGATTTTCCCGACATGTTTCTAGAAGAATTTCCCGGCTTACCCCCAGAAAGGGAAGTGTCGTTCACAATCGACCTTGTCCCTGGTGCTGGTATTGTTTCCAAGGCACCGTACAGAATGTCCCCTGCTGAGCTGAAAGAGCTAAAAGAGCAGCTAATAGAGTTATTGAAAAAGCGTTTCATCAGGCTAAGTACTTCCCCATGTGGAGCACCCGTGCTATTCATCAAAAAGAAGGACATATCGATGAGACTATGCATCGATTATCGGCAGCTAAATCACCTTACAATCAAGAACAAGTACCCATTGCCAAGAATTGATGAGATGTTCGATCAACTATCTGGAGCTACATATTTCTCCAAGATTGATCTTCGTTCTAGTTACCACCAATTGAAGATCAAAGGAGAAAACATTCATAAAACTGCATTCCGAAGCAGGTATGGGCATTACGAATTTACTGTTATGCCTTTCGGACTAACGAATGCCCCCGCAGCTTTTATGCAATTGATGAACAGTATATTCAGGCCCTACTTAGACCAATTTATTGTGGTCTTTATTGATGATATTCTGATCTATTCAAAGACCGAAGAGGATCATGAAGAACATCTGAAGAAGGCATTGCAAGTATTGAAGGAAAACAAATTGTATGCCAAATTCAGCAAGTGCAAGTTCTAGCTCGAGGAAGTATCCTTCTTGGGCCATGTAATTTCGAAGAACAGAATTGTTGTTGACCCGTCAAAGGTAGAAGCCGTGAAGAACTGGGAACAACCCACAAATGCAACGAGATTCGAAGCTTCTTGGGACTAGCTGGTTACTACTGGCATTTTATCAAGGACTTCTCCAAGATTGTTGTTCCTCTGACCAGGTTAACCCGCAAGGAAGTACCTTATGAGTGGAATGAAGACTGTGAAAGGAGTTTCCAAGCTTTGAAGGATCTCTTGACCACTGCTCCAGTCTTATCATTACTAATTGAAGGAGATAAATACGAGGTATATACCGATGCTTCTGGTATTGGCCTCGGATGTGTATTGATACAAAATGGAAGAGTCATTGCATACTCTTCTCGACAATTGAAGATGAAGAGAACTACCCGGTGCATGACTTAGAACTGGCCGCGGTAGTATTTGCCTTAAAGATCTAGAGACATTATCTCTAGGGAGAATAATTCACTATATACTCCGATCATAAAAGCCTCAAGTATTTATTCTCCCAAAAGGAGCTGAACATGCGACAAAGGCGTTGGCTCGAATATCTTAAGGATTTTGACTTCACTATACAATACCCTCCTGGTAAGGGTAATTCTATAGTTGATGCCCTTAGTCGAAAGCCAAGAGCAATGTTTGCCAACTGTATGGTACAAGAATGGGAGTTGCTAGAGAAATTCTCTGAGCTTGTTATCAGTACAGATGAGAAGAATGGGTGTATTATTCTATCCCACATGAGTCTACATCCAGACTTGCTACCCGAAATCAAGAAGCTGCAAGAAGAAGATCCTGCACTAGTGGAGATAAAAAGCAAGTTGGATGAGAGACTTGATTTCAAGCTGGCACCTGATGACAGATTACTATTTCATAAATGGACATGTGTGCCCGACTGTCCCTAATTGAAGAAGAAGATTCTTGAAGAAGCTCATCGATCGAGGTACACGATCCACCCCTGAGCCACTAAGATGTACTAAGACTTGAAAAGAACTTTCTGGTGGCGTAACATGAAAAGGGAGGTAGCAGACTTTGTATCTCGTTGCCTCACATGCCAACAAGTGATGGCGGAACATCAAAAACCCGATGGATAGCTACATCCGCAAGATATTCCCAAGTGGAAGTGGGAAGATATTGGCATGGACTTTATCGATGTAATTGCCCAAGTCTAGGGGTGGAAACGATGGAAATTGACACGGTCGCCTAACTAAATTGGCTCATTTCTTACCCATCAAAAGCCGATGGTCAGTCGATGTACTTGTTGCCCTATATATTAAGGAGATGGTTAGATTGCATGGAGTTCCCGTGTCAATTGTATCCGACCGAGACCCACGCTTTACCTCTCATTTCTAGAAAAGTCTATAACACTCTCTAGGGATGAAACTCAACTACAGCACTGCATTCCATCCCTAGACAGATGGATAGACCAAAAGGACATATCAAGTTGTGGAAGATATGTTGAGAGCCTGCATTATAGACTTCAGCGGAAGCTGGCATGACCACTTGCCCCTAGCCGAGTTTGCATATAATGACAACTATCAAGCCAGTATACAAATGGCACCTTTTGAGGCACTGTATGGTAGGAGTTGTCGATCTCCAATATGCTGGGATGAAGTTGGTAAAAAATAAATTCTAGGTCCAGATATGGTAAGAGATTCTACCGAGAAGATACACCTTATTCAAGAAAGGCTAAAGATAACACAGTCCAGGCAGAAATCTTATGTTGACAACAGACGACGAGATCTGGAATTTCAAGTCGGAGATCATCTTTTTCTCAAGGTATCTCCCAGCCGAGGTATTAGAAGATTCGGTGTTAAGGGCAAACTGACACCAAGATTTATTGGTCCATTCGAAGTGCTGGAAAGAGTAGGCGAGGTGGCTTATCGCATCGCCCTATCTCCGTAACTATCAGAAGTGCACACCGTATTCCATGTTTCTATGCTAAAGAAATACGTGCACGATCCTTTCCATGTCATTGATCACAATGACTTAGTGATACAGAAGGACCTTACCTACGAGCAGAAGCCAATGAAGATCCTCAACCGAGAAGTTCAAGTTCTAAGGAACAAGACGATCCCTATGGTGAAAATCTAATGGAATCGATGCTTAGAACGAGAAGCTACATGGGAAACTGAAGAGTCTATGAAGAGAAGATTTTCGGAGTTATTCTAGTTATAAGTACTTCACACCCTTCCTATTTTCCATATAATACAGTTGAATTTGGGGACCAAATTCTTTTAAGTGGGGGAGGGCGTAGCACCCCGATAAAATAATTGAGAAAAATTTTAAACTTATTCCTAAAGAATCCTACATGAAGGCCTTACATAAAGAACCCAACCTCATGAGGGCTATTGTATAAATATATAAGCCAACATCACTTTATGTCATAAAGAATCATAAAGGCCTTATGTAAAGAATCAACCTTATGAGGACTATAATATAAATGTACAACCCACCACTTTATGCATAGTACGTAAGGACCTCTTCTTAAAAGAATCCGATATGGAGGCCTTGCATAAAGAACTAAACCATAGGAGGACTAGTATATAAATGTGCAAGCCAACTTTATGCCACATGGGTAGTACGTAAGTGGGGTGTCTTTTCCACCACCAAGAGAATGGGCGCCCCTTACCAGGGCGCCATTCAACAAATTGAAGACTATATGAAGAGGCACCGATTCCCTTGGGGCCATCATCCCACTATAGTATTAATATATATATATACCATGAAGGCCAACACGTGAAAGTGGCAATTTTGTCTAAAAAATTAATGCCCTCTTGCAAGGGCATCATTCTCATGAATAGGGCCACCCAGATTAATAGACACCCTCATGCCGAGGCGTCATTTACATGAATAGGACCACCTAGATTATTTGATGTCCCCTTACAAGGTCGTTATTTCATTTGTGTTTCTAGAAGGTTGAGACACGAACAACCCCATTTTGCTGGCAAAGCACCACGGACTGCAATGATCTAGGTTCTTGTCTACTCAACCGGACCCGCAAGGCAATAAACCCATGCTTTGCGATCTCCTATAACTAATTCCCTCAGTAGCACTGGCAGAGGCTATTGCCATCATTCAGTGCTGCTTGCAGAAGGGAATACTTCCCTTCGCTCCCTCGAAAAATGTGAAGTCTACATCCTACTGCTGGAGCTTTACGGCGGCGGAGAACGTGTGGCTTCATCCTTGATTTCTATTCTGTCATCTGTACCTCGTAATCACGCCAAAACGGTAGGTGTTCTCAAGTCCTTGCCTAACTTGTAGCTAAATAGGTTAGCGTAACATGCATGCTTAGAGTTAAAATAACTCATCATCCATGCTATATTACATGGCATTATCGTGATCAAAAATGACCAAGTATATACCATGTTACACTGATTTTATTAGCCTGTTGCACCTGTTGTATATATATATATATATATGGTTTTATATACAATCTGTTATCATGATTTTAAGAGTTTTGAACACAATCTGTTATCATGATTTTATGAGTTTTGAACATATCTTATTACACTAGTTTTACAGCCTTAAATAATCATGTTTTAACCCTAGTATATAACCTATGTTACATGAGATACAGACCTATTTTTAAAACCCACAAAAGCCAGCCCTCAGATGAATAGTGCCCCTAGTCAGGGTGCTATTTCTTGAAGAGCCGCCCCCAGCCAGGGCGCCAATTAAATGAAGACACTGTGAAGTGTCGTTAATTCCATTTCTGGAATTTCTAGTAATTATTAAGTCAACTCATTCACAAACCCATAACTATTGAACTAAACCATGAAAATTCTGCATGAATATGTTTATGTGATCCGGACATTTTTCCCTACCTGCCCATACCCTTACTTCCTGATTCAGAGAACTTTTCCACTGATGAATAGTGAACCACCCAGGGTAAATAGCGCCCCTGACCAGGGTGCCAATTACCCAATTGAAGACTCCGTGCGTGGTCGTCAATTAAATGAAGACTACTCACAGCGGCGCCATTTCCATTTTTTTAGAAATTAAGGATACACCATTAGAAAATTCATATCTGTGAAACGAAAACCCAACAATTATACATGAACATATTTCTGAACTCCCGAGAATTTTCACTACCTGTTCATGTCCTTACTTTCTATTTTTTAGAAACTTTGTCAGATGAATAGTATTTTGAGTCACAGACGTACCTGCTGGGTGAAAATCACCCAATGAAATTGGCACCCCAAGCCAGGGTACCAATTCATTAAATAACGGCAGCCAAGTCATCTTCAATTAAATGAAGACTGTCTGCAAAGGCGCCAATTTCCTTATATATATATATATTTGAAAAAATTCAAAATTTTTAAAGATTGGACAACCCCCAGGCGCCAATTCACTGAAAGAACCCCTGGACCCTGGGTGCCAATTCACTAAAAGATCCACTTTACCCCAGGCGCCAATTCAGTAAAAGAACCCATGTACCCCAGGCGCCAATTCAGTGATTTCATGTTCTGATTCTGATCTGTCTCGTGCTTTGTACAGACACAACCCTAATCCATTTTCTTGCATATTATGAGTCATTGAATTCCATTCAATGAAATCCCACCTTATGTATATCCTATATGGTTAAACCTTGAACCTCTTAAACTACCATTTGGGAGTGTGGGAGCTAAGTGCCATACGGGGCAAAGTGCTACGTTATGGGAGCCACCTCTTGAGGCCGTACGACGCAAAGTGCTACACGACGGGAGTCACCTCTTGAGCCTGTAGGGGCCACCTCTAGAGTCCTCCATAACCAAATGACTAGTTAATCTTGTTTGTAATACAATGTTTCTTAATTTTCTTGAAATTCTGTATTAGCTATAAATGAGAGTGGATGTCAAAAGTAATACATGAAATGTTGTGCGTATAGGGCCCGGTCTGGTCCTGAGAGGAGCGCCCTAAGGTATTTGTGCCCATGGGAGTTTATTGAGCACGGTGTTTGACATTGCACCGAACTACTTGCTTGACTTGACTTGCTTGGCCCAGAATGGGCAATACTTGACTTGCATCACCCAGAATGAGAAATACTTGACTTGAGGCCCGCAGAAGGGCAAAAGTACTTGCTTGACTTGACTTGAGACATTCCACGCTTACTCTCTCTCTCTCTACTTGCTTGACTTGACTCGCGTGGCCCGAAAAAGGGCAATTACTTGCTTGAATGAAATGAATGAAATAGCCAATTCTATTGCATTACTTGTTATTATATGAGCTTGAGATTACTCGCTTGATCATTGATTATTACCTTCTTGAAAGGGACTTGCTTGAATATTGATTATCATCTCCTTGGAAAGACTTGCACACTTACTTGCAAATTTCTTGCTAGTTTCGTTAATGAAACATTTTATTGGAATTCATGTGATACTCTCTCTCCATACAGTTCTTGCTCTCTTATTGTTCATCATGCATAGATTTACCTGTATACCTTATTTTCTTACTCGTACGTCATGTATAGCCATACTGGTAATACATGTAACTTGTAAATCACTTAAAGATTGCTCGAACTTGAGATGTAATTCCTATTGAGCGATTCGCTCATCCAGTTGCTCCCTAACATTTTCAGGTGATTCGGATAGCAACAAGAATGGGATTGAGACCGAGTGAAGAGTGCTAGAACGCCAATCGCCTATCATTAGCTAGTCACGTCTTTGAAGTTATTTGAGTCTAACCTTGTATTTCTAGTATGTCAATTTAGTTGTCTAAACCGTGTTAAGGCATGTTGCCTAGTGTTGGATTTTTAATTTGGAATTGTCATGGACTATCTTTATCTCCTTTATTAATCAAATAATTATCACTTTGGACTATTGGGATCATTTAGATTTTTATTAGTCTTTTGCGCACTCAGTAATTATGTATGTCAAATTTTATCGCTCTAACGACACGATCTATATAGACGCGTCACACATCCGAGTATCTTCCGCACTCGGGACGTGACATCCCACACTAGTGGGGTCAGTGCTTGGACCGGCCGTCACCGAGGATGCCAGGGGCAGATCTCCTGGCGCTAAGGATCCTTCCTCCGTCGAGCCTCAGGAAAGGCCAAGGGCCTCTCGGAGTCCCCCCATCTCCATAGATTAGGCAGAAAACGGGCTCAAAGTGTTACCTCTTTTTCTTTTTTTGAATGTTGATATGTAAGATTTATCCTTTCTATATATGTAATGGCAATAATATTCAGAACCTGATTGACTATTCCTTACCACCTTTGGTGTGATTTGACTATCGTATCTGCAGTTTCTAGAAAAGTGAAGATTTTATTTGCAGGCATCTCGCGTGCTGACTGGCCAGGCGGCTAACGTAGCACTGGCACCTTTCCGCCTTTCCATGCTTTGAATGGCTTGCCATTTCACGTGTCCCTATGGGAGGGCCATTGAGGGAAACAGAGTAACTGCCCTTAGGGAAGGCTTCCCGCCTTTCGCATTTTTTCGAGGGGAGAGTCAATTAAGGCGAGGGTTCCCCTTTCGGCCTATAAATGGTCCCGAATGGCGTCTCCACATCTCTTCACCCCTTACGGCTCCCCTTGCAGTCTTTCCTCTTTTTCCCTTTTCACGAAGCGTCTGTCTTTTGTGCTGGGGAATTGTCAGTGAAACATAGAGGGTGATTCGGAAGACGATGACCCTGGTGGCCTCCGAGGTGTTCACGCTGCTCCAGCGTAGGATAAAGAAGGAGGATGGGGCAGATAACGTAAGAGAAAGATGGAGGCCTGGCGACGGGATCGCTCCTAACCTCGGGACCACCGCTTGACGGCGTACAAGAAGGAAGGAGGCATGGCCATGGGCTCTCTCTTGCTCTCCGGGCCGCCGCCCCACTTGAGGAGCACTGATGACGTAACATCGTTGGTCCTCCTTTCTTTCTTACCCCGTCACCCCTCTCACTTCTTCGAGGGGGTGCTCAGTCATTCCCCCTCTTCTGCTCTTCAACCAACTTCTTTTCTTTTCTTTCACTCTTTGAAGGATGCCTTTAACTTTATCCTTGCTCGCACCACTTGGAGGTGCTTACTTTTTGTTCGGCTTCCGGCCTTGTTCCCTTCCAAAGAGTTGGCAGAGGAGGTCTTCTCTTGTTTTCCTAACATCTGGGCATTCCTTCCCTTTATTCCTTTCTTCTTCTGATACCTTTTCTCTGAGTTTCCCGAGCAAACAGGGTCAGCCATCCCATTATCCGAGCCAGTTTCCACACTGGGTAGAGTCAGTGGCTCAGCTTAGGGGTGCTAGCAGTGTCCGTGCCGAGTAATCAGCTCGTGTTATAGTACCAGTGGATGTAGTATCTTTATTTTTGATATGCATTGTATTGGTTGTGGCCTATCTGATGTATGAAGAAACATTAATGAATGGAAAATTATTGCCATATATCGCTTACATGCTTGAGAAAACCTTAAAAATAGAAATTTCATAATGTTGTCTCGTTCCATGTCCGAGGGATAGGCGCTCCTTCCATGGTCGACAGTTGATATGCCCCCTTCCTGAGCGTCTCGACCACTCGATAGGGGCCTTCCCAATTAGGGGCCATCTTTCCCACCGGCTCCAGTGGTCGAGAGTCTTTGGCTTTCCTTAGGATGAAGTCTTCTGTGTGGAAGTATCTGTCTCAGACTTTGGCCTTGTAATATCGAGTGATGCGCCGCTCATATTCTGTGGCTCGGATGCTTGCGATTTGTTGTATCTCACTTGCCATGTCGAGGTTCTCTAGCAGTTTCTGCTCATTTGCCTCGGGCGAGAAGTTGATGACTCGGAGAGATGGGCTACCGACTTCCAAAGGAATCACGGCGTCTGTGCCATACACCAACTGGAAAGGAGTCTCACCGGTGGCAGTTCTGAGAGTAGTTCGATGCGACCATAGTACGCTTGGCAATTCCTTGATCCAACTACCCTTGGCCTTACCGAGCCTAGCCTTAATGCCTTTTAATATAGTTTTGTTGGTATTTTCGACTAGTCCGTTAGCCTGGGGGTGGGATACCGAAGTGAAGTGGTTACGAATGTGTAGGTCAGCACATCTGTTTCTGAAGTAATGAGAATCAAATTGCCGACCATTATCGCTCACAATCACTCGAGGGATACTGAAATGACAAATGATCGACTTCCAAACGAAGCTCCATACGATCGACTCGATAATACTGGCAGTGGCTTCGACTTCAATCCACTTGGTAAAATAATCGATGGCGACGATGACAAACTTCTTCTGGGCCTGGGCCGTAGGAAATGGCCCCAAGATGTCGATCCCCCATTGAGCAAAAGGGTACGGCTCGGTAAGGGTGACGATCTCTAAGGCAGGCTGATGGACCAGATGATCGAAATGCTGGCATCGATCGCATCATTGAACATAGGTCAAGCAGTCACGCTGGAGAGTGGGCAACCAGTAGCCTTGCCGCAGCAAGATCCTGGCGAGGGATCTTCCTCCTTGATGCGCGCCGCAAACACCCTCGTGGACATCTTGAATTGCTCGGCTGGCCTCATCGGTACCGAGGCACTTGATGAGGGGACCATAAAAAGACCTTCGATACAAGTCTTCGTACAAGATGACGAAGCACCAAGCTTGATACTTCAGTCTTCGAGCTTCTCAAGGGTCGGGGGGCTCCTGAGAATCCCGGAGCCAGGATATATATGGGGTTCGCCAGTCATTTTGTGATGCCTAATCAATGGTCATGAGCTCCGTGTCTATGCTCAATCACTCTAGCTCTTTGAGAAAAACCATTCGAGTACCTTCTGGGCCAACAGAGGAGGCCAGTCGAGAGAGGGCGTCCGCCCGGGAGTTCTCCTCCCGAGTTATTCGGATGACTTGAAAACTCCCGAATAGTAGGGCTATTCCTCTTACCAATTGAAGGTATTTGATCATCGGTGTTTCCCGAGATTTGTAGTCACTGTTGACCTGGCTGGCGACAAACTGGGAGTCAGTATGAATCCTGACTCGTTCGGCCCCTAATCGTCGTGCCATCCTGGCTCCCTAGATGAGAGCCTCATACTCGGAGACGTTGTTGGATGCCGGAAAGTTGAACTTCAAGGCTGTTGCGTATCCTATGAATTGGTGTCATTTATGTCTGGTTTTAATGATTGGCAACAGTGGTTTGACCACTAGTTGACTTGGATAACATCATCTCTGTATAAGTCAAAACTATCTCAATTGCTGTTAGAAGGTCGGTGCTAGTTGACACAAGGTCAGTGTTAGTTAGCTTGGGTTGTTCTATAGAGTATGTGCTAACATGCATAAAGTCTACGTTAGGATGCACAGAGTCTGTGCTAGCTATCTATGCTAGTCAGCACGTAGTCGGTGCATGTTTTTGTTGCAAGCATATGAAAGTCGGTGCATGTTTCTCCTCCTTCACATAAAGTCCATGCACTTCACTGTTTAGAGTCTGTGGATATTTCTATCTTAGGCATATACACGGTCGGTGCATGTTTTCCTCCTTCATATAATGTTCGTGCACATTTCCACAAGGTCGGTGCTTATTGTGGTTTCACACAACTAAGGTCAGTGCTATCACTATTCATTCCTTCATAAAGATCGGTGCACATTTGCTAGTCTTCATAAGAAGGTCTGTGCACATCACTGTAGCATGCATAGGAAAGTCAGTGCTAGTTGGCCAAGTGAACAACTAAGGTCGACACTAGTTTGCTTTCAAAGCAACTAAGGTCGAAGCTAGTTTAGGTCTCATGTAAGTAACGTCGGTGCATATTACTGTTCACGTGCATATAGGCATGTGCATATGGCAAGAATAAGGTCAGTGAACCTTTTTGCGTTGCATATACAAGTTTGTGCATGTACTGTAGCACACTCAACTAAGGTCAGTGCACGTTACTGTTTCCTGCATGATGTCTGTGCATGTTCATACATGTCTGTACACATCTGCTTGCATGCATGTATAAGGTCTGTGCTAGTTGTACCATGTGCATACTAAGGTCAGTGTTAGTTGCATATAGGGTCGGTACTAGCCATGTCTCATGCATTTATAAGGTCTGTGCAACTTCACATAGTCAGAGCATATTCTTCACAAAGTTTGTGCATGTTTTGGTTTCAATGCCTTAAGGTCGGTGCAGGTTTGCATTCTACATGCATTAGGTCTGTGCATGTTCATTTTCAATGCATATAACATGTGTGCACACACTGTAGCAAGTCCGTGCACATCTTGCATATAGCCATATAACGTATGTGCACATTTTGCATTATGCTCATAAAGGTCGGTGCTAGTTCATGTTTTGTGCGCATAAAGTCTGTGCTAGTATGCAGGGTAATACATCCAAGGTCTGTGCTAACGTACATAAGGTCTAACGATGTTTCACTTTTCTTCTGCAGGCTAAGGCATTTCTTTCAACTTGGCATACGCTCGACAACCTGAACTATAGACGTACAGACATCTTCATCTGTCACGTGATCACTTGAACACACACCTAAAGCATGAGTTCGTGGATTAAAAAAGGACAAATGATTGGCACATGATCCTAGGGGTACAATCATGGGACATTCCTCTACGAGGATCATTGTCCCATCCATTGCTGACATGTGGCCTCTCTGAAAAAGTAGAAACGAACCTTCCACACGCCAGACGCATGAGCCCAGCCTGAAGCCCTATAAGAAGGCCTCTCCTGTGACCAAAAAGGTGTGGAGGCGGCAGAATCAGAGAAGAAAAAGAGTGAGAGAAGCCAAGGAGAAGAAGAGGAAGAGGAGAGTTCAGTAAGAGAAGAGAAGAGAGAGCTCGATAGTTAGAGCCACCTTCTGAGAGAAAATAGAGTCTCGTAGAATAGAGTTGAGAAGAAGAAGTGAGTTGAGAGGAAGAAGAGGGTCTGAAAGGGGTTGACTCTCCCTGGCTTCTGGATGAAATCCAGAGTTAGTTTGCTCTATTCGAAGAGCTACATTTCTGTTTTCCACCGTCTTATCTTACACGGTTTTCTACATTTCATTGTTTTCCTTTTGAAACCTTCGTAAAGCTGTGAATCAGCAGAGCTAAGCTGTATTGCTCAGCAAACGAGGGTGTTTCCTCGGATAGCCAAGCTGTAATGCTTAGTGGATAGCAAGCTATGCTACTCAGCGGTTGTAAGGATTTCTATCCCCAAAGCTGTGGATCAGCGGTGTTCAAGCTGTGTGTCAGCATGAAGCCTTTCTCGGTTGCGTAAGGGGTGGATGTAGATCTCTGGATAGAGATCGAACCACCTTAAAATTGTTTTATCTTGTGTGATTGCTTTTATGTCTTCTCTCCGGTAGATGAATGCTTAGGATCGCTTAACGGGTTTGCATGAGTTTGATTGATTAATCTTTCATCTGCCTATATCATCTGCTTCATGCTGCTTTACAGTTTATAGTAGATTTCACTCTCATCATCACTTTAACGAACTACAAGTTCATCTACATCTAGTATATCAAAAGTTGTGGCAGGAAAGTTTGGTCACGCCATTCTAGAATGTTGTTTCTTGCATGAGGAATCCTAGTTGGTACCTCCGCCTGGTACTTGGTAGATGAGATTGTGTCTTTGCTCTAATGATGATTGATGGAATCTCTTAAAGATTGCTTCTCTGAAATTTAGTTTTAGTGAGTTGAATATCTACACTGCTTATCTGCAATTCCTCTACAGATTTCATTTCTATTTATTCATCGTCTGTGACTTTGTGTCTATAGCAGTTCAGTTAGTTCCATATTATTTTTAAACTGCTATAGGTTGGTGATTTTTGAGGGTAGATCTATTCACCCCCCCCCCTCTAGATCTCCTTTCATCCGTTCTGCACACCCATCACTTGGTATCAGAGCCTACCTCTCCCCTAGGGCTTTACATCCCAGAGAGTTTAGAATGGATGTTAGAGGGTTAACTGCTGAGGGCCACTCCACTAGTAAGCCACCTTTCTTTGATGGATCTAGTTATTCGTACTGGAACAATCGCATGGAGGTATTCCTTCGTGCTAAGGATTATGAGATTTGGAAGGTTGTCAGTAGGGGTCCTTTCGATTTACCTCCAGATGAAGAGTTCTGGACCAAGGAGCATATCCGTAGGTCCACCTTGAATTAGGCGGCCATCAATGCTATACAATGTGCACTCCATCCCACCGAATTCTCCTGAATTTCCTCCTGTACCACAGCCAAGGAGATGTGGGATAAGCTGAAGGTTATCTATGAAGGGACTTCTCAGGTTAGGGAAACCAAGGCCAACATGTTGGTCTTTGAGTACGAGGCATTCAGAATGAAGCTTGATGAGTCCGTGTCTAAAATGTATGCCCGTCTGATGGTGCTCACTAATGGCTTAAGAAACTTTGGTAAAGTATATAGTGAGTATGAGCTGGTTAGGAAAATTCTTAGGTCTCTGACACCTATTTGGCATACCAAGGCCACCGTAGTAGAGGAGTCAAGGAACCTTGCTACCACGACCGTAGATGAGCTCATTGGCTCTCTTATGACTTATGAGCTGAACCTTAAGAGGGTAGATAAGTCTGAGAAAAGAAAGAAACCCCTGGCTCTTAAAGTTACCTTAAGCAGTAAAGTGTCATCCAGTGAACATAGCTCCTCTAGCTCAGATGAAAACACTGATGATTTTTCTATGTTTACTAGGAATTTCAAAAGGTTTTTGAGGAAAGAAGGAAAGGGGTTTAGGAAAAATTATTTTTTTGGCAAAAGGCAGTCAAAGCATAAACATGATACTGCCAAGAAAATTGATAACACTGTTTGTTACAATTGCAGGAAGGTAGGACATCTCAAGGCAGACTGTCCTGAGTTGAAAGACAAGTAGCCCAGGTGGAAGAACAAGAAAGGAAAGGCTATGGTTAGCACCTGGAGCGATGAAGATGAAGGAAGTCAGAGCAGCTCCTCTGACAATGAGAAAGAAGACAAGCTATGCTTGATGGCCAAAAGTGGTGAAGACAACGAAAACAATGATGAGATAACTTCACCTTTCAAAAATTTTACTCTTGATGATTGGCAAGAAGTATATGCTGAATTACTAGATAAATATGAAGATGTAAGAAAAGAATACAGACATTTGAAAAGGAAAACTAATTCTGTAACTCATGATATATCTCTGAATGATAAAATTGCATGTCTGGAAATTGAAAATCTCAATTTGAAAAAATCTCTTAATGAAACCGAGTGTGATAAAGTCATCTTGATTGACTTAAAAATTGAAAATGAAAATCTGATGAACACCATTGATGAACTCAAACTTAGAATACATGAATTTCAGGAAGAAACTAGGATAGCCACTGAAAAATATGAAGCTGTCAATGGTGTGAATGTTGAATTGAAAAAAATAATAGAAAATCTAGAAAAATAAAATATAGACAAACAAAACTCCCTTGAGGGCATGACACAATGTACAGAAAATCTGAATGCCATCTTGGGAACTAAAAGTAATTTCAGAAAGGAAGGTTTGGGTTTCAACCCAACTAACAAGGAGAGGTTTGACTTGAGAACCATCTCCTTTGTGGCTGAAAAGGGGACATTTCAACCACTAATAAACATGACTTCTGAAGAAGGTCAGAATAAGAACAAAATAAAAAATATTAAGAAAACTAAGCCCAGTGCCAAGGACAAGGGCAAAGGGAAGATAGAGGTGTCTAGGGAATCATGCTCATACACTCCCACGCCTCAGACCAAGGGACAGGCTAGGGGTAAGTCTTATAAGGCTAGAGTTCAAAGAAGCCCCAAGGCCAAAACTGCCCAGTCACCACAGAATGGTCGAGGCACCCATCAAGGTGCATCAACCTCTACCTCTTCTTGGTATAAGTCATTTAGGAACCAAGGGCCGAGTAGAAGTACCTCAGGTGGAGGCTACTACAATACAACTCTGACCTACTCTACATTTCATAATTCTTATCATCATCACTCTGAAAAGGGAGGTCTAGGTAGCTTCTACATGAGGCCAATGCAGCATCATTTTTAGAATCCATATTCCACTCAGATGCATCAGCCTCACCCTTGGAATTCCTACATGCAGACTAGGCACAACAATTTCAGAAGCTAGAACTTTTATGTCTTTGTCAATTCCATGCCCAGTCAGTCTACGGTCTATAGAGTACCCACTACTCCCAATGCCTATTGGACTAAACGCTGGCAGAAAAATTTTCAAAATAGTTTTAAAAGGAAGAAACAAGCCACACCATAAAAGCAATCCTCCAAGATTAATAGTGACAAGAAAAGGCAGACTAAACTGAATGATAAAAAAACCACAATTTCAATGAAGAAACTAAATATAATGTGGATACCAAAACATCTAGTTTCTAGTCTACATGAAATAAAAGCTTTTCTGGGGCCCAAACAGTTTTGGGTTCCAAATCTTTCCACTTGATCTTCCATGCAGGTATGTCTGGCAGCCAATCAAAACAGATGGTATCTCGACAGTGGCTGCTCCAGGCACATGATCGGGGACAAAGACAAATTTTGTATGTTGGTAGAGAAGGATGCATGTCATGTTACCTTCGGAGGTAATACCAAAGGGAAAATAGTTGGATCAGGTAAAGTAGGTAAGTGTTCTTCTTGTTGCATTGATGAAGTGCTGTTGGTTGAAGGCCTTGCCTATAATTTGCTTAGCATTAGCTAGCTGTGTGATAAAGGTCACAAAGTAGTTTTTGGCTATCTTGCATGTACAATCTTCGAACCTAATTCTGAATCTGTCAAATTTTCTGGTAAGAGAATCAATAACATCTACATGGTAGACTTAGATGATGCAACACACACAAATTTATGCCTCACTGTTAGTAAGGATGACTTAGCCTGTCTTTGGCACCGTAGGTTAGGTCATGCTAGCTATCATGTGTTGCACAAATTAAATAAACATAGCATGGTAAAAGGTCTCCCTGAAATCTCATTTAAGAAAAACTATAAAATTTGTGAGGCCTGTACTCAATGCAAGCAAACTAAAAAGCCATTTAAGTCAAGAATTGAGAGCCTATCTTCTAAACCATTTGAGCTGATACACATGGATTTATTTGGACCATCTAGATCAGCCAGCTTATCTGGTAAAAGTTGTGGTTATGTTTTAATAGATGACTTCTCTAGGTTTACATGGGTACTTTTCCTGACTCATAAAAATGATGTATTTGAGGAATTTCAAGAATTTTATCACAAAATAAATCAGATTAGTGAGCATTCAATTCTGAATATCTTGTCTGATCATCGAGGTGAGTTTGAAAACTCACAATTTGATGTTGTTTGCAGGGAAAATGGGATTAACCACAAGTTCTCTTCTCCAAGAACTCCAGAACATAATGGAGTAGTTGAAAGGAGGAATCGAACTCTGGTGGAAATGGCTAGGACAATGCTGGTTGAAGGAAATCTACCTAGGAAGTTCTGGGCCGAGGCTGTGAGCACATCCTGTTATATAATTAACAGAGCTTTGGTGAGACCTTCCACACAAAAGACTCCTTATGAGATACTTAAAGGTAAGAAACCTTCACTGGCACATTTCAAGGTCTTTGGATGTAAGTGTTTCATTCATGTAAATTCTAAAAGAGACCTTGATAAGTTTGAACCTAAAAGTGAACCTGGAATCTTTCTAGGTTATTCTGAAGTGTCTAGAGCCTATAGGATTTATAACCTTAATTCAAAAACTGTTGAGAAATCACCTCATGTTGTCTTTGATGAACATTCTAATAAATCTGAAACTGATTTTTGCAGAGACAAGGCTGATGGTGATATCCTTGAGAGTAAAGAAGAGCCACATCCTGAACTTGTAGAAGTTAGTGAGACTAGTGGGTCTAGAACTCAGGGGGAGGAAAACGCAGAGACAGGTAATCAGCTTACCAATATAAGAATTCTTAAAGATCACCCTTTAGAAAATATTATCGGTAATCTAAATGAACCCTCTAGGACTAGATCACATCTAAGAATTGAAAATGAGCTAAATTCATTTGCATTAGTCTCACAAATTAAACCAAAAAACATAGATAGTGCCTTAGAGGATGTGCATTGGATAAATGCCATGCATGATGAGTTGAATCAATTTGAAAGGAACAAGGTATGGCACCTAGTTCCTAATCACTCACATGGCTCAGTTATAGGCACTAAATGGATTTTCAGGAATAAAACTGATGAGAAGGGAAAAGTAGTTAGAAATAAAGCTAGGCTAGTGGCACAGGGTTACATCCAAGAATATGGGGTAAATTTTAAAGAATCTTTTGCTCCTGTTGTCAGATTGGAAGCTATCAGAATACTTTTAGCATTTGCTTGTAGCATAGGAATAAGATTGCTACAGATAGATGTGAAATCTGCCTTTTTGAATGGATTGATAAATGAGGATGTGTATGTTAAACAACCTCCTGGTTTTGAATGCCTTGATTTTCCTGATCATGTCTATAAATTAGATAAGGCATTGTATGGACTGAAGCAAGCTCCCAGGGCCTGGTACGACAGACTTAGCTCCTTCCTCACAGGTAAGGGTTTTTCAAGAGGAGAAGTTGACTAGACCCTATTCACTAAGGTGAGTAACAAAGACATTTTTATTGCTCAGATTTACGTAGATGATATAGTGTTTGGGTCAACTAAATTTGAAATGTGTGAGAAATTTTCTAGATTAATGACAGATGAATTTGAAATGAGTTCTTGTGAAAATTGAAGTTTTTCCTTGGTTTGCAAGTCAATCAAACATTGGAGGGAAGCTTCATCACACAATCCAAGTATCTAAGGGACCTGCTGAAGAAATATCAAATGGAAAACCTCAAAGCAATTACAACACCTATTGTAGCACCCCGGTGCATTATTAAATAAAAATAAAGGAATTTATAAATTTATTTATGAAAATTTATATAGAATTTTTGCGAAAATTACAATAGGACAAATTTCAACCAATTTATAGAAATCCAAAAAAATTATAATCACGTAGAGGGCAAATAGTTAAGACTTTTGTTCTTCTGGGTCTGACCCTAATTAAAATTTTAAGTCAGCCGAATTAAGGGAATTAGGTTGAAATCCACGTTTTAGCTTATCAGACCTGGGATCATCAAATTCAAACCCAATACCCGACCGTTTGAGCTCAGATCGGACCCTAATGAATGGCCTCGATGAGGAGATCGTTTCCCCTCTGTTTCCAGCCGAAACCCTTAACCCTAGACTTCGAATTTGGGGAAAGAACGGTGGCTTGACCAAGTCTTCCGCGATTCGCGCGCGATAGGAGATTCGTTGACTCTATCCCCTTTAATCGATGCCCTAGAAATCATTCCCTCTATTTAAACCAACCCTAGACCGACCTAGAGATGCTTGGATGTTGTGGCGGCCAACGAGGTGTTCAATCGTGGAAGATATTAGGAGTATTCTTGGGTGTTCTTTGCGCGACCGGCCGGCGACCATCGTCCCTCTTCTTCCCTCGTTTAAGGGAGGCTTTAGTAGACCAAACCCTAAGTATTATACATTTTTAGATTTGTCTCTCAGTCCTCTTTCCATTGGTATAAAAAGCCCTAAAAGTTATTTAGTATAATGAGAGAAATCGTCATTTTAGTTGGAGCATGTTAGAATTAGGGTTTAACTTGTTATCATCGATTAATGTTGGGTTTAACAGGCTTAACGACTCAATTAATCCATCCATCTTATGTAGTTTTTCATACTCTTTCTATTGGTAGATTTTGCCTAAATTTCATGTTCTATATCTCGCGAATTTGACTTTCTAAATGGTGGTTATCATGATCATTATCGTTCTGCCTTGCTGTTTCATTAACGGTCTTACAGTAACCGCTCTGTGTTGAACGGCCCCTCGATAGACCATGTGGTCTTGGGCAACGGTTCCAACTAGACCGTGCAGTGACCTCAACGGCCCCTTGATAGACCGCTCAGGGCCTGTATAACCTACGGGGCTGCAGGACCTGAACGGCCTATCGATAGACCGATGACGCCTATTGAACGGTTATGGGCGGACCGTTCTATCATGCAAGATGGATTATCACTGATTTTTAAGCAATGTCGAGTTCTCTTTGATCTAGTCTATAATTAAGGTAGCAACCCGTGAAATTATTAGAAATAAATGAAAAAATTTAATACTCAATCTTGTCTACGTACTTTGGATCCTTGTTATCAATCTTGTCCTTATTATTGTTATTAACTCATAAATGTATAACCTTAATCACGTTATGAGATTCTTATTAGGAGTGTTTTGATAGTCACTCCACTCCGGTGGATCTGACTGACCGAAACGTACTATTTTCTGATGTCTTACTAGCCCTCATTTCTTATAATGGTTGGAACTCACCGCCGGATACTCCTTCCGTTGGACTAGGACCTCCATTATGAGACCTCCGTAAGCCCCCGCGAGCCTGGGATTCCCACTAGGACACCGGGAAGGTTGTACCAAAAATCCTACACCAATTATCTCACTCGGACCACTTGTTTTGGCTCTGTTCCGTGGCACAGACCGAATTGGACCGTCTGAGCCATTCGCGGTCCGGCTAGGACCATTTACTATGTTGAACGGCCCAAATTCGACCGTGTACCATGCCAGGTGCATCGACCTGTTTGGGTTGTGCACCGACCTTTGATGGGTCGATTCTAGTTTGTACACGGCCATATATGGACCATTCTATTTGTGAGCGGCCCATCCATGACCGTTTAATGTCTAGATGTGCGTCGACCTACCTTGCCTGCACCGACTTGGTTGTGCACCGACCTGGAGTGTGCACCGACCTCAGTTGGTACACGGCCCCATAATGACTATTCTATCGTTTGAACGGCCAATCTTGGACCGTGTACACCCCTGACTCCGGGCCTTGCTCTTTCTTGCCCGGAATTGCTTTCAACGGCCCTTTTTAGACCGTTCAGTTAATGCACGGCCATGATAGGACCGTTTATTTCCTTGGCACCGAGCTGGGTTGTCCCTGGCCCAGTTCATCTTCCACGGTCCAGTGTCGACCATTTTGAATGTTAAGCGGCCCAGATATGACCGCGTACCGTCCAGCTTGTGATTTTTCGTGGTTTCTTGTGTGTGCCTTAGTAGTCGGTTCAGGAGTTGCTTGTACTTTTTATATCCCTTGATTGTTCTCATTACACCTTGAAACTTTCTGGCCGAACTCCTGTGAATGTCTAGACATAACTTGGGATCTTGGATCCACCAAATCAATGCCAACGCAATATAAGGGCCCGGTCTGGTCCTGGGGAGAGCGTCCGAAAAGTACTTGTGCCCATGGGAGTTTGTAATGACATGGTGAGGCATTGCACCGAGTGCATGACTAGCGTGATGTCTATGACATTCCATTCACATGGTTCTTCGCTTAAACTTTTTCCGTCGTGGAAATATCTACATGACTTGCTTGTTACATGCTTGATCGGCCAATTCTTGGATATGCTATATTCTTGTTCTTTTGTTTAAGTAGTTCGTTATTGATTATCTTTTTGTTACCGCATCACATTATTGTAATTGGTTAATTACTTAAACATTGCATGTTATTATCTACTGAGCGTTCGCTCACCCAGTTGTGTCCCCCTCTTTTTAGGTAGTTCAGGTGAGGACTCTCAAACTGACGGGGATGGGCAAGAGTAAAGACCTTGGAGCGAACTGGATAGATAGCCTCGTGGTGTCATTTCTAGATAGTTTGAGTCGGAGAGATGTAGTGTGTTTAAGAATTGTAATTTGTTTAACTTAGTTTTTATGTAATTATGTTAAATTGGTGGACATGGGAGTTTTGTTGGTATTTGTGGTTTGGGTGGATGATGACTCTTATTATGTTGCAATGAGTGGAATTAAATGTCTATGGTAACATAATTACTCCTTCTATTTTGCTCTAATGTGGCGTATGTTGGATGTATCTAGATTGTTAGCCTTGGCACATCATGTCTAGAAGTCAACATATTATTATTACTTTTTCTGCTGCCGCGTCCCGATATTCCGCGTCGGGGCGTGACAGTTTGGTGGTATCATAGCCTAGGTTTTCTAAGGTTCCTAGGTTCCCTAGTGGTGTTACAGATCCGTGACTAGTTATAAGTTAAGAATTCCACCCAGTGAGGTTGGGTAGAGACTCGGGTTAAGTTAATTATTTAACTCTAGAAGTTTCTCTAGAAAATTCCCGCTAGGTTGTTCTAATCTAATTTTCTTCATATAGGACTATTTTCATGGCGGCGGAACGTGCACAATGGAGAGATATGCAGCGAATGGTACAAGGTTTAACCTGGGCCCTGCAACAAGTGGCCCAAGGAGGAGCGGCGCACCAGGGAGCCGATGATCTTCACCGGAATATTCGTGGAATGAATCCCCCACGATTTAGTGGTTCGACAGATCCAGATGAAGCTGAGCACTGGTTAAAAGAAATGGAGTGAATTTTTGAAGTTATGCAGTGCAGTGATCATGAGCGTGTCCTCCTGACTACTTTCCAATTGGAACGTGATGCCAGAACATGGTGGGATGCTGTGAAAGCCACCTTAGGAGACCATCAAGTAACATGGAAGGAGTTCGAGGAACTCTTTAATAACAAGTATTTTTCTGATAGAGTGCAAGAGAAGAAGGCGGCGGAGTTTGCTGCTTTGAAGCAGAGGAATCTTTCTGTCACTGAGTATGAAGCTCAGTTTTCTCGGTTGTCTCGTTATGCGACTCATCTAATATCCACAGAGAAAACGAAGGCCAAGAGATTTCTTAACGGTCTAAAGCTGCATTATATTAACCAATTGGCACCTATGGAGATCCAGACTTACGCCGAGATGGTGAGAAAAGCCCAAGTCCTGGAAGATACCCTGGAGATGACGAAAAAGATCCGTGGGAAGAGCTCCAAGAAAGAATTGACTACTAGTTCCGGGAGCTTTAAACCCGTTAATGACAAGAAGAGACCCAACGGTGGGTCTAGCTCGTGGATGGGAAAGATGCCGAAAAATAATGAGAAGAAGCCCGGTCCTACTGTACCATCTAAGGCCCCTTGCAACTACTGTGACCGCCCAGGTCACAAGATGGAGGAATGTTGGCGCAAGTTGGGCGCTTGTGTACGCTGTTGTAGTCGGGACCACCGTATTCCAGAATGTCCCCTCCTATCAGACCAAGCTACACCGCCCAAACCACAAGGAGGTCAGAAGCGCTAGGGCAAGCTTCAAGCCCTACGGGAAGATGAGACAGAAACCGCCGAGGAGGGTGAACTTGTTGAAGGTACTCTTGCTATTTGTGATAAGCCAGCTTTTGTTCTATTTGATACTGGAGCAACGCACTCTTTTATTTCTCAGAATTTTGCTAAATCTTTAGCTGTGAAACCGGTGTTAATGATTTCTCCTCTGGAAATTTTGACCCCTATTGGGTTAGGTTCAATGATTAAATATTATTACCCTTCTAGTAAGGTTATGATTGGTGGGCAGAATATGCCGGCTGATTTGGTTTGTATGGACATGAAGAATTACGATGTAATCCTAGGAGCAAATTGGTTGGCTAGATATGAAGCCAATGTCCACTGTAGCGCTAGCTCTGTGTCTTTTTCGAGGCACCCCGAGCTTTCTTTTGTCGGGGTTAAGCATTCTAAGTCTATGCCGCTTATTTCGGCTCTTCGAGCTGAGAAGTTATTGAAGAAAGGATGTCAGGCTTACCTAGCCTTAGTTTCTTTAACCACTGAGAAGGAGATTGAGATTAAAGACATTCATGTTGTTCGAGAATTCCCAGATGTTTTCTCTAAGGAGTTGCCAGGACTTCCACCTGAGAGAGAGGTAGTCTTTTCTATTGATCTCATTCCTGGCGCGTCCCCTATTTCAAAGGCTCCGTATCATATGTCTCCTGTAGAGTTGAGAGAATTGAAGCGATAATTGATGGAGTTACTCGAGAAGGGGTTTATTCGTCCAAGTACTTCCCCGTGGGGAGCCCCTGTGTTGTTCGTCCGGAAGAAGGATGGTTCCATGAGATTGTGCATTGACTATCGACAATTGAACCAGCTTACTATTAAGAACAAGTACCCATTGTCGAGGATTGATAAGCTATTTGATCAGATAGCAGGAGCTCGATAATTTTCTAAGATCGATCTTCAATCAGGATATCATCAGCTGCTGATCAAGGATGGAGATATCTTTAAAACAGCCTTCCATAGTAGGTATGGGCATTTTGAATTTGTAGTGATGCCTTTTGGACTAACGAATGCCCCTGCAGCTTTCATGCAGTTGATGAACAGCGTGTTCCGGCCCTACATTGATCAGTGGGTCGTGGTATTTATTGATGACATCTTGATATACTCTAAAAATGAAGAGGAGCATGTTGAGCATTTAAGGATGGCGTTGCAATTATTAAGAAATCATCAGTTGTACGCCAAATTTAGTAAATGTGATTTCTGGTTACAAGAAGTGTCTTTTCTGGGACACATTATCACTAAGGAAGGTATCGCTGTTGATCCTTCGAAGGTGGAGGCAGTAAAGAACTGGGATAGACCTGTAAATGTAACTGAAATAAGAAGTTCCTTAGGCTTGGCAGGCTACTATAGGAGGTTTATCAAAGATTTTTCCAGGATTGCAGTACCACTGACTAGATTGACCCGCAAGGAAAACCGATTTGAATGGTTAGAAGATTGTGAACAGAGTTTCTAGACTTTGAAAGAGTGTTTGACTACTGCCCCTATTTTGGCCTTACCATCTGGAGAAGGAGGTTTTGTAGTTTACACTGATACTTCAGGTATTGGCCTAGGTTGTGTGCTGATGCAGCATGGAGATGTGATAGCTTATTCCTATAGGCAGTTAAGGAAGCATGAAGAGAATTATCATGTCCATGATTTGAAATTAGCAGTGGTAGTATTTACCTTGAAGATTTGGAGGCACTACTTGTACGGAGAGACATTCACGGTGTTTTCAGATCATAAGAGCTTGAAGTATTTATTTTCTCAGAAAGAGCTTAATATGAGGTAGAAGAGATGGCTTGAGTATTTAAAGGACTTTGATTTTTCTATAGAGTACCATCCTAGAAAAGGTAATGTGGTGGCAGATGCCTTAAGCCGCAAGCCGATAGCTAAATTATCGAGCCTCATGTTGCAAGAATGGAGGTTGTTGGAGCAGTTGGCTAGCTTAGACCTCAATGTTAGTAAAGATCGGGTCATGATTTCGCAAATACAGCTTCGTCCTAAACTATTAATGGAAATCAAGTCTATGCAAGAAAATGATCCGATGTTAGTTGAGATCAAGGGAAGCCTGAGCCATAGACCAGATTTAATCTTAGCTGATGACAGCAGATTATTATTTCGAGGAAGGACCTGTGTGCCTGATGTAGCCTAAGTAAAAAGCAAGATCCTTGAGGAGGCCCATCGGTCCAAGTATACTATTCATCCTAGAGGTACTAAGATGTACCGAGATTTGAAAAGATCCTTTTGGTGGCCAAACATGAAGAAGGAAGTTGCAAAATTTGTGAGCAGATGCTTAATATGTCAGCAAGTAAAGGCTGAGCACTTTAGACCTACTGGGAAGTTGAAGCCACTTGACATACCCCAATGGAATGGGAGAGCATTGGTATGAATTTTATCATGGGTCTACATAGAACTCACGGTGGATTCGATGCAATATGGGTCATTGTTGATAGAATGATGAAGTCTACTCATTTCTTGTCCATTAAGTCCAAATGGATCGTTGATGTTTTGGCTGCTCTGTATATCAAGGAAGTTGTGAGACTTCATGGAGTACCAGTAAGCATTATGTCAGATAGAGACCCAAGATTCACTTCACATTTCTGGAAAGGACTACATGAGTCCTTGGGAACCCGTCTGAATTTCAGCACTGCCTTTCATCCTCAGACAGACGGAGAGAACAAATCAGATTGTGGAGGATATGTTAAGAGCTTGCGTGATTGATTTTGGAGGCAGCTGGTATGAACATTTGGCTTTAATTGAGTTTGCCTACAATAATAGTTACCAATCTAGTATCCATATGGCTCCGTTTGAAGCTCTCTATGAAAGAAGCTGTAGATCACCTCTGTGTTGGGACGAGGTAGGAGAAAAATAATGGTTGGGACCGGATCTCATTTCAGAATCAACCAAGAACATCTGTATTATTCGAGACCATCTACAAGTGGCACAATCAAGACAGAAGAGTTATGCCGACTTTAGAAGGAGAGCTTTAGAATTTCAAGTTGGTGAGCATGTATTCCTGAAGGTGTCACCCATGAGAGGAATTCGAAGGTTTGGCATCCGTGGCAAACTGAGTCCAAGATACGTTGGCCCTTTCGAGATTTTAGAGAGAGTGGGAGAAGTTACTTACAGATTGGCTTTACCACCCCAGTTATCTGGAGTACACAATGTTTTCCATATGTCTATGTTACGGAAGTATGTTTACGACCCCACTCACATCATTCAACATGTGGATCTGGAATTAAAGGAAGATCTAACTTATGAAGAAAGACCAATCAAGATTTTGGATCGGAAGAAGCAGCAACTCAAGAATCGTTCCATACCTATGATCAAGGTTCAGTGGAGTCGACGCGGAACTGAGGAAGCTACTTAGGAATCTGAAGATGCTATTCAGAAGCAATATCCCGATCTGTTTTAAGGTCAGTTATCTCACTCCCCATTTTATCAAGAGCAGTGAATTTGGAGGACCAAATTCCTTAAAGTGGGGGAGGGTGTAGCACCCCGGTGCATTATTAAATAAAAATAAATGAATTTATAAATTTATTTATGAAAATTTATATAGAATTTTTGCAAAAATTACGATAGGACAAATTTCAACCAATTTATAAAAATCTATAAAAATGATAATCGCGTAGAGGGCAAATAGTTAAGACTTTTGTTCTTCTGGGTCTGACCCCAATTAAAATTTTAAGTTAGCCGCATTAAGGGAATTAGGTCGAAATCCACGTTTTAGCTTATCGGACCTGGGATCGTCAAATTCGAACCAAATACCCGACTGTTTGAGCTCAGATCGGACCCTAATGAACGGCCTCGATGAGGATATCATTTCCCCTCTGTTTCCCTTAACCCTAGACTTCGAATTTGGGGAAAGAACGGCGGCTTGACCGAGTTTTGCACGATTCACGTGTGATAGGAGATTCGTGGACTCTATCGCCTTTAATCGACGCCCTAGAAATCATTCCCTCTATTTAAACTGACCCTAGATCGACATAGAGATGCTTGGATGCTGTGGCGGCTGACGAGGTGTTCAATCGTGGGAGATATTAGGAGTATTCTTGGGTGTTCTTCGCGCGACCGACCGGTGACCATTGTCCCTCTTCTTCCCTCGTTTAAGGTAGGTTTTAGCAGACCAAACCCTAAGTATTATACATTGTTAGATTTTTCTCTTAGTCCTCTTTCCATTGGTATAAAAAGCCCTAAAAGTTATTTAGTATCATGAGAGAAATCGTCATTTTAGTTGGAGCATGTTAGAATTAGGGTTTACCTTGTTATCATCGATTAATGTTGGGTTTAACAGGCTTAACAACTCAATTAATCCATCCATCTTATGTAGTTTTTTGTACTCTTTCTATTGGTAGATTTTGCCAAAATTTCATGTTCTATATCTCGCGAATTTGACTTTCTAAATGGTGGTTATCATGATCGTTATCGTTCTGCCTTGCTGTTTCATTAACGGTCTGATAGTAACCGCTCTGTGTTGAACGGCCCCTCGATAGACCGTGTGGTCTTGGGCGACGGTTCCAACTAGACCGTGCAGTTACCTCAGCGGCCCCTCGATAGACCACTCAGGGCCTATATAACCTATGGGGCTGCAGGACCTGAACGGCCTATCGATAGACCGCTGACGCCTATTGAACGGTTATGGGCGGACCGTTCTGTCACGCAGGATGGATTATCACTGATTTTTTAGCAATGTCGAGTTCTCTTTGATCTACTCTATAATTAAGGTAGGAACACGTGAAATTATTGAAAATAAATGAAAGATTTTAATACTCAATCTTATCTACGTACTTTGGATCCTTGTTATCAATCTTGTCCTTATTATTGTTATTAACTCATGAATGTATAACCTTAATCATGTTATGAGTGTTTTGATAGTCACTCCACTCCGGTGGATCTGACTGACCGAAACGTACTATTTTCTGATGTCTTACTAGCCCTCATTTCTTGTAATGGTTGGAACTCTCCGCCGGATACTCCTTCTGTCGGACTATGACCTCCATTATGGGACCTCCGTAAGCCCCCACGAGCCTGGGATTCCCTTTAGGACATCGGGTAGGTTGTACCAAAAATCCTACACCAATTATCTTGCACGGACCACTTATTTTGGCTCTGTTCCGTGGCACGGACCGAATTGGACCATCTGAGCCATTCACGGTCAGACTAGGACCGTTTACTATGTTGAACGGCACGAATTTGACCGTGTACCATGCCAGGTGCATCGACCTGTTTGGGTTGTGCACCGACCTTTGATGGGTCGATTCGAGTTTGTACACTGCCATATATGGATCGTTCTATTTGTGAGTGGCCCATCCATGACCGTTTAATGTCTGGATGTGTGTCGACCTACCTTGCCTGCACCGACCTGGTTGTGCACCAACCTGGAGTGTGCACCGACCTCAGTTGGTACACGGCCCCATAATGACTGTTCTATCGTTTGAACGACCAATCTTGGACCGTGTACACCCCTGACTCCGGGCCTTGCTCTTTCTTGCCCAGAATTACTTTCAACTGCCCTTTTTAGACCGTTCTGTTAATGCACTACCATGATAGAATCGTTTATTTCCTTGGCACCGAGCTGGGTTGTCCCTGGCCCAGTTCATCTTCCACGGTCCAGTGTCGACCGTTTTAAATGTTAAGCTGCCCAGATATGACCGCGTACCGTCCAGCTTGTGATTTTTCGTGGTTTCTTGTGTGTGCCTCAGTAGTCGGGCCAGGAGTGGCTTGTACTCTTTATATCCCTTGATTGTTCTCATTACACCTTGAAACTTTCTGGCCGAATTCCTGTGAATGTCTAGACATAACTTGGGATCTTAGATCCACCAAATCAATGCCAACGCATCATAAGGGCCCGGTCTGGTCCTGGGGAGAGCGCCCGAAAAGTACTTGTGCACGTGAAAGTTTGTAATGACATAGTGAGGCATTGTACCGAGTGCATGACTAGCGTGATGTCTATGACATTCCATTCACATGGTTCTTCGCTTAAACTTTTTCCGTCATGGAAATATCTACATGACTTGCTTGTTACATGCTTGATCGGCCAATTCTTGGATATGCTATATTCTTGTTCTTTTGTTTAAGTAGTTCGTTATTGATTATCTTTTCGTTACCGCATCACATTATTGTAATTGGTTAATTACTTAAACATTGCCTGTTATTACCTACTGAGCATTCGCTCACCCTGTTGTTTCCCCCTCTTTTCAGGTAGTTCAGGTGAGGACTCTCAAACTGACGGGGATGGGCAAGAGTAAAGACCTTGGAGCAAACCAGATAGATGGCCTCGTGGAGTCATTTCTAGATAGTTTGAGTCGGAGAGATGTAGTGTGTTTAAGAATTGTAATTTGTTTAACTTAGTTTTTATGTAATTATGTTAAATTGGTGGGCATGGGAGTTTTATTGGTATTTGTGGTTTGGGTGGATGATGACTCTTATTATGTTTCAATGAGTGGAATTAAATGTCTATTGTTACATAATTACTCCTTCTATTTTGCTCTGATGTGGCGTATGTTGGATGTATCTAGATTTTTAGCCTTGGCACATCATGACTGGAAGTCAACATATTATTATTACTTTTTTTGCTGCTGCATCCTGATATTCTGCATCGGGGCGTGACACCTTTGGGCACCTCAACTAGTCTTGATGGTGACCCAAAAGGTAAATTGGTTGACACCAAGCTTTATAGAGGTATGATCGGATCCCTTTTATACCTTAATGCATCTCGACCTGATATTCAATTCTCAGTATGTTTATGTGCTAGATTTCAGGCTAGTCCTAGAGAATCACACATGAGTGCAGTAAAAAGGATCTTTAGGTATCTATCAGGCACTCCTGACCTAGGTCTATGGTTTCCTGCTAAGTGTAAGTTCAACCTTGTAGCTTACACTGATGCAGATTTTGCTAGGTGCAAGATAGATAGAAAAAGCACTAGTGGATTTTGTCAATATCTTGGTGGCTGTCTAGTATCTCGGGCATCTAAGAAGCAACACATTGTTGCTCTTTCCACTGCTGAAGCATAATATGTTGCAGCAGGGAATTGTGCAGCCCAAGTCTTATGGATAAAGCACCAACTTGCTGATTATCACATCAATCTAGAATGCACACCTATTTTATGTGATAACACCAGTGCTATTTCATTAACCAAAAATCATGTTAATCACTCTAGGACTAAGCACATTGAGATTAAACATCACTTCTTAAGAGATGAGATAAGTAAGAATGAAATTGAGTTTCACTTCATTGAATCAGAAAAACAGATTGCTGATATCTTTACAAAGCCCCTTGGAAATGATAGATTTAAATTCTTAAGAAGGGAACTAGGCTTATGTAAATTTCAGCATGATGAATAAATTTTCATTCCTGTCTATCCTGAATAAATTGCCTCTCAATAAATACTTCATTTGCACATGCTTCATGTTGTCTTTAGAATTAATCTATCTAAAGCATAACTGCATACCTTGCATCATACCCATCTTGTTCTCAAAGGTATATAAAATGATAGTTGGGAGAAGGGCAGATATCTTCTGTCTAGAAACCCACATCATGTGTAGAGGCTAGTCCTCCACCTGGTGCCTTGAGTCAAGAGTCATATGTTAAGTCTTGTATATGTGTCCATCATTGTCATAGAAGTATGATAGGTCAACATGCTGTGTCCAAAAGTGTTGCATAGTGTCAGGGGGAGCTTGTGTATCTTTTTGTTAAAGAGAGTTCATAATATGTCCATCATTTCTTATTTTCATATATGAACTTCTCTGAACCAAAGTCTCATTCAGTCAATATCTCTGAGTATTACTTAATATTCAGATTACTTCTTTTGAGATAAATTCACTTGGGATCCCTCTGTATCAACACCTGGCAGCACATGACTGTCATCTTGATCTTCAACACCTTGACCTTCAACTGGACATCACCTTGCCTTTTATCTACTTTCACTGCTGAGAATCTGAAAGAATGACAAACTGATAATAAGTTCACTACTCTAAGCTACTAAAATCAGATACCTATTTCTATAAGACTCTGAATGCACCATGAATGAATTGATGATTTATACTTAATGAACCTTAGAGTCTAAAGATTTGCTCAACGAAAAAGGATTGTTCATTATTGTTAATATCTCTCAACCATACTTTACATGTTGTGTCGATTTCTGTCCTTCTGAAACTGAAAATCAAAAATTCTCAAGGTCTCTTAGTTGAAAAGCTTAGTTATTGAGTGTTGTTTTTAAACAAAACCAAAGGGGTAGCTATATATATATATAACTTTTGGGCAAGAATTAATTTGCAGAGCAACAACTTAAGTCACAGAGAAACTGGGTCCTCCATCAAAGAAAGAGGATAAACCCATGTCATGGTGTGCTTTAGTTAACTATGTTTAAAAAGTATACACTTTTGTGTCAAAAGTAATTGGCAGAGCAATGATTGAATGCACAAGGAAACTGGGTTTTTCTATCAATGAAATAGAATGAACCTATGTCATGACGTGCTTCAGTTATCTCTGTTCAACAATTGAAACATAATGGTACATCCTACTGAGTAAACTGGGGATACTGACGTCTGATCAATGTGTATCTCCATGTACAAAAGTATGGATTATACCTGCCTACTCACAAGTTTTTGTGGACATACAATTGAATTCAGCTAACCCCTACACAATGTTTCACAATTTGTTTAATCTCAAAACTTGTTCTAGGTCCTCCTAAGAACCTCTTTGACTTCTACATAACTAAGTTGAAGATAGATTGTTCTGACATAATTGATGTATGTGTGATTTATTGCTATTAAATGACTAATTCAAACCTTTTCAAAGAGTAGAATTGCTACACTCTAACTTTCATTACCCATAAATCAGATTTTATCGAGGTTGCATTATCTGTACTCTTATTCTAGAAGAGTCTGATCTATGTATGCTTGTTTAATGAAAGATTATTCAATTTGTCAATCAGATCTCTTGCTTTCAAATCCTAGATCACATTGTCTCTCTTCGGTTCCTTGTTCGCTGATGGCAAAGGGGGAGAGAAATCCTTTGAAGCTTTGAAAGGGAGAAGAATTCTCTATCATAAGGGGAGAGAGTGTGCAAAGATTGTTCTTGAATTGACTACATTTATCCAGGCATAACTGTGTCCCCTTATTGTTTCTGACTCATAATGTATTTGTGTGGTCATCAAAGTTTTGCAATGTTGCCATCATCAAAAAGGGGGAGAATGTTGTGTCTCCTCTGATTTGGTGTCATTTATGTCTGGTTTTAATGATTGGCAACAGTGGTTTGACCATTGGCAAAAGTGGTTTGACCACTAGTTGACTTTGACAACATCATCTCTGTATAAGTCAGAATTGTCTCAGTTGCTGTTAGAAGGTCTGTGCTAGTTGACACAAGGTCAGTGTTAGTTAGCTTGGGTTGTTCTCTAGAGTCTGTGCTAACATGCATAAAGTCTACGTTAGGATGCACAGAGTCTGTGCTAGCTATCTATGCTAGTCAGCACGTAGTCGGTGTAGGTTTTTGTTGCAAGCATATGAAAGTAGGTGCATGTTTCTCCTCTTCACATAAAGTCTGTGCACTTCGCTATTTAGAGTCTGTGCATATTTCTGTCTAAGGCATATACACGGTCGGTGCATGTTTTCCTACTTCATATAACGTCCGTGCATGTTTCAACAAGGTCGATGCTTGTTGTGGGTTCACACAACTAAGGTCAGTGCTATCACTGTTCATTCCTTCATAAAGGTCGGTGCACATTTGCTAGTCTTCATAAGAAGGTCTGTGCACATCACTGTAGCATGCATAGGAAAGTCGGTGCTAGTTGGCCAAGTGCACAACTAAGGTCGACACGAGTTTGCTTTCAAAGCAACTAAGGTCGAAGCTAGTTTAGGTCTCATGTAAGTAACGTCGGTGCATATTACTGTTCACGTGCTTATAGGCCTATGCATATGGCAAGAATAAGGTCGGTGCACCTTTTTGCCTTGCGTATACAAGTCTGTGCACTATTGTAGCACACTCAACTAAGGTCAGTGCACGTTACTATTTGTTGCATGATGTATGTGCATGTTCATACATGTATGTGCACATCTACTTGCATGCATGTATAAGGTCTGTGCTAGTTGTACCATGTGCATACTAAGATCAGTGTTAGTTGCATATAGGGTTGGTACTAACCACGTCTCATGCATTTATAAGGTCTATGCAACTTCACAAAGTCAGAGCATATTCTTCACAAAGTCTATGCATGTTTTGGTTTTAATGCCTTAAGGTCGGTGCAGGTTTGCATTCTACATGCATTAGGTCTGTGCATGTTCGTTTTAAATGCATATAACATCTGTGCACACACTGTAGCAAGTTCGTGCACATCTTGCATATAGCCATATAACGTCTGTGCACATTTTGCATTATGCTCATAAAGGTCGGTGCTAGTTCATGTTTTGTGCGCATAAAGTCTGTGCTAGTATGCATGGTAATGCATCCAAGGTCTGTGCTAACGTACATAAGGTCTAACCATGTTTCACTTTTCTTCTGCAGGCTAAGGCATTTCTTTCAACTTGGCATACGCTCGACCACCTAAACTGCAGACGTGCAGACATCTTCGTCTGTCATGTGATCACTTGAACACACACGTGAAGCATGAGTTCGTGGATTAAAAAAGGACGAATGATTGGCACGTAATCCTAGGGGTACAATCATGGGACATTCCTCAACGAGGATCACTGCCCCATCCATTGCTGACATGTGGCCTCTCTGAAAAAGTAGAAACGAACCTTCCACATGCCGGCCGCATGAGCCCAGCCTGAAGCCCGATAAGAAGGCCTCTCCTGCGATCAAAAAGGTGTGGAGGCGGCCGAATCAAGGAAAAAAAAGAGCGAGAGAAGCCATGGAGAAGAAGAGGAAGAGGAGAGTTTAGTAAGAGAAGAGAAGAGAGAGCTCGATAGTTAGAGCCACCTTCTGAGAGAAAATAGAGTCTCATAGAAGAGAGTTGAGAAGAAGAAGTGAGCTGAGAGGAAGAAGAGGGTCTAAAAGAGGCTGACTCTCCCTGGCTTCTGGATCAAATCCAGAGTCAAGTTGCTCTATTTGAAGAGCTACATTTCTATTTTCCAGCATCTTGTCTTACACGATTTTCTTCATTTCATTGTTTTCCTTTTGAAACCTTTGTAAAGATGTAAATCAGCAGAGCTAAGCTGTATTGCTCAGTAGACGAGGGTGTTTCCTCAGATAGCCAAGTTGTGCTACTCAGTGGATAGCAAGCTGTGCTGCTCAACGGTTGTAGGGATTTCTGTCCCCAAAGCTGTGGATCAGTGGTGTTCAAGCTGTGTGTCAGCAGGAAGCCTTACTCGGTTGAGTAAGGGGTGAATGTAGATCTCTAGATAGAGATCGAACCACCTTAAAACTGTTTTATCTTGTGTGATTGCTTTTCTATCTTCTCTCCGGTAGATGAATTCTTAGGATCGCCTAATGGGTTTGCAAGAGTTTGATTGATTAATCTTTCATCTGCCTATATCATCTCCTTTCATTCTGCTTTACAGTTTATAGTAGATTTCACTCTCATCATCACTTGAACGAACTACAAGTTCATCTACATCGAGTATATCAAAAGTTGTGGCAGGAAAGTTTGGGCACGCCATTCTGGAATGCTATTTCTACGTGAGGAATCCTAGTTGGTACCTCCGCCTGGTACTTGGTAGATGAGATTGTGTCTTTGCTCTAATGATGATTGATGGAATCTCTTAAAGACTGCTTCTCTGAAATTTAGTTTTAGTGAGTTGAATATCTGCACTACTTATCTGCAATTCCTCTATAGCTTTCATTTCTGTTTATTCATCGTCTGTGAGTTTGTGTCTACAATAGTTCAGTTAGTTCCGCATTATTTTTAAATTGCTATAGGTTGGTGATTTTTGAGGGTAGATCTATTCACCCCCCCTCTAGATCTGCTTTCATCCATTCTGCACACCCATTAAAGGCATACTACAGTTCTACTCCTTCTGGGGATCTGAGAAGAACGTCGTCGCCGCTGCCGGTCAAGTTGGAGGATCCATCAACGAAAAGATCTTAAGTGGGCCCGAGCGCCAGCGGAAGAGCTTCCTCAGTCGGGACGGTGCTCTCTGCGATGAAGTCCGCGAGTGCCTGTCCCTTGATGGCCGAGCAGGGGCGATAGGATATGTCGTAATCCCCAAGCATTATGGCCCACTTGACGAGACGACCCGAAGCTTCAAGATGAGCGAGGATCCTCTTTAGGGGTTCGTTGGTCAATACGACGATGGAGTGCCCTTGGAAGTAGGGCCGGAGGCGCTTGGCTAAGGTCACCAACGCTAGCACGAGTTTCTCGGTTGTGGGATATCATCTTTCGGCCTTGTTGAGCACCTTGTCGGTGTAGTATACTGGTCTCTGCACTCCTGCGTCGTCTCAAACTAGGACTGAGCTCACTATGGAAGGAGTTGATGAGAGGTAAAGGTGTAGTGTTTTGCCCGGGACCGGTTTCAATAACACCGGGGGTGAGGCCAGAAACTCCTTTAGCTCTGCAAAAGCCTTCTGACATTCCTCGTCCCATACGAACATTGCGGATGCCAATTTGGGCCCTCTCAACAATTTGAAGAAAGGTAGGTATCGTTCGGCCGCTCGGGACAAAAAATGGTTAAGCGCAGCAATTCGCCCAGTCAGGCGTTGGACGTCCTTGATGCAAACGGGAGGCCGCATATATTAGGATGGCCTGAACCTGTTGAGTAGTGATAGGCAGATCTAGAGGGGAGGGGTGAATAGATCAGCCCCTTCTTCGCGGAAATAACTACTAGATAAAAACTTATACCAGTAAAGCAGGAACACACACAAGCTAGCGAGCTAAATGCAAGGAAAATGATAAAGGCGTTTCTAAGCAAGCATCTAGCTACAAGACACAATAGAAGGCAAACCACAAGAATACAAGTTTTAAGGTGGTCGGGTCTCTATCAAGAGACCTACGTTCACCCCTCACTTCAACCAAGTGAGGCTTCACTAGTGCAAAGGCACTACCGCTGATTCACAGCTTCTAACAGAGAGACAAACTCTCTCAACTCCACTGCCAAACAGCTTGAGGATACACAACCCAAATCCTACAGATCGGTAAACACACCGTCTATCTTCCTACTCGCAGGTAGGGAGCAATAGTAAGAGTATGTGTTTTTGAGAAAAATAAAACTAAAAAAGAGCAACCAAACAGAGTATGGCTATGAAGTTCTATGGGAGAGAAACTCTTGTCTGGGAGAGAACTGGATGACGTCTGGGTTCTCTTCTTCTTTTTCCTAGTTCTTCACCACGACCACAAGAGAAAATGATGAACTTGCTTCCCAGCTTTCAAGGGCACTTGATGAAGCTTCAACATATGCTATCTTCCCTGCTGTGAGAGCTCCTGAGGTGAGGAAGACGGGTTGCTGCGTTGCAGTCACTCCAGCAACACAAGGAAGGAGATATCTCCCGGAGCTAGCTTCTTTGCTACTCTTCTCTCCTTCTCTTGTTCTTCTCCTTCTTCTCTCTGCTTCTGTGTTCTTCGAACTGGAGCTTGCTCTTCCTTCTATATGTGTAGCTCACAATATCTCCCGCCTTATCCTTTTCAGAACCCCATGCGCAGAATGTCGCATTCTACGTTCCCTTTTTGCTTCAACAGGTTCTTATCTTTTTCTCCCATGCGTACCACATTCGTGGGTAGGTAAGGAACCAAATCTGCAAATGTACTAGCATTTGGAGGGTTCCTCTGGCAGCCAATCAGATCCTCTAACAAAGTGGGCTTCCAGAAGCTTTTTCAAGTGCGATCGGATCCTCCACTACTGGTTGTGGATCTAGAAAAGTGGATGCTATGGGATCCATATCCGTTCTAGGCGAGCTTGAAGGTGCCGACACTTTCAGACAAAGTGTCGGTACATCTCATTAGAATCCTGAAGAAATGTGGCTTCCAAGCAGAACAGGTAGACACATCGATTGTCGTGTATCGACACATGTGCCACACTCACGTGCTGCTCGAGCCTCTGTGTTGAGGCTTCAATTGGAAGTGTCGGGGCAGGTGCGCCAGGCAAAGATGAAGTCCGTTACGCTGAGACGAGGGTGTCTACACTTTTTCCACAGGGTGTCGACACATGATCCCAAACAGAACCTCGATAGAAACAGTTCAATCACAAATTTCTTACAGACATGTCGACACGTTGTAGGAGGTGTCGACACTCTGCTCAAGCCAAAGCTCAAACAGAAATAGCTTCAAGGACAAGTTTCTTCTTGACGTGTCAACACGTCCAAGTGACAGGTTGACACTTCGAGAGTACATTACATGTACTTGTCTTGACAAGAACTTAAACAAAATAGTTAGTCATACCATAAAGATTTAACAATGGATTGTGGTCTATTATCATCAAAACCAAGGGACACAACATTCTCCCCCTTTTTGATGATGACAACCATGAGTCATTGTTTACAAGCATTCATATGGCATTTATGGCATTCCATTAGACAGAAAACTTTTCATTCACAAGGATAAGGAGTTCCATACAAGTTCATTGATCAAACAAAAAGTTTCCATTGATAAACCAAAGCAGCGAAGTTTTTTCCAAAAAAAAATTATATACATTCATCAAAAACTATGCATGACCTAACTAGATGCCTAAATCTATATGCCTAATGCAATATGAAGACTCGACACTTGACTTGTCTCCCCCTTTAGCATCAGCAAGGAGGGGGTGAAGGAGGTGGTTGCTGTGGAGGAGGCATGGAGCTTGAGCTTCCTGGAAATTGAAGTTTCTGGGCCTCAAAGAATTGGTGTTACAGTTGCAGAACTGTGGCAGCTAGAGAATCAACCTTCTGAGTGAGTTGTTCATCTCTTTGTTTCACAAACTTGTGAAGTGACTTGATATTGTCATTGATTGCATCCAGCCAGTCGTGTAACATGTCACATATATACTCTGTATGTGCTTTCTGTTGGGTCCCTTTTGGTGAGACATGAGAAGATGTAGCTTCAGTGGGATGAGGACACCATTCATCACCTGTGTCTTTCAAAATTGGTTGGAGTTGAGCATTATGTAGACGTATCAATTCCAGAATTTTAGTTCCAACCATATCAAGTTTGTTGTAAACAACATTCATCTTGGCTTCAGCTTTGGTGGAGCTGTTCACCATTATGGCTATGTCGGTATGGACTTGTTCTGCAAGCTTTGAGGAGGCATCGAGGAGCTTGTTAGAGTCAGAGTGAACCTATCTTTTCAGCCTATTGGATGCATCGATTAGCCGTGCAAAATTGGCATTAACTGCTACTTCCAAACTAGAGGTGACTTCTAGAATCCTTGCAGTTTCAGCAGCTACTTGTTCTCTGATTGTGAGGAACTAAACCGCTACTCTTTCCTCAATCTGTGAGAGGAATCAATGAGGGTTGCACATCTAAGATTCATGTTGCTTTGATCTTCTCAGATGTCATAGGCATGCGTAAGCATTTCTGAAGTCTTTTCTTGTGTTTCAATATGAACCTCTCTCAATCTTTTCATTACTGTCCCTGCTTTTTCACACACATGTATTAGAGAGTTCATAAAGGCATACAGTTTACCATCAGACTTGTGTTTGTCCTTGACAAATTTCTCCCATCTGATGTTCTAAATTTGTTCTCCATGAACAAACCTTGCCTCTAGTCTTTCAACTTTCATGTCAAGATGTATGATGGAGGAGTTGACATTCGCAAACTGAGCTGTTAGAAACCTAATCAATGTTGGGTGAATACCCATTGGACCTTCTGTGGCAGCAGACTGAGGTCCTCTTGATGATGAGGCTTCAATGTAGAATTCAGGAGGCGCCTCTTCCTCAGTATGAACTGTAGGGTCAAATGGAGAAGTTTGAGGTGGAAGAGTCCCAAATGGTATTATGGGACCAAAATATGTATCCTCTAGTACATCCTCCTGCTGCTGCTGTTGTTCAAAGTGTGTATCCATATGAAACTATTCTTCTACAGCTTGCTGAGCTTGTACTGGCTGGTTTGCCTATTGTTGCTGCGCAGGAGCAACTGGAGGTGTAGTCTGGTGACCAGGCAAGTCCCTTACAACTTTATCTCCTTTCTTCTTGAAGTGCATGTACTTCTCAATGAATCTCATGCAGTATACATTGCTCTATGAGATTTCCTTCATCTTTTCATTTTCCAGAGAAATTCCAACTCTCTGAAATATGGCTGTCAAGTGTGCAGCATAGGGTAGACTTCTTATGTGCCCTATACAACTCCCCATAATTTACAGAATGATCTTTGGAAGATAGATCTGTAAATTGTTGAACATGCAGTAAAATATGAATCTCTAGGTTTATGTAAGTCTACTCCTGCCACCCCCTTGTGGGGTAATCATAGTGGTGCACATATGGTGCAGTAGACGCTGCAAGGGGGGAAACATGTTTGTGTCAAAGTGTTTCACAAGCAATTGGGTTTCATCCGTAGGGTTGCTGGGTTTTCCCATCAGTATGGTGTATGCCTCAAACATATCAATTTCAAATTCAGATTCTAGTAATCGATCCCAGGGTATACGAAAAGCTTTGTAGATAGTTTGATCTTCACTCCCTGAACTTCAGTCCTAAGGGCTTTCTGATTTTGGTCATAAACTAAGTTCTTATAGAACTGTTGGATCAGGAAGGGATAGTACACCCTTTGAGCGGACATAAACATCTTCCATCCTTGGAATTCGATGAGGGGAAGTAGTTCAAGAAAATTATCAAGCATCTGGTGGTCACCGAAATCCACATACCTAGGAAGATCAAGCTGAGGAGCAAGCTTCATCAAAAATAATCTTCATCCATTAAGGGGGAGCTCTAATCTAAAGTTTTCATTTTGTGTTTCTCCTTACATCTTTCATCAAGCTTCAAGTGTATGTTCTTGTAATATCTAAACACTTGTGTGTGTGTGGATCTCCATATATCTGTGTGTGTGTGTGTGTGGTTCTTCTCTTCTTCACATTTCTATGTGATTCGGTGCTTGTGCATCAAATTCTAGAGCGTACCGATTATTCAATAAAAGGACTTTGGTTGTTGAAGAAAGTCCTCATGTCATTTTTGATGAATCTGAATTAAAACCGACAAATCAAATTTCATCTACCTTGGATGCAGATGAAGCTCCTAAACAATTAAATGATGCTGGAACATCTGAGGTTAAGGATGAACCAACTAAAGGGACCTCGAGTAAGAGTGAAAAGGATGAAGACCCATCAATTGAAACACTTCAAGAACAGTAAGTGCAACACCCCAACTTGCCAAAGTCCTCCACGCTCTTAAAAGATCACCCTGCTGAAAACATCATAGGTATTCCTGAAGATGGGGTAAGAACTAGATCTTCATTAAGGCAAGTAGAAGAAGAGGATTTGATGACCTTTATTTCCCAAGAAGAGCCTAAGGATATTCATGAAGCTCTTCAAAATGAATCCGGGATCTAGGCCATGCAAGAAGAGTTGCACCAGTTTGAAAGAAATGAGATATGGACTCTTGTGTCGCATCCTAAGAATTAAAACGTAATAGGAACCCATTGGGTTTTCAAAAATAAGTTGAGTGACATGGGATTGGTTGTTAGGAACAAGGCCCGGATCGTAGTCAAAGGGTATAGTCAGGAAATGGGAATTGATTTTGATGAGTCATTTGCATCGGTTGCTCGGTTAGAAGCAGTCCAGATTCTACTGTCCTTTGCTTGCTCTCTCGACTTCAAATTATTTCAAATGGATGTTAAATCTACCTTTCTAAATGTGTACATCAAAGAGGATGTTTTTGTAGAACAACCTCCAGGTTTTGAAGACTCAAAACATCCAAAGCATGTGTACAAGTTGCAGAAGGTCTTGTACGGATTAAAGCAAGCTCCAAGGGTATGGTATGAAAGGCTCACTTCATTCCTGATTAAAAATGGGTTCAAAAGAGCTAAGGTTGACCAAACACTCTTCAAGAGAAAATCAGGTAAAGACATATTAGTAGTTCAAGTGTATGTGGATGACATAATTTTTGGAGCTCTTAATAATGCCTTATGTGTTGAATTTGCAGAAATAATGCAAGGGGAATTTGAGATGAGTTTAATGGGTGAGCTTACATTTTTTCTTGGATTGCAGGTTAAGCAAACGTTAGAAGGTATTTTCATAAATCAAGCTAAGTACACATTGGAGCTGATAAAGAAAATGGTAAAATAGTAGATCCCACACTATTTCGAGGTATGATCGGATCACTACTGTATCTCACAGCATGCCGCCCTGACATTCAATTCAGCGTATGTCTATGTGCTCGTTTTCAGTCATGTCCTAAAGAATCTCATCTAATAGTTGTTAAATGCATTTTTCAATACTTAATTGGCACAATAGATTTTAGCTTGTGGTTTCCCATCGAAAGTTCATTTGATTTGATTGCATACATCGATGCGGATTATGCCGAGTGTATTATAGATCACAAAAGTACTAGTGGGTACTGCCAATTTCTTGGTGGGTCCCTAGTTTCATGGGCCTTCAAGAAATAACATTCAGTAGCTCTCTTAACGGCCGAGGCTGAATATGTAGCCACCGAAAGTTGCAGAGCCCAAGCACTTTGGATCAAAAATCAATTGCTTGATTTAGATGTTGAAATGAAATGTGTTTGTTGACACCCGGAAAATGAACAAGGGTGGAAGCATGATTGAAAAGAAGATCTGACCAACAGCGAAAGACTAAGGCTGATGTCCGAGCTCGTCGCCATTCGAGTGGCGATATTGATAAGATGAAAACCCTGTCTACGGACTGATAGAATCCTGTCTACGGACTGATAAAACCCTATCTACGGACTGATAAAACCCTGTCTACGGACTGATAGAATCCTGTCTACGGACTGAGTCTACGGACTGATAGAACCCTGTCTACGGACTGATGAAAATTGTAATCATGATGTCAATACAAGATATTTTCAGAGATGATAGACCCTTTGGGATGATGATGCATTTGAAGAAACCCCAAGTGGGCCTATATGAAGATGAGTCACCTCTCGGCGCCCCCCTTTCCGGCGCGCCCATGAAGCTTCAGGCACCTCTCGGCGCCCCCCTTTCCGGTGCGCCCAAGAGCTTCAGGCCCCTCTCGGCGCCCCCCCTTTCCGGCGCGCCCAGAAGCCTGCCGAGAAGAAAGAAGAAAGGGGTTATAAAACCCCCTCCCTTCGAAAGAACACAGGGGGACTCGGTGAGGGCTAAAGAGAAAAAAGCTGAAGAGAAAAAGAGAGAAAGCCAGATAGAAAAAGGGGATCGTTCGGAGAGGAAGAGCCACCCCCCCCTTTCGATCAACAGAGAGGAAATAGAAGAGAAGAAGAAGGAAAGCTCCAGGTGGGCACTGGGGAGGGAGAGGAGTCAATGCTCCACCCTCCCCTCCATGTTTTCTTTCCTTATCTGATGCAATATATCGAGTTCTCTCTCGATCTCTCAACTATAGCCGGAGTTCCGGTCTTCTCTTTTGATTTCTGCCTTACATTTTTCTTTCATGATCAGTGTAATATTTCCTTTATGCAATGCAATGAAACGTCAGGATGGCCCGTTTGGGTGTTGATAGATTAAGACATCGATCTCTGTCTGTCTCTCTATGTATATAGCCTTCGTCTGAAAGGAACATAGATTAGATTCTTTGGGTTTCGAAGCCGATCGCGTGGGTTTGTTCTTTGAAGAGGGATGAGGATAAGACTCCTAACCCCATCCAATGGGTTACTGAGTTTCGTTCTCTTCTTCCCTCTCCGATCTCAATGCCTGTTTTTCCATATATATATAATCTGGTTTTTTTCTGAGGAGCCCCCCTTTTGGCGGTTCAGGAACCAGAGATATCAGTCTCTCGGTTCCCTGGGCTGCCCAGCTCTCATAAATAATGATCGGATCTCAGGTCCTCCATCCTAAATATTGAATGTTTAGGACCTGAAGTTTATACGATTGATAGCCTCTCCTTCTCCGTTGGTTTAATATCACTGGGCTCATCTGGAGGGGTCGGAGGACAGTCATCTCCTGACTCCCCCAAATGGCCAAATGGCCTGCAACAGACGGGCAAAACTCTCCACAGGATCAGGTGATGGTCTGACCTCCTCCATTTGATTCCTTCATCCAAATCCCTTGGCACCCTTCTAATAGAAGCCTCCATGAAATCCCTCTCTTACATCTCTGGCCCGACATTGATTCGAGCTTGAAATCCCCAGAAAACACACAAACAGAGCATCGTTTCTGAGCTCTGGAAACCCTGAAATTCTTCTGCATTTCACCTTCTCGGCGTGCGAGTTTCCCTGCCGAGAACCATAAGGCCGAGAGGCCTCCCCCCTTCTTTTGGCTAAACGACAACCCAGTCGGTTACCAACGCTTTCCTCGTGAGGCCATATGTGCAAGGCTCCCGGCGCGGCCAGGAGCGCGCCGGGAAGCCCTCTGCCGAGAACCCTTCTGCCTTCACAACCACCCATACACCCTTTTGCCCAATCCTGATGATACCCCTCTCGGCGCTCCCCCCTTTCCGGCGCGCCCACGAGCCCGCCGAGAAGCTCCAGGCCGAGAGGCCCTCTTTCCCTTTGGCCAGCCCAATGACCAGGCCGAGACCCTTTGCCCATAGCCATTCACACCCCCTTCTCTCCTTATGCCCAACCTTGATGCTGCCCCTCTCGGCGCCCCCCCTTTCCGGCGCGCCCAGGTGCCCGCCGAAAGTCTCCAGCCGAGAGGGTCTTCCCTCCTTCTGTTGGCCGCCGAGAACCCTCGGCCGAGAGCCTTCCCTTGGCCGCCGAGAAGCTCTTCGGCCAGCCCAATGACCAGGCCGAGAGCCCCTCTCCATCCACCAAAACCCAGGCCGAGAGCCCCATTTTGTCCAAGCCAAAGGCCAGGCCGAGATCCCCCCTTCAGTCAGATGAAACCCACTCCGAGGCCCACCTCTGCACCATTCTTCTATAAACTTCTTAAGCTCCCCTACATCTGTTTAAGGAGATACTCATAGACCATCACTTGTGTCTTGATGAGATACAATAAATGGGGAAGATCTCCCCTACAGCTTTCGTCCCGAATCCGGATTTCACCAATGCCTTATGAACCTAAAGAACCATGTCATTATATGTGTTCTGATGGGTTCCAAGGGAATATTGATCAATGATATGAAGGCAAGAGATGTCCCTGGGCCTGGTGCCCGTCTTTGTTCGGTCGTTGTCCCGGCTCTCCGTGGATGATGACCTATTCTTCCTTGTCATAATCCAAGTTCAGGGGACATGCTGCCGAAATTTATATATCCCCACCAATCGAGTGTGGTATTCTCCTCTAACCCCGCTGGCCCACGGAGCTATGCCCTTGCGTGATCTCTGATGGCCCTCCGAAGGGGGATATTAATAAGACATCGCACTCGTACCGGGTGTGTTACATCAGGCCGGTCCCCATCTGGATTCCGGGTTATGTCTATATATATACCCGATCTTTTGCGGAGCCCACCCTGCCGCTGCATGGGTGGTTTCCTATTCCCCACTTGACATCATCCAAGATGGTGGGAATATGCCGGCGGGTTTCCCCCCGTAATTAATAAACCCCTGCTCTGTTCAGATACGTTTAACGTCTTGTAAACAGATGAATTCTGTCTCCTTTGAGCACACGGCTTTACCGCTGCATTCCTCCTACCTCTAGCGTTTAATCAAGGGTTGTCTTCCTTAGGGAGGACGTAATTAACATCATAGCGTTCAGGGTATGACGGACTACTAGTCCAGACACGATCACTCACAATCGACTGACCAAGTCAGATTGAGCGCACAATAAGAATCGTCACCACGGTGACTGGCACGCCAATAAACCCATAAACATAAATAAATAAATAAAAACAATAAACAAGATAAAAAGAGATAAAAAAATGTGCATCAAACAAGTCTGGCACGCCCGGTGGGACTCAGTCTCCCTTCATCTTTACGCTAAGGTAGGAGGCCCAGCGGGCCCCCCTCAAATTTCTGATTCCGTGTGTTTCCTTATTTCCAGGAAACTACGATGACAACACAAATCGCGTCTGTATGCTTCGACAAGCAACCGGTGGACATGCACGTCCAGGAGGGGTACCTGGCGGTACCACTGGCGTTCGGTTCATTTCCCCCAGCTGTCGGGCTGCCCAACTGCTTGGGCGTTGTCTACACCGACCTTCTACAGGTCGATAACGAGGAGCAAGGCGTTGCTGCAAACGCCCCAGTGGAGGCCGCTGATCGCAAGGATGGCTTACCGAAGAAGACGCCCCCCACGGCCGTCGCCTGCTACGTCCATCATGTCCAGAAAAGGGACATGGTCCCCACTGCTGCCCAGAAGGGGAAGAAAACCAACCGGAGGAACCGGTCTACTACTATTGATCGTCGCCTTTCCAATTCCGAAAAGACGATAATGATGGGTGCTATTAGGGCGAATCTCGACGGTCGCCCCAGGGGAGTCCGGCCAGACAGAATCGTCCCGACCATCCCAACTGACAACAAGTTCCAGGTTTTGGCCTCTAGGAGGGCCAACTGGGAAGATGCTGAAAGGAAGCCGTTGGCGCCCAAGCCAGCAAAATACAAACAGGTCTGGCGACCGAAGAAGATCCAAAGCTGGGCCCCAGCTGAAGACAGAGAGAACCTCACTGATATCACTGCTGCCCGCCTCAGAGCAGGGGGCAGAAGGGAAATGAAGAGAGATGAAAGCAATGCTGCTGCCAACCGCTGCCAAGTTGGCAATATGAGAAGAAGTGAACCAGTCACTATGCTTACTGCAAGAAGATCAGGAGCCTGTGCCAGACAGGCTGATATCTTCAAATATCCCAGGGCTGAACATCTGAATGCTCGGGTGACAAGACTAGCCCGGCAGCAAAAGGGCCAGGACAGACTGATGCTCCGACCTGAGCCGAAAAGGCGCGACCTAGAGGAAACTAAGCAAGTAGTCCAAGATTACTTCCACTACCTAGGGAGCTCTGCCCTAGGCCAGCAAAGACTATCCCGTGCCTTGGGCATCAGGGATGATGAAGAAGAAAAAACCTTCCAAGAGATGATGATCGAAGCCTCTTCCTCCGATTCAAATGACTATGAAGAAGGCCCCAGGGTCGGATATAATGAAGAAGACCTATACGAGGAAGAAGCCAAAGAAAGAATATCGGTCTTTGACCGGCTCAGATATCCTAGTCAAATAAAAAGAAAGGTCTACAGGCGGAAAGGAAAGATGCGAATCTTCGCCTGCAATATGGCTGGACTGGCCAGGGGGCAGGATATACTACCAACTCAGCCAGAGGAATTGCTCAGGCTGGCAACTAGACCTGGTCCTGTCACAAGAAGAGGCCAGACAGCAAAAGATAAAATCAAAATTGATGATGAAGCCCGCAGGGTTACCACTATGACAGTTAATGTGGTAACGGCAGAAGATGGAGATAACCCCTTCGTTGATGATGCTGAAGGGACTTCTGAAGATATACAAATTCCATCAACCATGGATCCCATGATCCAGATGATGTTCAGAAGATACCAACAGGAGATCAATGCTCTCCGAAGATAGCTCAATGAGAGACAGGAAGCTACACCAGTCTCGAAGCAAGCTGAACCTGCAGGGCAGACATCCAGCTCCACAGAAACAACTATCCTGGCTAATCCTCTCTTAGCTGATAAGGGCAAAGCACCAAGTCAACCTGTTCCACGGCAAACAATAGCTCAGCCCTCTGTGTCTCAGACGCAGCCTACCGCGCCCATCTTGTGCGCCACTGTGATGACAACTCCTCACAGCCAGCAACAAGCCCACTTCTTTCCAGAAGATATAGATCCAGCTGTAGCCCACAAGCAGATGATTGAAAGAATTGTGGAAATGAAGCTGTCAGAAAAGACTGGAGATGATACTAGTGCCTATGATGTGTATAAGGTACCGTATCCTCCCCAGTATGCTGCCAAAAGGCTGCCTCCAGGCGTCAGCAAGCCGCCAAAGTTTGAGAAATTCAATGGCCAGGGCTCCCCCAGAGAGCATATAGCCTACTATACTACCATCATGGGCGACCTAGCAGTCAATGAAGCCTATCTGCTCAAGTTCTTTGGCTCGTCCCTCACTGGGTTGGCCTTTGAATGGTATTCAAGTTTGTCAGCAGGATCAGTGGTTGATTGGCCCGATATGCAGAGAAAATTCCGCGACAGGTTTCATGTCACGGAGAGGGAAATCACAATAGCAGAACTGTATGCTACTAGGCAGAAACAGGATGAAACTGCACTGGAGTACATCAAAAGATGGAGAAATCTAGCCATGAGATGTAGAAGACCTCCTCATCAGGAGGATGCAGTGCAGATATGCAAGCAGAACCTCAGGAGGGAAGTACTAGAAAAAATGATCGGTGCAGATGTCAAAACATTTGACCGACTGAACAATATAGTGGCGGAGGTCGAGGCGTTCTTGTCCAAACGTCCGACCGTCAATGCTCCCGCCATGCCAAAAGGTAAATCCAATGATCGGCGGCCGTCACACTCTGAGGCCAACACCGTCGATTTTAGAACCTTTGAGCAACAAAAAGGGAAGAAAGGGGCATATGAAGCTCCCCCGATGGTAGATACAGCAGAAAGAAGAGACAAAGTCTCTCTGAGGGACAGGATGAGAAGGGCTTACTCTTTTCCCAAGGATAAGACTGCAGCATTGTTTAACTGGGCATATAAGTTCAATAAGGTGACATTGCCTGAACCGAAGAAGCCCGAAGATGCAGAAAAGAAAGATGATCCGATGTTCTGTCCATTTCACCGGGTGTTGGGGCACCCAATTGAGGACTGTTATGTCTTCAAAGATATCATGGAAGGAATGGTTAAGAAGGGTGAACTGCAGCTGGGAGATTACCAGGTGAAGCCTCCTCGGCCACATGAGCTTCCGCCCTGGAGGGTGGCCGCTAATATGATCTCAATCTATCAACAGCTGCCTAAGGAAGCCATTGAAGAATGCACCAGGCACACCTATGAAGCCTGCCTCCTCACCCCATTGAGAGATCAGGAAGGATGGCAGACGGTACCCACAAAAAGCAGAAAGAAGACTCCCGCAGCTAAAACCAATGGAGCAATTATCCGGGGTGTCACCCCAAGGCCTGAGTCGCCTCCAATAAAGCCAATATGGCCTACAGTTGAGACCGGACCAGTCATCCGGATCCATACTCGCAACCGGAGGAGACAAACTCCCCTCCCTGCACATAAAGAAGAAAGTCCTGCAACCAGGCGTCTGCAGCAATATATTAATGAGCTTGATGAGTATGAGCAGAAAAAGCCGAAACACCTGTTGGTGAAAGACTGTATACTCTGGGAGCAGCTCGAAGAATTGAAAATTGAAGAGCAGCCGGAAGCAGAACAAAGAAAAGATAAGACTGAGTCCTTCTGGGGGCAGGAACTAGCAAAGCCAACTTCCCAGAAAAAGAAGAGACGGCCTAAGGCCAAAAAGGGAAAGAAGGTCACGACAGTACAATGCAATACTCTGTCGGTACTCTTTTCCCTGCCCGGGGAGGATGATGAACAAGAAGCATCAGATGTCCCGCTGGAAGCCAATCATGCTGAGGCCTCTACCTCAGCCCATGCAACACGTTCTGGGAGAAAATGGGGGCGTCCGCCACCAGCTAACCATAATATTATGTTCAGAGGGGAGCAACCCTATCAAATCCCAAAACCAGAGGTGCGCGGTGTCCAGGTTCCTCCCCCTGCCAGCTTGTACCAAGGAAAAGATAAAGCAGAAGGAGCCCCTTCATTCCTGGAGTTCCTGTCCAGCTTAGAGAACGAGCAGCCGTCTCATACTGCTCCAGCTAAAAGCAATAAGTGCCAGCAGACAGCAGCCGGAAAGCAGAAACAGCATGAAGAAAATGAAGAAAATAGCCCTCTAGCAAAACCAAGGGCAGTCATTACAGAAGAAGCCCTCCGGGAGACCGATGAAGAAAATGAAACTGGGACTGGGCAGCAAAGGCCACAGGCACCACACGAACCTCCAAGACCCCGGTGGGCAGAGGAGATGAGGCTGTCTAATGTTCGGGTTGGCAGTCAAATCATGAAAATGTTGAAGAAGCTCCCCACCAGATTCTCCATCTGGGAGATACTCTCTCTGAGTGAAGAGGCCCGCCAAGCAATTGTGGATGCCCTGCAGTCGCCGGCACAATATGAAGCACTCTTGGCAGAAGTGAATGCTGGACCATCAGTCACGTTCACAGAAGATGATATGCTGATCCCAAATGCCAGTCACAACAGACCGTTGTATATGAGGGGCTCCCTGAACTGTCAGTCGCTGAGCAGGATACTGATAGATCCCGGGGCTGCTGTAAATATTCTCCCATATCGCATCTATCAGAAATACTACTTTGATCTGCAGCTTACCAAGGTCAGAGACATGAAGATTGCTGGGTTCAACCAGAAATGTGAAACACCTCTCGGGGTGGCTGATTTCAACCTCACATTGGGCGACCTCACTACCGTGGTACGATTCTATGTGATCGACTCCAACACCACGTATAAGGCCCTGTTGGGGAGACCGTGGCTGCATGAATATCAGATCGTGCCATCCACGCTACACCAATGCATAAAATACTGCCATGAAGGAAAGGAAGAAAGGGTGTTTGCAGACCTACATCCCTTTGAAGTGTTCGAATGCCATATGCTCGATGCCTCCTACTACACCGAGGTGTCACAAAAAGATGAAAAGAAAGAGGCTGTGATCAGCCAGAAGAAGCCGGCGACGAAGGCAAAAGCTTGGTCTCCACCGCCACCCAGGGGTTATGTTGAAAAGCATGAAGTAGCTCACATCTCTTATGCTGATGATTTTGCTCGGATCACCCCTCCTAGCATCCATCCAGATAGCACTGATCAAGAAATGAAAGAAAGGTGCATACAGGTGAAGGTCCCACGAGGTTTAATCAAACCCGTCGCCAGCCTAGAATACCAAACAGTGCTGCCACTGAAGACTATGGAAATCCCTCGCTTCTGCGAGCCACCTACCATATTCTACACCGGGGAGGCAGTCGAAGAAGACGATCAAGACTGCATGGTCCTTGAAGAAGCCGCAAACCAGATGGTGCCGATTACAGGCCTGGAGTATACTACCCAGTGGGTTTTGCAGATGTTCTCCAAGATGCAAATGCCATCACTATAATCTGCAGCCCAGAAGAAAGCATTTAGGGAGCTATGGGATCCGCTTCGAGATAATAAGGAACTGAGGAAGATCACACAGCATCCGGGATTGGGTTATACCCTTCAAGAATATTATGAAGCCGAGGTGGATGTCATCTCTACCTTCTACCAGCATAGAGACTCCCCTGGGTTAGGATATGATCAATATCCCTTTGAGGATGAAGAGATTATGTATCAAACCATAATAGACAATGAAGCCCAAGATGACCAGCTAGAAGCAGGGATGTCTGATAAAACTAAGAGGGGTCGGTGCTGGAAGGACCCGTCCTGCAAGGAGGATCTATTCCAGGCTGAAGCACAATTTGATACGGGAACTCCGGATGAAGACCAGATGGCCAAAGAACTGAGAGAATGCCTGGAATTTGAGCGCATTCTGGAAGAGGTCCGGGCTCTACAGAAAGATGACCTTTCAGGGGAGCCTGCAACAGAAAGATCCCTAAGAGCGGAAGATTCCACTTTTGAATTCTCTTCTGAACCAGTCTCGTCCTCGGGGCAGACTGAACAGAATCCGATGGTATCGGCCTTATATGATAAGCCGACATCCGCTGATGAGCAGGATGACGATACAGAAGAACATGAAACTGAAGAGAATTATATCCCGGGAGGCTTTATTGATTTGCAAGAAGCCCCACCCGAAGTTGAGGACGGGGGCCAAGCCACCGTCGATGAACTGATAGAAGTGAACCTGGGGTCAGCAGATGAGCCAAGGCTGACATTCCTCAGTGCACTGCTAGAACCAGCTGCCAGAGAACAGTACATACAGTTTCTGAAAGAGTTCCGAGACTGCTTTGCATAGACGTATGATGAAATGCCGGGACTGAGCTCTGATGTGGCACAGCACCGCTTGGCAATAGACCCAGAGGCTAGCCCTGTAAAGCAGCCTTCCAGGAGAATGCGTCCTGAACTGATAAATCAGATCAACAAAGAAGTCGACAAGCTGATTGATGTAGGCTTTGTTGAGAAAAACCCGTATACTACATGGCTGGCCAATATAGTGCCCGTGAAGAAGAAAAATGGGCAGATCAGAATATGTGTAGATTTCAGGGACCTGAATAAGGCTTGTCCAAAAGATGATTTCCTAGTGCCAATTACTGAAGTAATGATCGATGCAACCACTGGCCATGAAGCCCTGTCATTCATGGATGGGTCATCCGGATATAACCAGATCTGGATTGCTGAAGAAGACAGAGTGCACACTGCATTCCGCACCCCGAAGGGGATATTCCACTATAAAAGGATGCCGTTCGGCCTCAAGAATGCCGGCGCTACCTATCAAAGAGCTATGACAAAGATCTTTGATGATTTGCTCTTCAAAAAGGTAGAGTGCTATATTGATGACCTGGTGGTGAAAACCAGCAGAAAGGAAGACCATTTGCAGGATCTGAGAGTAGTGTTCCAGAGGCTGCGCAAATATGAGCTCAAAATGAACCCTATGAAATGTGCCTTCGGCGTGTCCAGTGGAAAATTCCTTGGGTTCATTGTCCGTCATAGGGGCATTGAGATTGACCCATCCAAGATTAAAGCTATCCAGGAGCTCCCTCCACCAAGGAATCTTCACGAGCTGAGATCTCTACAAGGGCGTTTGGCCTACATCCGACGATTCATATCAAATCTGTCGGGGAAATGCCACCCTTTTCACAAGCTCATGATGAAAGATGTGCCGTTCCTCTTGGACGATGGCTGTCAGGAGGCCTTTGAGAAGCTGAAAGAATATCTCAAAACCCCTCCAGTGCTGGGGGCACCTATTAAGGGCAAACCCCTGATACTGTACATTGCAGCCACACACTGTTCCCTGGGGGCAATGCTAGCACAGATAAATGAAGAAGGCAAAGAGCAGGCTCTATACTACCTGAGTAGGAGGCTGATCAGAACAGAAGAAAGTTACACCTATATAGAGAAGACATGCTTGGCACTAGTCTTTGCCGTAAAGAAGCTCCGGCACTATATGCTGTCACATGAAATCAGATTGATATCTGCAGCAGATCCACTCAAATACATACTGACTCAACCAGTACTGAAAGGCCGGTTGGGCAAATGGGCAGTAATTCTGATGGAATTCGATATCACGTATATACCCCAGAGGGCAATAAAAGGACAGGCTGTGGCCGATTTCTTCGCAGAACATACTGTGCCAGAGAATGATATGTTGGGGACTGAGTTACCCGATGATGAGACACTAGAAGCCTGCCAGGCTCAGTCAACTATGTGGCAGCTGTTCTTTGACGGAGCATCTAGAACAGAGACGGACTCCGATGGAAAGATCAGAATACGGGCCGGAGCCGGTATTGTGCTGAAATCGCCAGAGGGGGAGGTTGTGCATGCTTCCTGTTCTATAAACAAGCCCTGCACTAATAATGAAGCCGAGTATGAAGCTCTGATAATCGGACTGCATATAAGCCTCAACATGGGTATCCAGATGCTTCAGGTATTCGGGGATTTGATGTTGATAATAAAACAAATCCAAGGGGAGTTCGAAGTGCGGAAGCCGGAGTTGAACCCCTACCACCAAAAAGCTGTGCGCCTCATGGCGAAATTCTATCATATTGAGCTCAAGCATGTGGGCCGTGCACATAATGCCCAAGCTGATGCATTGGCAAAGCTAGCCAGCTCAATAGCAGTCCCACCAGATGAGACACTGAACATTGTTGTTATAAATCGGCGGCAAGTCCCCAGCATGCTAGAAAGCTGCCCCGAAGAAAATGAAGTCGCCACGATCAGTACAGAACAGGCATCTGATTGGAGACAACACCTGCTACAGTGGTTTTTACATCAACAGCTGCCGCAGAAAAGAGAAGAAAAGATGAAACTCTTGCGAATCAAAGATTCTTATGAATTCAGGAATGGGACTCTGTTCCGAATAATGGCAGATGCACGCAAGAAGATTCTGCTCCGCTGCCTGTCCACTGAGGAAGCTTGGCAAGCGATGAAAGAAGTACATGCTGGGACAGCAGGTGCCCACCAGGCTGGCCCCAAGATGAAGATAGAAATCAAGAAGCTGGGCTACTATTGGCCCACTATGTTTGAAGACTGCTGCACATTTGCAAAGTCATGCCAGAAGTGTCAGGAGCACGCTGTTGTGCCTAGAAGGCCACCTACGATTCTGCACCCTACAGTCCCTAGCTGGCCGTTTGCACAATGGGGAACTGATGTAGTCGGTCCACTACCGACTTCCTCGGCCGGGCATAAGTATATACTGGCCATAACAGATTACTTCTCCCGATGGGCGGAAGCTATAGCACTACGGGAAGTGACCGGTGAGCTGGTCGCCGGATTCATCAAGCAAAACATCATCTTCCGGTTTGGGATCCCCAGCCGAATAATATCTGACAAGGGGAGTCATTTCAGAAATCAGAAAGTCTATCGGCTTGCCGAGAAATATAAGATCGAATGGAGGACTTCCACTCCTTACAATCCACAGGCAAATGGATTGGCAGAAGCTTTCAATAAGACTTTGTGCACCCTGCTGGCCAAAGTCGTCAGTGCCAATAAGAAGGATTGGGAAGAAAAGATGTATGAAGCTCTGTGGGCGTATCGCACCGTCTTCAAAACACCTACAGGGTGCTCACCATACTCCTTGGTATACGGCTCAGAGGCAGTAGTCCCACTAGAGCTGGAAGTCCCGTCACTCAGAGTGGCAGTCCAATACGACCTAGCCCATGGCGAACAAACCAATGCAGAACGAAGATTAGAAGAATTGGCTGAATTGGAAGGGAAGCGTCTCCAAGCTCAGAAGAATATCCAGATGTATCAGGCCCGCATGGCCACCGCATTCAACAAACTCGTAAAAGGGCGAGAATTCAAAAAAGGTGACCTTGTCATGGTCAAGAAAAAAGAAGTCATGGCGTCCAACCCGAAGGGAAAGCTAAATCCCAATTGGGAAGGTCCATATGTGATACAAAGGGTCTACGAAGGAGGGGCCTACATAGTTGTTAATCATCGAGGGGAGATCCAATTCTCACCACTCAACGGTAAACACCTGAAGCTGTATCATGCTGCACAGCTGATATTCCCCGAGTAATCGGGCAAGAGATACCCTTTTCTTGGCCTAGCGGCACTTCACCCTAGCCGAACTACCCTTCCTTGGTCTAGTGGCACTCCGCCCTAGCCGAGATATCCTTTCCTTGGCCTAGTGGCACCCCGCCCTAGTCAAGATACCTTTACCTTGGCCTAGCGGCACTCCGCCCTAGCCGAACTACCCTTCCTTGGTCTAGTGGCACTCCGCCCTAGCTGAGATATCCTTTCCTTGGCCTAGTGGCACCCCGCCCTAGTCAAGATACCTCTGCCTTGGCCTAGCGGCACTTCGCCCTAGCCGAACTTCCCTTCCTTGGCCTAGTGGCACTCCGCCCTAGCCGAACTACCCTTCCTTGGTCTAGTGGCACTCCGCCCTATCCAAGATATCCTTTCCTTGGTATAGTGACACTCCGTCCTAACCAGGCTACCACTCATCGTGATCCTGTGCCGTCACGGTCTGACACCCTCTGAACAAGTAGGGGGGGGATAGAACAAAATAATAAATAAATATATATATATATATATATATATATATATATATATATATATGGGGTTAAAAATAGAGATACCCCGCCAGTCTTGTTCAGACATTCTGAACAAGGGTAAAAATGGCTAAAACCCAGCTGTGGTGAAAACCCGAAAGGGCACTGCATGCAAAATCGGGTACCCCGCCGTGCGAAAACCCGAAAGGGCGCACGGGCAAAAGCAAGAGGGGGCTGGCTCTGGTGAAAACCCGAAAGGGCGCTTGGGTCGGTAATGTGGTAACCACGAAGAAACCCACATATCTCTTTACGTCCCGCCGTGATAAAACCCATCCAGTTTAGACCTTACGTCTATCCTGATGAAACCTATAAAAATCCTTGCATTGGTATAAACCCAATACCGATGATGAAACCCGTTGCTGATTGATTGGCGCATTGCCCGATCAGCAATGAAATCTGTCCAGTTTAGACCTTACGTCTATCCCAATGAAACCTATAAAAATCCTTGCATTGGTATAAACCCAATACCAATGATGAAACCCGTTGCTGATTGATTGGCGCTTTGCCCAATCAGCGATGAGACCCGTCCAGTTTAGACCTTACGTCTATCCTGATGAGACCTATGAAACCCTTGCATTGATGTTAGCACCCACATCAATGATGATATATGCACAAGCTGCGCCTATCAGTTATAGAATCAAAGTTTCAATAAAAAGAAAAGGGAAAATAAAAGAAGAGACAAAATGGGGTTAAAAATAGAGATACCCCGCCAGTCTTGTTCAGGCATTCTGAACGAGGGCAAAAATGGCTAAAACCCAGCTGTGGTGAAAACCCGAAAGGGCACTGCAGGCAAAATCGGGTACCCCGCCACGTGAAAATCCGAAAGGACGCGTGGGCAAAAGCAAGAGGGGGCTGGCTCTGGTGAAAATCCGAAAGGGCACTTGGGTCAGTAATATGGTAATCCAAAAAGTCCCGTGCCAACCGGCACGATACCTTCATCTGCCTTCATTGGTAAAACCTTCCGTCGGTCACATGGCTCCATGCCCCACCGATGATAAAGCCTTTCTGGGACAGACCTTACGTTTGCCCTGGGGAAATCCACATACCCCATTCGCATGTCCCACAAACAATGAAATCCATCACTGTTCTGATGAAACCTATACATTCTTGGCAGTCCCACCTGCGATAAACCCTACTCAGCTTAGACCTTTTGTCTATTCTGAGGAAACTTATAAATCCTTCTTGCATCGATATAAATCCAATATCGATGATGAAATCAACTGTTGATCGATTGGCGCCTCGCCCGATCAATGATGAAACCCTACTCAGCTTAGACCTTTCGTCTATTCTGAGGAAACTTATAAATCCTTCTTGCATCGATATAAACCCAATATCGATGATGAAATCAACTGTTGATCGATTGGCACCTCGCCCGATCAATGATGAAACCCTACTCAGCTTAGACCTTTCGTCTATTCTGAGGAAACTTATAAATACTTCTTACATCGATATAAATCCAATGTCGATGATGAAATCAACTGTTGATCGATTGGCACCTCGCCCGATCAATGATGCAACCCTACTCAGTTTAGACCTTTCGTCTATTCTGAGGAAACTTATAAATCCTTCTTGCATCGATATAAATCCAATATCGATGATGAAATCAACTGTTGATCGATTGGCACCTCGCCCGATCAATGATAAAACCCTACTCAGTTTAGACCTTTCGCCTATTCTGAGGAAACTTATGAAAATCCTTGCATCGATATAAACCCAATATCGATGATGAAACCAGCTGTTGATCGACTGGCACCTCGCCCGATCAATGATAAAAACCTACTCAGTTTAGACCTTTCGTCTATTCTGAGGAAACTTATGAAAATCCTTGCATCGATATAAACTCAATATCGATGATGAAATCAGCTGTTGATCGACTGGCATTTCGCCCGATCAATGATAAAACCCTATTCAGTTCAGACCTTACGTCTGTCTTGATGAAAACCACATATCCTATAATCGTCCCACCTATTATAACCTCTACCCAGTCTAGACTTTCCGTCTATTCTGATAAGGCCCTTTCTTTCACATTCCTGCAAATTGTCTCCCTCACAGCACATATTGCCAAAAGGGACGTTTGCCGCTACTAACAGAATCCGGTTTAAGCACCTCTTCGGATGCCGTCACGCGGTGGAGCGAGTTCCCCATCCTTTCTCTGAAGGGGTGGACGCTCTCCTGCCAGATACGCGCCATTCGCATGAGGGTTTGCTAAAACCACTACCCCACTTCCCTGAAGTGATAAAACCACATGGAAAAGAAGGTGGATACACATAAGGCAAAATTTTTCCTTTCATTAAGAAGTGAGTACATAAAGGGCCCCGAGGAGACATTGTATCACAAAAGAGCAAAAAAGGAGAAGAAGAAAAGAAAAAGAAAATGATTCATGGCTGCCGGAAGATATCCTCGAATGCCAGAAGACCCACAGAAGGGGCGGCTCCTAGTTCATGAAGCCGAGCCTCCTCTTCCTGCAGTCGAACAGACTGGTCTCGAAAGGATGCCACCTGCCCCTCTAATAAAGCTGCTTCTTCCTCGAGTTGCGATCGAGAAGTTGTCAACTGTGGCAGCTCAGCTCGGAGATCAGACAGTTCAGCCTCCAGGATAGTTATCCGGTCGCGCACGAAATGCTCCCGCTCCGCCAAAGACTGCATTTGACGCTGTCGCTCCTGAAAGATAGAGTTCATCTTTGCCAGCTCGGACTTGCACTCCATTCTTTGCAACTTCAAGGCTGCCAATCTGTCCGACATGATATGTGTCAAGAAATCCCGGCGATGAACAAATTTTAACAGCAAAAGAACCCGCTGGGCCCATATTTCCGTGGGACATCCCATCGCCTGTAAACCGGCGGTGAAGCGCCCGGCTATATCCTTCAACTGTAAATAAGTTAGTCCAGGTTGGGACTCCACCAGTTGACGCAGCATGCCTAGATGTTGCCAAACAAAACTTTCAGGGGAAGTGAAGCCAGGCGAAGAAAGAGGAGCTACTTCAAAAGATACTTCACTGTCTATATCCGCCCATAGGGTGATGTCCGGCTGCGAAGAAGAAGACGACAGGTCTGCCGAAGCCACCAACTGAGCTCCACCCATAACCTCTGATGTGGCCGGGAGATCTTCCACCTCCATCTCCTCGGAGGCGGCCGTCGGAATAATCCCGGACGCAACTTCAAGCATCTCCTCCTCAGATTCTGAAAATGCGGAAGCAGATTCCGTGGCTGTTGTAGGCGATACTCCCAGATCTCCAACAGATACCTCTCCTTCTTCCATTTCGATGCCCGCCCCCTGCAATGTCAAGGCTGCGGGGGCCACGATCTGAAGAGGCACAGGTTCGCTCTCTATGACTGATACTGTGGGAACTGTTGATTCTGGAGCGATGGTCATCACTGCAGCTGGTATAAAGGCAGAACCCCTGGCTGGGTCCATTTCAGCTCTAAAATCCAAAGCCTTGATGAGAGCCGGGCCTTCCCCTGCATTCCGCAGGTCCAATGATGCTAAGTCTGTGGAGGACTGCACCCTCACCGGCACAGGGCGAATTATCTCAAGAATGGCTGTCGAAGCAGGAACAATAGCCAAGGTGCCGGATAAAGTGGCTTCAACGGCTGCACTCGTAGCCGAGAGGGCAACAATGGATTCCTGTGAACGAATCAATGCAGCGTCAAGCAGCAGATAAAGATGGGGAAAAGGAAACCATAAAGGGAAGAGACTCACTTCTAAAGTGATGCCAATATCCTCAAAAGATTGCAGAGAAGAGGAAAGCTCCGCTGATGAGACCACAAAAGGGGGAGTTATATCTGCCTCGGTATCCAGAGCAGCGAACTCTTCTGGCAATTCTTCTCTAGAAAATGGCACCAGCAGCTTGGGGGGTGTAAATGATAAAACAATGGCGGTACATACGGGTGGGGCCTCTGGTTTGGAGGCACCCTCCGTGTCACTCCCGCTGAAATCTGTTTCTTCTCCACCTGCCTCAGAAGCGGCCGCAGAGCTACCGGAAGAGATTTCTACTCTGTCCATGGGCGGGGCCATCGATTCTAACATCTGCTTGGAGGAAGACCGAGTAACTATGCGCCTTCCGGGAGCGGGGCCCCATTTCGCCTGGGTCTTGTGACCCTCCCGCGGCTGAGTAATATCGCCAGCCGCTCCTGTAATCTCAGTCTCCTCCTCGGCCATCACTATAAAGAAAAGCCTGTGAGAGGGACGATGAAAGTAGCTGAAGCAAACATAAAAGATAAAAAGGGAATGCTTACCCTCCGCCTCACTAGTCGGCGTGGGAGAGGGCAACCGGGTCTCCACCTCGGAGGGCGCCGCAACTGGCTCTTGGGCTATGCGAAAAGAAGCGGTCAGATTTAAACACTCCTCTGAAATCCAGCAAGATAGAATGAAGAATGTAATGGCAGAATATTGATGTTACCCTGAACTGATGCCTAAGCGGCCTCCCTCTGAGTTTCGAACTCATCAAATGAGGGAATGTCAGGGAGAGGGGTCCCGGTGTCCATCACTACCGAAGCCGATTGTTGAGCCTGAGCTCTCTTGGCCTTCCTGGCCTTCCCAACTGCAGCCTTGACTGCAGAAGCCTTCCTCTTCTTGCCAGGAGGCAGGGGAGTAGTGGTCGGTGCTGCAACAGGAACTTCAAAATAAGCAGGCTTCTCGGCCTGCGCAATAATCTTCCTGTAGAGCCCCTACCGCTTTATATCGGGCCGGTCTGTTAAGAACGGCAGAAAGATGATGGGATCAATAGATGCAAAATTCAGATATTAAACAGAAAACACTGCACTCAGAAAGGAGAAGATGATACCTGCTGGTCCATCATAAAATACAGAGAGCGGCCAATACAGATAAGCCACTTCTTTGGAGCGGGAAGCAGCCTCCTTGATGAGCCAACACACATCGCCGAATGTCTGGCATTTCTCCACCAAAGCTGCCAGGTCATTATGGCCATGAAAATCCAGGTAGCGGAACAAGTCAAGATGGTCCATGCCCCAGCCATCGACATAATGAAATGATATAAATAGCGGCTTGTTCAAAATGCCAGCTATCGGGCTTTCTGCAGATAGTCCATGCAAATTCAGCAGAATGAACAGCCAGGACGTTTGCTTATAATACGTCTGAGTTCTATCTTTCCGGCGTACAAACGTCCTATACGGATGAAATTTATCAACTGGACCCCTCCAATGAGCTACCGCCGGGAGCGGCTCTTCAACAGGAAATGGATATTGTTGTGCCTCCAAGCGATCATCTCCTATATGGCACAGATGTTTCAGGGTCTTTATGAAACTGTCTTCATTAATAGCAGCAAAGACAGGAGCGGGTGGCTCAAAATTCTTTTCCTTCAGAGCTCGACGCTGGGCCAGATAGTTCTCTGCCTCTCTCGGGTTCTGTGAATAAAGCTTCCTCAGATGGGCCTCGGGGATTTCAAACACCGGCCCAGGCTGCTGTTTCAGGAAAGAGCGCTCTGCTACATCCCAGAAAGCACCCCTGCCATCCCTGAAAAAGCCGGTCCGAATGTTCCACCATTTAATATATTCTGATGTTACCCGGGGAACACGGTTGGAGATGGTGGGCACCCTGAAAATTGCGTCGTCCTGACGATGATAGAAATCCCACCACAACCGGCCGTCGCCGACAATGGTGGACCCGTGCTTGGCCCTGCTATCCAGGGGAAATTGAGCAACTGAAGTAGGGATGTGCTGGTCATAACCAAAGTTTCGCCCAAATCGGAACAAATAGTATGGCTCCAACAGAAGCAGGCCACCCTTTCTGTAAACCAAAACACTAGGCCGAATTGCCATGGCCCATCTCACCAGCTCCGGTTCCAGGATCGGTCGAGCAGTGTTGACCCCTGAGACAGGGTGGATATATGTCTCTATCTCCTCCAGCTTGCATTCTCTTTGAGGATCAATCAAAGGAGCTGAACCTGCAGCCAAGCTCCAGAAATGTATGCTGCCAGGGGCGTCCACTGGTACTCTTATCAGCCGGCCCCTTATTTTAAATAGCTGATCATAAAAGGGACCAGGCTCAGCGCTGGCAAATTCAACCATCCTGGGTAACACTGTATCCGCCTGCAAGGTTCTCGGAGCCAATTCAGGGAATATACTGCAGACCCAGGCATTGAAGAAATGAAAAGGACCCACGGTCCTCAAAGAACGGGGAGTCCGGTGCTTGTACAGGTCCCCCAAAGATTTATAGATCAAACACAGGGCCACCGGGCAGAGTGACAGCTTCATCCCCCAGGCCATCTGACAAGCTGGATATATGGCCTCTGGCCGAATGACTGTCTCGTCCCCTTGTGGAAGAGCAAAAGTACACAGCCAGAATGTGAAATAAGCTGCACAGTGTGTGATGGGATCTACCCCTGCCGGGTTGGGACCACCTTTGCCCGCATGGCGCAATGAAGATGGCAGTGCCGATTTGTAGCGGGGAGCTCTTATCTGCTTGCTCGCAACAGGACCCATGGAGGGGAAATGTGCATATTTCAGGGGCCCGTCGAAAAAGTACTGGAGCCACTGCCCGATCCGGACCCTCAGTTTGCTACCTTTCTCTCGGGGATGATAGCCTTTGGAGGATCCTCTACTATATGCCAGACAGATGGAGCGATAGACCTTCATCAGATATCGGTAAGAGAAGCCAAGGGAATACTTGCCTTCTCCATCAGAGCTATCTTTCTCGGAGTCTGCCAAACAGACTTCTTCATACGGCTCGCCATCAATGGGCAGGCCGGAAAGCCGCGATAAACTCCAGAGGTCTAGGGATGTCTCACCCTCTGCTGTATAAAAAGTGTTGAACAAAGGACAGAACACTTCAAACATCCCACAGCATAACCCCCTGGAGATGGGATATCGGAATCTGGAAGCAAAAACACTGTGGTATACACCCGCTCTGATCAGCAGAGGGGCATATTCCGTCAGAACAAATTCAGTAAATTCTACTGCCCCTACTCGGAATAGATGGGAGTCAGTGATCTTGCAGTCTCCGAACCAACCAGCTGACAAATGGTATTTGAACTGAATGGCTGAACAATTTAGCACGAAGGGCTCTTCGTGATATCCCCACTTTATAGGTGCCAAGAACATACCATAGCCGGGCTTCTCCCTATTAACTCGGCCGCCAGCATTGTCCCACCGAGCAGGTGTGAATTCCGGTGCCCGGGTCAGCATCTTCTTCTCGGGTTCTAGCTCCGATATTCCAAGGACTGCACCCCAGTCCCGCTTCTCTCCGGGAAGATAAATGGCCTGGCCGCGATATACTGAGTCCTTCAGGCTATCCCGTTCAGCAAGAATGGCAGCTTCGACTACGCAAGCTGTCCGATAATCTCGCAGGCCGCCCACTATGAAGGTCCGGATAAACGGCATCAAGTGGCGATCCTTCGGGAAATCTGGCCGGTAGTTACTATCCCGCCTGAAGTATGTTTCGGTCCCCGCGGAGTATACCCGGGTTGTCGACACTGTGTCAGTTTCAGAATCAGACGATTCGTCAACTGAAGCTATTCTATCATATCCATAATCCAAGCTGTGCACGTTCAACCAATTCACTCTGGCCCGAGATATGTCTGGCTAGGCCGATGAACTAGCTCCAACAGCTCCCGAAGATGCAGCAGCAGAGCCAGAAGCCATTGCTATATCTGTAAACAAAAGAAGAAATGTGGATTAAAAGTCAGTCTTATAAGGATTGCAACATGAGATTCTATAGAAATTTCGGCAGCATATCCCCTTATTCGGGATCTGCACAAAAGAATAGGGAGTCACCAACCAAGAGGGGGTGATCCCGGAAGCAAAGGGATTGAATCCCAAAAGACGTCACCCAGGACGGAAGGCTCGCGGCAACGGCCGAGAGGACGGAGGCGGCTCGCGCCGAAGAGAAGAAATGGAGAAAAGATGAAGAAAGAGAAAGTCGAATGAAGAATGAGGAAAAAGGGCCATCGACGCCCTAAATAGGGGCCCAGGCGACTGAGGTCTCGGCGCGGCAAAATGCGCGCCGAGAACCTCTCGCCCGAGAGCCCCCCGGCGGCCAGAAGGCGCGCCGAGAAGCCCCCAGGCCGAGACCGTCTGCGGCTAGGGCGCGCCGAGAAGCCCCCCAAGCCGAGATCCTCTGCGACCGGGGCGCGCCGAGAAGGTCCCCGCGCCGAGAAGGTCTTCAGGCCGAGACCCTCTGCGGCCAGGGTGCGCCGAGAAGCCTCCCATGCCGATAACATCCCAGGCCGAGACCCCCGTGCCGAGAAGCTTCGCGCCGAGAGGTACTACAGACCGAAAAGCCCTAAATGCTGAAAATGATGACAGAAAATATGAAGAGAAGAAACATCGATGTGCAGAATACTGTTACAGCAAGATGATCAAGTCTGAGAGCTGAATTGAAGACAAATTGAGGAAGATACCCTCGAATAGTAAAAGACACCTGCAACCCCCGTGGCGCTTATTCTGCGCTTACGCCGCCCGCAGGTGGGGGGCATTTGTTGACACCCGGAAAATGAACAAGGGTGGAAGCATGATTGAAAAGAAGATCTGACCAACAGCGAAAGACTAAGGCTGATGTCCGAGCTCGTCGCCATTCGAGTGGTGATATTGATAAGATGAAAACCCTATCTACGGACTGATAGAATCCTATCTACGGACTGATAAAACCCTATCTACGGACTGATAAAACCCTGTCTACGGACTGATAGAATCCTGTCTACGGACTGATAAAACCCTATCTACGGACTCATAGAACCCTGTCTACGGACTGATAAAACCCTGTCTACGGACTGATAGAACCCTGTCTACGGACTGATGAAAATTGCAATCATGATGTCAATACAAGATATTTTCAGAGATGATAGACCCTTTGGGATGATGATGCATTTGAAGAAACCCCAAGTGGGCCTATATGAAGATGAGTCACATCTCGGCGCCCCCCTTTCCGGCGCGCCCATGAAGCTTCAGGCACCTCTCGGCGCCCCCCTTTCCGGCGCGCCCAAGAGCTTCAGGCCCCTCTCGGCACCCCCCCTTTCCGGCGCGCCCAGAAGCCTGCCGAGAAGAAAGAAGAAAGGGGTTATAAAACCCCCTCCCTTCGAAAGAACACAGGGGGACTCGGTGAGGGCTAAAGAGAAAAAAGCTGAGGAGAAAAAGAGAGAAAGCCAGATAGAAAAAGGGGATCGTTCGGAGAGGAAGAGCCACCCCCCCCTTTCGATCAACAGAGAGGAAATAGAAGAGAAGAAGAAGGAAAGCTCCAGGTGGGCACTGGGGAGGGAGAGGAGTCAATGCTCCACCCTCCCCTCCATGTTTTCTTTCCTTATCTAATGCAATATATCGAGTTCTCTCTCGATTTCTCAACTGTAGCCGGAGTTCCGGTCTTCTCTTTTGATTTCTGCCTTACATTTTTCTTTCATGATCAGTGTAATATTTCCTTTATGCAATGCAATGAAACGTCAGGATGGCCCGTTTGGGTGTTGATAGATTAAGACATCGATCTCTGTCTGTCTCTCTATGTATATAGCCTTCGTCTGAAAGGAACATAGATTAGATTCTTTGGGTTTCGAAGCCGATCGCGTGGGTTTGTTCTTCGAAGAGGGATGAGGATAAGACTCCTAACCCCATCCAATGGGTTACTGAGTTTCGTTCTCTTCTTCCCTCTCTGATCTCAATGCCTGTTTTTCCATATATATATAATCTGGTTTTTTTCTGAGGAGCCCCCCTTTTGGCGGTTCAGGAACCAGAGATATCAGTCTCTCGGTTCCCTGGGCTGCCCAGCTCTCATAAATAATGATCGGATCTCAGGTCCTCCATCCTAAATATTGAATGTTTAGGACCTGAAGTTTATACGATTGATAGCCTCTCCTTCTCCGTTGGTTTAATATCACTGGGCTCATCTGGAGGGGTCGGAGGACAGTCATCTCCTGACTCCCCCAAATGGCCAAATGGCCTGCAACAGATGGGCAAAACTCTCCACAGGATCAGGTGATGGTCTGACCTCCTCCATTTGATTCCTTCATCCAAATCCCTTGGCACCCTTCTAATAGAAGCCTCCATGAAATCCCTTTCTTACATCTCTGGCCCGACATTGATTCGAGCTTGAAATCCCCAGAAAACACACAAACAGAGCATCGTTTCTGAGCTCTAGAAACCCTGAAATTCTTCTGCATTTCACCTTCTCGGCGTGCGAGTTTCCCCGCCGAGAACCATAAGGCCGAGAGGCCTCCCCCCTTCTTTTGGCTAAACGACAACCCAGTCGGTTACCAACGCTTTCCTCGTGAGGCCATATGTGCAAGGCTCCCGGCGTGTAGACTCCCGACGCGGCCAGGAGCGCGCCGGGAAGCCCTCTGCCGAGAACCCTTCTGCCTTCACAACCACCCATACACCCTTTTGCCCAATCCTGATGATACCCCTCTCGGCGCTCCCCCCTTTCCGGCGCGCCCATGAGCCCGCCGAGAAGCTCCAGGCCGAGAGGCCCTCTTTCCCTTTGGCCAGCCCAATGACCAGGCCGAGACCCTCTGCCCATAGCCATTCACACCCCCTTCTCTCCTTATGCCCAACCTTGATGCTGCCCCTCTCGGCGCCCCCCCTTTCCGGCGCGCCCAGGTGCCCGCCGAAAGTCTCCAGCCAAGAGGGTCTTCCCTCCTTCTGTTGGCCGCCGAGAACCCTCGGCCGAGAGCCTTCCCTTGGCCGCCGAGAAGCTCTTCGGCCAGCCCAATGACCAGGCCGAGAGCCCCTCTCCATCCACCAAAACCCAGGCCGAGAGCCCCATTTTGTCCAAGCCAAAGGCCAGGCCGAGATCCCCCCTTCAGTCAGATGAAACCCACTCCGAGGCCCACCTCTGCACCATTCTTCTATAAACTTCTTAAGCTCCCCTACATCTGTTTAAGGAGATACTCATAGACCATCACTTGTGTCTTGATGAGATACAATAAATGGGGAAGATCTCCCCTACAGCTTTCGTCCCGAATCCGGATTTCACCAATGCCTTATGAACCTAAAGAACCATGTCATTATATGTGTTCTGATGGGTTCCAAGGGAATATTGATCAATGATATGAAGGCAAGAGATGTCCCTGGGCCTGGTGCCCGTCTTTGTTCGGTCGTTGTCCCGGCTCTCCGTGGATGATGACCTATTCTTCCTTGGCATAATCCAAGTTCAGGGGACATGCTGTCGAAATTTATATATCCCCACCAATTGAGTGTGGTATTCTCCTCTAACCCCGCTGGCCCACGGAGCTATGCCCTTGCGTGATCTCTGATGGCCCTCCGAAGGGGGATATTAATAAGACATCGCACTCGTACCGGGTGTGTTACATCAGGCCGGTCCCCATCTGGATTCCGGGTTATGTCTATATGTATACCCGATCTTTTGCGGAGCCCACCCTGCCGCTGCATGGGTGGTTTCCTATTCCCCACTTGGCATCATCCAAGATGGTGGGAATATGCCGGCGGGTTTCCCCCCGTAATTAATAAACCCCTGCTCTGTTCAGATACGTTTAACGTCTTGTAAACAGATGAATTCTGTCTCCTTTGAGCACACGGCTTTATCGATGCATTCCTCCTACCTCTAGCGTTTAATCAAGGGTTGTCTTCCTTAGGGAGGACGTAATTAACGTCATAGCGTTCAGGGTATGACGGACTACTAGTCCAGACACGATCACTCACAATCGACTGACCAAGTCAGATCGAGCGCACAATAAGAATCGTCACCACGGTGACTGGCACGCCAATAAACCCATAAACATAAATAAATAAATAAAAACAATAAACAAGATAAAAAGAGATAATACAATAAGCATAAAAAAATGTGCATCAAACAGTGTTCCAATCTTGTGTGATAATACAAGTGCAATCAGCTTGTCAAAAAATCCAGTTCAACATTCTAGGACAAAGCATATTGATATCCGACATCATTTTCTGAGAGATCATGTAGGAAAAGGGGTCTTTGAACTGAATTTCCTTGACACACACAATCAGCTAGCTGACATTTTAACAAAACCCCCAAACCATGATCAATTCAGCAAAATAAGAAGAGAACTCGACATGTGCAAGGGTGAGAGCTTACATACATAAGTCTGCACTTAGGGTAAGAATTGCACTTATAGAACCTCATATGTATAAAGGGTATATTAACATGCATATTGTATGTACTTACTTTCAATACTTTGTGTGTATTTATATCCCTACATGTTTGAGTGTATTAATATGTACAGCCCTCCTTGAAACTCTTTCTAAGGATGAATACTCCTTGATTAAATAAATGTGGACCCAGTGACTTCTGAATCTAAGGCATCTTCTGAGGGGGAGCTAGAGAATTTTCTCTTTATCCCATCCATATTTCACTGTCACGTCCTGAGATTATGCAGCGGAAACAATCGGGAATGTGAACAGCCGGCTAGTACGCCTCGAGTAAGCAATATAATCAAAGCATAAGAACAATCACACAAAGTAATTGCACAATTATTTAATCAAACCTTCATCTTTAGTTCATATCAAATACTCAAAATCTAAGTACATGAATACTCAACTTTCTCTAGACTCAATAAAATAAAATTACATATATGGACTCAATCTAGACATATTTGACACTCTAAGTCTTCTCTCGAATCCGTAGACTTTTTCAATCGCTCTCGGACCCGCTACTTGAGTAATCTGAATCTGATTTACTCGCACTTCCTGAAACATTGAGAAAGTAGGTAATGAGCACACTTGCCTAGTAGGTATCTTCGTATCAACATGATTGACAAATTTAAGTAATTAGCATCTTAGCTATAAAGGATAAGATAAATCATGCAAATATGATGAAACATGCGAACAAAGTCAAAGTAACAAGATAGATTGAGAATATGATTGAGCAAGTATGATCAAGTAAGAATATAATTATGGCCTTTCATGAACAAAGATGTAACAAGAATGTACTTTTCATAACCTTAAAGGTTATGCACTAGAAAGTCATGTAACAAGCAAGAATGTGTTCTTCACTTAGTAACAAGTACTTCGTGTATTCATGTGGATATTTATCCATGTTCCGTGACTTTTCACTTATTTATAAATAAAGTACTCCCAGCGTAATGTGACGCTAGTAGCATCATACCCCATGGTTTATATAGTATGTTTCCGACAATTAGCCGAGGGGACTAGCATAGAGCCCTTGAACACAATCAGTGTTCGAACTGCATCTTCAAGTATAAATCAAACTATTTCCACGTTTATAATAATAATATGGCCAAGAATGTACAATTTCAACTATAGTTCCATGATAAGGTAACCAAAAATAAGAATGCTTCTATTGAGAATAAGAGATTTCAATAAATGTATTTAATAACTAGGTTATGCCATAAAAAATAAATCGACAGCATAACGGTACATTCTTTATTCTCTCAAAATTACTTAGGTATCTTTGGAATAATATAATAGGTTCTAGATAATTAATTGGACCATCTAGGAACTTAGGAAAATCAACCCTTGAGTCAAACCCCGGGTTAATCAAATTCAGGATGCTAGCGGTCATTTACTGGACCATCTCTTGTCCCTGGCGGTCTAGTATAGAATCCTTAATGATAAGATAATTCGATTTTTGAAAACAGAACCTCTGGAGCTTTAGCGGTCTAGCAGAGAACCATTTAGGATCCGTTAGCGGTCAAATGTAAGCCCGCTAGCAGTCATTGGCGGTCAACCAAAAGGCCACTAATTCCAGAAATATAAAACATCGGTATAAGTACCTTCTAGTCAATTGGGCTTTAATGGTACAACCAACTCAGCGTCCTAGTGGGAATCCCAGGCTCGCGGAGAATTACGGAGGCCTTGAAACAAGATTTTCTAGTCCATTGGAAGGAATATCCAAAAGAGAGGTCATCAAGTCCAAGATTATGTTCCTAATGTGCAAAGTGTAACTAATGGTCACATACCGGAATATATGCCATGTACTTAAGAACATGACACTTAGATAAGAAAGAGAATCATGTAAAACTATGTTAAAACAGTAATCATGAATCATCTATTCCTTTGAACATTTATTTATTACAACAATATATGATTTTTGTCATAAATTAGCATAAGTTAAAAATAATACCAATGTACTTGAAACATGAAATCCATTATGCCAAACAATGAAATGAACTAAGTATATAAAACCAGTGCTTAAATCAGGCTTAAAACTTAGTTAACTAGGCTTAATATATATTAACTATGGTTAATTCTACAATATGGTTCGGATTACCAATATTACAAAATCATAAACATAAAGCGGTCAAATATAGGACCGTTAATCTCTGGCTAGCGGTCTATCGTACGCCCGCTAGACTTCCCTAGCGGTCGAGAGAAAGACTGTTTCTTCATGTGTAAAATCGAGTTCAATGAAAACAATATAAAATGCTAATCTTAGATACATCATGCATGGAAATCAACATGTATAAACTTCTATAATCATGATAGATCATATATAAGCCAACTGTATGCATAGGTTTGTATAAATAATAATAAATTCCATTTTTTTCTCTTCATTAGGCTAAGTATTATGCATGAAGACTAAACTAGATGCATAGTCCCAAGTAAAACATGAAATTCGCAAGATATAATATATGAAAACGAATGAAACAAGAGGGTTTTTATTCCTGATATAAAATTTGAACCTTTCATGAGATAACCTACCTTTAATAATGCTCCTAGAGTTCAAATTTCTAATTGGAATCAAGCCCTAGTTTCTGCACTTTCTTACTCTAAATCAACAACTTCACGTCCCTCTATCTATACCTTGTTTAGGACTCTGAATTCCTTAATCTTCTTGGGTTGGATGCAGTAATTCATGAGTTCTTAAGGTAGAATCAGCAACTTTAGAAGACTCCAACTTCCTGTAGGCTTGATCTCCTATCATGAAAATTGGAGAATAGTTAGTTCTAACTAAAATAAACATATTCTTAGAAGAAACTTACCACTAATTCATTCTCCTTACCTGAGTTCCACACGTGCCAAAAGTAAGGGTCGCACAGGCCAAATCTGGGATCTATTTAGAGGTTTTAACTAGGGTTTGAGGATTAGAACGAACTTAGAGTCCCAATTAGACTTTCAATTCGATCTTCAATCATTCAAGACTTATGTAATTAGCTGATAGGATCAATCCTAGATGATTTGGATGCTAAAAATCTAACATTTTCACATTTTCTTCCTCTCACGGAATCTGCAGGTCGTTAGCGGTCCTTTGGCGACCGTTTTATTCAGTTAGCGGTCTCGCGATAGACCGTTTTATGTTGTAGGCGCCGAATTTGAAACACTTCAAACTATTTTGATATTATCCCCAATATTATCCTTTTATTTATATCCCAAGGAGTAATTATCTCCTTAATTCCGTGATTGAATTCATTCCTAGCTTCTAGAACATGGGCTAAAGTTCAAAACAATCTTTTAGGGCCTATTGAGTTTATTGGATGGGCCTAATCCTCTTGGATTAATGTAGGGCCTAATTAATTAGATTTAATTCCCCATAATGCATTTAATAGCCCATTAAATGCTTTAATAATTAATATAATTATATTTTAAATCTGAAAAATTCTTAGAAAATTCTCGGGCCCCCTCCCCCACTTAAAAAGAATTTGTCCCCAAATTCAATTCATGGATTAATGGAGAGTGTACTTACATTCAAATAATTTCAAAAATCTTGTGCGCATAGCTTCTTTCGTTTCCCATGTTTCTCCTGCTTTTGCCCACTGGATCTTGACCACAGGATAGTTTTATTCCGCAGTTGACGTACTTCTCGTTCAATAATCTTTACTGGCCTTTGCTCATATGTCAAGTCCTTTTTAATTTTCAAGTTGTCATAAGTAATTACATGGAATGGATCAGGTACATACTTCTTGAGCATTGAGACGTGAAATACATCATGAACTTCGAATAATTGCGACGGCAAAGCTATTCTATATGCAACTTCACCAACCCTTTCAAGAATCTCGAAGGGGCCAATGAATCTTGGAGTAAGCTTGCCCTTAATACCAAATCTTCGAATATCCCGACCCGGAGAAACCTTAAGAAATACATGGTCTCCGACTTGGAATTCCAGGTCGCGCCTTTGATTATCAACATACGATTTCTGCCTATCTTGGGCCATATGAAGTCTTTCCCGAATAAGCTTTATCTTCTCTGTAGTATCCCTAATGATGTCAGGACCGAGAAATTATCTTTCTCCTACTTCATTCCAACAAATAGACGAATGACAGCTTCTGCCATATAAAGCTTCAAACAATGCCATTTGTATACTGGCTTGGTAGCTATTGTTGTATGCAAATTTCACTAAAGACAAGTGATCGTGCCAGCTTCCTCCAAAGTCGATAGCACAAGCCCTGAGCATATCTTCCACCACTTGATTTGTTCTTTCAGTTTGACCATCAGTTTATGGATGGAATGACGTGCTAAAGTTGAGTCGGGTCCCTAAAGAATGTTGTAGACCATTCCAGAATTGTGATGTGAACCGAGGATCTCGGTCAGATATAATGGTGACTGGGACACCATGTAGTTTGATAATCTCCTTCATGTATAGTGCTGTCAGTACATCCACAGACCATCGACTCTTGATTGGCAGAAAATGTGCAGATTTAGTCAATCGGTCTATGATCACCCATATACCATCATGTTCTCCTTTTGTCCTAGGTAAACCCATGATGAAATCCATCCCTATACTTTCCCATTTCCATTCGGGAATATTTAAGGGTTACAATTTCCTAGCGGGTTTTAAATGTTCTGCCTTTACCTACTGACAAGTGAGACAGTGGGATACAAATTTTGCTACTTCTCTTTTCATATTGGGCCACCAAAAGTTTCTTTTTAAGTCTTGATACATCTTGGTAGCACAAGGATGAATAGCGTACCTTGATTTATGCGCTTCCTCCATGACCAGTTTCTTAGTGTTATCATGATTCGGCACACAAATTCTATCCTTAAACAACAATCGTCCATCATGTGAGATAGAGAATTCCGGTCTTTGATCAATGTTATCCTTGATTTTTATCAATGTAGGATTGATTCTCTTGCAATTTGACTATATCCTCAATTAATGTAGGTTGAGATCTTATATTGACAATTATACATTCATCTTCTTCCCTGTCAATATCAAGATTTAGGTGAGAGAAATCTTTGATAAGACAAGTCATACCTTCTCTGAGGCTTGCTAATGTTGCCATCAGTCTTCTGCTAAGAGCGTCTGCTACAGCATTTGCTTTCCCTAGATGATATTGAATAGTGAAGTCAAAGTCCTTGAGATACTCCAACCATCTGTGTTGTCGCATGTTCAGCTCCTTCTAGGTAAAGAGATATTTCAGACTTTTATGATCTGAAAATATAGTGAATTTCTCCCCATAGAGGTAATGTCACCAAATCTTTAATGCAAATATAACCGCAGCTAATTCCAGATCATGCACAGGGTAATTTTCTTCATGACGTTTCAGTTGTCTTGATGAGTAACAAATCACCTTTCCATTTTACATAAGAACGCATCCTAGGCCAATGCCAGACGCATCCGTATAGACTTCAAAACCACCACCCTCAACAGGTAATGTCAAAATAGGGGTTGTAGTAAGGTGATCTTTAAGAGTTTTAAAATACTCTTCGCAGTCCTTCGACCATACAAAAGGATTCTCCTTTTTTGTGAGTCGAGTCAAAGGAATGGCGATCTTCGAGAAATCTTTAATAAATCCCCTATAGTATTTAGCCAGACCCATAAAATTTCTTACTTCTGATACGGTCGTTGGCCGGCTCCATTTCTTAACAGCTTCTATCCTAGACGGATCCACAGCGATTCCTTCCTTTGAGATAATATGGCCAAGGAAAGAAACCTCCTTAAGCCAGAACTCGCACTTACTAAGCTTTGCATAGAGTTTGTGCTCTCTCAGTGTTTGTAAGGCTATCCTTAAGTGCTCTTCATGTTCTTCCTTAGTCTTGGAATAAATAAGGATATCGTCAATGAAGACGACAATAAACTGGTCAAGATAAGGCCTGAAGACATTATTCATAAGTTGCATAAAAGATGCCGGGGCATTGGTTAACCCGAATGGCATTACCACAAATTCATAGTGGCCATATCTGCTCCGAAAAGTAGTTTTGTAAATGTCTTCATCTTCAATTCTGAGCTGATGGTAACCAGACTTGAGGTATATTTTGGAAAAATATTATGCTCCTAAAAGCTGATCAAAGAGTTCATCGATACGCGGCAACGTATACTTGTTCTTGATAGTAAGCTGATTCAGTCGTCGGTAATTGATACACAGCCTGAGAGATCCATCCTTCTTTTTAACAAATAGAACTAGAGCACCCCAAGGGGATGTGCTAGGTCGAATGAAACCCTTGTCTAATAACTCCTGAAGCTGTTTCTTTAATTCCTTGAGTTCTGTGGGGGACATCCTGTAGGGAGCTATTGAAACAGGTGCTGCTCCAGGAATGAGTTCAATAAAGAAGTTTACTTACCTTTCACGCGGTAAATCATGTAAATCCGATGAAAATACATCAGGAAACTTATTGACAATAGGAATATCCTCTAAGATGATTTCCTTAGACTCTATGAGGATTACGGAAGCAAGAAAAACTACACATCCTTGCGAAATTAAGTTGCAAGAGTGCAGAGATGAAATTATGGTAGGATGCTTCCTATATTTGATACCAATGAAGGAAAACCTTGGAAGACCAGGTTTTCGAAAAGATATAATTTGATTACGGCAATTGATGTAGGCGTCGTGGTCTACTATCCAATCCACAGCTAGAATAGCGTCTTAGCCCTCCATGTCAAGGCATACAAGATTTGCAGGAAGATTGTGACCTTCTACCACTACCTCGCTATCAGGATAATAGTTTGTAAGTTTAGTTCCGAGACCTAAAGGTGTAGTAATAGCAAGGTCTGAAGGTAAAGGAACTGATGAAATAGGTAAGGTTTTTATGAAAGAAGTAGATATAAAGGAATGAGAAGCACTAGTATCAAATAGTACGAATGCATGATGGGAATAGATTTGGATAGTACCTTCCATTAGCCCATCATTCGGGGGCGCTTCTTCCTCTTCCAGAATAGCATTTAAACGATCCTAATGCTTACATCCACTCCCGGAAGATAGTTCCTTCATAAGCGGGCAATCCGGCATGTGGTGCTCCCGACTGCCACAACGTAAACAAGCACCAAGGCGCTTCCAGCATTCTTCAGCTGAGTGGCCGAATTTCTCGCAAAAAGTACAAGCAGTGGCGACTTGCTTATCTTCTTCCTTAACTTTCTTATTTTTGTGGTTACCACCACCACTCCCATTCCGGGATCTTTTCTTGCTATCACGGTATTGGTAGGGTTCCGTGATACTGAACTTCCCTCTCTTCTTATATCGATCTGACCTTCAACTCGGCTCCTCGCCCTTGCCTTTGAATTTTTCAACCTTCTCTAAGGTCCTCTCGCATAGATGCGCCCGTTGGACCATCTCCGCGTAAGTACGTATATTCTGGGTCCCAAGTTGTTGAATATAACCGGGCCTCAACCCATCCATAAATCGATTAGCCTTTAATAAATCAGTGCTAATCAAGTGAGGAACATAGGGTGCTAGCCTGGAGAACTGAAGTTCATATTTTGCCACTGACATCATGCCCTGATGTAATGAGGCAAATTCCATACCCTTCCTCTCCTTAATATGCTTGAAAAAGTACTTGGCTCAGAAGAGCATAAGAAAACCTTCCCATGTATGAGGTGCATTAGCTGGTGGTGCAGGCACATACTTTCACCATGCACGGGCATCCTTATTTAATTGAAAAGTTGCCAAACGAACCTTCTTTTGATTCGTACACTGCATCACTTCAAATATGCAGTTCATCTCGTCTATCCAATTTTCGGCTTCGTCGGGATTAGAAGAACCCAAAAATCGAGGAGAATTTAAGCTTCAAAAATTACGATGTAAATCTCCTGCTCTTGCTCCTGGGCTAGCTTGCACCATGGTTTGTAATGCTTGAGTAAGACCCGCAACGGTCTCTTGCATACCATTCCAGTCCACGCGATGAGCCATTATGATGAAAATAGAGTACCTGAGAAGAATAAAGAATTTTACTTCTAATGGAATGAGTGGGGTTAATCCTTAGAAATAATTCTAATTTCTATCTCATCCCCAGTTCTACCCAATTCCTCTCATAGGTTGGGAATTTTCTTTCCTAGTTTCATAGGTATGGGTCCTTAAACCTTAGACTTAACATATAACATGACTTTTCCCTAGGACTTCTAGTCCTAGTGCTCTGATACCACTTTCACTGTCACGTCCCGAGATTATGCAGCGGAAATAATCGGGAATGTGAACAGCCGGCTAGTACGCCTCGAGCAAGTAATATAATCAGAGCGTAAGAACAATCACACAAAGTAATTGCATAATTATTTAATCAAACCTTCATCTTTATTTCATATCAAATACTCAAAATCCAAGTACATGAATACTCAACTTTCTCTAGACTCAATAAAATAAAATTATATATATGGACTCAATCTAGACATATTTGACACTCTAAGTCTTCTCTCGAATCCATAGACTTTTTCAATTACTCTCGGACCCGCTACTTGAGTAATCCGAATCTGATTCACTCGCACTTCCTGAAACATTGAGAAAGTAGGTAATGAGCACACTTGTCCAGTAGGTATCTTTGTATCAACATGATTGGTAAATTTAAGTAATTAGCATCTTAGCTCTAAAGGATAAGATAAATCATGCAAATATGATGAAACATGCGAACAAAGTAAAAGTAACAAGATGGATTGAGAATATGATTGAGCAAGTATGATCAAGCAAGAATATAATTATGGCCTTTCATGAACAAGAATGTAACAAGAATGTACTTTACATAACCTTAAAGGCTATGCACTAGAAAGTCATGTAACAAGCAAGAATGTGTTCTTCACTTAGTAACAAGTACTTCGTGAATTCATGTGGATATTTATCCATGTTCCGTGGCTTTTCACTTATTTATAAAGAAAGTACTCCCAGCGCAATGCGACGCCAGTAGTATCATATCCCACGGTTTATATAGTATGTTTCCGACAATCAACCGAGGGGACTAGCATAGAGCCCTTAAACACAATCAGTGCTCGAACTGCATCTTCAAGTATAAATCAAGCTACTTCCACATTTATAACAATAATATGGCCAAGAATGTACAATTTCAACTATAGTTCCATGATAAGGTAACCAAAAACCAGAATGCTTCTATTGAGAATAAGATATTTCAATAAATGTATTTAATAACTAGGTTATGCCATAAAAAATAAATCGACAGCATAACGGTGTGCGTTCCCTCGTTGTCTTTGACAATGGTTTTGATGATTCCAATATATCGTGTGTTTTGTGTTTACTTCAAAGTGAAAATCTTGACTGTTTATGTTTTATGGCATCCTGATGATAAAACAAGCTAACACTATGATATCCTATTTTGCAGGTGGTTCAAACACAATGATCCTTCATGCACATATCCTTGATGTTGATGTTTGTATTGGTGTCTTCATGGAAACATTATATTGGTGTCCTTAATAAACTGACAAACTGAACTGCATCTATAATTGTATTGTCTGGTTTCTTCAAATTCCTAAATGTGAGACAACATATTTTTGCGGTTCAAATGTGTGCTCTGATACCAACCCTGTCTGAAAGTGGGTCGACCCCCCTCACAAAGTGGGTCGACCCCCCTGGAATATCAGCTCAAAACAGCTTCTGGGAGCAAGTGGGTCGACCCCCCTATGAAAGTGGGTCGAGCCCCCCCTGTTCGCAGCTCCGCGCGGGATTTTCGTGGGCCACCGTAGCCCAACCAAATGGACTCCGAATGGGATGAAATTTTACCCTAATACCCTTGGGTCATTAATAAACATCTTAGGGTGGTTTTGCTAGGGTTTTACAAGGGTATTGTGGTCTTTTGCACAACTTATCCTCATGCTATATATATGATGCAATTTTGGGGATTTTAGAATAACAAGAGGCTAACATTCGTGTTCTTGGTGCAGGTGAGAGAAGAAGGAGTTGGAGAGGACCTCCACGCCATATCTGATCTACCTCCGTTGAGATTTGGAGCTCGGTGTAGAAGAAGATAGCAAGCGGAATGATGCAATGAATCTGAAGATGTCAAAATCGCGAGCATCCGTCGACATCATCTTGGAGATTTGAGGAGTTTACAAAAGGGAAAAATCTCTACATCTATTTCTAGTTGATTTGAGATGTTTGCCATGTTCTATCTCTAGATTGAATGTTGTTGAGGTTTTATCTTGGTCATCTGAACATCCTATAATGGCAATATATATATGCTGCGGTTTTCATTCTTTGGTATGAAAGGAATGAGCTAATGTGTTCTATCTCTTGCAGGGAAGGAAGAGAAAAAGTGGCCATAAGATGGAGAGGAGAAAGACTTGCTAGATCTATTAGTATTGATTTCTGGAGGTGTGATTAGATCGTGAATCTGAAGGAAGACATCCTGCGGCTTTGACTCCCTCCGACCAAAGCTTCAAAGAAGATCTTCATCGGCCATTGAAAGTCAAAGGGGAAACGTTCTATATCACTTATCCATTTATCTATGATGCCCTTCTTGATTGATACATAGTCTTGAGCATATCTTGTATAATTTTTGGTTTCTTCTGAACATCGGATAACCGTGTGTGAGCGGAGCTACGTCTCCGTGTGTTGGGTTTATTGGGGGAAAGTTTCCCCGTGGTTGGTTATGTGTTGACGGAGCTGTGACTCCGTGTGGATGTAGTGTCTGGGGCGTGTTCCCCGATTCTGTGTGTGGGTGTGTGTGCTGCAGTGGCAGCGTGTTGGGGATTTTCCCCGTGTGTGGATATTACTGCGGAAGCAGCGTGTGTGTGTGTTTGGGGTTCGTCCCCGTGTTGCTACGAAAGTAGCGTGTAGTGAAGCCTCACCCGGTTGGGTGAGGGGTGGACGTAGGGAGCCCATCGTGGTCCTGAACCACCTAAAAATCCTTGTGTCTCGTGTGAATGCCTGTGTGCTTGTCCTTTTCTTCTATCTCCCTTCACATGTTAATTTATCAGATTTTTACTCACTACACCACTGCACACTGCTACTTCTGTTATCCGTGTTAGGCATAATTTTATCTAACGGTTGCATTGTTATTAAGAGTGAGATCGGAAAGATTGAGAGAACCTGTTAAATCTCATGTGTGGTTAGGCCAATCTAGTAGTTTGTTTTAATTCCATTGTGTTCAGTTAAGAGAATTTTTAAAATCCGCCATCTAGGTCAAGGGGACAATTCAAGCCCCCTTCTTGTCCGCCATCTCGTCTGGGCCAATAATTGGTATCAGAGCCCAGTCTCTGATTTTTATTAACGGACCTCACGGTCCAGGAGAAATGATCGTTTCATGATGGCTAGTGTAAATGTGCCTCCTGTCTTTGATGGTTTTGATTTCACATCATGGCTTGGAAAATTGTGTGTTTGCATTTCTAGTACTAATCCGTGGCTTTTGAACTTAATGACTAATGGTCCTCATGCTTTACCAAAAGACAAATCAAAGTGGACCGATGAGCACAAGAAAATGGATTCTGATAATCTTTTTGTTTTGAATACTCTTAAGGCTGCAATGAACACTGATGTTTATCCTTTCATCTTATCTTGTAGGTCAGCCAAAGATATCTTGGATGGGCTAAGCAAGGCCCAAAAAGGAAGCTACAACAATGATGAGTGCCTCGTGGTAAACAAAGAAAATGAATGTCAAAGCGAGGAAAACTCCAAGGTAAATTCTAATTCTGATGAAGAGGATGAGCTTAGCTATGATGAGTTAATGGATGCTTACGATGAGTTAGTTGATAAATACAAAGCCTTAAAATCTGAGAATAGAAAAATGAAAAAGAAACTTAATGATCATTCACATGTTAACTCTCCATGTGCCAAATGCTCTCAAATTGAAAATACTTGTGTTGATAATCTTTCATGTGAGAAATGCTCTAAGCTTAGGAACTCGAATAAAAATTTGTTGCATGATGTTGCTGTGCATGAAAAAATTATTTCAAATCTGAAATCTGAAAACAAATCTTTACATGATAAAATTTCAGAATTTCAACTCATTGAAGAAGACATTGAAAAGTTGAAAATGTTAAATTCCGCTATATCTGAAAAACTGCTTCTTTTGGAGAAAGGAAAAGCAACTTTGAATGCTAACAAATCTGAAAAGTTGAAAGAACTGAGAAAGGAAATAGAAAGCTTCAGGAATTTGAATGACCAATTTGAAAACAATGAAACAATGGGTAGAATGGTTGGTCAAAATGCGAGGTTTCAAATGAAAGAACTTGAACACACTTCTATAAACAAAGACTCATTTGAAAAACTCAAAAATGAAAACAATGCTATGTTGATTCAGATATCCTTGCTTGAAGGTCGACTGAAGGGTCTTGAAAAGGTTGAAAAAGGAAAAAGTGTGATTGTTGATGACTGTGACAATTCGCATATTCTTGAAAAAGAAGTTGAAATTTACAAAAGCATCAATTTGTTGTTGAATGAGAAAATTGCATCGTGTGAGGAAGAGTTGGCTAGTTCCAAATTGCACATCTTGTCTTTAGAAAGTCAAATAAAAAGTTTGAATGAACTCATGTCCAAATCTGTAAAAGAAAATGAAACACAGAAAAATGTTGTTGATTGCTCTTCTGTGCATGCAAAATCCCCTGTTGTTAAACATAATCATGCACCAAGTAGAAGGAGGAATGTTTCATGCTATTATTGTGGACAATATGGACATGACATGTATGATTGTTCCTTGATGGAATTTGATGATAATGAAGCATTGAAGTCACAATTGAAAATTATTGATAAACCTAACAATCTTGATAAACCAATGAAGAAAACCTTCAATGCTCATTGCTATTACTGTGGATTGCATGGACATGTCTTTGAAAATTGCTTCACTAAGAAAAATGATGATGAGTGGTCCATGAAAAGAAACTCTTCGTGTCATTATTGTGGTGAACTTGGACATATCATGGATAATTGTTCTTTAATAAAAAATGATGAAAATTGGACCATGAAAAGAAAAACTTATCATTATTTTTATTGTGGCCTGAATGGACACTCAATGGATAATTGTTCCATGATGAGGGCCGATGATGAATGGTATGAGAGGAGAAATAAAAAGAACTCATCTGTTCTTATTAACACTAACCCCTCGGGACCCAAGATGGCTTGGGTACCCAAAACTCCAAAATGAGAATTTGTCTTGCAGGGGTGCCTCGAGGAGGAAGAACTAGATGAGAAATAAAAACCCTTCAAGGCAAGAGAAATAATGAGCTCTTTTGATAATGAATTTGGTACATTGGCTATTTTTTGAATTATTCAACTCAGGTAAGAGGTTGAATTTTGTGAAATACATCGTGCTTCTAACTGCAACTTCACCTTCAGAATGACAGTTCTTGCTTGCTAATTTCCATATTTCTGAATAGAAGTCAAATCCTTGGTTTTGAAATTAATCTTGTTTAGGTCTTTTTGAAAAACTCTGAAAAAGTGAAATGTGAGTTTGTAGAAAAATCTTAAAATTAAAAAGATGCATTTCTGCGTCATTGATTTTCTCAACTTCTGAAATCATGAGATCTTGTGAGCTTCATGCCTAGATGAGTTGAACACTCTTTTCTACACATTTTGCAAATAATAATTTAGGTTTGAATGATTTTGCCTGTGCATAGTGTCCTTCACTCTTTTACTTACATCATGCAAATAACAATTCATCTTTGCATATTTGTGAATAGGAATAACTTTTCAATCATTTCTTCAAGTTACATGCATATACTTACATATCATTGCATACTTCTGTGCTTGAATGCCATGATTATTCGGTATTTAAAATGGTGTTAGTGGAAGGTTGGATTATGTTCAGCCGGAAGCTTTCACTACGCGTGAGGTGGTCTTCGGACCTACGTTCTCCGCCAAGTGCCGATAATCAATCTGCTTGAAGTCATTGAAAGATCACTGGTTGAATGCATGTATATACTTTATACCCATCTTTTGGACTCCTTCTATGACTCATCCTTTGCTAAAAGAAATTGTATTGATTTAGACATGTTTGTTACATGGCATATATTAAGGGGGAGATTTTTTTTATAACCGTGCATACATTTAGGGGGAGACATTACTATGATGAAATTAATTCATATCTTACATTCAAAACAACCACCCACACAAATGCACCTTTTTGAGATAATGATTCAATTTAATAAGGATTACTATTTTCTACTCTACACTTTAGAGGGCTATTGATTCTATACATGGAAATCACATATCTCGTGAGGAAAAAGCTGTTTACCCCACCAAAAAGTCGTATAAATGGAACGTGGATCCGAGTAGCCGGGAATCCCCCCTGAAATAAAGGAGGAAACTCGCGTCGAAAGGAGAAACTAACCCACACTAAAATAAGTGTGATTTGCCACCGAGTAGCCGGGAAGTGTTCCTGAGACAAAGGATACAACTCGCGTCGAAAAGTGTCTCATCCATATCATAAAAAGTGATGAAACTGAGTAACCGGGAATTGCCCCTGAAACAAAGGGCATGACTCGTGTCAAAAGGTTAGTCACACCAGTTTCAGTAATTAAAAATTGGGGTCATACGTAGCTACCAATATTCGAGCATCGTGTATGAAAGTGTATGGATGAGAAGTTCTCTTTAGTGTTCTATAGAAAATCTGATTTTCCATATTGACTTGAACTTCATTGCTCAATCTTCACTTATTCACATTGGGTTTGATTGTTTGAATGTCGTTTATGAATCAGTCGTCTTTCATGGTTAATGTAGTACCTTATTTATATAAGCACGACCTTCTTAGTATTATTCATGCACATCATGTTCAACAATCAATTGCATTATCCTTACACCCGTCCCGAAGGGACTTGCATGAGTCTATACTTAACTATGCATGCTTGAGTGCCTGAATGCTTGATCTGTCTGTTCACAACAAGCTTCATTTCATTTACATGCATCTATAGGTTACACATGTAGATAATAGCATAAATAACCCATTGTCGGTTGGCTTTTTGCTCTTGACAAATGGGGGAGAATAATGTGCTTTTCTAGCACAATACACTCTGTGCATAACTCAGTTTTCAGATTTTGCATATAGTCTCCGTATACCACTTGTGCATATTTAGTTATACATATAACAAAAATTTACAAAAATTGAGCCTTTGCAATTATTTCACACATCTCCTGATTGCACATCAAATTCCAAACCTTTGATTGCTTCTTAGTTTACACACCTTCCTCTCATGGTAGGTGTATTGCTGGGTTCGTGCTCTACTTTTTGAATCTTCATATCTATTCCCTAAGTCCCCCATTTTTTTTGCTAATGACAAAGGGGGAGAGAACTTTAAATTATCACAATATATTGTCATCATCAAAAAGGGGGATATTGTTGGGTTCTGTGCGTCCCCTCGTTGTCTTTGACAATGGTTTTGATGATTCCAATATATCGTGTGTTTTGTGTTTACTTCAAAGTGAAACTCTTGACTATTTATATTTTATGGCATCCTGATGATAAAACAAGCTAACACTATGATATCCTATTTTGCAGGTGGTTCAAACACAATGATCCTTCATGCACACATCCTTGATGTTGATGTTTGTATTGGTGTCTTCATGGAAACATTATATTGGTGTCCTTAATGAACTGACAAACTGAACTGCATCTATAATTGTATTGTCTGGTTTCTTCAAATTCCTAAATGTGAGACAACATATTTTTGCGGTTCAAATGTGTACGTTCGTGCTTCTTCAAATCAGTGAGTAGGCATTCATGCATGCTAGAAGTATGCATTGGATTTCATTAAGGTTGAAATGCATTGAAGAGATAGTTGTGTGTAAGTTCAGGTTGGTATGGACTGTATCTTGGAAATTATGACAGGTTTCAACAGTGTTTTCAATACCATCAAATGCATGTCATTTCTATTGGGATATCATGCCTTTTATTAGGTTGAAAATGTATTTTTGAGCTATATTGGATTATCACTCATGAAACTGGGTTACTTGATAGTGCAGGTTTTGATCTGCCCACATATCTTGAAAATCAAGGTAAGAATCACTCTTATGATAGATTTCCATGTGGGGAGATTAGGCTCAATTTATACTTCATGGCTTAGGGGTTCATTGGCTTCTAAATTGTCATTTGATAATTATAGCTCATATTGCATCATGCTCATTGTGATTCCTATTCTTTCATGCAATAACTGATTGGATTTGGTGTTGCTTTACCAAGTGCTTTATGCATGTTCTTGAGGAGGTTCTTGAGTTGAAAATATGAATAAAACATTTATGTGCCTCATACTAATGCCTTCATAATCATATTTCATGTCCTTTGGGTCTTGGACCCAAAACTAGTTCCAAATGTTGATGCGTGATCCAAACATTTTAATTCATGATTGGTTACATTGGGTTGCACTTTTAGATCATTGGGAATGCTTTAAAATATCAATTCATGAGGTTTCAAGATCAATGGGTCGACCCCCCCACTCAATGGGTCGACCCCTGGGCAAGAAAATGAGTAAACAGCACCCTGTCTGAAAGTGGGTCGACCCCCCTCACAAAGTAGGTCGACCCCCCTGGAATATCAGCTCAAAACAGCTTCTGGGAGCAAGTGGGTCGACCCCCCTATGAAAGTGGGTCGACCCCCCCTGTTCGCAGCTCCGCGCGGGATTTTCGTGGGCCACCGTAGCCCAACCAAATGGACTCCGAATGGGATGAAATTTTACCCTAATACCCTTGGGTCATTAATAAACATATTACGGTGGTTTTGCTAGGGTTTTACAAGGGTATTGTGGTCTTTTGCACAACTTATCCTCATGCTATATATATGATGCGATTTTGGGGATTTTAGAATAACAAGAGGCTAACATTCGTGTTCTTGGTGCAGGTGAGAGAAGAAGGAGTTGGAGAGGACCTCCACGCCATATCTGATCTACCTCCGTTGAGATTTGGAGCTCGGTGTAGAAGAAGATAGCAAGCGGAATGATGCAATGAATCTGAAGATGTCAAAATCGCGAGCATCCGTCGACATCATCTTGGAGATTTGAGGAGTTTGCAAAAGGGAAAAATCTCTACATCTATTTCTAGTTGATTTGAGATGTTTGCCATGTTCTATCTCTAGATTGAATGTTGTTGAGGTTTTATCTTGGTCATTTGAACATCCTATAATGGCAATATATATATGCTGTGGTTTTCATTCTTTGGTATGAAAGGAATGAGCTAATGTGTTCTATCTCTTGCAGGGAAGGAAGAGAAAAAGTGGCCATAAGATGGAGAGGAGAAAGACTTGCTAGATCTATTAGTATTGATTTCTGGAGGTGTGATTAGATCGTGAATCTGAAGGAAGACATCCTGCAGCTTTGACTCCCTCCGACCAAAGCTTCAAAGAAGATCTTCATCGGTCATTGAAAGTCAAAGGGGAAACGTTCTATATCACTTATCCATTTATCTATGATGCCCTTCTTGATTGATACATAGTCTTGAGCATATCTTGTATAATTTTTGGTTTCTTCTGAACATCGGATAACCGTGTGTGAGCGGAGCTATGTCTCCGTGTGTTGGGTTTATTGGGGGAAAGTTTCCCCGTGGTTGGTTATGTGTTGACGGAGCTGTGACTCCATGTGGATTTAGTGTCTGGGGCGTGTTCCCCGATTCTATGTGTGGGTGTGTGTGCTGCAGTGGCAGCGTGTTGGGGATTTTCCCCGTGTGTGGATATTGCTGCGGAAGCAGCGTGTGTGTGTGTTTGGGGTTCGTCCCCATGTTGCTACGAAAGTAGCGTGTAGTGAAGCCTCACCCGGTTGGGTGAGGGGTGGACGTAGGGAGCCCGTCGTGGTCCCGAACCACCTAAAAATTCTTGTGTCTCATGTGAATGCCTGTGTGCTTGTCCTTTTCTTCTATCTCCCTTCACAGGTTAATTTAATAGATTTTTACTCACTACACCACTGCACACTGCTACTTCTGTTATCCGTGTTAGGCATAATTTTATCTAACGGTTGCATTGTTATTACGAGTGAGATCGGAAAGATTGAGAGAACCTGTTAAATCTCATGTGTGGTTAGGCCAATCTAGTAGTTTGTTTTAATTCCATTGTGTTCAGTTAAGAGAATTTTTAAAATCCGCCATCTAGGTCAAGGGGACAATTCAACCCCCCTTCTTGTCCGCCATCTCGTCTGGGCCAACACTTCGAATTTCTGATTGGAATCAAGCCCTAGTTTCTGCACTTTCTTGCTCTAAATCAACAACTTTACGTCCCTCTATCTCCTGATTCCCTTGACCTATGGATGTGAAATTTGAGGGTAGATAGATAATATGAAGGGGAACATAAAGTTCTAATGACACTTTTGCTAAATACCTTGTTTAGGACTCCGAATTCCTATATCTTCTTGGGTCGGATGCACTAATTCCTAAGTTCTTAAGGTAGAATCAGCAACTTTAGAAGACTCTAACTTCTTGTAGGCTTGATCTCCTATCACGAAAATTGGAGAGTAGTTAGTTCTATCTAAAATAAACATATTCTTAGAAGAAACGTACCACTAATTCGTCCTCCTTACCTGAGTTCCACGCGTGTCAAAAGTAAGGGTCGCACAGGCCAAATCTGGGATCTATTTATAGGTTTTAACTAGGGTTTGAGGATTAGAACGAACTTAGAGTCCCAATTAGACTTTCAATTCGATCTTCAATCCTTCTAGACTTATCTGATTAGCTGATAGGGTCGATCCTAGATGATTTGGATGCTAAAAATCTAACATTTTCACGTTTTCTTCCTCTCATGGAATCTGCAGGTCGTTAGCGGTCCTTCGGCGACCATTTTATTCAGTTAGTGGTCTCGCGATAGACCATTTTATGCTGTGGGCATCGAATTTGAAACACTTCAAACACTTTTGATATTATACCTAATATTATCCTTCTATTTATATCCCAAGGAGTAATTATCTCCTTAATTCCGTGGTTAAATTCATTCCTAGCTTCTAGAGCATGGGCTAAAGTTCAAAATAATCTTTTTGAACCTATTGAGTTTATTGGTTGGGCCTAATCCTCTTGGATTAATGTAGGGCCTAATTAATTAGATTTAATTCTCCATAATGTATTTAATAGCCCATTAAATGCTTTAATAATTAATATAATTATATTTTAAATCTAAAAAATTATTTGAAAATTCTCGGACGTTATAGAAATGATGCCTAATTTCTATATGCTTAGTCCTAGAGTGCATGACTGGATTTTTTGCAAGGTTTATAGCCCTTGTGTTATCATACAAAATGGGAACAAATCCAAGATCTATTAGATAGTCTTGAGTTGGTGTTTGATCCACAACACTTAGATGCCACAACTTCCTGCATCAACATATTCTGCCTCTACAGTGGAGAGGGCAACCGAGTGTTATTTCTTGGAGGCCCAAGAAATCAAACACCCACTCAAAAATTGGCAATAGCCACTAGTGCTCTTGCGATCTAGTTTGCATCCTACATAGTCTGCATCTGAATATAAAATGAGTGAAAGCTCACAAGATGTAGGATACTATAATCCCAGATCTTGAGTGCCAGCAAGGTATCTAAAGATACGCTTGACAGCAGTCAAGTGGGACTCTCTAGGACTAGACTGAAATCTAGCACAAAGGTAAACACTAAACTGAATGTCTGGTCTAGATGTAGTTAAATAGAGTAATGAACCGATCATACCTCTATACATCTTTGCATCCACAAGTGTACCTTGTTCATCTGCATCCAGTGAAGTGGCAGTCCCCATTGAAGTTCCTAATGGTTTGCAGTTGGTCAGATCAAATCTTTTCAGCAACTCTTTCACATATTTGGCTTGATTAATGAAATAGCCTTCATTGCTTTGATTTATCTGCAAGCCAAGAAAGAACTGAAGCTCACCCATAAGACTCATTTCAAATTCATTAGTCATGAGTTTAGCAAAATCCTCACACATTTGAGATTTTGTGGACCCAAACACTATATCATCTACATAAATTTGAACCAACAGGATGTCATTACCTTATCTCTTAGTGAATAGTGTCTGGTCTACATTACCTCTTGTGTAGCCTTGTTCAGTGAGGAATGAGCTTAGTCTATCATACCAAGCTCTGGGTGCTTGTTTCAAGCCATATAGAGCCATCTCCAACTTATAAACATGGTCTTTAAAATGTGAACATTCAAAACCAGGGGGTTGCTCTACATATACTTCTTCTTTTATTAAGCCATTCAAAAATGCACTCTTTACATCCATTTGCTGCAGTTTGATTTTATGAGAACATGCAAATACAAGCAGAATTCAAATGACCTCTAATCTAGCTACAGGGGTAAAAGACTCTTCAAAATTTATGCCAAACTCTTGATTATACCCCTGAGCCACTATTCTGACTTTATTTTTGATTATCTTACCATCTTCACTAAGTTTGTTCCTAAAGACCCACTTAGTACCTATGACAGATTTCTCTTGGGGCCTAAGAACTAGATGACGCACATTATTTCTTTCAAACTGGTTTAGTTCATCATGCATGGAATTTATCTGGTTTTCATCTTTTAAGGCTTCTACAATGTTTTTAGGTTCAGTTTGGGACACAAGAGCAAGTTGTTTAATTTCATCCATAATTCTAAAATGAGACCTAGTTTTAGTTGGGTCATGCAGATTACCTAAGATGTTTTCTAAATGATAGTCTTTTAACACTCTTAAATCAGTTTGAGTGTTACCTTTATCTGCATCAGTGACCGGAGCATTGCTTGACTCTCCTTGGTCTTCATTTCCTTATGTCTCCTTGTGTAGAAGTTCTTCTTTTCCTTTTACATTCAGAAATTCCCCCTCATCATCTTCCCTACAAGTATTGTCATGATTAGTCTCATCAAAAGTGATGTGGGGTGACTCTTCCACACATAGGGTCTTAAGATTATAAACTCTATAAGCTCTAGACCTATCTGAATATCCAAGAAATATGCCTTCTTCACTTTTGGGCTCAAACTTGTCTAAATCTCTTTTATCATTATTATGAACAAAACACTTTGAACCAAATACTTTCATGTGAAAGAGAGATGACTTTTTACCTTTGAGTAACTCATAAGGAGTCATTTTAGTGAATGGCCTTACCATTGAGCGGTTGATGATGTAACAAGCTGTGTTTACCGCTTTTGCCTAAAACCTCCTTGGTAGTTACTTTTTAGCAAACATGGTCTTAGCCATTTCTATGAGAGTTCTGCTCCTCCTCTCGACCACCCCATTTTGTTCAGGGGTTCTTGGTGATAAAAACATATGATTTATTCCTTCAGTCCTGCAAAGATTATCAAAATCAGCATTGTCGAATTCACCACCATGGTCTGAAAGTATGTTGGAAATTTTGAACTTACTGTCTTGCTTTACTTGCATGAAAAGTGCCTGAAACTCATCAAATGCGTCATTTTTTATGTGCAAGGTAAAACACCCATGTGAATCTAGTAAAGTCATCTACCAAAACATAGCTATATCTTTTACCACTTACGCTAGTTGTTTTGGTTGGACCAAACAAGTCCATGAGAATTAGTTCAAGTGGTTTGGATGATAAGCTTTCAATTCTATTTTTAAATGACTTTCTAGTTTATTTGCCTTGTGCACATGCATTACAAATTTTAGAGTTCAGTTTGAATTTAATTTCAGGCAATCCTTTAACAATAGAATGCTTCACCAATTTATGAAGTGTATTGTAACTAGCATGAGCTAGTCTACGATGCCACAAGCATGCTAATTCAGATTTAGGTGCAGCAAGATAAAGATTTATGTGAGCAGGGTCATCTAAGTCAATCATATACACATTGTTGACTCTTTTACCAGAAAACTTGGTTTCTTTTGAATTAGGGTGCAAGATCCTACATTCATTAGAGTCAAAGACTACAGTATGACCTTTATTACAAAACTGACTTATGCTCGGCAAATTATATTCCAGACCATCAATAATCAATACATTATCAATTGAGTTGGAGGGATTCTTACCAACTTTACCTGTACCAATGATCTTTCCCTTGTTGTTCTCTCCAAACGTGACATGACCAGCTTCCTTTTCTACTAAGAGATAGAATTTGGTTCTGTCCCTTGTCATGTGTCTTGAGCAGCCACTATCAAGATACCACCGATTGTGCACGGCTGTAAGACACTCATGTATAAGGAATTCAGTGACAATGTTTGGAGCCCAAGGACAATTGGGTCCTAATAGTCTTCTCATCTCAATAAAGCAAAATAACATAGGCTTTGAAATCCATACTTTCTTAATCTTTTTTTTTCTTGCTTGGTTGGAAGTTCTGGTTTTTCTTTTCTTCATTAACATTGCTTTTCTCTATTTTAGCTTCTTGGGCTTTATGGGTTTTAGGAATGTTGGAAGAGGATTATTTTTTAGACCATCTGTTCCAGTTGGTTGGTCTAGAGGGGTAGGAGGTGTCATAGTACCTAGGTTGTTGAGGTTGGGTGAACCTATGACAATAAGGTTCATAACTACCCCAGACCCATGAAGGTGTCGACCTGTAGGAGGTGAAGTGTCGACCTGTCCCCTATTCTGACCATCTATAACGGTCTCTGGATGAGGGATGTGTCGACCTCCTGTCATGAAAGTGTCGACATGTCTCTCGTTCTACCCATTTATAATGGTCTCTGGATGAGAGATGTGTCGGGTCCCTATAACTTGGGTGTCGACCTGTTGGAGCATACCTAAGGAACTGACTGGTGGTTGACCATGAGGGTGTCAACTTGTCCATAGGGTAGTGCCGACCTGTGCCATTGTTGAAATTCTTTCTACCATTAGGATGTGCAGACCTAGACTTGGGTTGGTGTCGGCCTGCTTGGTGTTGTTGGTGAGCCTTTTTGGGTTTTTCAGGGTTGTTCTTTATAGGCTCTCCCATTTTCTCTTTTCCTTTATTTCTAGCTTTTTCTTGGTTTGGGCTAGGTGTTGTTTTAGAAGTTGATGCTTCAGAAGATGAGACAAAAGTTGTAGTTTTTAAGCCAAAAGCCTTTTTCTTAGTTGGCTCATATCCTAGCCCTTCACTGTTGAAGTTCATTTTAGTCCCTAGTAAAGCATTCAAGTTCTCACTTCTATCAACAAATTTTTCAAGGGCAGTTTGTTTATCTGCTAGGTCTTTTTGAAGCTTTTCATTTTCTTTCAACAGTTGAGAGTTGACTTCTTTAAATGCATCAGATTTTTCATTGCATAGATTGTTACCTTTTACATAGCTTTGCATCTTTAGTTTCAACTCATCAATTTCATCTCTTAGGTTTTCATTTTCATCTTCCAAATCCCACATTTCTTTTCTTCCCTCTTCTAGGTTTTCATTCATTTTTCTTAGATCCTCCAATTCAGTTTCTAGGGAAGTAATCTTTTCATTAAGGGTTTGATCATGCACAATGGAGTCAATCTTCTTCTTTAGGGCTTTGTTTTCTTTTCTATACAGTTCATATTTATCCATTAATTCAAAGTAAGCCTCTTCTCAATCATCAGTAGAAAAATGTTTAAAAGGAGTGCTTACCTCACTATTCTTTTCTCCATTTGCCATCAAGCAGAGATCATCTTTCTCCTCTTCAGAGGAGCTATCTTCATTTTCTTCCTCTTCTTCATCACTCCATGTACACACCATGGCCTGTTTCTTCTTGCCCTTCCACCTGGGCATTGTTTTCTTAACTCCTTCTAGATACTCAGACTTGATGTGTCCTGGTTTCCTGCAAGAATAGCAGACAAGTTTGTCAAATTTTTTTGCATTTTCAGGTCTTGGCCTGAAACCTTTCTTTACCTGAGGCTTCCTCTTTGTGAAGCCTTTACCTTCCTTTCTTAGAAACTTCCTGAACTTTCTTTTTAACATAGCAACTTCATTCTCTTCAGAGTTGCTACTTGAAGGTTCTTCATCTTCAGAGATGTCCTTGGTACTTGGCCCAACTTTGAGAGCCAGAGGCTTCTTCTTACTTACCTCAGCCTTTTTGTTCTTCAAATTCATCTCATAGGTCATCAGGGACCCTATGAGTTCTTCTACCTTGATGGTAGCCAAGTCCTTTGATTCTTCAACCACTGTTGCCTTTGTATGCCATGCAGGAGTTAGGGATCTTAATATCTTTCTCACAATCTCTTGCTCGGAATAGGTCTTACCTAGCTCAGTTAAACCATTAGTGAGCATTGTTAGCCTAGCATACATATCAGAAATGGACTCTTCAGGTTTCATTTTGAATTTTTCATATTCAGAAACTAGCATATTGGCCTTGGTCGTACGTACCTGTGTTGTCCCTTCATATATTACCTCAAGACAGTCCTACATCTCTTTTGCAGTGGCGCATGTAGACACTCTTGAGTATTCTATTGGGTGAAGGGAGCACTACATCATGTGCTTGGCACCCCAGTTCAGTGTAGATCTTCTGATCTGTTTCTTGGTCCATGTTTCTTCATGTTCAGGCAACTCCAATGAACCTTTGCTAATGACTCACCAAATTTCATGATCCTGGGCTCTGATAAAAACCCGCATATGGTTTTTCCAGTAAGGATAGTTTGTCCCAGTGAAAAAGGGAGGTCTATTTATGGAATGCCCTTTGGGGATTGGAATCTCAGTCGCCATATCACGAGTTCTCTCAAGGTCGTTAGACCACATACAGAGAGACTAGCTCTGATACCACGTGTTGAGTAGTGATAGGTAGATCTAGAGGGGAGGGGTGAATAGATCAGCCCCTTCTTCATGAAAATAACAACTAGATAAAAACTTATACCAGTAAAGCAAGAACACACACAAGCTAGCGAGCTAAATGCAAGGAAAATGATCAAGACGTTCCTAAGCAAGCATCTAGCTACAAGACACAATAGAAGGCAAACCACAAGAACGCAAGATTTTAAGGTGGTTCGGCCTCTATCTATGGACCTACATGTTGTGCTCCTGATTTTGATGATGATCACCATGATATGATAGGGTGTATTATTATCTGACAATATGGTAAGTGGCAAGAATTTCTGTTGAACTTTAATGCAGGCAATAGTCAGCGTCGACGCCACAAGATCAAAGGGTCGACGCAGCCTTCAGCTCCTCCAAGTTGAAGCATACTTCATCTAAACTGCGTCTACGCCTCAAGCAAGATAACATCGACGCTGTGACTAGATCTCAAGATGTTTGAGTCATGCGCATGCTAACTGCGTCAACGCCACTCGGATGCAGCGTCGACTCGCATGCCTCCAGAAGATATCTTCACACAGCGTTGACGCTACCAGTTACCAGCGTCGACACAGCGGGTGCCAAAAGACTAAGAAGCTATCTTCACATAGCGTCGACGCCACCAGTTATCAGCGTCAACGCAGTGATAGCCTGAGGTCGTATATCGAAGGAAGATAAGAAGCTGTCTTCACACAGCGTCTACGCATTCAAATGCTGGCGTCGATGCACCCAGTCCCAGACAAGCGCTCGGGCAAAAGGACTGGATTAAGTGGGCCAGCCACGTCTGCAAACGAACTACACTCTCCCTCCTTTAGTCCAGAAGCTTCTCCACATGTGAGCGAATGATTGGGAATCTCGTGGGGCCCAATCTTGCGCGGGAAAAATGAAAAAGGAAATGCAGAAGTGGATCGAAGTGGGATGAGTAGAGGAGATGAATAGAAGAGACTAAGAAGGACTAGTATACAGTGAAGAACGTGGAGAGCCTAGCATCGTGAAGAAGGTCCAGTGCGTGGATTGAAAGATAGGTTCATTCTCCTGGTGAAGAAGATCAGAAGTCGAAGAACCATGAAGGCTTCAGACTGATCTAGTCTCAACAGAAGGGAAGATCACACTCAGATCATACTGTTCAACTCTTCGGGCTCTACTCTCTTCTGCTGCGCAAGAAGTCTGAAGATCCATTGATCAGCATATTCTGAGTTTATCCCTTACCTTGTATTTTCGTTTTCTTATACAATTCTATTCTCGGATTACTATTCCACTGGGATTCAGTGGTCAGATGTGTTCTGATCCAGAGAGTGTTCTGAGATCAGAGTGTGTATAGACTCTGTGTCTACAAGCTGTTCGACAGCGGTTCTAAGACAGGATATAGTTGTCTTCTGCAGATTGGATCTGCAGGTCAGAGAAGGATTCTTCTCTAGTGTTAGCTAAGCTGTAAAGCTCAGAGGTGATCCCCACCGGTTTGGTGAGGGGGTGGACGTAGGTCTCGAGATAGAGACTGAACCACCTTAAAAACTCTGATCTACTGTGGCTTGTGCTTGTGGTTTGTTATTGTGTCTATTGTCTCGTTAGACCACTTAGATATTGCGCTAGCTCTTTAGAGATTCATGAACCGGATTTTTTTTTGTGGTATCACAGAGAGTGCAATTGTCTTATTCCGCTTAAAATTTTTAAGTGGTCAATCTATTCACCCCCTCCCCCTCTAGTTTGACGATCCTCTGCTCCCAACAAGTGGTATCAGAGCACCAGGCTCTCTTGAACGGTTTAACAGCCTAGAGAGAAGTAATGGAGAGCAAAGGATTTATGCCAGAGGGCTATGCTGTGAATAGACCACCATTTTTCGATGGCACTAACTATTCCTATTGGAAGAATCGCATGCAAGTTTTTCTCAGGGCCCAGGACTATGAAGTATGGAAAGTTGTGAGCAAGGGGCCCTACATAATAGAAGGCGACGAAGAATTATGGGTAAAGGAGCAAGTAAGAAAATCAACCGTCAACTGGCAGGCAATGAACATTATGCAATGCTCCCTGCATCCCAAGGAATTCTCGCGCGTCTCCTCATGCGCAAGTGCGAAAGAAATGTGGGATCGACTCAAGGTAATATATGAGGGTACCTCGGAGGTAAGGGAGACCAAGGCTAACATGCTAATTTCTGAATATGAGTCGTTCCATATGAAACCTGAAGAAAGTATTTCTGAGATGTATGCTCGTTTAACCGTACTTGTCAATGGTCTCAAAGGTCTAGGGAAGGCCTATACAGATTATGAGCTGGTGAGAAAGATTCTTAGATCTTTGACATCCGTGTGGCACACAAAAGCCACAGTGGTCGAAGAATCTAGGAATCTTCCCAGGACCACTCCTAATGAGTTGATAGGTTCCCTTATGGCCTATGAGCTAAATTTGAAAAGATCTGATGAGGAAATAAAGAAGAAGAAACCCCTAGCTCTCAAGGCTGCTCCAAGCTGTAAGGAGAGCTCAGATGAGAATCTGACCTCTTCTTCAGACAGTGATTCAGGTGAGATTGCGATGCTCACTAAGAAATTTCAAAAATTCTTACGAAGGGAAGGTAAAGCTGGTCGATTTAGAAGCTATCAAGGTAAAATGAATTCTAAATTTAAATCTGACCAAACTAAGAAATCTGACAAAGTTGTGTGTTATCAATGCAGGAAACAGGGACATATCAAGTCAGAATGCCCCAAAAATTCTAAGAAAGCGTACTCCAAGTTTAAAAATAAAAAACCCAAGGCCATGATCAGTACATGGAGCGATGAAGAAGAGGAAGAGGAGGATAGCACATCAGAGGAAGAAAAAGAAGTAAAGCTATGCCTAATGGCCAGGGGAGAGGATTCTACTGAGGTAAATTCTCCACTTGATGAATTTACTTGTGATGACTGGGAAGAAGCTTTCAATGACCTTATGGATAAATATGATATTGTAAAGAAAGAAAATAAAATGCTTAAAAAGAAGAAAAACCCGGGAAGTCAAGAAAATTTGTCCAATGAAAAGGTTAAAATGCTAGAAGATGAAATTGTTTGTCTAAAGAAAACTCTGAATGAAGAAAATGAATACAGATCTGAATTGATTAAATTAAAAAGAGAGAATGACTTCTTACTAAAAACACATGATGAACTGAAGTTAAGAATGCAAAAACTTGAAAAGGACACCAAAATAGCTGAAGAGAAATATCAAGCTGTAAATGGTGTCAATTTGAAACTTCAGGAAGATTTGAAGAAAGTTGAAAAAGAAAAATTGGACAAACAAACTTCCCTAGAGAAAATGACACAAGGCAAACATAATCTCGATGCCTTAATGGGAACAAAATGCAATGTCGGCAAAGAAGGACTTGGATATAATCCAAGCTCAAAGAAAGAAATTGGACTTAAACTGGTAACCTTCATATCAGAAGAAAAGAAAACTGAGGAGAAACAGGTGGCTGAAGTAAAAACTGTTGAAAGAGACAAAGGGAAACAGATTCAGAAAAATGAAGTGACAAAGGAGAAAGGAAAAGAAAAGATTAATGAATCTCCTAAGGCAAAATTTGCAAAGAATTTAACCAGCTGCAAGCATGTCATTTCATCACCACCTAAGGCCTCCAGCTCCAGACCCTTCGTTCACCAACATAGCACCAGAAAGATTGAAAATACCAAATCTGGCCAGAGTCAGATGCGTCCACGCAAGACCAGTAATGTGTCAATGCAACCTTCATACAATAATAGGTCTTCTGCATATAGGTCTAAGAACTCAACTCAGATGCGTCAACGCTACGAACATGTGGCGTCGACTCGGGCCGAATTCCAAAGAGTCTATAAGAATTGGAACGACCACATGGGTCAACGCATGCAGGGATATGCGTCCACGCACCCATACCACCATGGCCAACACTACAATCAATCTGGGTGGATGGGTCAACGCACACACCACAATGCGTCCACGCATCCTACATTCTATCAAACACATAGGAGCAACTATGGATGGGTGAGTCCACGCATTCATTCAGGAAGGTCGACGCATCCCATGTATGCATATCCTATAAGACAAACACATGATCTTAGGGCAGTCAACCCACATCACCAAGAGGCTCTGTGGAACCAAAATAAACGATGGTTCAATAAAGCAGCTAAAACAACCTTAAAATCAAATCAGAAACCAGCTGCCTCCTCAACTAAAAGCCATCAAAAACCTCAACAAAGACAAATGTGGATTCCTAAGAACCTACTGAATTTCTTGAAGTCTTCCAGTGATCCAATGGGACCCAAGTGTGTTTGGGTTCCAAAATCTTTTGTTTGATGATTCTTGCAGGAATGCCTTGCAGCCATGCACAACAGATGGTATCTTGACAGCGGCTGCTCAAGGCATATGACAGGGGACAAGGCCAAGTTTTGTCTCCTGGTTGAGAAGGATGGAGGATTTGTTACCTTTGGTGGAAACAATAAAGGCAAAATAGTTGGTAAAGGTACAGTTGGCAAAAACCCTTCTACCTCCATTGATGATGTTCTTTTAGTAGAGGGTCTAGAGTATAACTTGCTCAGTATAAGTCAGTTGTGTGATAGAAATAATAAAGTAGTGTTTGATGCAAACACATGCACCATTTTAGAAGAAAAACCAGAAAAAATTAAATTTGTTGGAAAAAGAATAAACAACATGTACATGGTAGATTTAGATGATCCTGCACAGAATAATCTTTGTCTCGCTGTAAATAAAACTGAACTAGCTTGGTTGTGGCACCGTAGGCTAGGACATGCTAGCTATAGTGTACTGCATAAGTTAGCTAAACACAGCATGGTGAATGGCCTGCCTGATGCTTCGTTCAAGAAAAATGACAAAATCTGTAATGCATGCACCCAAGGTAAACAGACTAGGAAGTCATTTAAGACCAAGATAAAGAGTCAGTCCATTAAACCTTTTGAACTCATTCATTTGGATTTATTTGGACCCACTAGAACAGCAAGCATTAGTGGTAATCGATATGGATTTGTCCTAGTAGATGATTTTACTAGATTTACCTGGGTATTCTTTCTAACTCATAAGAATGAGGCATTTGAGGAATTTCAGGCATTCTTTAAGAAAACACAGCAGGAGGGTAAGTTTGTCATTTCTTCCATTATATCAGATCATGGTGGAGAATTTGACAATTCTGAATTTGGAGAATTCTGCAGAGCAACAGGGCTAAATCACAGGTTTCCTTCCCCAAGAACACCTGAACAAAATGGAGTCGTGGAAAGAAGAAACCGAACCCTTGTGGAGATGGGCAGAACCATGCTGATTGAAGGGCAACTCCCAAGGAAGTATTGGGCAGAGGCGGTGAACACTGCATGCTACATTGTAAATTGGGCAATGGTAAGACCACAGTCCAAAAAGACTCCTTATGAAATGCTGAAAGGTAAGAAGCCCTATGTTGCTCATTTTAAAGTTTTTGGTTCAAAATGCTTCGTTCAGAATAATGATAAACGAGCCTTAGATAAGTTTGAACCCAAGAGTGAACCCGCCATATTCTTAGGATACTCCAGTCACTCTAGGGCTTATAGGGTCCTAAATCTGAAGACTCAAACAGTTGAGGAATCACCTCACATTATTTTTGATGAGCTAATTGAAAATTCACAAGTTGAACTGATGCGGGACGGGACCACGGACACGACAAGCTCGCGATCGTCCCTTAACGAGGGAAGCGTCGGATGTGCGCGGTTGAGAAACCGGCAATGAGCTAGGGTGGTCAGCTCTCTTTTGCGCCCGGATCGGGTCACGGGACGGCTTCGCTCTCTCTCGCAGCAGTGATATTATAAATTAAAAGCGAGCTAGGTAACCCTACACATGCTCTCTAGCAGCGGCATAAACAAGCATATATAGAAATAAGCGGAATGCCAAGCAAGGAGCGAATACGATACCTCCACGCGCTCGGCGTGGCGAAGATGGCACCCGGCCGAAACTCGTACTCCCGGGAACTTAATACATTAAGATTACAGCAATACAAGTAAGCCCACTCCACGCAGGGAGGTAACGGGCGACACAAGGGGGCCCGGGAGGACCAATTCCGGGTTGACGGGCGGTTTCCGGGCACGGCTTCGGCTTCGCGCGTACTCGTGCTAGTGGGGCCCACATGTGGACCGGAGGGGTCGTGTGGGACCTGATGCCTCCCCTGGTGTGGGTACACTTGGGAAGCGCTCCCCTAGGATGACGAGTTGCTGGAACGACCGCCGGACGCCGGGCGGCCCTCGGACGACGCTCGCGGGAAACCGGCCACAAGTCTGCACTTGCTGTCTTCTCGCGCGCTGTCCGGCAAGATCGGCTGCTGTGATCAACCCCGTCGTCGGAATGCAACGAGCTCGGCGCCGTTGGAAAGAGGACTCCAAATACTTCGACGTAGGGGCCTTCAGAAAAATTAATCAGATACGTATATCTGACTTATGGAATTTACACCCTTGCTGTAAACAGGCCAGAACTGCAGGGGCAGGTTCTAACTTCTCTGAAAATCACCGTTGACCGGGAAGAAGAGCACCGAATCTGGTGATAATCTCTTCAGCAAAGTTGAAGATCTCTGAGAGAGGAAACCGGGACTATTTTGGGTTTCTTGATTGGACAAGAAATGGATTTTTTGGGATTTTTTGAGTGGACCTGGGTCGGATCTGGGACACTGTGGAAAAATTGCTCACAGGAACTGGTACGAAATTTGAAAAATACCTAGAGACCTTATCAAAAATTAAGAAAATTCATGGTGGTAGACATATGTGGACAGAAGTCTCAGTAATTTTTAGAGACCCAACAAAATTCAAAACATGGGTCGAACAAGGTAGACTCAGAACTGTTGAACAGTAGACAGAACCTGGACAGAACTGAAATCTGAACTTGGACGAAATTCTAAAAATATCTAAAGACTAATTTTTGACTGAAATTTTTTGTGGAGGTAAGGGTTCAAGAGGGGAACCAACCCTGAAAATTGGAGCTTCAGAAGATGAGGGAAGAGAGAGAGACAATTCGGAGAAGAGAGGTCTGTCCAGAGTGGACAGAAAACCGAATTCGTTGGCGACGACGCGTCGGCGGCGAGACGGCGGCGGCGGCGATCACCGGAGTTGCTTCAGAAGTTGGAGGGGATCAAGGGGGAGGGGATTACACTCTAGAAATGGGCTGGAGGTGGAAGAACACCAGGGAGAGAGGGGAGAGGGGCGCAAGCTTCAAGGAGGCAAATGCTGAATTCTTCTTCATTAATTCATTCAAAATGAAAATTACAACCTTATATAGGATGCCAACCAAACTCAATCTCAACCCTTGGATCTAGGGGTTTGGATTGGATGGCTGGGATACAATGAGAATCCCACATTGAATACATTAGTTTAATCAAATTGACCACATGTGTTCAAACTTGGTGTAATTCCATTCAAACACAACCTAACTACAACTACCAAGCCTAATAAGGCCAAAAGAGCATGCGCCCCCCTTCTTGGGCCAAGCCCATTCTTGGGCCAAGAGCCACTCCATATGGCATGCTAGGCATGGGCCATTCCCACTTTGATGGCCCATGAGAGGATGGAATCCCATTTGGGCTTTAAGAGCCTTAATGACCCACTTTGAAACCAAATGGCCCAATATGAAGGAGCCATCTTAAATGGACCTTAAACATGCTACCTAGTTATGGACTCTTCCTAGAAAGAGGCCCATTGGCTTAATTAAGCCTTACAAGGATGGCCCAAAAGAAGGAAATCAAAAATTACACACTTTCAAGCTAATACAACCCATAAAACACACCAATACAAGCTAATACACACTAATACAATCCATAAGCTCATGATGTCCTCATCAATTCTCCCCGGGTGGGAGAAACTCGACCCCGTCGAGTAGGGGTATGGCTGCTCGAGTACTCTGGCGGATCCGTCACCGTGCCAAGTAGCGCGGGTATGCTCCACTCCAAGTGATCGGCACCTGCTCGTTCCACATATACTCGATATGCGCACTGCTATGGCCAAAGGTGGTCACTCCGAAGGGGCACTCTCAACGGAAGGAAACAGTTTAAAGACTCACTAGGAATCACTGCTGAGTCCCTATAGGTGACTGATCCGGGTATAGAAGTAAACCGATCCCATACTCGTCAAGTGAGTCGACTCGCTTCACACTCATAAAAGAACGACAACGAGCTTGCACAAGACACATGCTGACTCACCATGCACTGACACACGAATGCAAACCATGCAAACAATCGACTCAAAATCACCACACAAACAAACCACACAAAGAAAACACACTGACTCAACTATGACCCTAGACACACCTAATGTTAGTCCGGCCCGTACATGGGTGATGGCGGACCAGGACACCCGAATGTGTGCCATGCATGCATCTGACGTAACCGGTGGTTGACATCATGCGGAAATCCTAGACCTCCTAAGGTGGGCCATGCATGCATATGGGATGTGGATGTGGGAGGGCCAAGAGTATCTCCCCTAGTTGATGGTGTATCTTGTAAGGGTACGGGCTTGGTGGGCATAGACGACCCGGCCCGTGGGGAAGGGGTGTGGTAGCGGACTCCCTCGAGGAAGTGAAGTGAATGTGGAGGGTCTAAGGATCCACTAGGGAGTGGGTCAAAGGGATCAAAGAAGGTATGACCCCTTATGGTGGGTTCCCACAAGTCACGGTCCCGCGTGTAGAAGTTTTGAAGGTGTGGATAGTCACCTTCTTGAATTGTGACGGGTGGGACGGGAATCATAGGCAAGAAGTATGATTCCTCCCTCGGACAAAAGGGTATGAATTCGGGCTCGTCCGGTAGAGGGAGAAGTAGAAGAACCTCCGTGGTGACACAACCCACGGTGCACTCGGAGGTAATGGACCCGAAGGCCGGATGGGTGAAGCTAAGACTAGCGGGTTGGTCAAAGCCTCGGGCCAAAAGATGCGTCAACTCCCATTGTGAATCTAATCCCATGACAAGATCATCCAACGTATCAACATGGTGACGAGATCGAAATGTGGTATGGAATAAGTTGACCGGCACTAGTGGTAGTGTGGGGTCCATTGATGGGAAGGGATGTGGGACCAAGCCATCCTTGAGCCATCTAAGAAGTGGCTCGACTATGTAAAGTGTTCCCGTAAGAAACACGGGTGGCTCGGGCTTTGGTAGTTCCCACTTTGATGGTTTCGAATGAAGACTGGAGGTAGATAACAATGGAGCATCCATGGGTGGTGGAGTAGCTTGTGTCCTTTCCCACCAATCCGAAATCATTTTCTTTATTTCCTCTAAGGAGCGGGTTGGAGGAGGGACCTTGGGGTGGACTAGCTCCTTAACTCTCGGCTCGGGTGTGGGCCTAGGCTCGGTTATAAGCGGGACTTCTACTCGGTTGGAGGTGCTTGAGTGGGTTGGGATGGGAGTGCCAAGGGGAGGTTGGTTGGTGGTGCATGGGCGGGCCACTAGATTGGGGTCACTTTGGTGGGCTTGGACGGCGGTGAAGGGGTGGGATTGGGTAGAGGTGTGGCCCACTTGATTGTGGGTGAGTTGGTGGGGTTGGTGAGTGGAATGACCTCCGTGGTTGGAGGTAGGTGGGCGGGGAACGTAGGCCCTCCTAAGCACTCTCTTCATTTCCCACCATGACTTGATGGGCCTTAGATTCCTATCCTCCCTCCAATATTTGATGTCCCTCCAAGTTGCAGCGGCTTCCCCAAAAAGTCGCCTTTTGGCAACATCGACTTGCATGGGCCCGTACATGATGTACACCTCGAAGTAATCATCCATAATGGCTTCCCATTCTAGATAGACACTTGGGTCATCGGACCCGTAGAAATCTCGGGTTTCGGGCCTCGTGGGGTGGTTCGGGTGGTCCTTCCATTTGAGATAGTATCGCCACCATCCGGGAGTTTGGGACTCCATGGGACACGGGGAAACTAGTGGATGGCCATGCCGACACTCGGACCAAAACACTAGACACGACACTAAGTAATGCAAAGTTAGAATGCACTAACTAATGCACACTAAGGACCCTAGACGTAAACCAAGACTCGGTACGTGGCGGAGATAATTGACCCGAAGGTCACTCGCGCAAGTGTGCGGCCTTCCCGATAGGCGTAACCTAACGGTCGGACAACACCTTTTTATATACCGAGTAAAGGGATGTATGCGACCCAAAAATGACTCTTTTTGTTGTTTTAAAAATGTGATGATCCTAAACACGACTTAGACCGACTAATGACTACATGACACGCCTTTTTTTTTTTTTTTGAATGCAAACACCCTAGACTCAACCTGCTCTGATACCAAATTGATGCGGGACGGGACCACGGACACGACAAGCTCGCGATCGTCCCTTAACGAGGGAAGCGTCGGATGTGCGCGGTTGAGAAACCGGCAATGAGCTAGGGTGGTCAGCTCTCTTTTGCGCCCGGATCGGGTCACGGGACGGCTTCGCTCTCTCTCGCAGCAGTGATATTATAAATTAAAAGCGAGCTAGGTAACCCTACACATGCTCTCTAGCAGCGGCATAAACAAGCATATATAGAAATAAGCGGAATGCCAAGCAAGGAGCGAATACGATACCTCCACGCGCTCGGCGTGGCGAAGATGGCACCCGGCCGAAACTCGTACTCCCGGGAACTTAATACATTAAGATTACAGCAATACAAGTAAGCCCACTCCACGCAGGGAGGTAACGGGCGACACAAGGGGGCCCGGGAGGACCAATTCCGGGTTGACGGGCGGTTTCCGGGCACGGCTTCGGCTTCGCGCGTACTCGTGCTAGTGGGGCCCACGTGTGGACCGGAGGGGTCGTGTGGGACCTGATGCCTCCCCTGGTGTGGGTACACTTGGGAAGCGCTCCCCTAGGATGACGAGTTGCTGGAACGACCGCCGGACGCCGGGCGGCCCTCGGACGACGCTCGCGGGAAACCGGCCACAAGTCTGCACTTGCTGTCTTCTCGCGCGCTGTCCGGCAAGATCGGCTGCTGTGATCAACCCCGTCGTCGGAATGCAACGAGCTCAGCGCCGTTGGAAAGAGGACTCCAAATACTTCGACGTAGGGGCCTTCAGAAAAATTAATCAGATACGTATATCTGACTTATGGAATTTACACCCTTGCTGTAAACAGGCCAGAACTGCAGGGGCAGGTTCTGACTTCTCTGAAAATCACCGTTGACCGGGAAGAAGAACACCGAATCTGGTGATAATCTCTTCAGCAAAGTTGAAGATCTCGGAGAGAGGAAACCGGGACTATTTTTGGTTTCTTGATTGGACAAGAAATGGATTTTTTGGGATTTTTTGAGTGGACCTGGGTCGGATCTGGGACACTGTGGAAAAATTGCTCACAGGAACTGGTACGAAATTTGAAAAATACCTAGAGACCTTATCAAAAATTAAGAAAATTCATGGTGGTAGACATATGTGGACAGAAGTCTAAGTAATTTTTAGAGACCCAACAAAATTCAAAACATGGGTCGAACAAGGTAGACTCAGAACTGTTGAACAGTAGACAGAACCTGGACAGAACTGAAATCTGAACTTGGACGAAATTCTAAAAATATCTAAAGACTAATTTTTGACTGAAATTTTTTGTGGAGGTAAGGGTTCAAGAGGGGAACCAACCCTGAAAATTGGAGCTTCAGAAGATGAGGGAAGAGAGAGAGACAATTCGGAGAAGAGAGGTCTGTCCAGAGTGGACAGAAAACCGAATTCGTTGGCGACGACGCGTCGGCGGCGAGACGGCGGCGGCGGCGATCACCGGAGTTGCTTCAGAAGTTGGAGGGGATCAAGGGGGAGGGGATTACACTCTAGAAATGGGCTGGAGGTGGAAGAACACCAGGGAGAGAGGGGAGAGGGGCGCAAGCTTCAAGGAGGCAAATGCTGAATTCTTCTTCATTAATTCATTCAAAATGAAAATTACAACCTTATATAGGATGCCAACCAAACTCAATCTCAACCCTTGGATCTAGGGGTTTGGATTGGATGGCTGGGATACAATGAGAATCCCACATTGAATACATTAGTTTAATCAAATTGACCACATGTGTTCAAACTTGGTGTAATTCCATTCAAACACAACCTAACTACAACTACCAAGCCTAATAAGGCCAAAAGAGCATGCACCCCCCTTCTTGGGCCAAGCCCATTCTTGGGCCAAGAGCCACTCCATATGGCATGCTAGGCATGGGCCATTCCCACTTTGATGGCCCATGAGAGGATGGAATCCCATTTGGGCTTTAAGAGCCTTAATGACCCACTTTGAAACCAAATGGCCCAATATGAAGGAGCCATCTTAAATGGACCTTAAACATGCTACCTAGTTATGGACTCTTCCTAGAAAGAGGCCCATTGGCTTAATTAAGCCTTACAAGGATGGCCCAAAAGAAGGAAATCAAAAATTACACACTTTCAAGCTAATACAACCCATAAAACACACCTATACAAGCTAATACACACTAATACAATCCATAAGCTCATGATGTCCTCATCATGAACCTTCATGCAGGAACAAGGGTGATGAAGACTTCCTTGACAAGCCTGAGGAGGAAGAAACTTTGGAAGGAGATTCAAGACCAAAAGAAGATGAGCCAGAGTCTAGTAATCAGGGTAATGCAGATATTAATGGAGGTGACCCTCTGATTAACATTAGGTTGTTAAGGGATCACCCCTCATCTAGCATAATAGGCAACTTGCATGAACCTGTTAGGACACGCTCTCAAATACAAGAAATGGATAACATGGCACTTGTGTCTCAAACTGAACCCAAGAATGTTGTGGAAGCCTTAAAAGATCCCAACTGGATAAATGCAATGCATGAAGAACTCAACCAATTCATAAGAAATAAAGTATGGCATCTAGTGCCCAGACCCAAGGATCAATCTATAATAGGAACTAAATGGGTCTATAAAAACAAACAAAATGAAAATGGTATAATTGTTAGGAATAAGGCTAGACTGGTTGCACAGGGTTACAATCAAGAGTTCGGTATTGACTTCGAAGAGTCCTTTGCACCAGTAGCCAGATTAGAAGCCATTCGTTTGTTGCTTGCATATGTTGTAAGTCATGGAATAAAATTACAACAAATGGATGTAAAAAGTGCTTTCCTAAATGGAATAATAAAAGAAGAAGTATATGTGGAACAACCCCCTGGATTTGAATGTGCAGAAAATCCTAACCACGTATACAGATTGGACAAAGCATTGTATGGACTCAAGCAGGCACCTCGAGCCTGGTACGACCGGCTCAGCTCCTTTCTCACTGAAAAAGGTTACTCAAGAGGTAAAGTGGACCTGACATTGTTTACAAAGGTAAGGAATTCAGATATCATTTTAGTTCAAATATATGTTGATGACATTGTCTTCGGCTCCACTAAACCTAGTATGTGTAAGGAGTTTGCTAACTTAATGACAACAGAATTTGAAATAAGTCTCATGGGTGAACTTCAATTTTTTCTAGGTTTGCAGATCACCCAACGCAGAGAAGGATGCTCTATTAGTCAGACAAAGTACATCAAGGAGCTACTGAAGAAGTATAAAATAGAAAATCTGAAAGTAATCAGCACTCCCATGTGTACAAACACAACCTTGGATGCAGATCTGAAAGGTACACAAGTTGATGCCAAGACCTATCGAGGTATGATAGGGTCACTTCTATATCTTACTGCATCAAGGCCTGATATTCAATTTTGTGTTTGTATGTGTGCTCGTTTTCAAGCTGATCCTAGAGAATCCCACCTAAGTTCTGTCAAGCGTATTTTTAGATACCTTTCTGGAACTCAAGACCTAGGGATTTGGTATCCTGCATCCTGCACCTTTGACTTGGTATCATATTCGGATGCAGACTATGCTGGATGTAAATTGGACAGAAAAAGCACTAGTGGCTACTGCCAATTTTTGGGTGGGTGCTTGATCTCTTGGGCCTCCAAGAAACAACACTCAGTGGCACTGTCCACTACAGAGGCAGAATATGTCGCTGCAGGGAGCTGTGGCACTCAAGTGTTGTGGATCCAACATCAGCTCCAAGATTACCAAACTGATCTTGGATGTGTCCCAATATTGTGCGATAACACAAGTGCTATAAACCTGGCCAAGAACCCCATCCAGCACTCTAGGACCAAACATATTGAAATCAGACATCACTTCTTAAGAGATGAGGTCAGTAATGGAAGTTTCAAGCTTGTATTTGTAGAATCTGAACGTCAACTAGCTGATATTTTTACCAAGCCTCTCAACAATGAGCATTTTTCATATCTTAGGAGAGAGCTTGGACTCTGCAATTTGAATTCTGAATCTTGAATTGACTGCATGGCCTCATATCTGAATGCTGCTTGATTGCTTTTGTGATGATCATATTTGAAGTCCTGCTATGATAAACTTGTCAATGTTTGAATAAGTCATACACTTAGGGGGAGTATAAAATTTTTTTTTTCTTGGTATTTTGATTCATCTGAAATAAAACCTCAGCATGCTTACAAATTCATCTGTTTTAATCTCTTCCTTCATGCTTGAGTTAAGGGGAAGTAAGGTTTTATGCGGTAACGCACCCGTAAGGATGCGTCCACGCTGCAATGGATTGACTTTGTTTAAATGTTAACCAATCCGTGCAGTATGGCATAGTGCGTCGACGCTTCAGGGATTCTGCGTTGACGCTATGCAAGTAACAGTGTGGTGTGATGGTGATTATGACCTCTCGTCTAGCTCATAGGATTCTCTCGTTCATCCTTCTTGCTAGACTTGTTCTTCTTCAAGTATCACCTTACACTCAATCATGTTCACCTTCTTAATCCCAAGATTTCTTGATGTACTCTCCTTCTATTCCTGAATAAGGGAATTGTCTCAAATGTCCTGGTGAAAAGTTAATGCCTCACATTCAGAGGGAGCTAAGGGAATAATTTCTAATGAAAACAAGTTTCTCTTAGAATAAATTCACACTACTTAATGATATAAAATGTGTGTCCTTCAACGTTTGAACTCACCAGAACTTGAACCTAAAAGTGGTTGAATCTGGAATAAGAACTAAACAAGTTAATGTGACTTGGTTCCTATCATTTTTTTTCCAATTGATCAAAAGTAGAAGGATCTTTCAATATATGGAGATTTAATCGGTATTGTTGCTAAAGTTTGCTTAGATCTAAAACGAGCTTCAAGAAAAAGTGAATCACACAGTGTATCTATTCCTTGCAGAGCAATGGTAGATTTCCACAGAGAAACTTGCTCTAGGCACCAAAGAAGTGTTAAAGAGCAAGTCATGAGGTGGACTACTATCTCTGTCCTTTAATGAAACTTATCCATGTTAGAGCAATGGTGATTCTCAACCGAGAAACTACCTTCCTCACCAATGAAGTGATTGGAAGGCATGTCATGAGGTTGATCACTACCTCTGATTCTAAGCATAATGATTAGCTATGCTGAGTAACCGGGGACTCTGGTGCTTGATAAGCAGGTGTACTCGTGTCACAAGGCTAGCTATATTTAACTGCTAATGGATGGAATCAATAAAATAAATACTAAGACTCATGTGTGATGGTATGAAATCAAAAGGCTCAAAAGATCTAATGAACTTATCCTCAATGCTTCTTAAACTTCTTTCTTCAAAGATTCTTTCAAAATTGAGTAACGAAAGATAAAGTTATGAGAAGATCCCGAGTATGAAGCTAGTTTAGAAATTACTCCAATTCTACACTATTACTGTTCATTTCTGTGATTCAAACTTCGCAGAGGATCAACATTTTATGTCACTAAATGGTTCGAAGCTAATCTAAGAAAATTTATTTTTCATGGGAATTTGAACTGAAGCTATTAAAAATCCCTGAGTTTGAGTGTTTTACATTATGAAACCAGGCTTCTAATGACATTTCCCAATTTCTGCTCTTTTAGATGCATCTTCTATTTTTCACAAATCATGGTCTTGCAGCGTGTATTCACATTATGGCGTCGACGCATCCTATCTCTTAAGGTCGATGCCTCTGTGTTTTTCCTATACACTTTTGTGCATAAGTGCTCATAGCGTCGACGCTTTGATTTCCTCGCGTCGACGCATCCACTCTATCTAGGTTCTTTTGGTTGTGAACTAGATCCGTTACCCGATTACCCAATAACAAGATTGGGGGTTTCGCGTGTCACCCGGTTAAAACCCTCAACCGAGGGAACAGTCGGCTACTTTTCATTCATCCTTCTGAGGCACGACGGTTCCTCTCCTTCCTCTGTAACACCTCTTGACTGTTCTTCTTCTCCTCTATCCATGAAAATGGCTCTCGCCTACTCCAGGAAGGGTAAGAAGCCTGTTGAGGAACCATCTTCGGCTCCTCCAGCTCCTGCCATCGCTGCTGAAGCCCAAGTTTATGAATCACCTGCGGCGGCTCCTCCTCCTACATCTTCTTCTTCGCTTAAACGCAAAGATAAGGGGAAGCGTCCACGCAGCCCCTCCCCTCCTTCCAAGAAGAAGAAGGTCCGATCGTCCTCCAAGCCCTCATCTTCACAGAAGAAAGTCTTCTCCAAAAAATCCAGGTCTGGGGTTTCCGTCTCCGCTCCTTCTTCTGGTAAAGATGAACCCCTGAAGGTTTTAATTCCTCGATATATCCTTGACTCGGACGAAGCCTTTCATGCTGTCTTCCCTGAGATTAGACCCACTTTGGAGTTTCAAGGTTGGTGGGGTTTTGCCACCAAGTACTCCGTCTATTATCCTTCTCTTGTCAGGGAGTTTTACCGCAATTTATGCCATCAACCCGAACGTGGTAGACTGATCAGCTCTGTTCAGGGAATTAAGTTTGAACTTACTGCTAGTTTGCTCGCCAAAGTATGGAAGATTCCTATGCAGGGGGCCGAACTTCACTCATTTCCATTGAATGAACATGAAGCGTTTGCTGTTTTGACCGGCCAGACAGAGGACCCTTCAGACATTAAGCAGACCCATTTGTCTAGCTTAAAAGCTAACCAGTTTTCACCTCATGTTCGACTCCTGCACCATATATGCACTTCCATTTGTACCCCTCAGAGCAGTGGTCGTGAAAGGGTTACAATCATGCAGAGATTTTTACTATACTGCATGTTGAAAGAAATCAATGTGTCGTTGATTGATGTAATCATCCAGACAATGGGGACTTGCCTGGACAACTCTAGGACTCTGCCCTACGCAGCACATCTCACAGCCTTGTTCAGAAAGGTTGGAGTTCAGTTTGGCAATGAAAAGAAGTGTGTTGTTCCTAGAGGCAATGTGTACTCCATGTCGTTTGTTCAGAATTTTATGGGTGTCAAAATTGTAGATGGCAGGCCAGTCAGAGTGCTGCTAAGTCAACAATCTTCTGACAGGGCAGCTGCTCCTCCTCCTGAGCCCGAACCAGAGTCAGTCAGGATATCTCCTGAACCTGTTGCTTCTTCTCCACATTGGGAGGGTCAGGAAAGAGTTGTGGACTTTGAGGTCCAAGGTGCAACACAAGCTCCAGCCAGGTCACCTCCACCTTTTGACACTCAGGATAGGCATGCTCATACTGTTGATAGTGAGCAGGTTTTTCCTTCGTATGTGGTGGAGTCTCCCAATGATGCTGATGAGGAAGGATTTCAATCTACAGTACCCCCTTTTCAAGATGATGAGCCTGAATGGTTTGACATTAGAGGGGAACCCAAGTCTCAGTGGGAACAAGGTGAGTCTAGCTCACATAATCTGCATAGAGAACTTGGGTCCAGTAGCCAACAACCTCAGGATGATTATTTTCAGGCTCCTCCTGGTGCAACTGAAAAGGAATTACTTGTTCACCTCATCCGAATGATGCAGCATCAAGGGGATAAGCTTAACTCCTTTATTCTGTATACTGACTTTCAGCTGGAACGACTGTATAAAAGAATTGTCTTATCTGAAATTTCGATGATGGTCTTCTGGAGAGACTATATGAAGGCCAAGCAGAAAACTGACAAAGCAATGAGGAAGGTCCTGCAGAGTGTTGCAAAGATTGTCAACAAGATTGCAGAGTTAGTTTCCAATATGCACTCTACGCAGTTGTCTTCTCTTCAGACCATGGCCAAGATGCAATCCATGTGCTATGATATTCAAATTGCTATGGTTACTTTGCAGTCTCAAGTCACCTCAACTCCCACAGGTTTTCAAGACGTGTTTAACAAGCTGTCTAGTCTTTCATCCTCGATGGAAACTATGTGCGGTACGCTTGAGTCGTTGACACGAGGATCTGACGATGTCCGCTCCGAGCTGGGAGGTCTTAAAAGCACTCTTTTATTTCAGTTGGGCGAGCTTTCACAGACAATTCAAGCTCTGCATGCCCAGCAGACCTTCTCATCTCATCGTCCTCCACCTCCACCGGGCCAGTCATCTAGTCACTCCTGTAGGAGACATTCTCAGTATTTCCCTTAGTAATGGTCTGAATACTCTGTTTTTCTTACTTGACTTCTAGCCTCCCCTTCTTGCTGATGTCCAAGGGGGAGACAATCACAATCTTGTCTTGTGAATGCACTTCGTTCTGTTTTATAATTAAAATTGATCATATGCGTAAGTGAATGATGAATGAGCTGAATGTGATACCTATGGTTATGCATGCCTCTGCTTAATTGATTATTGTATTGCATGATCATTAAAGTGCCAGAACTTCATCATGGTTGCCATCATCAAAAAGGGGGAGATTGTTGTGCTCCTGATTTTGATGATGATCACCATGATATGACAGGGTGTATTATTATCTGACAATATGGTAAGTGGCAAGAATTTCTGTTGAACTTTAATGCATGCAATAGTCAGCGTCGACGCCACAAGATCAAAGGGTCGACGCAGCCTTCAGCTCCTCCAAGTTGAAGCATACTTCATCTAAACTGCGTCTACGCCTCAAGCAAGATAACGTCGACGCTGTGACTAGATCTCAAGATGTTTGAGTCATGTGCATGCTAACTGCGTCAACGCCACTCGGATGCAGCGTCGACTCGCATGCCTCCAGAAGATATCTTCACACAGCGTTGACGCTACCAGCTACCAGCGTCGACGCAGCGGGTGCCAAAAGACTAAGAAGCTATCTTCACATAGCGTCGACGCCACCAGTTATCAGCGTCAACGTAGTGATAGCCTGAGGTCGTATATCGAAGGAAGATAAGAAGCTGTCTTTACACAGCGTCTACGCATTCAAATGCTGGCGTCGATGCACCCAGTCCCAGACAAGCGCTCGGGCAAAAGGACTGGATTAAGTGGGCCAGCCACGTCTGCAAACGAACTACACTCTCCCTCCTTTAGTCCAGAAGCTTCTCCACACGTGAGCGAATGATTGGGAATCTCGTGGGGCCTAATCTTGCGCGGGAAAAATGAAAAAGGAAATGCAGAAGTGGATCGAAGTGGGATGAGTAGAGGAGATGAATAGAAGAGACTAAGAAGGACTAGTATACAGTGAAGAACGTGGAGAGCCTAGCATCGTGAAGAAGGTCCAGTGCGTGGATTGAAAGATAGGTTCATTCTCCTGGTGAAGAAGATCAGAAGCCGAGGAACCATGAAGGCTTCAGACTGATCTAGTCTCAACAGAAGGGAAGATCACACTCAGATCATACTGTTCAACTCTTCGGGCTCTACTCTCTTCTGCTGCGCAAGAAGTCTGAAGATCCATTGATCAGCATATTCTGAGTTTATCCCTTACCTTGTATTTTCATTTTCTTATACAATTCTATTCTCGGATTACTATTCCACTGGGATTCAGTGGTCAGATGTGTTCTGATCCAGAGAGTGTTCTGAGATCAGAGTGTGTATAGACTCTGTGTCTACAAGCTGTTCGACAGCGGTTCTAAGACAGGATATAGTTGTCTTCTGCAGATTGGATCTGCAGGTCAGAGAAGGATTCTTCTCTGGTGTTAGCTAAGCTGTAAAGCTCAGCGGTGATCCCCACCGGTTTGGTGAGGGGGTGGACGTAGGTCTCGAGATAGAGACTGAACCACCTTAAAAACTCTGATCTACTGTGGCTTGTGCTTGTGGTTTGTTATTGTGTCTATTGTCTCGTTAGACCGCTTAGATATTGCGCTAGCTCTTTAGAGATTCACGAACCGGATTTTTTTTTGTGGTATCACAGAGAGTGCAATTGTCTTATTCCGCTTAAAATTTTTAAGTGGTCAATCTATTCACCCCCTCCCCCTCTAGTTTGACGATCCTCTGCTCCCAACACTACGTCCACCCCTCACTTCAACCAAGTGAGGCTTCACTAGTGCAAAGGCACTACCACTGATTCACAGCTTCTAACAGAGAGACAAACTCTCTCAACTCCCCTGCCAAACAGCTTGATAGTACACAACCCAAATCCTACAGACCGGTAAACACACCGTCTGTCTTCCTACTCGTAGGTAGGGAGCAATAGTAAGAATATGTGTTTTTCATAAAAACAAAACTGAAAAGAGCAACCATACAGAGTATGGCTATGAAGTTCTATGGGAGAGAAACTCCTGTCTGGGAGAGAACTGGATGATGCCTGGGTTCTCTTCTTCTTCTTCCTGGTTCTTCACCACGACCACAAGAGGAAACGATGAACTTGGTTCCCAGCTTTCAACGGCACCTGACGAAGCTTCAACAGATGCTATCTTCCCTACTGTGAGAGATCCTGAGGTGAAGAAGACGGTCTGTTGCATTGCAGTCACGCCAGCAACACAAGGAAGGAGATATCTCCCGGAGCCAGCTTCTTCGCTGCTCTTCTCTCCTTCTCTTGTTCTTCTCTCTACTTCTGTGTTCTTCGAACTGGAGCTTGCTCTTCCTTCTATATGTGTAGCTCACGATCTCTCCAGCCTTATCCTTTTCGGAACCCCATGGGCAGGACGTCGCATTCTACGTTCCCTTTTTGCTTCAACAGGTTCTTGTCCTTTTCTCCCGTGCGTACCACATTCGTGGGTAGGTAGGGAACCAAAACTGCAAATGTACTAGCATCAGAAGGGTTCCTCTGCCAGCCAATCAGATCCTCTGACAAAGTGGGCTTCTAGAAGCTTTTTCAAGTGCGATCGAATCCTCCACGACCGGTTGCGGATCTAGAAAAGCGGACGCTACGGGATCCAGATCCGTTCTGGGCGAGCTTGAAGGTGTCGACACTTTCAGACAAAGTGTCGACACATCTCGTTAGAATCCTGAAGAAATGTGGCTTCCAAGAAGAACAGGTCGACACATCGATTGCCGTGTGTCGACACATGCACCACACTCACGTGTGGCTCGAGCCTCCATGTCGAGGCTTCACTTGGAAGTGTCGGGGTAGGTGCGCCAGGCAGAGATGAAGCCCGTTGCGCTGAGCCGAGGGTGTCGACACTTTTTCCACAGGGTGTTGACACATGATCCCAAACAGAACCTCGACAGAAATGGTTCAATCACAAATTTCTTCCAGATGTGTCGACATGTTATAGGAGGTGTCGACACTCTGCTCAAGCCAGAGCTCAAACAGAAATAGCTTCAAGGACAAGTTTCTTCTTGAGGTGTCGACACGTCCAATTGACAGGTCGACACTTTGAGGGTACATTACCTGTACTTGTCCAGACAAGAACTTAAACAAAATAGTTAGTCATACCATAAAGATTTAACAATGGATTATGGTTTGTTATCATCAAAACCAGGGGACACAATAGAATCTTGTCGGGGTTGGCCTCGATCCCGTATTGAGTCACTAGGAAACCCAAGAATTTCTCGGATCAAACTCCAAAGGCGCATTTAGCTGGGTTGAGCTTCATGTTGCACCTTAGAAGGGTGCCGAAGGTTTCAGCTAGGTCAGCGAAGTGGTCCTCGGCCTTAGGCATTTTGACGAGCATATCGTCGATGTAGACTTCGACGTTCCGACCGATTTTTCCCTCAAAAATGTGGTTGATCAACCTCTGGTACGTTGCTCCGGCGTTCTTCAGCCCGAAAGACATTCGGGTGTAGCAGTGTACGCCGAAGTCGGTGATAAAGGGTATCTTCTCGATGTCTTCAGGATCCATTCGGATCTGATGGTAGCCGGTGTAGGCATCCCGAAAACTGAGCAATTCTTTACAGGAGGTCAAGTCGACTAGTTGGTCGATGTTCGACAGTGGGTAACAATCTTTCGGAGTGGCTTTATTGAGTTCGGTGAAGTCCACACACATTCTCCATTTGCCTAAAGCTTTTGGTACTAAGACAACATTGGCGAGCCACGTCGGGTAAAGGACCGGATGAAATAGGCCGATTTTCTTCCCCTTAACAATCTGCTCTTTAATGATCGACTGCTTCTCTGGGGCATGCTTTCTTCTGCGTTGCTGGACGGGTTTCACCGAAGGGTCAATGTTAAGCTTGTGTACCACCATCTCCCCAAGGATCCCGGGAAGTTGCTCATCAGACCACACGAAGACTTGGATGTACTCCGAAAGAAAATCTTTATATTACTCTTGTACATCAGGTGGTAAATCAGCTCCAATCTTTACTCCTAGGGTTGGGTCATCTTTGAGGAAGACCGTCAGCAATTCGCCGCCGGGCTCGGATGTTGTCGGTTCATCTTTGGCTCCCTCGACCTTTTTCTTTTTTCCTTCTGGCCTTATGGCTTCGACCAAGATTATGTAGCACCTTCTAGCCATTGCCTGGTTACCTCGGACTTCCCCGATGTTGTATTTGGTGGGAAACTTCATTTTTTTGGTGATAGGTGGAGGGCACTGCCTTTGTTCGGTTGAGGATACATCGGCCGAAGATGGCATTATAGGCCGACATCCCCTTAATCACTATGAAGTCCACCATAACCGTGGCGGTCTTAGGAGGGGTGTCAATAGTGACCGACAGGCTTAGGGCTCTCTCAGGATAGGTTGCCTGGCCATTGAACACGCAGAGGAGGGTTCGAATTGGGCGGAGCTTGGATGGGTTTTCACCCATCTTAAGGAAACATTCGTACGAGAGTACATCGTGGGCGCTACCATTGTCAACCAATATCCTATATACGTTACAATGGTTTATAGTAGCCGATACTACAAGAGCGTCATCGTGCGGGGTAGACAACCATTCCAGGTCTTGGTTAGAGAACACTAGGGCTTGCTGCTCGCTCGCCGGCGGGGCTTTGGGGGGCTCGGAGGCCCTGCTCCCCCGTTCAGCGTGACGCTTCCTTCCTCGACTACTGCCTCCTCCTGATGCCGTGCTACCAGAAATAACATTGATATGGACTCCGTGGGGGTGATTGTCAATTTCTTCTGGGACGCCACGATCCTCCTTCTGCTCGGACATGTATCGAGATAAGTGCCCCTGATGGACGAGACACTCGATCTCATCCTTGAGCTGGTGACAATCTCTAGTATGGTGCCTGTGGTCATTGTGAAACTTAAAATGCTTGCGGCGGTTGCGGTGCTTGGCCTTCATAGGCTCAGGTTGGCAGAGAAGGCCCGAGCCCTTGATGTCTTCGTATATCTCATAGACGGGGGCGGATAGAGGGGTGTACTGCTCGTATTTTCGAGGGGGCTCCCTGTGGTCTCCGTCTTGATTCCGCCTTTTCCCCTGGCCCGAGCCTTGCTCAGATGGTCGCTTCTTATCCCCTTCCCAACCTGAGCTTGTTGTGCCGTGGCAAGCGCTGAGGACTTCCTCGCACTCCCCGTGACACAAGGCTAGGGTCACTAGATCGACGAGAGAGGTGAGAGGATGGAGGACTAGTTCTCATCGGAGATTCTCATCACGGGTGCCTCCGGTCAATGTGGTGATGGCTGAGGCGACATCCAGGTGAGGGATACGCTGGGCTTCCGATTTAAATCAGTTGATATAAGCCTGAAGCTTTTCCGCATGTGCCTGCTTTAGCGCCAACAGCCCCGCTATTGACCTTGAAGGGCCGCTGCCGGCGAAGCTTTCCTTAAATACTCGCCCTAACCGCCTGAAGTCATGAATACTACCGAGGGCGAGTGCTCAGAACCAGGCTTGAGCGCCCTGGACCAAGGTGGTCACGAACACTCGGCACTTGATAGCATCGGAAGCCCCGTGCAGGGTCATCAGGGCGTCGAAGCTCTCGTAGTGATCGGCCGGGTCTCCCTGGCCGTCATATGACTTGAAGGTTGGCAGTGAGAGTCTGGGGGAGATCTAGGCCTTCAAGATTTGGTCGGAGAATGGGGATTGCTCCTTGTCATCCTTGGTTGAAGTCTTCTGCAAGGCGCGGAGGGCGTGCTCTTGTTTCACGAAATGACATTCAAAGTCTTACAGTCGGAGGGATAACTCCGGTTACCGCTGGGCCAAGGGGCTGTGAGGGCGTCCTTGCTGGCTGCCTCATCATCCATCAGGGGCATCAGTCTCTGGGAGCTGCTGGCGCGTCCTGGGCCTTTCTCTCCTCGGGGTGGAGGAGGCTTCTTGCTCTAGAGGAGGGGCGTGCGAAGGTCCTCCCGACCTATTGCGTATAAGCCATCGTCCCCGGAGGGTGAAGCGGCCTCTAGCTGTTTGTTGGGAAGCTTCTCCACGGGGGGAACTTTCCCCAAGAAGTCGTGACTTCTCCTCCCTAGCCGCCTGGATCCTCATTAATTCTACGATGATATCCAATTTTGCGTTGAGGGTTTGGAGAGCGTTAGAACTCCCGTTGGGGGGTTGCACCCCCATGGCTAATGGAGGCAACTCGTCGACTTGGTTGTTGTCGTTAGGGGGGAGGTTTTCCATGGGATGGGAAGGCACAGGTTCTCCTTCCTCTGTCACCATGGTCCTTCCCTTGTCACCGGCGATCCCCCTACCAGAAGTTTTTCGCACCATGATGGCTCTTCGCTCGTTTCCGACAGACGGCGCCAGATGAAGAGGCGTAATCTCGCGCTGATCCTAAGTCATGAGATCTTGGGGGAATCCTTGATCACAGCCACCACGCTTAGATGAAAATAGATCAGGGGTGCCCAGGGATGAGACCCTGGGGAAAACCCTCTGATGCTTAAGTCAGTAAATATGATAGAGCACGGGTGCCAGGGGAGGTGGTAGGAGAAGAAGAGGGCGCGAGATTATTCTCCTCCAAGAGATGTGGTGGTTCTCACTCAGGATCGATGCTTACCTTCTTGGAGAGTCTCCCTGGGGTTTATATAGCGATCCGCTTAATGTAGGAGTCCAGGGAGTTGAGGGGATTCAGGGGGGTTACGTCCTCATCGTGGGCACTTTATGGCACAAGGACTCTTGCTCTCCCTTATCCCTTGGAGTTCCCTGCTCCTAAAGGATGCGTAATGGATGCTTGGATAAGCTTCCCACAGCCGGTCAGAGCATGGGACGCTTGCTCAGAGTTTTCTCTCGAGCGATGGGTGCGTAGCTTGGATATGTTACGCTGGGCCCCCGCAGGGGCCTTCTCGACCGATCTGTCGCTCTGACTTCCGGACCCGGGGGTCACATAGGAAGTGCTAGTCTGAGTGAGTTTGGGCTTAAAGTAAGTGGGCCCAAAATGGGGATGTCACTTTGGAGAGCTGGGCCTAGTTTGGTCAAACTGGACATAGTTGGGCCGTTCTCTTGGGTGGTGGATTTTCCCCCTCTCCAGTACCCTAAAAATCTTAGAACCCTTATTTGTCACATCACTCTAAAGAAATGTGATACTTTAGCCCTCATAGAGTGTTGTTTCTGGCCTCTTTGAGAAGTATGTTCTACCTGGAAACGGCGACCAAGACTTGGGCGCCAAAAGGAATTGGCGACTAGTCAGTGGGCGTAGTTTACTATTTTAGCGACCTTACACTGGACGCTAATTATGAATGAGTCACCGCTTGAAGTGTCGCTAATTCTTCGCGCCTGTACCATTCATAGGAATGAGCGACCACTATAGTGGACGTTATTTCTGTAATTGATGGTGACTGAGTAGACGCCAATTGTCCAGTTTCATGATATATCATCATTTTTCATGCGATTTATCAGTTTGTCATTCTTGTTCAAGTTCTGTCCTTGAACTCTTTCATTCTATGAAATCTACCTTATCATCCTACAATGGATTATTCCCTTGGAACTCTACATTGGTTATAAAACTATAGTGGATGTCCAAATATATAGATGACTCAATGCTAGTGTATATAGGACTCGATCTGGTCCTGGGAGGAGCACCCAAAAGTACTTGTGCCCGTGGGAGCTATATTGATCATGGTGTGGCATTGCACCGAAGTGCATGACTTGCTTGATTATGGCATTCCACAAATCTCGTGTTTGACTTGACTTGACAAGACTTGCGTGGCCCGGAATGGGTATATACTTGCTTGAAATTATCATAGCCAATTCACATGACATGACTTGATATTTGCATGCTTGACAATCTTGATATACTTCACATGATTATCTTGAAATCTTGCTAGTTCATCTATATTATTTCTTTCTACTCTACTCTAGACATTATCTAGCGTACATGCATCACTATACTTGCATAGTTCATGTAACATGTAATTTACCTAAAGCAAGCTTGATCTTGAGATATATTTCTTACTGAGCGTTCGCTCACCCTAGTTTTTCCCCTATTTTTCAAGTAATTCTGAAGATGAAGATCACTCGGATGGGAATGGACACGAGTGAAGAGCGTAGAGCTGTTCCAACTATTGGAGATGTTACCTAGTCGTGTCTTTTCATCTTTCTTGAGTCAATCATTGTATTTTCCTCTTTATTTAGTCAAGTTTGTCTTCAAGTGTTTTTTTTCTTTGAAGGATTATGTGTGGAACTAGTTGAAGTTATTAATGGAATAAAGGATTTGGTTTATTATCTCTACTTTTGCGCACTATGTCTTATGAGTCGAATTACCTCGTGCTCTGATTGACATGAATGATATAAACTCGTCACGCATACCAGGTACCTTCCGCACTCGGGACATGACAGTTTTTGTGGTATCAGAGCCTAGGATATTCAATTCCTAAGAAACCAAGTCCAAGGAGAGGTTATACCTATTACCCGGTGAGATTGGGTAGAGCCATGGGTTATGTTAACTTAGAATATAAGACCTTTGGTTAAACATATATTAATATAGTTACTTAAATCTTGTAGGAGCATGGGTGTCGAACGTGCTTAGTGGTGTGATATGTAACGCACTGTCCAAGGTCTTACCCAGGTGCTACAACAAGTGGTGCAAGGCAGTGCAAACAGTGAAGCGGGTGATCTCCACCGTAGTTTCCGCAATATGAACCCGCCGAAGTTCACCTGCTCGTCTGACCTCGACGATGCAGAGAACTGGATTAAGGAGACTAAGAGAATATTCCATGTGAGGCAATGCATGGATGAGGAGAAGGTTCTACTAGCGACCTTCCAATTACAACGGGATGCCCGATTCTGGTGGGAATTGGTAGAAGCTACATTGCCTCATGATCACATCACATGGGGCGAGTTCGTGGAATACTTCAATAGCAAGCACTTTTATGATAGATTATAAGAAAAGAAAGCCATGAAATTTTCCACACTCAAGCAAAGGACTCTATCAGTGGCGGAGTACGAGGCCCAATTCTCCCGTCTGTCTAGGTATGCACCACATCTAGTGTATACGGAGAAGATGAAAGCTAGAAGGTTTCTTAATGGGCTTCGGCCGCAATACATTACACAATTGGTGTCGATGGACATTGAAGTCTATTCGGAGATGGCGCGAAGAGCCCAGTTGTGAGAAGATGCCACGGAGTTGTCCGATCGGATCTGTGGGAAGGACAAAAAGGAGCATGTTACAAGCTCCAGTTCATTAAAGCCGACCTTCAAGAAGAAGAGAACTAGTAACGGAGGAGATTCCCCCAATAGAAGAAGCTTAAGAAGGGTAGCAAGCCCTTTTCTATTACTACTACACCTTCCAAAGAGGTGTGCAAGCATTGTCACAAGGCCGGCCATAAGGCCGAGGAGTGCTGGAGGAGATTAGGAGCATGTCTTCGATGCGGGAGCCGCGATCACCAGATTCCCAATTGTCCCTTACTTAATGAACAAGCCAATGAAGAGAAAGGAGAATCTCTCATGATAAGAGGAATGATAACATGTTTCATCATGGTCAGAAACTCCATACATATGATTATATGTATAAGAAAAACTTTAAGTCACCTGTTTCATGTCATTACTATGGAAAGTTTGGGCATTCCATGTTTAATTGCCATTTTATAAAGTATGATGATAAAATCCCAAAGATTGTGGAAAGGTTCTTTAAATAGTGGTGCTAACACTTCAGGACCCAAGAACTCTTGGGTACCTAAATCTGTAAAATAAGAATCTGTTTTGCAGGTGTGTCTTGGGGCTGAGGAATAAATAGGGGTCTAATAAGCCAAGGCACCTGAGTATGGTAAAACCCCACTTCTGCACTTGATAGGTTTGGTCATTTGAGCTTTAAATAATCTCCTTTAGATAGCTACATATCATGTTTGATTTGTTAATTAAAATTTCATACATAGAAGTTTACATTTGCATCTGTCACTTAAGTCTGTCAATGAATATTATGGATAAACTGAGTACATATTGGTCTGAAAATGAATTGCATGACAGAGTCTAAAAATCTGAAGTGTATATAGTTGGTGCATGCACATACCAATTGCATTTGATTGATACTTGTCACAATACATTCATTGAAAATTTGCTGAATATGTTCTTCATCCGCATACATGTATGTTTGGCAATCTAACAATTGAGATGCATATAGGACTGCATTTGTACTATGCAGCACATACATGATCAGCAAACTGTCATTCATTTAAGATGCATATAGGACTGCATCTGCATTGGATTGTCATGCATGACCCTTGGTATATAAATAGTGAGATACTGAAGGGCAGATGCAATCAGTCTTGAGGTTCTTTCTATGTGTGAGGTGGTCTTTAGACCAAGTCCTCCGCCTGGTACCATAGGTCAAGTTGCACATTAGAGCAGTCTAGTTGTTTATGAGCATATCTCCGTATGTTTCTAATGTTCTACATATGCTGCATTTGGAGATGCATATAGATAGGGGGAGTCACCCTAGGAAATTCCTTTGGTTCATGCATATTTGTTTAAAGATTAATACCATGCATTTACTGAGGGGGAGCTGGATGTCTGAGATTCAATCTACTTGAAAGTCTCCTGGTTCTTCTGCAATTTCTTTGAGCTTATCATTCTTCCTTACTGTTACCTATCATCTTTCACTCAGCTGCTACATCAGTGTTCGCACTCCTGCTAAGTTCTATCTGCTGCTTGTTGAAATTGACTACTTTAGAAATTCTTTTGTCTTGAATTCCATACTCCTAATAGATGACAACTACTGTGCAATAATATTCTTGTCTTTAACCTCTGTCATATTGTCTCCAGATGTCAACTTCTCACCTGATTTCCATTTGTATCAATTGGTATCAGCTATTCTCATGTCCTTGGAAATCATTATGGCTGACATATTGTCTTCTTTATCACCATTAGCTGCTTGACCGACTTCTATGGCTAAACTTTGTGATCATACCTTCTGAAATCATTTCATATGTTGCATGCTTCCTGATGCCGTTATTTCTATTGCTAGATATGTTGGCTGCTTTTCGAATATTGTATTTGGTTGAAAATTCTTGAAGATTTCAATGTGCATATCTTGATCATAAATCTGAGAACATCTAAATGAAGAATCTTCTAATATACAGGTTTTTGATTGTCTGAAAGATCAAAGTGGTTTAAATTTTAATGTAGTCATTGAGTTTGGATATGAATAACTTGAAAATATCTGAGTCAGTTTTTTTAAATCTTAACCAACTATTTCATGTTGTGGCTTGTAAAATCTTCTGAAAATCTGAAAACTTTGATATCATGACCTTCTTTGGTTGAGATATACGATGTGAGTATTATTTTTAAACATCTGTACAATCTAAAAAATGTCCAAAAAGGAAAATGAAGACAGAGCAATGACTTTGGCAACCGAGAAACCATGTCCAAAGGACTGAGTCATGAAGTGCCATAGTTAACTCTGCTGAAAATATATTGAAAAATATGTAAAATTTATGGCAGAGCAATGGCATGGAGTGTTGAGTAACTGGGGATTCATGCCTCTAACCAAGGTGTCTCCTCATGAAAAAAGACACTTTTGTTCCTAACTATGTTCTCTGGTTGAGAGGCAACATGGTCATCACACTGAGTAACTTGGTCACTTCACCTCAGACGTGTTGTGCCTCACGTATAAAGGTGTTGATTCAATCAAAATTGCTCATAGTAAAGTTAATTATTGAGAAATAGAAAAATATGAAAATATTTGCAAAAAAAAAATTTGAAGGATACCTGGACAAATTCAAACGTATTCATGTTCTTTAATCTCAATACTACGCTGGGTTATTTTCTGGCACGTTTTGGGCTAATTTTATGGGTAGCCTCCCTCCCTGGCTAGGTCCGAATTGATTCAGAGCTTAATGGGACTTGGCTTTGGTTGATTGAGCTTTTCTATGAGTTTCAAGCGCCCCTGTACATGTGCGGTCGTTCTCCAGTCGTTCAACTATATGTGCGGTTGATACAGGGCCATTCACATATTTATGGGATATTTGGCTGATTTTCTGAATTATCACCGACAAGCATATATACGGCCTATACATAGCCGCATAAGACCATTGTGCGGTACATACTAAGCCGTCTATCTCTCAAGAGTCCTAACGTCGCTGGTTTTCAGATAATTATCTAATTATCTTATTTATGCTGAATTATCACCGACAGGAATGGACGGTTTCCTCTTGGCCGCTCTACCTTTGAAAGGTCTGCTATCAACCGTTCATCTATCAGAGTCCAACGGCGAAGATTTCGGTCAGTTCAATGGATATTTGGATAATATTTGATATTTATTTGAATTTCCACCGACAGGGTTGGACGGCCTATGGTATGGCCGCACATCAGGTTGAGTGGTCTATCGTACGACCGTTTATCCTCTCGATTCCTGAAAGATTAACGGGTTTCTCTCTCTATTCGTGATTTTATCCCAAACTTCTCCCGTCATTTTCTCCGTGGATATTGAGCCATTTCGAGTGCCGTTTCTTTTGGATGAGAGATAATTGAATTATCTTCATCTTTCCTTTGATTATCTCGACCTGAAAATGCTTCTAAACCCCAATTTTGGGGCTAGCTTCCTAGGCTCCATAAATAGACCCTAAAGGCCGGGGTTTGAAAGGGGCGAGAAGATTTCAGGTCACGGCGAAGCCCTGCCGAATCCTTGAGTGACCTATGACCAGGGAGGGAGGCCTTCTACATCCATACAGGCCTCCGGTCCAGGGAGTAGCTTTTGTTTTGAGTCCTTTTTTTATATTTGATAGTCCGTCATTCCCTTTTGGTTGCATGCATCATTCTCCTCATTTTTCTTCACTTGCACTGTCACTCACACATCCTCCCACGTTTTTGACACCCCCAGGGGTTTAAAACTCCCCAGGTATCCCCCACTTCATTTAGTTATGATTATTTATTTCCGTTTGAGCACTTTCTAGACTTTTCAATTTTAATTTGGGTTTTCTCTTTGTGTTTCCACGTTGCTTTGCAGGTCAGCACTACACTAACACGAGGCCCATCCTTTCTGGCCGGTCGGAAAGGGTGGAGGTTGGACGCTTTTGCAACTTCTGGCGTGGTGGTCTTATGCGGTTCTATACCATCTATTCAAGGAGATGTGCGGTGCTACCTGGACCGTCCTTCTTCTTCCTGCAGTCGTGATAGGGCCATTCAACTGCCAGGAGTGCTTCATCCCGCGTCCTCTGTAGCGTTCTTACACGGCCTGTCGTGAGACCGTGCTTCCTTATAGGTGGTTCCTAGTGAGCCGTATATCTTTGCAGCGCTGCACTCCAGGCGAGTACCTCTCCCTCTTTCCAAGGCACGGCGTGTTCATCACGTTCGGCATCTTGGTGACGATCACTTGTTTACACCCTTCTGTTCTCCTTCTACTGTTCACATTCATTTCATATCTCGATTTAGTAGAAGGGATAGAAGAGATCTTTCGAACCGGTATTGAAGAGAAAGAAAGTAGAAAAACATATCAACAGCTCCATTTTTTTGGCGATCACGGTGGGACGCCTAGTGCCCATCGTGTTAGTGATTTGCTGACCACTTTTTTGTTGTGTTAGTCCTTTTTCTTAAAGTGATTTTAAGGTTGAGTCGCGTTCTCTGTCCTCTGAACGTGAACGGCTCTCCGAGGGCCGTCCAACGTTTGTGCGGTTGCGGGTTCACCGTTTTTCTCTGCGAACACTGTTAGTTCTTCTCCAAGCTTGCTGTCTCGAGTGGTCTCCTACCGCCCGTGCATCACTTATACGGCCAGAGTTTGGCCGTCCACCGTGCTGGCATAGGTACGCCCTGTATTCATACTATTTTTTTGGTTTCTATTGCACGGTAGATACGGGTCCATCCCAGAGCTTAGGCGGCTGTATATAGACCGATCATCTTGGTACGCTTCTCATCTCTGTCTTCTGTCATTTCAGCATTTCATGATTTTTGTGCTTATTGGTCGTTATTCCTTGGTTTGAACGGTTCGTACTGAACCGTATATCTCCCTGAGCAGTCTTACAGAGACTGTCCTTGTCATGCTACAGTGCACCCGTGCTTCACTTTCATTGCCACGTTATATGATTTTCATGATACTTGGTGCTGATTACTGATCTCCCCCTGCTCTTATATCATTGTTGTATACTTGCTTTCATCTCTTACATATTTGATCGATCATTGATTGCTAGTTTCTAGGCTAGATTTTGCATGCACTCCGGTGCACATAGGATCATACACTCTCAATAGTAGTTGCATTCCTACCTAGGTAGGGTTTCCTCTCGTCTCCATACTTCTTGGAGCCGACTAGGGGACCTTGCCGAGGACCTCCGCAAGTCCCCGTGAGCCATGGATTCCCACGCGGACGCCGGGTAGGTTGTACCATACCACCCCCAGTGTAGGGTCTGCATTCATGAGAGAGAGAGTCCCTTAGAGTCTGCCAGTTTCCCGTCCCCACTCTAGTTAGGTGCCTTGTAGTTGAGTGAATTCAGATCTTAATTAATCCACTAAGGTCCTAAAAGGGAACTTATAAAAAAAATTTCGCGCATCATTTGGAATCTGATTGGGTAATTGGTTGATTCTTTTTTCATCTCTTCCCTCCATTGCATGTTGCAGTGTCATCATTTGCATCTTTTTGTTAGATTAGTCTCATTTGATTTAGTTCATCTTTGTGTGTCTCCATTTAGTTACATTAGTCTTAGGTTCGTCTTCCCTCCTTGTATTCATTTGAAATTCACTGTATAAAGTCTCCATTCTTCCCATGGAGCATTTTTCCCCTGTACCTTATTCCTATACTTCTCCCTCTTCTTATCCCCGCGTGGATTCCTCTTCCCATGCGGGCCCATCTCCTTATTCCTCCAATGGACCCTATTCTTTTAACAGGCCTTCTTATCCCACCCGTGCTGCTGCTAGCCCAATCAATTCTCATTCCTACATACACGATTCTTCCAGGCCCATGCATTCTTCCAATACGGAACGGGCTTTCCTTCTTCTCAGGCCGGATCCCCTTATCCGGCCCATCATCATTATCCTGGTCTAAATTCATCATCTCTTGCTCGGGCTGGCCCATATCCTTCTCGGACTCTTCCTACCAAGGAGATGTTTGCTCAGGCCCAACGCCAGCTTGATGAATTGCAACGCGGAATCAATCCTCAAACTTCTTTGGATATTCCATTTGCATTTCAAGGTCTTCAGCTTCCACCACGTTCACAGATTTTTGCATATCGTCGCTATGGTGGAATTGGTGACCCCTATGTCCATTTGAAGGATTTCTTATATGAGTCGGCATGGTTCCAGCATGATCAACGCTTGATGGCCTATTTGTTTGGGCTATCTTTAGAGGGCTCGGCCAAGTATTGGTTTTTCACATTACCGCAAGAGCAGATGATGAATTTTCAAGCCACCCAAGAAAGATTTATTCAGCAGTACGAGGACCAGGTTGGGCCCAGATATTCTATGGTTGATCTGACCCAAGAAAAGATGAAGCCTGACGTGGAATTCTCCACGTTTGCCGACCGCTAGCGTCGCCTAGCCACGCAAGTCCCGGGGCATATTCCGGAGGGTGAGCAAATCAGGATGGTTATTTCTAATGCAACACCCGAGCTCAGATGCATCTTAGTCTTGAATGATATTACATCCTGACAACAGCTTTACAGTCGAGCCCGCTTCATTAGCCAACAACTCCTAGTTTCCCTTGACCCCGAATTTCCTCCACCTTCTATGCCCACGTACGTCTCCCATCCGTCATCTCCCTTATATCCCTCCATGAGTCAACCCTCCACCTTATATCCCTCCACGAGTTGGCCTTCCGCTCCTTCACACCCGCATGAACCTTTAACCCTGGTCAAGGAAATACTACACCCTGAGCGGGTGGATGCAGTCCACTATATTCCCACTCCCTCTACGCCTCCATCTCATTCACTTACTGGTCCTCCGCCTTCACCTACGCAATCCCCCTTACCTACGCAACCTCCGCTACCATCCCCATTATCTTTTCATACCCCTCGGCATCCGCCTTGCCCGAAGTAGGCTTCTCACTCTTCGTTGCCGGAATCTCTTGCAGATGTTTTCAGGGCTTTGATGGCCACCCATGAGTTGCAACTCCCTCTGGTTATGCCTTGCCGACCTGTGGTCAGGAATTTGCTCCATTTCTATGAATTTCATCGTGAACAGGGGCATTTGGTCGAGAATTGTCCCGAGTTCTGGGAACTTATTTACAGTTTGGAAGATAAGAAGATGATTGATTGGGCTGTCATACATCAAGTTATTTTGGATCTTAGTAGTAAGCAGTAGCAGCAAGCCGTGCCGCCTAGGCAACCATTTCCACTTCAAGACCAGGGGCACCCTGGTGTTTCTTCAGTTAATAAGATACCTACTCTGTTACCCACTTCTTCCTCTATCCCATCTCCTCCACCACCTTTACCTACCCCAGCCTCCGCTCGGGCAACTTCTCTTTCACCCTCCGTTTCCACCACCACAACTATCCCCAACGCCTCTCGACGTGTTGTATAGATATGCCGAAGAGTGCCACCACCTGCCACTTCCCCCACTACGCCACTACCTTCCTCTCCTCCTTCTTCCCCACCCCCACCTTCACCTCCTTCCCTTTCACCATCACCATCTCCATCAACCACATCACCCCCTTTGCCACCCTCATCACCTTTGCCACCACCGCCACCACTTCCTTCACTCCCCCTTTCGCCATCATCCTCTGAGCCCGAGCAGGCCGAGCCTAAACCCACACCTCCACTTTTGCCTTTATATCCACCCTCGCTGCCATCTTCACCTTTACTCTCCCCTATACCTCCCTCCAAACCATTACCCCCACCAGAGCCTATCATCGCCACTATTCCTCCACCGCTCGCATTGCCTTTACCCACACTTGCCAAGCCTTCTCCACCCCTTCCCCCACCTATTTCAACCCCACAGAGCGGGTGCGCACTAACTTTGGTGCCCCTCGAGTCTAGTTCCCAGGGAGATAAAGAGTCGAGCCAGGTTTTGACCGAGTGTTACAAGCTTCAAGACTTCATTTGCCGCATGCCGGTCCGAGTCCTGTTCCCTGGCTACTCTAGGGATGATGAACCCGCACTTGCTATGAAGACGGTTGATGAGAAAAGTTCATGTGCACTGGTGCCAGTTTCTTCTAAAGCGAGGCCGGTGGCAATCTCTTTGCTCCCAGAGAATTCACTGTTGATGTTGTTATCACCTCTCGCCTGATTGCTGTTCAGTTCACTGGCCCAGAAGAGTTTTTCGCCTAGATGGTGCTGACCCACACGGCCGCCAGAAGTCTAATGAATTCAGCGTTCAAGGGGCAATTGGCCATGTCTTCGAGATCGACCAGGGGCATTCTGCATTTTCTGTCTCATCTTCCTCGACTTATTAGTGAGGTGGCCACGTCAACGCCACGCAACGCCATCTCTCAGTTCTATCTTGCGCTTCTAGCAAGGGAGTTATGCTTCATGCCCAACTGCCAAGTGAAGATGCCAAAGCTCCATGTTCTAGTGCCGAATGACAAAACTCCGATGCTTACTGATGTTCATCCCAAAGAGTTGACCATTTTGGAATGTCTTTCTATGGTTGGCACCGCATAGCTAGGGGCAACCGCCCCGATGAAGCTACGTATTCATGATCGGGCTAGGCCGTCTGCCAAGTGGGCCCGTTACTTGAGGAAACATTGCAAGATAAGAAGCCTGAAGGGCCAAGTCCGCACCAGGTAGGCCCGTGTTTAAGAGATTGTTGCTAAGAAGAGGTGACGGCGCAAGTGCAAAGGCCACATGTTATGCACTCGAGGGGCCACTACTTCTTCTTCTCCTTTCTTCCTTTCATCATTTCTTCTACTCAGCTCCCACCCTTGGGTGGTGTATTTACCTTCTCCCAATCCAATTTCTGTTATTTTCTCCTCTCTTTTCGGGTCTGCAAACCCCCATTATTATTTCTCCCCTCATCCTGAACCTCCAGATTCTCAATTTTCTCATGATTTTAGGCCTCGGTCTATGTCATCCTTTCATCCCACTTTCGGGGCTTCTTCTGATCCTTCTCCTCCGGTATCCCCGGGTTCTACTTCTCATTCTCTTTCGCCGACCCTGTCGGGTGTCCCGCGCACTCTTTCCCCAACCTTGTCGGGTGTCTATCATTTCCCTTCTCCAACCTTGTCGGGTGTTTATGCTTCTTCTTTCCCGCCTCTGGCGGGTGATCGCTACTCTCCTTCTCTGACCATGTCAGATGATTCATATTCTCCTCTTTCTTCTTACTCCTCCTCACCCTTGTTCATGCTGTTTTCGAGGCTTTAGCCCGCCTTGATCTCAGTTAATCCCTGGTTATTCTGTATCTGGTCCCTTGTCATCAGGGCCTCAGTGCCTTAATGAGGGAGTTCTAGCCCTCGTCTCTCTTCCTTTTTTATCCCTTCTTCGTCCAGTATGATGTCTGCCACTCCTCTATGTCTAGGAATCCAATCCTTTGCTCTCCTTTCATCCTTTATCCTGACAAGCAAGGAAAATAAAGTTTGCGCTCCTCAAAGCTCGATGATCGAAATCCCTTCAGGAGGCCGGTTTCCACGCCATGGATTTGCATAGGTATCTTTGATTTTGTGCCGAAACATGTTATCATTGCTATTACTCTGTTATTTCTGCACGTGCTTATAATGCTATTCCTCAACATGGTTAAGTGGCTTTTAGAAATTTGCTTAATTAGCTTAGTCCAAAAAAAAATAAAAAATGAGTTCGCTTCTACAGCATCCTTAGGCTGGTGATACAGTGTTGGGAGTCTAATTTCTTTCCCCGATCGTTGAGGGTGACCATTGGGCATAGATTTTTCACACACTACATGGCGAGCCATAGCCTATCTCTCTAGTGCAACATCATTGCTGCTTTGGCCATACTTTGGGTTTACACAAAGGCCTTTTCTCTTCTCTGCTCGGCCAAGTGCAGGGGCAAGAGATTGATGGATAAGATGACTAACTTAGGCGCTCCCTAATACGAGAGAGGTCTCAAATAGGGGCAGTCTTGACCCTAAAAAATGAGTGTTCATGTAATATCTAGCCAATAAGGGCTCTCAAAATCAATGACAAATCAAAAAGGAACTTATGAATCAAAGGCATGGCAAGAGTGGCAGTACAGCTCCCCGTGGGACGTCATGAGCCCAGTCGCATGCATGCCTGATAAATATGGGTCTCAAAATCAAAGACACAAAGTCCCGGCGCAACATGCTATCTCTTTGAGGGGTAGTGCCCTAGAAGGAATTCAAGTCTAGATATCTCCCATCCTGCACGAAACTTGTCTCTAATTTTTCTTCTATTTCTCCCTCTTAGGCTGAGTTGTATCCCGGGTATGGCCTAAGTAGGGACACCGTTCTTTAGAGGCAGTTGGTTGTGGTAAGCCACCCTCACATGCACGCCCTGCTTAAAGGAAGCCTTTAATGAAAGGAGTATGAACGATGATCCCTGGCCATTAGTTTGAGCCCGTCTTTAGGTACTGCGGATTGCTATTTCAAAATACCAAAAAATGAGATATTGTCAAAAATCCAAAAAAATGAGATATTTTTAAAATCCCAAAAAAATGAGATATTGTCAAAAATCTAAAAAAATTGAGATATTGTTCAAAATCAAAAAAAAAATGAGATTCGAAAAAAATGAAATATTGTTCAAAAAAAATCAAATATTTTCAAAATCTAAAAAAATCAAGAAAAGTAAAAAACCTAAAAATATTTATCTTTTACATTTTATTTTGAGAATAGATACGTAACATGTTTGCTAAGTGTGCAGGTTATAGGTACTCAGGCATTCCTTGCTATATCTTTTTACTCTGTCTCATGTCCACATTTTCTGATCTGTTCTCTTCTTCAATCTTATCTCTCGATCTGTTCTGAAGCTTGTGTCCTCCTCAGCTTGTGTTTACAATGATCATATCTTTATGAGAGGGCTTTGCCTCATGATTATGAACATGGCGGTTCTGCTTCATTCTGATCTTGGGTTTTGATTGAAGTACGTATTTTGTTCATGTCTTTTGTCCCGCCGTGTCCTTGCCTCGTGTCTATGTCCCACCGTGTCGTATCACACATGTTGTTTTGTCCCTCACCACATGTTGTTAGTTGTTTTGCACATGTTGATATTCGCCCCTCTACGTTTCCTGTGTTGTCCCAACCACGTAGTCACCCGTCATGTTCTTGTCCCGACCATGTGTTGTCCCATCGCATTGTTGTCTTGTCACACCGTATTCATGCATGCATGTTGTTGGTTCATGCCCTTGCGTATGTGCATTGTCTCCCGCTTCATTTGTTCATCATGTCATGTCATGTTGTTCATCGTTCAATTAATCATTGTGTTATCTTTTGCTATGTTTTTACTTGTTTATCCTATTCATGAAAATCCAAAAAAACCTGAAAATGATAATAAAAAAAAGCGTCGTTTCACCTACGTAGGTAAGTCAGGTATGGCCTTCTAACCTTACATCCCTTATTGCATTACTATATGGTACTATGCTATATTATCTCGAGAACCAGTTGGTTATCTATGTGTTCCAAGATCTGATGTTCCCCTTTAACAAAAATGATGATGACCCAGGTTCATGTGTTTAATCTCCGGATAGGCCGTTAGGTTGGGATTTCCTGGGAAGGATGGTTCTATCCTGCACGCTGTGGTTGCAGATGGTATCTTGACTCTGATTTTCCCAACTTAGTAATATTATTCTCGAGTATTTTATATTTTAATCTTTCTTTGCATTCGTTTTAACGATTTCTTTTATTTTAGCCCAGCATGCATCATACGCATCTTTTGAGCATCCATGCCCCATGGTTTGCCTGTAGAATGTCCCATCAGTGATGGTTAGCTGTGCATTCAGTGTTTGAGTAAGAGGAACTAATTCCACTCTGAGTTGGAAGGTTATCTTTGGTCAATTCGCTTGGTTTGGTTGATTAAGAGGTCCCCGTCTAAAGCTTTAGCATGTTTCCTTTACTTTTACTGCCTACTTTTGGTCTCCTCGTTGGACCGCGGGATTGTGTCCCCCATGAGGTTGGTCTTATCGATTTGCTTCATTTCGTTTAGTTTAGTTCCTCCAAACTAGTGTCACTTTTGGTTTAATCATTCCTTGCATTTGGTTCAGAGTTTTTCAGAAAATTCCTGTCGCTTGTTGGTAAAAAAAAATGGGTGTCGTTTTACCTTAACGCCCACTTTCCGGTTCGCTCCGCTACATTTTCGCTTCATCTCCATGTTCCATGTCACTTTCGCTACACCTCCGCTCGCTCCCCTGTAAAGAGGACGTTAAGGAGGGGCATCTGTTGACACCCGTTTTTTGCCGATAAGTTGAGTCGTTCCTCTTACTCCCATTTGTTGATGTCTCGAGTTGTCCATCACTCGGTGGGTTATTTTCTGGCACGTTTTGGGCCAATTTTATGGGTAGCCTCCCTCCCTGCCTAGGTCCGAATTGATTCAGGGCTTAATGGGCCTTGCCTTTGGTTGATTGAGCTTTTCTATGAGTTTCAAGCGCCCCTATACATGTGCGGTCGTCCTCCAGCCGTTCAACTATATGTGCGGTTGATACAGGACCGTTCACATATTTATGGGATATTTGGCTGATTTTCTGAATTATCACCGACAAGCATATATACGGCCTATACATAGCCGCATAACACCATTGTGCGGTACATACTAAGCCATCTATCTCTCAAGAGTCCTAACGTCGCTGGTTTTTAGATAATTATCTAATTATCTTATTTATACTGAATTATCACCGACAGGAATGGACGGTTTCCTCTTGGCCGCTCTACCTTTGAAAGGTCTGCTATCAACCGTTCATCTATCAGAGTCCAACGGCAAAGATTTCGGTCAGTTCGATGAATATTTGGATAATATTTGATATTTATTTGAATTTCCACCGACAGAGTTGGACGACCTATGGTATGGCCGCACATCAGGTTGAGTGGTCTATCGTACGACCGTTCATCCTCTTGATTCCTGAAAGATTAACGGGTTTTCTCTCTCTATTCGTGATTTTATCCCAAACTTATCCCGTCATTTTCTCCGTGGATATTGAGCCATTTCGAGTGCCGTTTCTTTTGGATGAGAGATAATTGAATTATCTTCATCTTTCTTTTGATTATCTCGACCTGAAAATACTTCTAAACCCTAATTTTGGGGCTGGATTCCTAGGCTTTATAAATAGACCCTAAAGGCCGGGGTTTAAAAGGGGCGAGAAGATTTCTGGTCACGGCGAAGCCTTGCCGAATCCTTGAGTGACCTATGACCAGGGAGGGAGGCCTTCTACGTCCAAACAGGCCTCCGGTCCGGGGAGTAGCTTTTGTTTTGAGTCCTTTTTTATATTTGATAGTCCATCATTCCCTTTTGGTTGCATGCATCATTCTCCTCGTTTTTCTTCACTTGCACTGCCATTCACACATCCTCCCACGTTTTTGACACCCCCAGGGGTTTAAAACTCCCCAAGTATCCCCCACTTCATTTAGTTATGATTATTTATTTCCGTTTGAGCACTTGCTACACTTTTAAATTTTAATTTGGGTTTTCTCTTTGTGTTTCCACGTTGCTTTGTAGGCCAGCACTACACTAACACGAGGCCCATCCTTTCTGGCCGGCCGGAAAGAATGGAGGTTGGACCCTTTTTCAACTTCTGGCATGGTGGTCTTGCGTGGTTCTATACCATCCATTCAAGGAGATGTGCGGTGCTACCTGGACCGTCCTTCTTCTTCCTGCAGTCGTGATAGGACCATTCAACAGCCAGGAGTGCTTCATCCCGCGTCCTCTGTAGCGTTCTTACACGGCCTGTCGTGAGACCATGCTTCCTTATAGGCGGTTCCTAGTGAGCCGTATATCTTTGCAGCGCTGCACACCAGGCTAGTACCTCTCCCTCTTTCCAAGGTACGACGTGTTCATCACGTTCGGCATCTTGGTGGCGATCACTTGTTTACACCCTTCTATTCTCCTTCTACTGCTCATTCATTTCATATATCGATTTAATAGAAGGGATAGAAGAGATCTTTCGAGCCGGTATTGAAGAGAAAGAAAGTAGAAAAACATATCAATAGTCGACGCACTGATCAAAGTGCGACGATGTAGCCTTGATCCCCTTTATTACTTTTCTCTTTTTTGTGTTCTGTTTGTGCAGGCTCACTGAGGGTGCATCGACCCGACGGGCTGACCGTGTTGACTGTAACGCCCAAGAATTTTCTAGAAATTTTCTAGATTTAAATAGAATTATTAAACATTTAAATGAGCTATTAAACGAATTACTATTAATTAAGTCTCATTAAGTAAAGGCCTTCTACTAATAAATAGATTAGACCCATTTAATTGAACCCAAAGGACCTAAAACCCAAGCTCAAAAGAGTTGGCCCATGTTCTAGAAGCTTAATTTCTGGAATTTCAGAATTTAAGTGGATAAATAGTATAAATAAATGGATAATAGGGGGAAGAGTTTGAAACAGTTCAAACTCGGCACCCAAGGTAATTGGCGGTCTATCGTAAGATCGCATAGTGATCAAAAACGGTCCACTATTAGTCCGTTTACCAGAGTCCGATCGTGAACAACAAGATGGCGTGAAAAACTCCATTTTTCCAGACCAAATCCCTAGGGATTGATGCAATTTGTCAATTAGAAGACTCTATAAGGTATCAGGATTGGATTGGAGACCTAATTAGGACTCTAAGTTCATTCAAATCCATGAAACCTAGCTAAAATATATAAATAGACCCCAGAACCACCCTACGCGACCCTTACAATTTGCTCGCGTGGAACTAAGGTAAGGAGGTTTTATTTCAGGTAGGTTCTTTAGAATCTTTTATTCACAATACTCAGGTCTAACTCCCCTCAAAATTTCATTCGAGGAGATCAAGTCTACAAGGAGTTAGAGGCTTCCAAAGTTACTGATCCTACACCAATAACCCAGGAATCTGTGCAACGGCCCAATGAAGATTAGGGGAATAGAAGCCCTAAACGAGGTATTTAGAACTAGTAACTTTAGAACTTTTTGTTCTCCTTTATGTCTTCTACCTACCCTCCAAATTTTACGTCCTTAGGTCAAGGGAATCAAGAGATACAGGAAGGTGAAGTTGTTGGTTTAGCACATGACGTGCAAAACTAGGGTTTACTTCTAGTCAGACATTCCAAGTTTTGGGAAAAGATCAGAGGTAGGTTATCTCATGAATGACTTAAACATGATCCTAGGAGTAAAAGTCCTCTTCTTATGGTCAATTTCATGCTTTCTATACAGAGTAATTACTATTTTATCTTGTTCATGTATAGCATGCACAAACCTAACCCTTAAACAATAAAAATGAACTTTGGTTTATTTTACTGAAACCATGCATCTCCACGTCTTAAATATGGTGTTAGCAAGCCAAATTTAATTGTTTCCATGTTTTATCATGCATTATTTGGCCTTAGATTAGTTTGATTTCAGTTTTATTAATTGTTGTTGTAGATATAAATAAACGGTCTATTCTTAGACCGCATACGTTCATAAGCGGCCCTACGATAGACCGCTTAGCATGATGAAACGGCCATTAATTAGTGTTAGCTAGGTGCGATTGATAAACACAGATCCAGAGGGGGGGTGAATGGATCTTTCAAAGAATTCTACCCAATTTAAAATTCGCATGAGATGATAACAACAAGATCAGTGGACAATTGATCAAACATAAGATATGCAAACTCAATTAAACTCTAGGATATAGATAATCAATTAAATCACGGTCCTAGCATGCATCTAGCGGAAGCAGGCAATCAAACAAACCACTGCACAAGGATTTTTAGGTGGTTCGGTCCAAAGACCTACGTCCACCCCTCACTCCCAACCGGAGTGAGGCTTCCACTAGTAACACTAGCACAGCAGACTACATCTGCAACAAATACTGCCAAACAGCTTGACCAGGGGAACAACCTCCCCTCTTCCTCCCAACCGGAGGGACACCCCAAGTGACTCCCAGCCACTTGGAAACCAGAGACACACGGTCTCTCTTCCTCCAAACCCGGAGGAACCCCTGGACTTGCTACCCACAAGCCCAGAACCGGAGGACCAAACCTCCCTTCCTCCAAACCGGAGGTGAACCTAGAGACCCAAGTCTCTCTTCCTCTGAAACCCAGAGGGAAACACAAGTGACACCAAGTCACCTGCAAACTAGAGGTCTCGGACCTCTCTTCCTCCCAATCGGAGGGGAACCTACCAATGACACCCAGTCAAAGGCAACCAAAGACGCAAGTCTCTCTTCCTCCACACCGGAGGGAACCCGACCTCACACAAGAGAATCGGAGGAACAACTAGAGAATAGTTGAAAATAAAAACAAAACGCAGCAACAGAAAGCTGAAAAGATAAAATCAAATGTGGCTCTCGCAGGAGCTGGCTGGCCTGGATTTGATCCACGGTCCAGCAGGAACTTCTTCTTCTACTTCTCTCTTTCTCCCAGCACGAACTCTCTTTTCTTCTTCTTCTTCTTTCTTTCTTCTTCTTCTTCTCACTGCTTCAGCCTTCTCTTTCTTCTCACTTCTTTTCTTCTTCTTCTCTATTCTCTGTATCGTGGAGGCACTCTCTGCTCTTCAGCTTTTCTCGATGGCTCTCTGCATTTCGATCGTCCTCAGCCGATGGAGGAGACTCCATATATATACCAGCAGCAGGCAGCTAGGGCTTATGCTCTTTTCGATTCCCGCCCAAGCTTCAGTGGTCCACGTGTCAGCATTTTAGCCTCTAGGATCACGTGCAAGTCTTGATGGCCTCATCCATTAAACCTGTCAGATAATCAGTTGAATAACCTATCAGTTAATCAGTCGAAGATAGTATCAGCTTAAGGCAATGTTCAGACTTCATTCAGCGAGCAAGGCACACATAGACGGCTGTATAGACTTAGTTAGTTCAGGCTGCTAACAACGAGTGTATAGACTTAACGAAATAGTGAGTGTACAGACTTTAGTGTTAACGTGCCAGAGAAACCAGTGTACAGACTTCATGTTAACGTGCCAGACAAACCAGTGTACAGACTTACTGAGCTTTCGCTAAGTCTATATAGACTTGATGAAAGAGTGCCTGGAAAGGCAGTGTACACACTTAATGGCGTGAAGGAACGAGTGTATAGACTTAACTAGTTCAGTGCAATCCATAGCAATGTATAGACTTAGGCGTTCTGTTCAAGACAAAACCAATGTACAGACTTCATGCTGTATAGACTTTATGTTGATCATAAGACCTTTGGACATCAGCCCAAGGTGTCAACGCTTCCATCGTGCAGCGTCGCCTCAGCTCCTCAAGCGAGATGCTCACGCCCTTGGCAACTGGCCAATGCGTCAACGCATCCAGTGTCAGCGTCGACGCAGTGAACAAGACAGAAAGCGAATGACGCACAATTGCGTCTACGCAGTCAGCCAAGTGCGTCAACGCACTAAAAGCACAGAACCCATGAAGACAGACAGGCTGTACAGACTTTGATGCTCAAAGACGATTGTATAGTCTTTGCCTTAGAAACGAGTGTATGGACTTTGAACCAGCAAATGAATAAGTATGTACACTGAGGGAGTGTATAGACTTGGAACCCAAAGGCAGTGTACAAACTTGGTAAGTCTGAGCCAATGTACAGACATCAAGTGAAGACCAGTGTATAGACTTCTCGTGAAAACCAGTGTACAGACTTTGAGGCGTTTGACGGATGTATATACTTAGCCTTTGAGGAAAGATGTATAGAGTCTGAACGTGAAGGCAGGCTGTATAGACTTGAATGAGTGAAGCCGATGTACAGACTTGGTGATGAGACACCAATGTACAGACTTGCAAAAGCGAAGCCAATGTACAGACTTTGAGAGACATGAACACTGCGATGTTCAGACTTTAGCAGTGTATAGACTTGGCCAAACGTAGGAAAAGCTATGAATGTATAGACTTGGCCAAATGTAGGAAAAGCCCCCAATGTGCAGACTTGATCATCTAGATTCAAAGCAACCGATGTATAGACTTGAACGCTGTACAGACTTCTCGAAGTGATGCTTGAGCAAGGAGACAATGTACAGACTCTGTGATGAAAGGCTGATAGAGCGAGCGATGTATAGAGTTGGAGGATGTTGTGCAATGTATAGACATCCAATGAATGAAACGCTGTACAAGTGCTCAAACAGTCCGATGTATGGACTTGTATAAACCTGATGAATGAACTGAGGGGTCGACCCATTGAACAGGCTAACATGAAAAAATCCAGATAACAAACAATCCAGATAACAAACAATAGCAATCATGAAATGCATCAACAATAAATGAAATGCACCAATGCACACAGCACATAGCCTCTGTCTGTTCGTTGGTTATGTAGTTCAGATAAGATGTTCAATGAGACATACATATGCAACCCAACCAGTTAAATGCAGATTCAAATAGATGATGACTTATAGTGTTTGCTATCATCAAAATCACAGGGACACAACAATTAGACCGTCTTCATTCTTGTGTTCTGATTTTATGTTAACCCGAAGCATAATGTAGAACGGCCCTACTCATCTTACAATATGCCTAGTTAATTAAGCATTTACCCTATTTTAAGTGCTATTTTCATACTCTTGGTTATACCTACTGATCATTCTAGTAGATTTCATGTTCTTTATGCACTTAGGAATTAATTTTAAACATAGATTAATTTCATGCCAAACCATATACTCTTGCATTTAATGCATATTTCAAATGTTAAGATGAACGAGATTCACTCTTGATTTATCACTATTCTCTTCTCATCTCAGACTCATTTCTATAAGTACATGACATATACTCCTGTATGTGGCCATTAGTTACACTTTTTGCACTTAAAGGCACACCATCTTGGACTTGAAAGTCTCTCCATTGGATATTTCTTCTACTGGACTAGGTGATCTTATTTCAATGCCTCCGTAAGTCTCTACGAGCCTGGGATTCCCACTATGACACCGAGCTGGTTGTACCCTTAAAGCCCAACTTATCTAGAAAGCACTACCATTGAATTTCAGAGTTCTGTTTCATAAATGGTCTAGAATACGACCGCTAAGACCTACTAACGGTCGGACCTAAGACCGCTTATACATCTTTGAGTCCAGCCCGAATTACTCTAGATTCGGTCCATTCTAAACGGTCCAGAACTAGAGCTGTTTCTTCATGAAACGGCCCAGTAAACGACCGCAAGGTCCCTGTTCTATCTAACCCGAGGTTTAACCCTTTAGGTTGGTTTCCTTAATATTCTGGATGATCTTAGGATTATCTACATAATATGAACTTGTGATTAACTGGTTAATAAAGTTATGGAATTAAATTAATATACCGTTATGCTGCCAGAATGATACCGTAGCATAATATCTTTTCTAAGTCATTTCTTGAAATCCCATATTCAAGTTTTAAGCATTCTATACCTTGGATACTTTATCACATGGACTTTGTTGAAATTGAAATTACTGGCCAAAATAATTGTTATCTCATGAAAGTAGCTTGATGTATAACTTGAAGATGCAAGGGCGGGCACGGACGGTGTCCAAGGGCTCGATACTAGCCCCCTCGGCAGATGGCCGGAAACGTACTATAAACCATGGGGTACAATGAGTACTGGTGTTGCATTGTGCTGGGAGTACTTTTTTTATATGCGGGTGAAAATCACGAGGCTCATGATAAAATTTACATTCTTGATAAATGACTTTCTAGTACATAGCCTTTACAAGGTTGTGTAAAGTACTTTCTAGTTATATGCTCGTACTTTCTTGTTCATGAAAGGCCAAACTTGTCTCTACATGATCTTGATTTATCATGTCTCTATAGTTCTTATCTTTCGTACCTTGATTTTATGCGCATGATTTATCGTATCTCATTTTCTAGAGCTAAAATGTTAACTATTTACATATTGCCTTCATGTTGATGTGAAGATACCTACTGGGCAAGTGTGATCATACCTACTTTTTCTCAATTTTCCAGGAAGTACAGGTGAATCGGATTTGGAATATACGAATAGCGGGTCCGAGAGTGATTGAAGGATAAATGGATCGAGAGAAGCCATAGTCATTAAGTCTAGTCGAGTCTTATTGTAATTTTTGTTTTCTTGAGTCAAGTAACGTAAGGTGTCAAGTCGTGGTCTTATGCACTTTTGATCATTGTTATGAAATGAAGTTTGGAGTTTTAAACCAACTACTGGTGCAATTATGTTTATGTGTGATTATCTTGCGCTCTGATTTCTTGCTTGCAAGAGGCTTACCCTGCCGACTGTTCATGTTCCTAAGAAATTCTTCCGCTGTACTACAATCTCGGGGCGTGACAGTTATAGTGGTATCAGAGCCTAGGCATAAGAAAGTCCTAGGAAAATGTCATAGGATAAGTCCAAGGTTAAGGACCCATACCTATGAATTAGGAAGGAAATTCCAAACCCATGTGAGAAATTGGGTAGAACTCGGGATAAGATAGTTATGTAGAAACTATCTTAGGGTTAATCCCCGATTCTAAGAAAATAACTAGATGTTTATTTCAGGTACACCATTCTCAAAGTGGCTCATCGTATTAACTGGGAGGAAATGCAACAGACCATTGCTGGTCTGACCCAGGCCTTACAAACAGTAGCCCAAGCTGGCGCAAGGGCTGACGCAGGAAACTTGCATGGCAATTTCTGGAGTTTAAATCCTCCATGATTCTCTGGCTCTTCAAATCCTGACGAAGCTGAAAACTAGATCGATGAGATGAACCAGAATTTTGATGTCATGCAATGTATAGACAAGGAGAAAGTCAGTCTTGCAACTTTCCAGTTGAACAAGGATGCTCGCACGTGGTGGAAGTCTATTCCAGCACCACTCCCAAATGCACCACACACCTGGCAAGGGTTTCTTACGCTCTTTTGGGAAAAGTATTTCTCTGAGCACGTCAAGGAGCGGAAGGCTGCTGAATTCGCTTCTTTACGAGAAGGCATGATGACGATGGCAGATTATGAACTTTAGTTTTCTAGGCTAGCACCATATGCTCATCATCTAATTAGCATCGATCTCTTGAAAGCTAACCGATTTATGGATGGGCTGCGTCCCGCTTTTATTAAATAACTCAGCTCTCAGAACATTCGGACCTATAATGAGATGGTCCAACGTGCTCACCTATGTGAAAGGACTTTAGAGAAGATTGAAAAATTCACCAGTCGTGGCGGAAGTTCCAGCCGTAGGCAAGACAAGAAGGGAAAGAAGGAAGAAAGATTTAGTATTACGGGACCGTATAAGTCCCATGACAACAAGAAGAGATCCCGTAACGGCAACGGGAGCAGCAATGAGAAAAGTAAGAAAGTAAAGGAAGATGAGGCCCTTACAACGGCCTACACATTTTGTGAGAAGTTCGGTCACTCCGCCGAAGAGTGCTGGAAGCGCATTGGCGCTTGCCTACGATGTGAAAGTCAGGAGCATCGCATGCTCGATTGTCCTCTTATGAAAGACCAACAGAAATTCAATCAGAATAACGGCGGGCGAAAGAGGCAAGCTCGGTTAAATGCTGTTCTAGAAGAAGAAACAACCAAGGAAGGAGAGCTTATCGAAGGTACTATTCACATTCATTCGCATCCTGCTTTCGTACTATTTGATACGGGTGCTACTCACTCCTTCATTGCTAGTTCCTTTGCAAAGATATTACCTATTTCACCTGTTCCCTTACCATCGGATTTAAAAGTAGTTACACCCTTAGGTTCGAAAACGGACTTGAAAACTTACTTTCCCAATAGTGAAGTCACCATAGAAGCTCACAATCTTCCTGCAAACCTCGTATGCCTTGATATGGAGGGCTATGATGCCATCTTAGGAGTTGACTGGCTTGTTGACCATTATGCCGACATTAATTATCGCGGTAGGATCATTTCTTTCCAAAAACCAAATTTTCTAGAATTTTCTTTCCTTGGCATCAAATACAAGAAGCATCCTGCTCTCATCTCTTCTCTTCACGCCTGCAAACTTATCTCGCAAGGCTGTGAAGCTTTTATTGCTTCAGTAGTAGTTACCGAATCCAAGGAGATTCACATAGAAGAAATCCCAACAGTTAGAGAATTCCTAGATATTTTCCCTTCCGAACTACCTGGCATACCACCCAAAAGGGAAGTTAACTTTACCATTGAACTCATACCCGGAGCAGCACCTGTGTCAATAGCTCCTTATAGAATGTCCCCTACAGAATTGAAGGAATTGAAGAAGCAACTTCAAGAATTGTTAGAAAAGGGTTTTATTCAACCTAGCACATCCCCTTGGGGTGTCTCAATCTTATTTGTCAAGAAGAAGGATGGTTCCCTCAGGCTATGCATCGACTACCGGTAGTTGAATCAACCCACCATCAAGAATAAATATCCACTGCTGCGTATCGATGAACTATTTGATCAACTGTCTGGCGCAGAGTATTTCTCCAAGATTGATTTTAGATCAGGCTATCACCAACAAAGAATCAAGGAAGAAGACATTCACAAGACTGCTTTCCGAAGCAGATATGGACACTATGAATTCATAGTTATGCCATTTGGTTTAACCAATGCACCTGCTACATTTATACAATTAATGAACAATGTGTTCAGGCCTTATCTTGACCAGTTTGTGGTCATCTTTATTGACGATATCCTCATCTATTCTAAGACAAAGGAGGAACACGAGGAACATTTAAGGATTGCTCTACGAACCTTGTAGGAACACCAACTTTATGCGAAATTGAGCAAATGTGAATTTTGGCTTAAGGAAGTCTCTTTCCTTGGCCATATCATTTCTAAAGAAGGTATTGCAGTAGATCTCTCTAAGGTCGAAGCTGTTAAAAATTGGAGCAGACCAAACACCATATTCGAAGTTCAAAGTTTTATTGGTCTGGCTGGTTACTATAGGCGATTCATTAAAGATTTCTCCAAAATCATCGTCCCTTTAACAAAACTCACTAGAAAAGAAAATCCTTTCGAGTGGACAAAAGAGTGTGAAGAAAATTTCTTAACTCTTAAGAAACATCTCACCATTGCACTTGTGTTGGCATTGCCTGTAGAAGGTGGCAGATTTGAAATATATATTGATACATTCGGCATTGGTCTAGGTTGTATGCTTATGCAAGATGACAAGGTGATTTGTTATGCTTCAAGACAATTAAAGCGGCATGAAGAAAATTATCATGTTCATGACCTAGAATTGACTGTAGTTATATTCGCCTTAAAGATTTGGCGTCATTATCTTTATGAGGAGAAGTTCACGGTCTATTCAGATCACAAAAGCTTAAAGTATCTGTTCTCTCAGAAAGAGCTGAATATGAGGCAAAGACGATGGCTAGAGTATCTTAAAGATTTTGACTTCAATATTTAATATCACCTTGGCAAAGCAAATGAGGTAGCTGATGCGCTCAGTAGAAAACCAGTGGGGAAGCTATCGTGTCTTCTAGAAGGTATGACTAACCTTGTTTCAAAATTTGCACAGTTAAATTTAGAGGTTGATATGAAGAAAGAAAATTGATTTATGGCCAATATTCGGACTCAACCTATATTAATAGAAGATCTAGTCAAGCTACAAGATAGTGACCTGATATTATTAGAGATCAAGGCTAATTTGGAGCAACGACCGGAATTCTCTATTGCAAATGATGGAAGATTGCTATTCAAAGGTCAGATGTGTGTTCCGGATCATGCAGATACTAAGAAGATGATCTTAGAAGAAGCTCACAAATCCAAGTATACTATTCACCCTAGTGCTACCAAGATATATCAAGACCTGAAAAGAAACTATTGGTGGCCCAATATGAAGAGAGAAATAGCAGACTATGTGTCACGATGCCTTACTTGTCAACAAATCAAGGTAGAACACCAAAAGCCTGCTGAAAAATTACATCCTTTGGAAATTTCGGAATGGAAATGGTAGAGCAAAGAAATAGATTTTATCATGGGATTGCCAAAATCAAGAGGTGGACATGATGGAATATGGGTAATCATAGACCGTTTAACTAAATCGGTCATTTTCTACCCATTAAAAGCAGATGGTCTGTAGACGTCTTGGCTGCTTTATACATAAAGAGATTGTTAAACTACATGGAGTCCCTGTCACCATCATCTCAGATCAGGATCCCCGATTTACTTCACAGTTTTGGAAAGAGTTACAATACTCTTTGGGGACCAGATTAAATTTCAGCATAGCTTTTCATCCACAAACTGATGGGCAAACTAAAAGGACCAATCAAGTAGTGGAAGATATGATGAGGGCATGTGTTATAGACTTTGGTGGAAGTTGGCACGACCATTTACCTCTAGTGGAATTTGCCTACAACAATAGCTATCAAGCTAGCATTCAAATGGCACCATTTGAGGCATTATATGGAAGAAGTTGGCGTACACCTATATGCTGGAACGAGGTCAGTGAAAGACAAATTCTAGGTCCTGACCTTGTTCGGGATATGACTGACAAAGTGAAGATAATAAGAGAAAGACTCAAGATGGCCCAAGATAGACAAAAGTCTTATGCCGATAACCGAAGGTGAGACCTGGAATTTCAGGTAGGAGATCATGTATTTCTCAAGGTTTCCCCTGGACGTGGTATTCACAGATTTGGTATTAAAGGCAAACTTACACCCGGATTCATTGGCCCTTTCGAAATTCTTGAAAGAGTAGGGGAAGTGGCATATCGTCTGGCATTACCTCCACAACTAGCAGGAGTTCACGACGTATTCCATGTCGCTATGTTGAAAAAGTATATTCACGATCCTTATCATGTTATCTCTTATGATAATCTGGAAATTCAAAAGGATATGACGTACGAGCAAACGCCGACCAAGATAATTGAACGTGAAGTACGTCAACTACGAAATAAAATTATTCCAATGGTTAAAGTCCAATGGAAGAAATCTTGGCCCTACGAAGCAACTTGGGAAATGGAAGAAGCTATGCGCAAAAAAATTTCCAAACTATTCAACTATAAGTACACTCTCCACAAATTCATGTATTGAATTTGGGGACCAAACTCTCTTAAGAGGGGGAGGGTGTAACGCCCAAGAATTTTCTAGATATTTTCTAGATTTAAATAGAATTATTAAACATTTAAATGAGCTATTAAACAAATTACTATTAATTAAGTCTCATTAAGTAAAGGCCTTCTACTAATAAATAGATTAGGCCCATTTAATTGAACCCAAAGGACCTAAAACCCAAGCTCAAAAGAGTTGGCCCATATTCTAGAAGCTTAATTTCTGGAATTTCAGAATTTAAGTGGATAAATAGGATAGATACATGGATAATAGGGGGAAGAGTTTGAAACAGTTCAAACTCAGCGCCCAAGGTAATTGGCGGTCTATCGTAAGACCGCATAGGGATCAAAAACGGTCCACTATTAGACCGTTTACCAGAGTTTGATCGCGAACAGCAAGATGGCGTGAAAAACTCCATTTTTCCAGACCAAATCCCTAGGGATTGATGCAATCTGTCAATTAGAAGACTCTAGATGGTATCAGGATTGGATTGAAGACCTAATTAGGACTATAAGTTTGTTCAAATCCATGAAACCTAGCTAAAACCTATAAATAGCAGAACCACCCTACGCGACCCTTACAATTTGCTCGCGTGGAACTAAGGTAAGGAGGTTTTATTTCAGGTAGGTTCTTTAGAATCTTTTATTCACAATACTCAGGTCTAACACCCCTCAAAATTTCGTTATAGGAGATCAAGTCTACAAGGAGTTAGAGGCTTCCAAAGTTGCTAATCCTACACCAATAACCCAGGAATCTATGCAACGGCCCAGTGAAGATCAGGGGAATAGAAGCCATAAACGAGGTATTTAGAACTAGTAACTTTAGAACTTTTGTTCTCCTTTATGTCTTCTACCTACCCTCCAAATTTCACATCCTTAGGTCAAGGGAATCAGGAGATACAGGAAGATGAAGTTGCTAGTTTATCACAAGACGTGCAGAACTAGGGTTTACTTCCAGTCAAAAATTCCAAGTTTTGGGAAAAGATCAGAGGTAGGTTATCTCATGAATGGCTTAAACATGATTCTAGGAGTAAAAGCCCTCGTCTTATGGTCAATTTCATGCTTTATATACGGAGTAATTATGGTTTTATCTTGTTCATGTATAGCATGCACAATCCTAACCCTTAAATAATAAAAATGAACTTTGGTTTATTTTACTGAAACCATGCATCACCACGTCTTAATTATGGTGTTAACAAGCCATATTTAATTGTTTCCATGTTTTATCATGCATTATTTGGCCTTAGATTAGTTTGATTTCGATTTTATTAACTATTACTATAGATAGAAATAAACGGTCTATTCTTAGACTGCATACGTTCATAAGCGGCCCTACGATAGACCGCTTAGCATGATGAAACGGCCATTAATTAGACCATTTTCATTTTTGAGTTCTGATTTTATGTTAACCCGAAGCATAATGCAGAACGGCCCTACTTATCTTACAATATGCCTAGTTAATTAAGTCTTTACCCTATTTTAAGTGCTATTTTTATACTCTTGGTTATACCTACTGATCATTCTAGTGGATTTCATGTTCTTTATGCACTTAGGAATTAATTTTAAACATATATTAATTTCATGCCAACCATATACTCTTGTATTAAATGCATATTTCAAATGTTAAGATGAACGAGATTCACTCTTGATTTATCACTGTTCTCTTCTCATCTCAGAGTCATTTCTATAAGTACATGGCATATACTCTGGTATGTGGCCATTAGTTACACTTTTTGCATTTATAGGCACACCATATTGGACTTGAAAGCCTCTCTGTTGGATATTCCTTCTACCGAACTAGGTGATCTTATTTCAATGCCTCTGTAAGTCTCTGCGAGTCTGGGATTCCCACTAGGACGCCGAGATGGTTGTACCCTTAAAGCCCAACTTGTCTAGAAAGCACTACCATTAAATTTCAGAGTTCTGTTTCATAAACGGTCTAGAATACGACCACTAAGGCCCACTAACGGTCGAACCTAAGACCGCTTATACATCTCTGAGTCCAGCCCGAATTACTCTAGATTCGGTCCATTCTAAACGGTCCAGAACTAGACCACTTTCTTCATGAACGGCCCAATAAACGACCACACGGTCCCTGTTCTGTCTAACCCGAGGTTTAACCCTTGAGGTTGGTTTCCTTAATATTCTGGATGATCTTAGGATTATCTACATAATCTAAACTTGTGATTAACAGGTTAATAATGTTATGGAATTAAATTAATATATTGTTATGCTGCCAGAATGATACCGTAGCATAATATCTTTTCTAAGTTGTAAGCATTCTATACCTTGGATACTTTATCACATGGACTTTGTTGAAATTGAAATTATTGGCCAAAATTATTGTTATATCGTGGAAGTAGCTTGATGTATAACTTGAAGATGCAAGGGCGGGCACGGACGGTGTTCAAGGGCTTGATACTAGCCCCCTCGACGGATGGTCAAAAATGTACTATAAACCATGGGGTACGATGAGTATTGGCATCGCATTGTGCTGGGAGTAATTTTTTTATATGCGGGTGAAAACCACGAGGCTCATGATAAAATTTACATTCTTGATAAATGACTTTCTAGTACATAGCCTTTATAAGGTTGTGTAAAGCACTTTCTAGTTACATGCTCATACTTTCTTGTTCATGAAAGGCCAAACTTGTCTCTACATGATCTTGATTTATCATGTCTCTATAGTTCTTATCTTTCGTACCTTGATTTTATACGCATGATTTATCGTATCTCATTTTCTAGAGCTAAAATGTTAATTATTTACATATTACCTTCATGTTGATGTGAAGATACCTACTGGGCAAGTGTGTTCATACCTACTTTTTCTCAATTTTTCAGGAAGTACAGGTGAATCAGATTCAGAATATATGAATAGCGGGTCTGAGAGTGATTGAAGGATAAATGGATCGAGAGAAGCCATAGTCATTAAGTCTAGTCGAGTCTTATTGTAATTTTTATTTTCTTGAGTCAAGTAATGTAAGGTGTCAAGTCGTGGTCTTATGTACTTTTGATCATTGTTATGAAATGAAGTTTGGAGTTTTGAACCAACTACTGGTGCAATTATGTTTATGTGTGATTATCTTGCACTCTGATTTCTTGCTTACAAGAGGGTTACCCTGTCGACTGTTCACGTTCCTGAGAAATTCTTTCGATGTACTACAAGCTCGGGGCGTGACATTGACGCAAGGCCACCCTATGTCGACGCAATGCGCAAAGCCCCTCCCCTGCCATTCTTCTTCTTCTTTTTTGTTTTGTATTTAAGCCCTGCATTCAGCAGGTGGATTAGAGGGTGTATTAGGTTCCCATCTTTTAGTGTATCTTTTTTACTTCACTTCTTCACTTCTTTCTTTTCTTTGTTCCCCCTTTCTTCATCCGATTTTTGCTTCTTTCATTTCTGTGATTTGTTCTATCTTCCTCTTTAACAATATTTTAGCCAGTTGTCATTATATCATTGTCATCATCTTCATTGTTCTGTTGCATATTTGTCATCCTTATTTGTTTGGTTCATCATTTTTCTTTTTTATTAATCTTGCAATTAGTCCAAATTTTTGGCGAAAATCCGACAGCACCTCCCCTAGACCCAGAGGGGGTGTAAAGAGGGAACTCGTCCACGGAGAGTGCGCCAAAGTGCCAAGCGGCCTCCTCTCGAGCTCCAGGGAAACTGACGGTATAAATCGGAACATTTATATCCCTCTTGTCTATCAGGGGTCATATTGTAAGGATTCAGTAAACCCCTGTCAGAACTAGGATTAATCCAAACGAAATTGAAATCTGAAAGGGCACAGGAATTGGAGGGACCCAGAGATTGAGAGGGGGAGGGTGATACGTCGGCCTTGACAGTGGTATACCCTCCATTAGGCGGCTAAGAAAAGGGTGATATGGCAGCCATAGAACACAGAAGGTGATACAGCGGGCAAGATAAAAGGAAAATCATTAAAAAAGGGGTGATCTGGTGGCTATACAGTGCGCCGGACCAAGGGGAGGGCTGATCCGGTGCTTGTTCACCGCCGGATCAGTCCCCTCCAAAGACTTGAAGCGTTCCCCCCCCCCTTTTTTGCAGAAGAAGAGAGGGGTTAGGGCATCCCAAGCGACCACGAGCTCCGGATGTACAAAGAGTAGAAAACAACGAAGGTTTCAGGCGATTTTACAGCCCGGGATCGTACTCATTGGCTTGAGTAAACCCTGGGGCGCTAGTTGCCATGGCGGGCTCAAAGCATCATGCAGATGGCATGTTACCAATCAGAGGGTAAGCGTCTACTCAGGGTGACGGGGAGCCAACATGACAGAAGAAATATAGTGCAAATTAAAAAAACTATAACCATGTTCAAAAATCAGGACCAAGGGCCCTCATGCTCCATTTACTCATAAGAGAATGATTACATCGGTGTAGCCCCCGTTGGGCATGGAGGAGAAAACAAAGCAAGAAAGAGAAATGTAAAATACTAAGACCCACCGTGGGTGGATCCCTTCCTCTCCTTCCCTCCGATGTTCTTCAGCGTTCTCTCTTCTAAACTCTTCTTCTTCCTTTTTGCTTCGCACAGCCTCCCGGGGGTCAGAGTCGGAGAGCCCGCCCCGGGGAAGCCTCCCTCCTTTTATACATAGAGAGGAAAGCTTCGTTGACGTATTTTTCTTCTCAGCACCGCAGGGAGAGTATGAGCTCGAAGACGTGTCGAGGCCTCCCCATTTCCTGCGTCGTAGGTGGCACGGGCGAGGCAGCGGGAGCAGAGGTGGCGTGTTGCTTCCCTTCACGCCGCGGGCAGTAGAGGGAGCAGAGGTTCGTAGGTGGTGGGGCTCTATCGGTCAAGAGGGGAAGCCGTCGGATGAGCAGCTAGCTTGCTACCGGATCAGGTTCAAATGGCGCCGCCAGATCCATTTCAAAAGGGGGGCCACCGGATCAAGTTCAAAAGGGGCCGCCAATTCAAGCATAGGTGCCGCAGGTTCAAGCATAGGTGCCACCGGATCAAGTTCAAAAGGGGCTACTTGATGGGGACATCAGCGACAACCAGCTCACTTTGTGTTTGCATTTATGTCCTTTTGTATTTGTATGTACGCCCTTGTGATATATGCGTACACAATAGTAGGTCTTAGTGGGTTTATTTGCAAAAGGCCATTGGGTTTCTTTGCAAATATGCTTGTAGGCCCTGCAGGGGCCCCCTCCCTCCTTCTTATTGGTCCACATGGACTCTTGGGTCCAAGGTGGCTGGTCCATGGTCCAAATTTGGACTTGGACCATGAATTAAATAAAGAAGACAATTCCAAATTGTCCTCTTTAAGGGGGGGGGGGCGGACCTATTAGTTTATTTGGGTTTAATGTGGTGTTCACACCACATCTCAACCCTCCATTCTTCAACCCTTGATCCAAGGGCTCATATTAGATTAGAACCCTTTCATATAAATACTTGTATTTTCTTATGGAAAGAATTAATGAAAGAAGAAATTAGCATTTTGCCTCCTTGAAGCTTGTGCCCCTCTCCCCTCTCTCCCTGGTGTTCTTCCACCTCCAGCCCATTTATAGAGTGAGATCCCTCCCCTCTTGATCCCCTCCAACTTCTGAAGCAGCTCCGGTGATCGCCGCCGCCGCCGTCTCGCCGCCGACGCGTCTTCACCAACGAAGTCGGTTTTCTGTCCACTCTGGACAGACCTCTCTTCTCCGAATTGTCTCTCTCTCTTCCCTCATCTTCTGAAGCTCCAATTTTCAGGGTTGGTTCCCCTCTTGAACCCTTACCTCCACAAAAAATTTCAGGCAAAAATTCGTCCTTTAGATATTTTTAGATTTTCGTCCAAGTTCAAATTTCAGTTCTGTCCAGGTTCTGTCTACTGTTCAACAGTTCTGAGTCTACCTTGTTCGACCCATGTTTTGAATTTTTTTGGGGCTCTACAAATTACTGAGACTTCTGTCCACATATGTATACCACCATGAATTTTCTTAAGTTTTGATAAGGTCTCTAGGTATTTTTCAAAATTCGTACCATTTCCTGTGAGCAATTTTTCCACAGTGTCCCAGATCCGACCCAGGTCCACTCAAAAAATCCCATAAAATCCATTTCCTATCCAAATCAAAAACCAAAAATATTCCCGGTTTTCTATCTCAGAGATCTTCAACTTTTCTGAAGAACTCATCTCCATATTCCAAGGTCCTCCCACCGGTCAACGGTGATTTTCAGAGAAGTCAGAACCTGCCCCTGCAGTTCTGGCCTGTTTACAGCAAGGGTGTAAATTCCATAAGTCAGATATACGTATCTGATTATTTTTTCTGAAGGCCCCTACGTCGAAGCATTTGGAGTCCTCTTTCCAACGGCGCCAAGCTCGTTGCATTCCGACTACGGGGTTGATCACAGCAGCCGATCTCGCCGGACAGCGCACGAGAAGACAGCAAGTGCAGACTTGTGGCCGGTTTCCCGCGAGCGTCGTCCGAGGGCCGCCCGGCGTCCGGCGGTCGTTCCAGCAACTCGCCATCCTAGGGGAGCGCTTCCCAAGTGTACCCACACCAGAGGAGGCATCAGGTCCCACACGACTCCTCCGGTCCACACGTGGGCCCCACTAGCACGAGTACGCGCGAAGCCGAAGCCGTGCCCGGAAACCGCCCGTCAACCCGGAATTGGTCCTCCCGGGTCCCCTTGTGTCGCCCGTTACCTCCCTGCGTGGAGTGGGCTTACTTGTATTGCTGTAATCTTAATGTATTAAGTTCCCGGGAGTACGAGTTTCGGCCGGGTGCCATCTTCGCCACGCCGAGCGCGTGGAGGTATCGTATTCGCTCCTTGCTTGGCATTCCGCTTATTTCTATATATGCTTGTTTATGCCGCTGCTAGAGAGCATGTGTAGGGTTACCTAGCTCGCTTTTAATTTATCATATCACTGCTGCGAGTGAGAGAGTGACCGTCCCGTGACCCGATCCGGGCACAATTGAGAGCCGACCACCCTAGCTCACTGCCGGTTGTTCAACCGCGCACATCCGACGCTTCCCTCGCTAAGGGACGACCGCTAGCTTATCGTGTCCGTGGTCCCATCCCGCATCAATTTGGTATCAGAGCAGGTTGAGTCTAGGGTGTCAAAAAAAAAAAAAAAGAGTGTCATTTACGTCGAGTCATTAGTCGGTTTAAGTTGAGTCTAGGATCATCATTGTTTTAAAACACAAAAAAAGAGTGTCTTTTCGCATTGCATCCCTTTACTCGGTATATAAAAGGTGTTGTCCGACCGTTAGGTTACGCCTATCGGGAAGGCCGCACACTTGTGCGAGTGACCTTCGGGTCGATTATCTCCGCCGCGTACCGAGTTTTGGTTAAGTCTAGGCGCACCATTTTGCATTAGTGTGTTTTGCTTTAGTCGGTGTCTTCTAGTCGGTGTGTTTGCATGCCCACTCGTCGGGGTACTCAGTACTCACCCCCACCCCCACCTATGGCCAACCCACGGGATACCTCGGGAGACTTCCACTCCCTACAAGAGGCGATGATGGCCATTATGACTAGGTTGGACCAATCCGATGCTAACTTGCAGACCTTCTCCGAGAATATTGATGGTTGCCTTAGGGCCATGGAGGGACGCATGGAGAACTCCGATAGGTCGGTCCAAGACCTCGTTGGGCGGTTAGATAGGATGTCACACGGGGACCCTCTTGGGACAGCCCAAGGTCCACCCGCACCTCCTCCCGCGGTGGCCCAAGTCCAACCCGCTCCCATGGCCCAAGTCCAGGCCGCTCCCGCGGCCCAAAACCAGCCACCACTGGTTCCTCCACCCGCCCCTCCTCGGGTTCCCCAACTACCACACCGTGACCTTGGTCTCGAGGACTATGGGTCCGACAATGCCTACGAGGGGTATGGTCAACGCCGTCGTGGTTTTCAGCCACAACGAGATGAGGATGATGATCGGGTCCTTAAGACCGTGCGAGCGGATCCTCCCGCTTTTTACGGGTCTTTGGATCCGAAAGTCTACCTAGATTGGGAGTTTGGCATGGACCGTTATTTTGAATGGTATGATATGTCGGAGCGTCGAAGGGTCCGATTTGCCACCATGAAACTCATGGGGCAGGCACAAACCTATTGGAAGAATGTGGAGAGCCTGCTACTTCAGCGGCTAGAACCCCCGATTGACACATGGGCCGAGATGAAGAATAAACTTCGGCAAAAGTACCTTCCTCCCACATACCGCCAGCGACTCATCGATAGATGGCAAAGTCTTAGCCAGGGAGACCGGTCCGTCTCCGAATACATCGCGGAGTTTGATGAGTACTTTCTACGATGTGGTGTCACGGAGGAGAGTACCATGCCCGTGTCCCGCTTTCGACGTGGTTTGCGGCCACACTACCAGTATGAGCTTTTCCGCCGCAATGCCAAGACGTTGGAAGAGGCATATCAGGTTGCTCTCGAGATGGAGCAATTTGAGGGAGAGTTCGAGTCTAGCCATCGGTTGGGCCCCACCCCTCTCCGTAGTACCGAGCCCCGTCACTCTATAGGCCCACATCAGCGGCCTCCCATGGCTCGACCTCAGGAGCCCACCCGTCAGGAGCACTTCGCTCCACGGCCTCGCCCTCCTCCACCCCGGGATCTATTTCCATCCCAACCACCGGCACCCTTTGCCCGTCCCCCAGCTCCTATAGCCCGTCCTCTGGCACCGGCACCCCCGCCACTCTTGTCCAAGGCACCTACACCTCCCCCATTGTTGCCTACACCCCCTACCCGGCGGGATGATAAGGGTAAGGCCCCTCTTATCGGGGAGAGTAGTCGATCGCGAATACAATGTTTCCACTGTCACGGGTACGGCCACATTGCTAGTGAGTGTCCCGCTCGCACCACCCTAGCCTTAGGTGTTGGAGGATCCGCACCTCCCGAGCTTGAGCATGTCGATTATGAGGCCGACGAGGCACTGGCCGATGAATACTATGCCATGGGGGAAGAGCTGGGCGACCCTTCTGCCGCCCAGGATGTCGCCACCTAGTGGGTTTGATGCTACCACCTTAGTCTAGAGTCGTGCATGAGTCAGTGTGCTTTCTTTGTGTGGTTTGTTTGTGTGGTGATTTTGAGTCGATTGTTTGCATGGTTTACATTCGTGTGTCAGTGCATGGTGAGTCTGCATGTGTCTTGTGCAAGCTCGTGTTGTTCCCGAATGAGTGTGAAGCGAGTCGATTCACTTGACGAGTATGGGATCGGTTTACTTCTATACCCGGATCAGTCACCTATAGGGACTCAGCAGTGATTCCTAGTGAGTCTTTGAGCTGTTTCCTTCCGTTGAGAGTGCCCCTTCGGAGTGACCACCTTTGGCCATAGCAGTGCGCATATCGAGTATATGTGGAATGAGCAGGTGCCGATCACTTGGAGTGGAGCATACCCGCGCTACTTGGCACGGTGACGGATCCGCCGGAGACCTGAGCAGCCGCACCCTTTACTCGACGGGGTCGAGTTCCTCCCACCCGGGGAGAATTGATGGGGACATCAGCGACAACCAGCTCACTTTGTGTTTGCATTTATGTCCTTTTGTATTTGTATGTACGCCCTTGTGATATATGCGTACACAATAGTAGGTCTTAGTGGGTTTATTTGCAAAAGGCCATTGGGTTTCTTTGCAAATATGCTTGTAGGCCCTGCAGGGGCCCCCTCCCTCCTTCTTATTGGTCCACATGGACTCTTGGGTCCAAGGTGGCTGGTCCATGGTCCAAATTTGGAATTGGACCATGAATTAAATAAAGAAGACAATTCCAAATTGTCCTCTTTAAGGGGGGGGGGGGGGCGGACCTATTAGTTTATTTGGGTTTAATGTGGTGTTCACACCACATCTCAACCCTCCATTCTTCAACCCTTGATCCAAGGGCTCATATTAGATTAGAACCCTTTCATATAAATACTTGTATTTTCTTATGGAAAGAATTAATGAAAGAAGAAATTCGCATTTTGCCTCCTTGAAGCTTGTGCCCCTCTCCCCTCTCTCCCTGGTGTTCTTCCACCTCCAGCCCATTTATAGAGTGAGATCCATCCCCTCTTGATCCCCTCCAACTTCTGAAGCAGCTCCGGTGATCGCCGCCGCCGCCGTCTCGCCGCCGACGCGTCTTCACCAACGAATTCGGTTTTCTGTCCACTCTGGACAGACCTCTCTTCTCCGAATTGTCTCTCTCTCTTCCCTCATCTTCTGAAGCTCCAATTTTCAGGGTTGGTTCCCCTCTTGAACCCTTACCTCCACAAAAAATTTCAGACAACAATTCATCCTTTAGATATTTTTAGATTTTCGTCCAAGTTCAAATTTCAGTTCTGTCCAGGTTCTGTCTACTGTTCAACAGTTCTGAGTCTACCTTGTTCGACCCATGTTTTGAATTTTGTTGGGGCTCTACAAATTACTGAGACTTCTGTCCACATATGTCTACCACCATGAATTTTCTTAATTTTTGATAAGGTCTCTAGGTATTTTTCAAAATTCGTACCAGTTCCTCTGAGCAATTTTTCCACAGTGTCCCAGATCCGACCCAGGTCCACTCAAAAAATCCCATAAAATCCATTTCCTATCCAAATCAAAAACCAAAAATAGTCCCGGTTTTCTATCTCAGATATCTTCAACTTTTCTGAAGAACTCATCTCCATATTCCAAGGTCCTCCCACCGGTCAACGGTGATTTTCAGAGAAGTCAGAACCTGCCCCTGCAGTTCTGGCCTGTTTACAGCAAGGGTGTAAATTCCATAAGTCAGATATACGTATCTGATTATTTTTTCTGAAGGCCCCTACGTCTAAGTATTTGGAGTCCTCTTTCCAACGGCGCCGAGCTCGTTGCATTCCGACGACGGGGTTGATCACAGCAGCCGATCTCGCCGGACAGCGCGCGAGAAGACAGCAAGTGCAGACTTGTGGCCGGTTTCCCGCGAGCGTCGTCCGAGGGCCGCCCGGCGTCCGGCGGTCGTTCCAGCAACTCGCCATCCTAGGGGAGCGCTTCCCAAGTGTACCCACACCAGAGGAGGCATCAGGTCCCACACGACCCCTCCGGTCCACACGTGGGCCCCACTAGCACGAGTACGCGCGAAGCCGAAGCCGTGCCCGGAAACCGCCTGTCAACCCGGAATTGGTCCTCCCGGGTCCCCTTGTGTCGCCCGTTACCTCCCTGCGTGGAGTGGGCTTACTTGTATTGCTGTAATCTTAATGTATTAAGTTCCCGGGAGTACGAGTTTCGGCCGGGTGCCATCTTCGCCACGCCGAGCGCGTGGAGGTATCGTATTCGCTCCTTGCTTGGCATTCCGCTTATTTCTATATATGCTTGTTTATGCCGCTGCTAGAGAGCATGTGTAGGGTTACCTAGCTCGCTTTTAATTTATCATATCACTGCTGCGAGTGAGAGAGTGACCGTCCCGTGACCCGATCCGGGCACAATTGAGAGCCGACCACCCTAGCTCACTGCCGGTTGTTCAACCGCGCACATCCGACGCTTCCCTCGCTAAGGGACGACCGCTAGCTTATCGTGTCCGTGGTCCCGTCCCGCATCACTACTGGATGTGAGGACAGTGGGGGCCGCGTCAGCTCAAGGGGGGTTTGCCGCCGATTCAAGTGCATGGGGCCCCGTCGGATCGAGGGCTCCGCTCTCTTCAGGTGTGCGTCGACGCACTGAGAAAGTGGCGTCGACACAGTCCCCTTTTTATTCTGTTATTTTTCTTTTCTTCTTTTTTCTTCTTTGCCCATTCCTAGAAAATAGGAAAAGGGCAAATTTTGGTTAGCATTAGAGAAAGGGGACACGTATTAACACGCGTCTCTTCGGGGAAGCGTAAATTCTTTTAGGGTCGATTTTAGAGCGTCTGGAGAGGCGTGAATTCTTTTAATCATTAATTTTAGCATGCCTAGAGAGGCGTGAATTATTCTTAGCATTAATTTTATCATTGGTTTTAGTGCACCTGGAGAGGCGTGAATTAGTTTTAAGCGTTGACTTTAGCGTTGATTTTAGCACGCCTAGAGAGGCGAGAATTCTTCTAGCGTTAATTTTAGCGTGTCAACAAATGCCCCCCACCTGCAGGTGTCACGAATGAGGGACGAGTGAGAGGGGCTTGCGGGTGTAGCCCGTTTGAAAGCATTATGTATTCATCATCATTTCATCGTAATCATTTTTCGTCATTATCATTTTTGAAGCATGCTGGCATCATTTAACAACAAGCATAAAAATAGATATATAAGATAGCTCCCCTCTATCGGGGATAGGATAAGAACTAGGGATGTCAAAAATACCCGCAAACCCGATTACCCGCATTACCCGACCGTGATGGGTCGGGTAATATCCGAATAAACGGATATGGATTTGGGTTCGGATACGTTTAAAATACCCGTTTCATATTCGGATAGGGTATGGATTTAGTGCACCCAAACCTGTACCCGATCTGAACCCTCTCTTAATAACTTATTGTGCATGTTAGGCCTATGATTTTGACATGAACCCAATCCATTGCCCGTCTTGTTGAGTTTGTGAGTTTAGACCTCTTGCTAAAATTATAAGGGCATTTTTATAAAACATAAAAATTACTTTAGAAAGGAAAGAATTGACCAGATTTCTTTTTTTCTAATTATCATAAATCTCACATTTCTTTGGATGTGAATGTGGACTCATGCTTTATGGACGAATACGGATATCCGTGGATATATCCATACCCGTGACGGATATACCGGTATACATACCCGCGAAAATAATAGGGTACTATCCGGGTATGGTATTAGTAAAATTTTTATGGATAGGATATGGTATTGGTCTACCCGAGCCGAACCTTATCCATTGACATCCCTAATAAGAACAACGCCCATGATTCACAGACAGAGTGCGGCACATAAAGCACAACTAAAGGAGATGTGCGTTCGCAAAGAGGACACCACATAGCCTATGTGCATAGTTAAAATCACAATTTACACCCGAGACAATTTCTGCGTGGTGCGAAAGTGCAGGTACGTGAGCAGCGAACCCTAAACATAGGGATATGCAGACGTTCTAAGAAACACTAGAGGAGTACTCTAGCGCCTACATGTACATTTCAAGCTTTGGAGTTTTGGTAGCTTCACACAGCCCCCTTATTTATTCTGGACTTTACCGTTTGGCGTGAGTTTCCTCATGTGTCTCAATGGGGATTGTCGGCTACTTGGATTCACATTTCGCTTCTTCATCATTTTTTTTGAAGGGGGCAGGCAGCTTTTTCCTCACGATTACCTTTCATGTCAGCATAAGAATTCAAGCATCGATAGAGTGTTAGGAAGAAGTTCTGAAATCCTTATGGTCAAAAATCATTGATTACATTATGTGCAAAGTGTGGGAGTTTTGCCTCTGGTGTATTTTGTGTGTTACGCTAAGAACATAGCTATGACTCTTCCCCTCAACGCATGCACCCACCAAAAATTGGTTTATCCCCTGTAGTGTATACCATGATGCACACATATCTAGAGTCAGGACAGCATTATTTAGCAAGGAGGTATGGTCCTAGAAAATTCTAAGGAGGTGTGTTAAACTATAATATAGGCAAGCATGCAAGTAGAGGGAGCAAGCATTCAAAATCAAAATCATGCGAGAGATTTTTTTTTCTTTTCTTCTTTTTTTTCATTTTTTTCTATTTCTTTTAAGGGCTCAATAGGTACACCCGCAAGTTGGTTATTGGTGGGTATAAGATCAATGCCAAAGCAACGGAGAAAAAGTTTTATGTATTGAGATGGATCCTGGTGGGACTGGAGGTTGATGTTAGCTAAAGGAGAGTTATTTGTTCATTGATTCAGACAAGAGATCTGGACCAAAGGTAGGATAGTAGGCTTCGACAGGATGTCTCGGCCAAAAGCGGAACAGCGGGCTTTGATGGAAGGCCTAAGCCAAAATCGGGAAAGCGGGCTTCGATGGAATGTCTAGACCGAAATCGGGAGAGCGGGCCTTGACGGAATGTTTAAGCCAAAATCGGGAGAGCAGACTTTGATGGAACGTCTAAGCTGAAATCGGGAGAGCGAGCTTTGACCGAAGGTCTAAGCCGAAATTGGGAAAGCAGGCTTTGACCGAAGGTCTACGCCAGAATTGGGAGAGCAGGCCTCGATGGAACGTCTTAGCCGAAATCGGGAAAGCAGGCTTCGACCGAAGGTCTAAGCAAAAATTGGGAGAGCGGGCCTCGACGGAATGTCTAAGCCGAAATATAGCGGGATAGCGGGCTTCGACGAAAAGTCTCAGCCGAAGGATAGCGGTATAGCTGGCAATATAAGCCGAAGGATAGCGGGATAGCGGGCTTCAACGATATGTTTAGGCCGAAAGACAGCGGGATCGTGGGCTTCAACAATATGTCTAGGCCGAAAGATAGCGGGCTTCGATGAAAAGTCTCAACCGAAGGATAGCGGTATAGATGGTTGTATAAGCCAAAGGATATCGGGATAGCGGGCTGCATAAGCCACAAGATAGCGAGATAACGGGCTATATAAGTCGAAAGATAGGAGGATAGCGGGCTGCATAAGTCAAAAGATAGCAGGCTAGCGGGCTATATAAGCCAAAAGATAGCAGGGTAGCGGGTTGCTATTGGCACCCAAAATATGATCGTCGGCGACCAAGCCACAAAGACAAAGGACCCAGCCCGCTGAAGCACGGAAGCGATAAGGATCAACATATTGAAGACTTCTCAAGCTGCCAGAGCCTCGAGTCACCCCGTATGGACACGGGGACTTCACCTCAGGAGATCCGAGATGAACTCACAACCAACCGGCAGTGCAATCAAGCCTGCCCAATGAACCGGCATCGACTCTGTCATGCCGCATACACTACACCCATTGTCCGATCATGGACGACGGTCTACCCAGTGGCTACCCACCTCATGAAAGGCTCTCCTGAAGATGAAAGAGTCCCCCTGGCTCTCCGGGATGGAGGACCGAAAGCTCTGTCGGCAGAAGATCCCGATCACCCGGCACGGGTACGGCTTTCCGCCAAGATGGGCCCGTTAGTGGCCGAATGATCGCCCAGCTCATGCGGAACTATCCCTGGTGTTATCCCACCCTCTAAGAAACTTTGAGCACAAGCCAGACCGAGCCGGCAGCACGAATCATAGAGCCGAAGGCCGTGTCAGCGGAAAACCCGCATGATCAAACCAAAGTTATCGGAAGTTCCGAGAATGGCCGTACATCGACATGGGGGCTTCGACAAGACATCTCGTCAAGGTTTCAAGGAGCATTGGCAAGATAAATGTTCACGGTGACCCCCGAAATCATCCCCGGACTCATCGACTGGCTCGAAGCGCGCGAGGAGCATTAGCACGGCGCGCCCTAAACCGGCGCGCCCCCACCAGATGCCCCTTATCCCGGCGCCCAAAGAACCCCACCCGGGGCCTGGCTATTCCGACGCGCAAAAGGCCATGAAGCCTTTCTCGGCGCGCAGTTCTTCACGCTGGATGAGGCTTGGGGTTCGATCATATATATAGACATATGGCTGTTCAAAAAGAAAGAGAGAGACAACAGAAGAGAAAGGAAAGGAAGCGAGAGAAAGAAAACTCAACACAGAGAAGAAAAAGAAAAAGGAGGAGGGTCGGAGAGCGAACCATATTCTGAGAGAGATAGAGCTCCTGGGAAAGGGGGTTTGGTCTGGGCGTCCTCTGCTGACCGTCTTCCTCTACTGAAGATCCGATACCCTGTTCCGAGAACATATGGGCACCGGCGCTTTCGTGGATTCCTTTTCTTTAGTTTCTATCTATCATATGTAACCGAGAAGGGGAGGGATGGCGATGATACGAGCCGACCCCCCTCCCCCTTCTCTGCGATTCTCTCTTCACGTTTGTTCTATTGTTGTGCCTCTGCGCATCCCTCTCCCTCTGCAACCGATGGACGGTGACCGGACGATGATGCCGGCACCGGATTTGTAATGTGAATGATTAGTTCATTTCCGTTTACTGGGTGGTGATATGTATATAGATGTGTGGACCAATAGGTCGAATGAATGTTCAAAGCTTATTCCCCTTTTCTATCTATGTCAAGGTGTATGTATGAATTCTTCCGCGCGTGGTTCCCGACTCCGGTTTCCCGAGTCCCGATCATGCCCCGAAGCATCGTGGGCTACAGAAATGACCCCTCCCTGGCTCTTTCCCATCGACCGCTTCCATGTTTGATTTAAGGGTCTTTGTATCCCCTCCGTGGACAGAGCTGTGCTCATGCGCATGCTTCTTCCCACCGTGGTATCGAGGGTCTAACTCCCAGTAACTCCTCCCTTCGTACCGCTCTGTTGTTCGCGAGGTGGGAGTTGTCTTTGGGACGGCAGTATCCATCGCCTGAATGTTGCATCCTAGTTGTTCGAGCATATGCTTCTACGATTAGCTCCTCTCATCTATGCATTGACTACCCCTCTGCATCACGGTCAGTTGAACCACTCCGAGACTCTTTCATTCCGTTTTAAATCTCCCGGGGAGGGGGACATTCCCCATTGCTTCATGGAACTGCTGGGTGATCGAGGGCTCTACCTCTCGATGGTAGATGCTTCCTCAAGTCCATAGCAGATAGTAACGGGGTCTTAGCCTGACAAGCTTAGCCCTAACAACCTGGAGACCCGATAGAGGCCAAGGGATGTGTGCTCCTGGTAGGCTAGCCCTCGGAGCTTCACTCTCTTAATGGTCGGTCCCTCTAAGGGATAAGTCATAGGCTGCGGGTTGCCCACCCCTCGTAGGCTAGCCCTCGGGGTGATGCTCCCATTATCAGTGGCCTCATCCCTCTATCTCCGCCCACGGAGCCTTGGTGCCCCTCGCAAGCTAGTCCTCGGGGTACTCCATCCGTTGGGAATTTGCTGGCTGCCACTGTGCAGACCTGCGGTTTAAGGGCTTACTCCACAAGTGAGTATGACCCCGTTCCTTCCCTGCAACCTTTCAGGTTCAGGGGAGATGTTTCCCGATTGTTGGTAGGATTTGGACACACATTCGTCTCCGTGGAGATGGCTATAATAAAAATGACTATTCTGGGTCTAGGAACCTCAGTGCTCGAGTTTGAACCTCGCACTGGCTCATGACTCTGCTCCTGAAGAGTCTCAGACTTTGTTTCAACAGTTAATAAGCCCAATTGAACCTTTAAGCCTTCAAAGCATTCCAACAAGTTCAAGGGTTTCTAAATTCATCAAAAAAATAAGTTAAAATGGCGCGGCTCTAATCCGGCGCGCCTTAATACGGCACGGTACCCCCCCGTGCTGGATTAAGCCTAGACTCATAACTTCTATTTTTTTGTTTGGCACGTTCCCAGTGCGCCCTAAACTGGCGCGCCCCGTGCCCTGCACGCCGTCTTAGTTAGTTATCAAGGCCGCGCCGGATTAGCTCTTCACCTACGCTTTACCGCGCCGAATTAGCCTCTTTACCTACGCTTTACCGCACTGTGGAAGCTATCTCTCGCGTGATCACGTCGTTTCAAGTTGTTATGCCGTTCTGATCCTTTGCTCGCTCTCGGGGCAATCCTGGCCTCCCGTGGTCGATATTGGCTACCCTAATTAGCGGTAGGTTGAGTAAGGCAAGGGATGTTCATGCTCCGAATAACCTCTTTATCACGTTGGCTATCATGTGTATTAGCACTTTGCTTTCATTATCACCCTTGTGTTACCGTCTCCCTCCCTTTTGACGGGGATTAATGAATGTGATTGATCACTGCTTACTTTCATAATTTTGTTGCCATGCTTAGCATAGTTATCATCATCATGCATGCATGCTTGCATCGACCCTTGGGTGTATCAAATGGCGCTGACAGAAGACCGAGTTACGCCCGATCGGAAGTCTCCGCTATGCGCGATGGTGGTCTTTGGACCTATGCCCTCCGCTACGTATCAAGGGTCTCCAACTCAATGAACCATGCCTCTCCTGCATGATAGATAGACGTCATGCATGATTCCGTCATGTTCATAACGTCGCATCTTGTATTCCGGCCTCGACAGCCCACTATCTCGGCAATTAATCAAAGGTGTTCCCTCCTCGCGGGGGATGTAATTAACGCCATAGCTTTTATGGTATGGCGGACTGCTGGTCCACACCGAACCTCACTTTCGCCCGACACGGGTCAGAATGAGCGCATAATAAACTTGTCACTCACGTGACTGGCACGCCCGCGTCATCAATCAGTCAGTTAATTACCAGTTAGTTAATTGGTTGATTGACATGTGAAATAAGATATATATATACATTTATATGTATAAAATAATAATAAGTAGATCGAATAAAAAAAGATCGCAAACAAGTCTGGCACGCCCGGTGGGACCAGTGTCACCTTTCATCTCTTTGCCGAGATACTTGGGCTTCGAGGCCCTCTCAAAGGCTACTGATCGTTGGCTTGTTTGTCTTTACAGGCGAACAATGACAACAACTGGATTGACTGGCGTCAGCTTCGGTCCTTCGATCGTTGCCGGTCATGCACAAGGGTACCTGGCGGTGCCCATGGAGTTCGGCAGCTTCCCTGCCGCCGTCGGCTTCCCCAACTTCTTGGGGTTGGCCTTCGTGGACATGCTGGAAATCGAAGCCCCGGAACCTGTCGAGGAAGCCATGGGGAAGGTGGAGCCTCTGAAGGCTCCTTGCTGCAACGACTCATCCAAGAGTCCGGCTCCGGACGCTAGCTATCTGGTGCACCACGCCATACGTGGGGCCCGCCCAAATATTGTCAACAAGCACCCTGGAGGATGTCAACGCCGGCAAGTCCAAAGGATTGCTGCTGTGATTACCGGGACTCTATCTCAGTCCGGGACGCGACGCACGGGTGGCCCCGGACCGAGTCATCCCCACCATCCCTGTCCAAAACACATACCAGGCCCTCGCTGGAAGGAGGGCAGAAAGAGAAGAAATCGGCCACTATGGCCAAGGAAGGTCGGCCCCCAGGCTGAGAAAGTTCAAACAGGTGTGGGTTACCAAGCGGGCCCAACCTATCCATCAGTTGGCACCTATCTGCCGCCGTCCTGTGTACGACGGGGCGGAGGAGAGATGAGAAAGGGGCTTGCCCCTGAAGGAAGAAGAAGGAGTGGTTGCGGATCCTCCGTGCCGTAAAAGTTTTCGGGCGGCTGCCCGTCAAGCCAACGTCCCAGCTGCAGGACGAAGATTCCAACAGCCTGCCGATAGAGCTCGGCTAGCTTATATCCCTCCTTCAGGAGGTCGACAATCATCCCCCGTGTTACATCAGGAGCGGGGTCAAGAAGAGATGACCTGTCTTGTCAGAAACTATTTTCGAGGGTTAGGCAACCCCTCACTTGGGCAACAGCGACTGATGCAAGCAGCCACCGCCGATGAAGACTACTGCCCGTCAATGGCAGATGAAGAAGATGTGGGAGAAAGAATGATGGTGTCGTCAGTCGACGACAATGGATATGACAACGGCTTCGAGATCAAAGCCGATGAAGCCATCCCCAAGCGGGAAGAAAGGAGAAGAGTTTCTGTGTTCGAAAGGCTGACCTTCCCGCAGCAAGCTAAAAGGAGGGTCCATCGACGAAGGAGAAGGATGCAGGTCTTCACCTGCAACATGGCTGGTATATCCAACCTATATGGGGGGCTTCCCGAAGATCCCCGAGAATTGGCTCAGTTGGCCGCACGGCCGGGGCCGAGTACTCGCAGAACAGAAGCATCAATGGAGCTCCTAATGATGGCTAAAGGAAAACAACCCCAGGTCTACCACCACTGGGATGATAAGGCCCCCGTCCTGACCGCCAATGTGGTGACGGCAGAGGAAGAAGATGACGTCCCCCTCGACATCCTGCCTGAGGGTACGTCCGGGAACATAGCAGAAGTTATCCCCACTACAGCCACTATAGACCCATCGGTATTGATATTACTTCAGAAATATCGGCAAGAGATAGACTTGCTGAAGAAGCAGCTGATGGAGAAGACTGAACAGTCCTCAGCTTCCAAACCACCCGAAGTCCAGGGTGAATCATCTCGGGGAGCAGTTAGCCATGACGACCCTCCGCCACTCTACACACTGCCCCAGTCGTCAGAACCAAGCATGGCGACAATGCAACAGCGGCCACCACAGCTCCAGCCGCTGCTACCACCGGTGCTCCCTTAAGTGCACCATACACCCCCGTTGCCGCGTCCTCCATAGGCAACCACCCTGGTCACCCCGTACCTGCAACCGGCACACTTCTACCCAGAGCCGGTTGACCCTACAGTCATGAACCGGATGATGGTGGAAAGAATGATCGAGCTGAAGCTGGCAGAAAGAGGTGAAGGTGACTACGTCGCATTTGATGCATACCGGGTGCCATACCCGCAACACCATGCTGCTAAGCGGCTTCCCCCGGGAATCAGCAAGCCGCCCAAGTTTGACAAATTCAACAGGAAGGGATCCCCGAGAGAACACATTGCCTATTATATGACTGTCATGGGCGACTTGGCCACCGACGAGTCGTACTTGCTAAAATTTTTCGGGTCCTCGCTGATGGGGCTCGCATTTGAATGGTATTCTAGCCTCTCGGCCGGGTCGATCAGCGACTGGCCAGATATGCAGAAGAAGTTCAGAGAAAGATTTCATGTTACAGAGAGGGAGGTCACAGTGGCCGAACTCTACTCAATAAAGCAGAGGGCCGATGAGACAGCCCTCGACTATATCAAGAGGTGGAGAAACCTCGAAATGAGGTGCAAGCGGCCCCCGCATCAGGAGGACGCTGTGCAAATATGCAAACAGAATCTCAGAAGGGAGGTTCTGGAAAAGATGATCGGGATGGAAATTTGATCGTTTGATCGATTGAACAATGTCGTGGCCGAGGTGGAAGCTTTCCTAGCCAGACTTGCCCCTACATCTGCTGCCGGCATGACCCAGAAGGGCAAGGCGGTAGAGCGGCGCTCCTCGCCTAAAGAATCGAACGCTCTTGACATAAAGGCGTTCGAACAACAGAAAGTTGAAGGCAAGAAGGGAGTCACCCCACAGCCTGCTAAAGCCCCAGACGACAAAGAAGGCCCTTCGCTAAGGGACAAGATGAAGAAGGCCTATTCCTTTCCAAAGGACAAGACCCGGGTTCTGTTCGACTGGGTAACAGAATATAGCATGGTCGCCCTGCCAGAGCCAAGGAGACCGGAGGACTTAAAGAGAAAAGACAGTCCAAGATTCTGCCCCTACCACTAGATGTTGGGACATCCAATCGAGGACTGCTATGTTTTCAAGGACATCATCGAAGGGATGGTGAAGAAGAATGAAATTGAGCTGGGAGAGTACAAAGTGGACCCTCCTCAGCCACATGAAGCCCCTCAAAGGTGGGCAGGAGTCAACATGATTTCCCTATACCAGGCATTGCCCGAGGAGATCTCTGAAACAAGCACGCAGAGCACCTATGAAGCTCATTTCTTGGAGCCTACGAAAGAACAGCAGGGATGGCAGCAGGTCCCTGTGAAGAACAAGAAGAAGAGGGCACCCCGCCCGAAAGAGGGGGCACATATCCGTGGTGTTACACCCCGGCCTGCTCCGTCAGTGGTAGCACCCGTATGGGTCACTCCACCTACAACTATCAGGATACCTACGCATAATCGGAGGAGACAAACTCCTCTGCCAGTGGTTAAAGAGACCAATCCTGGGATCATTCGACTGTAAAACCTCATTGAGGGGCTGGACGAATACGTGCAGCCCGAACTGAAGCCCTTGCTGGTGCGGGACCATGTCCCGTGGCAAGAACTAGAGCAGCTCTCACTTGAACAAGAGGAGAAAGCTGAAGAGGCACCTGACAGAGAGGGCAGTCTGTCCTGGGGGCACCCACCCGCAGAAGTAAAAAAGAAGAAGAAACAAAGGAAGAAGAAAAAGAAGGCTGCTGAGGCCGATAAAGTGCAAGTTGTCTCCTGTAATACCCTATCAGCACTCTTCAACCTGTCCGGAGAGGAGGAAGAAGAGGGAATTTGTTTCACACCCCATGCTGGGGGAGGCAAGGCCGAGGCTGCAACCGCTGCGCATGCCACTCGGTCAGGCCGAAAATGGGGGCGCCAGCCGCCACCCAATCACAACATCATGTTCAGGGGGGAGCAACCCTACAAGACACCTCCGCCGGAGGTCAAGGGAGTCCAAATCCCTCCTCCGTCAAGCCTATATGACAAGAGTGGGGGTAAGGGGGTCCCTTCATTTCTTGAATTCTTGAAGATGTCCAAGGGGAAGCAGCCTTGCCAGGAGGCTAACCCTACACCCGAGGACGTTCACCCGCAGCTGGCACAATCTGCCGAAGAGCCAAATGCAGATGGAGCTTTCCCCGCAGCAACTAACAAAGAAAACCCAGAAGTCGGTACCAGCCAGAAGGGCGCCGAATCTGGGGAAGATGAAGCAGGTCCATCAGGGCCCGCAAATCAAAACCTCCCCAAGCCCAGATGGGATGAAGAGATGAAGCTCTCCAATGTCCGAGCTGGGAGCCGAATAATGAAGCTACTCAAGAAGCTCCCTGCTTGATTTACAATCTGGGAGATTCTTTCTTTGAGTGAAGAGACCCGACAGGTGATTATTGCTGCTCTCCAGATGCCTACTCATTTTGAGACATGTCTGGCCGAAGCAATGCCGGAGGCTAGCATGACCTTCACTCCAGACGATATGCTGCTGCCCACCATCAGCCATAACAGGCCGATGTATATGAAGGGGCACCTGAATGGAAGGGAGCTGAACAGGATTCTGGTTGACCCCGGTGCAGCGGTCAACATCCTTCCATATAGAATATATGAGAGGCACCACTTTAATGTGCATCTCGAGAAAGTCGGGGATATGCGTATCGCCGGCTTCAATCAAAAATGTGAAGTGTCAATGGGAGTGACAGAGTTCACCCTCACCCTAGCAGATTTCACTACGACGGTGCAGTTCCATGTCATTGACTCCCGCACCTCGTACAAGGCACTGCTCGACCATCCATGGCTGCATGAAAATATGGTGGTGCCCTCCACGCTCCACCAATGCATCAAATACAGTCTCCAAGGGAAGGAGGAGAGGATATTTGCAGACCCCCACCTGTTCGAGGTGTTTGAATGTCATTTGGCAGATGCCAACCTATATACAGGGCCTTCCCAGAAGACCTCTGAAGCTAAGACCCCTGCGGGGGCATCGAGATGCACGTCCGGCAGCAGTTGGTATCCACCACCGCCGCGCGGATATGTCAAGCCCAAGGTGGTCTCCCATATCACAGCCTCCGGGGACATGGGCAGAACAGCACCCCCAATATTATACCCTGAAGCTAATGAAGTGCGGGTTGCTCGGTGGCACAATCATATTAAAATCCCGGATGGCCTCATCAAGCCAACTCCCGACCTTGACAACCCTACTGTCGAGCCTTTCAAAACTTGGGAGGTGACACAGGAAGATGGACCTAACAGCTTGTTCTATACAGCTGAAGAGCACCCTACTCGGGAAGACACAGACTGCAGCCTCCCCGAAGATATAAGCAACCCACCGGTTCCCGTCCAGGGTCTGGCATTTACAACTGATCGGATGGCCATGATGTTTCAGAAGCAACACATCCCCCCCGATCAGTCTCAAAAATGCAAGTAAGCTTTCCAGAAAATGTGGTATCTCGCAAATCTGGATAAAGAAATGAGACGTGTCTCTCGACATCCGGGGTTGGGTTTCACCTTGGAGGAATATTATTACAGTGGGTGATACGAGGTGGACACCATCTCTGCCTTCTATCCTGCTGAAGATATCCCGTTGGGGGCAACTTTTGATGAATACCCGACGGAAGCTGAGCATATTGAACTGGCTCAGCCCAGAAATCAAGAAGCAGAGACCATGGTCCCCTGTCGATGTTGGGAGCAGGTCTATCCTGAAGAGGCGGCCCTTCAAGCCAAGTTTGATACGGCTAGCAGCAGTGAAGCCGAAGATACTGAAGAAGCAGGAATTTCTCCCTCCAGTGGAGTCCTACTGATGATAACTTCAACACCCCTTCTACCAATCAGGGAAGCCTCGGTTGACTCCGATCAAGGGGAACAAGCCGCCAGGAAAGGAAAAGCCACATCTACGGAAGATGCAACTGCCCCAGAAGGCAAGACCTCCTCAACTTCTGCTACAAAACTGGGATGTTTTCCAAGCCCGGCAATAAACAACTACCAGCCTGTCACGGCTGCAACCTCATCTACAAGGACGGAGGCTGCCCTCTCGCCCTTGGGAGCTGCAATGGTAGTGGATTTGCTAATGGGGCAATCCGCGCAACCGCTAGTACAAGAAACAGGGAATCCTCAAGAAGCTCTGGTGGTGTCTGACGAGGAAGTCAAAGTACTCGACCCCCAAGATGGTATTCCAGATTTCGTTGACCTCCGGAGATAGAAGACAGAGGCCAGGCCACAGTCGATGAGCTGATAGAAGTCAACTTGGGAAATGAGGGGGACCCTAGGCCCACCTTCCTCAGTGCCCAGCTGTCCCCAGAAGAATGGGAGTTGTACGTCCAGCTGCTGCTAGAGTACCGGGATTGCTTCGCCTAGACTTACAAAGAAATGCCGGGTCTAAGCCCCGTTGTCTCACAACATGAGCTAGCAATCAGCCCTGAGGCCGAGCCGGTGAAGCAACCACCGCGGCGCATGAGGCCAGAACTCATTACCCAAATCTGTACTGAAGTCGACAAGCTCATTGACGTGGGATTTGTTGAAGAAAACCAATACACCACATGGCTGGCGAATATCATCCCCCTGAAGAAGAAGAATGGACAGATCCTGATTGTTGGTTTATGCCAGCATCTCCTTGGATTTGGTGTGTACCATGTGGGGTATGGGACCCACGTGGGACCATCGGTGCTTGGCATCCCAACCCGCCGCATGGATTATGGGGTCCATGTGCGAAGCCCCTCATGCCTGCCCACAGCACGTCATAGACGTGGGGCTCTGCGCTGCCATAAGGAAATACGGTCTAACCTTCGCTACCAGCTCGAGCTTTTAGTGCAATGGTAGGGGCTTGATCCTGTAAACTGGTATCAGAGCGAGGTCGCGGGTTCAAATCCCAGGTGCCGCTGGGGGGGAGATTGTTGGTTTATGCCAGCGTCTCCTTGGATTTGGTGTGTACCATGTTGGGTATGGGACCCACGTGGGACCATCGGTGCTTGGCAGCCCAACCCGCCGCATGGATTATGGGGTCCATGTGCGAAGCCCCTCATGCCCGCCCATATGTTGAAGACTTGATCACTGGACTACCGATACCGTTGCGTCAACGCAGCAGGCTGATGGAGTCGATGCAGCGGTTAAAAAGGTTGAAGACCTCTGATGGCTGCGTCAACTCTTTGGAGCAAGTGAGTTGACGCCATCTAACTCCAATTGCTGAGCGTACTGGTGCTGGGCACGTGATCCGAGGATAAGGAGAGTGCCCAGATGAGGACACGTGTTCTGACAGCCTGCTACATGCTGCCACGTGGTCTGAATTTTTAGGGCGAGAGCTGTGGAAGCCACACGCGCCCTGGCTGCTGCTGCTGCTGGTATATAATGAAGCCTTCGTCTTCAGATGGAGGTTGATCGAAGCAGAAGCCTGAAGAGCAGAAAGCCCTTCGATCCAGAAAAAGAAGGAAAAGAGAGGAAGAAGAGATAGAAGAGAGAAGCCGTGAAGAGAGAGCAGTGAGTGAGAGATTAGGAGAGTAGAAGAGAAAGAAAGAGAGATAGAGAGTGAGAGATTTGGAGAGCAGAAGAGAAAGAAAGAGAGAAAGAGAGTGAGCGAGAGAGCTCGTGGAGAAGAAGGAAGAAGCTGCTTGAAGATCTGTCTTCACTGGACCGTGGATCAGATCCAGGCCAGTCAGCTCCGTTCAGAGCCACATTGTGCATTTCATTTTACAGCTTTCTGATTGCTGTGTTATTTTCCTTTATTGTTTTCCTTTATTTTCTGATCATCTTTGTTCTTCCGATTGCCCTGTTGGGGATCGGGTTCCTCCTGTTGGTTCAGGAGAAGGGAGATCTGATCTCCAGGTTGCAAGTGACAGGTTGTCACTTGTGGGTTGCCCTCTGGTTAGAGGAAGGGAGGCTAGTCCTCCGGTTCTGGGTTTGTGGTTGCAAGTCCAGTGGTGCCTCCTGGTCTGGAGGAAGAGAGGTCTTCGACCTCTAGTTTCCAAGTGGCTGGGAGTCACTTGGGTGTCCCTCCGGTTGGGAGGAAGAGGGGAGGCTGTTCCCCTGGTCAAGCTGTGTGGCAGCAACTGTTTGCATACTGAGTCTGCTTGGTTCTAGCGTTTGCTAGTGAAGCCTCACTCCGGTTGGGAGTGAGGGGTGGATGTAGGTCTGGAGGACCGAACCACCTTAAAATCTTTGAACAGTGGTTTGCTTGTAGTGTGTTCTTCCATATCTCCTATCACCCTTCACAGATTGTCTTGAGATTTCTTATTCTCATTTGTGCTGCGTCCGCTAGTTGGTTATTTGGGAGCCAGTTACATATTTGCTCTTTTGTTTAAAAGGATTTTCAACTGGTTCATCAGATTGCTTGATTTACTTCCGCTAGATGCTTGGATAGGCTCGCTCCACCTACTTGTTATTTTGTCTAATCGAATTAGCTTAACTCCGGAACTTGCTTAGCATCTGATTTTTTAAATTGGGCATTATTCGTAGCAGGATACATTCACCCCCCCCCCTCTGTATCCGGGCCTAGCACTCTAACAGTTGGTATCAGAGCGAGTGTCTGCATACAAGGTCCAGCGACCTGCAGATTCGATCTTGCTGTCTTAGGTGCTAAATTGTTTTAGTGAATCATTATTCCTGTTGCATTGAATCTACTTCCTATTTGTTTCAATGGCTCCTCCACCCGTCTTTAGTGGTTCTGATTTTAATCAGTGGCACGCCGCTCTCCATGTTTATGTTAATGCTGTTAATCCTGATCTGTGGAAATTAATTTCACAAGGTCCTTACACCTTACCTACAAAAGTGTCCAAATGGACCGACAGACACAGATCAAGGGACGGAGAAAATCAGGAAGCCTTTAATCTGATGAAAGCAGCTACTGACAGAGCTCTATGGTCTTGCTTTCATGATTGCAGGTCCGCTAAATACATCTTGGATATGCTGAAGAAAATTCACAGGGCAAATGAGGACAGCTGCATGATGGCAGACAGACATAATCAAGGCAGCAGTCAAGATGAAGATGATGATAATGAGGTAAATCCCTTTCAAAACTATACTTCAGATGATTGGGAAAATACTTATGCTGACTTGTTGGGGCTATATGAAAAATTAAAAAGGGAACACAAGAAACTGAAAAAGGGTATTAGGTTAAACAGTGTAAATTCCTCTTCATGTCAAAATTGCTTAAAATTGAAACAAACGAATGATGATTCTATATCTGAAATTCGTGAGCTTGAGAGTCAAGTTAAGTTGCTAAAGAAAAAGAATCAGGATTCTGTTAACTCAGAACTAAGCAAGCTAAAATCTAAAAATGATTCTCTAAAACAATCTGCTAAAGGAAATGATAAAGAAATTGAGAAACTCAAACAAGAGAATGATTTGCTGATTGAAAAAATGAATGTCATAAAATCTGTAAACATAGAATTATAGAAAGAGTGTGAAATACAACAAAGAGAAATGAAACAAACTGAAAATGGAAGAAAGTATGAAGTCAATTCAGAAGACCAGCTTCTAATAAATGAATTGATTCAAAATGATAAGCTCAAGGAAGAAATTGAAAATTTGAAGCTGTTAAACAGTGCAATGTCTGAGAGACTTCTAACCTTAGAAAAAGGAAAAACGGTCTGTATTGAAACTCCTGAAAAATTGAGCATTCTGGAACAAGAAATTGAAAATTATAAAACTGCTAACAAGGTGTTAACTGAATGTGTGAATTGCAGTGAGCAAGAAATCGCCACCTATGAGTTACAAATCACCTCCTTGGAAAATGAAATTCATGACTTAAAAAATTCCTTGTCCAAATTTGTTCATGGTCAAGAAAATCTAGATAAACTGCTAGGTGTTAAAGTCAATTTTCATAAAGAAGGGTTGGGCTATAATTCAACAAAGAAAAAGGGTTTTGAAAATAAAATTCAAACTTCAAATGTTTCAAATGTTGCCTCTGCTAGTTCAGCCAATCCTTCAGTGTTTCAATTTGCTGCTCAAAGAATTCTGAAGCCAACTGAAAAACAAAAAGGAAAGAACAAAATGGCTTCTGCTACTTACATGCATCCTGTTTTTAATTCTCATGCAAACAGGAAAACTCATGTCAGAAATCATGAAGTTAAGAAAAAGAAAATGTCATGTTATTACTGCCATAGAATTGGACATTTGATGCATGAATGTAGACTAAGAGAACTAGATGATTTGAATGCAGAAATGATGAATGGTAGGAAATATCTTGCTGTTCATTCAAAGAAAACTGAATGCTCTCATTGTGGTAGATTAGGCCACACCTTTGCTCAATGTTGGGTTGCAAATGGTAAGAGAAAACCATTCTCACATCAAGCTAAATATTATGCTAACCAACATGTCCTTAATGTAAACAAAGCTGCTTCTCTGAACCAGCATGTCAAATGTTTTAACTATAACAAGTTTGGGCACAAGGCCATTGAATGCTGGCATGCACAGAGTAGAAAATCCAGTTCCAAAACTGTACCTGGCAAACAGAGTTTTTATCCTGTCAACAGAAACTTTCATGCATATGCACATAGAATTCATGCAAATAAAAATGTGCACAAATCAAAATTGAAATCTGGTACATCTGGCTGTCATCTTAGTAAGCAGAACTCTCTCTCTGCCAATAAATTTCATAACAACAGTAATTTACATAAGAAGAATTTGAAATCTGCTAACTCATGTCATTACTGTGGACAAATTGGTCACTCAATGTATAATTGCAATTTGATGAAATCTGATGACCTTCATGCACGAAAACTGTTGAGAAAACCTGCTAGGAGTAATACTGTCATGTCAGGACCCAAGACTTCTTGGGCACCTGTTTGTGCAAAATAACATTGCTATGCAGGTGTGCCTTGGGACTGGAATAAAAAGGGGTAATGATCCAAGGCACTCAAGAAGAAAACCTCAAACTGAACTTTTCAGGTAAACTTCCTGCTCTTCTTGCTTTTAGTTTTAATGCATAGCAAGTTAAATCTGTTTTTACATTTTCATTTATCATCTGCCATGTGCATTATTTTCTGATCATGCATTTGCTGAGAGTTCTGTGCAAATATCAGATTAAGAAGGGTTGTCTGTATCTGATGCATACATAGGATAATCTCAATTGCTTGATAATTGTGTTATGCATAGTCTCTGAAAACAAATTGCATTTCGAATTTTCTAAAAAATCTGAACTGCATATGAGTGTGACTTGAAACTTGTGTGTTGCAATAGCTCACTGAAATTCTGAATTGCATATAGGACTGCATGTTGAATAATTATGCATGACCTCAATGGTATATAAATGGTAAGGTACCAAAAGACAGGGAGGTCTGTCTGGAGGTTCTTACTATGTGTGAGGTGGTCTTTTAGACCAAATGCTCCGCCTAGTACTATGGGTCACTTTGCTGATAGGACAGTCTGATTGTGCACAAGTCACAATATCATTTGGAATCATATATTCAGTTTTCAGTGCAAACATTGCATGTTTTCAGGGGGAGTGAGTTACATATCCTTGCATAGCATTCAATGTTGAGTCTTTGCATGTCCCTGCATACATATAGTGCATTGCATTTCCTTATATTGAAAATGCCAAAAAGAGAGTTTGAATGCATATTCTGAGGGGGAGTCAATGCATTGCATATAGGTTGTCAAATGCATACATGTGTCAGAACTCATTGCATATCCCTTCTTACTGATTTTGTTGACAAACCTTAATCATATTCTGAAAACCTTGAGCTTCACAATCTCTCTTAACAATTGGTATTTCTCCTATCAATTGGTATTATTTGGATTCAAAATTCTATCAGTCCTTCATGAAGATTTCAATGGGCTATCTCGATCATAAATCTGAAAACTTTTGAACTAGAAATCTTCTATTATACGTTTTTATGAATATCTGAAATAACTCAGGTGGTTTAAGTTTAATGTACTCAAGGTTTGACTTTAAAATCTCTTAAAAATATCTGAAGCATGTTTAATAAATATTAACCATCTGTTTCATGCTGTGTCTTGAAAACTTCTGAAATCTGCACTTTTGAATACATGACTTCAACTGATTAAGTACATGAAACTATTATTGATTTGAAGCAAATGAATTTTTCTGAAATGTCTAAAGGGTAATATCTGTCAGAGCAATGACATTGGTCACTGAGAAACACATGTCCAAAAGACTGTGTCATGAGGTGCCTTAGTTAACTCTGATTAAGAATTCATTGAAATTCAGGCAGAGCAATGGCATGCACGCTGAGAAATACAACTCACTCATCAAGAAATGATTTGGAGTGTGTCATGATGTGTAAATGCTATCTCTATTCATATATAGCATGACAGTTAGTCACACTAAGTGCTTAGTTACAAGGTGTGAACTGAACTAGACTGCTCGTAAAATTTGTAGCATGAAAAATTGTTGAATATATCTCAATATCTGAATATTGATGCTAAAATCAAATTGCTACAACCCTAGACAAAATCATATGACTTCATAATTGCTTGACTTCAATACTAGTGCATGTAATTCTGAAAGAAGTCAATAGATTTGATTGTGTAAGAGAAAGGGATATTAATCAAGATAAATATGAGGGCTTGGTTCATCTTTATTAAAACATGGTTTTAGATATCAATACAGAATTTTATTGATAAACTCTGCATACATCATGTTTAAACCATGCTGTTCAAAAGGCTCATTCATAAGTCCCTATAATGGAAGACTTTGAAAAATTATGTTTTGGATTTATGAGATTGATATCTCCTTGAAAACCTTTCTGCTCACTTTCCTTAGATTATTGACCTGAACTTCTCCTTGTCTGCCCTTGTGGTCTCCTTCTCATCTATCTCATAAGATTCCACTTATTGAGGGGGAGCTTCCATGTCATGCATCACTTGCATATCAATTGGCATCTATTCAGGGGGAGCAATCCTTGTCATACTGAATCATGTTCATATCATTTGTGACCTTGCATTCATATACTTAGGGGGAAGTATTGCATTTCTTGTTGCATCTGCATTTTTGCATTTACCCCTTCCCATGGTTTATTTTGATTATACCAAAGGGGGAGACAGTTTGCCAAAGAGGGAGAATATCATTCAATCAGTGCATGCAGGTTCCTTTTGATCATCTCTACCTCATGCTTTTGCTGAAACTCTTAAAGGGGGAGCATTGTGTTCTTGCATTCATATTTCTAGGGGGAGCTCTTGCATTTTGGTATCTCTCTCTGCAAGTATCAAAGGGGAGATTTTTGTTCAATCATTGCATGCTGGTTTGCCTTCTCTTCTCAAACTATTTTTTTGATGAAGTCAAAGGGGGAGAATAGTTTGAGTCATCAGAATGACTTTCATAAGAATGTATTACATCATCAGAATGACTCACTGTGTATTGTTGCCATCATCAAAAAGGGGGAGATTATTGTGCCCCTGGCCCCTGTGGCTTGTGGTTTTGATGATTGGCTCTAAGGGTTTGTGATGATTGGTTTTAATGTGAGCTAATCACTGTGAGTCACCATGATTTTATTCAGTCATTCTTATATTCAGTCTGTCATTCAAATGTTCATTCAGTCTCTCATATGTTCAGTCAGTTTATCTGCTTACACTGTGAGTCATTGCATTTGAAGTTCAGACTGATTATCTGCTGCATAAAGTATTGATATGCATTAATAGAATCTGCACATTTGCATCAGGCAGCAAGTGTGTACAACGCCCTGTGTAGGCACGACAAGTCCATACACTGGTTGCACATTGCACAGCTACAGGCACTTCTAAGTCTACACATCGTGTAGCTTGCTGGCATAGTCTGTACACTCATCTGTTTGCATGTGTCACCAAGTCCACACATTGCATCATGTGTTTCTTCACATTGGTTGAGTCTACACACTGAGATCTCATGAAGAGTTGCAAGTCTATACACTCGTTGATTAGAGGCCTAGACTGCTAAGTCTATACACTCCCTCACTCTGTACACACTTGCTATATTGATATCTGAAGTCTATACAATGCTTCACGATAACACTAAGTCTATACACTTCCTTATTGTTGCTGAAGGGAACAGGGTCGACGCCTGAAGCTTAAAGCATCCACGCATCAGTAGACGAAGCTTTCACGATGTCTTCTATTGCGTTAACGCCACAAGCAAGCAGCGTCGACGCAGCAGTTAAAGAAGCAGAGACTCTTACAAGCGACGAAGCTTTCACGATATCTTCCACTGCGTCAACGCCATCAACAAGCAGCGTCGACGCAGCGGCTTAAGAGACGCCAGTATACAAATGTACATGTCTTCAATGCGTCAACGCAACATGCTGATAACGTCGACGCAGCACGCCCATATGTTGAAGACTTGATCACTGGACTGCCGATACCGTTGCGTCAACGCAGCAGGCTGATGGAGTCGACGCAGCGGTTAAAAAGGTTGAAGACCTCTGATGGCTGCGTCAACTCTTTGGAGCAAGTGAGTTGACGCCATCTAACTCCAATTGCTGAGCGTACTGGTGCTGGGCACGTGATCCGAGGATAAGGAGAGTGCCCAGATGAGGACACGTGTTCTGACAGCCTGCTACATGCTGCCACGTGGTCCGAATTTTTAGGGCGAGAGCTGTGGAAGCCACACGCGCCCTGGCTGCTGCTGCTGCTGGTATATAATGAAGCCTTCATCTTCAGATGGAGGTTGATCGAAGCAGAAGCCTGAAGAGCAGAAAGCCCTTCGATCCAGAAAAAGAGAAAAAGAAGGAAAAGAGAGGAAGAAGAGATAGAAGAGAGAAGTCGTGAAGAGAGAGCAGTGAGTGAGAGATTAGGAGAGCAGAAGAGAAAGAAAGAGAGATAGAGAGTGAGAGATTTGGAGAGCAGAAGAGAAAGAAAGAGAGAAAGAGAGTGAGCGAGAGAGCTCATGGAGAAGAAGGAAGAAGTTGCTTGAAGATCTGTCTTCACTGGACCGTGGATCAGATCCAGGCCAGTCAGCTCCGCTGAGAGCCACATTGTGCATTTCATTTTACAGCTTTCTGATTGCTGTGTTATTTTCCTTTATTATTTTCCTTTGTTTTCTGATCATCTTTGTTCTTCTGATTGCCCTGTTGGGGATCGGGTTCCTCCTGTTGGTTCAGGAGAAGGGAGATCTGATCTCCAGGTTGCAAGTGACAGGTTGTCACTTGTGGGTTGCCCTCTGGTTAGAGGAAGGGAGGCTAGTCCTCCGGTTCTAGGCTTGTGGTTGCAAGTCCAGTGGCCCCTCCTGGTCTGGAGGAAGAGAGGTCTTCGACCTCTAGTTTCCAAGTGGCTGGGAGTCACTTGGGTGTCCCTCCGGTTGGGAGGAAGAGGGGAGGCTGTTCCCCTGGTCAAGCTGTGTGGCAGCAACTGTTTGCAGACTGAGTCTACTTGGTTCTAGCGTTTGCTAGTGAAGCCTCACTCCGGTTGGGAGTGGGGGGTGGATGTAGGTCTGGAGGACCGAACCACCTTAAAATCTTTGAGCAGTGGTTTGCTTGTAGTGTGTTCTTCCATATCTCCTACCACCCTTCACAGATTGTCTTGAGATTTCTTATTCTCATTTGTGCTGCGTCCGCTAGTTGGTTATTTGGGAGCCAGTTACATATTTGCTCTTTTGTTTAAAAGGATTTTCAACTGGTTCATCAGATTGCTTGATTTGCTTCCGCTAGATGCTTGGATAGGCTCGCTCCACCTGCTTGTTATTTTGTCTAATCGAATTAGCTTAACTCCAGAACTTGCTTAGCATCTGATTTTTTAAATTGGGCATTATTCGTAGCAGGATATATTCACCCCCCCCCCTCTGTATCCGGGCCTAGCACTCTAACAGTCACTTGGGAACTAGAGGTCGAAGACCTCTCTTCCTCCAGACCAGGAGGGACCACTGGACTTGCAACCACAAGCCCAGAACCGGAGGACTAGCCTCCCTTCCTCTAACCAGAGGGCATCCCACAAGTGACAACCTGTCACTTGCAACCTGGAGATCAGATCTCCCTTCTCCTGAACCAACAGGAGGAACCCGATCCCCAACAGGGCAATCGGAAGAACAAAGATGATTAGAAAACAAAGGAAAACAATAAAGGAAAATAACACAGCAATCAGAAAGCTGTAAAATGAAATGCACAATGTGGCTCTGAACGGAGCTGACTGGCCTGGATCTGATCCACGGTCCAGTGAAGACAGATCTTCAAGCAGCTTCTTCCTTCTTCTCCACGAGCTCTCTCGCTCACTCTCTTTCTCTCTTTCTTTCTCTTCTGCTCTCCAAATCTCTCACTCTCTATCTCTCTTTCTTTCTCTTCTACTCTCCTAATCTCTCACTCACTGCTCTCTCTTCACGGCTTCTCTCTTCTATCTCTTCTTCCTCTCTTTTACTTCTTTTTCTCTTTTTCTGGATCGAAGGGCTTTCTTCTCTTCAGGCTTCTGCTTCAATCAACCTCCATCTGAAGACGAAGGCTTCATTATATACCAGCAGCAGCAGCAGCCAGGGCGCGTGTGGCTTCCACAGCTCTCGCCCTAAAAATTCAGACCACGTGGCAGCATGTAGCAGGCTGTCAGAACACGTGTCCTCATCTGGGCACTCTCCTTATCCTCGGATCACGTGCCCAGCACCAGTACGCTCAGCAACTGGAGTTAGATGGCGTCAACTCACTTGCTCCAAAGAGTTGACGCAGCCATCAGAGGTCTTCAACCTTTTTAACCGCTGCGTCGACTCCATCAGCCTGTTGCGTTGACGCAACGGTATCGGCAGTCCAGTGATCAAGTCTTCAACATATGGGCGTGCTGCGTCGACGTTATCAGCATGTTGCGTTGACGCATTGAAGACATGTACATTTGTATACTGGCGTCTCTTAAGCCGCTGCGTCGACGCTGCTTGTTGATGGCGTTGACGCAGTGGAAGATATCGTGAAAGCTTCGTCGCTTGTAAGAGTCTCTGCTTCTTTAACTGCTGCGTCGACGCTGCTTGCTTGTGGCGTTAACGCAATAGAAGACATCGTGAAAGCTTCATCTACTGATGCGTGGACGCTTTAAGCTTCAGGCGTCGACCCTGTTCCCTTCAACAACAATAATGAAGTGTATAGACTTAGTGTTATCGTGAAGCATTGTATAGACTTCAGATATCAATATAGCAAGTGTGTACAGAGTGAGGGAGTGTATAGACTTAGCAGTCTAGGCCTCTAATCAACGAGTGTATAGACTTGCAACTCTTCATGAGATCTCAGTGTGTAGACTCAACCAATGTGAAGAAACACATGATGCAATGTGTGGACTTGGTGACACATGCAAACAGATGAGTGTACAGACTATGCCAGCAAGCTACACGATGTGTAGACTTAGAAGTGCCTGCAGCTGTGCAATGTGTAACCAGTGTATGGACTTGTCGTGCCTACACAGGGCGTTGTACACACTTGCTGCCTGATGCAAATGTGCAGATTCTATTAATGCATATCAATGCTTTATGCAGCAGATAATCAGTCTGAACTTCAAATGCAATGACTCACAGTGTAAGCAGATAAACTGACTGAACATATGAGAGACTGAATGAACATTTGAATGACAGACTGAATATAAGAATGACTGAATAAAACCATGGTGACTCACAGTGATTAGCTCACATTAAAATCAATCATCACAAACCCCTAGAGCCAATCATCAAAACCACAAGCCACAGGGGCCAGGGGCACAACACTGATATGTGTCGACTTCCGAGATCTAAATAAAGCCTGCCCCAAAGATGACTTTCCGGTGCCAATAACGGAAGTCATGATCGATGCTACAACCGGACATGAGGCCCTATCATTCATGGATGGGTCATCCGGTTACAATCAGATTTGGATCGCGGAGCATGACCGGGCCCATACTGCTTTCCGAACCCCTAAAGGTATTTATCATTACAAGAGGATGCCGTTCGGACTGAAGAATGCTGGCGCAACCTATCAGCGCACAATGACCAAGATCTTTGATGAGTTGCTCTACCACAAGGTCGAGTGCTATATAGATGATCTGGTGGTCAAAACCAGAAGAAAAGAAGATCATTTGTAAGACCTCCGGATTATTTTTCAGAGGCTGAGGCAGCATGACCTAAAGATGAACCCCATGAAATGTGCGTTCGGAGTGTCGAGCGGAAAATTCTTGGGCTTCATCGTCCGATATCGGGGGATCGAGATAGACCCCGCAAAAATCAAAGCAATTCAGGAGTTAACTCCACCAAGGAATATCTCCGAGCTGAGATCACTACAGGGCCGCCTGGCTTATATCTGGCGGTTCATTTCAAATTTGTCAGGGTGATGCCAGTCTTTCCACAAGTTGATGATGAAAGATGTTCCCTTTTATTGGGATGAAGATTGCCAGACAGCCTTTGACAAGTTGAAAGACTATCTGAAGACTCCTCCAGTGCTGGGCGCACCAGTGAAAGGACGGCCATTGATACTGTATATAGCAGCTACACATAACTCCCTGGGGGCAATGCTTGCCCAGAATAATGAAGAAGGGAAAGAGCAAGCTCTCTATTACCTCAGTCGGAGACTGGTCAGGACTAAGGAGAAATACACTTATATTTAAAAGGTCTGTCTGGCACTGGTCTTCGCAGTTAAGAAGCTCCGACACTACATGTTGTCGCATGAAATCAGCCTGGTATCCAAAGAGGATCCCCTGAAATATGCTATGTCCCAGTCGGCACTCAAAGGTCGTCTGGGCAAATGGGCGGTAATCCTTATGGAGTTTGACATCTCCTATGTACCGCGCAAGGCCGTCAAGGGCCAAGCTATTGCAGACTTCTTCGCTGAGCACCCGGTACCTGGGGACTGCCCGTTGGAATCGGAGCTTCCTGAAGATGAAACCCTGGAAGCCGTTCAGGTGCAGCCCTCCTTATGGCGGCTATATTTTGATGGCACTTCCAGAATTGACACCTTTGCCACTGGATTGGCCAGAGTCAGGGCAGGGGCAGGCATAGTCCTGAAATCCCCAGAAGGAGAAGTGGTGAACACATCCTGCTTCATAAACAAACACTGCACAAATAATGAAGTAGAATATGAAGCCCTGATAATCGGGTTGCAAATCGCTCTCTCCATGGGAATTCAGATGCTAGAGGCATTCGGAGATTCCATGCTAGTTATAAAACAACTGGAAGGAGAGTTCGATGTGCGAAAGCAAGAGCTTCTCCCCTATCACCAGCTGGGAACCCGCCTGATGTCAAGATTCTACTTCATCAGCATCAAGCACATCAACCGGGGTCGGAATGCTCAGGCATACGCCCTCGCTAAGCTGGCCAATTCATTGGCGGTCCCGCTAGACGCAAGCCTGAATATAACAATGATCAACTACCGGCAGGTCCCCAGTGTAACAGAGGTCTTGGCCAACGAACAAGAGTTTGAGGTGGTAGCCATCAAGGAGATTCAGCAGCCCGATTGGCGAGAACATCTCCTGCGGTGGTTCCAACACCAACAGCTCCCAAAAGAAAAAGAAAAGAGAATGAAGCTCCTAAGGGTCAAGGACTCTTACGAGATGAGAAGCGGAACCCTGTTCCGAATAATGGCAGATGCCCGAAGGAAAGTCCTACTTCGTTGCTTATCTTCGGCAGAAGCGGGACAGGTGATGCAAGAAGTCCATGCGGGATCAGCTGGAGCACACCAGGCTGGCCCAAAGATGAAAATTGAGATAAAGAAATTGGGTTACTATTGGCCCACTATATTTGATGATTGCTGCAAGTTTGCCAAGGCTTGTCAGAAGTGTCAAGAACACGCTAATGTGGCAAGGAGACCTCCAGTGCCACTGCATCCGACCCTACCAAGCTGGCCGTTTGCTCAGTGGCGCACAGACGTGGTAGGGCCGCTACCAGCATCTTCATCAGGATGCAAGTATATCTTAACAACTACAGACTACTTCTCCAGATGGGCAGAGGCGGTAGCACTAAGAGATGTAATGGGAGAACTAGTTGCAAAATTCTTCCGGCAGAATATAATATTCCAGTTCGGGATCCTCAGCCGAATCATCTCTGATAATGGCAGCCATTTTAGGAACCAGAAGGTTTATCGGCTAGCCGACAAATACAAGATTGACTGGAGGACATCGTCCCCCTACAACCCTCAAGCCAATGGACTCGCAGAAGCCTTCAACAAGACACTATGCACGTTGCTGGCAAAGACTGTCAAGTCTAATAAAAAAGATTGGGAAGAAAGGATGTACGAAGCACTCTGGGCCTATCGTACTGTCTATAAAACCCCAACCAGCTGTTCGCCTTTCTCCCTCGTCTATGGGTCAGAGGCTGTGATGCCGATTGAACTGGAAGTTCCTTCGCTACGAGTCACCATCCAGCATGGACTAGCCATCGGTGAACAAACCAATGCTGAAAGAAGATTGGAAGAGCTCGCTGAGCTCGAAGGAAAACGCCTCTGGGCACAATAAAACATCCAACTCTATCAAGCTCGCATGACCCGCGCTTTCGACAAGCTGGTCAAAGGTCAAGAATTCAAGAAAGGAGATCTGGTAATGGTCAAAAGAAGAGAAGTAATGGCCTCCAACCCCAAAGGGAAGTTGGTCAAAAATTGGATCGGACCATATATCGTCCGCCGAGTATATGAAGGGGGTGCCTACGTCCTGGTAGATCACAAAGGAGTCGTCTAGTTCTCTCCCCTCAACGGAAAGCATATAAAGCAGTATCATGCAGCGCAACCAGCATTCCCCGAGTGATCGGTCGGAATACCTATCCCTGGTCTAGTGGCATTCCGCCCTAATCAAGTTACCCTTATCTTGGTCTAGTGGCACTCCGCCCTAGCCGAACTACCTTTCCTTGGTTTAGTGGCACTCCGCCCTAGCCGAGCTACCCTTATCTTGGTCTAGTGGCACTTCACCCTGATCGAGCTACCCTCACCTTGGTCCAGTGGCACTCCGCTATGATCGAGCTACCTTTCCTTGGTTTAGTGGCACTCCGCCCTAGCCAAGCTACCCTTATCTTGGTCTAGTGGCACTCCGCCCTTATCGAGCTACCCTTCCTTAGTCTAGTGGCACTCCGCCCTAGCCGAGCTACTCTTATCTTGGTCTAGTGGCACTCCGCCCTAGCCGAGCTACCCTTATCTTGGTCTAGTGGCACTCCGCCCTGATCGAGCTACCCTCATCTTGGTCTAGTGGCACTCCGCCCTGATCAAACTACCTTTCCTTGGTCTAGTGGCACTCCGCCCTGGCCGAGCTACCCTGATCTCTATTTAGTGGCATTCCGCCCTAGCCGAGCTACCCATATCTTGGTCTAGTGGCATTCCGCCCTGATCGAGCTACCCTTCCTTGGTCTAGTGGTACTCCGCCCTAGTCGAGCTACCTTTCCTTGGTCTAGTGGCACTCCGCCCTGGCCAAGCTAACCTGATCTTGGTTTAGTGGCATTCCGCCCTAGCTGAGATACCCATATCTTGGTCTAGTGGCATTCCACCCTGATCGAGCTACCTTTCCTTGGTCTAGTGGCATTCCGCCCTAGCCGAGCTACCCTTATCTTCGTCTAGTGGCATCCCGCCCTGGCCAAGCTACCCTGGTCTTGGTTTAGTGGCACTCCGCCCTAGCCGAGCTACCCTTATCTTGGTCTAGTGGCATTCCACCCTAGCCGAGCTACCCATATCTTGATCTAGTGGCACTCCGCCCCAGTCGAGCTACCCCCATCTTGGTCTAGTGGCACTCCGCCCTGATCGAGCTACCTTTATCTTGGTCTAGTGGCATTCCGCCCTGATCGAGCTACCTTTCCTTGGTCTAGTGGCACTCCACCTTGGCCGAGCTCTCAAAAGAATACACCATATTGCCGTTGCGGGCCTTACGCCCGAATTGGCGAAAGATCATTCCTTTGCATTAGCATTCAGCCCCTGCAAACGAATAAACCGCTCTGCTCGGCATAAGGGCCGGTGATCCGGCCAACAGCCGTCTACTACCAACCAAGGGTCGGACATCACACTTCAACCTACCACCCTTTATATCAAAAAAAGAAAATAAAATAAAAGAAAAATGTGGTTAAAAATAGAGACACCCCGCCAGACTTGCTCCTATATCAGGACAAGTGCAAAAATGGCTATAACCCAGCTGTAGCGAAAACCCGAAAGGGCGTCGCAGGCAAAATCGGGTACCCCACCACGTGAAAACCCGGGAGGGCGCGTGGGCAAAAGCAAGAGGGGGCTGGCTTCGGCGAAAACCCGAAAGGGCGCTTAAGTCAGTAAAGTGGTGATTTAAAAAATTCCTCTTTTGTTCTCCACCCGATGAAACTCCAAAAAGGGACAATCCTCAGACGTCCCACCGGAGATCCTTTAACAAACCCAGTCTTGACCCTCGTCATCATCGGCGAGATCGGTCGATCTCTACCCCTAACTTGGACCTTCCGTCCATGTTAATAATCCTACCTTTGCTTCGGCATGTGACCCATGCTGATGAATAAACCCATGTTTGACCCTCATCATCATCGGCGAGATCGGTCGATTTCTACCCCTAACTTGGACCCTCCGTCCATGTTAATAATCCTACCTTTGCTTCGGCATGTGACCCATGCTGATGAATAAACCCATGTTTGACCCTCGTCATCATCGGTGAGATCAGTTGATCTCTACCCCTAACTTGGACCTTCTGTCCATGTTAATAATCCTACCTTTGCTTCGGCATGTGACCCATGCTGATGAATAAACCCATGTTTGACCCTCGTCATCATCGGCGAGATCGGTCGATCTCTACCCCTAACTTGGACCCTCCGTCCATGTTAATAATCCTACCTTTGCTTCGGCATGTGACCCATGCTGATGAATAAACCCATGTTCGACCCTCGTCGTCATCGGCGAGATCGGTCGATCTCTACCCCTAACTTGGACCTTCCGTCCCTATTAATAATCCTACCTTTGCTTCAACATGTGACCCATGCCGATGAATAAACCCGTGTTCGACCCTCGTCATCATCGGCGAGATCGGTCGACCTCTACCCTTACCTCGGATCTTACATCCTTGTTAATAAATCATGACCTTTGCTTCGGCATTCAACCAGTGTCGATGAACTAAACTTGGGACCAATCCTTGTCATCATCGGCAAGGCTAGTCAGCATTCTCACAGTCGAATTCTTCTGTACTCCGAATTCAAAAAAAAAAGAAAAGAAAATGGGGTTAAAAATAGAGATACCCCGCCAGACTTGCTCCTTTATTAAGACAAGTGCAAAAATGGCTATAACCCAGCTGTGGTGAAAACCCGAAAGGGCGTCGCAGGCAAAATCGGGTATCCCGCCACGTGAAAACCCGAGAGGGCGCGTGGGCAAAAGCAAGAGGGGGCTGGCTTCAGTGAAAATCTGAAAGGGCACTTAAGTCAGTAATGTGAATATAAAAAAAAAGGAAGAAAGAAGAAAAAATTATAAATCAGTGATGAATAGTGATGATCCGTCCTCCATTCGGAAGGTCCTTTATAAGGTCAAAGCGGAGTCTTCATCCAATGTCCCACCTATACATATACATATTGCTACCTTTTCGACCCTTGTCACCATCGGCAAGATCGGTTGCTACCCTTTTCGGTCCTTGTCACCATCGGCAAGACCGTCTACCCCTTTCGACCCTTGTCACCATCGGCAAGATCGATCGCTACCCCTTCCGGTTCTTGTCATCATCGGCAAGACCGTCTACCCTTTTCGACCCTTGTCACCATCGGTAAGATCGGTCGCTACCCCTTTCCGATTCTTGTCATCATCGGCAAGACCGTCTACCCTTTTCGACCCGTGTCATCATCGGCAAGACCAGTCGCTACCCCTTCTCGGTTCTTATCATCATCGGCAAGACCGTCTACCCTTCTCGACCCTTGTCACCATCGGCAAGATCGGTCGCTACCCCTTTCCGGTCCCTGTCATCATCGGCAAGACCGTCTACCCTTTCCGGTTGTTGTCATCATCGGCAAGACCGTCTACCCTTTTCGACCCTTGTCATCATCGGTAAGATCGGTCGCTACCCTTTTCGACCCTTGTCACCATCGGCAAGACCGGTCGCTACCCCTTTTCAGTTCCTGTCATCATCGGCAAGACCGTCTACCCTTTTCGACCCTTGTCATCATCGGCAAGACCAGTCGCTACCCCTTCTCGGTTCTTGTCATCATCGACAAGACCGTCTACCCTTCTCAACCCTTACCACCGTCGGCAAGGTCGCTCGCTACCTGTTTCGGTCTTCATCTCCCATATACCCTCTTGGGTCCTCTGGACTTTCGACTCGCACAGGCATTGTTTAGTCTTGAGGATAGTCGCGGCGCGGTGGAGCAAACACCTCACCCCTTTGTTGAAGGCGTGAGCGCTCTCCTACGCTTGTGACCCACACACTCGGACTAGAATCAACTGGCGAATGAAAAGAAAAAAGAAGAATGATGACAGGATGGAGTCGTCATTTGACAGCAAAATGAAGATTTTCATTCTACGGAATAAAGAGTACATGTTACGCGGGGCATTCCCCGGAATACATGAAGTCCATCAAAAAGAGGCAAATAGAAAAGAACTATGGCAGAGGGCGTCGGAAGATGTCCTCCAGCGCCGGAATGCCCAGGGAAGGATGGCGGGCCAGCTCCTGCAGTCTGAACTCAATGGCCTCCAGCTCGGATAGTCTCTCCCCGAGGGAAGCAACTTGCCCTTCGGCCATTTCCGCCTCCTCTATCCTCTGGACTTCCAGGCGTTCTACCTCTTGGAGCTCAGTCTCCGCCCTAGAGAGTTTGGCATGTAGTTCCGCTATGCGGGCCGTGAGAAAGCTTCGGCGCTGCAAAGAGGCATTGGTGTCATCCCTCATCCTCGTCGCAGTCCCTTTCAGAGAAATGAGAGTGGTTCGGCATTCGGCCTACTCCAGTGTTACGGCCGCCAGCTGGTCAGCTGCCTCCCGGCCTAAGAATTCCCTCCTGTTCACATACTTCAGAAGCAGGATCACCCGTGGAGTCCAGTCGTCCATGGGGCAACCAAAGGCCAATAGCGAGAGGGATAAATGCTCTATCAAACCCCTCAGCTGAACATAAGTTAAATCTCTACTGGCCGTTATGGTCTACTGAAGGGTCCCTAGGAACTGCCACACGAGGTCACTTGATGACTGGAGACCAAGCGGTGACGTCTCGGGTAGTTGAAATTCCACTCTGCTATCCACAGTGACCCAGATATCGTCGCCCATCCCAGAAGATGATGATGGCATGAGCTGCAGTCCGCTGCTATGGGGAACAACCGCGGTGGCCGATACGGTAGCTGGAGCCACAATGACAACAATTTCCCTGCCTGCCCCCTGGGATGGAGGCGCAACAGAAATATCAAGAGCCAAGGACATCTGTTCTTCAACAATCTCTCCGGCTTCTATTTCGGAGGGGCCATCCTTCTCCGGTGCCGACTGCTGTGCGACTTCTACTGGCTGAGAGTCCTCGACTGCTACCAGACTGTCAACCCTCACAAGTGCTCCGGGTCTGACTGGAGCCACTGCTGCTGTGTAGTCCTTGGGGTATCTCAGTGCGATAGACCGCAAGACGGATGGAGAGTTGTGTGGCCCGTGCCTAGAGCCGGGAGGGGTATCTGCACCATCATGGTTGGCAGCACCACCTCAGTCTGCACCAAAAATATGTACATTAAAAAGCTAAAAGGAAGAGGAAGAAAGGGCAACAGGCACCAACCATAGGTGAGTCCTTACCTCAGCTGGTACTAAGCTCAAATCTCTAAGGGCAACTTCTCCGGCGCCAGCCTCTCCGCTCACGAGTGAGCCTGACGGGCCAAGACCACTCCATGACAACTGGGGTGGGCTAAAAGTCGGATGATCGCTTTCATAGGCCGAGGATGACCCGGCATCCTCAGTCTCTGTGTCAATAGGTGGGAACTTCTCATCACTGGTGCCGCCACCATAATCAACCTGCTCAGAGGAGGAAGACCCCTCTGCTCTTTCGGGACGCTCCACCATCGGGGCAGGAGCCTCGCCAGGAGGGGCATCACCCGCAGCAGGAGCTTCCCCCGTGCGCTCCACGTCAGGAGCAACGGTGGATGGGACCTCAAGGGCAAGTTCACCCTGCCCCTGGATAATCCCTTCTTCAGCACTCTCCGAGCCCGGAAGTAATGACGGTTGTATGTCAACTGAAATTTACGGCAAGAAATGGTCAAGCCGGCTGAAGACATAGAGATTCGTGATGGCATCACAATTAAACTACAAATTACCTTCCATTTCCTGTCTGGGTGTTGGAGAAGGCAGATCTCTCTCTATTGGAGTAGCACGGATTTCCTCTGCCCCTTCCTTAGTCGTGACGTCTACTGTCGCCTCCAGCCCGACGACCGCGGCAACTGTGTCGGCAACCGTCAGCATGAGCTAGCCAAGGCAGTCAAAGCAAGCTAATGAACTCTGAAGAAAAGAAGAACCTACCTTCGACTTCTGGCCTTTGTGTGCGAGAGGCCTCAAACTCTTCAAAGGATACAATCGAAGGAAGAACGGTTGCTGATTCCCTTTCTGCGGCCTTCTTTCGGCGCGCCCGTGTCACCCGGGTCACCGCCGCTTTCGCCTTCCCGACGGCCTCTCTCAACTAGGATCGAGTCCGCTTTCTCAAATCACCAGGAGGCAGTGGCATCGTGGTCGGGGCCGGCTCAAGAACTTCGAAATATGTCAGCTTCTGAGCCTTTATTATCAGCTCCCTGAAGTGCCGGGTCTCCTCCGAAGTCGGTCAGACTGCACATGAGCACAGGTGAGAATAATACACCACAATGAAGAAAAAAAAAAGCTGGTCGAAGGGCCTGAATGAAGAAATGGAACATACTTGCTGGCCCCGTATAGAAGGGGAAGAGAGGCCAATAATATAGCGATGGCATTTTGTCTCTTGAAGCTGCCTCGCGAATAAGCCAGCATAAATCTCCAATCTTTTCACTCGGCTCGGCCAGCAGCGCCAGGTCCTCATGACCACGAGAAGACAGGAGATAATATAGGCTCAGGTGGTCCAGCCCCCATCTGTCAGCATATTTGAACGAGACATGAAGAGTTCGGTCCAGGATGGCTTCGCTGGGACCACCCACTGAAAGACCATGTGAGCGAAGAAGCACGAATAGCCACGGGGTGTTGTCATATAAGGCGGCCCGCCTATCTTCCTTGCGAATGAAGGTCCGATAGGGGTACAACCTATCCACCTCGGGACGCCAGTCGGCCATAGCCGAGATGGGCTCCTCTACCGGCAGGGGGAGTTGCTGAAGGACCACCCTCTCGCTACTCACTCGGCATAAACCCCGAAGGGTTTTCACATAGTCATCCTTGTTGATCGGGGGCAGCTTCGGGTCAACCTTCATCCTGTGACTTTTTACGACCTTGCGGGCCTCCATATAGGCCTTCACTTCCGTATGGGTTCAGGATTTCAACTTCTTCAAATAAGAAGACTCAATGTCAAGGACTGGCTCTGGCTGGGAATCCAGGAACCTGTGCTCTGCCACGGCCCAGCACTCTCGCCGGGAGCTCCTGTAAAACCCCGTCCGCACGTTCCACCACTTGATATATTCAGGCGTGACACGGGGGAAACGGGCAGGGGTTGGCACCTTGAAAGAAACATCTTCCCGACGGTGGAAGAAGTCCCACCATATCCGGGCATCGTCATTTGAAACCTGCCCGGCCCTGTGCCTGTTAGGCAACGCAAACTGTGAAGAAGAATGTGGAATGTGCTGGTCGTAGCTGAAGTTCCGACTGAAGCGGAATGGGTAGTACAGCTCCAACCACAAAAGGCCGCTCTTGCGGAATACAAGGACACTCGGCCTGATAGCCAGCGCCCAGTCAATCAACTCAGGCTCAAGGATGGGTCTGGTACACTTGGCCTCGGAAAGTGGATGAATATACTCCTCAGTCTCAAAAAGCTTACACTGCCTCATCATGTTCACCAGCGGGCTGGAGTGGGCAGCTAAGCTCCAAAAGTGAAGAACCCCAGGCGAACCTATGGGAATACGGGCCAATTTGCCCCGAATGGCGTAGAGTTGCTCCGCTAGTGAGGAGGGCCCGGCACTCGCGAACTCTATCATCCGCGGAACAAGAGGAACAGACGGTAACGCCCGAGGAGCCGCCTCTGGGAATAGGGTACAGACCCAAGCATTGAAAAAGTGTAACGGACCGACCATCCAAAGACTTCTGGGGAGACGCGTCTTGTGCAGGTCCCCCAACATCTTGTAAATAAGGCATAAAGCCACCGGACAAAGAGATAGCTTGGTACCCCAAGCCATGAGACAGGCCGGATAAATGGCCTCCGCCCTAATCACGCTCTCGTCACCTTGCAGAAAAGTGAAAGAACAGAGCCAGTAAACCAGATACGCAGCACAATGCGTGACTGCATCGACACCAGTAGGGTTTGGGTTCTCCCCCTGCCCTCCTCTTGAAGATGATGATGATGCGGCCTGGCGTTGGACTCTCTTCTTCTACTTCTGAGCCACTGGCGCTATCGGGGGAAAGTCCTCGTACTTATTCTTCCCATTGAAGAAATACTGAAGCCAGCTGCCCATTCGCACCTTCCACTTCTCGCCTGGCTTCCGAGCTTCCCTCGTGTCGTGCGACGAATGAAAGAGGGTGTGGTACGCCTTCATCAGATATCGATAGGCATAACCCGCCAGATACCGACCCTCGCCATCGGTCTAATCTTTCAACCAGTCAGGCCAGCAGACCTCTTCATACGGTTCTCCATCAATGGGTAGGCCGCTAAGCTGTGATAGGCTCCAGAGATCCAGAGAGGTCTCTCCTTCCGAAGTATAGAAAGTGTTATATTCGGGGCAGAACACCTCGATCATGCCGTAGCACAAACCCCGGGAGATGGGGTAGCGGTACCTTGAAGCATACACGCTGTGGTATATCCCGGCCTTGGTCAGGATTGGAGCATAATGTTGCAGCACGTAGTCCGTGAACTCCACTGCTCCGGGCCTAAATGCGTGGGCGTGGGTGGCCCTCAGCTCAGCAAACCACCCCACAGATATCTGGTGCTTGAAGCGGATCGCCAGGCAGTCCAGCAAAAATGATTCTTCCCTGTACCCCCACTTCAACGGGGCAAGGAACAAGCCAAAGATCGGCTTCTCCCGATCCACTCTGCCCGCGGAATCATTCCACCGAGCGGGTACAAATTCAGGGGCCCTGGTCAGCAGCCCGTCTTCTGGAGCCAGATCTTGCAGTCCCAGTACGACGCTCCATTTCCTGACCTCTCCAAGGAGATAAATGGGTCTTCCCCGCACCATACAATCTGTCAGACTGTCCCTCTCCACCAGCAGGGTCTGCTCGACCTTTCGGACAAGGAACAGGTCCCTCTTCCCTTGGAGGTTGAAGCGTTAGAGAAGGGACATCAGGTGTTTGTCTTTGGGGTAGTCCCTCCTAGCGACACCTTCCCTGTCATAATGAAAGGAGTTGCCCCCAAGAATGAGGAGATGGCTGGTATCCACAGTATCCGTCTCCGAATCTGAGGATTCCGCAACCACAGCCACTTGACCGTGCCCCCGATCAAGGGAATTGACGTTCTCCCACGTCACCACGGCATGAGAAGAAGAACCTGATGCCATGATAGCTGCAAAGAAGCGCATCAAACAATAAACAAAGTCAGAAAATAGTTGATCAGAGGCAGATTTCTGACAAAATTTTGGCAGAGTCTCCCCAGCACGGGAGATTGCCAAAGGAAAGCGGGAACGCGTCCACTAAGGGAACGGCCCCTAAAAGCAGCCATCGGCATCACACCGAGGCCAAAAGGAACACCTAGGGAAATAGCTCCGAGGGCATGCCCTACTAGAAGCCTCCCGGGGCCCAAAGAATGGGTTTGAAACCCAAAAGTGCAGCATTTCGCTCACCCCAAAGGAAAAGACGTCGCCGCTCTCACCCTCACCTCACTCGGCGCCGCGGGAAGAAAAGAAACGCGAAGAGAGAGAAAGTTTGCTTGCAAATGAGGGATGAAGAAGAAAAAAAAAAGGCGAAAGCCTTATATAGAGATGGCTTCGGATGTTAATCCGGCGCGCTATTTAGCGCGCCGAATTAACGTCCAATATACAAAAAAGGCGCGCCGATTTTACCCGCGCCGGATTAACTAATCTCAACGTCAAGGCCGCACCGGATCAACATGCAAGTAGCGTGGGCGCGCCGACTTAACGTCTAAAGCCAAGGGGGCGCGCCGGATTAACACGCGCCGTACTAACATCTAAACGGCGCCGGGTTAACGTCCATGCCGAATTAAGGGCCTTCCCAAGCTCTTGTCAACCGAAGGGGAGATCATTCCGGGTGAAATTCATCCGTTGGCCTTGCTGCACTCATGCCTTACTCGCAACACCAACGTCTGGGGGGCATTTGTTGGCACCCAAAATATGATCGTCGGTGACCAAGCCACAAAGACAAAGGACCCGGCCCGCTGAAGCACGGAAGCCGATAAAGATCAACATATTGAAGACTTCTCAAGCTGCCAGAGCCTCGAGTCACCCCGTATGGACACGGGGACTTCACGTCAGGAGAGCCGAGATGAACTCACAACCAACCGGCAGTGCGATCAAGCATGCCCAATGAACCGGCATCGACTCCATTGTGCCGCATACACTACACCCATTGTCGATCAAGGACAACGGTCTACCCAGTGGCTACCCACCTCATGAAAGGCTCTCCTGAAGATGAAAGAGTCCCCCTGGATCTCCGGCACGGAGGACAGAAAGCTCTGTCGGCAGAAGATCCCGATCACCCGGCACGGGTACGGCTTCCCGCCAAGATGGGCCCGTTAGTGGCCGAATGATCGCCCAGCTCAGGCGGAACTATCCCTGGTGTTATCCCACCCTCTAAGGAGCTTTGAGCACAAGCCAGACCGAGCCGACAGCACGAATCATAGAGCCGACGGCCGTGTCAGCAGAAAACCCGCATGATCAAACCAAAGTTATCGGAAGTTCCAAGAATGGCCGTACATCGACCTGGGGGATTCGACAAGACATCTCGTCAAGGTTTCAAGGAGCATTGGCAAGATAAATGTTCATGGTGACCCTCGGAATCATCCCCGGACTCATCGACGGGCTCGAAGCGCGCGAGGAGCATTAGCACGGCGTGCCCTAAACCGGCGCGCCCCCACCTGATGCCCCTTATCCCGGCGCGCAAAGAACCCCACCCGGGGCCTGGCTATTGCGACGTGCAAAAGGTCATGAAGCCTTTCCCGGGGCGCAGTTCTTCACGTCGGATGAGGCTTGGGGTTCGATCATATATATAGACATATGGTTGTTCAAAAAGAAAGAGAGAGACAACATAGGAGAAAGGAAAGGAAGCGAGAGAAAGAAAACTCAACACAGAGAAGAAGAAGAAAAAGGAGGAGGGTCGGAGAGAGAACCATATTCCGAGAGAGATAAAGCTCCTGGGAAAGGGGGTTTGGTCTGGGCGTCCTCTGCCGGCCGTCTTCCTCTACTGAAGATCCGATACTCTGCTCCGAGAACAGGTGGGCACCGGCGCTTTCGTGGATTCCTTTTCTTTGGTTTCTATCTATCATATGTAAGCGAGAGGGGGGGGATGGCGATGATACGAGCCGACCCCCCTCCCCCTTCTCTGCGATTCTCTCTTCACGTTTGTTCTATTGTTGTGCCTCTGCGCATCCCTCTCCCTCTGCAACCGATGGACGGTGACCGGACTGTAAGGTTTCGCACAGCACCTACGGGTGACGCAGCGGATAATAAAAACTTCATTTGCCCGATCCTGGTGTTATGGAAAGCTTAATCTGTGCTCTAATCGGTGTTTCTAAGACCCTAATTACGGGTTGTGTGTTTCACCTTGCGCGGAACGACGCTGTCCGCTAAGCCCGATGCAGAGAAACCGAGCCGCACAGCTGTACGGCCTCTAGAGCAGATCCACACGGACCCTTACGCAGCGACGGTACCTCCCCGACGCAACTTTCCCCGACTCTAACACCTTCTGGAGAGAGAGAGAGCAAGGGGGAGAAAAGGGGGGAGGCTAATCCTCTCCTTAATGCTTAATGCTTGATTAGCATTAAGGGGGGGTTGGAAGGAGAAGCCAAGAGTTCGAATGAACTCACGTAGATGGCTATATATATAGCTTATTAGAAAAGGGCTCCAAAAGACCGAAACTGTATATATATCCTATCTCATATTATACATATGTATTAAACTCTATTTACACTCCTTTCTAAAAAAAATTAAAAGGAAATAATACATATGTTTGTATAATAATTATCCGTCACCCAAGAATCCATTGTGTGTGATCCTCTGGGCCCATAGTCACTCTAGTTTAAGGCCCATTAACTTCTAATTCCTAATTAGAAGTAAATTAAACATATTATTCACTTCTACAAGAGCCGAATAATAGTTTAATTCATTCCGAACCTACAATCACGTTGGGTCAAGCAAATCCGTGTGATCCTAGAGGACGCCGGGTTTAAACCAGCCTGTCTGGTACCTGTAAGTCCACAGTTACCGCATCGATATAATCCTCCCTCGCTCCTTCTATGAGTCTGGTACGATCGAGGGTACGGTATTTGTCAAACCCCATGATCGTGCCATTTGACTATGACCTCCTTAAAGTGTATGACGTCCGTTCTAAACGAACTCACACGACCCTGGCCAGGGATTTAACGGAGCGTCAATGTTATGACCCATTAACTGTCTGATATATACCCGACAGTGAGCGATCCCTTCTTGACCATTGATGATCTTCACACGTATCCTGGAGTGGTTAATGACTCGGCAACTCATGACCTATGGTTAAAGTCACTTAGCTAAGTAATTAAACCATTCCAGTCCTCGTGTAAGATCTGATCAATGTCTTAGGTCAAAGGACCAACGATGCTACTGTGACCGTTGGATCTTCAGTTGACATTAGGTATAATCAACCATCTGAAGATCCAATAGCGGATCAGTTCAGTGCACATCCTCCAAGGACATACACCTACACATATGTGTTGGTGCCCCGCACCAATGACCATGAGACTGGTCACTGACACATCATGTGTACTGGTTTAATAGGTAATCAAAGTCCCCGAGTGATTACCCTCCAACCAGGAACAGTTTAAGGTATGTGTTCATGTAAAGTAAGTCTCATGTTCGAGATCCAATCTCGAGCTGACTTTACAACCACATATCCTAGGGACAACGTAAAGTAACACAATCGCATATTTACGCTCAAACACCACTTTATTAATGAACAAGATCGCACAACTATTGGGCCTACCCGACCCGAAATTGGCCTGTAGCACACCAACACTAACAATCTCCCACTTGAACTACAGCCAATTGCCCACAACTTTGAGGCCCATCTTATCCCGATGACGCTCAAATACAGTCTGTGTCAAAGGCTTAGTCAGTGGATCTGCTATGTTATCTTCTGACGGTACACGCTCTACCATCACATCTCCACGATCAACAATCTCCCGAATAAGGTGAAAGCGCCTGAGAATATGCTTTGACCTTTGGTGAGATCTCGGTTCCTTCGCCTGGGCGATGGCCCCATTATTATCACAAAATAATGGGATGGGAGCTGATATCTCGAGAACTACGCCAAGTTCCAAGATGAATTTCTTCATCCAGATGGCTTCCTTAGCAGCTTCTGCTGCAGCAATATATTCTGCCTCCGTCGTCGAGTCTGCAGTCGTGTCTTGCTTGGAGCTTCTCCAACTGACTGCCCCTCCATTCAACATGAATACAAATCCAGATATGGATTTGCAGTCATCTGGATCTGACTGGAAACTAGAATCTGTGTAAGCTCTAAGCTGTAAGTCCTCTCCTCCATAAAGCAGAAAAAGATCCTTAGCCCTTCGCAGGTACTTAAGGATGCCCTTTACTGCCTTCCAGTGTTCTTCACCTGGATTTGCCTGATATCTACTGACAATGCTCAAAGCATTGGCAACATCAGGTCGTGTACATAGCATTGCATACATGATTGACCCTATCGCCGAAGCATAGGGTACCTTATTCAAGTGTGCCACCTCCTCAGAAGTTTTAGGACTCATCCCCTTGGATAGGCAAATTCCATGTCTCATGGGAATGAGACCTCTCTTGGAATTTTCCATCCTAAACCTTTTGAGGATAGTATCTATGTACATGGATTGGGATAATCCTAGCATCCTTTTAGATCTATCTCGATAGATCCTTATGCCCAGTACATAGGATGCTTCTCCCAAATCCTTCATGAAGAAAGTCTTGGACAACCAAGACTTAGTTGATGTCAACATCCCTACATCATTCCCAATGAGTAAGATGTCATCAACATAAAGGACCAAGAAGGTCACTGAGCTCCCACTGACCTTCTTGTAAACACAGGGTTCATCTTCATTCCGAATGAAGTTGAAAGATTTGACAGCCTCGTCAAATCTTAAGTTCCAGCTTCTAGATACCTACTTTAATCCATAAATGGACCTTTGAAGTTTGCATACCTTATTAGGATGTGGCTTGGAGGTGAATCCCTCAGGCTGTACCATGTACACCTCTTCTGACAGGTTTCCATTAAGAAAAGCTGTCTTCACATCCATTTGCCAGATCTCATAATCCAGGTATACAGCAATGGCAAGGAGGATTCTGATTGACTTAACCATGGCTACCGGCGAAAACGTCTCGTCATAGTCAATGCCTTGCCTTTGACGATATCCTTTCGCCACTAGTCTAGCCTTGTATGTGTCAATCTGTCCATCTGCACTGATTTTCCTTTTGAAAATCCATTTGCAGCGATAGGGACCTTCCCTTCGAGTACATCAACCAAGTTCTAAACTTTGTTGGTGTACATGGACTGGATCTCTGAATCCATTGCCTCTTGTCATTTCTCGGAGTCTACACTACGGATCGCCTCCTGGTACGACTGAGGATCATCATCCTCATCGATACATACCTTAGAGGACCCCTCTGAGACATGTCCAACATATCTCTCAGGTTCTCTCGGTAGTCTACCAGATCTCCGTAGTGTCAGTGTTTCACCTTGAATAGGATCAACCGATACAGTCTCATCTAATGAGTGTGTGTCTATGGGTTGTGGTTCTTGGACCTCGTCCAATTCTATCTGGCTCCCACTATTTTTCTAGAGTAGGTATTCTCTTTCCAGAAATACAGCTCTCTTGGCCACTAAGACTCTTTGCTCAGAAGGGTGATAGAAATAATATCCAAACGTCTCTTTTGGATATCCCACAAACCTACACTTATCGGTTCTCGACTCAAGCTTATCACTCTCGTTCTTCTTTACATGAGCAGGACACCCCCAAATTTTAATGTGATTAAAATTTGGTTTCCTGCCCTTCCATATCTCATATGGTATAGAAGGAACTGATTTACTTGAGATCCTATTCAATAAATAAGCCGCAGTCTCTAACGCATAGCCCCAAAGAGACAAGGGTAGTCCTGACATAGACATCATGGATCGGACCATGTCTAACAAGGTCCTGTTTCTCCTTTCGGATACACCATTATGCTGTGGTGTATACGGTGGAGTCCACTGAGAAACTATTCCATAGTCTTTAAGATAAGAAGTGAATTCACGACTTAAGTATTCACCTCCTCGATCCGATCGAAGAGCCTTAATACTTTTGCCAGTCTGTTTCTCTACTTCATTCTTGTATTCCTTAAACTTCTCAAAGGCTTGTGACTTATGTCTCATTAAATACACATAGCCATATCTAGAGAAGTCATCAATAAAAGAAATGAAATAGAGATAACCTCCTTTTGCTTCTATGGACATGGGTCCACACACATCCGAGTGTATGAGCTCGAGAAGGTCAACAGCCCTCTCACCATGTCCACCAAAGGGAGCCTTGGTCATTTTTCCCATGAGACATGACTCACAGGTATCAAATGACTTATATTCGAACGAATTCAAATACCCATTTGAGTGTAAGTGAGATACTCTTTTCTCACCTACATGACCAAGTCTGCAATGCCATAGATATGCAGAATTCACTTCATCAGCATTGGAAATTTGCATAACATTAGAACGTGTATCTAATACATAAAGACCATTGACTAATGAACCATTGGCTATATTCAAACCATTATTCATTATAGAGCACCCAGTGCTATTAAAAGCCAATGTGTATCTAATGTTATACAAGCCAGAGATTGAAATAATGTTCTTAATAATATTAGGAACATAATAACAGTCATTCAGCTCCAGAATGACTCCTGAAGGTAAACTGAGGCGTGCAGTCCCGATAGCTTTGGCAGAAACTAAAGCACCATTGCCCATCCTCAGTTCAATCTCCTTTTTGCCCAATCGCCTTTTATTTGCCAGCACCTGCACAGAATTACAGATATGAGATGCACATCCAGTATCCAATACCCATGATGTGGATTCCATATATGACAAATTAAGGTCTATGACAAAAATACCTTCATTTAGAATTACCTTGCAATTCCTTTTCCGATGCCCAGTTTCCCCGCATCGAAAATATTTATCTTCTTTTTCATTCTTCTTGCCCTTCCCTTTGTCAACCTTGGCGAGCTGCTTACCCGTAGCCTTTTTCTTTCCTTTCCCTTTGTTACTTGTAGTGGATATCTGGGTGGCCTTCCTTTTCTTATTAGCCCGGCCAATAATCATTACAGAAGAAGATGGTTTATCTTTCTGCATAGTTCCTTCAGCACTCTTTAACATGTTGAGCAGCTCCGAGAGAGTTGCATCAATTCTATTCATGTTAAAGTTTATAATGAAGGAAGAAAAGGAATCGGGCAATGACTGGAGTATAAGATCAATGCACAGTTCAAGATCCAACTTGAACCCTAGTGCATTGAGTCTCTCTATCCACTCCATCATTTTCAGTACATGAGCCTGTACTGAAGAACCCTCAGACATCCGTGTCCTGAAAAGCCTTTTGGAGATGTCATACCTCTCAATCCTACCCTGCTCCCCGAAGAGCTGGCGTAGATTGAGAAGTATACTTCTATAATCAGTCTTTTCAAATTACCTCTGTAGCTCGGGAGCCATAGAGGCCAACATGTAACATTGGGCTAGGGAGGAGTCCTCAGACCACTTGGCATAAGCCAGTAACTCGCCCTCGTCAGCATCAGGAGCTGGCTCAGAATGAACCGTGTCCAACACGTACGTAATCTTTTCGGCGGTAAGGACTATGCGTAGATTACGCAGCCAATCCGAGTAGTTCGGTCCAGTTAATCTATTTGCATCCAAGATGCCGCGGAGAGGGTTGGACGACGACATTATAATCTGGATAAGAAATAAAAGACAACTTAGCATGTGTTCAAATTCTAACTTAGATGTGGTTTCTTATCTTAGTTAGTCCCACTATTTTTCGATCGAACTATATAACCCTCAGTATATAGAACGGGAGATCAACGAAATCTACCTAGTGGGTCAGAATCCCAACGAGACTGATGTACGACCTTGTGGAAAGCACAACAAGCCATACACCATCTCAAGGGCAGTCAACAAGCACTTGCATCTAATGCAATATCCGATATTCGACCCCCGAAAAATCATCCCCTTGTGGAAAGCACAACAAAGGATATTCTCGGTTAGATCTAACCATCATTACTTCATAGCAATGAGTTCATGACCCGACCCTTGTTGAAAGCACAACCAGGCCGAGTTCAATTCCTCACCCCATTGAGGCCGAGCCTTGGAGTTTAATCCCGCCCCCAAACTCATGGACCTTGTGGAAAGCACAACAAATCCATGAAATGAAGACGTTCATTCACTCCATAATGATGGAGGGCCACGACGACTCCTAGAGCCACGCTTACCAGATCTAAAATTCAAGCGCGAGGGAATTTAATTTTATCTTGATCTCACCCTAGGTGGTAATATAAATATATCCAATATATTTACCGTACCTAGTAGTTTGCACAAAATAAATGCATCCAATGCAAAAATAAACGCAAGTGATCATGGACTTAAACCCTAATGTAACTAAGACATCCGGACCGCTTCCGAAGCAGCTGGATCGTCCTCGTCGGGTGTGCTCCACGCTTTCAAACTCCGACGCCGCATTAATTACAACTTTTACACGGCACGCAGGCGGGAAAAATTAAATTACATGTGACTCAAATTCCAGCAGCCCTTAGGGCGAGTACAACAATGGAGGAAGATAGAAGTACATTGGAATTTTAACAGAGAGAGAAAGGAGGTTCACAGACCCCAATTAATTACATTAATCCAAGTCCATCATCACTTGCCAACCCATTCAAATAAAATCAATCAAGGGTTATTTTCTGAAAATAATCCTTACTTTTTGAATTTAAAAATGGGATGTGCAAACAAAAAATAGGCTAGCTTTGTTTAATTTTAAAAATCAAAGCATGATTAACTAAAATTAAACACACAAGTAGGCCAATACAAGGTAAATAAAGTAAAGCATGTAAAGAACCATCATTTTCTACAGGGGCATCTAATTGAGATAATTAATTAAATTTAAATTTAAATTTAATTATCCAATAATCAAATTTAAATTCAAAATTTAAACATGCCAATAATTTTAATTTTAAATTCAAACTAATTATCCAATAATTTTTGTTTGAAAATAAATTTAAATAATGCAATTATTCTTAATTAGTAATTTTCTAAAATTCAAAATTTGAATTTAACAATTATCTAATAATTAAAATTTTAAATAATTGAATTTTCCACATTTAACTTCAATAAAATTCAAAATTTGAATTTTCTAATTATCTAATAATTAAAAATTCAAAAACTTAATTTTACTGAAGTAACTTCAATTATTACCATTTTATCTCAAGGTAAATAGTAATTATCTCACCTTGGTAAATTCAAATTGGTTAAATAAAATTTACCATTCGACATTTACTATTGAGAAAACACTATTTAACCTAATAGATAAAATCCTATTTAATTTACTGTGTTTTTCATATATATATCTAATATATATATTAATGTATCAGAGCACAGTAAATTAAAAGGGTAAAAATAATTTTTTTAAAAAAAATAAAAAAATATTTTTTTTGTTTTTAATACTGCCGGGTCAAGCCCGCGCACGCGAGCGCCGCCCGCGCGCGCGGGCGTTGACCCGCGTTGCAGGCGCCCGCGGGCGGGAGTCGCCTGCGGGCGCCCGCCACGCGGACGCCCCGCGTGGGCGGCGCCCGCCACGCGGGCACCCCGCGTGGGCGGCGCCCGCCGGCGGCGCAGTGCGCCCGGCGGGAGACCAAAAAAAAATTTTTTTTAAATTTTTTTTTTAAAAAAACAAATTGCTGTTTGGATGCCCAGCATCCAGGAAGAACAGAGATGTCCAAATCTCTTTCTACAAATTATAATTGAAGATTTAATATGCCCCTAAAGCATGGTTCTAAACGGCGATAAAAACACCGACCAGAGCGCGAACCTGGCTCTGATACCACTGTAAGGTTTCGCACAGCAACTACGGGCGACGCAGCGGATAATAAAAATTTCATTTGTCCGATCTCGGTGTTATGGAAAGCTTAATCTGTGCTCTAATCGGTGTTTCTAAGACCCTAATTACGGGTTGTGTGTTTCACCTTGCGCGGAACGACGCTGTCCGCTAAGCCCGATGCAGAGAAACCGAGCCGCACAGCTGTACGGCCTCTAGAGCAGATCCATACGGACCCTTACGCAGCGACGGTACCTCCCCGGCGCAACTTTCCCCGACTCTAACACCTTCTGGAGAGAGAGAGAGCAAGGGGGAGAAAAGGGGGGACGCTAATCCTCTCCTTAATGCTTAATGCTTGATTAGCATTAAGGGGGGGTTGGAAGGAGAAGCCAAGAGTTCGAATGAACTCACGTAGATGGCTATATATATAGAGTTTAGGTTTATTAGAAAAGGGCTCCAAAAGACCGAAACTGTATATATATCCTATCTCATATTATACATATGTATTAAACTCCATTTACACTCCTTTCCAAAAGGAATTAAAAGGAAATAATACATATGTTTGTATAATAATTATCTGTCACCCAAGAATCCATTGTGTGTGATCCTCTAGGCCCATAGTCACTCTAGTTTAAGGCCCATTTACTTCTAATTCCTAATTAGAAGTAAATTAAACATATTATTCGCTTCTATAAGAGCCGAATAATGGTTTAATTCATTCCGAACCTACAATCATGTTGGGTCAAGCAAATCCGCGTGATCCTAGAGGACGCCGGGTTTAAACCAGCCTGTCTGGTACCTGTAAGTCCACAGTTACCGCATCGATATAATCCCTCGCTCCTTCTATGAGTCTGGTACGATCGAGGGTACGGTATCTGTCAAACCCCATGATCGTGCCATTTGACTATGACCTCCTTAAAGTGTATGACGTCCGTTCTAAACGAACTCACACGACCCTAGCCAGGGATTTAACGGAGCGTCAATGTTATGACCCATTGACTGTCTGATATATACCCGACAGTGAGCGATCCCTTCTTGACCATTGATGATCTTCACACGTATCCTGGAGTGGTTAATGACTCGGCAACTCATGACCTATGGTTAAAGTCACTTAGCTAAGTAATTAAACCATTCCAGTCCTCGTGTAAGATCCGATCAATGTCTCAGGTCAAAGGACCAACGATGCTACTGTGACCGTTGGATCTTCAGTTGACATTAGATATAATCAACCATCTGAAGATCCAATAGCGGATCAGTTCAGTGCACATCCTCCAAGGACATGCACCTACACATATGTGTTGGTGCCCCGCACCAATGACCATGAGACTGGTCACTGACACATCATGTGTACTGGTTTAATAGGTAATCAAAGTCCCCGAGTGATTACCCTCCAACCAGGAACAGTTTAAGGTATGTGTTCATGTAAAGTAAGTCTAATGTTCGAGATCCAATCTCGAGCTGACTTTACAACCACATATCCTAGGGACAACGTAAAGTAACACAATCGCATATTTACGCTCAAACACCACTTTATTAATGAACAAGATCGCACAACTATTGGGCCTACCCGACCCGAAATTGGCCTGTAGCACACCAACACTAACACGGACGGCACCGGATTTGTAATGTGAATGATTAGTCCATTCCCGTTTACTGGGTGGTGATATGTATATAGATGTGTGGACCAATAGGTCGAATGAATGTTCGAAGCTTATTCCCCTTTTCTATCTATGTCAATGCGTATGTATGAATTCTTCCGCGCTTGGTTCCTGACTCTGGTTTCCTCAAGTCCCGATCATGCCCCGAAGCATCGTGGGCTACAGAAACGACCCCTCCCCGGGTCTTTCCCATCGACCGCTTCCATGTTTAATTTAAGGGTCTTTGTATCCCCTCCGTGGACAGAGATGTGCTCATGCGCATGCTTCTTCCCACCGTGGTATCGAGGGTCTAATGTTGTGACCCCTCTGTGTTGATGATGTTGACAAAAAGTTTTACTTCATTGGCAACAGCTTGTTTTGATTGATTGGCAACTGTTCTTATTTTGATGAAATTATTTTTATCAGGTTGTCTGTGTACATAATACAGTCAGAGTCTATACTGTCGTGCACACACCCACAGGTCTACATTGCATTGCAGCATGAACATAGAGTCCATACATTTCATTGTGTAGTCTGGACAGTTGTGGGTCGACCCCCTTGTTCACATGGGTCGACTCCTCAGATTAGCATAGCCTATACACTGCATAGCATAGTCTATACACTACTCATTCAAGTTCATAGTATATACATTGCTGCATTGCATGCACGAGGAAGTCTGTACATTGGCTGTTGGCTTGCACGCTCACTCAAGTCCACACATCGTGAAGTATGCACATTGTGGCTTGCTCATTCACTCACTCAGCCCTGTCAAGTCCATACATTGGGCTACTGTGCAAGTCCATACATTGGCCTTCACGCTTGCAAGTCTATATATTGCCTGTCGATTGCAATGTCTGTACAGAGTTTAGAGAGTTCAAAGTGTTCATAGTCTACACATTCATTCACTGTTCATATTGCATCAAGTTCAAAGTCCATACATTAGACTGTAGCATGCACGAAGCTAAGTCTATACATTGCTCTAGTCTGTACAGCATTCAGTGTCTAGCATTTCATGAAGTCTATACATTCATTCTCTATAGCTTGCACGAGGTGAAGTATGTACATTGGCCTTAGCTTGCCAAGTCTGTACATCCTTCTGTTGATAGTTCAAGTCTATACATTGAACTGTTTGGCCAAGTCTGTACATCGTTGCTTGCCAAAGTCTATACATTGGCATATGTTCCTACGTTGCAATTCCAAGTCAGCACATTGGGTTATTTACCTACGTTCCATGCTTTAAGTCTATACATTGGCTCGTTCACTTTTTCAAGTCTGTACAATGGACTGTGCGTAGCAAAGTCTGTACATCCGTTCTCTTGCCAAAGTCCATACATTATGCACCTTCAAGTCTGTACATCGTCAAGTCTACACATTGGAAGTCCATACATTTAGTTGTCTTGATCTGATCAAGTCTGTACAGAGTTTCTTTTGGCAAGTCCATATATTGAAGGTCTAGACATTCGTGTGCCTTGCATCATTCATTAAGTCTGTACAGCCCCTTCGCTTGGCAAAGTATGTACATTGTGGATGTCTATACACTCGATTGCCTTGCCTTGGTCAAGCCTGTACAGAATTTCTTCAGCTAAGTATATACATTGCTTCACGACGTGAAGTCTATACATGCCTTGTTCAAGTCTTCACATGATGAAGTCTATACACTCAACTCCTTCACACTTCAGGAAGTCCGTACATCCTTCAATGCATTGCATGCATCGTTCGTGAAGTCTGTACATCGAGTGAAGTCTGGTGAAGTCTATACAGCGTCCATTTCTCTTAGAGTCTCATGCATATGTAAAGTCTGTACATTACATTTGCATTCACAATGTCTTCACACTTGAAGTCCATACATCGTCAGTTGTCTGTCAAGTCTTCATATTGCTTAAGTCTGTACAGCGGCTGCTTCACATATGAAGTATGTACATCGCATAGCTTCACATAGATGAAGTCTATACATTGGGCAGAGTCTGTACACTATATTCGAGTTCATAAGTCTATACAGACTGAAGTGTATATAATGCACTTCATCTTACAGTCTATACAGAGTTCGATACTTAAACTGATAATCTGGTATTCTGTCTGACAGGGATTCTTTACCTGGACTGATGACCTGGCTCGTGATCCAAGAAGGATGAGGTACCATGATGATGACACGTGGAAGAAGCCTTTCCAGGGTGTTGCCATGTGGATGGAATTGCCTCGGTTCTGGCGAATTCTCTGGGCGGGAAATGTGGAAGCCACGCGCCCTCATCCACCTGCTGATAGTATATAATGAAGCATTCGTCTTCAGATAGAGGCTGATCGACTGAAGAGAGGCAAAGTCTATACAGCCAGTCTGAAAGCAGTAGAGAGCCATCGATCCACAGTGAGAAGAAAAATAGAGAAGAAGAAAAAGAGAGAAGAGAAGAGAGAAGAGATGTGTTGAGAGAGTGAAATTGAGAGAGTTTAGATTGAGAGCTTTTCTAATTGTAACTCAGTCTCTTGGTTCAGATACCAGAGCTGAGCATTTGCTCATTAGAGCTACATTCCCATTTGGGTTTTCATTTTCATTTGCTTCTGTCTTTTATCTCCGAACTCTTGTTTCTTCAAGCTGTGAGGCAGCATTGCAATGGAGGTCTCCACTGGACAGGTGAAGCTGTAATCCTCAGCAGGCGAGACTTGGTCTCGGACGACTAAGCTGTATTGCCCAGCTGTTGTAGAGGATTTGTTCCTCTGGTCGGCAAGCTGTAAAGCCCAGCGAAGCTGTGTATCAACAGTTTATAGGCCAAGCTATAGTGCCCAGCAGACGCAAGCTGTACTGCGCAGCAGTAAGCCATACTCTGTTGAGTGTGGGGTGGACGTAGGTCTTTGACCGAACCACCTAAAATTCTTGGGTGCATTGTGTTTGTGTGATTGTCTTCAAACTGTGTGCGATGGGTTTCCTTACTTAGCATCATAGCTTATATCGCTCATGTTCATATCTAGTATTCGAGATAGTGACATGCTATGTGGCTGCATGGGTCGACCCTTTGCTTAGTGCATCTTCTTTTGGTTTACCTGCTATTTGCCTATATTCCGCATTAGAGCTTATACTAGCTTTTAATTAGGCATTTGATCTATTCACCCCCCTCTAGATCCACAGTTAGTGGAGATAGACTGCGTCCATCTAACACAACAATTGGTATCAGAGCCATACTCTTCTACAGGGACTCATCACCCGAAGAGGATAGGCAGAGATGGATGCTCGAGGGATGATAGCTGAAGGTCACTCAACCACCAAGCCCCCATTCTTGGATGGATCTAACTACGCATACTGGAAGAATCGTATGCAAGTGTTTCTGAAGGCTAAAGATTACGAGATCTGGAAGGTTGTTAGCAAGGGACCTTATGAGCTGTCCCCGAATGAAGATGTCTGGACCAAGGAGGAGATCAGAAGGTCCACGCTGAATTGGAGTGCCATAAACGCCATCCAGTGCTCTCGGCACCCTACTGAATTCTCCCGCGTGTCAGCGTACACTTCAGCCAAGGAGATGTGGGATGCACTGGAAGTTATCCATGAAGGGACTTCTCAAGTCAGGGAGACGAAGGCTAATTTCCTAGTGTCTGAGTATGAAGCCTTCAAGATGAAGCCAAACGAGACCATCAAAGAAATGTATGCTCGACTGACAATCATCACCAATGGTCTAAGAGGTCTCGGGAAACCTCTGATAGAATATGATTTAGTAAGGAAGATACTTCGGTCCTTGACTCATGCCTGGCATACAAAAGCTACTGTGATGGAGGAGTCAAGGGACTTGCGCAATACAAGAGCTGATGAGCTAATTGGCTCGCTGATGGCATATGAAATTAATATGCCAATGATAGAAGAAGCTGAAAGGAAGAAGAAGATGATAGCGCTGAAGGCTGGTTCCAGCAAAACCAACAAATCCAGCTCCAGTAGTTCTTTATCATCGGAGGAGAGCCCGAATGAAGAAGAAGATATGACTCGTTCTGAGATGGCCATGATGACCAGAGAGTTCAGGCGATTTCTCAGAAAAGGAGCAGGACGATTCGGCCAAAAGAAATACAGTGGTGGCCGAAGGGACAAAAGGTATAAACACAACCCTGCAAAGAAAACTGAAACTAACACTTGTTATCAATGCAGGAAACCAGGCCATCTGAAAGCTGACTGTCCAGATAATCAAAAATATAAGGACAAGTCAAAGAGAAGGAACACGAAAGGGAAAGCAATGGTGAGTACCTGGAGTGATGAAGATGAAGGCTCCCTGAGCAACACTTCAGACAGTGAAGCTGAATCTGAGAAGCCCATTTGCCTTATGGCAACAAGCTCAGAAGATAGAGAAGAGGACTCAGATGAGGTAATCACTAGATTTGAAAATTTTACTATCGCTAATTGGGTAGATGCCTACCATGATATAGCTGATAGAGCTGATGATATTAGAAAAGAAAACAGGCATTTGAGAAGAAAGATCAATTCCATGCAAAATGATAAAACTCTAACTGATAAAATTGCATGTTTAGAATCTGAGAATAAAAATTTGAAACTCACATGTTCTGAAGTAGATGAAATCAAAAATGAGTTAAAAGCTTCTAGGGAAGAGAATGTGAGGCTTGAAAATGAAATTGATGAATGGAAGCTGAAAATTCATAAATGTGAGAGTGAAGTAAAAATTGTTTCTGAAAAATATGAAGCTGTCCTCAATGTAAATAATGAACTAAAAAAGTCTATTGATGAAATTTAGAAAGACAATGAGGATAAACTGAGAACCATTGAGAAAATGACCCAAGGAATAGATAACTTAAATGCTTTGTTAGAGTCAAAGGTCAATTTCAGAAAAGAGGGCCTAGGATTTAATTCAAGTGCAACGAAAACCTTTGGAATGAAAACTATTTCATTTGTTGCACAAAAAGAAAAAGGACCTCTAATTAGCATGAATCCAAACAATTCAATGAACAAAAATGCTAATCTGAAAAAGACCAGTGCTGAGGAGAAGGGCAAACAAAAAGTCAGTGAGCCTAGTAGAGCTAGCACATCCAAGCAAAATCCAAATGCTCAATCTCAGGTTGGGGGTCAACCTACCCAGTCTTATAAACACCAGGTCAAGGTAACCAAGTCTCCACCATCACCTCCACCTCTGAATAAGACCCAAAACAAACCTATGAATAGGTCAGCAGGGTCCAAGGTGCAGGGGAGACAGAATGATGCTAAGAGTCAACCCAATCATTTCTACCAACCCAGAGTTCAGACCCATTACAATGCACAGTCAACCTATTTCAATAGGTTAGGTTGGACTAGAACTCCGGGGAGGCATACAGGTCTTGCATATCAGGCTGCTCAATATCAAAGACCTTACACTAGAAATTAGGTTAATGGGTATGGTTATTGGACACCTAGGAACCAACATTTCCACAGTCAGCCCAGGAACTATTATGGCCACAATTCCATGAATGCAACCTAGCCAAGGCACTGGCAAATAAACAACAATGTCAATAATCATGTTGGTGCAAATAAGAAGAAAAATAACAAAAAGAAGAGGAACAACAACAGAAGAAAACCTGTAGGATCCACTGAACAAAATTCATTTAAACAAATGTGGATTCCGAAAAGGCTGCTTTCTTACTTTGCTTCTACTTCTTCTGTTATGGAGCCCAATCAGTCTTGGGTTCCAAACCTCTCTACCTAATTGTGTATGCAGGTATGCCTGGCAGCCAAGAGCAACTTTTGGTACTTGGATAGTGGCTGCTCCAGGCATATGACAGAAGATAAGACCAAGTTATGCATCCTGACTGAGAAGCTAGGAGGCCTTGTCACCTTTGGAAGCAACACAAAGGGTAGGATTATTGGATCAGGTAAGGTAGGTAAGTGTTCTACCTACAGCATTGATGATGTTATGCTGGTTGAAGGGTTTGCTTATAATTTACTTAGTATCAGCCAGTTGTGTGATAAAGGATATAATGTTTTATTTAATTCTCAATGCTGCAAGGTTTTTGAACCTGATTCTGAAATTATCAAATTTTTTGATAAAAGAATAAATAATACATACATGATAGATTTAGATGACATTCAACATACTAACCTTTGCCTTATTGCCAGTAGAGAAGACTTAGCATTTTTATGGCATCGTAGGCTAGGTCATGCTAGTTACACTGTTTTGCATAAACTGAATAAGCATAGCATGGTTAGAGGACTTCCTGAAGTTTCCTTCAAAAAGAAAAATAAAATATGTGATGCATGCACTCAATCAAAGATAACTAGAAAGTCATTTAAGTCTAGAACTGAAAATCTGTCTTCTAAACCCTATGAGCTGATACACATGGACCTTTTTGGGCCAACCAGATCTGTTAGCTTATCAGGGAGGAAGTATGGGTTTGTCATGGTAGATGACTTTTCTAGGTATACTTGGGTCTATTTCTTATCTCATAAGAGTGATGCATTTTCTGAATTTCAGGAGTTCTATGTTAGAATAAATCAGAAAATTGAAAACATTTTGACTGATCATGAAGGTGAGTTTGAAAACTCACAGTTTGATGAATTCTGCAGGTCAAATGGAATCAACCATAGGTACTCCTTGTTGTGACTCCTCTGTGTTGATGGTGTTGACATGTAACTTTACTTCATATGGCAACACATTATTTTGATTGATTGGCAACACTGTTTATGTTTTGATGAAATTACTTTTATCAGATTGTCTGTGTGTTCTATGCATTTTATCTTATTTTCACACTGAACACATACTCAAAGTCTCACAGTCTATACATTGCTTCAGTAACGTAAGTTTGTACACTGTCCGTGTCTCTTGCAGCATCCTAGCAAGTGTGTACATTGCCTGTCGATTGCAAAGCGTATACATTGTTATGGGTCGACCCCCTGTTCTCATGAGTCGACTCATCTGTTTGTGCATAGTCTACACATTGCCCGTCGTTGCAAAGTCCATACATCCACAGTGCATTGCATAGTCTATACACTGCACGTTCAAGATCAAAGTATATACATTACTACATTACCTGCTAGAGTGAAGTTTGTACAGCCGAAGCACACATATCAAGTCTATACTTTGAAGCTACTGTGCAAGTCCACACATTGGCCTTCAGGCTTGAAAGTTTGTACATTGGACTGCGTCAACTCATTGCATTGACATACACTGTAGCGTCAACTCATTGCATTGGCTAAGTTTATACACTGTCCGTCTCATTTAGAGTCTAAGGCAAAGTCTGTACATTGGACGGTGTCAGGCGAAGTCTGTACATTGAGCGTCTCAATGAGCGTCTCATGTAAGTCCATACATTGGACTGTAGCATGCATCTGTCAATGGCATCTAAGTCTGTACAGTGGACTGTCTTCCTTAGCGTCTTGATCTTCCAAGTCTATACAGGCTTCTGTTTTACAAAGTCTGTACATTGGTCTCAGACTCCAAAGTCTATACATCGCCTGTTTACTGCAAAGTCTATACATAGCTCAAGAGTTCGAAGTCTATACATTCATTCACTGTAGCTTGCATGAGGTAAAGTCTGTACATTGGCCTCCATGCCTCAAGTCTATACATTGGACTATTTGGCCAAGTCTGTACATCGCTGTTTGCCAAAGTCTGTACATTGGCATCTGTTCCTTCGTTGCGATTCAAAGTCTGCACATTGGATTAGTTACCTACGTTCAGCTTCGAAGTCTATACATCGATGCCTTTACCTACGTTGCAGTTTAAAGTCTATACAGTCGATGTTTTCCATTGCTTCAAGTCTATACAGCCGTTCTTTTAGAAAGTCTATACATCGGTCTTCACCTCAATTCTGTACAGTCCTTTGTTGAAAAGTCTTCACATCGTGAAGTCTATACACTCAACTCCTTCACATCTTGCAAAGTCTGTACATTGCATTCATCAGTCGTGAAGTCTATACATCGTCTGTCTTCATTTGAGTCTCACTGAAGTCTACACATTGCATCTTCTCACTGAAGTCTACACATTGCATCTTCATTCATGAAGTCTATGCATTGCATCTTCATTCATGAAGTCTACACATTGCATCTTCATTTGCGAAGTCTGTACATTGCATTGATCTTCACTTAGTCTATACATTGACAGTCTTCATATCACCAAAGTCTGTACAGCGGTTGCTTCATACAGCAAGTCTGTACATAGCTTTCACTTATATGAAGTCTATACAACGCAGTTCTTCTGATAAGTCTATACAGAGTTGTTATTTAATCTGATCATCTGATACTCTGTCTGACAGAGATTCTCTACTGAGATTGCTGACATGGCTCGTGATCCCAGGAGGACGAGGTGTGCAGATGCTGACACGTGGACGGAATTGCCTCGGATCTGGCGAATTCACTTGGGCGGGAACTGTGGAAGCCACGCGCCCTTATCCACCTGCTGCTGTTATATATAGCAGTCTTCATCTTCTGTAAAAGGCTGATCGAAGTTGGCAAAGTCTATACATCCAGCCTGAAGTAGCAGCCACCGAGATCCACTGTGAGAGGAAGAACAAACAGAGAAGAAGAAAAAGAGAGATGAGTTGAGAGAGTTATTGTGAGAGCTTGTGAATCAGCCTCTTGGTCCAGTTACCAGAGCTGATATTGCTACAGTCGCTTTGGTTTTCTTCCATTCGATTGTGTGTTTTGTTTGTTTTCAGTCTTGCTATTTTTTCCTTGAAAACTCTTGTTCGATCAAGCTGTTAGTCAGCGGTGTCAAGCTGTGAGGCAGCGGTGTTGCAAAGGCGTTCCTCTGGTTGGCTAAGTTGTAGTGCCCAGCAGAGCAAGCTGTGAAGCTCAGCTGTTGTAGAGGGTGTTCCTCTGGTCGGGATAAGCTGTAAGCCCCAGCCGTTGTTGGCAAGCTGTAGAGCCCAGCTAATTGAAGCTGTGTATCAGCAGTAATCCACATTCGAGTTGAATGTGGGGTGGACGTAGGTCGGATTGACCGAACCACCTAAAAGCCTTGTGCCTCTCGTGTGTTTGATTGCTTGTTCCGCAGATCTTGTGTGTTTCATTCGGTGCATTGGCTGTGTTCGTTTAGTGTTCTTCTAATTCCGCATTTGATTCTAGGCCTAATTTTTAAATAGCCAGTTGATCTATTCACCCCCCCTCTAGATCCACATCCTGTGGTGATAGAGCCTTCCATCTAACTTCAACACTTGGTATCAGAGCTAGACTCTTCTACAGGGACTTACCGCCTGAAGAGGATAAGCACAGATGGACGGAAGAGGGATGATAGCTGAAGGACACTCCACATCCAAGCCCCCGTACTTCGATGGAACCAACTACGCATACTGGAAGCACCGTATACAGGTATTCTTGAGGGCTAAGGATTATGAAATTTGGAAGGTGGTTAGCAAGGGACCTTTCGAGCTGTCCCCAAATGAAGATGTATGGACCAAGGAGGAAATTAGAAGGTCCACGCTCAACTGGAGTGCAATCAATGCAATCCAGTGCTCTCTGCATCCCACCGAGTTCTCACGAATATCTGCCTGCTCCTCAGCGAAGGAAATGTGGGATGCACTTGAAGTCATCTATGAGGGGACTTCACAAGTCAGAGAGACTAAGACTGATCTACTGGTTTCAGAATACGAAGCTTTCAAGATGAAGCCTAATGAGACGATCAAAGAAATGTATGCTCGGCTGACTATTATCACAAATGGTCTCAGAGGCTTCGGGAAAAAATATTCTGAGTATGATGTAGTCAGGAAGATCTTGCGATCCTTGACTCCAATTTGGCACACCAAGGCCACAGTTATGGAAGAGTCAAGAGATCTGCACAATACTAAGGCAGATGAGCTGATCGGATCTCTAATGGCTTATGAGATGAATCTGCCGAAGATAGAGGAGGCTGATAGAAAGAGGAAGCCTATAGCTCTGAAGGCTGGTGCTAGCAGATCCAGTCGATCCAACCCCAACGGATCATCAACTGAAGAGAGCTTGTCTGAAGAAGAAGTGGCAAATGCTGATATTGCCATGATTACTAGGGAATTCCGGAGATTTCTCAAGAAGGAAGGAAGAAGATTCAGCCGAAGAAATCCCAACAGTGGCCGCCGAGACACAAGGTATAAATCAAACCCTATAAAGAAAGCTGAAACTAATGTTTACTATCAATGCAGGAAGGCGGGTCACTTTAAAGCTGAATGTCCGACAAATCAGAACCTCAAGGACAAGTCCAAGAAGAAGAACACAAAAGGGAAAGCTATGGTGAGTACTTGGAGTGATGAGGATGAGGTATCTTTGAGCGTCACTTCGGACAGTGAAGTTGAAGATGAGAAGCCAATCTGTCTCATGGCAACCAGCTCAGAAGATAGAGAGGAAGAATCTGATGAGGTATCCTCTCGCTATGAAAATTTTACTATTACTGATTGGATGGTTGCTTATGATGAACTTACTGATAGAGTAGATGAGGTCAGAAAAGAAAACAGGCATCTACGAAGAAAAACTAAAATCATGCAAAATGATACTACATTGTCTGATAAAATTGCATGCTTAGAAACTGAGAACAGTAAGCTGAAACTCACATGTTCTGAATTTGAAGAAATCAATAAAGAACTGAAAATTTCTAAGGAAGAAAATGTGAGATTAGACAATGAAATTGATGCATGGAAACTGAAAATTCAGAATTATGAAAATGAGATAAAAATTATTTCTGAAAAATATGAAGTTGTCCTCAATGTGAATAATGAGTTGAAAAAATCTATTGATGAAGTTCAGAAAGATAATGAGGATAAGCTAAAAACAATTGAGAAAATGACCCAAGGATCTGAAAATTTAGATGCATTATTGGGGTCAAAGGTAAATTTCAGAAGAGAGGGCCTAGGATTCAACTCTAGTGCAACTAAAAGCTTTGGAATGAAAACTATTTCCTTTGTTGCACAAAAGGAGAAAGGACCTCTGATCAACATGAATTCTAATAATGCTGTAAAGACAAATTTGAATCTGAAAAGAATAAATGCAGAGGAGAAGGGCAAACAGAAAGTAGGTGAGCCTAGTAGAATTGGGACTTCCAAACCTAGCTCTAGTGCTCAACCCAAGGTTAGGGGTCAGCCTGTTCAGGTAAACAAACCCCATGTCAATGCCAAAAAATCTTCACCACCATCATCACAGAAAAGGACCCAACCAAAACCTATGAATAGGTCAGCAGGGTCAAGGGTGTAGGGAAGACAAAATATTTTCAGAAGTCAGCCCAACAAATTCAATCCACCTAGAATTCAGTCCTACTACACCACACATCCAATCTATCCTAATGGGTGTGGGTGGACTAGAACTCAAGGGATGCATATAGGGTATGTTCATCAACCTACACACTTTTACAGACCCTATGTCAGAAATTGGGAAAATGGGTATGGTAGTCGGATGCCTAGGAATTACCAACATTTCCACAGCCAGCCCAGGAACTACTATGGCCAAAACTTTATGAATGCAACCTGGCCGAAGCATTGGCACAATAACAACAATTCTGTGAATAACTCTGTTGGTGCAAATAAGAAGAAAGTCAACAAGAAAAAGCAAAATAAAAAGAAATCTGGAAAATCCACTGAACAGAACTGCTTCAAACAAATGTGGATTCCCAAAACCATGCTCTCTTTCTTTACTTGCACTGCATCTACATTGGAGCCCAATCAGACTTGGGTTCCAAACTCTTTGCCCTAATTGTGTGTGCAGGTATGCCTGGCAGCCAAGAGCAACTTGTGGTACTTGGACAGTGGCTGCTCCAGGCATATGACAGGAGATAAGGCCAAGTTTTGCATGCTAACTGAAAAGCTAGGAGGCCTTGTCACCTTTGGAAGCAACACAAAGGGTAGGATCATTGGATCAGGTAAGGTAGGTAAGTGTTCTACCTGCTGCATTGATGATGTTATGCTGGTTGAATGGTTAGCTTACAATTTACTTAGTATCAGCCAGTTGTGTGATAAGGGTCATAAGATTTTATTTGATTCTCAATGCTGCAAGGTTTTTGAACCTGATTCAGAAATTGTAAAATTCTCTGGAAAAAGAATAAATAACACATACATGATAGATCTAGATGATATTCAGCATTCTAACCTATGTCTTACTGCCAATAGAGAAGATTTAGCATTTTTATGGCATCGTAGGTTAGGCCATGCTAGTTATACCATTTTGCATAAACTAAATAAGCATAGCATGGTTAGAGGACTTTTTGAAGTTTCCTTCAAAAAAGAAAATAAAATCTGTGATGCATGCACTCAATCAAAGATAACTAGAAAGTCATTTAAGTCTAGAACTGAAAATCTGTCTTCCAAACCCTATGAGCTGATACACATGGATCTTTTTGGGCCAACCAGATCTGTCAGCTTATCAGGGAAGAGGTATTGGTTTGTCATGGTAGATGACTTTTCTAGGTATACTTGGGTTTATTTCTTATCTAATAAGAGTGATGTCTTCTCAGAATTTCAGGAGTTCTATGTTAAAATAAATCAGAAAATTGAAAACATTTTGACTGATCATGGAGGTGAGTTTGAAAACTCACAGTTTGATGAATTCTGCAGGTCAAATGGAATCAACCATAGGTACTCCTCACCAAGGACACCTGAGCAGAATGGAGTTGTGGAGAGAAGGAACAGAACCCTAGTGGAGATGGGTCGTACACTTCTTATTGAAGGTGGTCTACCAAGGAAATTTTGGGCTGAAGCAGTGAACACTGCCTGTTATGTAATTAACAAAGCCATGGTAAGACCTTCTACCCAGCAAACACCATATGAGATCTTAAAGGGTAAGAAACCTTCTATTGCTCATTTCAAGGTTTTTGGTTGTAAATGTTTTATTCATATAAATGATAAAAGAGACCTTGATAAATTTGAACCTAAAGGTGAACCAGGAATCTTCCTCGGTTATTCTGAAAACACCCGGGCTTATAGAGTGTTCAATTTAAACTCAAAAATTGTTGAAGAATCTCCACACATTATCTTTGATGAAACCTTGATGGAAACTAACCATGGTTATTGCAGGAACGAAGATGGGAACATTTTGAAAGATGAAAACTCTGCAGACCAGTCTGATGGTGAGGAAGATAAAGAAGAGCAAAATGAAGAAGAACCTGAAGTTCAGGGGGAGGTAAGTGAAATTCCTGAAACTCAGATTGTTAATATTAGATATCTTAAAGATCACCCTGTGAATAATGTCATTGACAATCTGAATGATCCCCCTAGAACTAGAGGTCACTTTAGAATTCAGGATGAATTAAATGCATATGCTCTTGTCTCTCAAATTGAACCCAAGTCCATTGACTGTGCCCTCAAGGATATGCATTGGATTAATGCCATGCATGAGGAGCTTAATCAGTTCGACAGGAACAAGGTGTGGCACTTGGTCCCACCTCCTGATCATGGAATAGTCAAAGGGACTAGGTGGGTTTTCAGGAATAAATCTGATGAATTAGGGAATATTGTTAAAAATAAAGCTAGACTTGTTGCTCAGGGGTACAACCAGGAGTTTGGTATTGACTTTGAAGAGTCATTTGCCCCTGTAGCCAGATTAGAAGCTGTTAGAATTTTATTAGCTTATGCATGTTCCCTAGGTATAATCCTCCAGCAGATGGATGTAAAATCTGCATTCTTGAATGGGAAAATTAATGAGGATGTCTATGTTAGACAGCCCCCTGGGTTTGAATGTCTAGATTTCCCTAATCATGTTTACAAATTAAATAAAGCTCTCTATGGTCTTAAGCAAGCTCCTAGAGCTTGGTACGACAGGTTGAGTAAGTTCCTCACTGATCAAAATTTCACTAGAGGAGTAGTTGATCAAACCTTGTTTACAAAGGTGAGTCATTCTGAAATTCTTATTGTACAGATTTATGTGGATGATATCATTTTTGGGTCAACTAACCCCAAATTGTGTGAGGAATTTTCTAAAACAATGACTAATGAGTTTGAAATGAGCTCAATGGGTGAGCTCAAATTGTTTCTTGGACTGCAGGTTACACAAACAAAGGATGGAATGTTTATAGCTCAGTCCAAGTACACAAGGGATCTACTCAAGAAATACAAGATGGATAACCTTAAAGAGATAGCTTCTCCAATGGGTACCTCTACAAGCTTGGATGAAGACACTAAAGGTAACCCATTTGACCAAAAGTTATACAGAGGTATGATCAGATCCCTTCTCTACTTAACAGCATCTAGGCCTGATATTCAATTCGCTGTAGGATTATGTGCTAGGTTTCAGGCCAGTCCTAAAGAAAATCATTTTAAAGCAGTGAAAAGGATTTTTAGATATCTGCTAGGCACCCAAGAGCTAGGATTATGGTATCCTGCTAGGTGTGAGTTAGAGCTTCTAGCTTACACTGATGCTGATTATGCTGGGTGTCGAGTAGATAGAAAAAGCACTAGTGGCTATTGTCAATTCCTTGGTGGCTGTCTAGTATCTTGGGCATCTAAGAAGTAACACACTGTAGCATTATCTACAGCTGAAGCTGAATATGTTGCAGCAGGTAATTGTGCTGCCCAAGTACTTTAGATTAAGCACCAACTAGATGATTATCAGATAAAACTGGAATGTATTCCAATTCTATGTGATAATACTAGTGCCATATACCTTGCTAAAAATCTTGTTCATCATTCTAGGACTAAGCACATAGAAATAAAACATCATTTTCTAAGAGATGCTGTGAACAAAAAGGAAATTGAACTGGACTTCATTGAAACAGACAAATAAGTTGCTGATATCTTTACTAAGCCACTTGGAAATGAAAATTTTAAATTTTTAGAAGAGAACTTGGCTTGTGTAAATTTCAGCATAATGAATGAACTTTTTGTTGACTTGAATAAAACTTTTGAGCTGCTTTGAATAAACTTCTGATTTGGACTTGCTGTTGATAGATTGAATAAACATTGTGCAACAGACTTATGATAATGCATGACTCTCATATTTTTTGCACTCATGATCATCATTGTATATATATGTCTAGATGCATGATATGTCTATATTTCTGTATGATTGTATTGCACTGCATCTCCTTGCATTACCCTGGTATATCCAATGGTAAGCTACCAAAGGGCAGGGAAATCTGTCTGGAGGTTCTTACTATGTGTGAGATGGTCCTTATGACCAGGTTCTTCGCCTAGTACCATGGGTCATACTGCACGATAAGATAGTCTGAGTAAGCATGATTTTCAAAATCATTTGTTCAGTCCACATCTGCAAGATCACATGCTCATAGACAAGGGGAGTATTGCATATAATTCAGAGTTAAGTTTGACAGTATGGCAATCTTTTAGTCAGTTCTAATATTAAGCAATAGAAAACAGACTTCTTCTCTCATAAGAACTTTAATTGCTTAAAGACTGACTTAATGGTTTAAATTTATAATCTTTAGAGTTGAAAGACTACAATCCGTAAATAAGGATGCTGAAAATTGATAAACCTCTCAACCCTTATCTTATTTCATGTCAGAAAAAGTTAATTATATCTGAAATCTGAAAACTCATCTGAAATCATGTTAGAGAAGCTAAGTATGTGTATTGTCCTTAAATAAGTCATTCTGACACAAATAAAGGGCAGCTAAGAAAGATATTGAAAAACATTGAAAATTATTTGAAAAATAGCATTGACAGAGCAATGACTGGTAAATCACTGAGAAACTGAGTGATCCATCAAAGAAGTGGACACCACTCATGTCATGAGGTGTATCAGCTATCTCTGTATAAAATGATCAAAACAGTAGGTTGTTTTCACTGAGTACCTGGGGGTAACTGGCGTCTAATAAACGTGTACCCTCACACGAAAAGGTGTCAATCAATTCTATTGAGTTTGATCATAGGCAAGATGGTCCATCATGTTGAGTATCTAGGGGTATTGGCATCTGGTAAACGTATACCCTTTCGTAAAAAGACTTTTGGTATCTGAATGCCCTAAATGAAATAATATTGAAATTGCTGTTCCTTCAAAGAAATTTCATGGATGTCAATTGTTTAATTTCAATACATGACCTGGTTTCTCTTAACACATTTTACTGAGCCTATGAAAGTAAGATATTCTGAAACTGAATCTCTCATGAAAATATGACCCTGGTTTATTGTTTTATCATGCACATCTACCTTATCCAATGACTGTAGTGCATGAACTCTCATTTTTATAACATTTAAACCAGAATTTCAATTTCTAAGCCATTTTTCAGTTCATATGACTGAAGGTCTGTGCTTTAGTTGCCTAATTTCTGAACTACTTGCTAAGAATGTCAGTCAGCTGAACTTTCTTTTTCCTTCCCTTGCACTCACTTTCCCTCCTATTTGTTGATGGCAAAGGGGGAGTATACTGTCTGAATTCATTCCTTCAGTTCAGGGGGAGAATTCTGAATTGAGAATTCTATATTCAGGGGGAGTGTATGCATCTGCATCATGGTATGGCAAAGGGGGGAAATTTTGTTAGCATGGAGTTGCTTACATTTTATAGAATGCAGCATGTCATTGATAGCATCTACATGCATGCAGCATGTCATTCATAGCATCTACATGCATCTGCATAACAATCTGAATAACAAATCATGTCCTTCATCAAAAATGCATCAGTATGACAGGATGTTGCTACTCTATATGATAGGGGGTTGCCATCATCAAAAAGGGGGAGATTGTTGTGACTCCTCTGTGTTGATGGTGTTGACATGTAACTTTACTTCATATGGCAACACATTGTTTTGATTGATTGGCAACACTGTTTATGTTTTGATGAAATTACTTTTATCAGATTGTCTGTGTGTTCTATGCATTTTATCTTGTTTTCACACTGAACACATACTCAAAGTCTCACAGTCTATACATTGCTTCAGTAACGTAAGTCTGTACACTGTCCGTGTCTCTTGCAGCATCCTAGCAAGTGTGTACATTGCCTGTCGATTGCAAAGTGTATACATTGTTATGGGTCGACCCCCTGTTCTCATGAGTCGACTCATCTGTTTGTGCATAGTCTACACATTGCCCGTCGTTGCAAAGTCCATACATCCACAGTGCATTGCATAGTCTATACACTGCACGTTCAAAATTAAAGTATATACATTACTACATTACCTGCTAGAGTGAAGTCTGTACAACCGAAGCACACATATCAAGTCTATACTTTGAAGCTACTGTGCAAGTCCACACATTGGCCTTCAAGCTTGAAAGTTTGTACATTGGACTGCGTCAACTCATTGCATTGACATACACTATAGCGTCAACTCATTGCATTGGCTAAGTCTATACACTGTCTGTCTCATTTAGAGTCTAAGGCAAAGTCGATACATTGGACGGTGTCAGGCGAAGTCTGTACATTGAGCGTCTCAATAAGCGTCTCATGTAAGTCCATACATTGGACTGTAGCATGCATCTGTCAATGGCATCTAAGTCTGTACAGTGGACTGTCTTCCTTAGCGTCTTGATCTTCCAAGTCTATACAGGCTTCTGTTTTACAAAGTCTGTACATTGGTCTCAGACTCCAAAGTCTATACATCGCCTGTTTACTGCAAAGTCTATACAGAGCTCAAGAGTTCGAAGTCTATACATTCATTTACTGTAGCTTGCACGAGGTAAAGTCTGTACATTGGCCTCCATGCCTCAAGTCTATACATTGGACTGTTTGGCCAAATCTGTACATCGCTGTTTGTCAAAGTCTGTACATTGGCATCTGTTGCTTCGTTGTGATTCAAAGTCTGCACATTGGGTTATTTACCTACGTTCAGCTTCGAAGTCTATACATCGATGCCTTTACCTACGTTGCAGTTCAAAGTCTATACAGTCGATGTTTTCCATTGCTTCAAGTCTATACAGCCGTTCTATTAGAAAGTCTATACATCGGTCTTCACCTCAAGTCTGTACAGTCCTTTGTTGAAAAGTCTTCACATCGTGAAGTCTATACACTCAACTCCTTCACATCTTGCAAAGTCTGTACATTGCATTCATCAGTCGTGAAGTCTATACATCGTCTGTCTTCATTTGAGTCTCACTGAAGTCTACACATTGCATCTTCTCACTGAAGTCTACACATTGCATCTTCATTCATGAAGTCTATACATTGCATCTTCATTCATGAAGTCTACACATTGCATCTTCATTTGCGAAGTCTGTACATTGCATTGATCTTCACTTAGTCTATACATTGACAGTCTTCATATCACCTAAGTCTGTACAGTGGTTGCTTCATACAGCAAGTCTGTACATAGCTTTCACTTATATGAAGTCTATACAACGCAGTTCTTCTGATAAGTCTATACAGAGTTGTTATTTAATCTGATCATCTGATACTCTGTCTGACAGGGATTCTCTACTGAGATTGCTGACATGGCTCGTGATCCCAGGAGGACGAGGTGTGCAGATGCTGACACGTGGATGGAATTGCCTCGGATCTGGTGAATTCACTTGGGCGGGAACTGTGGAAGCCACGCGCCCTTATCCACCTGCTGCTGTTATATATAGCAGTCTTCATCTTCTGTAATTGGCTGATCGAAGTTGGCAAAGTCTATACATCCAGCCTGAAGCAGCAGCCACCGAGATCCACTGTGAGAGGAAGAACAAACAGAGAAGAAGAAAAAGAGAGATGAGTTGAGAGAGTTATTGTGAGAGCTTGTGAATCAGCCTCTTGGTCCAGTTACCAGAGCTGATATTGCTACAGTCGTTTTTGTTTTCTTCCATTCGATTGTGTGTTTTGTTTCTTTTCAGTCTTGCTATTTTTTCCTTGAAAACTCGTGTTCGATCAAGCTGTTAGTCAGCGGTGTCAAGCTGTGAGGTAGCGGTGTTGCAGAGGCGTTCCTCTGGTCGGCTAAGCTGTAGTGCCCAGCAGAGCAAGCTGTGAAGCTCAGCTGTTGCAGAGGGTGTTCCTCTGGTCGGGATAAGCTGTAAGCCCCAGCCGTTGTTGGCAAGCTGTAGAGCCCAGCTGATTGAAGATGTGTATCAGCAGTAATCCACATTCGAGTTGAATGTGGGGTGGACGTAGGTCGGATTGACCGAACCACCTAAAAGCCTTGTGCCTCTCGTGTGTTTGATTGCTTGTTCAGCAGATCTTGTGTGTTTCATTCGGTGCATTGGCTGTGTTCGTTTAGTGTTCTTCTAATTCGCATTTGATTCTAGGCCTAATTTTTAAATAGCCAGTTGATCTATTCACCCCCCTCTAGATCCACATCATGTGGTGATAGAGCCTTCCATCTAACTTCAACACTCCTCACCAAGGATACCTGAGCAGAATGGAGTTGTGGAGAGGGAACAGAACCCTAGTGGAGATGGGTCGTACACTCCTTGTTGAAGGTGGTCTACCTAGGAAATTCTGGGCTGAAGCAGTGAACACTGCCTGCTATGTAATTAACAGAGCCATGGTAAGACCTTCTACCCAGCAAACACCATATGAGATCTTAAAGGGTAAGAAACCTTCTATTGCTCACTTCAAGGTTTTTGGATGTAAATGTTTCATTCATATAAATGATAAAAGAGACCTTGATAAATTTGAACCTAAAGGTGAACCAGGAATCTTTCTTGGTTATTCTGAAAACACCTGAGCATATAGAGTGTACAATCTGAATTCTAAAACTGTTGAAGAATCTCCACATATAGTTTTTGATGAATCCTTGGTAAATACTAATGTTGGTCAGTGCAGGAATGAAGACAGTGGTGATATTCTGAAGGAAGGAGATCCTGCAGACAAATTCGAGGATGAAGAAGGACATAAAGCGCTTGATGAAGAAGAGCCTACAGTTCAGGGGGAGGTAAATCAAACTCATGATAATCCAATTGTAAACATTAGATATCTTAAGGATCATCCTGTAGATAATGTAATTGGAAATCTGCATGACCCCCCTAGGACTAGAGGCCACTTGAGAATTCAACATGAATTGAATGCTTATGCTTTTGTTTCAAATATAGAACCCAAGTCCATTGACTGTGCTCTACAAGATGTGCACTGGATTAATGTCATGCATGAGGAGCTTAATCAATTTGACAGGAATAAGGTGTGGCATTTGGTTCCACCTCCTGATCATGAAACAGTCATAGAGACTAAATGGGTGTTTAGAAATAAAATTGATGAATCAAGGAATGTCATTAAAAATAAAGCCAGACTTGTAGCTCAGGGGTACAATCAGGAATTTGGAATAGACTTTGAAGAGTCTTTTGCCCCTGTAGCTAGGTTAGAAGCAATCAGAATATTATTGGCTTATGCATGCTCCCTAGGTATAAATCTTCAGTAGATGGATGTGAAATCTGCTTTCTTAAATGGGGAAATTAGTGAGGATGTCTATGTGAGACAGCCTCCTGGGTTTGAATGTTTAGATTTTCCTAATCATGTTTACACTCTTTATGGTTTAAAGCAAGCTCCTAGAGCTTGGTATGACAGGTTGAGCAAGTTCCTCACCGACAAGAATTTCACAAGAGGTATAGTTGATCAAACATTGTTTACCAAAGTGAGTCATTCAGATATTCTTATTATTCAGATTTATGTGGATGACATTGTGTTTGGGTCAACTAACCCCAAATTGTGTGAGGAATTCTCTCAGATGATGACTAATGAGTTTGAAATGAGCTCAATGGGCGAGCTCAAACTATTTCTTGGACTGCATGTTACACAATCAGAGGATGGCACTTTCATCTCTCAGTCCAAGTACGTAAAGAATTTATTGAAGAAGTACAAAATGGACAACCTCAAGGAAATAGTTGCTCCAATGGGTACCTCAACCAGTTTGGATGAAGATCCTAAAGGTAAACCAGTGGACCAAAGGCTATATAGAGGTATGATCGGATCCCTTCTTTATCTTACAGCATCTAGGCCTGATATACAATTTGCAGTGTGTTTATGCTCTAGGTTTCAGGCTAGTCTTAAAGAATCTCATCTTAAGGCTGTGAAGAGGATTTTTAGATATTTACTAGGCACTCAACAGCTAGGTCTTTGGTATCCTGCTAAGTGTGAGTTAGATCTTCTATCCTACACTGATGCAGACTATGCTAGGTGTCGAGTAGATAGAAAGAGCACTAGTGGCTATTGCCAATTCCTTGGTGGCTATCTAGTATCTTGGGCATCTAAAAAGCAACACACTGTAGCCTTGTCTACAGCTGAGGCTGAATATGTTGCTGCAGGTAATTGTGCTGCCCAAGTACTATGGATCAAGCACCAACTAGATGATTATCAGATAAAACTGGAATGCATTCCAATTTTATGTGACAATACTAGTGCCATATGCCTTGCTAAAAATCCTGTTCACCATTCAAGGACTAAGCATATAGAGATAAAACACCATTTTCTGAGAGATACTGTGAATAAAAAGGAAATCGAACTGAATTTCATTGAAACAGACAAACAAATTACTGATATCTTTACTAAGTCACTTGGAAATGAAAAGTTTAAATTTCTTAGAAGAGAACTTGGCTTGTGTAAGTTTCAGCATGATGAATAAAATTTTCAGCTGTTTTGAATACAATTTCTGATTTGGACTTACATCTGATATCCTGTATAAAACTCTGCGAAGGTTGATTGGTGCAACAGACTCATGATCATGCATGACACTCATATTGTTTTCTCATGATCATCACTACATATCATTTAGTCATGAATGTGTCTAAAATCACATGCATATAGAACTATTTTGCACTACATTTCTATGCATAACCCTGGTGGTCATATTGCATGATAGTGCAGTCTGAATAAGCATGAACTTCAAAAATCATTTGATCAGTCATCTTTTGCAAAACTGCATGGACAGGGGGAGTCTTGTCAAAATTTCAGGGTGAACTGCTGCGTCGACACTGCTATATTGTGGCATTGACGCAGTGAACTAGATCTCTGAATGTCTCTGCTTCTTATTCTGATGAGTTGACGCTGCAATAACGTGGAGTCGACGCACTGACACTATCTCAGTGTTTTATATTGTTGCATCTTCAATTGATGCATGGACGCCTTGAACTCCCAGCGTCGACTCTGTTCATTCATCCTTTGACTCTGAATGACTGAGTCTGACAGTATGGCAATCTTTTAATCAGTTCTAATATTAAGCAATAGAAAACAGACCTCTTCCCTCATAAGAACTTTAATTGCTTAAAGACTGACTTAATGGTTTAAATTTTATAGTCTTTAGAGTTGAAAGACTACAATCAGTAAATAAGGATGCTGAAAATTGATAAAGCACTCAACCCTCATCTTATTTCATGTCAGACAAAGTTAATTATATCTGAAATCTGAAAACTCATCTGAAATCATGTTAGAGAAACTAAGTATGTGTATTGTCCTTAAACAAGTCATTCTGAAACAAATAAAGGACAGCTAAGAAAGATATTGAAAAACATTGAAAATAAATTGAAAAATAGTATTGGCAGAGCAATGACTGGTAAATCACTAAGAAACTGAGTGATCCATCAAAGAAGTGGAAAACACTCATGTCATGAGGTGTATCAGCTATCTCTGTATAAAATGATCACAACAGTAGGGTGGTTTCATTGAGTACCTGGGGGTAACTGGCGTCTGATAAACGTGTACCCTCACACAAAAAGATGTAAATCACTTATATTGAGTTTGATCATAGCAGAATGGTCCATCATGTTGAGTACCTAGGGGTATTGGCGTCTGATAAACGTATACCCTTAAGCAAAAAGACAAATGGTACCTGACTGCCCAAAATGAACTCATATTGATAAATGTTGTTCCTTCAAAAGTAATTTTATGAATGTCATTTTGTTTAGCTTCAATACATGACTTGGTATCTCTCAATTATTTTTGTTGAGTATATGACAGTAAGATATTTTTGAAACTGACTCTCTCATGCAAATGTGATTCTGGTTTATTGTTTTATCATGCACAGCTACCCTATCCAATGAATGTAGTGCATGAACTCTCATTTATATAACCTTTAAACCAGAACTTCACTTTCTAAGCAGTTTCTCAATTCATATGACTGAAGGTTCTGTGCTTTAGCTGCTTAATTTCTGAACTACCACCTAAGAATGCCAGTCAGCTGATTCTTCTTGTTCCTTCCCTTGCATCTTATTTCCCTCCTCTTTGTTGATGGCAAAGGGGGAGAATATATTGTCTACTTGATGAGTTCATTCCAGGGAAGTGTATGCATCATGTCTATGGCAAAGGGGGAGATCTTGTGAGCAGAGATTTGTGTTCATGTCTCAGCATGTCATTCATAGCATCTGCATGACAATCTAAATAACGAATCATCTCCTTCATCAAAAATACATCTGTTTGACAGGATGTTGCTATTCTATATAATAGGGTGTTGCCATCATCAAAAGGGGTGAGATTGTTGTGACCCCTCTGTGTTGATGATGTTGACAATAAATTTTACTTCATTGGCAACAGCTTGTTTTGATTGATTGGCAACTGTTCTTATTTTGATGAAATTATTTTTATCAGGTTGTCTGTGTACATAATGCAGTCAGAGTCTATATTGTCGTGCACACACCCACAGGTCTACATTGCATTACAGCATGAACATAGAGTCCATACATTTCATTGTGTAGTCTGGACAGTTGTGGGTCGACCCCCTTGTTCACATGGATCGACTCCTCAGATTAGCATAGCCTATACACTGCATAGCATAGTCTATACACTGCACGTTCAAGTTCATAGTATATACATTGCTGCATTGCATGCACGAGGAAGTCTGTACATTGGCTGTTGGCTTGCACGCTCACTCATGTCCACACATCATGAAGTATGCACATTGTGGCTTGCTCATTCACTCACTCAGCCCTGTCAAGTCCATACATTGGGCTACTGTGCAAGTCCATACATTGGCCTTCAGGCTTGAAAGTCTATATATTGCCTGTCGATTGCAATGTCTATACAGAGTTCAGAGAGTTCAAAGTGTTCATAGTCTACACATTCATTCACTGTTCATGTTGCATCAAGTTCAAAGTCCATACATTAGACTGTAGCATGCACGAAGCTAAGTCTATAAGTCTTTATAGCATTCAGTGTCTAGCGTTTCATGAAGTCTATACATTCATTCTCTATAGCTTGCACGAGGTGAAGTATGTACATTGGCCTTAGCTTGCCAAGTCTGTACATCCTTCTGTTGATAGTTCAAGTCTATACATTGAACTGTTTGGCCAAGTCTGTACATCGTTGCTTGCCAAAGTCTATACATTGGCATATGTTCCTACGTTGCAATTCCAAGTCCGCACATTGGGTTATTTACCTACGTTCCATGCTTTAAGTCTATACATTGGCTCGTTCACTTTTTCAAGTCTGTACAATGGACTGTGCGTAGCAAAGTCTGTACATCCGTTCTCTTGCCAAAGTCCATACATTATGCACCTTCAAGTCTGTACAGACGTTGCATCGATCAAGTCTGTACATCGTCAAGTCTACACATTGGAAGTCCATACATTCAGTTGTCTTGATCTGATCAAGTCTATACAGAGTTTCTTTTGGCAAGTCCATACATTGAATGTCTATACATTCGTGTGCCTTGCATCATTCATTAAGTCTGTACAGCCCCTTCGCTTGGCAAAGTCTGTACATTGTGGATGTCTATACACTCGATTGCCTTGCCTTGGTCAAGCCTGTACAGAATTTCTTCAGCTAAGTATATACATTGCTTCACGACGTGAAGTCTATACATGCCTTGTTCAAGTCTTCACATGATGAAGTCTATACACTCAACTCCTTCACACTTCAGGAAGTCTGTACATCCTTCAATGCATTGCATGCATCGTTCGTGAAGTCTGTACATCGAGTGAAGTCTGGTGAAGTCTATACAGCGTCCATTTCTCTTAGAGTCTCATGCATATGTAAAGTCTATACATTGCATTTGCATTCACAATGTCTTCACACTTGAAGTCCATACATCGTCAGTTGTCTGTCAAGTCTTCATATTGCTTAAGTCTGTACAGCGGTTGCTTCACATATGAAGTCTGTACATCGCATAGCTTCACATAGATGAAGTCTATACATTGGGTAGAGTCTGTACACTATATTCGAGTTCATAAGTCTATACAGACTGAAGTCTATATAATGCACTTCATCTTACAGTCTATACAAAGTTCGATACTTAAACTGATAATCTGGTATTCTGTTTGACAGGGATTCTTTACCTGGACTGATGACCTGGCTCGTGATCCAAGAAGGATGAGGTACCATGATGATGACACGTGGAAGAAGCCTTTCCAGGGTGCTGCCATGTGGATGGAATTGCCTCGGTTCTGGTGAATTCTCTGGGCAGGAAATGTGGAAGCCACGTGCCCTCATCCACCTGTTGATAGTATATAATGAAGCCTTCGTCTTATGATGGAGGCTGATCGACTGAAGAGAGGCAAAGTCTATACAGCCAGTCTGAAAGCAGCAGAGAGCCATCGATCCACAGTGAGAAGAAAAATAGAGAAGAAGAAAAAGAGAGAAGAGAAGAGAGAAGAGATGTGTTAAGAGAGTGAAATTGAGAAAGTTTAGATTGTGAGCTTTTCTGATTGTAACTCAGTCTCTAGGTTCAGATACCAGAGCTGAGCATTTGCTCATTAGAGCTACATTCCCATTTGGGTTTTCATTTTCATTTGCTTCTGTCTTTTATCTTCAAACTCTTGTTTCTTCAAGCTGTGAGGCAGCATTGCAGTGGAGGTCTCCACTGGACAGGTGAAGCTGTAATCCTCAGCAGGCGAGACTTGGTCTCGGACGGCTAAGCTGTATTGCCCAGCTGTTGCAGAGGATTTGTTCCTCTGGTCGGCAAGCTGTAAAGCCCAGCGAAGCTGTGTATCAGCGGTTTATAGGCCAAGCTGTAGTGCCCAGCAGACGCAAGCTGTACTGCGCAGCAGTAAGCCATACTCTGTTGAGTGTGGGGTGGACGTAGGTCTTTGACCGAACCACCTAAAATTCTTGGGTGCATTGTGTTTGTGTGATTATCTTCGAACTGTGTGCGATGGGTTTCCTTACTTAGCATCATAGCTTATATCGCTCATGTTCATATCTAGTATTCGAGATAGTGATATGCTGTGTGGCTGCATGGGTCGACCCTTTGCTTAGTGCATCTTCTTTTGGTTTACCTGCTATTTGCCTATATTCCGCATTAGAGCTTATACTAGCTTTTAATTAGGCATTTGATCTATTCACCCCCCTCTAGATCCACAGTTAGTGGAGATAGACTGCGTCCATCTAACACAACATCTAACTCCCAATAACTCCTCCCTTTGTACCGCTCTGTTGTTCGCGAGGTGGGAGTTGTCTTTGGGACGGCAGTATCCATCGCCTGAATGTTGCGTCCTAGTTGTTCGAGCATATGCTTCTATGATTAGCTCCTCTCATCTGTGCATTGACTACCCCTCTGCATCACGGTCAGTTGAACCGCTCCAAGACTCTTTCATTCCGTTTTAAATCTCCCGGGGAGGGGGACATTCCCCATTGCTTCACGGAACTACAGGGTGATCGAGGGCTCTACCTCTCGATGGTAGATGCTTCCTCAAGGCCACAACAGATAGTAATGGGGTCTTAGCCTGACAAGCTTAGCCCTAACAACCTGGAGACCCGATAGAGGCCAAGGGATGTGTGCTCCTGGTAGGCTAGCCCTCAGAGCTTCACTCTCTTAATGGCCGATCCCTCTAAGGGATGAGTCATAGGCTGGGGGTTACCCACCCCTCGTAGGCTAGCTCTCGGGGTGATGCTCCCATTATCAGTGGCCTCATCCCTCTATCTCCACCCACGGAGCCTTGGTGCCCCTCGCAGGCTAGTCCTCGGGGTACTCCATCCGTTGGGAATTTGCTGGCTGCCACTGTGCAGATCGGCGGTTTAGGGGCTTACTCCACAAGTGAGTATGACCCCGTTCCTTCCCTGCAACCTTTCAGGTTCAAGGGAGATGATGCCCGATTGTTGGCAGGATTTGGACACACATTCGTCTCTGTGGAGATGGCTATAATAAAAATGACTATTCTGGGCCCAGGAACCTCAGTGCTCGAGTTTGAACCTCGCACTAGCTCATGACTCTGCTCCCAAAGAGTCTCGGACTTTGTTTCAATAGGCAATAAGCCCAATTGATCCTTTAAGCCTTTAAAGCATTCCAACAAGTTCAAGGGTTTCTAAATTCATCAAAAAAATAAGTTAAAACGGTGCGGCTCTAATCCGGCGCGCCTTAATACAGCGCGGTACCCCCCCCCCCCCCGCGCCGGATTAAGCCTAGACTCATAACTTCTATTTTTTTGTTTGGCACGTTCCCGGCGCGCCCAAAATCGGCGCGCCCCGTGCCTTGCGCGCCGTCTTAGTTAGTTATCAAGGCTGCGCCGGATTAGCTCTTCACCTATGCTTTACCGCGCTGGATTAGCCTCTTTACCTACGCTTTACCGCGCCGTGGAAGCTATCTCTCGCGTGATCACGCCGTTTCAAGTTGTTATGCCGTTCTGATCCTTTGCTCGCTCTCGGGGCAATCCTGGCCTCCCGTGGTCGATATTGGCTACCCTAATTAGCGGTAGGTTGAGTAAGGCAAGGGCTGTTCATGCTCCGAATAACCTCTTTATCACGTTGGCTATCATGTGTATTAGCACTTTGCTTTCGTTATCACCCTTGTGTTACCGTCTCCCTCCCTTTTGACGGGGATTAATGAATGTGATTGATCACTGCTTACTTTCATAATTTTGTTGCCATGCTTAGCATAGTTATCATCATCACGCATGTATGCTTGCATCGACCCTTGGGTATATCAAATGGCGTTGATAGAAGACCGGGTTACGCCCGATCGGAAGTCTCCGCTATGCGCAATGGTGGTCTTCGGACCTACGCCCTCCGCCACGTATCAAGGGTCTCCAACTCAATGAACCTTGCCTCTCCTGCATGATAGATAGACGCATCTCGCATGATTCCGTCATGTTCATAATGTCGCATCTTGTATTCCGGCCTCAACAACCCACTATCTCGGCAATTAATCAAAGGTGTTCCCTCCTCGTGGGGGATGTAATTAATGCTATAGCCTTTATGGTATGGCGGACTGCTGGTCCCGACCGAACCTCACTTTCGCCCAACACGGGTCAGAATGAGCGCATAATAAACTTGTCACTCACGTGACTGACACGCCCGCGTCGTCAATCAGTCAGTTAATTACCAATTAGTTAATTGGTTGATAGACACGTGAAATAAGATATATATATACATTTATATGTATAAAATAATAATAAGAAGATCGAATAAAAAAAAGATCGCAAACAGCTGCATAAGCCAAAGGATAGCAGGATAGCGGGCTGCATAAGCCGAAAGATAGCGGGCTTCGATGGAAAGTCTCAGCCGAAGGATAGCGGTATAACTGGTTGTATAAGCTAAAGGATATCGGGATAGCGGGCTGCATAACCCGAAAGATAGCGGGCTGTATAAGCCAAAAGATAGTGATGTAGCGGGCTGCATAAGCTAAAAGATAGCGGGATAGCGGGTTGTATAAGTCGAAAGATAGCGAGATAGCAGGCTTCGATGGAACGTCTAGGCCGAGGATAGCAGGGTAGCGGACCTCGATGGGATGTCAAGATCGAAAGCAGCATGGGATAGATGTTGACTCGACGGAATGTCAGCGTCAACCAACCTGACTCAGACGGAAGGTCTGGGTCAAGGGCAGAACACAGCTGTTTAGTAAAAATGCGAGGCCTAGGCCCAAGATAAAATATAGTTGTTGACTTGACAGAATGCCGAGGTCAACCAATCTTGGCAAAGACGTGAGGTCTAGGCCAAGGATAGAATATAGCTGTTGACCCGACAGAATGCTGAGGTCAACCAACTTGGCAAGGACGTGAGGTCTAGGCCAAGGATAGAATATAGCTGTTGACTCGATAGAATGCCGAGATCAACCAATCTTGGCGAAGACGTGAGGTCTAGGCCAAGGATAGAATAATCGGTTGGTGGGACCAAAAGTTGATACCCGCCAAAAGTGGTCTCTTCTTTTGTTGATCATCGTTCTCTTCTCCTTTTTTATCATATTTTTTAATCATTCATCATCATTTCTTTTTATCAATGATCATCATCATCATTTCTTTTTCTCTTTTTTTTTTATCTGGATTGTTGTGCCGACGGCTCTTTCCAGTTGGACTTTTGAGCTTTTTGTTCTTCAACAGGATCTTCCTCCTGCTTGCTAGACTCCCTAATACATATTAATCCATATTGCGGGTTGCTTTGTCTGGTGGGACTGTTGATAAATTTTTTTGCAGCCCGGCCAGTGCGTCGGCTCGGGTATTTTAAGCTGGACCGGCATGGGCCCTTTGATAGCGGGAAATCGCTGCATGAGGAGCATAGCCGGGGAATCCGGCTCCTCATAACAAGGGTGATCTGCTTCATCGTCTGTGTGAGCCTTGCCAACCAGGCACGAAAAGTATGGAGTTTCGTCATTCGATAGCTCCGTAATTGGAGGTGAATCTTTAAGCAGCGGACGTGCGGCACAGAAATCTGTAATCGCCCAGCCTCGGATGTGCTTATATCATAATTTTTTATCATTATTTTTGAGTCAGCATTGCCCCAATGGGACATTTGGCAATAGCTGGGTATAGAATTATCGGCGGCTCCTTTTTGTCGTTTTCTTCTGTGGGGATACCTTGAAAAGCTGTAGCTTCTGCAAGGACATTTGGTAATAGGCAATTATCTTTCCATCCTCGGCCTTTGTCAGGTGTATATCAGAATAGCATTTGCGATGGCTCCGGGAAGGGAGTATACCATTTGGTGCCCCATCGAATAAATCAAAATCCCATTCGACGATAGATCATTTAGCTGCCCCCTCTCCTGACCTATGAGGGGTTGTGGAGGGCGGGGGTGCACCTCCCTCAGAGGGAGTTGAGCATCCTTCATCATGTGTTGGAGCACGCAAAGCAGCGATTGCATCTTGCTGGGTCTTTTAATTCGGAGAGAGTATCTCCCAGAGATTTTTTTTAGCTTCATCATTCTATTGTCGGCCCTGACATTGGCTAACTTTGCTTTTTGAATCGATCGACTTGAGTGAAGCCGGCAGTATCTTGCGAAGCAGAGCAGCGACTCTTCTTTTTATCTTCAAGTTTCTTTCATCTTTTGTTTTCAGCATTTGCCCCCAGAACGGAGCATCATTTGCATCTTGCATTTCTTTTCCGACCTCCTGCCATAGCTCAGGGGCTCGAAATGCCCCTTTAGAGCATGTATTGTTCTAGCTAGTGTAGCGAGGCCTTGTTGGCCACCATCTTAAAGACGGACATTTGGTGAGGGCGTGGTGGGTCCACCCTATATTCACCTATTTGTAATTCGCCCTTTTGGATCAGGCCCTCGATGATATCTTTGAATACATAGAAATCCTTAATGGAATGCCCCCTCCTTTGGGGATAAGGGCAGAACTGGGGATCATCCTTCTTCCTGATATCATTCGATCTTTTGGGCTTCGGGAGGACAACCTTGTCGTATTTACGGGCCCACTCAAACAGAATCTGAGTTTTGTCCTTTGGAAAGGAATAGGGCTTCTTCATTCTTCCCCTTAGCGAGGACTTCTGCTCGGCGGGCTTGGTGGCAGAAGGGCCAGCCGCCTCTTTTGATTTGTTCCTCTGCTGCTCGAAAGCTTTAAAATCAGCAACGTGCATTTCTTCTTGCGCCGGCCATTCACCTGCTAGCTTATTCTTCTGAATTGAGGTAGCAATAGCCGGGCAGTGCTTTGCCAAAAGGGCTTCAATATCAGTTTCCAGATCATTCAATTGATCGAAGGATTTGACTTCGACGCCAATCACCCTTAGTAGGTTGTCCATCTTCAAACTGTGTTTACATATTTGGATAGCATCCCTGTGGCTGGGCAGATGTCTGCATCTCGCACTGAGATTTCTCCATCGCCGGAGATAGTCCGAAGCGGACTCATAATCTTTTTGCTTGATCATATATAATTCTGGCTCGGTGATTTCTTCCTCGACTAGCTCTGTTTTAGCTATTTGTTCCATCTTTGGCTCGTTCATCGCATCCCGAGCTATCGGACTCGGGTGCGAGCCAACTGGTTGTAGGAGTAGGTTTATCAGCGGGATTGTCTAAGGTATCATAGTTGCCCCCTGGCGTGCCTGGGAGGCTGAAGAGTGTGTCGAGGGCACATGATGTAGTTGTTAAGGGAGAGTGCCCCCTACATGGTCATGCGTTATTCGGGGCATTGCTGGCTACAGTGAAGCTTCGAGTGGTTCAGCGCTACCCCGCAAAGTCTCAGATGAGGGTCCTGCCCGCCCAAGTGCAGCTGGGTGTAAACCCATTCCAGTCAATCTTCTTTTCAGCACTTCAATTTCTTGTAGTTTTTGCCATAGCTCTGCCAGCACAACAGGATCAGGCTGGGAAGAGTTGGGAATGTTGCTTCCCAGCTGGATTTCAGGCGGGACCAGCGGCATCCTATCATCATCGTTGGACGCATTTAGTCCCTCAGAAAATTATATTTTTGCCCCCATACCCTCACGTGGAGGAGGTGTATAATAGCATGTCTCTTCATTAGGCGGTGGAAAATGCCCCCGGTTCTCCGGGGACCAATTAGCATAGCGGGAAGTAGTGGCTTCAATTTGATCCGTGCTTATCGGCGACAGGCATATCTCTTCATCTTCTTCTTCAGCAGCTTGGATTGCGCTGGACAAAGCCGACAGTGTATTATAGGAGAGAACAACGCCCCACATTTTATTCTTTGACTTCTTCTTTTTCTTCCCCTTTGCGGCCGGGATCTGCCCTCACAGCGGGTCATCAAGTGCCGTCGACAGTCCTGATTTCTTTTCAGCTTCTTGTATTGAGCCCCGAGATTTAGAGTGCTCCTGTGGGACATATTCATAGGTGTGCATTGTGCAAGCTTCGGACACCTCTTCGAGTAATTGCTGGTATAAAGATACCATGTTGACTGCTCTCTTCAAATCGAGTAGTTCATCAGTGGGTGGAGGATCCACTTTGTGGTCGCCCATTTGTAGCTCCCCTTTCTTGATCAGACTTTCAATAGCATTTTTGAACATGTAGCAGTCTTCAATGGGGTGCCCGATCATTTGGTGATACGGGCAAAATCAGTGATCATCTTTTCTTCTAGCATTTCCCAGACTCTTCGGTTCCGGAAGAGTAATCTTGCTGTATTTAGTGGCCCATTCAAACAGGACCCGGGTTCTATCCTTTGGGAAGGAGTAAAGCTTCTTCATTTTGGCCCACAAGGAAGGGGCTTCCTATTATTCAGTAGGCTTAGCAGGAGGAGGGTTGGCAACCCCTTTATCTTTATCTTTCTGTTGCTCAAACGCCTTGAAGTCGACTGTATGGACTTCCTCAGGCGCGAGCCTTTTATCAGCTGGTTTAGCCTTCTGGCTTGAGATGTTGTATCCCAGGTTTTGATGATGTCTGATTATGACTCATTGATGAGTCTAATGTGTTTGATGATGTCAACATGATTTTAGTTCAAATCAAAGATAAGTTCAGATCCAAGAAAGTCAACAGGCTTTTGTAACAGCTAAGCAAGTCAAATGTAATAGAAGGCAGAAGGTTTAATTGAATCAATGGCACCAAAGAGTAAAAGAAAGCAAGCAAGGCAGTTTGAGAAGGTGATAGTGGTAGATCAAGCATTTTAGATCAATCTCCCAAGTGCAAAAGTTCTTTGGATACACAGAAACCAAGAAATGGTTAGGCAAAAGAAAGAAAATTTAACTTGCACAAGGCTGCGTCGACCTCATGCTTAAAGCAGTGTCGACTCCATTGCTCACAAAATGAAGAACAGCCAAGGCGATCTTCAAAGGCTGCGTCGACCCCAAGAAATACGGCATCGACTCCAAGTGCATTCCCAGTAAGCACTGAAGCAGTCCTCTCAGTTGCGTCGACTCCATCATTCTGATGTGTCGACTCCAGACGGGCTTCAGATCTATTTTCAATGCACTTTAAAGAGTGTGTCGATGCAAGCCTTGCACAGCGTCGACACAGGTTCAGTTCTAGCAGCAGTCAGACAGACGCTCGTTGTTGGATGCGTCAACCCCACTCTCTCAGGGCGTCGACGCTAGGCTCTCCCAGAAAGTGTTGTAAATACATCTATCAAAGGATGCATCAACGCACTATGCATGTTGCGTCGATTCCATGAAGGCCAGCTCGCCAACGGTTCAAGAATATGTGAAGATGCGTCGACTCCACTCCATCACTACGTCGACTCATCAAAAGCTTTCAAAGCATTGATGAGTACGAAAGTAGGAAGAAATGTAGATCCAGAGGGGGGTGAATGGATCTTCTTAAAACATTTCGCCCAATATAAAAATGTAAACTAATGATTGCTTGTTTTGTGGACAAATCTACAAACACTAGAGATGCACGCCTATTCAACTATTTGAAAACATACCAACGGAAGCTATCTAGGCAATTATGAACAATCAATCTCACATGAGAAAACATTCAACCACATGGCACAAGATATTTTAGGTGGTTCGGTCAGCTGACCTATATCCACCCCATACTCCAACCAGAGTATGGCTCCCTGCTGACTCACAGCTTGAAAGACCGCTAGGCCTCACAACTTGCCTAAAACCGCTGAGCAACACAGCTTGCTTTCCAGAGGAACCAATCCTCTGCAACGCTGACAAATAGCTTGACCCGCTGGGCTTTACATCTTAGCCGACCAGAGGAGACCTCCTCTGCAACCGCTGACGAACAGCTTGAACGAGTATCAAGGAAGAAGAAACGAAAAGAACAAAACACAACAAACAGAGGACTGTCAATAAATCCAAAACGAAAAATGCTCACGCAGGAGCCAAGTGTCTCGGATCTGATCCAGAGAACACTATATAAAACCTGATCTTCAATGTGCTACACTTTCTTCCCTTCAAAACTATCTCTCTCTTTCTATCCCCTTTCTGTCTCCTTTCTTTTCAGGTGCTCGAACACCCCTTTTTCTCTCTGATTCTTCTTTTGTAACGTGTTCCCTCCTGTTACTTCTTCTCCACTCTTTCCCTTTTTATGGGCATCAGATGAAGGGCGTGTGCTTTCCACGATCCCCCCAACATGCCTTGGGCCATGTGGCAGCATCCTAGCTCAGTGCTTTTCACGTGTCTCGATCCTGGCACCTCCTCTAATCTTGGATCACGTGCCACTTTTAGAAGTTACGATCACTTGGCCTCAGTTCTCTAGAGAGAGAATCTCTGTCAGGAGAACAGTAGTTATTAGGTCAAACATATTATAAGCAGAGTTATGCATGCACGGACTCGTATATGAATAAGACCATATGCACTGACTTGATACATATGTTGGGTAAGTCACTCACACAGACCATCGGTGTACATAATGAGGTATGCACCGACTCACTATGGTTATAGTGCAAAGAAATGCACAGACTACGTGTGGGTGTACCCTGCAAGAGTGCACATATGTGCCAAACCCCACGATGCATAGACCTTTCGATATGTACAAATGAGAACGCGCACTAACTTCAGTAATGAAATGCACCGATGTTGAAATGTAGACCAAGCAAAGGCTTGCACCGATCTTCTATGTACGCCGACTTAGAAATGCCTTAGGCCAAGGATTGCACTGACTATTGAATGCACTGACTTATAAAATGTCTAGAATAGAGGATGCACCGAGATGGCGAAGAAGAATGCACAGACACTAAATAACGAAACTAAACAGTGCATGTTGGACAAGAATTGCACGGACTTAAAAATTGCACTGACCCCGAGAGGTGAGATGCAAAGGCAAGATATGCACTGACTTCTTCAACCTATGCATGGACTATATGCCACAAACGCAAGGTACATAGACCTTGTATGCTGAATGACTCAACTGTGCACAGACATACATTTTATATGAAATGATCAAGTACAGACAAATTTATGCAATCCAGTCTTCACATGACTCATAGATTGTCATCATTAAAACCAGGGTTCCAACAATCTCCCCCTTTTTGATGATGACAACTATAATTCATGTATGACTGAAACCTACAGAGAATTTATTTGTTGACATGTATGGCAAAGATAACATTCAACATAAAACATGCATCCAACGCAAATATGCACTATGTAGAAGTTACATTTCTGTGTACAGTAAGAGAATACATACTAGTGTCTGAGTGAACTATCTCATTCAACAGAACTATCTCATTCAACATAACTATCTCATTCAACATTAAAACTGTCAATCAGTGAAATCTTTACACCAGAAACCTGAAAAACTATCAAACTGTACTGTAAGCTTTCATATATGTTGAAAACAGTGACCAAAAAAAAATCATCTGTGTAGAACCATAAACTGTCCATTAGTGGAATGTTCATACAGCCAATATCCTATCCAAAAACTGTCCATCAGTGGAACGTTCATACAGCCAATATCCTATCCAAAAATTGTCAAACTGTACTGTAAGCTTTCATATATGTTGAAAACAGTGACCAAAAAAAAATCATCAGTGTAGAACCAAAAACTGTCCATCAGTGGGACGTTCATACAGCCAATATCCTCTCCCCCTTTGTCATTATCAAAAAAAATGGGGAAACCTTGGGAATCATTGACCTCTGTAACTCCCCCTGTCTCTAGGAGGAGGTGCACTACTGGAACCAGGGATAGAACATCTGGGCTGAAGATTTCTCAAGGAGTCTAACAGCTCATTTAATTTTCGATGCACTGTATCCCCAAGTTTGTCCACTAGAGAAGTGGTAGAATCTTGCTTTGAAAGAGTTTGTTTAATGGTCTTTGAGAGGGTCTCCAATTCAGACTGAACATCTCGAAATTTTATGAGGACTCCAGGCTGACAGGCTGCAATATTGTTCAATGTATTCTTTATCAACTCAAATTCAATCTTCAGATCAAAAGTGTGGCTCAGAATTTGAGCAAGCTTGGTGAAAGTAGAGAGTTGTGAATCTTGAATTTTGCTTACCATGTCACCAACTCTAGTACTGATTCCCATAAGAGATTCCAAGATCTCTCGGACTGCTGTATCAGTTTTGTGTTTGGCAGTCAAAAACTCAATCCCTTGGGTCTTGACAACTCTTTCCAAATGTTGCATGCGGGAATCTACTCTGTCAAGTTGAATGGTATTGAGCAGAAACTGTTTATTCATCAATTCATTCTGATTCAACACTATCTCAGTCAGATTTGATAGCATCTGGGCAATATCAGGCTCGGTACTAGGTCTATGTGATCTAAATGTTGATGCACTAGACTCCGGAAGTTCAGTATTGTATGCATGCTGCTGTTCAGGAGGTGGAGTAGGTGGCATACCAAGACTAACTATCCCCCCGAAATGTGGACCATATTCAGGAGCTTGAGCAAATGATATTCTTGGATACCTCCTGTAATGAGGGTCAGGACCCAAAACAAATTCTTGTAAGTCTTCCTCAGCTACTCCTTGAGCTGATGTCTGAGCTTCCTCATGTGAAGCTCCTTGTGGAGCTTCTTCTTCTCTTGGTTGTTCACCCTCCTGTTCATTGACAACTGACTCAACAATTTCTTCATAAATTTTATCAGTCTCTTCTGTCAAAATCTGTGTAACCATCCTAGACAGCAGTTCTTCATCAGCTTCAATTTCTTCTTCTCTTTCCTCTTCTACACCTTGTGAATCACCCTCTTGTTCTGCGGCTTCACTTGTTCGATCTTCCTCTTGTTCTTGCTGAACAATTTGATGTTCCTGCTCAGATTGTACTCCAAACCTATCAAATAGCTCACTGATATTTTGATCCAGCTATTGTACAATTTGAGCATCAGTTAAGTCCAATTCATGGATTTCTTGTTCAAGCTACAGATCCTTGAGATTTTTCTCAACATGTTTATCAGCAGATTCTTGGTCTTTTTCAGCTATCAAAGGAAGAGTTTCTTCTTGAGGAGTCTGAGGAGGCTGTTCTGACACTGTTTCCACTTGAACTTTCCTCTTTTTCTTCAAGGGAGCATGCTTTTCTGATTTGTCCTTTCTTTGAATTTCACGAGAAGAGCTCTCTGAGTCAGTATCTTTCAGCTTCAAGTACTTATCAATAAAATCCAAGTTATACACATTAAACTTTGGAATTTCTTTTGAAGGCTCATTTTCTAAAGATATATTTGCCTTCTTAAATATGGCAGTTAAATGAGCTGCATAAGGCAAATGTCTTCTGGACTCTTTGCAAGTTCTCATAATCTGAATTATTGTTTCAGGCAAACAAACTCTGATTCTCTTCAGCAGACAGTATAAAACAAATCTCTGGGTGTTGGTCAGTCTTCCTCTCCCTCCAACTTGTGGAGTGATCATAGCAGTAAGAATGTGATGTAGCAGTCTCTTGAGAGGAGAGAAACTGTTTGCGTTGAACTGACCCAATTTCAACTGATTCTTGTCTTGGGGATTTCTAGGCTCATCTGTGATGAGTGAGTATGCATCATGAAGATCATATGCAAACTTCCTTTCAGTTTCTCCTTCTTCTGGTATTCTAAACAATTTATGTAGAGAATGCTTAGAGACTTCAATCCTAGACCCCTTGACTATAGAAAACAGTTTTGCCTGACTCACATCATACTTCAGATTCTGATAGAACTCAGCTACGAGTCTCGGATAATATACTTTGTGCTTACCCAAAAATTTTATCCATTTTTGAACTCTAAAAATTTCAATCAACTCAGGAAACTTTTCAATCATTTTCTGATCATGAAAATCTATGTACCGAGGGAAAACTATCTTACCAGCTTCCAGTGCTATTTCTGCATGTCTTGATGCTTCAGCTGAGATATCTTCTCCTTTGAGTACCTTCCTCTTACTTCTACCCGTTGCTGACTTCAGCTTCTTGACTTTTGGTAGCGGCACATCAACCTTGGCTGACCCACGGTCTTCTAGCGAGTGTACTTCTAACTCCTTTTTCTTCCCCTTGACAGACTCCTTCTGAGCCGATTCAGAAGGTACTTCTTCTGCATGTAACTCCTTTAATCTTCGCTTGTAGCATTTGGTTGCATCGGTCTCCATGACTTGATGAGACATGAGATGCTGCTCTTCCGTGACTTTCTTCTTCCCCTCACTCGTGGCAGACGGAGAGGACATAGTGGAAGCAATAAGAAGATAAAAACGAGACGGAGAGAGAGAATGGACGTGATGAGAAGAGGGAAGGCTAGAGAGGCGGACTTGCTAGAGGAACCCGAGAGAAGAAGACGAGAGAGCGGGAGACCGTTTCAACTTCAAAGGAGAGGGTATGATGGGTAAAGCAAGTAGGGTTACGTATATACTAGAGACACTACTAGCTTTACCAATTTTCAACAATTAATACCCAAACTACCCCTTACTTAAAATAAAATGCCTTTCTACGCAGAAATGCGGTTTCCGGCGTATGAGATTATATCTTATAATTTTATTCTCCACAAGTTATCCCTGATAGCCAATGGTAATGAAACAGCTTAATCAAGGAAATAACCCAGTGAAGACGATCATTAATCTTACTGGCTCCCTTTTATTGGCCAATAACTGATTGAAAGATCCAAATTTTTATATTGACATTAAGCCAGTCTAAATTTTCTGAAGAAACCAAAAGGTCAACCATGTTTTAATTGAACTTTTGCCAAGAGAAATTTGTATTGAACATTTCAGTATAACTGCCCCTTTTTACTCAAGGAAACATGTTGATCAAACACCAGAGTCCCTGGTTACTCAGTGCAGTTTACCTTTATGTTTCACAATAATTTTTGAACAGAGATAGCATTCATTATCATGATTTGACCTCTAGATTTCTTTGAAACAGATAATCAGTTTCTCAAATAATATGCCATTGCTCTGCCACACTCAATTTTTATTTAATGGTGTATTCCCATGTCTTTTGTCAGAATTTTTTTTCTTTAGACATAACATAAGGACCATATAAACCTTGGATTTTCTATCAGATTGGTTTATTGCTAAGGACTTTCAGATTATTGATGCCCTACTGAGCAATTTCTAATTTGGACTATTTTAAGACCATTGAGGTATCTTCCAGGGTTAATTGTGAGAGCTTTTTAGATAAGATTTAATATTCATACACCAAAAATCACATCTTAGATTAGATCAGCAATTTCATTCTTAGTTCAGGGTGGTCTTAGTAGTTAATTATTGAAAATGAGTAAAGGTGATAGTATTCAGATATTACTCCCCTTGACTTGCACATACTATGAGTTTCTTTGACAACAATTGTGAATAAGGGAAGGAGATAAGGAGCAAGGTGATGTAGATGAAGACCGTTCATGAGCAGGGTTAAGACTAACGGCAAGATAGCACAAATCCAAAAACATAGCCTGAATGACCATCATCATATAACCACCCATCTCTGTAAACCATCAAACATTCAGCCTTCTGGAGATTCAGTGTATCCAAAATCCAAATCACAATCAACTAACCTCTCATATTAGACCAGATTCAAGCTGACTCCAAAGTCAATACCACAAGAGCAGACCCTTGCAAATCATCAGACACAAAAAACTAATTGCCCAAGCAGCAATGAAACACTGACCAAAACGTGTATTCTATCTCTGAATGGCACAGCTCCCCCTCAACATGTGTCGAGATGTCAAACAACCACTATCTAATTCTCTTAAAGCACACAGATATGTATCAACATTGTATGCATCCTACTTATTAGCATGAAGAACTAACAAAAAAAAATCTCGCAGGGAGTATGCATGGATTTCATTCTCAATATGTATTACTCTTAAGAGAATATCATCAATCATCAGATTTGTTCCAATCAATCATGCAACATACAACAGAGATTGTTATTCAGACAAAAGTAACAAATCTGAAAGGTGGAATTTGACTGACCTTAGTGCCCTGAATTTATTGAGTCCCATTTTTATTTTATCTTCAGGAGCACACCTGCAACCAAAATGTTATTTGAACAATCTTGGACCCCAAGGATTCTTGGGTCCAAGTGGATGAGTAGCACCCCACATTGATGCTCTCCAGTTATTCCAAGAACAATTAAAATCAATGTGACCTAATCTGCCACACTTATTGCATATGGGAGGTTTATGCATGAATACAGGATTCTGAACTCTCCTATATGCAACATGGTTCGTGTGAGCAGGATAGATTTTTCTATCCTTTAAAAATCAGCATTCAGATTTAACATGCCCAAATCTTTCACAGTTAAAGCAATTAACACTCTGATTTTGAAATTTCTTCACATGCTTCTTTGCATAATCATTTCTGTAGTTTTGATCTTCCTATTTCTTTAAATAACAGTTATGCATGTAATGACCCTTTTTGCCACGGTAGTAACATGCATTGGAGATATTTCTATCAGGCATTTTCACAGACTTATTTCGAACTGTGTTGGTATGCTTACATGCATCTAACTCATCATTTTTCAAAACTATGCAGTCATCCATAGCATGTCCTTTCCTACCATAGTAGTGACATGAAACATTTCTTTTATTGTGAGCATGCACTGTTGTGACAGTTTTGTTATTAGCATGTGCATGTGAGTGTGTGTGACTATCATTAACAACTTGCATGGAAGAGTCAAAAGCAGATTTGAACTTATTTCAAATAACCATCTTTTTCTATTTTTGAATCTTTTTCAGATTTTTTGTTGGATTTTCTATTTTCTGGGCCGTGAATTGGAAGACAGATGAGCTAGATGGCTTTTCTTGTTCTGAACTTTTTACCAAAACAGTGAAGTTCTTTTTCATATCAATCTTCTTATTAACCGGATTAAAACCCAGGCCTTCTTTCTGGAAATTCACATTTGACCCAAGCAGTTTATTCAAGTTATCTTTACCCTTAACAAACCTTGAAAGGGAATTTTTTAGATCTTAAATTTCAGCTTACAAAGTGGCAGCATCATGTTCACAGGAGATAACTTGTTGATGCAGACAGTCTTTGAGATTTTTTAAAGATTCATTTTCTTGTCGTAGCTTTATTTCATTGTTTATTTCCTTTTCCTCCAAAACATTCCTTTTTTGTAAGCCAGCCATCTTTCAGAAAGAACTATATTAAGGACCATCAGTTTTTTATTCTGTTCCTTTAATTTACTGTTCTCTTCAATCAATTTATCTTGATATTCATCAGTTTCCTTTTTCTGTTTAACCAATGACTCATTTTCTTCTTTCAAGGATCTAATTAAATTCTTCTGCATATCGTCATCCGAATCAAGGTCTTCAATTAGTTCCTTTAAGCATGCAAACTTTCTTAAATTCTCATTTTCAGATTTCAAACTTTCTTTCTCAGCTTTTAAATGTGTAACTTCATGAATCATTTCTTTTCTCAACTTTTTCTTTTCTGATTTGACTCTATCATATTTATTCAGTAAATGCTCATTCATAGAAACTAAATCATCATAGCTAAAATCCTCAGCTTCAGAATTTACCTGGGAGGATGAGTCCTCGGACTGATCTCTGACCATCAGGCACATTTCCTCATCTCCAACGGATCTTCCCAAGATTCTGTTGATGATAGCCGCTCCACTCCTGCATTCATTGACATATGGAACATAGTTAGAGTCTATTACCCTTTTGGTTAGATCTAGGGCCTTTTTATTTTCATCAAATTTCTGTCTGTCTGAAGATTTCCATTGGAATTTGTCCTCTGGAACTTCATATGGACTAAGAGCTATAAGAACCCAAAGATCTGAATCCACATGCATCACATAGTCTCTAAAGGAGCCATACCAGCCATAAAAATTAGAACCGGTGTATACTGGAATTTTAGCCATGAAGTCACTACAAATCAGATCAGAAGCAATGCCAAGAGTCAGATCAAACCAGATTGCACCAAAACCAAATCAAGGAACGGATCTGCAGGTCGTTAGACCCTCTATGCAGAAAACCCTCTCTGATACCAATTGATGAGTGTGAAAGTAGGAAGAAACGTAGATCCAGAGGGGGGTGAATGGATCTTCTTAAAACATTTTACCCAATATAAAAATGTAAACTAATGATTGCTTGTTTTATGGACAAATCTACAAACACTAGAGATGCACGCCTATTCAACTATTTGAAAACATACCAACGGAAGCTATCTAGGTAATTATGAACAATCAATCTCACACGAGAAAACATTCAACCACACGGCACAAGATATTCTAGGTGGTTCAGTCAGCTGACCTACATCCACCCCATACTCCAACCAGAGTATGGCTCCCTGCTGACTCACAGCTTGAAAGATCGCTGGGCCTCACAGCTTGCCTACAACCGCTGAGCAACACAGCTTGTTGTCCAGAGGAACCAATCCTCTGCAACGCTGACAAATAGCTTGACCCGCTGGGCTTTACAGCTTAGCCGACCAGAGGAGACCTCCTCTTCAACCATTGATGAACAGCTTGAACGAGTATCAAGGAAGAAGAAACGAAAAGAACAAAACACAGCAAACAGAGGACTGTCAATAAATCCAAAATGAAAAATGCTCGCGCAGAAGCCAAGTGTCTCGGATCTGATCCAGAGAACACTATATAAAACCCGATCTTCAATGTGTTGCACTTTCTTCCCTTCAAAACTATCTCTCTCTTTCTATCCCCTTTCTGTCTCCTTTCTTTTCAGGTGCTCGAACACCCCTTTTTCTTTCTGATTCTTCTTCTGTATCGTGTTCCCTCCTGTTACTTCTTCTCCACTCTTTCCCTTTTTATGGGCATCAGATGAAGGGCGTGTGCTTTCCACGATCCCCCCAACATGTCTTGGGCCATGTGGCAGCATCCTAGCTCAGTGCTTTCACGTGTCTCGATCCTGGCACCTCCTCCAATCTTGGATCACGTGCCACTTTTAGAAGTTACGATCACTTGACCTCAGTTCTCTAGAGAGAGAATCTCTGTCAGGAGAACAGTAGTCATTAGGTCAAACATATTATAAGCAGAGTTATGCATGCATGGGCTCGTATATGAATAAGACCATATGCACTGACTTGATACATATGTTGGGCAAGTCACTCACACAGACCATCGGTGTACATAATGAGGTATGCACCGACTCACTATGGTTATAGTGCAAAGAAATGCATAGACTATGTGTAAGTGTACCCTGCAAGAGTGCACATGTGTGCCAAACCCCACGATGCATAGACCTTTCGATATGTACAAATGAGAATGCGCACTAACTTCAGTAATGAAATGCACCGATGTTGGAATGTAGACCAAGCAAAGGCTTGCACCGATCTTCTATGTACGCCGACTTAGAAATGCCTTAGGCCAAGGATTGCACTGACTATTGAATGCACTGACTTATAAAATGTCTAGAACAGAGGATGCACTAAGATGGCGAAGAAGAATGCACAGACACTAAATAACGAAACTAAACAGTGCGTGCTGGACAAGAATTGGACTTAAAAATTGCACTGACCCCGAGAGGTGAGATGCAAAGGCAAGATATGCACTGACTTCTTCAACCTATGCATGGACTATATGCCACAAACGTAAGGTACACAGACCTTGTATGCTGAATGACTCAACTGTGCATAGACGTACATTTTATATGAAATGATCAAGTGCAGATAAATTTATGCAATCCAGTCTTCACATGACTCATAGATTGTCATCATTAAAACCAGGGTTCCAACAAGCATAAATCCGTCAAACCTGCAACACTTTCTGAGATTATTCAGAGGATAAAAAATACTGACATAAACCTCCAAAAAACACACTTTTTGAAGTTCCTAGGACAGAGATCCTACCTTTCCATTATAAGGATGTCAGTACACCTTTTTGGAGGCAGATTTTTAGGCATCAGATTTGGGAAAGGTTAGTCTTATGGTACTCTGCATGTTTGGTCACAACCGATTAGGTTCCAACCTAAGAAAGGTACCTAGGACAGAGGACTATCCTTTTCTGTTCTGGGCCGATCAGGAGGAAGGCTTCGAAAAGCTCCATGTCGAAGACCATCATTTCTTCTCCAACAAAACAAATGGGAGGATCTTAGAGGAAAAATTGTTTTGCCTCTGCTCTGCTGCTATGCTGGGCCAATCAAAGGCCGCCAGGGAAGAAGCTCATTTGAAAGAAGTCTATTTTTCTCTGACCAATCAGATCGCAGGATCCTGGAGGGAAAACTCTCTACTAGCTCTTCTATATATACGAAGCTCTCTGCATGAAGAGAGCTGATGTTGTTTTGTTGTTGCTGCTGTCTGAAAAAAAAGAAAGAAGAGAAGAGCGTCCTGAGCCTGCCACCGTGAGCATCTGAGAGGAAGAAAAAGAAAGAAGAGAAGAAGAGTTAGCAACCCTTTAGCATTTGCAACCCAGTCCTGGTTCAACCCAAACCAGTGCTGTTAAAGGAGAGAAGAAGAAAGGAGTGCAGCCCTCCTTGCAGCCATCCTAAGCCTGATAGTGCTTCAAGACTTTGATCTGAAGCCACAATCACAATCTCCTTGCTTTGTGTATTGTTTTCTATTTGCAACTCGCATCTGTTTAACAGTGTGTGTCCGGTGCTCTGCTTAAGAGACTGGACGTGTTTCTGGCTTAGTTCAATCGTGTGTGTCCTGGGGAGTTGTCCTCGTGTTTTGCTGCATTTGCAGCATGTGTGTTTTGTTTCTATGGGGGGGTTCGTCCCCGTTACTGCAGCTCTGCAACGTAAGGACCTTGTCCTCGTGAGGAGCTTGCTCTTCATGTGTGTGGGGTTCGTCACCGTGGGGCTTGTCCCCGTGTGTTGTAGCTTTGCAGTGTGAGGACTTTGTCCTCGTGAGGATTCATCCTCATGTGTGTGGGGTTCCTCCCCGTTGCTGTGTGTTGTAGCGTGTGTGGGGGTGGGATTCATCCCTATGTGTGTTGAGGACTTCATCCTCGTGAGGATTCATCCTCGTGTAGTGAAGCCTCACCGATTTGGTGAGGGGTGGATGTAAGTTTGCGAGTTTGCAGACTGTACCATCTTAAAAGTCCTTGTGCAATGGGTTGTGGTTTGTGCGATTGATCCATTTCCTCTATCTCCCATTCACAGGTTCCTGCGTGCTTCTATCTTCTGCATTTTCTGTATTGTGCATGCACTGCAAACACTGTCTTCAGTTGGGTTAGTCTCTATCCGGATTCAAACACTTACATGCTGAAAGACAGTCATCGACCTTTAATGTTTCCAGCGCTATGATCACATTCAGATTGGCATAGGCCATTCTCCACACAGAGTGCTGTGATCACTCCTGCTAAAAGAGTTGTTTTACTTCATCGTAGTATAGGTTGTTGGGAACTTTAGTATCTGCATTGGGCGTTTGTAACGCCCGGTAATTTTGAAATAGGAATAAATATTTTTACGGTTTGAAAAGAAAAATAACCTATACATGATGATATCTACATATCTTTATAAATAGTTAATAAGGTTCCTAGAATTTATAAAAGACTAGTTAATATTACATTTTGGAATGGAAGTAAAAATTTATCTAGGATCGAACCTGCCTCTGATACCCAGGACAATGACTAATAAAAGTTAAAGAAATTATGAGGAATAAAATCCCTATATACATATAAATTATTAATAGGTATATGAGGGTTAGTAAAAACCCACACACATTGTAAGGGCCCTTAAGTCTCAACCCACTCATCCATATATCTTTGCATATATATATCTATAATGCAATCTAAATAAATTTAATACAACGTAAATAATCAAGGCCAAACTCTGTACACAACCCCCTGACATCCTAAGCAGTCTCACAAAAAGAACTCATGGACCCTACCATTATATTATAATAAATTTAAGAATAACATGTTAATTTTAAGTAGTCATTTAATGCACAATATAATTTTAATTGAATTAAGAATCATTAAATCTCGAAGAAAAAGTCAATTTATATTTTATTACTAATTTAGCAAATTTAATGTTCCACATTTATTCCATTATAAAGGGAGAAGGATATATATATATATATAAGATTTAATTACATTAAAGATATGTAAAAGATAAAAGAATGAGCATATATATACAATTTCGGTTCTTTTAAGGGCATTGAGAAAAGGGCCAAAAACTCAATTAACGCCTCTTGGTACAGGCGTATCTAACGTGAAAGATGACTTAATGCAAGTCGTTATTTACAAATTAGTAAAAGTCAAATAAAGTATATAGTTAAGGGTATTATACAATAATAGGGATATTTATACAATATCGATCTTTTGGAGGTTAAGGAGAAATGGCCAAAATCAAATGACGCCATGACTGTAGGCGTTGATTTCAACGACTTAAACAAAGTCGTTATTTTGTTCTAAAATGAATAGTGCCAGTTTTTGAATTAAAGAATTTTGAAAAACTAATTACATGAAAAAATAGAGAAAATGGAAAACTCATACCCCTAAAATATCCCAACAAGATCACATCAAGAAAAAAAAGATAAAAATCCAGAAAGATCGTTACACCTTAAATTAACAAATAAGGAAAGGTGAATGATGCCTCCGAGCAAGTCGTCATTTAAAGAATTGACGACTGTGTATACGAGCGTCATTTATTGAAATAACGCCTCAACCTGAGGCGTCATTTCCAAGGACAGTAGGTGTTTGGTTCGAACAGGGATGTTATCTGAGTAAGTATGTTTAGGGAAAGGATCAATATGTGGATATTTTAAATTTAGTAACAATTCTACCTAGTAAGTTTTAGTTCCAATCGAACTCCTATAATCTATTAGGACTTCTTCGCCTATAAATACCCACCCTTCCGTCGAACTCCCTGTCAAAAATATTGATCCAAACGTCCTCATGCTGGTAACTGTGTTCTTCCTCCTGCCGTTCTCGTTTCCGTGCGTGAACGTGAAGAACGGCTTCATCCCCTTCTTCCATCTTCTTCCTGTTGACGAGAAGGACGAGCATCTCCTTCCTCTCCTTCATCCTGCCAACCGCCTGCACAAGAAGAAGGACGATCCTCTTCTTCCATCTACATCCTGCTGATCCGTGGAAGTCTTCATCCTTCTTCCTCCCGCAAGGCATTTTCTTCTTCCAGCATTGGACGTGGACGTCTTCTTCTCCTCCTTTTCTTACTTCCTCTTGCTACTGAACGGGTGCAGTGTAGCTGCTATTGCTGCGGCTGTTCTTCGTATATTCCTTTCCAACCGTTATTCTCCGTCAAGTAACAGGTAGGTTTTCTCAAGAATTGAAACCCAAGATAATAATAATTAAGTTGCATTACATGTTTGCATTCTATCGTCTATGCTTTGCATGTTTGTTTCAATTAATTACATAATTACAACATGTTTAAATATTTTTTCCATGCAATCATATATCTAAAATCACAAAAAAATACGTGACTAAAATCCTCATGATTATTCCTAAATTTCCTTGCCCAATATGGTGTATTTACTATAAGCTTAAATAAATTAAAATATATGATCACGTTACTCGATGAATTCTAAAGGTTACTGTAACATGTTAGTTATAGATTTTTTTCTTTTGACGACTTGTTTCTAATCACCGGAGCGTCCTTTGGCTATGAAATTTTATGAGTGTGTTATTGGGGAGGTGACCGAGGTAGTGAGAGTGGTTGCACCATTTTTCGTGCCCTCTATCTCAAGATCCCCCATCTCTCAACGAAAAATTATTTTGAACGTCTAGTTAGGTAGAGTTTTTCGAGCCCGTCATTTCGATATATAGAACTCGTGATTCCGACACGTGTACGTCGAGAACCGGAGGGTTGAACATTGACACTTTATTGAAATGACGGCAAGACAAGCTAGATGTCGTCAAATTCTTTTGACGCCATCATGCAAAGGCGTCGAATTATTTAATATATATATATATATATATATATATATATATATATATATATATAACTTATAATTATATCTTGGAAAATCCATATCTACTAAACTATGCAACATAAAATTGTGAAAAAAAATATATTTTTGGAATCCTTGAATTTTTCTCCTAATTATCATATATTCTATTTTTTAAAATTAATTTATATAAATAAATATGTCTTTGAGTGTATATTTTTAAAATTATTCAATTAAATAGATATAAATGTGAATTCTTGTTTAAAAAATTAAGTTAAAAATCATAAAATTAACGTCCCTCCAAGAGGACACTAATTAATAAATGACGCCACCCACGGGCGTCAAATAATATAAGTTTATTTAATTATAGTTAATTATAGAATTGGATGGACATGAATTCTATAATTAACGCATCCATGTTCTCACCGTTTTCTTCCGATTTTGACCCATACCACGGGTCTTCTGGCACTCTCATCTCACGTCCGTAGATGGAGTCCATGTTTCATGATTGGTTCACGTATATACCTCAACTCTCGGTGACATACGAGCCCTCCGTTGGACATTCCGTTCCTTCGGACTGACAAGTTAGTCATTGGGACCTCCGTAAGTCTCCTCGTAGCCTTGGATTCCCTCAAGGCCGACTGAGCTAGTTGTACCTTAAACACCTTGTACCCATTTTAGTGCCACGTTACTCTGGAAACGTGGTAACCCGGCCCTTTCATGGTGCTATTCTTGGCCCATGAGAGAAATTCTCTTAGCCGGTGGAATGAGTGATCATTCCACTAGGTGATACATTGAATTAGGTAACTTATTGCTAAGTACCAATTATTCAGCTTGCATCATGTCCATTGAACTGGTGACTATCTTGCTAGTCATCTATTCAAGTTATTCATGGCAACCTATCTAGGTGCCAATTCCACCCAGTTTTTTTCGACATGTCATAGTTTCTATGCTTTCACGTAGATTTTATCGCAAGTCTGTCCTTACTCAAGGGCCTTGCCCTTGAATTCCATAGAATCTTATCTTATCATTCTATTAAAGCTTGTTCTTTGGAACTCCTTATTGGCTATGAACTATCGTGGATGTCTAGATCTATCTTTAAATGCTGTGCATATAGGGCCCGATCTGGTCCTGGGAGGAGCACCCGAAAGTACTAGTACCCATGGGAGTTTTAATGATCGCGGTGTCTGGCATTGCACCGTAGTACTTGTCTCTCTTGATCTTTGGCATTCCACACTCACTCTCTCTTTCTTTCGTGACTTGCGTACGTGACTTGACTTGCGTGACTTTACTAGCGTGGCCCAAAATGGGTAAAGTACTTGCGTAAAATAGCCAATATTCTATAATTCTCTCCTAGATTTCTCTTGCTTGAAAGTTTTTACATGAAACTGTCAAATTCTTGCTAGTTTTGTTCACTTGCTCGGTTATTTCTACAAGCATAGCCTTACTTACATTTGCATGCAAAAATGTAATTACTTAAACCAATTACTTGTTCTTGAGATATAATTCCTACTGAGCGTTCGTTCACCCAGTTTTATTCCAACATTTTTCAGGTAATCAGGTGGCTAGCGAGACCGAGACTCACATGGGAGTGACAAGTGTGCAAGCGAGCTTCGAAAACTAGTGAACATGTGTCTTTTATCTTTCTTGAGTCTAGCATGGTGTCTCTTATTTAGTTATCTTGTCTAAGTCTATTAGAGCGTCATTTTCTTTTCTTTCATTGTGATGTAGTTGAGTCTTCAAGTTTTGAAATTTAAATTGTAAGAGGCTTATATTTGAAATAAAATTTTATTATTTCCCCAAATTATTTGGTCTTATACGACTGCTCTTGATTATTCACGACTGTTTAACTGCCACGTTCCGAGCAAACGACACGTTTCGCTACTATCGGTTCGGAGCGTGACAGAGGTGGTATCAGAGCTTCAGCTTTCATATCCTCTAGTTATTAGGTTCCAATGATAGGTCAAGTATCCTTGTCAGTCATATCAGAGCTTCGGCTTTCATATCCTCTAGTTATTAGGTTCTAATGATAGGTCAAGTATCCTTGTCAGTCATATCAGAGCTTCGGCTTTCATATCCTCTAGTTATTAGGTTCCAATGATAGGTCAAGTATCCTTGTCAATCATATCAGAGCTTCGGGTTTTACATCCTCAAGCTATTAGGTTCCAAGAGATAGGTTAAGTATCCTTGTCGGTAATCCTATAGGAATTCTGTGAGAGATGGGTAGAACTTGGGGTTAAAGTTATAAAAGAAAAATAAGATATTTACATTTCATTACCATTAATTCTTGAGTCGATAAATTATCTCCCCACTTATCCTTACAGGAACCTAGATAAAATGGAAGCATCTAAGCCAAGCTTTGTTCATGAGATGATCTTAGTGGATGTCCAAGCTTACGCGGACCTTGTCAGGAGAGTTCAGGAGCTAGAGAAAGCGGTGGAAGAAAAATAAAGAGTTGAAGGGAAAGCGCATGATTCGGGGATGTTCAACACTACCAAGAAAAGGCCAAACGATGGTGGTAGTTCCCAAGGGTGTAAGAAGTGCAAACTGTGTAAGAAGTGCAAGAATGGAAAGTTTAGGGTGGCACCGGTAAGCCAAACTCAAGAAAAATGCTGGCATTGTGGTAAATGAAACCATCAATCGAAGGAGTGTTATCAGAAAATGGGAGCATGTCTTCGTTGTGGGAGCCTAGACCATAAGATAGCGGAATGCCCTATTTTGACCAAGAAGCTTCCAAGAGAAGTTCAAGTTTAGCCAAACTTGCCAAAGGGAAAGCTGCGGAAGGTAACCCTCACCCTTAAGCCTAAATTAATTCTTCCTAAAATTAGTTCTGTTCCACTCAATGTATCTAGACTTCTTCTACGCATTATAGCTTGTAGTGCCCCAGAACTTCATAAATAATAAAGGCCTAAATAAATTTATAATGGTTTATTTGATTAATAAGTCATTATAAGGCCAAGTAGTGTTGATCAATTAACCCAACCCACTTAATTAAAGTCTAAAAGGTTTTTAACTCAGGGCCATTAAGTTAGGCCCATATTCTAGAAGGTTATTAAGCCTATCCTCGGAATTATAAGGATAAACACCACTTAATATAGATAATTATACGGATAATGAATAGAAGAGTTTGATCGATTTAGAAATTCTACCTACGATGACTGTAACAGTCTATCGTAAGACCACTACATCCATGTAACGCGTGGTCTCCAGACCGTTACATGCATGTAAGTTTCGTGAGTGAAGGAACTCATGAAAAGATTGGAACTTGATGTTTCTATCCACTATGGATCGACTTGGGAAGGCTCGTAATGTTACTAAGGACTCTTAGAGATTGGGATTTGATGAAATAAGGACTCTAAACTCGATCTAATCCTTAAACCCTAGCCTAAACTCTATAAATAGGGCATAGTTCTGAACTGTGCGACCCCTACTTTTGGGACGTAAAGAAGCAAGGTAAGGAGTTATTATCTCAGGTAAGTTCTTTAGAGGTATTTGTTTACAATACTTTAGACTAACTCCCCTCCGAATTTCACATCTTTAGGTCAAGAGGGAATGGAGTTAGAGCCTAAAGAAGTTGTTGAAAAAGTCACAAGAGAAGGAAGGGATCTAGGGCAAGGTTCTCAACCAAATTCAGAAACTACAGTCTAAGTAATAGGTAGGTTATCTCATGAACGGCAAAAATAGCATGATAGGACTAAAAGCCCTCTAGTTTGATTGAATTCCATGCATTATAGAGCATTGATTTCATGTTTTATTTGTTCTATGCACAGCATGCACCTCTTAACCAAATTAAGAAATTAAAACATAACTATTCATCTATTCATGATTACCTATGCATGTAGATGGCCTTACTTCATTAACATGACTAGAAACTCATCAGATTTTGATAAAAGACATGATGTGAGTTGATCTCTTACTTTCTATGATTATTTTCTGTTAACAGATACTGTAACGCACTAGCATAGGACCGTCACTTTCAAGTAACGGCCCTACTACAAACCGTTACAAACTCTATAGTATTTGAATTGCACTGATGTTTCTAACGCGCTTGGACAGACGCGTTACATTAAAGTAACGGCTTGATCATGACCGTCACTTTCACTGTGACGTGTTGTGCCCCTGTGGTTTTGATGATGGTTTTGATGATTGGTTTTGATGTGAGTTAATCATTGTGAGTCATCTTGCTGTGTGAGTTATCATGCTGTTATTCAGTCATTTTAGTTTTGATGATGGTTTTGATGATTGATTTTGATGTGAGTTAATCACTGTGAGTCATCTTGCTGTGTGAGTTATCATGCTATTATTCAGTCATTTTCTGATCATAATGCAGTCTTTCAAATGTTCAGTCATCTTGCTGCTCAGATTAGTTTAACAGATCTAAAGCATTGCATATTTGATGTTCAGTCATGTTATCTGATGCATAAAGCATTCGTTACTTTACTCTGCTTGTGGATGTCTGCTTGTGGAAGTCTGCACAATTGCATTGAGCATACTATCAGCACACTCGTTAAGCCATAAAGTCCATACATTTGTCTTCTCTTCAAAGTCAGTACATTGGCGTTGGGCATCCAAGTCTATACATCACTTTCTGCAAGCTTTACTTCAAGTTTGTACAGCCTACTGTCTTAATTTGCGTCTCATGCATCGTCTCTCAAGCATTCAATGCCTATGCATTGAAGTCGAAGTCTGTACATCCACCGTCTCTTTCAGCGTCTCATATTCGAAGTCCATACATTGGTCTTCATATTCAAAGTCTGCACATGGCTCACCGTCTCATGCATAGTCTGGACAGTGATGGGTCGACGCTCCCTTCTGATGGGTCGACGCACCCTTTGTTTTTCAAGTCCATACAACGACACTGAAGCTTGCATCTGAAGTCTATACATCCTTTCAAGGGGTCATGTCTATACATTCTCCTGTTCATTTCAGAGTCTACACATCACCTTCCATCTTCCAAGTCTGTACACCCAGTTGAACCCCAAAGTCTACACATCGCCCTTCATCTTCCAAGTCCATACATTGATCTTCATATTCAAAGTATGTACATTGGTCTTCACCTGAAGTCCATACATTGGTTTTCATATTCCAAGTCTGTACATCCTCCGCCAAAGCCTTCAAAGTCTGTACAGCCATTCCTTGAAGATCAAGTCCATACAACGGCACTGTAGCTTGCTCAACTGAAGTCTATACATCCTTCAAGGTGCCAAGTCTGCACATCGCCTCATTTCTTCAGAGTCTATACATCCTTCAAGGAACCCCAAGTCTGTACAACGCTTCCATCTTCAAAGTCCAGACAGAGTCTTCTGTTGAATTTGAAGTCTATACATCATGTGAACCTTCAAGTCTATACATCAGCCTTTGCCAATCGGTTTCCAAGTCTGTACATCGACTTCAAGCCTTCCGAGTATGTACAGCCCAAGTCTATACATCCGATTGCCTTTGCATTGCTCAAGTCTGTACAGCCCTCTCGTTGGCAAGTCTATACATCGGTCTGTTTGAGCAAGTCTGTACAGCGGTTGCATTCATTGGAAGTCTATACATTGGCAGCACTGTGCAAGTCTATTCAATCCCAGCCTTTACCTACGTTCAGAACTTCAAGTCTATACAGTGGTAAAGTCTGCACATTCTACTCTGAAGCTCGTCAAGTCTATACATTGCTGAGCCATTCGTCAAGTCTCTACATTGGCTTTGGTTCTTCAAGTGTGTACACCCTTCAAGGGCCTCCAAGTGTATACATCGTCCACAGCACAGCAGCCAAGGCATGTGCTTCGCAAAGTCTATACAACGCTCAAAGTCTGTACAGCATGCTTCGTCGTTCAAGCTTTCAAAACTCTATACATCGCTGTTGAGCTAAAGTCTGTACAGCCGTTTCTTGTGCCAAAGTCTACACACTATGAACTTCCAAGTCTGTACAGACTTTACCTTGTTCAAGTCTGTACATCGACCAGTTGTCTTTGGCATGTCTACACACTGGAAGTCCATACAGTCAACTGCTTTGCTTTGATCTGGTATGTACAGAGTTTCTTTTGGCAAGTCCATACACTCATTCCCTTGGTATGTTAATGCATTTAACTAAAAGTCCATACACTGAGCTCGCATGAAGAACTTCAACTCTATACACTCTCCCAGTGTACACACTTACTCACTTACTGATTCTAAGTATATACATTGTGTTGCATTGCTTGAATTTCCTCAAGTCTATACACTGAGCTCGCATGAAGACTCAAAGTCTATACACTTACTCAGTGTTCACACTTGCTCATTTGTTGCTTATAAAGTCTATACATTGCATTTTTCTGTATGAGTTATCAAGTCTATACACTCAATTCCTTCATGCATTTCACAAAAGTCTAAACACTCCCTCATGTTATGATAATGCATGCTTCAGCAAGTATATACACTGAGGTCGCATAAAGTCTTACAAGTCTATACACTCTCTCAGTGTACACACTTATTCATTGCTGCTTCTGAAGTATATACACTCGTGTTAAAAGCCTGAACTAACTAAGTAGATACATTCCTTTTGTCTTTATCTGCAGGTGATTTAGGCTAATGAAGGGCACGTGATCCGAGGGCTGACAGGAAGCTGACACGTGGCCAAATATCTTGGGCGGAAAATGTGGAACAAACGCGCCCAGTGCTGCTCCTACTCGAGCTGCTATATAAGAAAGACTTCATTGTCTGAAGGAGGCTGATCGAAGTAGAAGGACTGAAGCAGAGAGCAGAAGAAGAAGAAATAGAAGAAGAGTGAGCCAAAAAGAAGAAAAAAAGAAAGGGGCTGATCGGGACAGTGAGAAAAGAATCAGAGAAGCAGCAGAAGAAGAAGCAAAAGAGTGAAGATAGAGAGTGAGAGCAGAGAAGAGAGAAAGAGAGCACGAGTGAAGTAGAAAGAAGAAGAAGAAAGGAAGAGAGGAGAGAGCTCTATTGAAGATCAGTTCAGTCTGTTCGTGGATCAAATCCAGAACGACTATGCTCATTGAGAGCTACATTTTTTGTGTTTCATCTCCAGCTTTTGTTGCTGTGCTTTTTATGTTTTCTTATTTTTCCTTTTGATACTCTGGTTGCTATTGTTCTTCCGATCCTCTGGACTGAGGTCAGGTTCCTCCTGTGGACTCAGGAGAAGGGAGATCTGATCTCCGGTTCTCGGCTTGTGGGTTGCAAGTCCAGGGGTCCCTCCTGGTCTGGAGGAAGAGAGGTCCTCGACCTCTGGTTTGCTGGTGACTGGAAGTCACTGGTGGGTTCCCTCCTGGTCTGGAGGAAGAGAGACTTCGGTCTCTGGTTTCCAAGTGGCTGGGAGTCACTTGGGGTGTCCCTCTGGTGCGGACACCCGAGCAGTTGAGCGGCGCGATACGCCGAGCCACCGGTACCGCACACGGAGTACGACGCGAGCCACCTCAGCATCCATCTGACTCGGAGACAGCCTGGAGACGCCCCCTTGAGTCCCGGCATTTATCATATTTAGTTAGACTTTATTTGTGTGATGTGTGTTTATTTCATTTTATTCGATATGTAATTTTGATTGTAAGAGGGGTTTATTTGTAAAATGGGACCCCCGGGTCCCACGGGCCCACAGACCCCCTCCCATTGATCCACCTCAGCTCATGGGCCCCATGTGGGGTCAGTCAGCACGTCAAATGGAGGCATCTAGAAGTTTGAATGGTAAAAGGCACATGGGAGACAAGTGGACTTCAAAGTCCAAGGTGGCTACCAAACATGTCCCCCTTGCCTCCCTAGTCAATGGTGCGCCCCCCCCCCCCCCCCACTTGTTTTTTTTATTGTAATTTTTGTGTGTGTGTCACACTCAATCCAGGCCACCCATTCCCATCCCCTAGATCCAACGGTGGACAATGGATTTGAGATGTAGCACATAAATACTTGTAATTTCCCATTTTGGACAATTAATGCCATTTGAACTTGGAAAATTGCTTGAGCAAAGGCCTAGGCCGCCCCTCTCTCCCCCTTGGAGCTGTGAAGGCTTCCCTCTGGAGGTGTGACTCCTCCCCTTATCATTCCGGTCGCCGCCGCCGCCGCCACGAGCCGCCATCGCATCACCGCCGAGATCGCCGGAGTTCTGCCTTCATCTGACCACAGCAGCTTCCACGAATTCTCTGTGTCAGCCACGAGCTCAGATCGACCTGGGGATTTTAGGGGATGCTCCAGAGGTTCAAGGACGTCCCTAAAATTTTGGTTGGTCAAAAAGATCTCATTTGATATTTTTTTATTTTCATCCAACCTTAATTTTCAGATCTGTCTGCTTGCTGTTTCAATTTTCACCCGCCCTGTGTTTCCCCTGTTCTGACCCCTTTCTGATTTTTGTTAGAGCTCCCAATTTTTTGGGGAGTTCTGTCCATCAACCTCACCATCCCCAAATTTTCTGGAATTTTTGTGAGGCCATCCCATATTTTTCAAAAATCGATCTCAGAGATAGCTACAGTGCTGTCCACTTGTTCCCAGATCCGACCACCCTCCAGTAAACAAATCATAACAAATCATAGCCACTCCACTCAGTCCAAAAAAAATATCCCCGTTCTCCGTGTTCAAAATCCCACAAGTTTGATGAAGATCTCAGGAGCTGAATCGAACATCTTTCTCACGGTCAAAGGCAGTCTTCAGACAACTCACCAGTAGATCTGAGATTTCGGTTACTGTACAACAAGGACTTGTAAATTCAATAAAGTTCTGATCCTACCAGATCCAGTAGATCTTTCTGGCTTTAGATTGAAGCATTTGAAGAGAGCTTTCCAACGATAGCTCATGCATCCCGATCTGACATCGGGATTGACCGCAGCGGCCATTTTCACCGGAGCGCGCGCCGGAAGACAGCAACCAAAATCCGTGGGAAGTTAGTTCCAGAATTGGGAATCGGGGCTGATCAACCCCCGATCAGTGTTCCCGGCCGACCGCCGTCCGTGGAGGCGCGCCACCAGGGGTCCCCATCACAGTGGGTACCACCCCCACAGATTCGGAGGACAGCGCCATCCGCGGGCCCCACTTACCAGAACACAAATGGTAGATGGACCAAGAAAGTAAATCAGAATAAGAGCTGGAATTACAACAATCAGATGGGTCCAAACAGGACCTACTGGAGAAATAACTTTCATGGTCAAAGATATGCTAATCAACAAGCCTACAGGAAATTTCCTAGGAATAGGAAGACTAATGAATGGAATAGAACTCACTTCTCCAGTTCAGCTGAATTCAACTTTAATAAACCAGAAAGGAAGGTGCCAGAGAGAACCATGCTGAAACAAATCTGGATACCTAAACACTTGATCAGAGATTTGAACAATGTCCTTGGACCCAACTCATCTTGGGTTCCAAATCACTCTGCTTGATATATTTGTGTAGGTCGGCCTGGCAGCTGAAGACAACAAGTGGTACCTCGACAGTGGCTGCTCCAGGCATATGACAGGAGACCGATCCAAGTTTAGCAAGATAGAAATGAAGCCAGGGGGTCTGGTCAAGTTTGGAGGAAAGAACAAAGGTAAAATAATTGGAGTTGGCACAGTAGGTAAGTCTTCCACAAATTCCATTGAAAAAGTATTACTTGTGGAAGGACTTCAACACAACCTGATTAGCATAAGTCAGTTATGTAACAGGGGTCACAAGGTTGTATTTGATGATTGTTCATGCAAAATCCTTGAAACAAATTCTAACATGGTTAAATTTGTAGCCAACAGGATTAATAATGTCTACATTGTAGACTTAGATGAGAAATCTGAATCTACTATTTGCTTATCTGCTAATTCTGAAAATGATGCCTTTGAATGGCATAGACGTCTAGGTCATGCTAGCTTTTCAACCTTAAATAAATTGGTCAAGCATGATTTAGTTAGAGGCATGCCTAGAATTAAATTCAACTCAATATCAAAAGCATGTGATGCCTGTGCTCTAGGCAAACAGACCAGAAATTCCTTTAAATTAAGATCTGAGCCATTGTCTTCTAGACCAATGGAAATTCTTCATATGGACCTTTTCGGTCCCACTAGAACTCAGAGTCTCAATGGAAACAGGTTTGGCTATGTCATCATAGATGACTTCTCTAGATATTCATGGATATTTTTCTTAGCAAATAAGAGTGATGCATTTCAAAAGTTTAACCTGTTTTTCAATAAGGTCAAACAAGAAGGGAAGTACAAGGTTTGTTCTATTCAATCTGACCATGGAGGTGAGTTTGAAAACTCCATGTTTACTGAACTTTGTGACAAAGAAGGACTAACTCACAGGTTTTCTTCTCCCAGGACACCTGAACAAAATGGGATTGTGGAGAGAAGAAATAGAACAGTGGTAGAAATGGCCCGAACCATGTTGATTGAAAGTAAATTACCTAGAAGGTTTTGGGCAGAAGCGGCCAATACAGCAACCTACATAATCAACAGGGCCATGGTAAGACCCATACACAAGAAAACACCCTATGAGCTTCTAAAAGGTAAGAAACCAAACTTGTTTCATTTCAGAATTTTTGGAGCAAAATGTTTTATTCATAACAATGATAAGAAAGATTTAGACAAGTTTGAAGCCAAGAGTTCACCTGGAATATTCTTGGGTTACTCTGAAGTGTCAAGGGCATATAGGGTATTTAACATATCAGATCAGAAAGTGGAAGAGTCTCCACACATCCTTTTTAGTGAAAAGAAAGATGTTCTAATGTTGAAAATCTTGACAGGGATTCCAATCATGGTGGAGATTTTCTAGAAGACCAACAGGAGAAGAGAAGACTCAGCCGAGTGGAGAAACAAATTCCCCCAATCAGGAAGGACCAAGAGAAACAGGTGAGTCTTCAACAAATATCAGATTTCTTAAAGACCATCCTTTAGATAAAGTCATAGGCAATCCTGAAGATCCTCTTCGGACTAGGTCTCATTTTAGAAATGTGAATAATGATGACTTAATTGCTTTAGTCTCACAAATTGAACCCAAAACAGTAGAAGAGGCCTTAGCTGATCAAGCTTGGGTAATGCTATGAGTGAGGAATTAGGTCAGTTTGAAAGGAATAATGTCTGGGAGCTTGTCCCAAGACCAGATGGTATTAATGTCATAGGAACCAAGTGGGTGTTCAAAAATAAGATGAATGAAGATGGAATTATCTCGAGGAATAAGGCCAGACTAGTAGCCAAAGGCTACTGTCAGGAATTCGGTGTAGACTTTGATGAATCCTATGCACCTGTTGCTAGGATGGAAGCTATAAGATTGTTGCTTGCCTTTGCATGCTCAAAGAACATAAAACTCCAACAAATGGATGTTAAAAGTGCCTTTTTAAATGGAGTCATTAAAGAAGAAGTTTTTGTTGAACAACCTCCTGGATTTCAATATTCTCCTCAACCTAACCAAGTTTTCAGGTTAAACAAAGCCTTGTATGGTCTAAAGCAGGCTCCAAGAGCTTGGTATGAAAGATTGTCTGAATTTCTGATCAGCAAGGGCTACAAAAGAGGTAAAGTTGATCAGACTTTATTTACCAAGGGCATGAATAAAGATCTCATCATAGTTCAGGTATATGTAGATGACATTGTATTTGGATCAACTAAGCATGAACTATGTGATGAATTTTCTACCATGATGTCTGCTGAATTTGAAATGAGCTTGGTTGGTGAACTAAAATATTTTCTTGGATTGCAGGTACAGCAGCTAGAAGATGGGTGCTTCATCAACCAAACCAAATACACAATGGAACTGTTCAAAAGGTTTGGCATGGAAAACTTAAAGCACATTACTACACCCATGGGCACCAATACTTCATTGGATGCAGATGAGACAGGTAAAGAAGTAAATGCCAAACTTTATCGAGGTATGATTGGATCACTACTTTACTTGACAGCCTCTAGACCTGATATACAATTCAGTGTAGGAATGTGTGCAAGGTATCAGTCTAGACCTACTGAACTACACTTAGCTGCAGTTAAAAGAATCTTCAGATATTTGTCAGCTAGTCACTCTCTTGGTTTATGGTTTCCTGCATCTCACACATTTAACCTAGTAGCATACACAGATGCTGACTATGCAGGCTGTAAACTAGACAGGAAAAGCACAAGTGGCCATTGTGAATTCTTGGGTGGGTGTTTAGTGTCTTGGGGCTCCAAGAAACAACATTCTGTGGCCCTCTCCACTGCAGAAGCTGAATATGTGGCTGCAGGGAGTTGTGGAACACAAGTCATATGGATTAAACACCAGCTTCAGGACTACCAAGTAGACCTGGGGTGCACACCTATTTACTGTGATAATACTAGTGCCATCAATCTTGCTAAAAATCCTGTTTTGCATTCACGAACCAAACACATAGAAATAAGACATCATTTTATAAGAGATGAGGTGTCTAAGAATAACTTTGAACTGATTCATGTAGGCACAGATAATCAGATTACTGACATATTCACAAAACCTCTGGATAATGAAAAATTCACCACATTGAGAAGAGAATTAGGCTTATACAAATTATCTTAATTATGAAGCCTGCTCTTGTTGTGAGGGGGAGTTGTGTCTATCTGATGTTTAGCTTTCTTGCATGTTGGTTTAAGGGGGAGTTCAGAATGCTTACTGGTTAGCTTTCAGGAATGCTCTAAATAAAGGAAAGCCTTGAGATTTTACTGGAATGTTTTATTGAGGAATGCTATGTCGTAGGGGGAGCTGAGTTGTAATGTGAGAAGAGAAGTTCTTTGACAGATTCAAAAGGGCTGTCCAGATGTGTACCTTTGCTGGTCTTGCATGACTGATTTAGTGTGGTTCTCTCAGAAAGTAGAGTGTCACTTATCTCTTAGGTCTATAAGTCAGTGACTCTAATCTCCAAGTTAGAATCTTTCCTTTGGTACTCCTTCAGAGATCTGGACTAATTGCATAAAGTATATCTTCCTACATTGTCATTGATTATGGTTCAGGCCAAAAACTTGTATGTCTTGATATCTGACCCAATCAACTTGAAATCTAGACTTCAAGACTCAATTCAAGAAAAGTCCTTTTTGGTATTGTCTTCAATCATTCTATCTCTTTAACTCAAGGGCTTAACTGAACAAACATGTTCTGTTTTGATCACTGAGAAACTGGGAGCTTCATCAATGAAATGAATATTTCTCCCAAGTCATGAGGTGTCAAATGCTTAAAATGAATGAAAAGTCATGACAGAGCAATGGTGGCTTGCTGGTGAGTAACTGGGGACTCTGGCCTCTAATCAAGGTGTTTCCTCATGTCAAAAGCCACAGTTACTAACTCTGTTCCTTAATAAAAAAAAGGGGAAGGAAGTAATGAGGTACTCACTCTGAGTAACTGGGGATTCAGGCCTCTAATCAAGGTGTCTCCCTAATGTCAAAGGAAGTGAACTACCAACTTACTCATTGATCTTCTTGAAAATCATCTCCAACAAAAATTCCTTGTTGTTATGCAACTAATGGATTGCTTGTCTTCAATACCTTGAGAACACCTCTCTGATTTAGTCTCTTGCTGTCTTGTAGAATAGTTGAATGATCAGTTATATTTGGCCATACTTGTGAACTCCTGCTCTAAATCATCCACTATGTATGCTGATAAACTTGTCTATCATTCTACTTCTCTATTGTGTACTGAAGTCTAAAGAATCTTCTCTTGAGATTAGAAACTCACTTATTTTCTTAAGACCTACTCGTGACTTTCTGCACTAAGAAGTTACTGCCCTGAGTCCTCATGTTTCCAGCACTGTCATACATTATGTAGTTCTTTTTGCTGATGTCAAAGGGGGAGAGAAGTTTGCAATATCAGTGAGTATGGTTTTATCTTGAGCTTTGAGGGGAGTCATGTTGCTTCGTGGAAGTCATGGTTATGAGTTGTGGGGGAGATGAGAGTGTGTTGTAGGGAATGTTTAATTCATTTGCATGAGCATGCCTTGAATTTATTCTGCTTGTTGCAGCTGGTATTAACTTCTTGTTGAAACTTGATATTGGTTGACTCATAGTGTTGTCATCATCAAAAAGGGGGAGATTGTTGCATCCCTATGGTTTTGATGATGTCTCACACTATAAATCAATCATCTATCTCTAGATGAATGCTGTTTCATCATGTGAGTGAGTACAGTTCATTTGGCTGTCAGATATGCATGCTATCTTGATTCTATATGCACTGTTTGATTAATATGAACAGCAGTGGGTCGACTCATCAGAAAGGGTGGGTCGACGCATCAGAGCATTGATAGCTTGGGCACAAAGTCTATACACCAGCTGGATCCATTTAGTCTGTACATTGGCATATCTTCCTTAAGTCTGTACATCGGGCACCTTCTTATTGAAGTCTACACATTGATCCTAATACTCTAGTCTGTACACTGCCCGACCAGTCAAGTCTGCACATTGCCAAAGTCAGTTCAGCTCAACCCTATACATCCTTCCAAGCTTCAACTCTATACATTGGATTGTTAAACTTCATGTCTATACACTGGCTGCTGCATTGTCTTGAAGTCTACACATCCGATAGTGTAAGTCTATACATCGCCCAGAGTCTTGTTTGCAAAGTCTGAACATTGCTTCAGAGTTAGCTTCAGCAAAGTCTACACATTCGGTTCCTTGGGCAAAGTCTATACATCGCTTAGTCTGCACATTGCCTTCAGCCCAAGTGCTCAAAGCCAAGTCTATACAACGCCAACCCAACACATTGAACAGTTCTCCAAGTCTATACACTAGACCTCATTTCTCTAAGTCTATACACTGGCTTGTGATTCACCAACTCTGTACATTCGATATCTTTTCCTACGCATTGGCCAAGTCCATACATCCAACTTTTCCCTACGCTTTCCAGGCCAAGTCTGTACACCACTAAGTGTGTACATTGCATGCTGCTCAAACGTTCAATGTTCTTCAAAGTCTGTACAGCATCCGTCTCAGCCAGCGTCTCAAGCTGCGTCTTAGGCAAGTCTGTACATCGGGTTTTTTTCGTTCAAGTCTATACATTGAACTGCGTCTTAGGAAAGTCTGTACAGAGGCTTCGATTTACCAAGTCTGTACATCGGCCTCATTCGCTCAAGTCCACACATCCACAGTGCTTTCACAAGTCTATACATTCACTTGAGTTACACCAAGTATGTACATCACTGAAGTCTTCACAAGTCAGTACAGTGCTTGAGCTTCACAAAGTCCATACATCGCTTCAAGCGATTCAAGTCTATACAGACTGCCTTTACATTCAGAGTCTGTACATTAGTCCATCAGCCGATCGTTTCATTCAGCAAGCTTCAAAGTCTGTACAGCCTGTCTGTCTTCATGGATTGTGTGCCTTTCGTGCATTGACGCACATGGCTGACTGCGTAGACGCACACCTTTCTGTCTTGCTCACTGCGTCGATGCTGACACTGGATGCGTTGACGCATTGGCCTGTTACCAAGGGTGTGAGCATCTTGCCTGAGGAAGCTGAGGCGACGCTGCTCGATGGAAGCGTTGACGCCTTGGGCTGATGTTCAAAGATCTGTTGATCAACATCAAGTCTGTACAACATGAAGTCTGTACATTGGTTTTGATTTGAACAGAACGCCTAAGTCTATACATTGCTATGGATTGCTCTGAAATGCTTAAGTCCATACACTGAAGATGCTGAAGACCTCCAAGTGAATACACTCTCACATGATACACACTTGGCTAACTATCGTTTCAAGTCTGTACACTGCTTAGGCTTCGTGAAGTCTACACAGTGGCTGAGCCTTGTAAAGTGTACACATTGGTAATAATCATTTGCATTGTTCATGCCTATACACTGCCATTCATGCGCACTGTTCACATGTCTATACACTGCCTTCACATGCATTTTATTCAGTAAGTCTGTACATTCTCTCACGATGTACACACTTACTCTGTTGATGTTCCTGAAGTATATACATCCTTGTTAATAGCCTGAACTGACTAAGTATATACATTACTTCTGTCTGTCTGCAGGCGATTCAGGCTGATGATTGGGCACGAGAATCGAGGTTGGCACCTGACACATGATCAAAGACAACAGGCGCATGACACGTGGATGGCAACCTTGTCAGGATGCTGCCATGTGGTCAAAATTCAAATGATCTGGCCAAAAGTGCATGGGCGGGAACCTGGCAGCCACACGCCAATATCTGCTATAAATATAGAGCTTCATCCTTTAGCAGAAGCTTGATCGTGAAAAGAAAAAGCAGAAGCCATTGGTGAGAGTCTGCACAATCCAGAAAAGAAAAGGAGCAGAGAGTTCCATATCTGAGAGGAGTTTGCTCGAGAGAGAGAGAGTGTGTGTGGATTGATGAATTGCTTCATTTGAAGCTACATTTGTATTGGGTTTCAGAACCGATTTCTTCTTCATTGGTTTTTCTTTCTATTTTATTTTCGTTTATTTTGTTCTTCCATTCTGATTTGAATTGGTTTCCCTCCGGTGTGTGGAGGAAGGGAGTACTACTCCAGTTTCCCTCTGAGTTGCAGAGGAAGAGAGATCGGTGATCTCTGGTGTTGTTAGTGACAGGTTGTCATTAACAGTTTCCCTCCGTGTGTGGAGGAAGGGAGAGGATTCTCCGGTTGTGTTCTAGCTGGGAGCTAGAACAGGTTTCAAGTTCTGTGGGTAGCAGAGCTTGGTCGAGGGATTTGTTTCCCTTGGTGTTCAAGCTGTGTGGCAGCATGTTGTACGCAGACTGAGTCTGCTGTGATCTAGCTTTGTCTAGTGGAATCCTCACTCTAGTTGGAGTGAGGGGTGGATGTAGATTGCGGACTGCAATCGAACCACCTAAAAACCGAGTGCCTCCTCTGTGGTTTGCTATTGATTTCTGTGCTCTTCATCTGCTTGTCCCTTTGCCTCCAAGTGATCAGTTCTTCACTCTCATCTATATTTCTCTGTGTACGGGTTAAGGAGGTGCGTTAGCAGTAGAATCTATTTTTCGCCTGAGTTTCTGCAAATTGGGAGTGATCTATTCATCCCCCCCCTTCTATATCACTCTTGCTGCGCTAACAATTGGTATCAGAGCAGGTTTACGCCATGTGGACGAACGGTCAAGGAAATGCTGGTGGTCCTAGAACCTTCATGGCCGAAGGTCAATCCATTAGTCGCCCTCCTTATTTCGATGGTAGTAACTATCTGTTTTGGAAGAACATGATGGAAGTGTTCATCAGGGCTCAGAGTCATAAACTGTGGAGAGTAATCACGGTGGGGCCATATGAGCTGCCACCAAACGAGGATGCTTGGACAGATGACCATGTCAAGCTCTCTTCACTCAACTGGACGGCGCTGAACATAATCCAGTGTGCTGTTCATCCAGAGGAATATGCTCGTATATCTGCATACAGAACTGCCAAGCGAATGTGGGATGAGCTGCAATTGATCTATGAAGGTACAGCTCAAGTGAAAGCCTCGAAGGTAAATATCTACACTTCTAAGTATGAAATGTTTAAGATGAATGCAGACGAGAATATAACTGAGATGTATGCCAGGTTGTCTTTAATCACAAATACTCTTAAAGGGCTAGGGAAGGATCTTGCTGAGGCAGATATAGTCAGGAAAATCCTTAGATCTTTATCCCCGGCATGGCACACTAAGGCCATTGTGATTGAGGAGTCAAAAGATTTGACTCTCTTGACTGTGAATGAACTCATAGGATCTCTTATGACCTATGAGATGAATTTCAAAGGAGGTGGAGAAGGAAGTGAGAGGAAGGGTAAAAATGTAGCTCTAAGGGCATCCCGCAACAAGGGTAGCAACAGTGGGAGCAGCAGCAGTAGCCCCGAGTCTGAGTCCGAGCTTGAAGGATTGTCAAATCTCGACCAGGAGGAGCAGGCAATGCTCACTAGACAGTTCAAAAAATTTCTGAAGAAAAAGGGAAAGTCCTTTAGGAAGAAGAAGCCACACCCGTTCAACAAGAATGCTGAATTTACTAGTTACAGGGATAAAAATCCTAAGAGACTAACTTGTTTTAATTGTAACAAATAGGGACATATGAAAGGCGAATGCCCAGACCTCCAGAAGAAGGGTCCCTATCTTCAGAAGAAAAACATAAAGGTGCAGAAGAAGAAGAAGCCACAGGCGATGGTCTGCACATGGAGCGAGGAAGAAGAAGACCCTGAAGATGCTTCCTCAGAAGAATATGAAGATGGAATTTGCCTTATGGCAAACAGTGAAGAGGAGGTAATAAATGTTTTTGAAAATTTCTCAATTGATGACTGGGAGGATGCTTATGGTGATTTGTTAGATAAATTTAATTCCCTTAGCAAAGAGCACAGAGTTCTGAAAAGAAAATTTAACACAAATGTTGAAGAACAAACTCTAGTCTGTGAGGAAAATGAAAAGCTAAAGGAACAACTAGAAGAAATGACCTCACTAAGGAAAGAAAATGATAAGCTCAAGGGAGAAACTCAAGAAATACAAAAACAGCTCAATGAATTCAAAACTAAAATTGAAGAAGGCATGAATGAAATTAGAGTGAATTCAGAGAAATATGAAGCTGTGAAGAAAGTAAATGCTGAACTCCTAAAGAATTCTGAGTCTCTTCAAAAGGAGCTGGAAGACAAACAGAAAGTCTTAGAAAAGTTTATCCAAGGAAAGACTAGCCTAGATGCTATACTAGGGACTAGGGTCAATTTCAATAAGGAAGGTCTAGGCTATGACCCAACCAACAAGAGACCCTTGCAATTCAAGACCATCACCTTCTGTCCAGAGAAGGGAAAAGAAAAGCTGGACACACCATCCAGCTCAAACAGCTCTAAGGGAATTCAAAGTCCTAAAGAAAACACAAAAATCAGTACTGGACAACCATTTAAGATGGGAATGAATTTTATGAAGAATAACACTAAGCCCACTTACCAGAACACAAATGGTAGATGGACCAAGAAAGTAAATCAGAATAAGAGCTGGAATTACAACAATCAGATGGGTCCAAACAGGACCTACTGGAGAAATAACTTTCATGGTCAAAGATATGCTAATCAACAAGCCTACAGGAAATTTCCTAGGAATAGGAAGACTAATGAATGGAATAGAACTCACTTCTCCAGTTCAGCTGAATTCAACTTTAATAAACCAGAAAGGAAGGTGCCAGAGAAAACCATGCTGAAACAAATCTGGATACCTAAACACTTGATCAGAGATTTGAACAATGTCCTTGGACCCAACTCATCTTGGGTTCCAAATCACTCTGCTTGATATATTTGTGTAGGTCAGCCTGGCAGCTGAAGATAACAAGTGGTACCTCGACAGTGGCTGCTCCAGGCATATGACAGGAGACCGATCCAAGTTTAGCAAGATAGAAATGAAGCCAGGGGGTCTGGTCAAGTTTGTAGGAAAGAATAAAGGTAAAATAATTAGAGTTGGCACAGTAGGTAAGTCTTCCACAAATTCCATTGAAAAAGTATTACTTGTGGAAGGGCTTCAACACAACCTGATTAGCATAAGTCAGTTATGTGACAGGGGTCACAAGGTTGTATTTGATGATTGTTCATGCAAAATCCTTGAAACAAATTCTGACATGGTTAAATTTGTAGCCAACAGGATTAATAATGTCTACATTGTAGACTTAGATGAGAAATCTGAATCTACTATTTGCTTATCTGCTAATTCTGAAAATGATGCCTTTGAATGGCATAGACGTCTAGGTCATGCTAGCTTTTCAACCTTAAATAAATTGGTCAAGCATGATTTAGTTAGAGGCATGCCTAGAATTAAATTCAACTCAATATCAAAAGCATGTGATGCCTGTGCTCTAGGCAAACAGACCAGAAATTCTTTTAAATTAAGATCTGAGCCATTGTCTTCTAGACCAATGGAACTTCTTCATATGGACCTTTTCGGTCCAACTAGAACTCAGAGTCTTAATGGAAACAGGTTTGGCTATGTCATCATAGATGACTTCTCTAGATATTCATGGATATTTTTCTTAGCAAATAAGAGTGATGCATTTCAAATGTTTAATCTATTTTTCAATAAGGTCAAACAAGAAGGGAAGTACAAGGTTAGTTCTATTCAATCTGACCATGGAGGTGAGTTTGAAAACTCCATGTTTACTGATCTTTGTGACAAAGAAGGACTAACTCACAGGTTTTCTTCTCCCAGGACACCTGAACAAAATGGGATTGTCGAGAGAAGAAATAGAACAGTGGAGGAAATGGCCCGAACCATGTTGATTGAAAGTAAATTACCTAGAAGGTTTTGGGCAGAAGCGGCCAATACAGCAACCTACATAATCAACAGGACCATGGTAAGACCCATACACAAGAAAACACCCTATGAGCTTCTAAAAGGTAAGAAACCAAACTTGTTTCATTTCAGAATTTTTGAAGCAAAATGTTTTATTCATAACAATGATAAGAAAGATTTAGACAAGTTTGAAGCCAAGAGTTCACCTTGAATATTCTTGGGTTACTCTGAAGTGTCAAGGGCATATAGGGTATTTAACATATCAGATCAGAAAGTGGAAGAATCTCCACACATCCTTTTTAGTGAAAAGAAAGATGTCTTTAATGTTGAAAATCTTGACAGGGATTCCAATCATGGTGGAGACTTTCTAGAAGACCAACAGGAAGAAGAGAAGACTCAGCCAAATGGAGAAATAAATTCCCCCAATCAGGAAGGGCCAAGAGAAACAGGTGAGTCTTCAACAAATATCAGATTTCTTAAAGACCATCCTTTAGATAATGTCATAGGCAATCCTGAAGATCCTCTTCGGACTAGGTCTCATTTTAGAAATGTGAATAATGATGATTTAATTGCTTTAGTCTCATAAATTGAACCCAAAACAGTAGAAGAGGCCTTAGCTGATCAAGCTTGGGTTAATGCTATGAGTGAGGAATTAGGTCAGTTTGAAAGGAATAATGTCTGGGAGCTTGTCCCAAGACCAGATGGTATTAATGTCATAGGAACCAAGTGGGTGTTCAAAAATAAGATGAATGAAGATGGAATTATCTCGAGGAATAAGGCCAGACTAGTAGCCAAAGGCTACTGTCAGGAATTCGGTGTAGACTTTGATGAATCCTATGCACCTGTTGCTAGGATGGAAGCTATAAGATTGTTGCTTGCCTTTGCATGCTCAAAGAACATAAAACTCCAACAAATGGATGTTAAAAGTGCCTTTTTAAATGGAGTCATTAAAGAAGAAGTTTTTGTTGAACAACCTCCTGGATTTCAATATTCTCCTCAACCTAACCAAGTTTTCAGGTTAAACAAAGCCTTGTATGGTCTAAAGCAGGCTCCAAGAGCTTGGTATGAAAGATTGTCTGAATTTCTGATCAGCAAGGGCTACAAAAGAGGTAAAGTTGATCAGACTTTATTTACCAAGGGCATGAATAAAGATCTCATCATAGTTCAGGTATATGTAGATGACATTGTATTTGGATCAACTAAGCATGAACTATGTGATGAATTTTCTACCATGATGTCTGCTGAATTTGAAATGAGCTTGGTTGGTGAACTAAAATATTTTCTTGGATTGCAGGTACAGCAGCTAGAAGATGGGTGCTTCATCAACCAAACCAAATACACAATGGAACTGTTCAAAAGGTTTGGCATGAAAAACTTAAAGTACATTACTACACCCATGGGCACCAATACTTCATTGGAAGCAGATGAGACAGGTAAAGAAGTAAATGCCAAACTTTATCGAGGTATGATTGGATCACTACTTTACTTGACAGCCTCTAGACCTGATATACAATTCAGTGTAGGAATGTGTGCAAGGTATCAGTCTAGACCTACTGAACTACACTTAGCTGCAGTTAAAAGAATCTTCAGATATTTGTCAGCTAGTCACTCTCTTGGTTTATGGTTTCCTGCATCTCACACATTTAACCTAGTAGTATACACAGATGCTGACTATGCAGGCTGTAAACTAGACAGGAAAAGCACAAGTGGCCATTGTGAATTCTTGGGTGGGTGTTTAGTGTCTTGGGGCTCCAAGAAACAACATTCCGTGGCCCTCTCCACTGCAGAAGCTGAATATGTGGTTGCAGGGAGTTGTGGAACACAAGTCATATGGATTAAACACCAGCTTCAGGACTACCAAGTAGACCTGGGGTGCACACCTATTTACTGTGATAATACTAGTGCCATCAATCTTGCTAAAAATCCTGTTTTACATTCACGAACCAAACACATAGAAATAAGACATCATTTTATAAGAGATGAGGTGTCTAAGAATAACTTTGAACTGATTCATGTAGGCACAGATAATCAGATTGCTGACATATTCACAAAACCTCTGGATAATGAAAAATTCACCACATTGAGAAGAGAATTAGGCTTATACAAATTATCTTAATTATGAAGCCTGCTCTTGTTGTGAGGGGGAGTTGTGTCTATCTGATGTTTAGCTTTCTTGCATGCTGGTTTAAGGGGGAGTTCAGAATGTTTACTGGTTAGCTTTCAGGAATGCTCTAAATAAAGGAAAGCCTTGAGATTTTGCTGGAATGTTTTATTGAGGAATGCTATGTCGTAGGGGGAGCTGAGTTGTGATGTGAGAAGAGAAGTTCTTTGACAGATTCAAAAGGGCTGTCCAGATGTGTACCTTTGCTGGTCTTGCATGACTGATTTAGTGTGGTTCTCTCATAAAGTAGAGTGTCACTTATCTCTTTGGTCTATAAGTCAGTGACTCTAATCTCCAAGTTAGAATCTTTCCTTTGGTACTCCTTCAGAGATCTGGACTAATTGCATAAAGTATATCTTCCTACATTGTCATTGATTATGGTTCAGGCCAAAAACTTGTATGTCTTGATATCTGACCCAATCAACTTGAAATCTAGACTTCAAGACTCAATTCAAGAAAAGTCCTTTTTGGTATTATCTTCAATCATTCTATCTCTTTAACTCAAGGGCTTAACTGAACAAACATGTTCTGTTTTGATCACTGAGAAACTGGGAGCTTCATCAATGAAATGAATATTTCTCCCAAGTCATGAGGTGTTAAATGCTTAAAATGAATGAAAAGTCATGACAGAGCAATGGTGGCTTGCTGGTGAGTAACTGGGGACTCTGGCCTCTAATCAAGGTGTTTCCTCATGTCAAAAGCCACAGTTACTAACTCTGTTCCTTAATAAAAAAAAGGGGGGAGGAAGTAATGAGGTACTCACTCTGAGTAACTGGGGATTCAGGCCTCTAATCAAGGTGTCTCCCTAATGTCAAAGGAAGTGAACTACCAACTTACTCATTGATCTTCTTGAAAATCATCTCCAACAAAAATTCCTTATTGTTATGCAACTAATGGATTGCTTGTCTTCAATACCTTGAGAACACCTCTCTGATTTAGTCTCTTGCTGTCTTGTAGAATAGTTGAATGATCAGCTATATTTGGCCATACTTGTGAACTCCTGCTCTAAATCATCCACTATGTATGCTGATAAACTTGTCTATCATTCTACTTCTCTATTGTGTACTGAAGTCTAAAGAATCTTCTCTTGAGATTAGAAACTCACTTATTTTCTTAAGACCTACTCGTGACTTTCTGCACTAAGAAGTTACTGCCCTGAGTCCTCATGTTTCCAGCACTGTCATACATTATGTAGTTCTTTTTGCTGATGTCAAAGGGGGAGAGAAGTTTGCAATATCAGTGAGTATGGTTTTATCTTGAGCTTTGAGGGGAGTCATGTTGCTTCGTGGAAGTCATGGTTATGAGTTGTGGGGGAGATGAGAGTGTGTTGTAGGGAATGTTTAATTCATTTGCATGAACATGCCTTGAATTTATTCTGCTTGTTGCAGCTGGTATTAACTTCTTGTTGAAACTTGATATTGGTTGACTCATAGTGTTGTCATCATCAAAAAGGGGGAGATTATTGCATCCCTATGGTTTTGATGATGTCTCACACTATAAATCAATCATCTATCTCTAGATTAATGGTGTTTCATCATGTGAGTGAGTACATTTCATTTGGCTGTCAGATATGCATGCTATCTTGATTCTATATGCACTGTTTGATTAATATGAACAGCAGTGGGTCGACTCATCAGAAAGGGTGGGTCGACGCATCAGAGCATTGATAGCTTGGGCACAAAGTCTATACACCAGCTGGATCCATTTAGTCTGTACATTGGCATATCTTCCTTAAGTCTGTACATCGGGCACCTTCTTACTGAAGTCTACACATTGATCCTAATACTCTAGTCTGTACACTGCCCGACCAGTCAAGTCTGCACATTGCCAAAGTCAGTTCAGCTCAACCCTATACATCCTTCCAAGCTTCAACTCTATACATTGGATTGTCAAACTTCATGTCTATACACTGGCTGCTGCATTGTCTTGAAGTCTACACATCCGATAGTGTAAGTCTATACATCGCCCAGAGTCTTGTTTGCAAAGTCTGAACATTGCTTCAGAGTTAGCTTCAGCAAAGTCTACACATTCGGTTCCTTGGGCAAAGTCTATACATCGCTTAGTCTGCACATTGCCTTCAGCCCAAGTGCTCAAAGCCAAGTCTATACAACGCCAACCCAACACATTGAACAGTTCTCCAAGTCTATACACTAGACCTCATTTCTCTAAGTCTATACACTGGCCTGTAATTCACCAACTCTGTACATTCGATATCTTTTCCTACGCATTGGCCAAGTCCATACATTCAACTTTTCCCTACGCTTTCCAGGCCAAGTCTGTACACCACTAAGTGTGTACATTGCATGCTGCTCAAACGTTCAATGTTCTTCAAAGTCTGTACAGCATCCGTCTCAGCCAGCGTCTCAAGCTGCGTCTTAGGCAAGTCTGTACATCGGGTTTTTTTCGTTCAAGTCTATACATTGAACTGCGTCTTAGGAAAGTCTGTACAGAGGCTTCGATTTACCAAGTCTGTACATCGGCCTCATTCGCTCAAGTCCACACATCCACAGTGCTTTCACAAGTCTATACATTCACTTGAGTTACACCAAGTATGTACATCACCGAAGTCTTCACAAGTCAGTACAGTGCTTGAGCTTCACAAAGTCCATACATCGCTTCAAGTGATTCAAGTCTATACAGACTGCCTTTACATTCAGAGTCTGTACATTGGTCCATCAGCAGATCGTTTCATTCAGCAAGCTTCAAATTCTGTACAGCATGTCTGTCTTCATGGATTGTGTGCCTTTCGTGCGTTGACGCACTTGGCTGACTGCGTAGACGCACACCTTTCTGTCTTGCTCACTGCGTCGACGCTGACACTGGATGCGTTGACGCATTGGCCTGTTACCAAGGGCGTGAGCATCTTGCCTGAGGAAGCTGAGGCGACACTGCTCGATGGAAGCGTTGACGCCTTGGGTTGATGTTCAAAGATCTGTTGATCAACATCAAGTCTGTACAGTATGAAGTCTGTACATTGGTTTTGATTTGAACAGAACGCCTAAGTCTATACATTGCTATGGATTGCTCTGAAATGCTTAAGTCCATACACTGAAGATGCTGAAGACCTCCAAGTGAATACACTCTCACATGATACACACTTGGCTAACTATTGTTTCAAGTCTGTACACTGCTTAGGCTTCGTGAAGTCTACACAGTGGCTGAGCCTTGTAAAGTGTACACATTGGTAACAATCGTTTGCATTGTTCATGTCTATACACTGCCATTCATGCGCATTGTTCACATGTCTATACACTGCCTTCACATGCATTTTATTCAGTAAGTCTGTACATTCTCTCACGATGTACACACTTACTCTGTTGATGTTCCTGAAGTATATACATCCTTGTTAATAGCCTGAACTGACTAAGTATATACATTACTTCTGTCTATCTGCAGGCGATTCAGGCTGATGATTGGGCACGAGAATTGAGGTTGGCACCTGACACGTGATCCAAGACAACAGGCGCATGACACGTGGATGGCAACCTTGTCAGGATGCTGCCATGTGGTCGAAATTCAAATGATCTGGCCAAAAGTGCATGGGCGGGAACCTGGCAGCCACACGCCAATATCTGCTATAAATATAGAGCTTCATCCTTCAGCAGAAGCTTGATCGTGAAAAGAAAAAGCAGAAGCCATTGGTGAGAGTCTGCACGATCCAGAAAAGAAATGGAGCAGATAGTTCCATATCTGAGAGGAGTTTGCTCGAGAGAGAGAGTGTGTGTGTGGATTGATGAATTGCTTCATTTGAAGCTACATTTGTATTGGGTTTCAAAATCGATTTCTTCTTCATTGGTTTTTCTTTCTATTTTGTTTTCGTTTATTTTGTTCTTCTATTCTGATTTGAATTGGTTTCCCTCCGGTGTGTGGAGGAAGGGAGTACTACTCCAGTTTCCCTCTGAGTTGCAGAGGAAGAGAGATCGGTGATCTCTGGTGTTGTTAGTGATAGGTTGTCATTAACAGTTTCCCTCCGTGTGTGGAGGAAGGGAGAGGATTCTCCGGTTGTGTTCTAGCTGGGAGCTAGAACAGGTTTCAAGTTCTGTGGGTAGCAGAGCTTGGTCGAGGGATTTATTTCCCTTGGGTGTTCAAGCTGTGTGGCAGCATCTTGTACGCAGACTGAGTCTGTTGTGATCTAGCTTTGTCTAGTGGAATCCTCACTCTAGTTGGAGTGAGGGGTGGATGTAGATTGCGGACTGCAATCGAACCACCTAAAAATCGAGTGCCTCCTCTGTGGTTTGCTATTGATTTCTGTGCTCTTCATCTGCTTGTCCCTTTGCCTTCAAGTGATCAGTTCTTCACTCTCATCTATATTTCTCTGTGTACGAGTTAAGGAGGTGCGTTAGCAGTAGAATCTATTTTCGCCTGAGTTTCTGCAAATTGGGAGTGATCTATTCATCCCCCCCCCTTCTATATCACTCTTGCTGCGCTAACAAGAGTGACCCGTCCGCGACTCGATCCGAGTCTGGAAGTGAGTCTGACTACCTTGAACTCTGCTGGTTCTTCAACCGCGCACGATCCACGTTTCCCTCGCTTGGGACGACGAGTGAGCTTGCGTTTCTGTTAGCGACGTATAGCCCATAGGAGCTCTCCGTGTCGGGCTTAGTGTCTCTCCTATCATGTGTTGCTGGTCGTGTCCGCATCTAGAGTCCGAGGTCCATACCACGTAGAGTCGGTCCCCGTGTCTGTCCCGCATCAGTTTGGTATCAGAGAGAGTCGAGTCTAGGGTAGTTATTGCATATGTCTTACATGGATCATGGTCTAAGTCAAGTCTAGCATCATCATTTTCAAAACCAACAAAAAAAAAGTGTGTTTTAAATTGCATTTGCACCCTTTACCCGGTATTTCAAAAGGTGTTGTCCGAACGTTAGGTTATGCCTATCGGGAAGACCGCACACTTGCGTGAGTGATCTTCGGATCGCTTATCTCCGCCACGTACCGGATATTGGTTATGTCTAAGTGCATCTTTGTTGCATTAGTGAGTGTTTGCATTAGTTGGTGTCTTCTAGGTCGTGTGTCAGTTGCATGCCCACCCGTCGAGGTACCCAATACTCGCCACCACCACTTATGGCGGACTCCCGGGCCCGTAGCTCCGATGTGTCCTCGACGGCCGAGATGTTCCGAGCCATTATGGAACGTCTTGACACGCGTATGGATGGCCTTAGTACGTGTATGGATGGCATAGGAACGCGTCTAGAAGGGCGGATGAAAGCCCTCGAGGATCGGGTCAAGAGTTCGGATCAGTCCATCCAGGGCTTAGTTGGGAGGATTGCCGTCCTCGAGAGGGGCCTAGTAGCGGCGCAACCCGCGCCGACGAATGGCCAACAGGAGCCGGTTCAGCAACCTGCTGTACCAAGAGCTCAGGCAGAGAATGTTGGGGTTCAACAGGTGCATGTGGTGGATGATTATGCATCTGATAATGATCAAGGGGGTAACGGTCATCGTCATCTACGACGGAATCGTGATGATGAGGAGGACGACCGCATTCTTAGGGGCGTGCGTGCGGACCCTCCCACTTTTAGCGGGTCATTGGACCCTCGGGTGTATTTAGATTGGAAGGCCGGCATGGACCGGTACTTCGAGTGATTTGAGATGACGGACCACCGAAGAGTCCGATACGCGAGGATGAAGCTGCAAGGGCAGGCTCAAACTTATTGGATCAATGTGGAGAGCCTGCTCAACCAGCGACGTCAACCCCAGATCGGTACTTGGGATGATATGAAAACCAAGTTGAGGGATAAGTACCTTCCCGCCTCATATCGCCAACGTCTCATAGACAAGTGGCAAAGCATCTCCCAAGGGAACCGATCCGTGACCGAGTACACCGCCGAGTTCGATGAGTATTACTTACGGTGTGGGGTCACAGAAGAGAGCACTATGACTATATCCCACTTTCGAAGAGGTTTGTGGCCCAATTATCAATATGAACTCTTTCGCCGCAATGCAACCACTTTGGAGCAGGCATATCAGAGAGCTCTCGAATTGGAGCAATTCGAGGACGAGTTCGAGTCACCCCATCGGTTGGGCTCCTTTCCCCTTCGTAGTGTCGATCCCCGTGGCTCATCTGGCACGTATCCGAGGGACCCCATGACTCGACCTCAGGCGCCCGCTCGCCCCGAGCCCTTTGCTCCTAGGCCTCGTCCTCCACCCCCAAGGGACCTTCCTCATCCCCAGCATCTTACGGCCCCACCGACAGCCCGTCCACCGGCACCCGCACCTCCTGCACGTCCTTTGTTGCCTACACCTCCTATCCGTCGGGAGGATAAAGGTAAAGGACCTATGATTGGGGAGCCTAGTGGATCACGGCAGCAGTGTTATCACTGCAATGGGTTTAGCCATTTCGCCAACCAGTGTCCCACCCGCCCATCTCTTCACATTGGGGACACACAGGCCGAGGATACCACCCCTACGGGCCTCGAGTTAGTCAGCTATGAGGCAGATGAAGAGCTAGCTGACGAGTACTATGAGATGGGAGGTGAGGCCCAGGATGCCCAGCATTCAGATGATACCCACGTGGGGGTCGTCAGATGTATCCTCACCCAGCCGCAGGTCAGTGATGACTGGCGTCGGACTACTATCCTTCATGTATTCTGTAGGCTGGGAAAGTAAATTTGCAAGGTGGTCATCGATAGAGGGAGTTGTATCAATGCAATCTCCACGAACGCTGTCACCCGTCTTGGTCTCACACCCGTAGACCATCCTTGTCCCTATCAGGTATCATGGGTGGATACCACTTCCATTTCGGTCAGGCTGCGGTGCTTGGTCCCGCTGCAGCTCCACTCCTACCGTGACGAGATCTGGTGTGAAGTTCTCCCCATGGAAGTGGGCAGTATCATTCTTGGTAGACCGTGGTAATTTGACCAGGATGCCACGCTCCATGGCCGGTCGAACACCTGTACCTTCGACCACGCTGGCCAGCGGGTCACCCTCCAACCCGTTCGGCCCAGGAGCCCATCAGTCAGGGTCCTACTGGCCCTAGTACTCCGAAGCCTTCCGTTCCCGGGCCTAGTACCCCATCCCCAGCTCGGGCTATGACCATTACCTCTGGCCCAGGAGAGCCCTCGACGAGGAGATTGATGATGATTAGCTCCCGGGAAATGGAGCAGGAGCCTAGTCAAGGATGTCCGGTGTTTGCCATTACGGTCCGAGAGGTGGAGCGGGACTCCGAGGGTGAGCTCCCACCCGAGGTTGTTCCCATTCTGCAGAAGTATGCTGATGTCTTTCCCGATGAGATTCCCGAGGGACTCCCACCTATGCGGGATATTCAGCATGCCATCGACCTTGTTCCGGGCTCTTCTTTGCCCAACCTTCCTCATTATCGCATGAGTCCCACGGAGCATGCCGAGCTTAAACAGCAGGTCGATGAGTTAGTGCAGAGAGGGTCTGTTCGGGACAGCATGAGTCCATGTGCTGTACCCGCATTACTCGCCCCAAAGAAGGATGGCACATGGAGAATGTGCATTGATAGTCGTGCCATCAACAAAATCACCGTGAAGTACAGGTTCCCTATTCCCCGCCTTGATGACATGCTGGACATGATGGCAGGTGCCACTATCTTTTCGAAGATCGATCTTAAGAGTGGCTACCATCAGGTGAGGATTAGGCCAGGTGATGAGTGGAAGACCGCATTTAAGACCAAGGACGGTCTATATGAGTGGTTGGTCATGCCTTTTGGGTTGACCAATGCCCCTAGCACTTTCATGCGGCTCATGACTCAGGTCCTTCGACCTTTCATTGGAGTCTTTGTAGTGGTGTATTTTGATGATATCCTTATCTATAGCCGCACCACAGGGGACCACAGGGGACCACTTAGACCACCTTCGGCAGGTCTGTCTACTTCTTCGGCGAGAGCAGCTGTTTGCGAACCCACAGAAGTGTGCCTTCATGACACCTCAGCTTACCTTCTTGGGTTTCATTGTGTCTAGTACGGGGGTCTCCGCCGATCCGGAGAAGGTCCGGGCCATTGTTGAGTGGCCAGAACCTCGTACCGTTCATGATGTCCGTAGCTTTCATGGTCTTGCGACGTTCTATCGTCGCTTCATCCGCGGATTTAGCTCCATCACCGCCCCGATCACGGATTGTATCCGAAAGGGCACATTTGTATGGATGAAGGCCGCATATGCCGCCTTCAAGGACATCAATGAGCGCATGACCCAGACGCCTAGCCTTCGATTGCCTGACTTCTCGAAGGTGTTTGAGGTCTCTTGTGATGCGCCGGGTGTTGGGATAGGAGGAGTTTTGAGTCAGGAGTCCCACCCGATCGCATATTTCAGCGAGAAGCTGAATGACGCGAAACTGCGATATTCCACATATGATAAAGAATTCTACGCAGTTGTTCAGGCTCTTAGGCATTGGAGGCACTATCTTTTACATCAGGAGTTTATCCTATACTCCGATCACGAGGCATTGAGGTACCTCCATTCCCAAAAGAAGCTTAACTCGCGTCACAGTCGTTGGGTCGAGTATCTCCAGCAGTTCACCTTTGTGCTTAAACATAAGGCTGGAGTGGAGAACAAGGTGGCTGATGCATTGAGTCGGCGAGCATGTTTGCTTACCACCATGAGTGCCGAGGTCATAGGGTTAGAGAAGATGAAGGAGGCCTATGTTGATTGTCCTGACTTCGGTCAGATTTTTACCACTCTCTAGGCCGGACCCTCGAGAGACCTTGATGAGTATGTGCTTCAGGAGGGTTACCTCTTTCGAGGTAGCAGGCTATGTGTTCCCCGAACTTCGGTTCGAGATTTCTTAGTGTGGGAACTACATGCGGGAGGTCTAGCCGACCACTTTGGTCGGAACAAGACTATTGAGGCAGTGGAGCATCGATTTTATTGGCCGAGCTTGAAGCGCGATGTTGCTAACATCGTGGCTCAGTGCCGTACCTGTGCTACGGCCAAGATGAAGAAGCAAAGCTCCGACCTTTATACGCCTCTTCCCGTGCCTGATGCCCCGTGGCAGGATGTTAGCATGGACTTTGTTTTGGGATTGCCACGTACCTCCAGGAAGGATGATTCGGTCTATGTGGTGGTTGACCGTTTCTCGAAGATGGCCCTCTTTATTCCTTGCTCGAAGACTTCGGATGCTTCGAGGGTAGCCCGCCTTTTCCTTACGCATGTGGTGTGCAAGTTCGGGTTGCCTCACACTATAGTGTCTGACCGTGATGTTAGATTCACTTCCTACTTTTGGAAGACACTATGGCATATGATGGGTACGCACCTCAAGTTTTCCATTGCATATCATCCCCAGACAGACGGTCAGACCAAGGTGGTCAATAGGAGTCTGGGAGATCTTTTGAGGTGTCTAGTTAAGGACCGCATTGGGGATTGGGATCTCATTTTACCCATGGCTGAGTTTGCATATAATGATTCGGTGAGTAGGTCTACCGGCATGAGTCTATTTGAGATTGTCACAGGTCGTAGGCCTAGGAAACCCGTTGACCTTGTCCCCATGCCTATCCATGCTAGAGTGTCGGAGTCGGCCGAGTCGTTTACTAGGCATGTTAGGAGTTTGCATGACGACATCCGTCGTCACATTGAGGCCAGCAATGCACGTTATAAGGAGTTAGCCAATGCCCACCGACACCACCGAGAGTTCCAAGAGGGTGAATATGTCATGATCAGGGTAAGACCTGAACGGTTTCCCTCTGGAACCGTTAAGAAGTTGCAAGCTCGCGGAGCCGGTCCATTCAGAGTGTTGAAACGCGTTGGATCCAATGCGTACGTTGTGGACTTGCTCGAGGAATACGGTATAAGCTCTACTTTTAATGTTTCGGATCTAGTTGCATATAGGGACCCAGCGGTGATCCCTAGTGAGCCTTTCGAGCCATCTCCTCCCCTTGTGAGTGATCCCACACCTGAGTGTCCACCTTCAGCCCCTTTGTCACGGCAGCGTGAGCATATAGATCATATACTAGATGAGCAGGTGACAGTTACCAGGAGTGGAACCTACCTGCGCTACCTAGTGCGATGGAGAGGACGGCCCGCTACTGAGGACACATGGATCACGCATGGCGAGTTGCAGCGGATCGATCCGGACCTTCTAGAGCGATACAGGAGTGATGCAGACCCTTACTCGACAGGGTCGAGTTTCTCCCACCCGGGGAGAATTGGTGCGGACACCCGAGCAGTTGAGCGGCGCGATACGCCAAGCCACCGGTACCGCACACGGAGTACGACGCGAGCCACCTCAGCATCCATCTGGCTCGGAGACAGCCTGGAGACGCCCCCTTGAGTCCCGACATTTATCATATTTAGTTAGACTTTATTTGTGTGATGTGTGTTTATTTCATTTTATTCGGTATGTAATTTTGATTGTAAGAGGGGTTTATTTGTAAAATGGGACCCCCGGGTCCCACGGGCCCACAGACCCCCTACCCTCCCATTGATCCACCTCAGCTCATGGGCCCCATGTGGGGTCAGTCAACATGTCAAATGGAGGCATCTAGAAGTTTGAATGGTGAAAGGCACATGGGAGACAAGTGGACTTCAAAGTCCAAGGTGGCTACCAAACATGTCCCCCTTGCCTCCCTAGTCAATGGTGCCCCCCCCCTTGTTTTTTTTATTGTAATTTTTGTGTGTGTGTCACACTCAATCCAGGCCACCCATTCCCATCCCCTAGATCCAACGGTGGACAATGGATTTGAGATGTAACACATAAATACTTGTAATTTCCCATTTTGGACAATTAATGCCATTTGAACTTGGAAAATTGCTTAAGCAAAGGCCTAGGCCGCCCCTCTCTCCCCCTTGGAGCTGTGAAGGCTTCCCTCTAGAGGTGTGACTCCTCCCCTTATCATTCCGGTCGCCGCCGCCGTCGCCACGAGCCGCCATCGCATCACCGCCGAGATCGCCGGAGTTCTGCCTTCATCCGACCACAGCAGCTTCGACGAATTCTCTGTGTCAGCCACGAGCTCAGATCGACCTGGGGATTTTAGGGGATGCTCCAGAGGTGTCAAGCACGTCCCTAAAATTTTGGTTGGTCATAAAGATCCCATTTGATATTTTTTTATTTTCATCCAACCTTAATTTTCAGATCTATCTGCTTGCTGTTTCAATTTTCACCCGCCCTGTGTTTCCCCTGTTCTGACCCCTTTCCGATTTTTGTTAGAGCTCCCAATTTTTCGGGGAGTTCTGTCCATCAACCCCACCGTCTCCAAATTTTATGGAATTTTTGTGAGGCCATCCCATATTTTTCAAAAATCGATCTCAGAGATAGCTACAGTGCTATCCACCTGTTCCCAGATCCGACCACCCTCCAGTAAACAAATCATAACAAATCACAGCCACCTCCACTCAGTCCAAAAAAAATATCCCCGTTCTCCTGTTCAAAATCCCACAAGTTTGATGAAGATCTCAGGAGCTGAATCGAACATCTTCCTCACGGTCAAAGGCACTCTTCAGACAACTCACCTATAGATCTAAGATTTCAGTTACTGTACAACAGGGACTTGTAAATTCAATAAAGTTCTGATCCGACCAGATCCAGTAGATCTTTCTGACTTTAGATTGAAGCATTTGAAGAGATCTTTCCAACGATAGCTCATGCGTCCCGATCTGACGTCGGGATTGATCGCAGCGGCCATTTTCGCCGGAGCGCACGCCGGAAGACAGCAACCAAAATCCATGGGAACTTAGTTCCAGAATTGGGAATCGGGGCTGATCGACCCCCGATCAGTGTTCCCGGCCGACCGCCGTCCGTGGAGGCGCGCCACCAGGGGTCCCCATCACAGTGGGTCCCACCCCCACAGATTCGGAGGACAGCGCCATCCGCGGGCCCCACGGGTCCGTAAAACCCGCCACTCGGAAAGCACGAAAACGCGGAGTTCGGCATCGTCGGGCGACATCCAGATGCTGCCAGTCAACCCGATTTGCGCGATTCTCGGACCCCACATGTGACCTTTTACCTCCCTGCGTGGAGTGGGTCGACTTAGTGTATTGCTGTAATCATTGTTAACCGGGAGTCCGTAATTCGGCCGGGGTTGTCTTCGCCACGCCGGGTGTGTGGAGGTAATGGTCCGTACTTCTTGGCGTTCATTTGCTTAGCTAGTATATGGTCTTTGCCGCTGTCGAGAGTGATAGGTACTAGCCCGTGTGTTCATGTCACCGCTGTGAGTGTGAGAGTGACCCGTCCCGCGACTCGATCCGAGTCCGGAAGTGAGTCTGACTACCTTGAACTCTGCCGGTTCTTCAACCGCGCACGATCCGCGTTTCCCTCGCTTGGGACGACGAATGAGCTTGCGTTTCTGTTAGCGACGTATAGCCCATAGGAGCTCTCCGTGTCGGGCTTAGTGTCTCTCCTATCATGTGTTGCTGGTCGTGTCCTGTTTCGCACATTTTATTGTTTTTCTTTCTCTTTTTGTTTTGCCTTTTCGTTCGCGCATCGATCGACCAATTAACTAACTTGTAGTCAACTGACTGATTGACGACGCGGGCGTGCCAGTCACATGCGTGACGATTCAATTGTGCGCTCATCCTGACCCATGTAGGGCGAATGTGAGGTTCGGTCGGGACCAGCAGTCCGCCATACCATAAAGGTTATGACGTTAATTACATCCCCCACGAGGAGGGAACACCTTTGATTAATTACCGAGATATCGGGCTGTCGAAGCCGGAAAAGGGAACTACATGATGATTATTAGTTGAGGGACTTGCATCCCTCTGTGATTAGCGTAAGAAATCATCCCATGAGTGGGAAAGGGGTTAGAACGATGCGACGACACGATTCGGAACGAAACCGGTGCAGTGCGTGCGAAGACGGGGATCAAAACGCTTGAAACGGCGCCCTGAAACGTAGGTAAAAGGTTTAAAACGGCGCCAGAACCGTAGGTAAAGGGGGCAGGCCGTTAAAACGGCGTGGGGAGTTGGGGCGCGCCGGGAAGGGCGCGCCGGAAAGGGCGCGCCGGGAAGAGCGCGCCGGGAAGGCCGCGCCGGGAAGGGCGCGCCGTTTAAAGCGTGATCGCGCACGAACGCGCCGAATTAACCCGATTTCAAGGAGGCAGGTGCCTCGTTGGTTTATTCATAGATTTATTAAGATTTTGGATGGTTTTGAGAATTTTATTAAGTTGATTATTCATCGGAATCGGTGCCGAGTCATGGGCTCGCGTGAGGCGATTGTTCCGAGCTTAACTCGTTCGAGCCGAAATTTCGGCAGCATCTCCCCATCCCAAAGGATGGTCGGGGAGACGCAGGGAGTACTCACGTGGCGGAGTAAACCCCTAAAGAGCCGGGTGGCACAACGGCGGCCGGCAGACCCGAACGGATAGGAAGACCCCGAGGGCTAGCCTGCTAGGGGTACCGAGTCCGTGGGTAACGGTGAGTGAATGAAGTGACTCGATGTGGGAGCGAAAACCCCGAGGGCTAGCCTACGAGGGGTACGCGACCCGAGCCACCACAACACTCGAAACGGGACGACCGAGTAGAGAAGGGAACCCCGAGGGCCAGCCTACGAGGGGCACACGCGTCTCACGGCCACCACAAAGTCCATTAAGGACTGTGGATTTATGGTGTTGGGATTACCCCCAATTTCTGTGTGCTCACTGGCCCTCGGAGATCCATTACTGCCAAATAGATCCCTCGAGCCGGGAGGTCAAGATAAAAGAATCAAGGGGGATGTTCCCCTCTCCCCAGTCACCGAATCTCCTTAAAAGGACGGTAACACTACGCGGAGCAACTCACACTCAGTTGGCAAACTGATCATGATACGTACAGCTATATATATATATATATATATATATATATATATATATATCTATATGTGCATAGAGGGATTAGCAAGTTAACAGAGCGATCACCGAGCTAACGCTCGGAGAACAACGATGCGGAGAAACCAAACATCAAGCTTATAGGGACAGCCTTACCTCCTTCTGTTTATGATCAAAAACAGGAGGGAGGGGCAAACGGACAGGCCCAGGGTCGACCAGTAAGACATACATGCGCATATCTCTGACGGAGAAACCTTCGACATTCCATGAAAGGAAAAGCCCCAGGGAGAGGGGAAATTACTGTAGCCCATGATGTACCAGGGCGTATCCGGCATCGGAGAAGACGGGTACGGAGTTCGTTCGCGCCATGAAACAGGTAAACATGTAAACAGAGAGTAAAGGAAGCAGATGGGAGAGATGACCCCGACGCCGGGCATGCTCACATCCATCCGTTTGGTGCACAGATCATCGGAGAGATGTGCACATGCGCACATCACCCTCCACGGCGCCGTATCAATGGCCACAGAAAACAAATTCAAGGAGGAAGAGGAGGCAGCGATGCAGAGGTAGAGTAAGGCCATTAGACTCTTTAACCCACTGACATAAACATTCATTCATTCCACGGTAAACAGACAAAATGCATACAAGCATATTCCGACGCCGGCGTTGTCGCACGGTCGCCGTTTTACATTAACAGAGGAAGCTCATTCCGAACGAAGAGAAAGGGGCAGAAATAACGGTGGGAGAAGGGGGAGGAAAGGCTCGTATCATCGCCCCTCCCCCCGTCTCACTTACATTCTATCAGGGAAAATCCAAAAGAGAAAAGAAGAGGGTCGCCGGGAGAAATCGCGGGGCAACCCACCTAAGCAAATGAGAAAACAGGTGGCCTCCTTCGACTTCGGGGAGCTCGGATGGAGCAGGGTGGCGGCCGCCGAGAGGTTCGGACGGGAGCTTCTGCAGATAGACGAAAACCCTCCAACCCTTCTCTCTGGACTCCTCCTCTTTCTTTCTAATTCTCTCTTTTTTTTCTTTCAAATCCGCCTCTTCTCCCGATCGGATCTCCCTTCATCTTCTTCTCGACAGGCTATATATAGCCTTGGGTTAAAACGGCGCCCCAGGAAGAAGCGCGCCGGGTTGACGGCGCCGGGGAAGGGCCCTATTTGCTCTTTGCGCGCCGGATAGACGGCGCCGGGGAAGGCCCCCATTTGGTCTTTGCGCGCCGGATAGACGGCGCCGGGGAAGGCCCCCATTTGATCTTGACGTGCCGGTTTGATGGCGCCGTTTTAACTTGCTCACTTGGTGTGTAGTCCGGCGGACCCGGAGATGATTCCGGAAGCTTCCGTCCACTGTCCATCTCACCCCGGCCATTAAAGGGCCCTGACGGGGTGTTCACGAAGCTCTTGATAGGACGAATGGCCTTAAATAAGGCTTCGTGTGTGTCCGGTCCGAGCACACGGGTGTCCTACTGACATAGTCCTCGGCACTGTGATTTGGGCTTCTGGCTGAGACGAACTCGGGCTCGAAGCTTCCTTGCAGGATGATGTTACATCCCGGACAGTTCCACCTTGAATCGGTGATCAATCGGCCACTAGCAGGCCCACTATGGCAAGAAGCCGAATCCGTGCCGGATAATCGGGGTCTTCTGCTGACAGGATCTTCGGCCCCTTGTCACGGACGGCCGAGGACATTCTTCCTCCTTAGGAGAGTCATTGGGTAGACCGTCGTCCTTGGTCGGGCGACGGATGTGGGGTAGCGGCATGACGAGGTCGATGCCGGATCATTGGGCAGGCTTGATCGCGCTGCCGGTTGGTTGCGGGTTTACTTCGGCTCTCCTGAGGTAAAGTCCCCGACGTTCCCTTTGAGGTGGCTCGGGGCTTTGTCAGCTTGAGGGGTCCTCTTGATAAGTTGATTTTTATCGGCTTCTGTGCTTCAGTGGGCCGTATCATTCATCCTTGCGGCTTGGTTGCCAGAGGATCATATTTTGAGTGCCAACAAATGCCCCCCAGACGTAGGCGGTGCAAGTGAGGCAGGAATGCGGCAAGGCCTGCGGATGAGCTTCGTTTGGCTGATTCGGCTTCGGACGTTAATCCGGCGAGGCAGGAGGCCTACACGGCGCCGTTTAAAAACGGCGTGATCGTTAAAACGGCGCGGCCAAACCCGGCGCGCCTGGAGCTTTTGCAGGTTAAAACGGCGCGGGGTTCCCGGCGCGCAAACCGCTTAAAACGGCGCGCTCCGCCCCCCCCTTTTTTTGGAGTTAAAACGGCGCGGGGTTCCCGGCGCGCCATTTGCTTAAAACGGCGCGCTCCGGGGCGCGCCGTTTTAACGACATGGGAGGGGGGCCTATATAAGGCCTCTTCTTCGTTTTTTATCTTCTTCACTTCTCATTTGCAAGGATTTTTTCTCTCTCTTCATCCCCTTTTCCACCGCGGCGCCGAGTGAGTCCCGGGTTCGGGCGATTTCGCCTGTGAGCGGGTGAGTTGAGTGTTGCTGTTCTTTGGGTTTTGAACCCATTCTTCGGGCCCCGGGAGGCTTCTCGTAGGACTTGTCCTCGGAGCTAGATCCCTCGGGTGTCCCATTCGGCCCTGGCTTAATGCCTATGGCTGCTTTTAGGGGCTGCTCCCTTCGTGGACGGCTTCCGCTCTCTTTTTGGCAAACCCTCGAGCTGAGGAGATGCTGCCGAAATTTCGTCAGAAATATTGTTTCGATCCACTAATTTCTGACTTTTGTTTGTTCTTTTCCGGGTGCTGTTCTGCAGATAACATGGCTTCCGGCTCTTCTTCCTCTGTATCTCGGGTCGCCGTGACATGGGGGAACGTCCATTCCCTTGATCGGGGGCTCCGACGTGTAGCCGTGGTGGCTGAGTCTTCGGACTCAGAAACCGACACAGTCGACACCGGCCATTTGTTGATCCTCGACGGCAACCAATTCAGATATGACCGAGGGGACAACATCAGACGGGATCACCCCAAAGACAAGCACCTGATGGCGTTTCTCGAGCGCTTCAACCTCGGTGGGAAGCGTGATTTAATCCTGGTCCGCCGAGCTGAAGGAGCGCTGCTGGCGGAGCGGGACAGCCTGACTGAGTCAGTCACATATGGTATGCCCATGTACATCCCCGGGGAACCCAGGAAATGGGGGGCCGTGCTCGGAGTGCAGGAATTATCTCCCGAAGCCGGGATGCTGACGAGGGCGCCGCAATACACACCAGCTCGCTGGAATGAGACCGCCGGCCGTGTTGACAGGGAGAAACCCATATATGGTCTATTCCTCGCACCGCTCCATTGGGGATATCGAGACGAGCCTTTTCTTTTGGACTGCTTGGCGGTCCGGTTCAAACATCAAATTTCAGTGGGGTGGTTTGGAGAGCTCAAAGCCACCGATGCTCACGCCTTCAGACCGGGAGCGGTTGAATTCACTGACTTTGTGTTGCGGCAATACGCCCCCATCTTGGTGCACGCCGGAATTTATCAGAGTGTATACGCTTCCCGGTATAGATACCCGATCTCCCGAGGCCTATGCTGCGGGATGATTGAAGTCTTCTGCCCAGAGTACAATACTTTCTACACCGCAGAAGGTGAAACTTCATTGGATTTATGGAGCCTTTCTCAGCTGAGCGGCCTGCCGATAGATGGAGAGCCGTATGAAGAAGTTTGCTTCGCAGATTGGCTGAAGGACCAGACAGATGGTGAAGGCAACTACTTCACGGGCTTCGCCTATCGTTATCTGATGAAGGCGTATCGCACCCTGCTGCGCCTGACACTTGACTCGCGGGAAGCGCGAAAGCCCGGCGAAAAGAGGCGCGTGCGGATGGGCACGTGGCTTCAATATTTCTTTGGTGGGGAACAGCACTATGAGGACTTCCCCACAGTGGTTCCGACAGTGGTGGTGCGGAAGAAGAGGGCTCGGCGCCAAGCAACATATCCTGCTATCTCAGGGAGAGGGCGACAGGCCGGCCCGAATCCCACGGGAGTTGACGCAGTTACACATTGTGCTGCGTATTTGACATATTGGCTTTGTTCATTCGCCCTTCCCCAAGGAGATGAGACGGTGATTAGGCCGGAGGCGATTTACCCTGCCTGTTTGATGGCTTGGGGGACGAAGCTGTCCCTGTGCCCTGTGGCTTTATGCCTTATATACAAAATGTTGGGGGATTTGCACAAGTCGCGCATCCCCAGGAATTCACGGACAGTTGGTCCCCTCCACTTTTTCAATGCTTGGGTCTGCACCCTATTTCCGGAAGCAGCTCCCCGGTCAATGCAATCGGATCGTCCTTTGCCACGGATGATCGAATTTGCCAGTGCTGAACCGTCTTCACTGGCGGACCAGCTTTTCGCCATTCGGGGGAAGTTGACGACAGTTCCAACAGATTCCCCTGGCGTTCTGCATTTCTGGAGTTTGGCTGCCAGCTCCAGCCCTCTTGTCAACAGGATGCGGCAATGCCGATTATTTGAGACAGAGGAATTTATTCATCAGCTGACCGGGTCGAAGAGCACAAGACCAATCTTGGAGCCGGAACTGGTGGAATGGGCGTTGTCTATTCGCCCCAGTGTACTAGTCTTCAGGAAAAGTGGCTTGCTGTGGCTGGAACCGTATTATCCTTTCCGCTTCAGTCGGAATTTTGGGTATGACCAGCAAATTCCTTCTTCTTCAACCCAGTTCAATCTGCCGAATAGACACAGGGCTGGTCAGACGGCTACTGATGAAGCCCGTGGATGGTGGGACTACTTCCATCGCCGAGAGGATGTATCCTTCAGGGTGCCAACCCCGGCTCGCCTGCCCCGAGTGACTCCAGACTTCATCAAGTGGTGGAATGCACGAACGGGCTTTTATCGGAATTTCGGAAGGATTGTTGGCATGCTGCCGAACGCCGTTTTTTAGACTCCCAGCAGGAGCCCATTCTGGATGTTGATCCAGCCTACTTGAAGAGGCTGAAATCTTGGTCCAATGCTGAGGTGGCGGCATATGTAGAAGCCAGGAAAGCTGCGAAGGGCAAGTCGTCCCGAGCCGACCCGAAGATGCCAGAGATCCAGAGGGATGATTATATTAAGACTCTCTGGGGGCTGTGCCGGGTTAGCAGTGAGAGGGTTGCTCTCCAGACGATCCCCCTTCCGGTGGAAGAACCTCTTCCCAGTACGGCGAGCTGGCGCCCGGAAGTCGACCATTTTCATCCTTATCGGACCTTCATCGGGAGGGAAAACAGGCGGGCTGACTTGTACACCACCACCCCCTGGATATTCGCCCTACTTCATTCTCATGGGCTTTCAGTTGACAGTCCGTTAGAAGCCATTCGGAACCATCAGCTTCAAATATCCTTCAAGTATGTCGACGGCTGGGGATTCGACCACTTGAGCTTATATCATCACTTGTCCTCCTGCGGCCATGAAGATTTGGCCCAACTGACGGAGAAAAGTGAAACAATTGGTGACGTATGCTGGCTGATCCGCGAGGCGGCTTCCCGGGACAAGGCGCCAGTATTGCTTTACTGGCCACTCAGTCCTCGATATACGGGGATGCCAGGTAATGCTTGTTTTCTTCTTCAGCCCTGGAGTTGCTTCCCCTATATTCAGTGTGCATCTTCTTACTCATGTGTTTTTTTTTTGGCAGCCCGCCTTTCTGCGGGAGCGACTCGACACTGTAGGGAGCTGATATCTAAGGCGGAGAAGCCTTCATACTTCAACATTCCAGAGCCGGCTCCGACCACGACGCCATTACCCCCTGGGGACTCGCGGAAGCGGACCAGGTCTCAGGTCAGGGAGGCCATTAGCAGGGCTAAGAAAGCCAAGAGGGCAGACTCCCGTGCTACTCGGGCACGTCGGAGGAAGGCCGCTGAGGAAGAGTCCACGGCTCCCCTTCCACGAGTTCCGTCATTTTCTGAATTTGAAGCTGCCCGGACACAAGGGCCTGAAGGCGAAGGTGACTTCTTATTCTTGCATGGCTTATTTGCTTGTTTCGGCCGCCTGGGCTGACCATCTTTCTTTTCAGTAGCTGCCGGCACTGTCCCTGCCGTTGTTGGGTTGGAGGCGGCAACCGGAGCTGCTGCTGGAGAGAGAGAGAGGGAAGTCCCCTTGACCTCTGTTGAGGGCGACTTGCCTTCACCGACACCTCATCGAGAAACAGAAGGTAATTTGCAGCTCGCCTATAGAGCTCAGTGACATGTTGTATTTTTAGTCAAGTCTTGACTGTTTATTGTCCTTTGACTCCAGTCGACATTCGGCCCACACTGCTCCCTGAGGTTGGCGCCTTGGTAGAGGTCGTCATTGGAGAGCAAGGGCTTCCAAGGGACCAGCCCCTAGATATTCCGCCAACGGGTGCTCCCGAGACAGAGATCGCTGAGGAGGCTCTGGATAGAGGGCCCTCCCCTGGCAGCCTAGTTCCCGCTCAGGTACTTGAGGTTCGAGAACAAGCAGAGGAGTCATCCTCTTCTGAACAGGTTGATTATGGCGGCGGCTCGGCCGATGACGAGGGGTTCCCCATGGTTGACACCGAGACTGAGGACGCCGGGGCTTCATCAACTTATGAGAGCGACCTGCCGACGTTTAGCCCTCCGAGGCTATTGGGAGCCGAGCACGGGCCATCATACCCGATTGCAGGAGAGGGGCCTGAATCTTCAGAGGCCACCTTGGGAGGCCTAAATATAGTGCCAGTCGAGGTATGGAGCTTTCTGATTCCCACTTGCAGCACTTCTTTTAATTTTCAAGCCAGCTGGCTGATGTATATACATGGAATGCAGGTTGAGGTGATACCGCCAGCTATAATGATCCGCATACCCCTTCCTGGCACGGATGTGGGTCAGTCAGCCTTCCCGCCTATTGTACGGCCCATTGCCCTGCGGCTTCCACGGACCTATGCTGCTGCAGCGGTCTCACAGGAGCCTGGCGTGACCGTCGAAGTTAGCGCTCCGACCGAGGTTGCAAGGGTTCAAACCTTGGCGACCGGTGCAGAATCATTGCCGTTGCCAAGTGGTCCTCCGGATATAGAAGCAGGAGAAATTATTACAGACGAGGCCGATGTTATTCAGACCTTGTCGGTCGTAGAGGGCTCTCCTCCTTCGGCGGCCGGTAAGACTACTCAAGAGGAGCAAGCGCCTTCCGTTGCCGATGCAGGTGCTGTAGCCTCACCCCGATGGGCGGGCAAGGAAATTGTCACCATGGAGGCCCCTTTAGCTGCTACTGCTGCAATAATCGGGCCGGGTGTAGGCGTCGTGCAGACTATGCCGTCGTCGTCCCTCGGGGTGGCCGATGACATTTGGGCCGAGATAGATAGCAGGGTAGACTTTCAGCTCCCCGAGACTTCGCCATTAGGCCTACAATTTTCTGGTGACATGGTATGGCAGTCTCTGGATAATCTCCAGCGAGCCATGTTAGCTTCTCCGGACCTGACCTATGTGCAGCTGAGGAGCTTGGTGGACCATCTCTCCCGACCGCTTTTAGCATTCGGCTGCCCCATGGATGATTGGACTCCGCGGGTTGTAATGCTGCTGAAGCACGCCAACAGGCGGGATTTCCTGAATCGGGAGGTTTCCGATCAGCTCGCTGCTGTGAAGTTGGAGAGGGCAGATTGCCGCACTACCGTCAGTTCACTGAAGGTGACGGTGGGACAGCTGAGGGACGCCGCTGAGAATATCTCGGAACGTCAGCTGCTCCTCAGGGCACGGATAGATGAATTGCGTGCGGAACTAGCTAAGGCCGAGGCCGAGCTGCGGGAAGGCGAGCGCCTAGAAGTCCAGACGACAGAGGAGGCCGACCTGGCTGAAGGACGACTTGCTTCACTCGACGAGAGGTTATTGCAGCTGACAGCCACCGAGACTCGTCTGGAGGAATTGACCCAGTACCCCTCGCTGGGCCTTTTGGAACTAGGGGACATCTTCCGGCGTCCTCTGCCGTAGTCTTGGTTTCCCTTTGCTTTTTGTTTCCTTTCCTTTTGGAAGCTCTGTTCCTTTTTTTGTCTTTGGAGTTTATGTACCCTGGGGGATGCCCTGGGCAAAAGAATGTATTCTCCACTTTCATTAAATGGAAGCGTTTCTTTTTGTAGTCTTGACCACGACTTCTTTTCGTCTTTTCTTTCTTTCGGCTAATCACCTGAACCCGGGAACGAGTGTCAATAATGCAGGAGAGCGCTCACGCCTTCAGGGAAGGGATGAGGTGTTCGCTCCACCGCGGTGTAGCCGTTCCTGGGACAGGGCCTTTGCCAGGTTTGGGGGGAAAGCGACCGATCTTGCCGATGGTGGCAAGGGTCGAAAAGGGTAGATGGTCTTGCCGATGATGACAAAAACCAGGAGGGTAGCGACCGATCTTGCCGATGATGACAAGGGTCGAAAAGGGTAGATGGTCTTGCCGATGGTGACAAGAACCGGGTAGGTAGCGACCGATCTTGCCGATGATGACAAGGGTCGAAAAGGGTAGACGGTCTTGCCGATGATGGCAAAAACCGTTATAGGCAGCGACCGATCTTGCCGATGGTGACAAGGGTCGAAAGGGGTAGACGGTCTTGCCGATGGTGACAAGAACCGGATAGGGTAGTGACCGATCTTGCCGATGGTGACAAGGGTCGAAAGGGTAGATGGTCTTGCCGATGGTGACAAAAACCGGATAGGGTAGTGACCGATCTTGCCGATGGTGACAAGGGTCGAAAGGGTAGACGGTCTTGCCGATGGTGACAAAAACCGGATAGGGTAGTGACCGATCTTGCCGATGGTGACAAGGGTCGAAAGGGTAGACGGTCTTGACGATGGTGACAAAAACCGGATAGAGTAGTGACCGATCTTGCCGATGGTGACAAGGGTCGAAAGGGTAGACGGTCTTGCCGATGGTGACAAAAACCGGATAGGGTAGTGACCGATCTTGCCGATGGTGACAAGGGTCGAAAGGGTAGACGGTCTTGCCGATGGTGACAAAAACCGGATAGGGTAGTGACCGATCTTGCCGATGGTGACAAGGGTCGAAAGGGTAGACGGTCTTGCCGATGGTGACAAAAACCGGATAGGGTAGTGACCGATCTTGCCGATGGTGACAAGGGTCGAAAGGGTAGACGGTCTTGCCGATGGTGACAAAAACCGGATAGGGTAGTGACCGATCTTGCCGATGGTGACAAGGGTCGAAAGGGTAGACACTGGACGTGTATAAGTGGGATATCGGATGAAGATCCTCGTCACGACCTTGAAAGTGGCCTTTCGGATGGAGGATGGTTCATCACTATTCATCATTCTTTTTTCTTTTTATTCACATTACCGGCCTAAGTGCCCTTTCGGGTTTTCACCGAGACCAGCCCCCTCTTGCTTTTGCCCACGCGCCCTTTCGGGTTTTCACGTGGCGGGGTACCCGATTTTGCCTGCGACGCCCTTTCGGGTTTTCGCCCCAGCTGGGTTATAGCCATTTTTGCACTTGTCCCGATAGAGGAGCAAGTCTGGCGGGGTATCTCTATTTTTAACCCCTTTTTTATTTTATTATTTTTTTGAGTTCGAGGTGCAGAAGAGCTGGACCGCGAGAGTGTTGATCGGCCTTGTTGATGATGACAAGGCTCGGATTTTGGTTCATTTCGTCGACACTGGCTAGATGTCGAAGCAAAGGATATGGTTTGTTAACAAGGATGTAAGATCCGAGTCAAAGATGAAGATCGACCGATCTCGCCGATGATGACGAGGGTCGACCACGGGTTTGTTCGTCGACATGAGATATTGCCAAAACAAGGATGGGGTTGTCAACAGGGACGTAGGGTCCAAGTTGAGGGTAGAGATCGACCGATCTCGCCGATGATGACGAGGGTCGAAAATGGTTTGTTCACGGATTACCGGCGAGACTTTGATGATTGTCCCTCTCGGGGTTTGTTAGGTGGAGAATAGGAGAGGGATTTGGAAATTACCACTTTACCGACTCAAGCGCCCTTTCGGGTTTTCGCCGAAGTCAGCCCCCTCTTGCTTTTGCCCACGCGCCCTTTCGGGTTTTCACGTGACGGGGTACCCGATTTTGCCTGCGACGCCCTTTCGGGTTTTCGCCACAGCTGGGTTATAGCCATTTTTGCACTCGTCCCGATAGAGGAGCAAGTCTGGCGGGGTATCTCTATTTTTTTTAACCCCATTTTTATTTTATTTATTATTATTTTTTTTATTATTTATTTGTTTATTTTTTTATTATTATTTTTTTTATTCGGAATGAGAGCCAAAGAAGGATAGCTTGATCAGGACGGAGTGTCGCTAACCAAGGAAAACGTAGCTCGATCAGGACGGAATGCCGCTGACCAAGGGCAGGGATAGCTTGATTAGGGCGGAATGCCACTAACCAAGATAAAGAAGGGTAGCTTGATTAGAGCGGAATGCCACTACCCAAGATAGGGTAGCTCGATTAGGGCGGAGTGCCACTAACCAAGGAAAAGTGTAGCTCGATTAGGGCGGAGTGCCGCTAACCGAGGAAAGGTAGCTTGATTAAGGCGGAATGCCGTTAACCAAGGAAAGGTAGCTTGATCAGGGCGGAATGCCGCTAATCAAGGAAAGGGTAGCTCTGTTAGGGCGGAATGCCACTAACCAAGATGAGGTAGCTCGATCAGGGTGGAGTGCCGCTAACCAAGATAAAGGGTAGCTCGATTAGGGCGGAATGCCACTGACCGAGACAGGGTAGCTTGATTAGGGCGGAGTGGCACTAACCAAGATAAAGTGTAGCTCCGTCCGATCACTCGGGGAGGGTTGGTTGCGCTGCGTGATACAGCTTAATATGTTTTCCATTGAGGGGAGAGAACTGGATGACTCCTTTGTGGTCCACCAGGACGTAGGCTCCTCCTTCATATACTCGGCGGACGATATACGGTCCGACCCAGTTTTCGACCAACTTCCCTTTGGGGTTAGAGGCCATTACTTCTCTTCTTTTGACCATTACCAGGTCTCCTTTCTTGAACTCTCGACCCTTGACTAACTTGTCAAAAGCGCGGGCCATGCGAGCTTGATAGAGTTGGATGTTTTGTTGCGCCAGGAGGCGTTTTCCTTCGAGCTCAGCGAGCTCTTCCAGTCTTCTTTCTGCATTGTCTTGCTCACCACTGACTAGTCCGTGCTGGATGGCAACTCGCAATGAGGGCACCTCAAGTTCGATCGGCACCACAGCTTCCGACCCATAGACGAGGGAGAAAGGTGAACAGCCGGTTGGGGTTTTATAGACGGTACGATAGGCCCAAAGTGCCTCGTACATCCTTTCTTCCCAATCTTTCTTATTAGACTTGACAGTCTTTGCCAGCAACGTGCATAAAGTCTTGTTAAAGGCTTCTGCTAATCCATTGGCTTGAGGGTTGTAGGGGGACGATGTCCTCCAGTCAATTTTGTATTTGTCGGCTAGCCGATAAATCTTCTGATTTCTGAAATGGCTGCCATTATCAGAGATGATTCGGCTGGGAATCCCGAACCGGAATATTACATTTTGTCGGAAGAACCTTGCAACTAGTTCTCCCGTCACATCTCTTAGTGCTACTGCCTCTGCCCATCTGGAAAAGTAGTCTGTAGCTGCTAAGATGTATTTGCACCCTGATGAAGATGCTGGTAGTGGCCCCACCACGTCCGTGCCCCACTGAGCAAACGGCCAACTTGGTAGAGTGGGATGTAGTGGCACTGGAGGTCTCCTCGCCATATTGGCATGTTCTTGACATTTCTGACAGGCTTTGGCAAACCTGCAGCAGTCATTGAATATAGTGGGCCAATAATAGCCCAATTTCTTTATTTCTATCTTCATTTTCGGACCGGCCTGGTGTGCTCCAGCCGATCCTGCATGAACTTCTTGCATTACTTGTTCCGCTTCTGCTGACGACAAGCAACGGAGTAGGATTTTCCTTCGGGCGTCTGCCATAATCCGGAACAAAGTTCCGCTTCTCATCTCGTAAGAATCCTTGATCCTTAGGAGCTTCATTCTCTGTTCTTTTTCTTTTGGAAGTTGCTGGTGTTGAAACCAGCGTAGAAGATGTCCCCGCCAATCGGGTTGCTGGACCCTTTCAGCGACTGCTACCTCTATCTCCCGTTCGTCGGCCAGATCCTCTGTTACACTGGGGACCTGTCGGCGGTTGATTACTGTTATATTCAGGCTTATGTCTGGCGGGACTGCCAACGAACTAGCCAGCTTAGCGAGGGCGTCCGCCTGAGCATTTTGGCCTCGCTTGATGTGCTTGATGCTGATGAAGTAAAATCTTGACATCAGGCAAGTTGCCAACTGGTGATAGGGGATGAGTTCTTGTTTTCGCACTTCAAACTCTCCTTCCAGCTGTTTTATAGCTAGCATGGAGTCTCCAAATGCTTCCAGCATCTGAATTCCCATGGACAGAGCAATTTGTAACCCGATTATCAGGGCTTCATATTCTGCTTCATTGTTGGTGCATGGTTTATTTATGGAGCAGGATGTATGCACCACTTCTCCTTCTGGGGATTTCAGGACTATGCCTGCCCCTGCTCTGACTCTGACCGATCCAGTGGCAGAGGTGTCAATTCTAGAAGCGCCATCAAAATATAGCTGCCACGGGGACGGCTGTACTTGAGCGGCTTCCAAAGTTTCATCTTCGGGGAGTTCTGGTTCCCACGGGCAGTTTCCGGGTACCGGATGCGCAGCAAAGAAGTCTGCGATAGCTTGACCTTTAATGGCCTTGCGCGGGACGTAGGAGATATCAAACTCCATAAGGATCACCGCCCATTTGCCCAGACGGCCTCTGAGTGCTGGCTGGGACATGATATATTTCAGGGGATCCTCCTTGGATACCAAGCTGATTTCATGCGACAACATATAGTGTCGGAGTTTCTTAACTGCGAAGACTAGTGCCAAGCAAATCTTCTCAATGTAAGTATATTTCTCTTCAGTTCTGATCAGTCTCCGACTGAGATAGTAGAGGGCTTGCTCTTTTCCTTCTTCATTATTCTGGGCCAGCATTGCCCCCAGAGAATCATGTGTAGCTGCTATATACAGTATCAATGGCCGTCCTTTCACCGGTGCACCCAATACTGGAGGAGTCTTCAGATAGTCTTTTAGCTTGTCAAAGGCTGTCTGGCAATCTTCATCCCAATAAAAGGGAACATCTTTCATCATCAACTTGTGAAACGGCTGGCATCGCCCCGACAAATTGGAAATGAACCGCCGGATGTAAGCCAAGCGGCCCTGTAGTGATCTCAGCTCGGAGATGTTCCTTGGTGGAGGTAACCCCTGGATTGCCTTGATCTTTGCGGGGTCTATCTCAATCCCCCGATATCGGACGACGAAGCCCAAGAATTTTCTGCTCGACACTCCGAACGCACATTTCATAGGATTCATTTTTAGCTCATGCTGCCTCAGCCTCTGAAAAACAATCCGGAGGTCTTGCAGGTGATCTTCTTTTCTTCTGGTTTTGACCACCAGGTCATCTATGTAGCACTCAACCTTGTGGTAGAGCAATTCATCAAAGATTTTGGTCATTGCGCGCTGATAGGTTGCGCCAGCATTCTTCAGTCCGAATGGCATTCTCTTGTAATGGTAAATGCCTTTAGGAGTTCGGAAAGCAGTATGGACCCGGTCATGCTCCGCAATCCAAATCTGATTGTAGCCGGACGACCCATCCATGAATGACAGGGCCTCATGGCCGGTTGTAGCATCGATCATGACCTCGGCTATTGGCACCGGAAAGTCATCCTTAGGGCAAGCTTTATTTAGATCCCGGAAGTCAACACAGATCCGGATCTGTCCATTCTTCTTTTTCACAGGGACGATATTCGCCAGCCATGTGGTGTACTGATTTTCTTCAACAAATCCCACATCGATAAGCTTGTCAACTTCAGCACAGATTCGGGTGATGAGCTCCGGCCTCATACGCCGCGGCGGTTGCTTCACCGGCTCGGCTTCAGGGTTGATTGCCAGCTCATGTTGTGAGACGGCGGGACTTAGACCCGGCATCTCTTTATAAGTCCAGGCGAAGCAATCCCGATATTCTAGCAGCAGTTGGATGTACAGCTCCCGTTCTTCTGGAGATAGTTGGGCACTGAGGAAGGTGGGCCTAGGGTCCTCCTCATCTCCCAAGTTGACTTCTATTAGTTCATCGACTGTGGCTTGGCCTCCGTCTTCTATTTCCGGAGGTGCCGGTTGGAGGTCGACGAAGTCTGGAATACCATCTTGAGGGTCGAGCACTTCGACTTCCTCGTCGGACATTGCCAGAGCTTCATGAGGCATCTTGTTTTCATATGCCAGCGGCCGTGTAGACCGTTCCATTAGCAAATCCATTATCGCTGCAGCTCCCAAAGGTGAGAGAATAGCTTCAGTGTTCGTAGATGGGGTTGCAGCCATGGCGGGCCGGTAGTTGTTTGCTGTTGGGCTCGGACAGCATATTGGTCTTGTAGCAGAAGTTGAGGAAGTCTCGTCTTCTGGGGTAGTTACATCTTCTTCAGAAGTGTCTTTTTCTTTCCCGGTAACCGGTTCCCCTTGATTGGAGTTGTCCCAGGCTTCCCCGATTGGCAGAAAGGGTGTTGAAATTGTGATTAGTGGAGCCCCTGTAGAGGGAGAGACTCCTGCTTCTTGAATGTCTTCGGCTTCGCTGCTGCTAGCCGTATCAAATTTGGCTTGAAGGGCTGCTTCTTCAGGATGGACCTGCTCCCAGCACCGACAGGGAACCAGGGCCTCCATTGGTTGATTCCTGGATGAAGCCAATTCAGCATGCTCGGCTTCCACCGGATATTCATCAAAGGTTGCCCCCAGAGGGCTATCTTCGGTGGGACAAAAGGCGGAGATAGTATCCACCTCATACCGCCCGCTATAATAGTATTCCTCCAGGGTGAAGCCCAGCCCTGGATGTTGAGAGACACGTCTCATTTCTTTGTCCAGATTTGCAGGATACCACATTTTCTGGAAAGCTTCTTTGCGCTTCTGAGGCTGATCAGGAGGGATGTGTTGCTTTTGGAACATTCTTGCCATCCTATCAGTTGTAAATGCCAGACCTTGGACAGGGACCGGCGGGTTGCTTATGTCTTCGGGGAGGCTGCAGTCTGTGTCTTCCCGGGTAGGATGTTCCTTGGCTGTATAGAACAGGCTGCTAGGTCCATCTTCTTGTGTCACCTCCCAGATTTTGAAAGGTTCGACAGTAGTGTCGTCGAGGCCGAGGACTGGTTTGGTGAGGCCAGCTGGGACTCCGACACACTTGTGCTGTTGACTAATCAACACTTCTTTAACTTTGGGATATAATGCTGGGGGTGTCGCCCTTCCGACATTTCCAGAAGCTGTGATGTGGGAGACCGTCTTCGGCTTGACATATCCGCGTGGCGGTGGTGGATACCAACCGTCACGCGATTTGTTCCTTGATGTTTCTGCGGATATCTTGGCTTCCGAAACCTTTCGGGGAGACCCCGTGTACAAGTTGGCGTCTGCCAAGTGGCATTCAAATACCTCAAATGGGTGGAGATCGGCAAATATCCTCTCCTCCTTCCCTTGGAGACTGTATTTGATACATTGATGGAGCGTGGAGGGCACCACCATATTTTCATGCAGCCATGGACGGCCGAGTAGTGCTTTATAGGAGGTGCGAGAGTCGATGACGTGAAACTGCACCGTTGTAGTGAAATCCGCCAAGGTTAGCGTGAACTCTGCCACTCCCATAGACACTTCACATTTTTGGTTGAAGCCAGCGATACGCATATCCCCGACCTTTTCGAGATGCACATTGAAGTGGTGCCTCTCATATATTCTGTAGGGCAGAATGTTGACTGCTGCACCTGGGTCGACCAGGATCCGGTTCAGCTCTCTCCCATTCAGGTGCCCCTTTAGGTACAGTGGCCTGTTGTGGCTAGCAGTGGGTAGCAGCATGTCTTCGGGAGAGAAGGTCATACTGGCTTCAGGCACGGCTTCAGCTATGCAGGCTTCAAAATGAGCAGGCGTCTGCAGAGCAGTAATGATTGCCTGTCGGGTTTCTTCACTCAAGGAAAGAATTTCCCAGATTGTAAATCGAGCGGGGAGCTTCTTGAGCAGCTTCATTATTCGGCTCCCGGCTCGGACATTGGAGAGCTTCATCTCCTCAATCCACCGATGCTTCGGTAGGTTTTGATTTGTGGGTCCAGACGGACCTGCTTCATCTTCCTCGGACTCGGCACCCTTCTGGCTGGTACCGGCCTCTGGGCCTTCTTTATTTGTTGCCACGGGGTAAGTTCCATCTGCATTTGCATCCCCAGGGGATTGCACTAGCTGCAAGTGGATGGACCCGGGTGTAGGGTTAGCCTCTTGACAGGGCTGTTTCCCCTTTGACATCTTCATAAATTCAAGAAATGAGGGGACAGCCTTGCCCCCGCTCTTGTTGTATAGACCGGACGGAGGAGGGATTTGAACTCCCTTGACCTCTGGCGGAGGTGTCTTGTAGGGTTGTTCCCCTCTGAACACAATATTGTGGTTTGGTGGGGGTTGGCGCCCCCATTTTCGGCCTGACCGCGTGGCATGTGCAGCAGTGGCGGCCTCGATCTTGCTTTCCCCAGTGTGGGGTGTAAAGCATATTTCTTCTTCTTCCTCTTCCCCGGGTAGGTTGAAGAGGGCTGATAGTGTATTACAGGAGACAACCTGTGCTTTATTGGCGTCAACGGCCTTTCTTTTCTTCTTCTTTTGCTTCTTTTTCCTTTTTGCTTCTGCGGGCACCTGCCCCCAGAATAGACTGCTCGCTTCAGGGGGTGCTGCTTCAGCTTCCTCCGTCTGCTTGAGTGAGAGTTGCTCCAGCTCCTGCCATGGGACGTAGTCCCGTACGAGCAGGGGTTTCAATTCGGGCTGTACATATTCATCTAGCCCTTCAATCAGGTGTTGCAGTCGAAGGACCCCGGGGTTGGTTTCCTTGACCACTGGCAGGGGAGTCTGTCTCCTTCTGTTGGGTGCATGTATTCTGATAGCTGCAGATGGAGTAATCCACGTAGGCGCTATCACTGGCGGAGCAGGCCGGGGCGTGACGCCACGGATATGTGCCCCCTCTTTCGGGCAGGGTGCCCTCTTCTTATTGTGCTTCACAGGGACGGGCTGCCACCCTTGCTGTTCTTTCACGGACTCCAGGAAATGGATTTCGTAGGTGCTCCGTGTGCTTGCTTCAGAGATCTCCTCAGGTAGTGCCTGGTAGAGGGAGACCATGTTGACTGTCGCCCTTCTGGGAGGAGCTTCATGTGGCTGAGGAGGGTCTACTTTGTATCCTCCCAGCTCTATTTCATTCTTCTTCACCATCCCCTCGATGACGTCTTTGAAAACATAGCAGTCTTCGATTGAATGTCCCAACATTTGGTGGTAGGGGCAGAATCTCGGACTGTCTTTTCTTTTCAGGTCTTCTGGTCTCCTTGGCTCGGGCAGAGTGACCATGTCATATTCCGTTACCCAGTCGAACAGGATGCGAGTTTTATCCTTAGGAAAGGAATAAACCTTCTTCATTTTGTCCCTCAGCGAAGGACCTTCTTTGTCATCTGGAGCTTTTGCAGGTTGCGGGGGAGCCGCTTTCTTGCCTTTCTCCTTTTGTTGTTCGAATGCCTTGATATCAAGCGCATTCGCTTCTTTGGGTGTGGGGCGCCGCTCCGCAGTCTTGCCTTTCTGGGCTGTGCTGGCAGCTAATGCCGGGGCAGGTTTGGCTAGGAAAGCCTCCACCTCGGCCACCACATTATTCAGCCGGTCAAACGACCGTATTTCCATCCCAATCATCTTCTCAAGGACCTCTCTCCTGAGATTTTGTTTGCATATTTGTACAGCGTCCTCCTGATGCGGGGGCCGCTTGCATCTCATTCCGAGGTTCCTCCACCTCGTAATATAGTCAAGGGCTGTCTCATCTGCCCTCTGTTTTGTCGAGTAGAGTTCGGCCACTGTGACCTCCCTCTCTGTGACATGAAATCTTTCTCTGAACTTCCTCTGCATATCTGACCAGTCATTAATTGACCCGGCCGAGAGGCTGGAGTACCATTCAAATGCGAGTCCCGTCAGCGAGGACCCGAAGAATTTCAGCAGATATGACTCGTCGGCGGCAAGATCACCCATGACGGTCATATAATATGCAATATGTTCTTTAGGGGAACCTTTCCCTTTGAATTTGTCAAATTTGGGCGGCTTGTTGACTCCCGGGGGAAGTCGTCTGGCTGCATGATGTTGCGGGTAGGGCACCCGATAGGCATCGAATGCGACATAGTCGCCTTCACTTTTCTCTGCGAGCTTCAGCTCGATCATCCTTTCCACCATCATCCGGTTCACGACCATGGGGTCGACTGGCTCCGGATAGAAGTGTGCTGGCTGCAGGTAGGGGGTGACCAGGGTGGTCGCCTGTGGAGGACGTAGCAGTGGGGGTGTTGGGTGCACCTGGGGAAGCACCGGAGGTAGCAGCGGCTGAGGCTGTGGCGGCCGCTGTTGTGCTGTCGTCACAGTTGGCTCTGACGGCTGAGGCAGTATATAGGGCGGTGGAGGGTCGTCTCGACGAGCCGCTCCCCGGGATGATTCACCTTGGACTTCGGGTGGTTTGGAGGCTGATGAGTGTTCAGTTTTCTCCATCAGTTGTTTCTTCAGGGAGTCTATTTCCCGTTGATATCTTTGCAGCAGCATCAAGACTGATGGGTCTATAGCGGTGGGGACACCTTCTGTCGTTTCCCCGGACGTACCCTCGGGCAGGGTATCGAGGAGTACGTCGTCTTCTTCTTCCGTCGTTACCACATTAGCGGTCAAGACGGGGGCTTTGTCATCCCAGTGGAGGTATGACTGGGGCTGTTTCTCTTTCATCGCCGTCAGAAGCCCTCTTGCTGCTTCTGTCCTGCGGGTAGCTGGTCCCGGCCGTACGGCCAACTGAGCCAGTTCTTGGGAGTCTTCAGGAAGCTTCCCATATCGGCTGGACACGCCAGCCATGTTGCAAGTGAAAACCTGCATCCTCCTTCTTTGTCGATGGACCCTCCGCCTTGCTTGTTGCGGGAAGGTCAGCCTCTCGAACACAGAAATTCTTCTTCTTTCTTCCCGCTCGGGGAAGGTTTCATCGGCTTTGATCTCAGAGCCGTCATTGTGTCCGTTGTCATCGACCGACGACATCCTCATTATATCCTCCATTTCTTCTTCATCTGCCGTTGATGGGCAGTAATTTTCTTCAGTGGCGACTGTCTGCATCAGCCGCTGCTGTCCGAGTGAGGTGTTACCCAATCCTCGGAAATAGCTTCTGACCAGGCAGGCCATTTCTTCTTGACCCCGTTCTTGATGTAGCACGGGGGAGAGTGGTCGACCTCCAGCAGGAGGGACATAGGCCAGTCGAGCTCTGTCGGCTGGATATTGGAATTTGCGTCCCGCAGCAGGGACGTTGGCTTGACGGGCCGCAGCCCGGAAATTTCCGTGGCGCGGAGGATCCGCAACCACCTCCTCTTCTTCCTTCGGGGGCAGACCCCTGTTTCTTCTTACTTCTGCCACTTCGTCGACAAGACGGCGGCAGATGAGTGTAGATTGGTAAGCAGGTCGGGTCCGCTTGGGAACCCACACTTGTCTAAATCTCTTCGGCTTGAACGCCGGGTTTCCTTGGCCATGGTGGCCGGCTTCTTCTATTTCTGCCCTCCTTCCAGCGAGAGCTTGATAGTTGTTGTAGACAGGGACGTTTGGGATGACGCGATCTGGGGTCACCCGTGCCGTGCGCCCGTTGAGGAAGACACGCATACCTCCCACCAGCATTGATTTTCCGGACTGAGAGACAGTTCCGGTGATCACGGCAGTGTTCTTGCGAGCCTGGCGACGCTGACGTCCTCCAGGGGGCTTGTTGATATCAGTGGGATGCATCACCCGTACAAGGTGGTGCACCAGGCAGCTAGCGGCCGGAACCGGGTTCTTGAGCGAATCACCGCGGCAGGGGGCCTTCAGAGGCTCCATTTCCTTCACATCTTCCTTGACGGGTTCCATGGCCTCGACTTCCAGCATGTCGACAAAGGCCAACCCCAAGAAGTTGGGGAAGCCCACAGCAGAAGGAAAGCTACCAAATTCCATGGGCACCGCCAGGTACCCTTGCGCGTGTCCGGCGACGATCGAAGGACCGAAGCCAACGCCGGTGATTCCGTGAGTTGTCATTGTTTACCTAAAAAGACAACACGGCGATAATCAGTAGCTTCTGGGAGGGCCTCGAAGCCCATTATCTCGGCAAAGAGATGAAAGGTGACACTGGTCCCACCGGGCGTGCCAGACTATGTTTCGCACATTTTATTGTTTTTCTTTCTCTTTTTGTTTTGCCTTTTCGTTCGCGCATCGATCGACCAATTAACTAACTTGTAGTCAACTGACTGATTGACGACGCGGGCGTGCCAGTCACATGCGTGACGATTCAATTGTGCGCTCATCCTGACCCATGTAGGGCGAATGTGAGGTTCGGTCGGGACCAGCAGTCCGCCATACCATAAAGGTTATGACGTTAATTACATCCCCCACGAGGAGGGAACACCTTTGATTAATTGCCGAGATATCGGGCTGTCGAAGCCGGAAAAGGGAACTACATGATGATTATTAGTTGAGGGACTTGCATCCCTCTGTGATTAGCATAAGAAATCATCCCATGAGTGGGAAAGGGGTTAGAACGATGCGACGACACGATTCGGAACGAAACCGGTGCAGTGCGTGCGAAGACGGGGATCAAAACGCTTGAAACGGCGCCCTGAAACGTAGGTAAAAGGTTTAAAACGGCGCCAGAACCGTAGGTAAAGGGGGCAGGCCGTTAAAACGGCGTGGGGAGCTGGGGCGCGCCGGGAAGGGCGCGCCGGAAAGGGCGCGCCGGGAAGAGCGCGCCGGGAAGGCCGCGCCGGGAAGGGCGCGCCGTTTAAAGCGTGATCGCGCACGAACGCGTCGAATTAACCCGATTTCAAGGAGGCAGGTGCCTCGTTGGTTTATTCATAGATTTATTAAGATTTTGGATGGTTTTGAGAATTTTATTAAGTTGATTATTCATCGGAATCGGTGCCGAGTCATGGGCTCACGTGAGGCGATTGTTCCGAGCTTAACTCGTTCGAGCCGAAATTTCGGCAGCATCTCCCCATCCCAAAGGATGGTCGGGGAGACGCAGGGAGTACTCACGTGGCGGAGTAAACCCCTAAAGAGCCGGGTGGCACAACGGCGGCCGGCAGACCCGAACGGATAGGAAGACCCCGAGGGCTAGCCTGCTAGGGGTACCGAGTCCGTGGGTAATGGTGAGTGAATGAAGTGACTCGATGTGGGAGCGAAAACCCCGAGGGCTAGCCTACGAGGGGTACGCGACCCGAGCCACCACAACACTCGAAACGGGACGACCGAGTAGAGAAGGGAACCCCGAGGGCCAGCCTACGAGGGGCACACGCGTCTCACGGCCACCACAAAGTCCATTAAGGACTGTGGATTTATGGTGTTGGGATTACCCCCAATTTCTGTGTGCTCACTGGCCCTCGAAGATCCATTACTGCCAAATAGATCCCTCGAGCCGGGAGGTCAAGATAAAAGAATCAAGGGGGATGTTCCCCTCTCCCCAGTCACCGAATCTCCTTAAAAGGACGGTAACACTACGCGGAGCAACTCACACTCAGTTGGCAAACTGATCATGATACGTACAGCTATATATATATATATATATATATATATATATATATATATATCTATATGTGCATAGAGGGATTAGCAAGTTAACAGAGCGATCACCGAGCTAACGCTCGGAGAACAACGATGCGGAGAAACCAAACATCAAGCTTATAGGGACAGCCTTACCTCCTTCTGTTTATGATCAAAAACAGGAGGGAGGGGCAAACGGACAGGCCCAGGGTCGACCAGTAAGACATACATGCGCATATCTCTGACGGAGAAACCTTCGACATTCCATGAAAGGAAAAGCCCCAGGGAGAGGGGAAATTACTGTAGCCCATGATGTACCAGGGCGTATCCGGCATCGGAGAAGACGGGTACGGAGTTCGTTCGCGCCATGAAACAGGTAAACATGTAAACAGAGAGTAAAGGAAGCAGATGGGAGAGATGACCCCGACGCCGGGCATGCTCACATCCATCCGTTTGGTGCACAGATCATCGGAGAGATGTGCACATGCGCACATCACCCTCCACGGTGCCGTATCAATGGCCACAGAAAACAAATTCAAGGAGGAAGAGGAGGCAGCGATGCAGAGGTAGAGTAAGGCCATTAGACTCTTTAACCCACTGACATAAACATTCATTCATTCCACGGTAAACAGACAAAATGCATACAAGCATATTCCGACGCCGGCGTTGTCGCACGGTCGCCGTTTTACATTAACAGAGGAAGCTCATTCCGAACGAAGAGAAAGGGGCAGAAATAACGGTGGGAGAAGGGGGAGGAAAGGCTCGTATCATCGCCCCTCCCCCCGTCTCACTTACATTCTATCAGGGAAAATCCAAAAGAGAAAAGAAGAGGGTCGCCGGGAGAAATCGCGGGGCAACCCACCTAAGCAAATGAGAAAACAGGTGGCCTCCTTCGACTTCGGGGAGCTCGGATGGAGCAGGGTGGCGGCCGCCGAGAGGTTCGGACGGGAGCTTCTGCAGATAGACGAAAACCCTCCAACCCTTCTCTCTGGACTCCTCCTCTTTCTTTCTAATTCTCTCTTTTTTTTCTTTCAAATCCGCCTCTTCTCCCGATCGGATCTCTCTTCATCTTCTTCTCGACAGGCTATATATAGCCTTGGGTTAAAACGGCGCCCCAGGAAGAAGCGCGCCGGGTTGACGGCGCCGGGGAAGGGCCCTATTTGGTCTTTGCGCGCCGGATAGACGGCGCCGGGGAAGGCCCCCATTTGGTCTTTGCGCGCCGGATAGACGGCGCCGGGGAAGGCCCCCATTTGATCTTGACGTGCCGGTTTGATGGCGCCGTTTTAACTTGCTCACTTGGTGTGTAGTCCGGCGGACCCGGAGATGATTCCGGAAGCTTCCGTCCACTGTCCATCTCACCCCGGCCATTAAAGGGCCCTGACGGGGTGTTCACGAAGCTCTTGATAGGACGAATGGCCTTAAATAAGGCTTCGTGTGTGTCCGGTCCGAGCACACGGGTGTCCTACTGACATAGTCCTCGGCACTGTGATTTGGGCTTCTGGCAGAGACGAACTCGGGCTCGAAGCTTCCTTGCAGGATGATGTTACATCCCGGACAGTTCCACCTTGAATCGGTGATCAATCGGCCACTAGCAGGCCCACTATGGCAAGAAGCCGAATCCGTGCCGGATAATCGGGGTCTTCTGCTGACAGGATCTTCGGCCCCTTGTCACGGACGGCCGAGGACATTCTTCCTCCTTAGGAGAGTCATTGGGTAGACCGTCGTCCTTGGTCGGGCGACGGATGTGGGGTAGCGGCATGATGAGGTCGATGCCGGATCATTGGGCAGGCTTGATCGCGCTGCCGGTTGGTTGCGGGTTTACTTCGGCTCTCCTGAGGTAAAGTCCCCGACGTTCCCTTTGAGGTGGCTCGGGGCTTTGTCAGCTTGAGGGGTCCTCTTGATAAGTTGATTTTTATCGGCTTCTGTGCTTCAGTGGGCCGTATCATTCATCCTTGCGGCTTGGTTGCCAGAGGATCATATTTTGAGTGCCAACATGTCCGCATCTAGAGTCCGAGGTCCATACCACGTAGAGTCGGTCCCCGTGTCCGTCCCGCATCACCCTCCGGTTGGCAGGAAGAGGGGAGGTTGTTCCCCTGGTCAAGCTGTGTGGCAGCACCTTGTTCGCAGACTGAGTCTGCAGGTTTCTAGCGTGTGCTAGTGGAAGCCTCACTCCGGTTGGGAGTGAGGGGTGGATGTAGGTCTTGGTGACCGAACCACCTAAAAATCTACTGTGCAGTGGTTTTACTTTGTGTGTTTGTTCCTTGCCTTCTACCTCCCATTCACAGGTTGTGCATGCTTGGTTAGTTGTGTTATCTTGGGAGTAAATTTTGAGCATTATATTCTGCTAAGTGTGTTTGGTTTATTTAGCTCTGCCTGCGTTTCTGGTGTGATCAGATGGCTGCATTGTTGCAGTCTAACTGTTTGATCAATTGTTGAATTATCATCTCATCTTGGAAAGCTCATTAGTTTTTATTCCGCATATCTGAGCTTTAGAGATTTTATTTGGGCATAAGTTTTGAAGGGGATACATTCACCCCCCCTCTATATCCGGACTTAGCACCTTAACAATTGGTATCAGAGCGGTGTCTGCTTAGAAGGTCCATCGACCTGCAGATCCGATCTTGCAGTCTTAGGTGCTAATTTGCTTTTGGTGCATCAATATTCCTGTTGCTTTATATCTGATCTGTTTTCATGGGTGAACCACCAGTTTTCAACGGTTCCAATTTTAGTATATGGTCTGCTAGTCTGAAAAATTATGCTAAATCTGTTAATCCAGACCTGTGGAAAGTGATTTCACACGGTCCTCATGAACTACCAAAGAAAAAGTCCAAATGGACTGACAGTCACAAATTAATGCATGAAGAGAATCAGATAGCTATAAATCTAATGAAGGCAGCTACTGATAGAGCTTTTCATTCATGTTTCTTTGATTGCAGTTCTGCTAAAGATATTCTGGACATGCTGAAGCGAACTCAGATAAGAAATGAGGACAGCTGCATGATGGCTAACAGAAATAATCAAGGTAGCAGTCAAGATGAAGATGATGATGATGATGAGGTAAATCCCTTTGAAAACTATACTTTAGATGATTGGGAAAATTCATATTCTGAGCTACTTGAATCTCATGAATTGTTAAGAAAACAGTATAAAAAATTGAAGAATGGTACTGTGTCAGTTAGTTCAAGTTCTCCATGTAGAAATTGTGTTGAATTGAAAAATGTTCATGACGCCTGTATGTCTGATTTTCAAATGTTGAAGAAACAAATTTCATTATTGAAAACTGAGAATCAAGATCATATAAATGTGATATCTGAACTCAAAGAAAAATTCAAGTCAGATAATGATAATCAGACTCTTGTTAACTATCATGACCAGTATAAAAAATTGCTGAAAAACTTTGAAAGTGTGAACTCAGATTTAAACAAGCTAAAATCTGAAAATGATTTTCTAAGAAAATATGTTAATGAAAATGATGAAAATTTTGAGAAACTTGAGCAGGAGAAGAACTTGTTTGCTGAAAAATTCAATGCCATAAAATCTGTAAATATAGAATTACAGAAAGATCTGGAGAAACAGCAAAAAGAATTAAAGGAATTTGAGGCTGAAAGAAAACTTGGAGTTAACTCAGATGATCAGACTCTAATAAATGAGTTAATTCAGAATGACAAGCTTAAGGAAGAAAATGAGAAGTTAAAAATGTTGAACTCCACTATCTATGAGATACTTCTAGCCTTAGAAAGAGGAAAAACTGTTTGCATTGAAGATTCTGATAAACTGAGCAATCTGAAAATGAAATTGAGAAATATAAAACTGCTAACAAAGTTTTGAATAAGTTATGAATTGCAGTGAGCAAGAGATTGCCAGTTATTAGTTACACATTTCCTTACTAGAAAATGAAATTCAAGATCTGAAAACATCTCTGTCAAAGTTTGTGAGTGGACAAGAGAATCTGGACAGGTTGTTAGGAGTTAAGTCAATATTCAAAAGGAAGGGTTAGGCTACAACAATGTCAATAAAAAGGTTTTCAAAAATAAGCTAATGACATCTTTTATCAAAGCATCAGATGTAGCCACCACCTCAGAAAATAAACAACCAAATATTCAGAAGAATCAGAAACAAACTGGAAAAATGGAAAAGGTCAGTCATGTGAAGAAAGGAGTGAATCACATTGAAAAAATGCATGCTGTACATCACTCGAACTTTCCAGCCACCAAGAAAAAGACTGATTTTAAATATGTTGAGAAAGTTCAATCTGTGCTTGACATGAATACACATACACATGCACATAAAAACAAGAATTCATGTCATTACTGTGGTAGGGTTGGCCACATTATGGATAATTGCTTCATTCTGAAACAAGACAACAAAAAGCATGCTAGAAACATGTCTCTGCTCAGAACAAAAAGAAAACTGAATGCTATCACTGTGGCAAATTGGGCCACAGGGCCATTGAATGCTAGCATGCTCAGGGTAGACAATTCAATTCTAAAACTGTTAAACTCCCTGCAAATGGAAATGCTTTTGGAAGAAATGTTTTTAGAGGCAAGCACAATGAGTGCTTCAAATGTGGGAAGTATGGCCACACAGTCAAGGACTGTTGGCACATTCAGAAGAATTCTTTTAACCCCCATGTTATCAAATTCTCTGCCAGAAAATTTGTGAGCTTTTCATGCTATAACTGCGGGAAGCTAGGCCATAGAGCTGCTGAATGTTGGCTGGCCAGTTTTAGTAAACAGAATTTTAATTCTGTCAACAACAAAAAGTTTCATGCATATGCACATGGATTTCATGCTAACAAGAATGTGCATAGATCAAATCTGAAACATGATGCATCTTACTATCATTATAGTAAACAGAACTCTCTCTCTGCCAATAAACTTCATGACAACAGTAATGTGTATAAGAAGAATTTGAAATCTGCTAATTCATGCCATTACTGTGGACAAATTGGTCATTCAATGAATAATTTCTACTTGATGAAATCTGATGACCAAGCAGCTAGAAAATTGTTTAGAAAACCTGCTACGAATGTCATTATCAATTCAGGACCCAAGACCTCTTGGGTACCTGTTTGTGCAAAATAACTTTACTTTGCAGGTGTGCCTTGGAATGGAATAAAAAGGGGTATTAATCCAAGGCACTCAAGAATGAAAACCCCTTCTGAACTTTTCAGGTAAATTCTCTGCATTTCCTGTTTTGAAACTCATTGCATATCTGGTTTGATGTGTTCTTGCATATCTGTCATCTTTTGAACACTATGAGCATTCGTGTCTCTTAATGCTCATATGAATTGGCTGTTTAGATATTGAAATGAGAATAAACTTGCAATTTCTGAAAATCTGAACTGCATATGTATGTTGTTTGAAATCTGACTATTGCATTCTGAAAAATTTGATGAGCTGAAATTTATCCATGCATGCTGCCCATGTTGAATTATCATGATTGACCTCAATGGTATATCAAATGGTAAGCTACCAAAAGGCAGGGAAATCTGTCTGGAGGTTCTTACTATGTGAGAGGTGCTCTTTTAGACCAAGTACTCCGTTTAGTACCATGGGTCACTTTACTGGATAGGACAGTCTGAATGTGCACAAGTCACAATATCATTTGGAATCATATGTTCAGTTTTCAGTGCAAACATTGCATGTTTTCAGGTGGAGTAAATGGCATATCTTTGCATAGCATTCAATGTTGAGTCTTTGCATGTTTTTACATACATATGGTTAATTGCATTGCATTTCCATAATTTGAAAAATGCCAAAAAGTTTGTTTGAATGTATATTTTCAGGGGGAGTCAATGCATTGCATATAGGGTGTCAAATGCATACATTTGTCAAAATTCATTGCATATCCTTTCTTATTCATTTGGTTGACAAACCTCGATCATACTCTGAAAAACAATCACTGGGCTTCAAAATCTCTCTTATCAATTGGTATCATGAAGATTTCAATGGGACTATCTCGATCATAAATCTGAAAACACTTGAACTATGAATCTTCTATTATACATTTTTATGAATGTCTGAAATAACTCATGTGGTTTAAGTTTAATGTTCATGGAGTTTGACTTTAAAATCTCTTAAAAATATCTGAAGCATGTTTAATAAACCTTAACCATCTATTGCATGTTGTGTCTTGTAAAATCTTCTGAAATCTGCATTATTGAATTCGTGGCTTTAATTGGTTAAGTACATGAAATTATTATTGACTTGAAGCAAATGAATTTATCTGAAATGTCTAAAGGGTAAAGAGTTGTCAGAGCAATGACTTTGGTCACTGAGAAACCATGTCCAAAGGACTGTGTCATGAGGTGCCTTAGTTAACTCTGCATAAAATTTATTGAAAATCAGGCAGAGCAATGGCATGCACACTGAGAAATACAACTCACTCATCAAGAAATGATTTGTAGTGTGTCATGATGTGTAAATGCTATCTCTGTTCATATATAGCATGACAATTAGTCACACTAAGTGCTTAGGGATATTGGCCTCTGATCAAGATGTATCCTCTAGTTACAAGGTGTGCACTGAACTAGAGTACTCGTAAAATTTGTAGCATGAAAAATTGTTGAACATATCTCAATGTCTGAATATTGATGCTAAAATCAAATTGCTACAACCCTAGATAAAATCATATGACTTCATAATTGCTTGATCTCAATACTAGTGCATGTAATTCTGAAAGAAGTCAATAGATTTGATTGTGTAAGAGAAAGGGAGATTAATCAAGATAAATATGAGGGCTTGGTTCATTTTTATTAAACCATGGTTTTAGATATCAATACAGAATTTTATTGATAAACTCTGCATATATTATGTTTAAACCATGCTGAACAATAAAGTTCATTCATAAGCCCTTATAATGGAAGACTTTGAAAACTTATGTTTTGGATTTATGAGATTGATATTTCTCTGAAAATCTGACTGAATTTCTTGTGATTGGAGCTTCTTTGAAAATCTACTATTTGAAACTCTTCTGCTCAATGTCATTGATTCATTGACCTGAACTTCTCCTTGTTATCCATCTCATAAGATTCCACTTATTAAGGGGGAGCTTTCATGTCATATGCATCATGCTGCATAGAAACTCTTAAAGGGGGAGAATTGTGTTCTTGCATTCATATTTTTAGGAGAAGCTCTTGCATGTTAGTATCTCCATCTGCATCTACATTCATATTGTTTATTGCAAGAGGGAGAAATTGACTGAATTTTTGAAACATGCTTCAACTTCTCAAACTATTTTCTTTTTGATGAAGTCAAAGGGGGAGAATAGTTTGTGTCATCAGCATTACTCAGTGTAGTGTTGCCATCATCAAAAAGGGGGAGATTGTTGTGCCCCTGTGGTTTTGATGATGGTTTTGATGATTGGTTTTGATGTGAGTTAATCACTGTGAGTCATCTTGCTATGTGAGTTATCATGCTGTTATTTAGTCATTTTGGTTTTGATGATGGTTTTGATGATTGGTTTTGATGTGAGTTAATCACTGTGAGTCATCTTGATGTGTGAGTTATCATGCTGTTATTCAGTCATTTTCTGATCATAATGCAGTCTTTCAAATGTTCAGTCATCTTGCTGCTCAGATGAGTTTAACAGATCTAAAGCATTACATATTTGATGTTCAGTCATGTTATCTGATGCATAAAGCATTCGTTACTTTACTCTGCTTGTGGATGTCTGCTTGTGGAAGTCTGCACAATTGCATTGAGCATACTGTCAGCACACTCGTTAAGCCATAAAGTCCATACATTTGTCTTCTCTTCAAAGTCAGTACATTGGCGTTGGGCATCCAAGTCTATACATCACTTTCTGCAAGCTTTACTTCAAGTTTGTACAGCCTACTGTCTTAATTTGCGTCTCATGCATCGTCTCTCAAGCATTCAAAGCCTATGCATTGAAGTCAAAGTCTGTACATCCACCATCTCTTTCAGCGTCTCATATTCGAAGTCCATACATTGGTCTTCATATTCAAAGTCTGCACATGGCTCATCGTCTCATGCATAGTCTGGACAGTGATGGGTCGACGCTCCCTTCTGATGGGTCGATGCACCCTTTGTTTTTCAAGTCCATACAACGACACTGAAGCTTGCATCTGAAGTCTATACATCCTTTCAAGGGGTCATGTCTATACATTCTCCCGTTCATTTCAGAGTCTACACATCGCCTTCCATCTTCCAAGTCTGTACACCCAGTTGAACCCCAAAGTCTACACATCGCCCTTCATCTTCCAAGTCCATACATTGATCTTCATATTCAAAGTATGTACATTGGTCTTCACCTGAAGTCCATACATTGGTTTTCATATTCCAAGTCTGTACATCCTCCGCCAAAGCCTTCAAAGTCTGTACAGCCATTCCTTGAAGATCAAGTCCATACAACGGCACTGTAGCTTGCTCAACTGAAGTCTATACATCCTTCAAGGCGCCAAGTCTGCACATCGCCTCATTTCTTCAGAGTCTATACATCCTTCAAGGAACCCCAAGTCTGTACAACGCTTCCATCTTCAAAGTCCAGACATAGTCTTCTGTTGAATTTGAAGTCTATACATCCGATGAACCTTTAAGTCTATACATCAGCCTTTGTCAATCGGTTTCCAAGTCTGTACATCGACTTCAAGCCTTCCAAGTATGTACAGCCCAAGTCTATACATCTGATTGCCTTTGCATTGCTCAAGTCTGTACAGCCCTCTCGTTGGCAAGTCTATACATCGATCTGTTTGAGCAAGTCTGTACAGCGGTTGCATTCATTGGAAGTCTATACATTGGCAGCACTGTGCAAGTCTATTCAATCCCAGCCTTTACCTACGTTCAGAACTTCAAGTCTATACAGTGGTAAAGTCTGCACATTCTGCTCTGAAGCTCGTCAAGTCTATACATTACTGAGCCATTCGTCAAGTCTCTACATTGGCTTTGGTTCTTCAAGTGTGTACACCCTTCAAGGGCCTCCAAGTGTATACATCGTCCACAGCACAACAGCCAAGGCATGTGCTTCACAAAGTCTATACAACGCTCAAAGTCTGTACAGCATGCTTCGTCGTTCAAGCTTTCAAAACTCTATACATCGTTGTTGAGCTAAAGTCTGTACAGCCGTTTCTTGTGCCAAAGTCTACACACTGTGAACTTCCAAGTCTGTACAGACTTTACCTTGTTCAAGTCTGTACATCGACCAGTTGTCTTTGGCATGTCTACACACTGGAAGCCCATACAGTCAACTGCTTTGCTTTGATCTGGTATGTACAGAGTTTATTTTGGCAAGTCCATACACTCATTCCCTTGGTATGTTAATGCATTTAACTGAAAGTCCATACACTGAGCTCGCATGAAGAACTTCAACTCTATACACTCTCCCAGTGTACACACTTACTCACTTAATGATTCTAAGTATATACATTGTGTTGCATTGCTTGAATTTCCTCAAGTCTATACACTGAGCTCGCATGAAGACTCAAAGTCTATACACTCACTCAGTGTTCACACTTGCTCATTTGCTGCTTATAAAGTCTATACATTGCATTTTTCAGTATGAGTTATTAAGTCTATACACTCGATTCCTTCATGCATTTCACAGAAGTCTAAACACTCCCTCCTGTTATGATAATGCATTCTTCAGCAAGTATATACACTGAGGTCGCATAAAGTCTTACAAGTCTATACACTCTCTCAGTGTACACACTTATTCATTGCTGCTTCTGAAGTATATACACTCGTGTTAAAAGCCTGAACTAACTAAGTAGATACATTCCTTTTGTCTTTGTCTGCATGTGATTTAGGCTAATCAAGGGCACGTGATCCGAGGGCTGACAGGAAGCTGACACGTGGCCAAATATCTTGGGCGGGAAATGTGGAACACACGCGCCCAGTGCTGCTCCTGCTCGAGCTGCTATATAAGAAAGACTCCGTTGTCTGAAGGAGGCTGATCGAAGTAGAAGGACTGAAGCAGAGAGCATAAGAAGAAGAAATAGAAGAAGAGTGAGCCAAAAAGAAGAAAAAAAGAAAGGGGCTGATCGGGACAGTGAGAAAAGAATCAGAGAAGCAGAAGAAGAAGAAGAAGCAGGAGAGTGAAGATAGAGAGTGAGAGCAGAGAAGAGAGAAAGAGAGCGCGAGTGAAGAAGAAAGAAGAAGAAAGAAGAAGAAGCAAGGAAGAGAGGAGAGAGCTCTATTGAAGATCAGTTCAGTCTGTTCGTGGATCAAATCCAGAACGACTATGCTCATTGAGAGCTACATTTTTTGTGTTTCATCTCCAGCTTTTGTTGCTGTGCTTTTTATGTTTTCTTATTTTTCCTTTTGATACTCTGGTTGCTATTGTTCTTCCGATCCTCTGGACTGAGGTCGGGTTCCTCTTGTAGACTCAGGAGAAGGGAGATCTGATCTCCGGTTCTGGGCTTGTGGGTTGCAAGTCCAGGGGTCCCTCCTGGTCTGGAGGAAGAGAGGTCCTCGACCTCTGGTTTGCTAGTGACTGGAAGTCACTGGTGGGTTCCCTCCTGATCTGGAGGAAGAGAGACTTCGGTCTCTGGTTTCCAAGTGGTTGGGAGTCACTTGGGGTGTCCCTCCGATTGGGAGGAAGAGGGGAGGTTGTTCCCCTGGTCAAGCTGTGTGGCAGCACCTTGTTCGCAGACTGAGTCTGCAGGTTTCTAGCGTGTGCTAGTGGAAGCCTCACTCCGGTTTGGAGTGAGGGGTGGATGTAGGTCTTGGTGACCGAACCACCTAAAAATCTACTGTGCAGTGGTTTTGCTTTGTGTGTTTGTTCCTTGCCTTCTATCTCCCATTCACAGGTTGTGCATGCTTGGTTAGTTGTGTTATCTTGGGAGTAAATTTTGAGCATTATATTCTGCTAAGTGTGTTTGGTTTGTTTAGCTCTGCCTGCGTTTCTGGTGTGATCAGGTGGCTGCATTGTTGCAGTCCAACTGTTTGATCAATTGTTGAATTATCATCTCATCTTAGAAAGCTCATTAGTTTTTATTCCGCATATCTGAGCTTTAGAGATTTTATTTGGGCATAAGTTTTGAAGGGGATACATTCACCCCCCCTCTGTATCCGGACTTGGCACCCTAACATGACGCCCCCTCTTAAGACCGTTATATCATGTGTTCTGTCAACCCTATGACAGAATACAACCTGCCAATCTTATTATGCTTAAAACCATGTTACCTAAGTTTTAAACCTAATCATGTGATTTTAAGGATATTTGATTATTCATGATAGGTATTGCATGTTTTGTCATCACTTCTACATAAGTTATGTTAAACCAAATTCTATAATTTTTTACTATAAAGCATGACTTTTTAACATTGTATTGACAGAGTTTTTATCATGATTTTCACATTGATTATACATATCTCTCTCTGTCAATAGAGTCAATTCTATACGTACATGGCACATATTCCGGTATGTTGTCATTAGTTCACACTTTGCACTATAGGAACACAATCTTGGACATGAGGACCTCTCTATTGGATATTCCTTCCAATAGACTAGGAAATCATTGTTTCAAGGCCTCCGTAATTCTCCGTGAGCCTGGGATTCCCACTAGGACGCCGATTTGATTGTACCAATGAAAGCCCATTAATTAGAACACTCTATCGTGGTTTTGATTCTTGAAATGTAACGGCTTTGAACTGGACCGTCAGGATCATGTAACGGCCCAGTGCCAGACCGTCACATTCCTCTGGGTCTATTTTTATCCTTCTGGACTCGGATCATTGTAACGACCTATTACTGGCGCGTTACATAGTGTAACGGCCCCGTAAGCGACCGTTACATAGCTTGCACTTGTTAACCCAAGGTTTGACCAAGAGTTGATATTCCAATGATTCTAGACAAACCTTGATGATCTAGAACTTGTCATATTACTTAAATTGATCTAATGGAAGTAAAGGAAAATATCGTTATGCTGTCGATTTATTTCTATGAGCATGACATTGTTTAAAGCCTATTTCTTGACTCCTACATTCTTATTTTGAAGCATTCATTCATTGATTTTAGTTATCATGGAATTATTGGAAGTGCTATATTCTTGGCCATACTTTACTGATATATTGCGTGGAAGTAGCTTAATTTATAACTGAAGATGCGATCGAGCACTGATTGTGTTCAAGGGCTCTATGCTAGTCCCCTCGGCTGATTGCCGGAAACATACTATTTTATAAACCATGGGGTATGATGTTACTGGCGTCGCATTGCGCAGGGAGTACTATTTCTATAAATAAGTGAATATCCACGGCACAACATGACATTCTTGCTTGATATTCCACAGAAATTCACGAAGCACTTGCTATTAAGCCTAAGATGCTAAAGTGAGGAATATGTGGCTTGCTAGTACATTCTCGATATATTCTTGTTCATGGAAGGCCAATATCATGTTCTTGTCATATTCTTGCTAGCTCATTCTTGATCACTCTATCTTACATGGTTATCTTATTTCTATTGATTTGATCACATGATTGATTCGCATTCGCATGATTTTACCTTATTTCTTTAGAACTAAAATGATAATCACTTTAATAATGCCTTCATGTTGATGCGAAGATACCTACTGGGCAAGTGTGCTCATTACCTATTTCTAATATTTTTCAGGAGATGAAAATAGTTCAAATTCGGATTCGGGTGATTCAAGTAGCGGGTCCGAGAGCGATTAAATGTTATTATGACAAGAGTGAAGACATAGGAAGTCTAAATTGTCTAGATTGAGTCAATGTAATTTTCCTATTTCTTGAGTCAATAAATTGAGAAGTAGAGGCTATTGTATTTAAAGATTGATCATTTATGAAATAAAGTTGGAGTTTGAATATTATTGTGCAATTGCATTTATTTGTGTGATTGTCTTGCGCTCTAATTGATTCTTGCTTGCAAGAGGCTTACCATGCCGGCTGTTTACGCTCCCCGAGCGAGTCTTCCGTTGTAATTAAAGGCTCGGGGCGTGACAGTTAAGTTGGTATCAGAGCCTAAGTCTCAGGACTTAAGGAAAAGAGTCATGTCATAGGATAAGTCCAAGGTTTAAGGACCCATACCTATGAACTAAGGAAGAAAATTTCCGTACCCATGTGAGAATTGGGTAGATCCCGGGATAAGGTAATTAATTAGCTTTAAGATTTGGTTTCATGAGAAATAACGAGTGTTATTTTTCTCTCTCAGGTTATGCATTGATTACCGGCGATTGAATCAACTTACAATCAAGAACAAGTATCCATTGCCGCGTATTGATGAGCTCTTCGATCAACTTTCGGGAGCAGAATATTTTTCTAAGATTGACCTAAGATCAGGTTATCATTAGCTTAGAATCAAAGAAGAGGACATTTATAAATCGGCTTTTTGAAGTCGTTATGGCCACTATGAATTCGTGGTAATGCCGTTTGGGTTAACTAATGCCCCAGCAGCATTCATGCAACTTATGAACAGTGTCTTCCAGCCATATTTAGATCAGTTCATCATCGTCTTCATCGATGATATCATGATATACTACAAGATAAAAGAAGAACATGAAGAACATCTAAGGATAGCCTTGCAAACACTTAGATAACACAAGCTATATGTCAAACTCAATAAGTGTGAATTCTGGCTCAAGGAAGTCTCATTCCTATGCCACATTATTTCAAAAGAAGGTATTGCTGTGGATCCTTCTAAGGTAAAAGCTGTCAGAGATTGGAGTCGACCAACGACTGTGTCTGAAGTTAGAAGCTTTTTGGGTCTAGCAGGTTATTATAGAAGATTCATAAAGGACTTTTCAAAGATCGCGGTTCCTTTAACTAGACTTACCAGAAAAGAAAATCCTTTTGTCTGGTCGAAGGACTGTGAAAAGAGTTTCCAAAGTCTTAAGAATCATCTTACAACAGCCCCTGTTTTGTCACTACCAATAGAGGGTGCTGGATTTGAAGTATATACGGATGCATTTGGAATTGGCTTAGGGTGTGTCCTTATGCAAGATGGAAAGGTGATTTGCTATTCTTCAAGATAATTGAAACGTCACGAAGAAAACTATCATGTATATGATTTAGAATTGGCAGCAGTTATCTTCGCCTTGAAGATTTGGCGTCATTATCTTTATGGAGAAAAGTTCACTGTCTATTCAGACCATAAGAGTTTGAAATATTTATTTTCTCAAAAAGAGCTTAACATGAGGCAGAGGAGATTGTTGGAATATCTTAAAGACTTTGATTTCGCTATTCAATATCACCCTGGCAAGACAAATGTTGTAGCAGATGCACTCAGCAGGAAACCAATGGGTATGTTATCAAGTCTCATGATTAGTATGACTAACATTGTTCCTCAATTTGCTCAATTGAATCTAGATGTTGACATTAAGGAAGATAATTGTTTCATGGCAAATATCCGAGCTCAACCAACATTGATTGAGGATTTGGCCAAGTTAAAAGAGGATGACCCAATTTTACTGGAAATTAAGGCCAATATTGAACAAAGACCGGATTTTTCTATATCCAAAGAGGGAAGAATGATATTCAAGTGCTGAATGTGTATACCCGATCATGAAGATACAAAGAAATTGATCTTAGAAGAAGCACATAGATCAAAGTATACCATTCATCCAGGAGGTACAAAAATGTATCAGGATCTCAAAAGAAACTTTTGGTGGCCCAATATGAAGAGGGAAGTATGATTGGGAGACTAGTGAATTTCCCGGTTGATTTAATTAAAGATATGTACGGCGGTGCTATTACTAGTGTTCAAACTATTGCTGGGGAGACTAGTGAATTTCCCGTTTCTATAGGTTTGTATCAAGGTTCTGCACTAAGTCCGTATCTCTTTGCCTTAGTTATGGATGAAGTAACTAAACAATTGCATGAGGATATCCCTTGGTGTTTGTTATTTGCAGACGATAATGAGAGTATTGATGCTCTAAATGCTAAGTTAGAGCGTTGGAGACTTGCCTTGGAGTCTAAAGGTTTTAAAATTAGTAGGAGTAAGTCAGAGTTTATGCACTGTAATTTTAGTAATAGGAGAGTGGTTCAGGAAGACATGATTCTAATTGATGGACATAACATTCCGAAGAGTAGTAGCTTTCGATATTTAGGGTCTATCATACAAGAGAATGGAGAGATTTATGATGACGTTACGTATAGGATTAAGGCAGGCTGGTTAAGATGGAGAAGTGCATCAGGTGTCCTTTGTGATCGTCGTATGCCTGTGAAACTCAAAGGGAGGTTTTATAGAACGGATGTGAGACCTTCTTTGTTATATGGTACCGAGCGTTGGACAGTATGAAAGGAACACATCCACAAAATGTGTGTAGCAGAGATGAGGATGTTGAGATGGATGTGTGGCAAGACTAAGAAAGACAAGATTAGGAATGAGCGCATCCGTAAGGACTTAGGGGTAGCTCCAATTGATAGTAAAATGAGAGAAAATAGACTCAGGTGGTTTGGACATGTGTTTCGTCGCCCTAACTCAGCGCCGGTTAAAAGATGTGATCAAATCTTAGTGGATGCTAGTAAAAGAGCTCGAGGAAGACCTAAAATGAGATGGTGCGATGTTATTAGGAAGGGCATTAGTTCCTTGAGTTTAAATATGAATATTGCACTTGATAGAAATCTTTGGCGGAACATGATTCATGTAGCCGACCCCAATTAATTGGGATAAGGCTCTGATGATGATGAATATGAAGAGGGAAGTAGCTGACTTCGTATCTCGGTGTCTCACATGTCAACAAGTGAAGGTGGAACATTTCAGACTCGCAGGTAAATTACATCCCTTAAGTATTCTGGAATGGAAATGGGAGAGCATAGGAATGGATTTCATTATGGGACTACCTAAGACAAGATGTGGACACGATGGAATATGGGTAATTATAGACCGATTGACTAAATCTGCACATTTTATACCAATAAAAAGTCGATGGTCTGTAGATATTCTAGCAGGACTATACATAAAAGAAATTGTCAAGTTACATGGAGTCCCTGTCACTATTGTATCAGATAGAGATCCCCGATTCACATCACAATTCTGGAAGAGCCTACAACATTCACTTGGGACTAGATTAAATTTTAGCACCGCTTTCCATCCACAAACTGATGGTCAAACATAAAGGACAAATCAGGTGGTAGAAGATATGCTCAGGGCTTGTGTCATTGATTTTGGAGGAAGTTGGCATGATCACTTACCTTTGGTAGAATTTGCATATAACAACAGCTATCAAGCAAGTATACAAATGGCACATTTTGAAGCTCTATATGAGAAAAGTTGTCGATCACCAATATGTTGGAATGAAATAGGGGAAAGGCAATTTCTAGGCCCCGATTTAATCAGGGATTCTACAGTGAAAATCAAGCTCATTCAGGAAAGGATGAAAATGGCACAAGATAGGCAGAAATCTTATGCTGAAAATCAAAGGCGCGACTTGGAATTTCAAGTAGGAGAACATGTATATCTAAAGGTTTCTCTGAGTCGTGGTATTCGAAGATTTGGCATTAAAGGAAAGCTAACTCCAAGATTTATCGGTCCATTTGAAATCCTCGAAAGGATCGGTAAAGTGGCTTATAAATTGGCTTTGCCACCACAGTTAGCAGGAGTTCATGACGTATTTCACGTCTCGATGCTGAAGAAGTATGTGTATGATCCAGATCACATTATCACTTATGACAATTTGGAGATTCAGAAGGACTTGACATATGAACAAACGCCAATGAAGATTTTGGGACGAGAAGTACGTCAACTCAGAAATAAGGTCATTCCTATGGTTAAGATTCAATGGAAGAAAGCATGGCCTTATGAAGTAATATGGGAAACAGAATCAGCCATGAAGAAAAGATTCCCGGAATTGTTTGACTGTAAGTACACTCTCCTCAATCCATGTATTGAATTTGGGGACCAAATTCTTTCTAAGTGGGGGATGGTGTAGTGCCCCAGAACTTCATAAATAATAAAGGCCTAAATAAATTTATAAATGGTTTCTTTGATTAATAAGTCATTATAAGGCCAAGTAGTGTTGATCAATTAACCCAACCCACTTAATTAAAGTCTAAAAGGTTTTTAACTCGGGCCCATTAAGTTAGGCCCATATTCTAGAAGGTTATTAAGCCTATCCTCAGAATTATAAGGATAAACACCACTTAATATAGATAATTATATGGATAATGAATAGAAGAGTTTGATCGATTTAGAAATTCTACCTACGATGATTGTAACGGTCTATCGTAAGACCGCTACATCCATGTAACGCATGGTCTCCAGACCGTTACATGCCTGTAAGTTTCGTGAGTGAAGGAACTCATGAAAAGATTGGAACTTGATGTTCCTATCCACTATGAATCGACTTGGGAAAGCTCGTAATGTTACTAAGGACTCTTAGAGATTGGGATTTGATGAAATAAGGACTCTAAACTTGATCTAATCCTTAAACCCTATCCTAAACTCTATAAATAGGGCATAGTTCTGAACTGTGCGACCCCTACTTTTAGGACGTAAAGAAGCAAGGTAAGGAGTCATTATCTCAGGTAAGTTCTTTAGAGGTATTTGTTTACAATACTTTAGACTAACTCCCCTCCGAATTTCACATCTTTAGGTCAAGAGGGCGTGGAGTTAGAGCCTAAAGAAGTTGCTGAAAAAGTCACAAGAGAAGGAAGGGATCTAGGGCAAGGTTCTCAACCAAATTCAGAAACTACAGTCTAAGTAATAGGTAGGTTATCTCATGAACGGCAAAAACAGCATGATAGGACTAAAAGCCCTCTGGTTTGATTAAATTCCATGCATTATAGAGTATTGATTTCATGTTTTATTTGTTCTATGCACATCATGCACCTCTTAGCCAAATTACGAAATTAAAACATGACTATTCATCTATTCATGATTACATATGCATGTAGATGGCCTTACTTCGTTAACATGACTAGAAACTCATCAGGTTTTGATAAAAGACATGATGTGAGTTGATCTCTTAGTTTCTATGATTATTTTCTATTAACAGATACTGTAACGCACTAGCATAGGACCGTCACTTTCAAGTAACGGCCTACTACAAACCGTTACAAACTCTGTATTATGTGAATTGCACTGATGTTTCTAACGCGCTTGGATAGACGCATTACATTAAAGTAACAGCTTGATCATGACCGTCACTTTCACTGTGACGCCCCCTCTTAAGACTGTAATATCCTGTGTTCTGTCAACCCTATGACAGAATACAACCTGCCAATCTTATTATGGTTAAAACCTAGTTACCTAAGTTTTAAACCTAATCATGTGATTTTAAGGATATTTGATTATTCATGATAGGTATTGCATGTTTTGTCATCACTTCTACTTAAGTTATGTTAAACCAAATTCTATAGTTTTTTACTATAAAGCATGACTTTTTAACATTGTATTGACGGAGTTTTTATCATGATTTTCACATTGATTATACATATCTCTCTCTGTCAAGAGAGTCAATTCTATACGTACATGGCACATATTCTGGTATGTTGTCATTAGTTCACACTTTACACTATAGGAACACAATCTTGGACATGAGGACCTCTCTATTGGATATTCCTTCCAATAGACTAGGAAATCATTGTTTCAAGGCCTCCGTAATTCTCCGCGAGTATGGGATTCCCACTAGGACGCCGAGTTGGTTGTACCAATGAAAGCCCATTAATTAGAACACTCTATCGTGGTTTTGATTCTTGAAATGTAACGGCCTTGAACTGGATCGTCAGGATCATGTAACGGCCCAGTGCCAGATCGTCACATTCCTCTGGGTCTATTTTTATCCTTCTGGACTCGGATCATTGTAACGGCCTATTACTGGCGCGTTACATAGTGTAACGGCCCCGTAAGCGACTGTTACATAGCTTGCACTTGTTAACCCAAGGTTTGACCAAGGGTTGATATTCCAATGATTCTAGACAAACCTTGATGATCTAGAACTTGTCATATTACTTAAATTGATCTAATGGAAGTAAAGGAAAATACCGTTATGCAGTCGATTTATTTCTATGAGCATGACATTATTTAAAGCCTATTTCTTGACTCCTACATTCTTATTTTGAAGCATTCATTCATTGATTTTAGTTATCATGGAATTATTGGAAGTGCTATATTCTTGGCCATACTTTACTGATATATTGCGTGGAAGTAGCTTAATTTATAACTAAAGATGCGATCGAGCACTGATTGTGTTCAAGGGCTCTATGCAAGTCCCCTCGACCGATTGCCAGAAACATACTATTTTATAAACCATGGGGTATGATGCTACTAGCGTCGCATTGCGCTGGGAGTACTATTTCTATAAAAAAGTGAAGATCCATGGCACAACATGACATTCTTGCTTGATATTCCACAGAAATTCACGAAGCACTTGCTATTAAGCATAAGATGCTAAAGTGAGGAATATGTGGCTTGCTAGTACATTCTCGATATATTCTTGTTCATGGTAGGCCAATATCATGTTCTTGTTATATTCTTGCTAGCTCATTCTTGATCACTCTATCTTACATGGTTATCTTGTTTCTATTGATTTGATCACATGATTGATTCGCATTCGCATGATTTTATCTTATTTCTTTAGAGCTAAAATGATAATCACTTTAATAATGCCTTCATGTTGATGCGAAGATACCTACTGGGCAAGTGTGCTCATTACCTATTTCCAATATTTTTCAGGAGATGGAAATAGTTCGAATTCGGATTCGGGTGATTCAAGTAGCGGGTCCGAGAGCGATTAAATGTTATTATGACAAGAGTGAAGACATAGGAAGTCTAAATTGTCTAGATTGAGTCAATATAATTTTTCTATTTCTTGAGTCAATAAATTGAGAAGTAGAGGCTATTGTACTTAAAGATTGATCATTTATGAAATAAAGTTAGAGTTTGAATATTATTGTGCAATTATATTTATTTGTGTGATTGTCTTGCGCTCTGATTGATTCTTGCTTGTAAGAGGCTTACCATGCCGGCTGTTTACGCTCCCCGAGCGAGTCTTCCGTTGTAATTAAAGGCTCGGGGCGTGACATAGCTAGTTCTCCATCGTGAGTAAAGGATAATGTGAATTTGGGGACCAAATTCTTTTAAGTTGGGGAGGGTGTAACGCCTGGTAATTTTGAAATAGGAATAAATATATTTACGGTTTAAAAAGAAAAATAACCTATACATGATGATATCTACATATCTCTATAAATAGTTAATAAGGTTCCTAGAATTTATAAAAGACTAGTTAATATTACCTTTTGGAATGGAAGTAAAAATTTATCTAGGATCGAACCTGCCTCTGATACTCAGGACAAGGACTAATAAAAGTTAAAGAAATTATGAGGAATAAAATCCCTATATACATACAAATTATTAATAGGTATATGAGGGTTAGTAAAAACCCACACACATTGTAAGGGCCCTTAAGTCTCAACCCACTCATCCATATATCTTTGCATATATATATCTATAATGCAATCTAAATAAATTTAATACAATGTAAATAATCAAGGCCAAACTCTGTACACAACCCCCTGACATCCTAAGAAGTCTCACAAAAAGAACTCATGGACCCTACCATTATATTATAATAAATTTAAGAATAACATGTTATTTTTAAGTAGCCATTTAATGCACAACATAAATTTAATTGAATTAAGAATCATTAGATCTCGAAGAAAAGGTCAATTTATATTTTATTACTAATTTAGTAAATTTAATATTCCACATTTATTACATTATAAAGGGAGAAGGATATATATATATATATGTAAGATTTAATTACATTAAAGATATGTAAAAGATAAAAGAATGAGCATATGTATACAATTTAGGTTCTTTCAAGGGCATTGAGAAATGGGCCAAAAACTCAATTACCGCCTCTTGGTACAAGCGTATCTAACGTGAAAGACGACTTAATACAAGTCGTTATTTACAAATTAGTAAAAGTCAAATAAAGTATATAGTTAAGGATATTATACAATAATAGGGATATTTATACAATATCGGTCTTTTGGAGGTTAAGGAGAAATGGCAAAAATCAAATGACGCCATGACCGTAGGCGTTGATTTCATATGAAACGACTTAAACAAAGTCGTTATTTTATTCTAAAATGAATAGTGCCAGTTTTTGAATTAAAGAATTTTAGAAAACTAATTACATGAAAAAATAGAGAAAATGGAAAACTCATACCCCTAAAATATCCCAACAAGATCACATCCAGAAAAAAAAGATAAAAATCCAGAAAGATCGTTACACCTTAAATTAACAAATAAGGAAAGGTGAATGACGCCTCCGAGCAAGTCGTCATTTAAAGAATTGACGACTGTGTATACGAGCGTCATTTATTGAAATAACACCTCAACCTGAGGCGTCATTTCCAAGGACAGTAGGTGTTTGGTTCGAACAGGGATGTTATCTGAGTAAGTATGTTTAGGGAAAGATCAATATGTGGATATTTTAAATTTAGTAACAATTCTACCTAGTAAGTTTTAGTTCCAATCGAACTCCTATAATCTATTAGGACTTCTTCGCCTATAAATACCACCCTTCTGTCGAACTCCCTGTCGAAAATATTGATCCAAACGTCATCATGCTGCTAACTGCGTTCTTCCTCCTGCCGTTCTCGTTTCCGTGCTGTGAACGTGAAGAAAGGCTTCGTCCCCTTCTTCCATCTTCTTCATGTTGATGAGAAGGACGAGCATCTCCTTCCTCTCCTTCATCCTGCCAACTGCCTGCACAAGAAGAAGGATGATCCTCTTCTTCCATCTACATCCTGCTGATCCGTGGAAGTCTTCATCCTTCTTCCTCCCGCAAGGTGTTTTCTTCTTCCAGCATTGGACGTGGACGTCTTCTTCTCCTCCTTTTCTTACTTCCTCCTGCTACTGAACGGGTGCAGTGTAGCTGCTATTGCTGCGGCTGTTCTTCGTATATTCCTTTCCAACCGTTGTTCTCCGTCAAGCAACAGGTAGATTTTCTCAAGAATTGAAGCCCAAGATAATAATAATTAAGTTGCATTACATGTTTGCATTCTATAGTCTACGGTTTGCATGTTTATTTCAATTAATTAAATAATTATAACATGTTTAAATTTTTTTTCCATGCAATCATATATCTAAAATCACAAAAAATTACGTGACTAAAATCCTCATGATTATTCCTAAATTTTCATGCCCAATATGGTGTATTTACTATAAGCTTAAATAAATTAAAATATATAATCACGTTACTCGGTGAATTCTAAAGGTTACTGTAACATGTTAGTTATAGATTTTTTTCTTTTGACGACTTGTTTCTAATCACCGGAGCGTCCTTTGGCTATGAAATTTTATGAGTGTGTTGTTGGGGAGGTGACCGAGGTAGTGAGAGTGGTTGCACCATTTTTCGTGCCCTCTATCTCAAGATCTCCTATCTCTCAACGAAAAATTATTTTGAACGTCCAGTTAGGTAGAGTTTTTCGAGCCCATCATTTCGATATATAGAACTCGTGATTCCGACACGTGTATGTCGAGAATCGGAGGGTTGAACATTTACACTTTATTGAAATGACGACAAGCTAGATGTCGTCAAATTCTTTTGACGCCATCGTGCAAAGGCGTCGAATTATTTAATTATATATATATATATATATATATATATATATACATATAACTTGTAATTATATCTTGGAAAATCCATATCTACTAAACTATGCAACATAAAATTATGAAAAATATAAATATTTTTGGAATCCTTGAATTTCTCTCCTCATTATCATATATTCTATTTTTTTAAATTATTTTATATAAAATATGTCTTTGAGTGTATATTTTTAAAATTATTCAATGAAATAGATATAAATGTGAATTCTTGTTAAATAAATTAAGTTAAAAATCATAAAATTAACGTCCCTCCAAGAGGACACTAATTAATAAATGACGCCACCCACGGGCGTCAAATAATATAAGTTTTTTTAATTATAGTTAATTATAGAATTGGATGGACATGAATTCTATAATTTACGCATCCATGTTCTCACCGTTTTCTTCCAATTTTGACCCATACCACGGGTCTTCTGGCACTCTCATCTCACGTCCGTAGATGGAGTCCATGTTTCATGATTGGTTCACGTATATACCTCAACTCTCGGTGACATACGAGCCCTCCGTTGGACATTTCGTTCCTTCGGACTGGCAAGTTAGTCATTGGAACCTCCGTAAGTCTCCTCGTAGCCTTGGATTCCCTCAAGGCCGACTGAGCTGGTTGTACCTTAAACACCTTGTACCCATTTTAGTGCCACGTTACTCTGGAAACGTGGTAACCCGGCCCTTTCATGGTGCTATTCTCGGCCCATGAGAGAAATTCTCTTAGCCGGTGGAATGAGTGATCATTCCACTAGGTGATACATTGAATTGGGTAACTTATTGCTAAGTACCAATTATTCAGCTTGCATCATGTCCATTGAACTGGTGACTATCTTGCTAGTCATCTATTCAAGTTATTCATGGCAGCCTATCTAGGTGCCAATTCCACCCAGTTTTTTTTGACATGTCATAGTTTCTATGCTTTCACGTAGATTTTATCGCAAGTCTGTCCTTACTCAAGGGCCTTGCCCTTGAATTCCATAGAATCTTATCTTATCATTCTATTAAAGCTTGTTCTTTGGAACTCCTTATTGGCTATAAACTATCGTGGATGTCTAGATCTATCTTTAAATGATGTGCATATATGGCCCGATCTAGTCCTGGGAGGAGCACCCGAAAGTACTAGTGCCCATGGAGTTTTAATGATCGCGGTGTCTGGCATTGCACCGCAATACTTGTCTCTCTTGATCTTTGGCATTCCACACTCACTCTCTCTTTCTCTCGTGACTTGCGTGCGTGACTTGACTTGCGTGACTTTACTAGCGTTGCCCTAAATGGGTAAAGTACTTGCGTGAAATAGCCAATATTCTATAATTCTCTCCTGGATATCTCTTGCTTGAAAGTTTTTACATGAAACTGTCAAATTCTTACTAGTTTTGTTCACTTGCTCGGTTATTTCTACAAGCATAGCCTTACTTGCATTTGCATGCAAAAATGTAATTACTTAAACCAATTGCTTGTTCTTGAGATATAATTACTACTGAGCGTTCGCTCACCCAGTTTTATTCCAACATTTTTCAGGTACTCAGGTGGCTAGCGAGACCGAGACTCACATGGGAGGGACAAGTGTGCAAGTGAGCTTTGAAAACTAGTGAACCTGTGTCTTTTATCTTTCTTGAGTCTAGCATGGTGTCTCTTATTTAGTTATCTTGTCTAAGTCTGTTAGAGCGTCATTTTCTTTTCTTTCATTGTGATGTAGTTGAGTCTTCAAGTTTTGAAATTTAAATTGTAAGAGGCTTATATTTGAAATAAAATTTTATTATTTTCCCAAATTATTTGGTCTTATACGACTGCTCTTGATTATTCACAACTGTTTAACTGCCACGTTCCGAGCAAACGACACGTTCCGCTGCTATCGGTTCGGGGCATGACAGCGTTTCACTTTATGCTTAGCATGAGCTATCTTCTGGTTTAGAAAGTTCGGTCTAACCACTCCAATGTCCCTTCATTCTGTCTTGCTTAAGGATCAGATTAAGTTTCAATCGGGCACATTTTTTAAAGGATCTATTAACCCCCCCGCCCTCTAGATCTGGTTGCACCAACCAAGGGACCTAACAATTGGTATCAGAGTGGGTCTCTGCTATATACAGATCCAATGATCTGCAGAGAAGATCCTGATGCATTTTCTCTAATGGGTTTCCCCGTTGAACAAGTTTCAATGATTTCTCTGCCAGTATTTGATGATTCTGATTTTACCATGTGGCTAGGAAAGATGTGTGCTTCATGAACACCGAATCTCTTGAGGAGAAGATTAAGCTTCAAGTAAAATGGAAAAGCATGTTTGAATGTGCCTTCTCATTGTGTGATTTCAATTGAGTTGCAAAATGAAACATCTAACATGATTAACGTTTAATTAAATTTTTTTAAAAAAGGAAAAGGTTGGCTGTAAGACCTGCTCCTTTTGGTTGTTCAGAATGTTGTCTGTGCATTGTGCATCGACCCCCTGATGTACCTGCATCGACGCACCAGTTCGTCTGATGCTCCTGTTCACTTCCTTTAATTCCCATCTTCAGATTGAACAATGATCACTCTTGTCTGATGAGCGTCACCTACCCTTGTTCCCTTTGCAACATCTTTGTGAGTAACTCCTTGAGGGGGAGAGTTCACTGCCTACTTCCATTCATCTACCCAAGTGAATTCTATGTATACATCAGCCTTTGCATCATGCTTATTATTTGTTGTGTTCCATCCTGGGTCTGAAATGTCCTGAAATCTGAACCTCCTTGGTATGTTTGAAGATCTGCCATCTATTTCTTCATACTCAGCTGCCTGATTACTATTTCTTTGAATGAGCTTGAACTCTTGTGAGTTTTTCTATTTGTTGCTGAATTCATTTATCAGAGTAAATTCTAAAAGAAGAATATTCATTTATGGAGCTCTATGATTGCCCAAGACATGAAAATTGTTGGTTTAAATCTAATGATATTTTGAGCTTTAAAGTTAGCTAGTCTTGAAAGTGGCTATATTCAGATTTAATGGACCTAAACCAGTCTTTCGTGTTCTGACATGTTATGCCTTCTCAAATATGAAAGTTTATTTTAAGTACAAAGGCATCTTTGTGTGAGGAACTTCATTTCAGTATTGTTTTTAAACATCAATCAAATCTGAAAAGTCCAAAAAGGGCTACTCTTAATGAAAGCAATGAACTTCAGTTATACTGAGTAACTGGGGATACTAGCGTCTGATAAATGTGTATCTTCACGTAAAAAGGTATATACTAAGTATTCAATGCTCTAAGACATAGCAATGGCAATAGACTCACTGAGAAACCAAGTCCCTTCACCAATGAAGTGGAGTGGACAAAGTCATGAAGTGCCTTGCTACCTCTATTCTAATTGAAGTAGAATGGTGAGCTACACTGAGTAACTGGGAGTGCTGATGTCTGATCAACGTGCATCCTCACGTCAAAAGGTGCTTGCCACACCTGAATGCTCTTTAAAAAAAATAACAATTGGTTTCAAGAGAAAAATAATTGGCATCAAGAGAAAAATCTGAAAATGGTAGCACCCCATGGATAAAATTAGAAACCTCAAAGTGTTTAACCTTAATACTAATTGCAATTACTCTCAAAGGGGCTAATGGAAGTGAATGAGTACGATGAAAGGAGGTTAACCTGGTCTTTATATGTAGTATTGATTTATTTCTATTAATTTTGAATGCAGAAATTTTCAAACACTCATAATTGAGGAACTAATAATTCATCAGATTTAAACCAAACTAAAGATAAGGGCTTTATTATTAGTGTTCTATAACTGAAGATTCTGGAAAATCAATAACTTTATATTTATGAGAAGTACTTCATACTAAAATTCCTCTCATCCATTTGCTATCAGGACAATTCCTTGTTGATATCTGAAAATCCGCTCTATTCAGGTTTGCTTGCTTATTGCCATTTAATATCTGAAAAGAATCTTCAATCTTAACAATTGGTATCAGTTGACAAGTGGTATCAGTATTCTCTGTCTGATTTTGAAATCCTCTATTGGTATCAGCCCTCTTATTTCAACAGTTGGTATCAACAATAGCATCAATTGGTGTCAACTGGCTTCATCTACTGGCTGGCAGTATTTGGCCTCCCTATCTTTGCATCTGACTTGATGCTTGGCTTCATGCAATGTTCTTCCTCATTATATTTGAATTTATTGTTCTCTAAGTTGAAATGACTCATGATATCTGAATTTTCATTGCTGATGGCAAAGGGGGAGAGAATTGTGGAGTCAATGAGATTTGTGGAGTCATTGATAATTGGAAAGAATTGTGGTGTCATTAATTTTGAAAATAAAGGGGAGAGAGTGCAAAAGGGGGAGAGTGTTGAGAAAGGGAAGAGAATGCATAAAAGGGGAGAGAATGTGGAATAATGCTTTGCACACCCATCTGGAGGAGAAGACGAACCTGTAGAAGCTGCATCCCATGACCCCAAGCTCAGATCTGATGGTGGCCGTCGCTGCTCTCCATCGTCTTCCAGCTTGGGCACTCATCCCTCCGACAACCAGCTGTCTCCTCTCCGCGGTTCATTCACTCTAGTGCACCCTTCCATCATCTCCGAGTTGTGTTGAAGATTAAAGGGGAAAATCTTGTTATCTTGTTTTCTTATTTCTATTCGAGCATAACTTATTATCTTTGGACTGGGCATTGCATTTCCATATTTTCTTTCTTTCTTAGACGACTTCGGAGCATTATCTCTGTTGGCGTGATCTCTCGTCGTCGTGCGAGAACACGCGTGTGTGTGGGGCCGTTGAGCCTGTGTGTGGTGATTTCGCTGCCGTCGTGCAGTCGTTGTTAATGGAATCCTCTCGAGTTGAGAGGGGTGGACGTAGGACGGCACTATGGTGCGTCCGAACCACCTAAAAAATTATTGTGTTGTGGTTTGCTTCTTGTGAGTGTGTTGTTCTATTCTGTCCATCTCATTTATAAGTGTGATGTGGTGAGGTGAGCGTTCATACAAATTGTCTGCTCCTTATTTTTCATCCGAGTGGTTCATCTATCTGCACTGGAGAGTTGTGAGTGGTTGGTTGATTGTCATTTAATTAATTTACATCAATCAGAATTTACAGAGCTTCATCTCTTCATATTAATATCTCTACATTTTATCAAGAAAATTTTATTGTTGCTCAATCATCTTTGTGATCCAGTTTTTAATTTTGTCAAAAAGGGGGCGCAATCAATTCACCCCCCTCTTGATTGCATTCCTAACTGGGCCAATAATTGGTATCAGAGCCTCGGCTCTGTCTTATTCTGAAACCTAGCAGTTAGAGAGATCTGTTAGGAATGGCTAACAAGGGGTTAATGCCCGAAGGGCATTCTATTCATAGGCCTCCCTTCTTTGATGGTACCAATTACACATATTGGAAGAATAGGGTGACTATTTTCCTTCATGCTAAAAGCCATGAAATATGGACTGTTGTTAACAACGGCCCACATACTTTACCGAAAGATGAGGCGAAGTGGAATGAAGAGCACATTAAGAAGTCCATTGTGAACTTCAATGCTTTAAATATTATTCAGTGCGCCATTCACCCGACTGAATATGCTCGTGTGTCTATGTGCAGGAATGCAAAAGAAATGTGAGATAAGTTAAGATTGATCTATGAAGGCACTTCGGATGTCATGCCCCGTACTCTATACCGTCGAGGTATTGTCCGCTTTGGCCTACCGGCCTCACGGTTTTGTCCCTTTCTAACAGTGATCGGCTCCAGGATGGAAGACTTCCGGGAGGTCACCCATCCCAGTACTACTCCCCATTAAGCACGCTTAACTTCGGAGTTCTTTTCAAGAATTGAGCCGATACTTCAAAAGATGCCTCGGTGATATAGAGTACAACTTAGCTATATTTGAGGGTGTTACAATCTACCCCTCTTATATAGGCGATGTCCTCGTCGCTGGGCACATATAGCACGCAATCACGCAATCAAACCCCCAGGCAAGTAGGACTCTAGAGGTGGCCTCTACAGACTCAAGAGGTGGCTCCCACTATGTAGCACTTTGTCCCATTGCGGGTTCAAGAGGTGGCTCCCCTAGCGTAGCACTTTACCCTGCATGGCACTTAGTTCCCACACTTTCAGTTGGGATATGGCTCTGATACCATTCTATCACGCCCCGTACTCTATACCGTCGAGGTATTGTCCGCTTTGGCCTACCGGCCTCACGATTTTGTCCCTTTCTCGGGGCATGACATCGGAGGTCAAGGAGACGAAGGTAAACATGCTTATCTGGGATTACGAGCTATTCCACATGAAAGAGGAAGAGACCATCTCCGAGATGTTCGCACGTCTCATGGAGATTACCGATGGTTTGAAATCACTCGACAAGGAATTCAAGGACACTGATTTGGTCAGAAAGGTGTTGAGGTCTTTGTCATCAAGCTGGCACACCAAGGCAACGGTGATAGAGGACTCGAAGGATCTTTCTACACTTACTGTGGATGCTCTCATAGGGTCTCTAATGGCCTATGAGATAAATATCAAGAGGACGAAAGATGACACCAAAAAGAAGAAATCAATAGCATTGAAGGCAAACCCCGAAACTATCTCAAGTCAAGAGGATTCGATGGACAACACGGATGATGAAGAGGTTGCCATGATAACAAGGAAGGTCAGACAGTTTCTGCGGGAAAGAAGAAAATTTGGGGGAAAGTTCAGAAAATGGAAGAGGTAGCCCAAGTAGAAGAATGATACATCCAAAGCGGCTGAGATCATGTGCTATGAATGTAAGAAGATGGGGCATATGAGAGGTGAATGTCCCGAATTGAAGAAAAAGGGCAAGAAAGACAAGGGCAAGAAGCCAAGGGCCATGAAGGCCACTTGGAGTGACGAGGACGAGGATGAGCCTTCGTCAGAAGAAGAAGAAGAAGAAGACATCGAGGAAATTGTGAAGAACTTCTGCCTTACGGCTCAGGAAGACGAGGTGCAAATAAATTCTGACCCTGAACTCATTACTAATGATCAATGGGAACTTGCCTATGAGGAGTTTTATGAAAAGTACAAAAAAATAAGGAATGAAAATAAAAACTTGAGAAAGAACATTCATGAAATTATTCATTCAACTAACTCCTGCAATAGAGGCAGTTTGTTTGAATTGCAAGTTCAAAAATTTAAAACTATCAATGAGTCTCTAGAATCAAAGTTGGTCATGTTTGAAGATGAAATTGCTTGTTTAGAAGTAAAAAAATAGAATGCATTCAAAGTTAAAGAAGAAATTCAAGAGAAAAATGAAATGTTGAAAAAGGACTTGGAAGAGATGAACGAGAAAATACATGAATGTGAGAAAATCAAAGGAGAGTTGAAGAGTAAAACTGAATTGCTGGTTACAGAATTGAATGATTTGAAGAATGCTCCTGAAAAATTGTTGAAAGCAAAGGGAAATTCAAGCTTCATGCATGGCAACAAAAATCAAGTTCATTATAACATCAAAAATTCACAAGTTCATGGAGAATGTTCAAACACACACACCAATCCACAAGCTGTTTATTCTCGATTCCCCTCTACCTCCAGGAGTGTAAATAAAAGAAACAATTTTGGTAGGAAAAGGCCCACTTATTTTTATTGTGGGAAAGTAGGGCATGATATGTACATATGCCAATTGATGAAGTATGATGATGATCTGTTTTTCAGCAAGTATAGTCAAAATTCTGTGAATGCTAACATCAAGGGACCCAAGTTTGCTTGGGTACCCAAATCAAAATGAGCATGTTTGCTTATTGGTGCAGGTCTGCGTGAAGGTGACAGAAAATAAGTGGTACCTGGACAGCGGATTCTCCAGGCACATGATAGGAAATAAAGACCTTTTTGTAGACCTAGCAGAGAAAAATGGTGGAACGGTAATTTTTGGAGGACGGGACAGAGGTAAGATTGTTGGCATTGGGAGAATTGGTAAGGATCTCAACCATTGCATCAAGGATGTTTTACTTGTTAGAGGTCTAAACCATAATTTACTTAGCATTAGTCAACTTTATGACAAAGGTCACAAGGTTATTTTTGAATCTTCCCACTGCTCTATTGTTGATGCAAAAACTCATGAAATTAAGTTCATAGGAGTGAGAAGTAATAACAACTATCATGTTGATTTCAATGAAATTGCTTCTGAAAATTTGTGTTTGGTTGCTAACAAAAATTATGATGCTTTGTTGTGGCATCACCGTCTTGGGCATGCCAGTTTTAATGTCATCAGGAAATTGTCTAGACATAGTTTAATTAGAGGTCTTCCTTGCTTAAATTTTGAATCTTCAAAAATCTGTGAAGCATGCAATAAAGGAAACCAAACCACAACTTCTTTCAAATGCAAAAATATTGTAACGACCCGAGAATCCGGTTACCGGGAAGGCCCGATAACCCGAGACTCGAACCGCCGCCCACGAGCCGGAAGGGCTCGGAAGGACTAAAAAGGAGTGTGGAGGTACAAAGAAATAGGAAATAAGGCAGGACAATTCAATAATTAACAGAAATAAATGAACAACTACAATAGAGTCCAGTCCAACAGAAAGTACAGTCTAAAGCAGTAAAACGTACCACATGCCAAGTGAACACTCGGCCCGGCAAGCTGGCAACTAAGAACCTCCGTACTGCACCCTCGAACCTCGAGGAAGAACCGCCGCACCTGAAACGCAGGGGTGATCCTCCTGTCACTGGCCCAGTAGGGATCCCGCGGAACCCCAACTGAGAAACAACGGCGGCACAGAAAGAAGTAACTACGAAGGCAGGAAAGTAACTACGGTGGCCGGTAAAACCTCGGCTCTACAGCTACTCCTACTGTACCAGAAAACACGACCTAGTCTCCCGTCGGGGGACAATCAAGCCACGCTCCCGACCACCCGATTCCACGATCGGGGACCACCAGACACAAACCGCCCTAGCCACGCTACTAGGAAAACGCCATGATATCTCCATAGCGGAGGCCTACCCTCATAGAAGGGCCTAAGCCAAAACCACACGGTTAGGAAACACGGTCATGACCTCACCGTCGTGAACACAACGATGTCTGGGGAAAGGCCCTCGGTGACGCTCACCGAAAACTCCAGACCTCGACTCCGGGAACACTCCCGAAACCACTCACGAAGTCCCGTCTTGCGGACGAAAATAGAACCCGGTACACGACAACTCACGTCACGTGACAGGAGCACCACCCACTAGAAGAACGACCGGATGTGTCCCCTGACGTCTTACACCGCGTCACCAGTGTCTAGCTACAACGCCCCAGGCGGAGACTCAGACACACACAGTAACTAGTACCATAGAACAAGGACTAGTTGGGGTCGCGCCTGTCGGCACCATCCGACACCCCCAACCTCGTGTGCACACTCAGACCATACGCCCTAGGCCTATCCTCAAGCTGGTAATTCCCCCTAAGCCTAGACTCGGCTGTACGTGGGGACCCTACGGTAACCAGCCTACTCATCGTCTCTCTCGGGTCAGCCGCTCCACCACTCCCAGGTGGGTCAGCACACGCGTGCCGTAAGAAGGCTACGACTAGTGGACGTGTCACAGAACGTGGACACTGAAAATCACGCACGCACCCATCGCGAGTAATGCGAAGTAACAGGTGGCACGACGCCACCAGACTCTAGATGGTCCACTAGACCTACTAAACCCAATGGCCTTTGAATCACAAGACTCGGGGTCAAGACCGTTGCACACGACAGCACTGAGCCGTCAATCTGCCCTAATCTCTAGGTCCAAAACAATGATGGAAAGACTCACAAGGCAGTTCACAACCGCCAAGACCCATCCCTCGAGGAGGGAAACTAAGAAACCTCCAGCCCCAGGCTGGGAGACTGGACTCACCGTCCAAGGCTACACGCTTGGCCCACTCGGAAGCCACCTTCTAGAAAAGCAACGACTTGCGGGGAAACCTCACCGCACTCACACCGATACACGGTGACTCGATCCAGCAAGAACACGGCAGCCCGGAACACCTGGGGTCACCCGGACCCGCCAAGCCCACGGGCACACTTATCGAGGTAACACGGTACCTCCAGACACCCCAAAAAATAGTAACGAAACCCACGGGGTGTCTGGGACACTCACGAGGCCAAAGGTCGACCACTGGGTCACAACCGGGTCGACCGGGGACCAACACAACACAATCGGAACGCTAGAAGGTCACCCGGACCCTTAAACTCACGGGCACGCTAATCGAGCTAAATGGAACCTCCGGACACCCAAAGACATGGTCACGGAACTCCACGGGGTGTCCAGGACACACACGGCCCAAGGGGAGCACGATCAGCCGTAGATTGCCCGCCCCGGGCAGCCCGACAGGCCACCCCAAGAATGCGCTACAAATGCATAGCGTGTTCAGACAGAACGCGCTATACACACCTAGCGCGTTCAACAAGATCGTGCTATACATCTATTGCGCGTTCAGAACAGAACGCGCTATAGGCCTATAGCGCGACAACACAGAACGCGCCACTCTCCCCTAGCGCGATAAAAACCGCATTACTGTTCATCTTCTCCGATGAACGCGCCCCATCGGGGCGGCGCGACCCTCAAGAACGCGCTACCTGAGACTAGCGCGTTCTCAGTCCGCGCTCGAAAACGGTGGAAACCGCGGGAAAAACCATTCCACACCCCGTTCACCCCCAGGTGAAGGGGAAACAGAAGGGGAAACCATTCTCCAACCTCTCTAGCACCGAGAGGACCCATTTAAACCCCAAAAACACGATCAAAACACAATATTCGGCTCAGACACCCAAAAACATGTATTTTTCCCCCAAATCCCTCGAATAAGCCCGCTCGGCTCACCACGGCCTGCAAAACTCATGGGAAATGAAGTGTGCGGGTTGAGGGTCCATCTCCTTACCTCCACCAAAGATTCGACGCGCCGTGGATGCCGATCCATGAAGAAACAACATTTAAACCCTCGCCGCTTCATGATCCCACGAACCACCTCCACCATCGCGATCCTCGTCCCGTGCCCGTCGCTCCACATCCCACGAGCCACGCCGCCCCGCCCTCGTCGCCTCCGTCGGCCGCCCGGAGTGAGAGTGGGAGAGGAGAGAACGTGAGAGAAGAGAGAGGGAGGGAAGTGAGAAATGAGAGATGTGGAGAGAGAGAAAAGGAGGTTATATATATAAGAGAGAAAATCACGTTTTCGCGATCCTCGGAACGCACCGATCGCAACGGTACCACTCGCGCCCTGGTGAACGGCCCGGTTCACCCGAAACGAGGTTCTGAAAGAACTACCGAAACATACACCGGGAATCGGAAAACATACGCGGAAAAGCCGCGGAACGCTTCCGGGCCTCCGAAATAACTCCGGATCACGCCGATCCGAACACGAAAGATGTCTAAAACAAAATTTCGGACACAACGAAGTTGGACACTCCGAGAAACCAGATCCGGGACCCACAAACAAGGATCCAAAAATTCGGGGCATTACAAATATTGTTTCCACTGAAAAACCCCTTCAGTTATTACACTTGGATTTGTTTGGTCCCACCAGGACACGCAGTCTTAGAGGAAAACTTTATGGCTTTGTGATCGTCGATGATTTCTCAAGATATGCATGGGTTTTGTTTTTAGCCAACAAGAGTGATGCATGCAAAGAATTTATTGATTTCTGTGCAAGGTTCAAAATGAAAAGGGATATACTATTCAGAAAATCCAAAGTGACCATGGAAAAGAATTTGAAAATTTTGAATTTGATGAATATTGCAGGAAGTAGGGGTACGAGCATCAATATTCAGCACCAAGGACCCCTCAACAAAATGGAGTGGTCGAAAGGAAAAATAGAACGCTCGTGGAGATGGCACGTACAATGCTAGCGGAGAATGATCTTCTACAGTATTTATGGGCAGAGATAGTGAATACTACTTGCTATATCACCAATCGGGCAATGGTAAGACCTATCCTTAAGAAAACTCCTTACGAGCTGTACAAAGGTAAAAAACTCAACATATCTCATTTTAAACCATTTGGATCTATCTGTTATATTTTGAATAATGGCAAAGATAATTTGGAGAAAATTGATGCTAAGAGTGATAAAGGGATTTTCCTCGGGTATTCTTTAACATCTAGAGCTTACCGTGTTTACAATTCTAGAACTCTTGTTATTGAGGAAAGTCTGCATGTTGTAGTTGATGAATTCACCTTGAGAAAGCCAAATGATGATGATCAATTTCTGGTTATAGGTGAGAGTGAAGTTGAGAAAGGAGAATCGATCAAACAAGGTGAGGCAGAAGGTCAAGAAAAGGAAAAGGAGCAAGAGCAACAAAAGGAGCAAGTACAACCGACTCTACCACACCAATGGACTACACTTAAAGATCATCCCTTGGAGAATGTGATTGGTGGTGTGAATGATGGGATAAGAACCCGGACTTCAATCAGGGAAGTTGAACTTTATGATAATTTAGCTTTACTTTCCAATATTGAGCCTAAATCTTTAGATGATACTCTTAATGACAATTCTTGGGTTCTCGCCATGCAAGAAGAACTACACCAATTCCAAAGGAATCGGGTGTGGCTCCTCGTGCTGCGGCCTGATAATCATCCCATAATCGGAACTAAGTGGGTTTTCCGAAACAAACTTAGTGAAGATGGGGTGGTTGTGAGAATAAGGCAAGACTGATAGCCAAGGGCTACTCTCAAGAATTTGGTATTGATTTTGATGAATCTTTCGCTCTTGTGGCTAGATTAGAGGCAGTAAGGATTCTTCTTGCTTATGCTTGTCACAGGAACATCAAGCTTTTCCAAATGGACGTGAAGAGTGCCTTCCTCAATAGCGTTATCAAAGAAGAAGTATACGTGGAGCAACCACCGGGCTTCAAGGATGAAAAATTTCCAGACCACGTCTACAAATTGGACAAGGCACTATATGGGTTAAAACAAGCTCCCCGGCCATGGTATGACCGCTTAAGTTCATTTTTGATTGATAATGGCTTCAAACAATATAGACCAAACGTTGTTTACTAAGACTTGTGATGAGAATGCCTTACTTGTGCAAGTTTATGTAGACGACATTATATTTGGAGCCACGAATCTGAAAATGAATGATGATTTTGCTCAACTTATGCAGGGAGAGTTCGAGATGAGCTTGATGGGTGAACTAAACTTCTTCTTGGGGCTTCAAATAAAGCAACTGGACGATGGTATCTTTATCAACCAGAAGAAGTACACACAAGAAATTCTGAAGAAGTTTCAACTAGAAAATGCCAAGCCGTTTGCTACACCCATGTCCACTTCACTTAAGTTAGAAGATGATAAAGGTAATGTTGTGGATCAGAAACTTTTTAGGGGTATGATAGGCTCATTGTTATATCTTACTGCTAGTAGGCCTGACATACATTTCAGCATGTTTCTGTGCAAGATATCAATCTTGCCCCAGGGAATCTCATTTGTCGGCCGTGAAAAGGATTTTCAGGTATTTGAAAGGTTCTATTGATCTTAGTTTGTGGTTTCCTATAAATAATTCAGTTGGTTTGATTGCATATACTGATTCTGATTATGCTGGGTGTAAAATGGATCGTAAGAGCACGAGCGGTCACTGCCAGTTTCTAGGGGGATGCATGGTTTCATGGGCCTCAAAGAAACAACATTGTGTGGCTTTATCAACTGCTGAAGCCGAATATGTGGCTGCAGGCAGTTGTGCGGCCCAGGTACTCTGGATCCAACACCAGTTGTTAGATTTTGGCATTTCTTTGAAAAAGACTCCCATTTTGTGTGATAATACTTCTGCGATTAATCTGTCCAAAAATCATGTCCAACACTCTCGCACAAAGCACATAGAAGTTAGACATCATTTCATTAGAGATCATATAAATAAACGTGATTTTGAATTGACTTTTATAGACACAACACATCAACTTGCTGATATTTTTACAAAACCTTTGAATTCTGATCAGTTTTACTTTCTTAGAAGAGAATTAGGAGTGTGCAGATTAGATAGTTAAGACTTTTTGATTTGCTTTGTACATACTCTCTCAAAACTTCTAATAAAGCAATTGTGAATACTGGTTTATCCTCTTGCACATAAGGAGAGTCTTCCACTGCATTTAAGTTTCAATCATTCCTTTTTGTGCATAACACATTGAATAACATTTGATTTTCACTCGTATCTTTATTCAGTTGTATCCGCATGTATATAATTCCATATATTTTATACAAATGTGTGCTTGAATGCCATGATTATCCGATATATCAAATGCCAATTGCGGAAGGTTGGATTATGTCCAACCGGAAGCTTTCCCCATGCGTGAGGGTGGTCTTCGGACCTACGTTCTCTACCACGTACCAGCAATCAACCTGTGTGAAAAATTCATCTCAGTGCATGTTTGCGTGTATATAAAATATCGCCCTTCTTTTTGATTCCTCCTATGACCTTTTCCCTTGCTACATAAAAATGCATTGGTTCAAACATGTTTGTAACATGGCACACATTAAGGGGGAGGTTATTTTTATAATTATACATACACTTAGGGGGAGACATCACAATGATTAGACTAATTCATCTCTTACATTCCAAACAATCTCTCACACTATTTGCACTTTTGAGTTAAATGAATCTCTTTAATAAGGATTTCACATATTCCACTCAACACTCTTGAGGGATCTTGATCCCCTACATCGAAGTCACGTGTCTCGTGATGAAAAAGCTGCCAGTCCCGCCGCATATTTGAATAACTGTGATTTAGAACTGAGTAGTCGGGAATCCCCCCTGAAATAAAGGAGGAAACTCGTGTCAAAAAGTAACTAATCCACATCAAAATAAGTGACGAAACTGAGTAACTGGTAAATACCCCTGAAACAAAGGGTATAACTCATGTCAAAAAGTTAGTCATCTTATTAAAATAAAATTAAAAAAGGCCATGTGCGAAGCTACCAAAAGTCGAGCACTGTGTATGAAACTGTAGGAAGGAAAGGTTCTTATTTGTGTTTCTTCGAAAATCTGAAAATCCATATTACTTAGATTTCATTGCTCATTCGCCACATATATATTTAGGGAGTGATTATGTGAATGTACCTTTTGAATCAGTCATATTTCATGAGTAATGCATTACCATCCTATTTGTAAGCACTGCCCTCTTAATTTTGTTCATGCACATCATGCTCAAAATCGATTGCATTGTTCTTAACCAGTCCCTCATGGACTTGTTTGGTTCTATATCTTACTATGAATTCATGTGTGCTTTATTGATCATCCATTCCACTTCACATGCCTTGCTTTGAGTTAACTGTAAATATGAGGCATAAGCATTTCTTTCCATTTTCTTCATATATTGCATAATCCCCTATTTGACTCTGACAAAAAGGGGAAGTAATAAACTTTGGTGGATGTTTTGAAATGGTTGTTTTAATGGGTGATACTTAATGGTTCATTCATGCAAAACTTTGTGGTTTTTTGAGGTGTTTTATCTTCGTCAAAAAAGGGGAGATTGTTGTGCCCTTGTATGTTTTGACGAAGACAATGTGTGACGAAGACAAAATAAGCTATATGTGTGATTTGCATTGGATATTTTTTGCCTAATGTGAGGCATTTTGATATGTTTGTTGAACGGCCTTGGAATTGATCCTCAATGAACTTTACTCTGTTTTTACAAAGAATGAATGGGTTCCTGTTTCAATTGTCTCTATATGTCTCCATGAACGAATTAAGTTCAAATTGCTTTTGATAGATGTCGGTTGTCACCGGACTGAACTTGTATGTCTTGGATCTAAAATTGATACTAATGGGTGGTATGAAACCATGTATATGACTTGCTTGAACAATTTTCATGATGTATACATGGACTGGACATATATGAGTCTATTGTTAACATAGCTGGTCTCAGAAGCTAACCTGCAGATTGTTGGAGATATCACAAGTGAAGGAAAGCCTTGAAGGTAGATACTTCATATGCAGTGGGTTTATGTTGTTATAAATTTGAGTTCAAATATTGCAAGTATAAAACCATTTATTGAATCCATGGTAAAAATTGTTGGCTGAATGAGTTTGTATATGGCTTAACTGAGTTGATTCATTTATTGAGGTTAAGGGGGTTAAATTCATTGCATTTTTCATATGACTACTCTGGAGCTACAAGAGTCGACTTCCAGAGACGACACATGTAGCCCAACTTGTTGTCTGAAGATAGTAGGCTACAAGTGTCGACTCTGGGAGTCGACACTTAAAGGCCCTGAGTGTCTTTTTGGCTCAGACAGAAAATGTGCCAAAAAGAGTCGACTCTTGTGGCAGGCTGTTCTAGTTTTCACGAAAATAGAACCCAAGCTGAAAAGAGTCGACTCTGAGAGTCGACTCTTTCAACTTGAATTCTGCTTTTCTTCTATATGGGCAGAACACTCGTGCACGAGTGTCGACTCTAAGAGTCGACACTTGTCTGGAGTGTCCATTATCGGATCCGCCGTTTTGGTTTCGAACCCTATGAATTGTGATCCGATTGCCATGAATTTTTACCATTCTATCCTTAAGGTTTCTACCATCGATTGGGTGTTATTTTAAGAGATTTTCACAGGGGTATTCATGTCTTTTTGCTTTGTTTTCTCATGGGTGTATGTATGCTGCGAAATGCATCGACTGAGAATCATCTTTTGGGCTAAACTTCTCTATTCTTGCAGGAATGGGAGAGAGTGCTTTGCACACCCATCTGGAGGAGGAAGACGAGCCTGTAGAAGCTGCATCCCACGACCCCAAGCTTAGATCTGATGGTGGCCGTCGCTGCTCTCCATCATCTTCCAGCTTGGGCACTCATCCCTTCGACAACCAGCTGTCTCCTCTCTGCGGTTCATTCACTCTAGTGCACTCTTCCATCATCTCCGAGTTGTGTTGAAGATTAAAGGGGAAAATCTTGTTATCTTGTTTTCTTATTTCAATTCAAGCATAGCTTATTATCTTTGGACTGGGCATTGTATTTCCATATTTTCTTTCTTTCTTAGACAACTTCGGAGCGTCGTCTCCGTTGGCGTGATCTCTCGTCGTCGTGCGACAACACGTGTGTGTGTGGGGCCGTTGAGCCCGTGTGTGGTGTTTTCGCTGCCATCGTGCAGTGGTTGTTAGTGGAATCCTCTCGAGTTGAGAGGGGTGGATGTAGGACGGCACTATGGTGCGTCCGAACCACCTAAAAAATCCTTGCGTTGTGGTTTGCTTCTTGTGAGTGGGTTGTTCTATTCAGTCCGTCTCATTTACAAGTGTGATGCGGTGAGGTGAGCGTTCTTACAAATTGTCTGCTCCTTATTTTTCATCCAAGTGGTTCATCTATTTGCGTTGGAGAGTTGTGAGTGGTTGGTTGATTATCATTTAATTAATTTACATCAATCTGAATTTACAGAGCTTCATCTCTTCATATTAATATCTCTGCATTTTATCAAGTTTTATTGTTGCTCAATCATCTCTGTGATCCAGTTTTTAATTTTGTCAAAAAGGGGGCGCAATCAATTCACCCCCTTATGATTGCATTCCTAACCGGGCCAACATATATGAAGCTCTCTACGTGAAGAGAGCTGTTGTTGTTTTGCTGATGCTGCTATCTGAAGAAACGGAAAGAAGAGAAGAGCGTCCTGAGCCTTCCACCGTGAGCATCTAAGAGGAAGAAAAAGATAGAAGAGAAGAAGTGTGAGCATCCCTTTAGCATTAGCAGCCCAGTCCTTGTTCAACCCAAACCAGTGATGTTAAAGGAGAGAAGAAGAAAGGAGTGCAACCCTCCTTACAGTCGTCCTAAGCCTGATAGTGCTCAAGACTTTGATCTGAAGCCACAGTCGCAATCTCCTTGCTTTGTGTCTTATTTTTTATTTGCAACTCGCATCTATTTAATATTGTGCGTCTGGTGCGCTGCTTGAGAGACCGGACGTGTTTCTGGTTGAGTTTAGCCGTGTGTGTCCTGGGGAGTTGTCCCCGTGTTTTGCTGCACTTGCAGCATGTGTGATTTGTTTCTCTATGTGTGTGTGTGGGGGGGGGGGGGTTTGTCCCCGTTACTGCAACTCTGCAACGTGAGGACCTTGTCCTCGTGAGGAGCTTGCTCCTCATGTGTGTGGGGTTCGTCCCCGTGGGGCTTGTCCCCGTGTGATGTAGCTTTGCAACGTAAGATTCATCCACGTGTGTGTGAGGTTCGTCCCTGTTGCTACATGTTGCAGCGTGTGTGTGGGGGGGGATTCATTCATGCGTGTGTTGAGGACTTCATCCTCGTGAGGATTCGTCATCCTATAGTGAAGCCTCACCGATTTGGTGGGGAGTGGATGTAAGTTTGCGAGTGTGCAGACTGAACCACCTTAAAAATCCTTGTGCAATGGGTTGTGATTTGTGCAATTGATCCATTTTCTCTATCTCCCATTCACAGGTTCCTGCGTGCTTCTGTCTTGTGCATTTTCTGTATTGTGCATGCACTGCAAACACTGTCTTCAGTTGGGTTAGTCTCCATCTGGATTCAAACACTTACATGCTGAAAGACAGTCATCGACCTTTAATGTTTCCAGCGCTATGATCACAATCAGATTGGCATAAGCCATTCTCCACACAGAGTGTTGTGATCACTCCTGCTAAAAGATCTGTCTTACTTCAGCGTAGTATAGGCTGTTGGGAACTTTAGTATCCGCATTGGGCATTTCACTTTATGCTTAACATGAGCTATCTTCTGGTTTAGAAAGTCCGGTCTGCCACTCCAGTGTCCCTTCATTCTGTCTTGCTTAAGTGATCAGATTAAGTTTCAATCGGGCACATTTTTTAAAGGATCTATTCACCCCCCCATCTAGATCCGGTTGCACCAACCAAGGGACCTAACAATTGGTATCAGAGTGGGTCTCGGCTATATTTAGATCCAATGATCTGCAGAGAAGATCCTGATGCATTTGCTCTAATGGGTTTCCCCGTTGAACAAGTTTCAATAATTTCTCCGCCATTATTTGATGGTTCTGATTTTACCATGTGGCTAGGAAAGATGTGTGCTTCATGAACACTGAATCTCTTGAGGAGAAGGTTGAGCTTCAAGTAAAATGGAAAAGCATGTTTGAATGTGCCTTCTCATTGTGTGATTTCAATTGAGTTGCAAAATGAAACATCTATCATGATTAACGTTTAATTAAATTTTTTTGAAAAAAGGAAAAGGTTGGATGTAAGACCTGCTCCTTTTGGTTGTTCAGAATGTTGTCTATGCATTGTGCGTCGACCCCCTGACGTACCTGTGTCGATGCACCAGTTCGTCTGATGCTCCTGTTCACTTCCTTCAATTCCTCACTTCAGATTGAACAATGATCACTCTTGTCTGATGAGCGTCACCTACCCTTGTTCCCCTTGCAACATTTTTGTGAGTCACTCCTTGAGGGGGAGAGTTCACTGCCTACTTCCATTCATCTACCCAAGTGCATTCTATGTATACATCAGCCTTTGCATCATGCTTATTATTTGTTGTGTTCCATCTTGGGTCTGAAATGTCCTGAAATATGAACCTCCTTGGTATGCTTGAAGATATGCCATCTATTTCTTCATACTCAGCTGCCTGATTACTATTTCTTTGAATGAGCTTGAACTCTTGTGAGTTTTTCTATTTGTTGCTGAATTCATTTATCAGAGTAAATTCTAAAAGAAGAATATTCCTTTATGGAGCTCTATGATTACCCAAGACATGAAAATTGTTGGTTTAAATTTAATGATTTCTTGAGCTTTAAAGTTAGCTGGTCTTGAAAGTGGCTATATTCAGATTTAATGGACCTAAACCAGTCTTTCGTGTTCTGACATGTTATGCCTTCTCAAATCTGAAAGTTTATTTTAAGTACAAAGACATCTTTGTGTGAGGAACTTCATTTCAGTATTATTTTTAAATATCAATCAAATCTGAAAAGTCCAAAAAGGGATACTCTTAATGAAAGCAATGAACTTCAGTTATACTGAGTAACTGGGGATACTAGCGTCTGATAAATGTGTATCTTCACGTAAAAAGGTGTGTACTAAGGATTCAATGCTCTAAGGCATAGCAATGGCAATAGACTCACTGAGAAACCGAGCCCCTTCACCAATGAAGTGGAGTGGACAAAGTCATGAAGTGCCTTTCTACCTCTATTCTAATTGAAGCAGAATGGTGAGCTACACTGAGTAATTGGGAGTGCTGACGTCTGATCAACGTGCATCCTCACGTCAAAAGGTGCTTGTCACACTTGAATGCTCATTTAAAAAAAATAACAATTGGTTTCAAGAGAAAAACAATTGGCATCAAGAGAAAAATCTGAAAATGGTAGCACCCCATGGATAAAATTAGAAACCTCAAAGTGTTTAACCTCAATACTAATTGTAATTACTCTCAAAGGGGCTAATGGAAGTGAATGAGTACGATGAAAGGAGGTTAACCTGGTCTTTATATGTAGTATTGGTTTATTTCTATTAATTTTGAATGCAGAAATTTTCAAACGCTCATAATTGAGGAACTAAGAATTCATCAGATTTAAACCAAACTAAAGATAAGGGCTTTATTATTGGAGTTCTATAACTGAAGATTCTGGAAAATCAATAACTCTATATTTATGAGAAGTACTTCATACTAAAATTCCTCTCATCCATTTGCTATCAGGACAATTCCTTGTTGATATCTGAAAATCCGCTCTATTCAGGTTTGCTTGCTTATTGCCATTTAATATCTGAAAAGAATCTTCAATCTTAACAATTGGTATCAGTTGACAAGTGGTATCAGTATTCTCTATCTGATTTTGAAATCCTCTACTGGTATCAGCCCTCTTATTTCAACAGTTGGTATCAACAATTGCATCAATTGGTGTCAACTGGCTTCATCTACTGACTGGCAGTATTTGGCATCCCTGTCTTTGCATCTGACTTGATGCTTGCCTTCATGCAATGTTCTTCCTCATGATATTTGATTTTATTGCTTGCTAAGTTGAAATGACTAATGATATCTGAATTTTCATTGCTGATGGCAAAGGGGGAGAGAATTGTGGAGTCATTGAGATTTGTGGAGTCGTTGATAATTGGAAAGAATTGTGGTGTCATTAACTTTGAAAATAAAGGGGAGAGAGTGCAAAAGGGGGAGAGTGTTGAGAAAGGGAAGAGAATGCATAAAAGGGAGAGGATGTGGGAAATGTTTATCATGCTTATCATGTTGAATCATATCATGCATTGAATGTTGACGTTTATGACATCAATGACTCATAATTGTCATCATCAAAAGGGGGGAGAATTGTTGTATCCCAGGTTTTGATGATGTCTGATTATGACTCATTGATGAGTCTAATGTGTTTGATGATGTCAACATGATTTTAGTTCAGATCAAAGATAAGTTCAGATCCAAGAAAGTCAACAAGCTTTTGCAGCAGCTAAGCAAGTCAAATGTAATAGAAGGCAGAAGGTTTAAATGAATCAATGGCACCAAAGAGTAAGAGAAAGCAAGCAAGGCAGTTTGAGAAGGTGATTGTGGCAAATCAAGCATTTTAGATCAATCTCCCAGGTTCAAAAGTTCTTTGGATGCACAGAAACCAAGAAAGGGTTTAGCAAAAGAAAGAAATTTTAACTTGCACCAGGTTGCGTCGACCTCATGCTCAAAGCAGCGTCGACTCCATTGCTCACAAAAGGAAGAACAGCCAAGGCGCTCTTCGAAGGCTACATCGACCCCAAGACATACTACGTTGACTCCATCATTCTGATGCGTCGACTCTAGACGGGCTTCGGATCTGTTTTCAAATGCACTTCAAAAAGTGCGTCAACGCAAGCCTCGCACAGCGTCGACGCAGGTTCAATTCCAGCAGTAGTCAAAAAGACGCCCGTTGTTGGATGCGTTGACCCCACTCTCTCAGGGCATCGGCGCTAGGCTCTCCCATAAAGCGTTGTAAACGCATCTATCAAAGGATGCGTCGATGCACCATGCATGCTACGTCGACTCCATGAAGGCCAACTCGCCAACAGTTCAAGAATCTGTAAGGATGCGTCGACTCCACTCCATCACTGCGTCGACGCATCAGAAGCTTTCAAAGCATAAATCCGTCAAACCTGCAACACTTTCTGAGATTATCGAGAGGATAAAAAATACTGACGTAAACCTCCAAAAAACACACTTTTTGAGGTCTGGAAAAGAATCCTAAGACAGAAATCCTACCTTTCCACTATAAGGATGTCAGTACACCTTTTTAGAGGGAGGTTTTCAGGCATCAGATTTGGGAAAGGTCAGTCTTATGGTACTCTGCCTGTTTGGTCACAACCAATCAGGTTCCAGTCCAAGAAAGATACCTAGGACAGAGGACTATCCTTTTCTATCATGGGCCAATCAGGAGGAAGGCTTGAAAAAGCTCCATGTCCAATACCATCATTTCTTCTCCAACAAATCAAATGGGAGGATCTTGGAGGGAAAATTGTTTTTCCTCTACTCTACTGCTATGTTGGGCCAATCAAAGGCCGCCAGGGAAGAAGCTCATTTGAAAGAAGTCTATTTTTCTCTAACCAATCAGATCGCAGGATCCTGGAGGAAAAACTCTCCACCAGCTCTTCTATATATATGAAGCTCTCTGCGTGAAGAGAGCTGATGTTGTTTTGTTATTGCTGCTGTCTGAAGAAAAAGAAAGAAGAGAAGAGCGTCCTGAGCCTTCCACCATAAGCATCTGAGAGGAAGAAAAAGATAGAATAGAAGAAGAGTGATCAGCCTTTTAGCATTAGCAGCACAGTCCTGGTTCAACCCAAACCAGTGTTGTTAAAGGAGAGAAGAAGAAAGGAGGACAGCCCTCCTTACAGTCGTCCTAAGCCTGATAGTGCTTTAAGACTTTGATCTGAAGCCACAGTCGCAATCTCCTTGCTTTGTGTCTTATTTTTTATTTGCAACTTGCATCTACTTAACATTGTGCGTCCGGTGCTCTGCTTGAGATACCGGACGTGTTTCTGGCTAAGTTCAGCCGTGTGTGTCCTGGGGAGTTGTCCCCAACTTTTGTTGCACTTGCAGCGTGTGTGTTTTGTTTCTGTGTGTGTGTGGTGGGGGGTTCGTCCCCGTTGCTGCAGCTCTACAGCGTAAGGATCTTGTTCTCATGAGGAGCTTGCTCCTCATGTGTGTGGGGTTTGTCCCCAGGAGGCTTGTCCCTGTGCGCTGCAGCTTTGCAGCGCGAGGACTTTGTCCTCGTGATGATTCATCCTCGTGTGTGTGGGGTTCATCCCCGTTGCTGCGTGTTGCAGCGTGTGTGTGTGGGGGGGGATTCATCCTCGTCTGTGTTGAGGACTTCATCCTCGTGAGGATTCGCCCTCGTGTAGTGAAGCCTCACCAGTTTGATGAGGGGTGGACGTAAGTCTGCGGGTTTACAGACTGAACCACCTTAAAAATCCCTGTGCAATGGATTGTGGTTTGTGCAATTGATCCATTTTCTCTATCTCCCATTCACATGTTCCTATGTGCTTCTGTCTTGTGCATTTTCTGTATTGTGCATGCACTGCAAACACTATCTTCAGCTGGGTTAGTCTCCATCCGGATTCAAACACTTACATGCTAAAAGACAATCATCGACCTTTAATGTTTCCAACGTTGTGATCACATTCAGATTGGCATAAGCCATTCTCCACACAGAGTGTTGTGATCACTCCTGCTAAAAGATCTATTTTACTTCAGCTTAGTATAGGTTGTTGGGAACGTTAGTATCCGCATTGGGGGTTTCACTTTATGCTTAACATGAGCTATCTTCTGGTTTAGCAAAGTTTGGTCTGACCACTCCAGTGTCCCTTCATTCTGTCTTGCTTAAGTGATCAGATTAAGTTTCAATCGGGCACATTTTTTAAAGGATCTATTCACCCCCCCCTCTAGATCCAATGGCACCAACCAAGAGACCTAACATGAGATAGCAGGGGCAGAGGAGTATCTGGAGAGGAAAGCCTCAATTTCTGTCACCACATTGTTTAATCGGTCAAAGAACCTGATTTCCATCCCAATCATCCTTTCGAGGACTTCTCGTTTCAAATTTTACTTGCAGATTTACACTACATCTTCTTGATGTGGCAAGCGCCTACACCTCATGCTGAGGTTCCACCATCTTTTAATGTATTCCAAAGTTGTTTCATCATTCTTCTACTTGGAAGCATATAATTCGGCCACGGTCACTTCTCTCTCAGCGACGTGGAACCTTACTCAGAATTTCTGTTGCATGTCTGACCAATCACTGATGGACCCGGCTGGCAAGTTCAAATACCATTCAAAAGCGAGTCCTGTGAGGGAGGACCCGAAGAATTTTAGCATGTAGGACTCATCGGTCGCCAAATCGCCCATCACGTTGATGTAGTTGGCTATATGTTCTTTCGATGAGCCTTCCCCATTGAATTTATCAAATTTCGATGGTTTGTTGATGCCAGGGGGCAATCTTTTAGCAGCATGATAGATAGGGTAGGGTACCATGTATACATCGAACGAGGCATAACCATCACTATCTCGATCAGTCAACTTCATTTTGATCATTTGTTCTATCATCAGTTTATTCACTATTGCCGAGTCTGCTAGCTCTAGGTGGAAGTCAGCTTGCCACATCTGCGGTGTGGTCAACACCGTTGCTTGAGGTGTAGTGGTAGTCCCCTGGTATGGCAAGACTGGGGGTTGCGATGTAGTTGTATGTTGTTGCTGGAGGGGAATGCCTCTGATATAGCCAGGTGCCGGTTGAGATGCGACTGCCTGTGGCGAAGCTTCGAAGGTTTGATCTCTACCCCCAGACGTCTCGGGAGGGATTTCAGCCTGCTTGGATGTAGATGCATGTGCATTCTTTTCATTTAGCTGCTTTCTCAGCATTTTATTCTCCTGCTGATATCTCTACAGCAGCATTATTACAGTGGAGTCATGCATAGAAGGGATGGGGATGCCACCTCTTTCCTCAGCTGAAATTTCTTCAGATGACGTGGATGGCCTCCCACCGTCATCTTCAGCCATGATTACATTGGCGGTCACAGCCGCCACAGCCTCATCTGGACTGGTTTCCTCAGTGAGGGTCTGCAGCGCCTCGCTTGCAGCCTTTCTTCTTCTTGTGAGAGGACCCTGCCCCTTAGCAAGCATGATCACTTCTTCATGTTCAGCGGGCAGAGCCCCATAGCGGTTGGACACTCCAACCATATTGCAGGTGAAGACCTGGGGTTGCTTTCTTCTTCGGAGCACCCTCCTGGCCGATTGGCCAGGGAAGGTTAGTCTATCGAACACCGAAATTTTCGGTGTATTCTCTTCGTGGAGGGGCGACGTCCTGACTCATGCCAGAGATTTATAGGCAAGGTTCCCTTGTCTGGCCGTCCCGCCATACTTTCTATCATGTGAATTGATATTTACCTGTCGAATGCAGGCCCAGAGTGCTGGTTTACGAGACGCCCAGACTGACATCTCGATCTTCTCTTCTTGTTCTTCTTCTTTTCTTGCAAGCTTGTCAGCCACGACATGCCTTAATGGAGTTGGAGCTGGGAACCGAGCCCGCCTGGGCACCTAAATCTGCTTACATCTGATTGGCTTTGGGGCCAACCCTCCCTTTCATTCGGACTCGAAATGGTCCGTCTTGTTTTGGGCCAGTGCCTGGAAGGAGTTGTGCACTGGTACCGTTGGAAACACCCTGTCGGGTATGCTTCTAGCCTGTCGACCGTTCAGAAATAATCGGACACCTCCAATCAGCACGGATTTGCCTGAGATTGATAGCCGGCTTTGCAGCAAACCGGCATTCTTATTGACCACCCTCCTGGCGGCCGCAGTGCGCCTCTTGCTGTTTGAAGCGCGGGAGTCGGCGTGGTGGGCGTAGCAGCCCCTCACCTCCATCTTCTTTAGTGAGGCCTATGCAACATCAGAGGTCACGAGCTTCACCTCCTGGGCATCTAGGAGCTCCACAAATGCTACTCCCAAGAAGTTGGGGAAGCCAACAACGGGAGGGAAATCGCTGAACTTGGTCGGCACAGCAAGGTAACCATGCTTAGCATGGCTGTCGACGATGAGGGGTCCGAACGTGACCGCCATTAGAATCCGAAAGCGACCTCCCTGCAATTTCAAACCATGGAGTTCGAATCTTTGGAGGAGGTCGCCGGGCCCCCTAATCCTGGTGAGAAGATGAAAGGAGGTTCTTGTCCCACAGGGCGTGCCAGACTTGTGGACGCACTTTTTTGTCACTCATCTTTTTTTATTCATTTGTTCATCTTTTTGTTCTTGGTTTATCAGTGCGTGGGCGTGCCAGCCACAAAGTGATAATTAAATCGGACTCCAAAATCGAGGTGGTCCGGAGCCAATGGTGCGCGCCGTCTGACTAGTCAGACAATGTGGGTATCGTGTCGGGACTAGAACCCGCCATGCCATGAAGGCCACATCGTTAATTACATCCTCTCGGAGAGGAGAAAATATTTGATTAATCGCCAGGAGAAGGGGCCCTATAGCCTGAAATTAGCATTAATGAAATAATCGAAGGATGTATTAAAGCACATGAGAGTGCCCCATATTAGGGGGTAAAGCATTCAAATCATGTTGGTCATTCGTTGACTGCTTCATGTTTGGACAGGAGTCCGGAGTTGGAAACATAACAGGTACGTAAATAATATCTGGGCAAGTACTTGCCGAGGCACGGCATGTTTGATATTTAAACGGCGAAAAATCGGGGTTAGATCCCAATGCCTACCGAATCACGACAAGTTTGATATTCCATGAAAGAGTGGCATTAAATCCCAGTGAAAGCGGGTTAGATTCAGCGGACTATTGGCCCGGGGCAGGGTCAGGCCATGGCCATGATGAGGGACGATCCCCGAGGTCCAAGCACGACTTGTTGGGGCATCATTAATATCTTCTTCACCCCGGGTCTAGAGAAACGAAAGCTCCGGAACGGGCACGATTATGTTCATTATTATATTTTTATACATATATATTTTCTTATGGATGCATATGTGCGTTTCTTTTTCTTAAGCTTATTGCATATATTCTTGCTCATCTTTTTTTTGTTATTACTATTATTTGTTTATATTTTTATTTTATTGATATATATATATATGTATTATATACATATATTTCTTTGTTTCCTTTGTTATTATTTTTTTGGCTGTTATTTGTTTGTTGTTTTTTTTATTATTTAGCTATCACTTTTACCCTTTTTGTTTGTTTATTTTAAGTGCATGTGGAGTGCTATGTGTGTGTGTGTGTGTATGTGTGTGTGTGTGTGTGTGTGTGTGTGTGTGTGTGTTACATGTGTAAGTGTATTGTGTGTGTGTTTTTTTGTTTTCTTCTTTTTTTTATAAGGGAGAATGGGGGAGAGGGTACCGTTTTTTTTTGTGTTAGCTTGTTCAGTTTAGTTCAAAGGGGGGCTGGGTCGCGTCGACGCACTGATCAAAGGGCGTCGACGCAGCCTTGATCCCCTTTATTGCTTTTCTCTTTTTTTTGTGTTCCATTTGCGCAGGCTCACTGAGGGTGCGTCGACCTGGCAGGCTGACCGCGTCTACGCACCGCGTTGATGCAGGGCCACCTTACATCGACGCAAGGCGCAAAGCCCCTCCCCTGCCATTCTTCTTCTTTTTTTTATTTGTGTTTAAGCCATGCATTCAGTAGGTGGATTTGAGGGTGTATTAGGTTCCCATCTTTTAGTGTATCTTTTTTACTTCACTTCTTCTCTTCTTTTGATGGGGACATCCCTTGCCCCTCCACATTTTCTGAAGCTCGGATTGATCGTCGGTGTACGCCATTATGTTCCTCATGTGTTTGTGAGTCGAGTCATGTAATTTTCTTATTTTTATTTGAGTCTTAAACATGTAATTTTCCCTTTATTGAGTCATGTACCTAGGTTAGAAAGTCATTTTCCTAAGTCTTAAAGTCATTATGTTGGTTTGATAGGTTAATGGGCCCAATTCATTGGGCTAGGCCCAGGGGCGCCCCTCCCTTAGACTGTTTGGTTATTAGTTAGTTTGTCAGGGTCAGTTTGGTCTTAGGAAAAGTGTGGGGTCTATAAATAGCCCCACCCCTATCTCATTTGTAACAATTATGCTTGAATATTGAATCCAGAAAATTTCCACACCTTCTAGTTCCCTCTCAATATCTCCCTCTCTCTCTCTCTCTTACTATCACTCTCTCTAAGTGGGTTGTGCCCTCTCTCTCTCTCCTCCCCACCCCAATTCCGAAATTCATTCTCTCTCCTCCCCATTCACCCCTCATTAAGGCCCCTTCCCCATGCACTCATTCAATTCCCCCTCCAACCCCTAGGTGGAAACCCCTTCTCCTAGGCACCTTTCCACTCTCCCAAGTAACCCTCCCTCTCCCCAAGACTGAAAGAGCCCTTCCCTAGGCCAAATTTTGAATTTCCCTCTCCCTTGGGATGTGCCCTTTCATCTCCCCACCTCCCAAACCACCCAAGGTCGCACCCCCCCTTCCTCATCCACCAAATAACCCCTTGTTCATGCCCTTCCCCACACCCTCTCCTCCACCTATTCTGTCCCTGTTGCAGGTTTCAGAAAAGTAGTGATTTGCAGTAGCAGCCACGATATCCCCTGAAGGCTCCCGGTGGCATATCTTATATTGCTGGAATCTTCTCCAAGTCTTCTTTCCAACGGTGGTACTCCTGCCTGCATCCGAGTTCGGAGCTGTCCGGAGGAACGTCATCTTCAACGACTGCGCAATCTGTCCCAGACTGAAGGCCAGAGCGATCTTGGAAGCCGTTCAGCGGCCAACCTTGGAGGAATTCGATCACGCTTCCTTCTAAAAAATTCTTCTTCGTCTAGTCTTCCATCAGTATCAGAAGGAACGACGCCAATCGCCCACCCGACTATTTGTTCTGAATTTCTTCGCCGGAGTGTGCAGTCTGCCCCCTGCAGGTCCAGGTTCGACCTATCTTCACTTCTCCGGCCACCATTCTCCTCTCTGACCTCGGATTGTGGCCCCGTCAATTTCTGCTCGAAGCTACTCCGACCACGATCGCGTCACCGCCAGTTTCGTTCGATTTGAAGTTCAGGACCGACCGCAGTGCCTTCTGCAATCCACTGTATTAGTTCTGCATCAGTCAGAGGCAGAGTGTTGCTGTCCTACTCCAGTCGCCGGTCCGATCATCCCCGAGTTCCAGAGCTTTCCAAAACATTCAAGCATCATCCTCGGCCAGTTGGGGAACTTTTGGCACCAGTTTCATCAAATTTGGAGCTCGGTTGAGTCCGTGGCAGCATCTTCATCGACAACCTATTCAGCAAAACTGAAGAGTGGCAGAACCGGTGAAGCTTGGAGAGTCGGCGTTCTCTTCATAATTCTCCCACCCCGCTTGGCCGGCTGAAGGCCCCTCCCTGCGTGGAGGTAATCTTGGTTGTAATAAGTCTAACCCCCACCCCAAGAGCCCCCCTCCTGCGAGAGGTGTAGTTCATGTAATAATATTTTTGCAGATTTGAAGCGACACCGACGCGGCTTGCGGGCGCAAACCCTTGCCTCCCCGCTCGCCCCCGTCTTCGGCCGGAGTTGGCGTCTTCACGCCGGCTAGGTGAGCCTCGGTCCCCCTTTCCTTGCTGGTCAATATCACTTGCTTAGCTTAGTATTCTTGCTTTGCTGCGTCGGACGGAGAGCGAGGGCCCGGCCCAAATTGCCGAACACGTGAGTGTCCATCGCGGGCGAGTTGTGAGCGAGCCATTTCAACCCACACCCATGGTGTGACGGCCGCCCGTGAGTGGGCATCCCTGGCCCAATTGGGGTTCTCCCCAAGCTTGCCAAGCACCGGAGCATCATTGTCCCACCCCGGACCCTCTCCATTATCGTTTAGTTGCCCACGGGCACAAGTGTGCACCAAGCGAGTGAGCCGCTCGAGTGGTATCATCGCCAATTTGCTTGCTTTCAACCTTAGGTCCAAGGGTCATATTGTCTTGTGGTCATCACCCCAAGGTGGTGTCACATCAAGTGGTATCAGAGCAAGTTCACAACTTATCTCTATCAAGTTGGTCCTAGGACGCTCATATGCATTTAGAGTCTTCGGTTGCATCTCTTTTGTCCACTAGCATGGCTACTTCATGTAAGTCACATCTATCTCACTCGGCCCTCTGCAAAGGTCCGATTGACACCCCTTTGGACAAAGTCCTATTTGAGGACCTTATCTTTAACGGATACCACCCTAGTGCATATTTAGAGTGGGAGGAAAACATGGATAAATACTTTAAAAGGAATCCAATGACTGAACCCATAAAAATCTACCTTGCCAAGAGTCGACTTGTGTACCATGCCGAGGATAGGTGGAAGTTCATTGAACAATTTAGGAGGGTTATGAGGCTAGAGCCTATTAACACATGGGAGAACATGAGAGCCGAACTTAGGAAAGTCTACACTCCCCGACCTCCTCCCTCCTACCCGGGTTACCAAAACTCGAGGAGCACTCCCACTCCTCCAACCCCACCCGTCCAAACCCTTACCACTAGAACCCAAGTGTCCAATGCCTCCACCTCCTCACCTAACCCCATGAGGGCCCCCACACCCCAACCAAACTCCCCTTCCCTAACCTACACTAGTCAAGCCCCTTTAGCCCCCACTTCCACCCCAAACGATCCCAAGGACAAGAGACCCCTAACCGACCCAATTTCCTCCATGGTGACCACCACTTATCCAACCCTCACCATTAAAAACCAAGTGGACACCGCGTCCACCCCTCCACCTAGGCCTATAATGGCCACCACCCCCAAACCCAAAACCCCTCACCAAACCCGTACCCCACAAGCCCCCTTGACCACCACCACAAACCCACCATCGTCCCCAAAAAGGGACACATCTCCCAAAACAAATCAACCCAAAACCCCTCACCCAACCCACCTCCCACTTCCTACGCCAATCTTTCCCCAACCTAGGCCTCCTCTACTTCCCCTTCCTATCCCAACCCAAGCCCATGTTTGTTCACCACCCCGGGTGTGTCATACGCTAGCTATCACCAAACCACCCACCATAGATCCCCCTACTCCATTAGCAATAGAAGTTGCTACCCACACACCTACCCAAGTGGAGAAGGATGCCCATCCGAATCCACCTCCCAACATAGAAGAAATCCAAAGGCCAAACAACTCACACACCTCTAGCCTAGCTCCTCTAGAGACACCCAACCTCACCATAGATAAGTCCATACTCCAATGGCTCAAGAAAGGTCTCACCATTCCTAGTTCACAACCATGCCACCTACCCATGGGATATCAATCCCAAATCATTCCCATTCAGCCACATGTCACTTATCAAACTTCCTATTGTGTGGAAGATTTGGGAGACTTAGTGAACTACCTACATTGGCAAATTCACTTGACCAATATGCTAGCCTTGAGGCCGTCCGAAACTAACACCATTAGCCTAGCATATCCCTCCATTGGCTCCATCACTTCCATCTACACTAATGGCCAAGTTACTAGTGAGATCATCCTCCTTCTTCCCATAGAGGAAGAACCTATCCTAGTCCACTCCCCAACCATTAAGATCCCAAGTGCTTTGATCGGTCAACCCATTAGCAACCTTGGCCCAATTATTGAGGAGGATGACTCACCATTCGAGGACCTTGAGAGCATAGAGTACCCTTACCAAGGTGACCCTTACCATGATCCCTTTGACCCTTTTCTATGGGAGCCTAGATCTCAATGTAACCCACTCACCTTATTCACCACCCACCTTACCCTACCCTTACCACCCATGATAACCTAAAACCTTCCCTTCCTAGAATTGAGTTACACCAAAGAAGCCTTAACCATAGGCAACATACACAATGGGATTGATAGATGGCCCCACTCCATGATGTCTCCCTTCTTAGATCCCTTTGACTCATACGAATGGAAGCTCAAGGGCCACCCCACACCTATGCACATAGAAGTCATCACTAGGATTGAAATGCATGTGCTTAGGCATACCACCCCACTTGACATGATTAGAAAGTCGGGTCCATTCATTCATATCACCCACATGTCAAGAAGAAAATATGAGTGGTCAATATTTGGTTGTAATGGTTCACCATCATTCATCATAAATCTCAAGCATGTTAGGAGCATTCATGGATGTCCGGGTCCCCCGGCACTCATCACACTCACACATGAAAGGGACACCTATGGATGCCCCGGTCCTCCCAAGACATTCAAAGTCTTCAAAACATCAATGCATGATAGGTCTACATGTGGTTGCCCTGGACCACCTTTGCATACCACGTACTACTCACTCACACCGCATCTTAGTACATGGCATATGCATCAAAACATGCATCAAGCAAAAAGCGGTGAGAATTACAAAAAGTGGGCAAAAACTCGTGAGCGCCACTTGAAATTCCACGTTGGCGACTTGATGATGATGATGATTTTGGAGTGGCTCTACTCTAGGGTCACCTCCAATTTGAGGGCACGAGGACTTGGACCTTGCCAAGTTCCGAGTGGCCTTGGCACCCGGCTTGCGGGTTGAACTTACCGATGGGTTTTGGGATTCATCCCACTTCCCACGTGGCGGATCCGGCACCCTCTAAGGGTACCACGGTGGATCCTAGTAAGTGTCTTGAGCCTACACCTATCCTTGTGAGAGACACCCTCGGAGTGCCACCACAAACTAGCCCGAGAGCCCGACGTCAGCACATGGCGGCAATACTAAGCAAAGCAAGATCTCTTCGCCAGCCTAAGGGTGTGTCCGAGCCACTTTGTCGAGTGGAAGCACCGTTCCTCGGCTATGGACATGGGTCGAGTTTGGAAAACAAGGTTCGCCCGGAACTGCGTTTGGGATGCCACTTCCCCGGTGGACCCATACTCGACAGGGTCGAGTTTTCCCCACCCCGGGGGTATGATAGGGACATCCCTTGCCCCTCCACATTTTCTGAAGCTCGGATTGATCGTCGGTGTACGCCATTATGTTCCTCATGTGTTTGTGAGTCGAGTCATGTAATTTTCTTATTTTTATTTGAGTCTTAAACATGTAATTTTCCCTTTATTGAGTCATGTACCTAGGTTAGAAAGTCGTTTCCTAAGTCTTGAAGTCATTATGTTGGTTTGATAGGTTAATGGGCCCAATTCATTGGGCTAGGCCCAGGGGCGCCCCTCCCTTGGACTGTTTGGTCATTAGTCAGTTTGTCAGGGTCAGTTTGGTCTTAGGAAAAGTGTGGGGTCTATAAATAGCCCCACCCCTATCTCATTTGTAACAATTATGCTTGAATATTGAATCCAAAAAATTTCCACACCTTCTAGTTCCCTCTCAATATCTCCCTCTCTCTCTCTCTCTTACTATCACTCTCTCTAAGTGGGTTGTGCCCCCTCTCTCTCTCCTCCCCACCCCAATTTCGAAATTCATTCTCTCTCCTCCCCATTCACCCCTCATTAAGGCCCCTTCCCCATGCACTCATTCAATTCCCCCTCCAACCCCTAGGTGGAAACCCCTTCTCCTAGGCACCTTTCCACTCTCCCAAGCAACCCTCCCTCTCCCCAAGACTGAAAGAGCCCTTCCCTAGGCCAAATTTCAAATTTCCCTCTCCCTTGGGCTGTGCCATTTCATCTCCCCACCTCCCTAACCACCCAAGGTCGCACCCCCCCTTCCCCATCCACCAAATAACCCCTTGTTCATGCCCTTCCCCACACCCTCTCCTCCACCTATTCTGTCCCTGTTGCAGGTTTCAGAAAAGCAGTGATTTGCAGTAGCAGCCACGACTTCCCCTGAATGCTCCCGGTGGCATATCTTATATTGCTGGAATCATCTCCAAGTCTTCTTTCCAACGGTGGTACTCCTGCCTGCATCCGAGTTCGGAGCTGTCCGGAGGAACGTCATCTTCAACAACTGCGCAATCTGTCCCAGACTGAAGGCCAGAGCGATCTTGGAAGCCGTTCAGCGGCCAACCTTGGAGGAATTCGATCACACTTCCTTCTACAAAATTCTTCTTCGTCTAGTTCTCCATCAGTAGCATAAGAAACGACGCCAATCTCCCGCCCGAGCTATTTGTTCTGAATTTCTTCGCCGGAGTGTGCAGTCTGCCCCCTGCAGGTCTAGGTTCGACCTGTCTTCACTTCTCCGGCCACCATTCTCCTCTCCGACCTCGGATTGTGGCCCCGTCAATTTCTGCTCGAAGCTACTCCGACCACGATCGCGTCACCGCCCGTTTCGTTCGATTTGAGTTCGGGAGCGACCGCAGTGCCTTCTGCAATCCACTGTATCAGTTCTACATTAGTTAGAGGCAGAGTGTTGCTGTCCTGGTCCAATCACCGATCCGATCAGCCCCGAGTTCCAGAGCTTTCCAAAAAATTCAAGCATCATCCTCGACCAGCTGGGGAACTTTTGGCACTAGTTTCATCAAATTTGGAGCTCGGTTGAGTCCGTGACAGCATCTTCATCGACAACCTGTTCAGTAAAACTGAAGAGTGGCAGAACCGGCGAAGCTTGGAGAGTCGGCGTTCTCTTCATAATTTCCCCACCCCGCTTGGCCGGCTGAAGGCCCCTCCCTGCGTGGAGGTAATCTTGGTTGTAATAAGTATAACCCCCACCCCAAGAGCCCCCCTCCTGCGAGAGGTGTAGTTCATGTAATAATATTTTCGCAGATTTGAAGCGACACCGACGCGGCTTGCGGGCGCAAACCCTTGCCTCCCCGCTCGCCCCCGTCTTCGGCCGGAGTTGGCGTCTTCACGCCGGCTAGGTGAGCCTCGGTCCCCCTTTCCTTGCTGGTCAATATCACTTGCTTAGCTTAGTATTCTTGCTTTGCTACGTCGGACGGAGAGCGAGGGCCCGGCCCAAATTGCCGAACACGTGAGTGTCCATCGCGGGCGAGTTGTGAGCGAGCCATTTCAACCCACACCCATGGTGTGACGGCCGCCCGTGAGTGGGCATCCCTGGCCCAATTGGGGTTCTCCCCAAGCTTGCCAAGCACCGGAGCATCATTGTCCCACCCCGGACCCTCTCCATTATCGTTTAGTTGCCCACGGGCACAAGTGTGCACCAAGCGAGTGAGCCGCTCGAGTGGTATCATCGCCAATTTGCTTGCTTGCAACCTTAGGTCCAAGGGTCATATTGTCTTGTGGTCATCACCCCAAGGTGGTGTCACATCATCTTTCTTTTCTTTGTCCCCCCTTTCTTTATCCAATTTTTGCTTCTTTCGTTTGTCTGATTTGTTCTATCTTCCTCTTTAATAATCTTTTTGCCATTTGTCATTATATCATTGTTGCCATCTTCATTGTTCTGTTGCATATTTGTCATCCTTATTTGTTTGGTTCTTCGTTTTCCTTTTTTATTAATCTTGCAATTAGTCCAAATTTCTGGCAAAAATCCGACAACACCTCCCCTAAACCCGGAGTGTTTGGGGAGATGTAAAGAGGGAACTCGTCCATAGAGAGTCTGAGATGGTCCCATGGGATGCGCGCGAAAGCGACAACATCCATAGCAGCCTCCTCCCGAGCTCCAGGGAAATCGATGGTATAAATCGGAACATTTATATCCCTCTTGTCAATCAGGGGTCATACTGTAAGGATTTAGTAAACCCTTGTCGGAACTGGGATTAATCCAAACGAAATCTAAATCCGAAGGGGCACAGGAATTGGAGGGACCCAAGGATTAAGAGGGGGAGGGTGATACGGCAGCCTTGGCAGTGGTATACCCTCCATTCGGCGGCTAAGCAAAAGGTGATACGGCAGCCATAGAACACAGAAGGCGATATGGCGGGCAAGATAAAAGGAAAATCATAAAAGAGGGGGTGATCCGGCGGCTATACAGCCCGCCGGACCAAGGGGAGGGCTGATCCAGCGCGTGTTCGCCACCGGATCAGTCCCCTCCAAGGACTTGAATCGTTTCCCCCCCCCCTTTTTTTTGCAGAAGAAGAGAGGGGTTAGGGCATCCCCGACGACCAGGAGCTCCGGAAGGACAAAGAGAAGAAAACAACGAAGGTTTCACGCGGTTTTGCAGCCCGGGATCGTACTCATTGGCTTGAGTAAACCTCGGGGCACTAGCTGCCATGGCAGGCTCAAAGCATCATGCAGATGGCATGTTATCAATCGGAGGGGGAGCGTCTACTTAGGGGGATGGGGAGCATACACGGCAGAAGAAATATAGTGCAGATTAAAAAAACTATAACCATGTTCACAAATTAGGACCAAGGGCCCTCATGCTCCATTTACTCATAAGAGAATGATTACATCGGTGTAGCCCCCGTTGGGCATGGAGGAGAAAACAAAGCAAGAAAGAGAAATGCAAAATACAAAGACCCACCGTGGGTGGATCCCTTCCTCTCCTTCCCTCCCCTGTTCTTCAGCGTTCTCTCTTCTAAACTTGTCTTCTTCTTCTTTTTTCTTCGCATAGCCTCCAGGGGGTCAGAGTCTGAGAGCCCGCTCCAGGGAAGCCTCCCTCCTTCTTTTATAAACGTAGAGGAAAGCTTCGTTGATGTATTTTTCTTCTCAGTGCCGCAGGGGGAGTACGAGCTTGAAGACGTGTCGAGGCCTCCCCGTTTTTGGTGTCGTAGGTGGCACGGGGGCGGCAGCGGGAGCAGAGGTGGCGTGTTGCTTCCCTTCACGTCGTGGGCAGTAGAGGGAGCAGAGGTTGGCAGGTGGAGGGGCTCTGTCGGTTGAGAGGGGAAGCCGACAGATGAGCAGGTGGCTTGCCACTAGATCAGGTTCAAAAGGCGCCGCCGGATCCAGTTCAAAAGGGGGGCTGCCGGATCAATTTCAAAAGGGGCCGCCGGATGAGAGGAGAGTGGAGGCCGCGCCGGCTCAAGGGGGGTTTGCTGTCGATTCAACTGCATGGGGCCCCGCTATATCAAGGGCTCCGCTCTCTTCATGTGTGCATCGACGCACTGAGCAAGTGGCGTCGATGCAGCCCCCTTTTCATTCTTTTAATTTTCTTTTCTTCTTTTTTCTTCTTTTCCCATTCTTGAAAAATAAGAAAAAGGCAAAAATGGGTTAGCATCAGAGAAAGGGGATGCATATTAACACGCGTCTCTTCGGGGAAGCGTAAATTCTTTTAGCGTCGATTTTAACGTGCCTGGAGAGACGTGAATTCTTTTTAGCATTAATTTTAGCGCGCCTGGGGAGGCATGAATTATTCTTAGCGTTAATTTTATCATTGGTTTTAGCACATTTGGAGAGGTGTGAATTATTTTTAACCATTTATTTTAGCACGCCCGGAGAGGTGAGAATTCCTTTAGCATTGGTTTTAGCGTTGATTTTAGCACGCCCGGATAGGCGAGAATTCTTCTAGTATTGGTTTTAGTGTTGATTTTAGCATGCCTAGAGAGGCGAGAATTCTTCTAGCGTTAATTTTAGCGTGCCAACAAGGTCATACCATGAGGCAATGGGGGACTCAACCCCAGCGTCTAAAGAAGTGCAGGGGTCAGCACCACGTCGGCATCCGAAAGGGGACAATGGAGAATGGCCTTCACCGTGGCGGCCTCCACCGGGATTGGGGTCGACAAGGTGTGGGATGAACGAAGTTGGGGAAGGCCAATAAAACCCCAGTCACTTGTCTATTCAGCACCGCCGACCTTGGTCAAGATGATGAAGCGCTCCTACCAACACTTAATATTGGACATGGAGGAAGTGAAGGAGACAATGGTCCTATTTCCTCAGGTATGGAAATAATAATAGGACAACTCATCCCCAAGGCAATGCTGGAGGCTGTAGAAATGGCGAAAGAGCCAGACTGAAGGGGTGACCTCGACCTGGTCACAGATACAGATGAAGGCGTAGAGGATGCGCCAAGAATGGGAGAGAAATCCCTCGGAGCCCTACCGTAGAAATGAAGGACCGACTCAAAGAATGGGTGGAGGGGGAGACGGAAGCCAGCCCTGAAGGCCTCAACGGAGATGCCCATTCCCCCAGGAAAGTAGCATCCCAAAAACTCATCCTCATTGGGGAAGACAATATTAATGTTGGCCATAATCTGGAAGGCCTCCCTAAGGCCATGGACCACTTGGAAGGAGACCTCAGGGGATGGAAGGGTGCGAAAAGGATGGGCGCCCGAAGTACTCGGGATGCCAACATGGCTGCTCTCCTCCTCCACGGAAGGCTTAGGGTTGGACGAGATAACTCTTTTACGGGGAGCCATGGAGTACGGGGAGCGAGAGGACGGAGCGAGAGAAGAGAAGGAAGCCTCACCAAGACATAGAGTGGACGACAGGAATCATGACGAATACCGACGCAGGAGCAGAGGGATTGCGAGGGTACCTCTTAGAGCACGCTTCACTTCCCTTTATAGAATCTCCAGGAGGCGGGAGCCCCTCTTCGATGAGCCAGGCGAAGAGACGCAACCACCACCACCAAGACATTAGGCGGAAAATCCAAGCACCCACGACGTCCATTTATCCAGACGCAGGATGGTTGTGCCATGATGGTGGCTACATCACCTGACACACCGTATGGAGTTGCCTTGCACGCCAAGGAGGGCGGTAGGTAGCGGAACTCACGTGTCGAGGGAATAAGAAGGCTCGAGAAGTTTCCCCCTAAACATTCTCCTCAACCGGCCTCATATGACTTCTCCCGAGCTCCGAGCTCCGAGCTCCGAGCTCCGAGCACGCTCGAAGCTCGAGAGTGGGGAGTTAGTGCGGAGGAGAATGTTCGCCAGGCCCAATACGACCTAATATCGTCAGGCTCGTAATGGCCCGGTTCAGTTAAGCCCGTAATAGACCATCCCACCGGCCGCCAGTCGGTTCATTACGGCTCAGTATAGGCCTAAGGAAGCTCCGCCCGCCCACAAGTAGAATTATTGCATGCCTCTTGGATGTCGTAGAACTCGCCAATGGGAGAACATTGTTGTAAACGTGTCACTTTGTGTGATTGAAAAGAACCGTAAAGAAGACTAATGGAGACTAAAAGTAGAAAAGGCAATGAATGAACTAAAGAGAGAGCATGTGGTGCTCAATGGAACATGATCGCCAGAGGAATATCCTCAATTTTAAAAAGGAAAAGTGATCGTGAAAAATACCTTATAGAGCGGGGGTTGGGGATTCTGCTTCCGCCTTCAACCGGCCGACCGGTTAAGGAGGGTCTTTCCTTTTGATTACCCTGAAACAACCACAAATGAACAGAGAAAGCACCGAATTAGAACGGGCTGTGTAGTATCAACTCTCAATAAGAATAAACATATGCATATGGAGAGCGAACACACCTTGATGTTTTTAAACCCCTTTAGTGTAAAGGGTGGGTTAAAATATGATTAATGAATATGATAAGGGACGTGCAAGTGTTGCACTGGGGGAGGCTCAACGTGGTTGAGAGGAATAGAATGTATGATGTTGTTGACATTCGTTTTATGACTAATGAGTTGGGTCATCTCCTTATCTATTTTTTATGATATCCCGAGTTATTCATCGTTTATTGGGCCATTTTTGGTCATTTTTTGGCCTAATTTTATGAGTCATTCTCCTTGGTTGGACCTAGCTCTATTGATTTCTCGTCACTTCACCTTATTGGGCCTAGATAAGGGCTAATGAGGATTTATTTTGTGGATTAAATTGTGGATTTATTAGCCTTTATCTCTTTTGCCACGTCCTCTCCCCTAGCGGTCTATCGCACGACCGCTAGGTGGGCGTTGGCGGTCCGTTTCTAGACCGCTAACGGGCAGAGAGTCCTGCTGGGTTTCTTTGATCTTATCTTCTTCTGGACGCGTGTTCCTAGCGATCTATCGCACGACCGTTTATAGGAGTCACTACAAGAAAATTGGCCTTTACCTACGTTTGAAAAGCATAGGTATAGGTCCAAAAATATAGGTAAAACCTTTAGCCACGTTTACTTGTCACGCTTTCAAAGTGTGGCGCTTGCTCGCGTGACTATAGGTTATACCTGTGTTTCTATGAAACGTAGGTATAGTTTGCCATATTCCTACGCTTTCAAAGCGTAGGAATAGTCTAGCCAAAAATATAGGTAGATATCGACCTATACCTACGCTTTGAAAGCGTGAGAATAGTCCAACCGAAGCGTAGGTTAAAAACATGTATACATATGCATATAAGAGGTTGTACCTACGTTTTAAAAACGTAGGTATTACTTTTGACCACGTAGTGAAAGAAACGTATGCAAAAATATTAGCGTCGTTCTCTTAAAAACGTAGGAAAATAGTTTAACGTCTGTTAATAAAAAACGTAGGAATATGTTATTTTAAAAAAAAAATCTTATTATATGTTCTCTTATCACCTATAATAGTGTCATCCATAAGACAAGTAAAGCTAAAAAAAATACCATAAGACCACCGTACCCATAATTCAAAGAACTAAGAATAATTTATATTTGAACCAAAGAAAAGTACATGCGTATACAAATGAACTTATATCTTATTAAGACTGTAACATTAACTTCACGGAGTATCAACCTAGTCAACAAAAGCGCAACCCAAAAGTTAAAAGATGAACTTTATGTTCACAGATGCGTATACATCATGAGTGCTCATTCCTCGGCCAAGTTCATCAATAATCACCAATGAACGGGATGAACAACTCTGAAGTATGTGAAAGACTTCACTGAGTTCCTCTAGAAAAGTGCTTCTTCCTTGCTGGATGCTATCCGGTGCTCCAATACGGGTGTAAATGTCATATACCACATGGAGCTTTGCAGATGATGCTGGCACAAATGAACCCACCTAGAGAATAAAAAGAGCTTTGCCAAATTATGGTTGTGACAGAAGTTGTAGCCTAAGAAAGAAAGCAATAATGCGAATTTTCACTAGAATGCAACCAACCAATAATATACATAACAATATCTATTCCATCAAATCTACCATTGACTGGTTAATCCTGCATCTAAAATAAAATAGTTGATATAGAATTTACGTACGACTGTTTAGATGGAGCCCAGACCTCAGTGAGATGTGATCATGTTGACACAAGCTTGCAAGAGCTAGATTTTTTTTCCGTTGTAATCTATAAATCTGATGCACAATAGAAGAGAACAGGGATTGATGGTCCACACAGGAGAAGGAAGGGAACAAAATACAATTTCTAAATGTATTTAAAAACACTAAATATTAATGTGAAAAATATTAAGGACTAGAATATGTAGCTTCAGCAGCCAGCCATGGTCCACACCACCCACCACGTAATTCTAAAAAATACATCTACGTGATAATCTCTTGCACACGGTTACTAAAGTGGTAATGCAGAGCAGTGAAAATCCTTATGAACAACCCAACCATCAATCAGAAGAATATAATGGTGAATGCACACTACGTACCTGAGCCATGATGGAAATGAGCGCAACATGACGGATGTAACAGCTTTTGCCCCCAATGTTTGGCCCCGTAACAACCCGACAAAACTCGCCATCCGCATGTAGGCTAGTGTCATTTGGAACAAAAGTCTCTCCTAATACTGATTCCAGAATCTGCAGAGAATGATTAATCACCAAAAGAAATGAGCATGTGATCATATCATATCACATCATATCCAGAGATCACAACGTAAAAAAAAAAGTCGCTTTTGACAATAACAACTGAATATGCTTTACCTTATGAGGTCGAAGCATGTAATGAAGATTTCCTTACTGAGAGTTGCTATAGGGATGCTTTATAAAACACTATAATGATGAAAGCTCCAAACAAAAAAGAGTTGGGTGAAACGCTCTGAGGACCACAGGGCCTACGCTTCAATTGCAGTCAGTATAAGCAGGCTTTGCCATTTTATTTGAAGAACTTAAAAGGCGTTATATAGTTATAGTTAAATAGACAATATACCCAAGCATAAGCTGTCTAATCAATTTATTATAGCACAGAATTAATTTGAGGTTTAAGTCTGTCCAATACAGAACGTCTAGTTTGGACCAACTGAATCAAACTTCAAGCCCGTTCAATACACAAGTCTAGTTTGGACCAACTGAATGAAAACTGTTTAAGTTTCTTGCAATATAGGACGGGGTAGGACTGACCTTCTGATTTATCTACCGGATTGCCCAGAGTGTCAAGTTCTCAAATTTTGATGGATAACAGTCCAACCCAGTCTTCAAACCCAGTGAGTCGACGGGTATTCATCTTTTTCCCTGTTTTGTTCACATATACACCAGCAGGAACCCCCCTTTCCTTATTCTGATGTTAGTCCATCTTTAAGTACGGCTGTAACAAAATATTTCAGCCTCTTAGCAACTACTCTGTCATCCATCTCAATCTTGGATTCTAATTCCATTACATGCCAGGAAGACATGATTTTGAATGGAAAATGTTACAAACAAAATAAAAACAGTTCTCAGCTGCAAGAGGAAGACAATCTAAGGCATAAGTGAAAATTAGAAATAAACAATATCAATCACTCAAATCTAAGAATTGACCAATCACAAGCCATTTTGTCCATTAAACTTGGGTTGACTATGATCTAGTATGAAAAGGTGCTAACATCAGTTTACCTGTTTTCTTGAAAGAATGGCCAGTGAATGAAGACAATTGGAGAGGGGGATTTCTGCAGTCCGATTAAGAGCAGTCAAACTAGGCCCATCAGGACCGAACGAGGCTCAGCTCATCCAAGTGACAGCCCTCTCGGGCCCACTTCGGCCATAAAAGCCTAATAAAGAACACTCGGGATCTCATCCTTCCTCGGCGGCCCTTAGGCTCAGAAGGCCCGAACGTCAGAACGGAGGAAGACCCACGCCCGAGTCATCTCTCCACCGAGATAAGGGCAGGCGCTCCGCGCCCACTCCGATCTGACTGCATCCGAGCTATGCCCATCGCCCGGACAGGGCTGGCACTTCTTATGCTTGGATCAACTGACAAATGCTTATCCATGCAGCCGTTGACAGTCCTTTATGAGCAAGAGTTCAGCGGGATAAGGGTGCCACGATCTCCCAAGGTCATGAAGAGCCCACGATGAGGACGTAACGATCCCATGATGAGGACGTAACTCACGCCTAAAACTCCTCTGCTTATGGGACTCTTCGGGGGAGCTCGCTATATAAACCAAGGACTCCCTCCTACAGCAGGTAAGGCAGATAGATGCCTAACACTCCCTGAGCAGGAACCACTTCACCATCTTGGTGTTGGGGAATCTCGCGCATCTCTTTCAACCTCCCACAATACCTTCCACCATTGCTCTACTGACTTAAGCATCGGAGGATTTTCCCAGGGAACTATCCCTGGGCCTCCTAATTCGTTTCCCTTTCTTTGCAGTTCACTATCCGGTGATCATCCTCTCAGCTCAGGACCAGCGCGAGATCACGCCACTTCATCTGGCGCCGTCTGTGGGAAACGACCAAAGAGCCAGTATGGTGAGAAGAAGTACAGGGAGGAGGTCCGCCGGCGACAGGGGAAAGGCCACGGCGGAGGCGGGGCAAGGCCCCTCTCAAGCCTCCCAAAACCCCCCCTCCAGTGCCAGCACTCCCACCGACGGACCGCCCCCTCCGCCTGCGGCCGGGCTGCCGCCCCCTCCTCCCACGACGGTAGGGCTGCCGCTCAACGGCGGCGCCGACGCCTTCCAAGCCCTCAACATGAAACTGGACGTCTTCGTGGAACTCATGAGGACCCAGGCGGCCAGGGATGGAACGTCACGCGCCCCTCCGGAGAGCCCTCCCCGTGAGAACGTGTCCCAGCACACCACCGGAGGCCGCTTCACCCTCCGAGGACAGCAGCTCATCCGCAACAAAGTAGGAGGACCCTCGCAAGCCCCCCCTCCGGAGCAAGAGGCTTCCTCCACGCCAAAGAGGCACAGGCATGGGGCACGCCGTCCCCTCCCGGAGACCGAAGTCCCCAGGGAGCGCCAAGACAGCCTGCCTTCACGCCCCCTCAGCCCTACGGCGCAGCGACAGCCGGAGCTATCCCTCCGACTGCGAGAATTCGAGAGGCATTTTGCAGAGCAAGAGCGCGCCCTGCGAGCCCTGCAGAAGACCTCTCCACCAGAGGACGAGGAGAGATCCTCGTTCTCCGACCATATCTTGAAGGCAGAGGTATCTCCCCGAACCTCTATCCCGACCTTCAAGCCCTACGACGGCCAGGGAGACCCGACCGATCACTTTGATAGCTTCGACGCTCTGATGACCCTTCACAGAGCATCCGACGCCATCAAGTGCCGAGCCTTTGCGACCACCCTGGTCCAAGGCACCCAAGCATGGTTCCGGGCCCTCGCCCCCGGATCCATCCGACACTTCAAGCAGTTCGGGCGAGTATTCAAGGAGAGTTTCGCCGGTAGCGGCCCCCCTAGGTCGGTAGCGGGGCTTTTGGCCCTCAAACAGGCGCAAGGGAAAAAACTTCGGGCCTACATCCTCTGATTCAAATCGGAAGCCCTGAGGATCCCCCGCCTGGACGTCGCCTCGGCCATAACCGCTCTGACCGGGGGCACCCGTGACGAGAACCTCCGCCGCGAGCTTGTCCTCCACCCTCCCTCGACCCTTGCTGCACTAGTGACTCTGGCATTGCGCCACGCCGAGTGCGAGGAAGTACTCAGTGCCTACTGAGACGCAACCGGCTCGGGTCGGGAGGGGGACAAGAAGCGGGCACCTGAGCCAAGCTCGGGCCAAGGAAAAAGGCGGAACCGAGACGGGGAACACAAGGAACCGTCGCGAAAGTATGAGCGGTACACTCCCCTAACCGCTCCAGTATACGAGATTTATGAAGACATCAAAGGATCGGGCCTCCTCTGCCAACCCGAGCCAATGAAGTCAAAGAACCGCAGTCGCAGCAAGCATTGCCTGTTCCACAGCGACCATGAGCATCATACCGGAGACTGCCACCAGCTCCAGGACGAGATCAAGCGTCTCATTCGTCAGGGGCACCTCTCCCGGTTCGTGGCCGGGCACCAGGAAGACCGAGGCGCCCCAGAGGAGATAGACAACGCCCCCCGAGGGGTCCACATCAACGTCATCGCCGGAGGAGCTACATCGGGAGGAGACAGTGGCCGGGGAAGGAAGCGTCATGCTGAACGGGCCAGCCAAGCCATCGAGCCTCCCAGGGCCCCGCCCAGCGAACCCCAGGTTATAACCTTCTCCGACCAAGACCTGGAGGGGCTGAGCACCCCGCACGATGACGCCCTAGTGATATCGGCCACAATAAACCATTGTAACGTAGACAGGATTCTGGTTGACAATAGAAGTGCCCCTGATATATTATCCTACGAATGTTTCCTTAAGATGGGGGAGGATCCGTCTAAACTCCGCCCGATCCAGACCCCCCTGTGCGGGTTCAATGGCCAGGCCACCTATCCCGAGGGAGCCCTAAGCCTGCCGGTTACTCTTGGCACCCCACCCAAGACCGTTACGGTCATGGTAAACTTTATAGTGATCAAAGGTATGATAGCGTACAACGTAATCTTCAGTCGAGGAATCCTCAGCCGAACGAAAGCGGTGCCTTCTACCTATCACCAAAAGATGAAGTTCCCCACCAAAAATGGATTGGGGGAAGTCCGAGGTAACCAGGCAATGGCCCGAAGGTACTACAATATCTCGGTCGAAGCCACAAGGCCGGATGGGAAAAAGAAGGGCCCCCGGGAAGTCGAGGAAAAATCCGCAACCGCCGAACCTGGAGGCGAATTGCTAGCAATTTTCCTGAATGACGACCCGACCCTAGGAGTAAAGATCAGAGCCGACCTAACATCTGAGGTTCAACAACAATACAAAGAGTTCCTTTCCGCGTACATCCGGGTCTTTGCATGGTCTGATGATCAACTCCCCGGGATACCGGAAGAGACGGTGGTGCATAAGCTCAACCTCGACCCAACCATGAAGCCCGTGCAACAACGCAGAAGGAAGCATGCGCTAGAGAAGCAGATGATTATCAAGGAGCAGGTCGCCAAGGGGCGGAAGACTGGCCTTTTTAGGCTAGTCCTTTACCCGACGTGGCGAGCTAACGTCGTCCTGGTGCCAAAAGCTTCGGAAAAGTGGCGGATGTGCGTGGACTTCACCGACTTGAACAAGGCAACTCCAAAGGATTGCTATCCCTTACCGAGCATCGACCGACTGGTTGATTCAACCTCGGGTAAAGAGATACGCAGCTTCCTGGATGTCTACTCAGGCTACCACCAGATCAGAATGCACCCCGAAGACATCGAGAAGACCGCCTTTATCACCAACTTCGGCGTACACTGCTACACCCGGATGCCTTTCGGGTTGAAGAATGCCGGAGCCACGTACCAAAGTCTAGTCAACCATATGTTCGAGGGACATCTCGGTCGGAACGTCGAGGCTTATATTGACGACATGCTCGTTAAGACCCCCAAGGTCGAGGACCACTTCGCCGACCTAGCAGAAACTTTCAACACCCTCCTGAAGTACAACATGAGGCTCAACCCCTCCAAGTGCGCCTTCGGAGAAAGGTCCGGGAAATTCTTGGGCTTCTTGGTCACTCAGCGTGGGATTGAGGCCAACCCCGACAAGGTCCAGGTCATCCTGTACATGCGCCCACCCACCTGCATCAAAGACGTTCAACGCCTTACCGGGCGCATTGATGCGCTCAGCAAATTCCTGTCCCGCGTGGCTGAACGATGCCTACCCTTCTTCAAACTGCTGAGGGGGCCCAAAATGGCATCTACTACATTCGCGTGGGACGAGGAATACCAAAAAGCATTCGCCGAGCTTAAGGAGTTTCTGGCTTCGCCCTCAGTGCTTTCCAAGCCCGTCCCGGGGGAAGCCTTGTATCTCTATCTCTCGGCAACTCCATCCAGAGTTAGCTCGGTCCTAGTCAAAAATGACTCAAGAATCAAGAGACCGGTCTACTACACAAGCAAGGTGCTCAACAAGGCTGAGAGAAGGTACCCCGCAACCAAGAAACTCGTGCTAGCGTTGGTTACCTCGTCCAAGCACCTCCGACCCTACTTCCAAGGGCACTCCATCACCATGTTGACCGGCGAACCATTGAAGAAGATCCTCGCTCACCCCGAAGCCTCGGGATGCCTCGTCAAGTGGGCCATTATGCTCGGGGCCTACGATATATCGTATCGGCCTCGCTCGGCTATCAAAGGCCAGGCGCTCGCCGACTTCATTGTCGAGAGCACCATCCCGACTGAAGAGAGATCTCCGTCCGCACCCGGACCGACCTGGGAACTGTTCGTTGACGGATCTTCCAATTCAGCCGGGAGCGGTGCCGACATCCTCCTGAAGTCCCCCGAAGGGGCATAGCTACAGTATGCCCTGAAGTTCAACTTACAAGCATCCAATAACGCTTCCGAGTAAGAGACCCTCATATCGGGAGCCCGCATGGCCCGGCGGTTGAGCGAGTCAGGATTCACACCGACTCCCAACTAGTCGCTAGCCAGGTCAACGGTGATTATGAAGCTTGGGAGGCACCGATGATCAAATACCTCCAACTGGTCAAGACTGTGGCACAACAGTTCGAGAGTTTTGAGGTAGTCCGGATAGCTCGGGAGAAAAACTCCCGAGCGGACGCCCTCTCTCGGCTGGTCTCCTCTCTTGACCCCGAGGGTACTAGATCGGTCCTTCTCGAAGAGCTAGAGCGCCCGAGCATTGATTCGGAGCTCCTAGCTATTGGCCCAGCCTGCCCATGCGACTGGCGTACCCCCTACCTGTCGTGGCTCCAAGACTCCGAGGAGCCTCCCGATCCTCGGGAAACCCGAAGGTTGAAATACCAAGCTCGGCGATTCGTCACCCTGGATGGCGCACTTTACCGGAGATCCTTCTCTGGCCCTCTTCTGAAGTGCCTCGGTACTGACGAAGCCAACCAAGTGATCGAAGAAGTTCACGAAGGTCTATGCGGAGCACATTTGGGGGGAAGGTCACTCGCCAGGATCTTGCTACGGCGAGGTTACTAGTGGCCCACCCTACAGCATGACTACTCGACCTACACATAACATTGTGACCGTTGCCAGCGATTCGACCACTTGGTCCATCAGCCAGCAACGGAGCTTATCACCCTAGCCGAGCCTTATCCTTTCGCTCGCTGGGGAATCGACATCCTCGGGCCATTCCCTACGGCCCAGGCCCAGAAGAAGTTCATCATCGTCGCCATCGACTACTTTACTAAGTGGATCAAGGCCGAAGCCACTGCAAGGATCACGGAGACAGTCGTCTGGAATTTCGTCTGGAAGTCGATCATCTGTCGCTACGGCATCCCCCGGGTGATATTGAGCGATAATGGTCGGCAATTTGATTCTCGGTACTTCCGAGACAGATGCGCCGACCTTAATATTTACAATCACTTCACTTCGGTCGCCCACCCTCAGGCTAACAGGCTGGTCGAAAATGTCAACAAGGCTATCTTGAAAGGCATCAAGACTAGGCTCGGCAAAGCCAAGGGCAACTGGCTCGAGGAATTGCCAAACGTACTTTGGTCGCACAGAACAACTCCCAGAACGGCAACCGGTGAGATTCCTTTTCAACTAGTGTATGGCACCAAGGCCATGATCCCGTTGGAGATCGGCAACCCCTCCCTCAGAGTCATCCGCTTCTCGTCCGAGGCAAACGACCAAAAACTGCTCGAAAATCTCAACTTAGCAGATGAAATCCGGGAGATCGCCAGCATCAGAGCAACGGAGTACCAACGCCGCCTCACTCGATACTACAACGCCAAAGTTCGAGACAGACACTTCCAGCCAGGAGACTTCGTCCTCAGGAAAGCCGAAGCCTCTCGACCACTTGAGGTGGCGGGCAAGTTATCCCCTAACTGGGAAGTCCCCTACCGAGTGGTCGAGATGCTTGGAAAAGGAGCATACCGCCTGTCTATAATGGAAGGAGAACCCATCCCTCGGACCTGGAACGCAACTACATTACGCAAGTTCTACTTCTGAGTACTGAGTATTGTGCAAACAACGTGAGATAAAATAAAAGGCTCCTTTCTTTTTATTCAAACAACATGTTTGTACATCAGGAAGGCCGAAGCCAATAGATTACATGTCAAAAAAGCAAAAGATCCATCTAGCGCCGTCGTATGAGCCCGTCGCTCGGCTGACTTGGATGACTATCCTGCGTCCAGCCACTGACTCTGCCTAGTGTAGAAACTGGCTCGGATAAAGGATAGTTGACCCCGTTGGCTCGAGCAACTCGAGACAAAGGTGACATAGGGATTAAGAAAGAGAAGGCTACCTTCCAAGTTGAACTTGAAAGAGAAGGAGGAACCAAGCCTGCATCATCACTGCCCGCAGGGGCAGCCCCGACCTCCTCGGCCCCCTCTGGCTCGGCTGGTGGGAGAGCCCACCTGGTAGGGTCGGCCCCACTGTGCCCGGCCGAGGGGTGAGCCGCGGTAGGGTCATCTTCGACCGTGGGTGCGACCCCGGCCTTCTTGGCCCACTTTCTGGCCCTCGCAGCGGCCCGGATCATACCCTCCACAGGGTCCTTGCGCTTGGGTCCCCGCGGTCCGGAGGATTCACCCTGGGCCACTCCCTTGCCCTTATCTTTAGTTCGGAAGTGACCCACGGGAGCAGTCGGTTGGTCGACAGCCGAGTCATCTCCAAGCTCGATCACCTCTGCAGCCTCCTTCAGAGGCTCCCGCCTGGTGTCTGCACAAGGAAGAAGACGTGTTCAGGAAAAGAAAGATGACCTTCACATCCGAAGGAGGATCTCAGTTGTGGCACCTGAGCCCGACGGATGCAGCCGCGTAAGAAGACACCGCTCAATATTCTCCCGCGTCACCAGCTCTTCGGTGGACTGGCGGTGCTTCAGCAAAATGGCAGCATACTCCTCCACATGTGGAGGGAACTCGTCCTGTCTGGGAGGGACGTTAGGGTGGAAATTGGGGATTACCAGGCACCTCCAGATTTCCTCCACTGAGCAAATCCCCACCCAAAAGAATTGGGTCTTCCACCCCTTATGCAAAGAATCCTTCGCCGCCAAAGAAATACAACTCCTATTTCGCCTCGCCTGGATGAAATTGAAGCCCTTCCCTGCCGAAGGATGCGCTTTCAACTCAAAGAAAAAGTGTAAGAGGTCCATGGAAGGAGGGACTCCGCACTGACGATAGAGAATACGAAAGGCGGAAAGGAGGAGATAGAAGTTGGCTGCCAACTGAATGGGCACCAACCGAAAACAATTAAGAAGCTGCAGGACGAAAGGTTCGAAGGGAAGACGGAATCCACCCTTCCACGACATAAGAAACATACATATGTGGCATGTACGAGAGTCCAGGCTCATCTCGTATGGAGTAGCAGCGGCAAAACTATACTTGTGGGGCAGGCGATACTGGTGCTCCAGCCTCCTCACATCCGCCTCCCCCAGTTCGCTGCAGTTGGGGACCGGCGCCCTCGCCACCGGCTCGTCCTCCCACCCCCCAACATCTGGGCGCTAGCCCGCCATGGAGTCAGAAGAAGACTCTAAGGGAAGACGGTCCCGAGACCCTGAAGATTCTGTGGGAGGAGGAAGCTGATGGACGGCCTCCGCAGTTATCGCCGCCAACTCCTTGAATGCCGCCGCAAGCCTCTGCTCCTCCGTCGTGTCCTCACGGCGCATCGAAGAGCCCCAAAAATGAGAATGAATGAGAGCCAAAACCCTAATAAACGGAGGGAGTCTGGAATGACAACAAGCGCCTAACGCCTATAAACCCACGCGGAAGGCAACGCGTCACTCCGACCTCCGAGGAAAAGGGGCCCCTCAGTTCAAATCCGTCAGGATCATCATTAACATGGGCACAGGTGACCACGACACGTGGCTTCCTAAACACCGCCAGATCTCCACCCACCTGAGCCACGCTGGTCCGAAACCCCAAGCAGCTACTCGTCCGAGCTTACTAAAGCTCGGGAGTAGGGGGGACAAGTGGAGAGGGGGATTTCTGTAGTCCGATTAAGAGCAGTCAAACTAGGCCCATCAGGACCGAATGAGACTCGGCTCATCCAAGTGACAGCCCTCTCGGGCCCACTTCAGCCATAAAATCCCAATAAAGAACACTCGGGATCCCATCCTTCCTCGGCGGCCCTTAGGCTCGGAAGGCCCGAACGTCAGAACGGAGGAAGACCCACGCCCGAGCCATCTCCCCATCGAGATAAGGGCAGGCGCTCCGCGCCCACTCCGATCTGACTACATCCGAGCTACGCCCATGTCAAATGACAAATGTTTATCCATGCCCGAGCCATCTCCCCAACCGAGATAAGGACAGGGCTGGCACTTCTCATGCTTGGATCAACTGACAAATGTTTATCCATGCAGTCGTTGACAGTCCTTTATGAGCAGGAGTTCAGCGGGATAAGGGTGCCACGATCTCCCAAGGTCATGAAGAGCCCACGATGAGGACGTAACGATCCCATGATGAGGATGTAACTCCCGCCTAAAACTCCTCTGCTTATGGGACTCTTCGGGGGAGCTCGCTATATAAACCAAGGACTCCCTCCGGCAGCAGGTAAGGCAGATACATGCCTAACACTCCCTGAGCAGGAACCACTTCACCATCTTTGTGTTGGGGAATCTCGCGCATCTCTTTCAACCTCCCACAATACCTTCCACTATTGCTCTACTGACTTAAGCATCGGAGGATTTTCCCAGGGAACTATCCCTGGGCCTCCTAATTCGTTTCCCTTTCTTTGCAGTTCACTATCCGGTGATCATCCTCCCAGCTCAGGACCAGCGCGAGATCACGCCCCTTCAACAATCTAAGGCAGCTAGAGCCTGAACAGCAGCTTGAAACTTGGCATAATATCCACCAAAGTCTGCTAAAAACCTATTCCAAGCAGCTCTACAGGTAGCCACAAGTTCTTCTTTGGCAAGTAATAATTCATCCAAGGCTGCCAAAACTTCTCGTGGATGATATCTAACTGCTTTCTTGGTACTGCTAACTTTGACCCAATCAGATGGCACCCTTTTATCCAAATGCAACTGTAATATATTTATAAAACCATTGTGCCCTCTAGGTTAGACCATTATTACAATAATATAATGTGATGATGCTTTTCATTAGGACCATGCTTGTATAAAAGATGAAACTATAAAAGATGAACTTTATGTTCACTGATCCTACCATACTGTGGCCAGCACAGGCTGGCATTGCCCCTTCCAAGCTATTAATAGCATCTATATCTTTACTTGAATCTCGATTTGGTTTGACCACAGACCATGTCAAAGTTCCAAAGTCAAAGACCTGTAAAGTTGCTCAGATGTCACAGCACTCACATCAATGTGTAATATAGGAATATCAGTGATCAAACTTTAACCTGAATGTCAGATAGATATCGACCATTATGACTCCCTCCCATAACATAGAATTTTCCATTTGCCACTTCTGTAGCCTGGAAATGTCAAAAACACTTTTCTAATGCACCCTGGATGTGAGTGCTGTGAATGGTTTTATTGCCATGTATGCCTCCATTCTTATTGTGTGGGAAATTTGGAAGGCTAGATGCACAACGCGCTTTGAGGGAACCTACCTGTCTCCTGTGCGTATCATTCACAATATCATGTTTCAGATTGATGCTGCTCTATCAAGAATGACCTTCAAGCATCAGCCTGCTGCGCCCCAGACCCAACTTCTCCTGGCATACGGTTTCATATTCAAGTTCTCTACGCATATTGTCAAGCTTGTCCGATGGATTTCGCTTGACCAGGGCCTTGTGTTGAACATCGATGGTGCAAGTAAAGGGAACCCAGGTTACTGTGGTGGAGGAGGCTGCATCCGGGACCATAGGGGTAATACAGTATTGGCCTTCTCACATTTCTATGGCGTTGGTAGCAGTTTTGTGGCAGAAACAAGAGCTATGTGCGATGGCATTCGCCTTGCGAATGAGCATGGCCTTCACCTGTCTGTCGTCCACACTGATAATGCGGTCTTGGCCACCTCTCTACAGGCTGGGATTGCAATGGCATGGGCTTCGCTACGCTGGTGGCGAGAAATTTGCACTTACTTTCTTCGATCAGGTGTGTGTGCCTGCCATGTTTACCGAGAAGCCAATAGAGTTGCTGATGCATTAGCGTCACTTGCGTGCTCCACCAAGGTTAACTCTGTGGTCCGTTCGAAATCTGAGTTGCCCAGAGTTTGTATCGGGCCGCTTCTGACTGACCAGATGGGACTCGTGTCCTTATGGATGGTGTAGTGATGGTTTTCCCATTTGGGTGATTTTTTGCAGGGGTATGTCCCGGTGATGTTGTAACAATTTCTCAACCTTATTTGTAATATATAAAAAAGAGCCCTCGGCTTTCTGCTAAAAAAAAATGCACCCTGGAAATGTCAAAAATGACCCACTCATACACAGTTAAGTAACCAATCATTAAATGTGGTATCCTTTTGTCCTCTTCTATTTGTGTCAAATCCGGTAAGTTTTGTGTTAGAAAACTAGAATCCTTTACCCAATCCTTTGGCATAACCTGTCATGGGCAAGAAACTATGCTTTTGAAGAGTCCAATGCATTTGTCCAAATGAAACTCATTCGTGGAAGAAGCAATAGGAAATAATAGAAAAAGAAAAGGGGATAGAGAATGGTACATAGTAAGAGCAAAATTGGGGTGTGAAGGGCTTGTAGAAATGTATTTTATTAAAGTTCAAATTGTTACATTAGAAAAAATAAAGCTTATGTCTACATCTAAGGCCCATCTTCAGCATCCAAATATGTGTGAGAGATGAAAGGACAAATTTCAGCAAGAAAAGTTAAGCATCATTCCAAATTTCCCACGGAAATATAGTGTTTCTGAACTGAATTACATGCTATTTAACCAAATTGCTAACCTAAAACTCGAGTTGTTAGGTGGAGAGGCCCAGAATTGATGTAGCTACAAACTGGCTCTTGAATACCTGATGTAGGACTACTCAACTTTTGCCAATGCATATAAACACCGTAATCCTTGACCAGAGTACTTAAAAGTGGCCCATTGGCAGTTTTATTTGTAATCCTTGACCAGAGTACTCAAAAGTGGCACTGCTTGACCAGAAAGTAATTTGGAAAAGGGAAGAATACTAGTTGAAATATAATGTAGATGGAAACAAAGAATCAACAAAAATAGAATAAAGAATAAAGAGAGGGCCCTAGATCTCAAACATTTAATGTCAGAAACTGGGTATACTTAATAAGCTTCTGCATATAACTTGGATAAAAAAATAATCACAATACTGCTACATAAAAAACAAGCTTGCATGTAGGTGCATCATCTAATAAAGAAACTACATGCTAGAAGCACAACTGAAGAATGTCAATGTCCAATTTAAGGTCACATATGCAACATTCAATATGCGATCAAATTTATTTGATGATTTCCATAGTTACCTGCATCCGACTGTTGTTGATTCAGAAGAAATACCAAATCAGGGACAATGAAAGTAAAAATTACTTCTCGTCACAAAATTTTTGGACTAACATTACATAAACGTATATTTCTACGACAACAAGGTAAAAAGTTTCACATTATCTAAAGTGTTATAATGTTATTTAGATGAAACATCAGGTCTTATAAGTAGCAGCCTCATTTTGGGAATAAAAAATGTGATAGATAAGATGCAGACTTCTCTACCTGTACACTCACTTATAGATTGGTGAAATCAACTGTTCCTTATTGCCAAACACCTTTATTTTGGACGCAAATATCATAGGTTGTATCCAACCTGATCAATAGCACCAGGGGCTCCATGGCATTCTGAGCATCAACCTTATTGCTTCAGAAATTCAAAGCAGATACTGTTCACTTCACTGCACATTTAGATGAAGGCCTATCCAGTAGTAATTACAAAATTTTAACCTTATGAGAAAAGGAAATGCATCAAGGACCAATGATATTACCAGCCTGCTTTGACCTGTAAAATAAAATACTAACAGTGACCCCTCTCCTGAGGGAAGATTGCAAAGTCTGTACCTCCAAACTAAGATATGATCCCATTGTGGAAGATTACTAACCACAATAAAAGAAAAAGTATGCATGTTTGTTTTTTATTCTTACTGCATGGCACGCAAAAAAGGATTTGCATTGACTAGATAAAGAAAACAAAGATTAATCCCCAACCCAAGTGCGACAAATAGCGGCATTTGTATAAGCATGGATTGAAGGTGTCTTGGATTAAAGAGAGACATGAGGGCTGGCTTGCATGCAAGGTATCCACTCTTACATATCTTGCACATCATAACAAAATGTCTACCACTGTTACATCTTTTGCAATACAAAAGTGGGGCATCTTAGATGGTAGCTTGTAGTTCCATACACCCAATCATTTTACATCGGTAGCTATGTCATCATGTATGATTATTTAATGAATGACCAGCTGAGGTCATCACTATAGGTATCCAACACTAGGTGTGCATTTTCCAACACATATATTAGTAGAATATGAGCAAATATAATGAATCTACATCTGAGATGTAGACATAAATTAAGAATATTACACCTCTCATCTTAGCTCCTACTAATAATAGTTTTGATGATTTGCTACTCTATGTACTTGGTTGATAGTTATAAAACCCAGTAATTGTTTTGCCATATTTCCTACTAGGTGTGAAGACTAGGCAAAAAGGTTGAATTGGGATTTTTTTACCTGACATTCTGATTTCCCTATCCTTTCACAATATACCCCTTTAGCCCTAGTAGTAGTAACCTGAAAAAGAACCCAACTAAGTCAATTAACTGACATACCTGAAAAATACCTTAAAGGCTATCATGGGAAAAAATGTAACACATCTAAAACCTATAACCGTATGTTACAAGTTTACACACAATGGAGGTAAGTTGCATTTTTTTCCAGATTAATGGAGAGCATGCCCAGATGGAGTGGACACCCATAATGGGTGTACTTCGCAAGCTCTGTTGGGGTGTAGCCCTGTCATGGAGTGATGCATGCTCCTACAATTGACAAGCAAAAAAATAACATATAATTCTCCACTTTGCCAACAACTTTTGTTTTGTCCTCAACCTCCACAATTGACAAGCAAAATAATACATTCAGGTATTATGTATCTTTCTTTATTTTTAACAACTACAGACAATTTAATGTAAACATGGTATGTTTTAAGAAAATGCATTTCATTCATTCGCATTTCATTATTTCTTAGTTCCTTCACTTGATCAAGTTTCATGTTAGCCACTTTTTTTTTTGAAACTGGGTGGTCATGTTAGCCACTTGCCCACATGCCCCGGTAAAATTCATGCCCACACTAATCTTTTTTGGGACATCTGAATCAAATATTTCGTGGGAAAGCTAGTTATGCATTAACACAGAAGAAAAATATTACCTTACACATAAAACACTGTCAACTGTCACTAGTAACATAGACTCTAAGATTCACTAATTCATTTATAGAGTGTAAACCAATTGCACAACTGACTTCTAACTTAGGTGGTGCTCCCATTTTATTCCATTCCATTTGCAGGCCGGCCTCCTTGAACATTGTAAAGTGCAGAAGAGTATACTGTCTGTTCAAATGTAAAGTGCAGAAGAGCTTGTTGTGAAAAGGATTCTTGTATTAGATCCAATACTTCTAGATTATCTTTGAATGGAATTTGATGAAATTCTTAAAATTTTGAATATCTAAACATTTTCGTATCATTCCTGTTTACTGGTATATATTTGACTGAATGATTGGATATGCAGTATCACATACATTTTACACAGGTTCAGGTATTCAAATTTTTTTGAAATGGTTACATTTTAACAGACAGTGTATTCAATATTAGTTGTGAAAAGGATTCTTGTATCAGATCCAATACTTCTAGATTATCTTTATTCCTGTTAATTCTATTCCTGATTGCAATGCCTCTGTTCGGGACATTCTGTCCTCTCCTACCCCGGAGGTTATAAGCTGTTTGGATGGTTTTCTTCCCAGAGATTTAACAAGAGCTGTGCTTCTTACTACACTATCCCAGGTTCCAGACAGAGCAGTATGGTCTCTCTCTTCTAGTGGCAATTGTACAGTGTCTTCAACATACATCAATTTATTTAGTGTTCAGTAGTTGGAAACTCATTCTTTTTGGAGGCTGTTTTGGTCCCCATGGATTCCTACTAGAATCTCAGTTTTTTTGTGGAAGATCATACATAATTGTCTACCTCTGGACTGTAATATCACATGTTCGGGAATCCCTTTGTGTTCTAAGTGCAGGTGCTTCAAGGACAGTATAGAGGAAGACATTAACCACCTTTTTGCTAACAGTGAGCTGGCTAATCACATATGGCCATACTTTAACTCAAGAGGCCTTCATATTTCTGGTAACATAGCTAGAAGAATTATCATTCGCACTATCCTTAATGTGAAGGGTAATACATCCTTCGGCATGTTTGCAATTGGTGTAATGGCTTATGGTTTGTGGGAGATTTGGGCTGCCAGGAATGCCTTCATCCATGAAAATACAAACATTAATCCAAACAAGTTGATTCAGAAAATCTGTGTTCAGGTCAAACAGGTTATACACTGTTCTGGATTTCAGGAACCGAACAACTCAAGGAGGAATATACTATCTTCCTTCAACACCTCTGCCTGCTCCAATAAGAACCAGTCTATCATGTTGGTGAAATGGCTGTGTCCTCCATGGCCATATCTGAAGCTTAACACTGATGGTGTATTTAAAGGTGATGGTGTTTCAGGAGGTGGAGGTATTATCCGAGATGGCCATGGTTCTTCTTTATTAGCTTTCTCTCACTATTATGCACAAGGCAGCAGTTTAGTTGTTGAAACCAGAGCTCTTATGGAGGGCTTAAGGTACCTGAAGGCATTGACTTCTCAATCAGCTCTTATTGAATGTGATTCCCTAACTCTTGTGCATATAGTAACCCGAAAGTCACCTTGCCCGTGGAGGATTGCTGTCTATATTAGAGAAATTTGGAATTTGCTATCCAACACGGACTCTATTTCACACATTTTTCATGAAGCTAACCAGGTGGCTGATTCTTTAGCTAACCTAGCATGTTCTATATAATGTAATTCTTTCTTTCTTTCGCAGCAACAACTTCCCATGTATATAAAAGGGGTTGCTCGCATGGATAAGCTGGGTATGCCCAGCATCCGACTGATGTAACATGTTTTGCTCTCTTTGATATATCAATAAATTCCCCCCCCCCCTAGTGAGTAATGGTGGAGTGGCTTTCTCTCTACCCCTGAAAGAGGGTGCACTCTCCTATTGCAACTAGGTAGGGTTTTCCAAAAAAAAAATTATGAATATCTGAATATTTTCGTAGCATTCCTGTTTATTGGTATATATTTGACTAAATGATTGGATATGCAGTATCACATACATTTTCCAAAGGTTCAGGTATTCAAATTTTTTTGAAATGGTTACATTTTAACAGACAGTGTATTCAATATTAGTTGTGAAAAGGATTCTTGTATCAGATCCAATACTTCTAGATTACCTTTGAATGGAATTTGATGAAATTCTAAAAATTTTGAATATCTAAACATTTTCATATCATTCCTATTTACTGGTATATATTTGACTAAATGATTGGATATGCAGTATCATATACATTTTACAAAGGTTCAGGTATTCAAATTTTTTTTAAATGATTACATTTTAACAGATAGTGTATTCAATATTAATTATGTTCTTGCACATCCATCCTTCTTCCAAGAAATCACCTTGCAACTGATAATTTTTTCCTCAAAGGATCACCTTGTAATTGATATTGGCAACCTAGTATTAGGATGCAAGCTCATCCATGCACCCAACAAGGCTGAAAAATAAACTGGTAATCAAAAAGTATGTAAATCTGTCCATCATTCTGCACAACCAATAAAATGAAGCTATATCACAAAATGTCTACCGTATTTGAAGATTCAGCAAGTGTGTAAATTGGTATGCAAAAAAATGCACAGCGGTACTACCCACTTTCAAAAAAAAGCTCAGAACAGGTTTAGAGTTGGTTTACATGGTTGATTGATGTGTTCTGGTTCAAGGAACCGGAGCAAGGAAAACAATAAGTATCCATAAATAGGAAACTACATGCATCATTGGAGCTAACCATGTAATATGAAGACAAATAATCCGCTAACAAAAATAAGACCAAGACTACAATCACCTTCCATCTAAAGAGTAAAGTGTGTGTCACAAAGGAGATCAGTTGGGTAGGGAACCCCAATCATCATCTGCAAGCCTGAATAACACATGAAAACACAAAACATAGCTTCATCCCAGAGCTTCGACAGCATACTGTGAGACGAAGGGGGAGGTTTGGCAGCTTCGTGGGGGCTGGAGCTCAGGTAACACCTGGGGTTGCTGTGGCGTTGACTCCGTGAAGCCCTTCTGGGGATGCAACCTAGAGTTAGCGCCGCTGAGCAAAAATGAACAGGGCACAAGTGAACATGTGGGTGGGCGAAAAATGCAAACTTGCACATATTTATTCCATCACCCGTGATATATGCATGTGCATCTGATTGCATGTGTGTCAATATGAAATGAGGAGAGAACAAGGGTACACCAATACATCATATGCATTCTGCAGAGAGTGATGTGTGCTGCAGAAAAGAATGCCAAGACAGTGGACGGACTGTGTGGATGGATGACGTGAATGAAACTGGAGTGTTATGATTGTGGAGGAGGAAAGGTTGTTGTCCCTGTTGTTACCTTCGATGCAGGGCTGTAGCAGGTCGCCGGTCTCGTTGGCGTCGTCCCTGCGGATGATGGTGTTGACAACATCGTTTGCTCGTCCCCAGAGCGTGCTCATATCCACATACTCGGCCTGCGTTGGAGCAAACAACGCAGATTTTAATGGTGGTAAGATAAGCGGCTGCACAACACATTAATGAAGCTCAAGTATGTTGGGGAGGGGGGGACAGGGGTCCCATTTTCCGAAGAACTGATCGGGGTTGGGTTGGGTTCGATTGGGAGGCATTCCGTTTGAGATAGATGTATACCTCAGAGTTGGCCTTGGAGTACACGATCTCCTCGGCCTTGAGGATGACGGAAGGGAGCTTCTCCTGCCATTCCTTGTTCATGCGGGTGTCCGGGCTGTAGATCTCGTTCGCTATCCTGCGAGGCAGAGAGACGACAACACAAAAATGAGCGACTGGACCTGACTGCTAGAGCAGCTTGGCCGAGATCATCCCGATTCCTGCATGCCATGACCTCACCCAAACAACCGGTGGTACGAAAAGAAGAAGAAGAAGAAGGGGGGAGGGGGGATGTTCCCAGAACGGAGCCACTGCCACAGCCGTAGAGTGGGGGACGTGGAGGCGCAAGCAGAGAGTAGATAGATGAGGGGGTTGGGGGAGCCACCTGAAGATCTCGCTGATGAGGGAGCCCCAGACGGGCTGGTGGCGGTCGTTGTGCCAGGCCCTCTTCACGCACTCGTACGGCCCCGACCGCGGCATCTCCCCCTCACAGATCCCATGGCCGCCCCGCCCTTTCCTCCCCTCCCTCCTGGAAGACGGAGCCCTTTTTTTCCGGGCCCCCCTTGCTGTCGTCCTGTGGCGCGCCCTCGCTCCGTCGCTACCTCCGGGAGAAGCGGCGGCGCGGGGCTGGGGTTGGATGGGATTTTTGGGCGTTGGGGAGGTGGAGAAGGGAAGGGAAGGGTGTGGCCGGAGCCGATCTCCTCATACACGTCAAGAAGATCCTCTCCACTGTCGTAACAAGTGTGCTTGGGGAAGGCTGGGGAAGACGATGTCGATGGCCCCAATAGGGAGGGGAGATGGATCTGTTCCTACTCCGGCGGCCACAAGGAAGCGGGTTGGCTGGTGCAGGGAAGGTGGAGGTGCTGGTGGCTAGGGCTCGAGTGGGGATCGTGATAGGAGGAGGATAAGGAAGACGAGGGAAGGGGGTTTCCTGCTGGAGATCAGGGAGAGGATGGGTTGTATTCGGGAGAAATGAGTGTTTAAAGGGAAAAAAATGAAAAGTATCAGGCGATAGATTTCCCGTCGTCGGGGTCTATCTCAACTCCTACGTTTTCAATTTATTATTATTATTATTTGAAATGACGTATTGCTACGCTTTGTTAAAAAGTGAAAGAATATCTATGACATATTCTCACATTTATTTATAAAGCATAGGAATATATAACCTTTTCCTACATTTCTTGACGAACCGTCGGAATAACATGACCATATAGCTACACTATAATAAAACGTAGGAAATTTACCAACGTTAATTTAAAAACATCGGAATATGTTGCCTATACCTACGCTTTTCAAAAGCGTAAGTAAAATTCATGGCCATAGGCCAATTTTCTTATAGTGAGTTAGCGGTCTATCGCAAGACCGCTAGTGAGACCAGAGAGTCCTGCTCTGATGTTCTTCCTCTGTTCGGCCGTGGACGAACTAGAGTCCTTCATCCTTTGATTTCTCTCTCACCAGAGGCTCTCAGAACCTTCTGTTTGTTTTTGTGGACTCTTGGGAGTATTATCTTCAAGGATTATCTAGTTTCAGGCCTATTTTTGAGTCATTATCCCTCCAACTTGAACCTGGGGTTTGAGGGCCTATAAATAGGACCCTTGAGTTCATGGCTTGAGGAAGATATTTTTGGAGATTACGTCGAAGTACTGCTGCATTCTGGAGTTATTCCCAACCAAGGAGAAGCTGCTTCTACGTCCACCAAGCTTCTAGTCCAAGGAGTACAAAGTTTCTTTGGTCTAGTTTGTGTCTTTTTGTTTTTAGTTTGGTCTATTGTTCCCTTGCATCCCTAGCATCTTCCCTCTTCTTTTCTCCACGTTCTCTACATTTAATCATCTTTTTAAAACATCCTCCCATCTTTTTCACGCCCCCACAGGGGTTAAAAAAAAACCAAACCTCCCAGGTATTCACCCTTATTTTATGCATATTAGCTTAGTTGGTTTATAGATACTACACTTGCCCAAGGGCTAATTGGGTTGTTTTTCTTGTTGTCTACACTTCCTCGCAGGTTTTCAGGACTCATTGCACGAGGCCCAACCTTTCTGGCCGGCCAGGAGGAGTCGAGATTAAGTTCCAAATCACTGTTCTGGGTGCGCTAGCGATCATCTGGAAGCCCGTGTTCAGGTATAAGGCGGTTTATCGCAAGACCATTTTCTGCTGGATAGCGGTAGTCTGAAGGATCGCTAACCGTTCGTTGCACCTGGTTTTCTCTCTCCCACGGGCGGGTGTCTTCAACCGGCTCTTTCCAAGGTATTATTGTGGTTTTACTGCTTTGATTACTTTGGTGGCAATCACACATCCTTATCTGGGTATTGTCCATCTTTGTCATCATCTTGCTTGCTCTCTTTTACTTTATTTGCTCCACACCTACGGTGTGTGTTTTTCATTTTATTCCTTTGCTCCACGTCCCGACGTGTGTTTTTATTTTCTTTCCTCATAAGCATTGACGACATGCCCATGCTCCTGATTTTGTGATTGTTTGAGTTAGGTTATTACTTGTTCACACACTTTCACACATATCTTTCACCCCACTATATTCACTTTCACATTCATTCATCACATCACATCACATCACAAAAGAAACATCAACACCCCCATTTTTTGGCGATCACGGTGGGACATCTAGTGCCAATCGTGATGAGTTCTTGTTCACCTGCTGTCTTTAGTTTATCTCAGTAGCCCTTGGGTTTTCCCTGGTTTTCCCATTTTATTTCTTGTTGTTTCTACTCCCTGGTTCCTTGGCGGTCTTCTGTCTGGCCGTTTTCGGCTTAAAAGCGGTATCGCGATAGACCGTCTTATCTCATAGCGGTCTCCTGGACGACCGTTTCTCCAGTATAGGTATGCACACCGATGTTGCTTATATTTTTGCAATTTTTGACTGTGATTTTCATTCTTGGGTGCTATCTGGTCTCCTCCTTTGTTGTTATTCGTTTATACATCATTGTTTGCATAGTGATTGTTAGTTTTAGGCTAGAAGTTGCATGCACTCCGGTGCACATAGGGTCATTCATATTTCATATCATAGTTGTATTTCCTACCTTGGTGTGTGAACCTCTCGTCTCCATATTCCTTGGAGCTGACTAGGTGACCACATCAGAGACCTCCATAAGTCCCCGCGAGCCGTGGATTCCCACACGGACGCCGGGCCAGTTGTACCATTACCACACCGTGTCTAAGTTGCATAAGTGAGGGAGAGTTCACCCCTAGAGTTAACCAAGTCTCAAACGCCCTTCCTATTAAGAACCTTGTTGGAGAGAATATCTAAATTCAAATCATTAAGGTTTTAAAGGAGGAAACCACTAAAAATTGGTGCATCATTATAACTTGGTTGACTTTGAGTGCCTCTCATCCCTTTCTTTGTCTTCATAAATTTGGAGTCCTTGTTTTAGTGTCTCATTTGTGTTTGTTTGTGTTGTTTATTTTGTGTCAAGGTATTCCATTGCATGTGGAGTTGCTTCCGGTCCTTTGATTCATCCTCTACGAGCAATTCCTTCTTCACCTCTTATTCCAATCCTCTCTTTGAATCCGCCATGTCTTCTTATGATCTTCCCCTGTCACGCCCTGACGCGGAATATCGGGACGTACAGTTAGAAATGAGCTGGAAAGAGAGAGAACTAATCTAAATATATACAAATGCTAAGAAATGGAAATAACTTATTGACCATTAAACAAAACATAACTGGTACATAATCCTCAAATCAACTCAATACAACTGGGATAACAACTCTAAACCACAATAATATAACTGAAGCACAGCACACTCTAAACACAACTAACTGATACACTCAAAACATCACTCCTGCCCTTCCCCATCGGTAAGCGCGTCACCTGAAAAGCCTGGAAAGGGGGGAAACAACAACTATGAGCTAACGCTCGGTAGGAAATAACAGATAGGTATAAGTGATTAGCAGTTTAATTACATTTTCAAAATGTCATGCTACAAATGCTACAAAGGATAATGCAATAAAAGAGTAATGATGATATAATGAAACAAAATTGAAAGATCTCGCAAGGTCACGAAATATAAAGGAACAGAATGGTAATACTTAAGAGGAATAACAAAGACAAGAATTTACTACAGGAGATAACGATAAAGAGTTGGCCATATCAAGATAATTCAAGTCATGTCAAGCACGTGTGTAGTTTCATTTCCACGTCCAAGTAACAGTAAGTAAGTAACAACAAGTAGAGTATAGAACAGTGAAGAGTGGAAAGTGAAAAGTAGTAGAGAGTAGTAGAGAGTAGTGGCCAGTCCTAGATTTAACCCATGTCATAGTACTGGTGCCAAATGCCACACCTAGTCAATCACCTCCCCGGGGGTACACGCAGTGTTCGGGCGCTCCTCCCAGGACTAGACCGAGCCCTTAATTGTTTGCCAGGCATTGATTTCTTTGGATCAAAGATCCCACGAATCTAGACTTCCACAATTTATGGCCAGAATTCCAAGGTTTGAACCATGTAGCAATAACAATTTCAAGTAGGAAGGAGATTCATTTCAGAATTTCAAGGTAAGCACAATCATCAAGAAGATTGAAAACCAAGTCACAATAAGAGTTAATCATGCTGCGCTATTGTAGTACAGCAGCTATCCAACAAGCTAATCAACATATTAATCCTAATTATCAAGTTAATATGTCAAAGATTATCCATTATCATTTGCATTAAGATAATTGCCAAAAGCTGATTCAAGATGATAAGGTAAAGGAACAAGCTTGTACATGAAGGAAAAAGAATGCATTAACAGAGATTTAATTACACCATTAACCACTAATTATGTGGGTTTCTATTTAACCAATGTATGAGTCGAAATGAATATGGTAAACGGCATGTTTTTACACTATATTTGCAAGTAGGAACCAATGTAAATTGAAATCATAAGGTTTCCAGAACAGGTCACTGGTTCTTCAAAAGTATAGTTTTCAATTGGTCTAAGTTCAATGGGTCGATCCCCTAATGATCCGGATCGATCCACGGGTCGCAAAACGATGAAAACCGGGTTTCTGGTACATGGGTCGACCCCTGGGGTCGACCCCTGTAAAAATGGGGTCTGCCTGCTGGATGGGTCGACCCTTGGGGTCGACCCCCCACAATTTCTGAAGATGGGTCGACCCCAGGGGTCGACCCCCACACTTTCTGCAGATGGGTCGACCCCTGGGTGGGGTCGACCCTCGGGCCTGCAGGGCTGCCCAGAAAATGGGTCGACCCCAGGGGTCGACCCCTGCAAGAACAGCAACGGCAGTAACTTTCGGAAAGCACAAAAACTCACCCAATTATGGTCCAATTGAGTTGAAATCAAAACCCCATGCTATAGGAATCTTACTAGACATATTAGGGTCATAAAACTACAATTTGAAAACACGAATTTCATCAGAATTCACAAGAATCACAACCTATTCTATGAAGAACACAAGAAGACCTAATTCTTGACATACTTCCACTAAATCTAAAAATTCTCCCAACATACACAACGGAATTTGGGGATTTTGGTGTCAAAAGAAAGCTAACAAGCTACTGATTACATTCATGTATATTAATTAGAAGTTGGGCTATTACAACCTACCTCAAATTGGAGAAAGACTTCGAAACCCTAGAATGAAGAACAAGCTTGACAGCAGCTCATAAAAAGCTTGATATCTCCACGGATACCTAATGAAATTTGGGGCTTTCAGTCCCATTGGATAGCTCTCGTCGAGCTGATCAAGATACTATATTTACAAGTCTCAATTGGTTAAGGGTACCTACCTTAATCGACGGATTAAAGGGCTGGAGATGAAGAACGACGAACTACCATCACCCTCCACCAAAACGACGAATGCTCCCAGATCTGAACTCCTCGTCGGCTGACCCAGCTACCAAATGATACTAGAGTCGAAGAGCTACATTTCTATAGGTCATGGGGCTTCTGGAGCCTTCGGAGTTGGGAGTATTTGGCGCTGCAAGTTTCGTGTTAGAAACGGCGCCGGAATCCTTGACTCGACCAAATCTATGTCGGCAGCATGTTTTAGGGCTAGGTTTACCTCAAATTGATTGAGGGTAAATGTTCCTTACCTCGTGGCCTTCCATTTGCCCTTGATTTCAGATCATTTGGTTGAGTAATAAGGTCGAATTTCACGTTTTAAGTTACGATTAGGTAAAGGGTAGGTGAAAGTCAAATTCAGGATTAATCATCTAATTAGACAAGGTTACGTAATTAATTTGGGTCAAGTCCAGAAGATAAAATTGCTATAAAAATGATCTTTTACCCAATTACTATTTTTACAGATTTTTCTAAGGTAGTCAAATTTTATAGGTTCTATTTTCTAATGAATTAAATATTAATATTTCGAAATTCAAACATTAATTCATTTTAATTTAATTTTCAATTAATAAAAGCTCAATAAAACTTAATAAATAATTGGGGTATTACACCCTCCCCTACTTAAAGAATTTGGTCCTCCAAATTCACTGCACTATATACGGAAAGTAGGGAAAAGATAGATCACCTAGAATAGGTTGGGATACTGCTTCCGCATAGTATCTTCCGATTCCCAAGTAGCCTCTTCGGTCCCACGCCAACTCCACTGAATCTTGACCATCGATATAGACCGATTCCGGAGTTGCTGCTGTTTCCGGTCTAGAATCTTGATAGGTCTTTCTTCATAAGTCAAATCTTCCTTTAACTCAAAATCCACATGTTGATTGATGTGAGTGGGATCGTACACATATTTCCGTAACATAGACACATGGAAAACATTGTGTACGCCAGATAACTGAGGCGGTAATGCCAGTCTGTAAGCAACTTCTCCCACTCTATCTAGGATCTCGAATGGACCAATATACCTCGGACTTAGCTTGCCATGAATGCCAAATCTTCGAATCCCTCTCGAAGGAGAGACTTTCAGAAACACATGCTCGCCAACTTGAAATTCTAATGCTCTTCTCCTTGTGTCGGCATAACTCTTCTGTCTTGACTGAGCCACTTGTAACCGGTCTCGGATAACACGGATGTTCTGTAATGATTCTGAAACAAGATCCGGTCCAAGCCATTGCTTCTCGCCCACCTCATCCCAACACAACGGGGAACGACAGCTTCTTCCATACAAAGCTTCAAATGGAGCCATTTGTATGCTGGATTGGTAACTGTTGTTGTAGGCGAATTCAATCAATGTCAAGTGATTACTCCAACTGCCTCCGAAATCAATCATGCAAGCTCGCAGCATATCTTCCACTATCTGGTTGGTTCTTTCAGTCTGTCCATCTGTCTGTGGATGAAAAGCAGTACTGAAATTCAGACGAGTACCAAGAGCCTCTTGCAGTCCCTTCCAGAAATGTGAAGTAAATCTCGGGTCTCTATCAGACACAATGCTGACAGGTATACCATGGAGCCTTACCACTTCCTTCAAATATAAAGCAGCCAAAACATCAACTGTCCACTTGGACTTAATGGGTAAGAAATGAGCCGATTTTGTCAAGCGATCGACGATCACCCATATCGCATCAAATCCACCACGAGTCTTAGGTAGACCCATAATGAAATCCATGCCAATACTTTCCCACTTCCATTGGGGTATGTCGAGTGGTTTCAACTTTCCTGCCGGTCTGAAATGTTCAGCCTTAACTTGTTGACAAACCAGACATCTACTCACGAAATCTGCAATTTCCCTTTTCATATTTGACCACCAAAAGGACCTTTTCAAATCCTTAAACATTTTAGTGCCTCCAGGATGAATAGTGTATTTGGATCTATGTGCTTCCTCCAGAATCTTGTTCTTTAACTCAACTTCATCAGGTACACAAGTTCTACCCTGGAATAACAATCTTCCATCGTCAGCCACCATGAAGTCGGGTCTGCTGCTCAAACTTCCCTTGATCTCAACCAGCTCGGGATCATTATCTTGCAAGGATTTGATCTCCATCAATAATTCGGGCTTAAGTCGAATCTGTGCAATTATAACCCGATCATTATCAACATTTAGATCCAGGCTAGCTAACTGTTCTAATAGCCTCCACTCTTGTAACATGAGACTTGATAATTTAGCCACAGGCTTCCGGCTTAATGCATCTGCCACCACATTGCCTTTACCGGGATGATATTCAATCGAGAAGTCGAAGTCCTTCAAGTACTCCAACCATCTTCTCTGTCTCATGTTAAGTTCTTTCTGAGAAAATAAATACTTCAGACTCTTATGATCTGAAAATACTGTGAATGTTTCTCCATACAAGTAATGCCTCCAAATTTTTAAGGCGAATACAACTGCTGCAAGTTCCAAGTCATGAACGGGGTAATTCTCTTCATGCTTCCTCAACTGCCTAGAAGAATAGGCAATCACCTTACCATGCTGCATGAGTACACAGCCTAAGCCAATACCAAAAGCATCGGTATAGACCACGAAACCACCGTCGCCAGAAGGTAAAGCCAATACGGGTGCAGTAGTGAGGCAATCCTTCAATGTTTGGAAGCTCTGCTGACATTCCTCGGACCATTCAAACTTGTTGTCTTTGCGGGTCAATCGAGTGAGAGGTACCGCAATCTTGGAGAAGTCTTGAATAAATCTCCGATAATAGCCTGCCAGGCCTAGGAAGCTTCTCACTTCGGTCACTGTAGTAGGCTGATCCCAGTTCCTTACTGCCTCCACTTTCGAAGGATCAACTGAAATACCTTCTTTGGTGATGATATGTCCTAAGAAGGACACTTCTTGCAGCCAGAAATCACATTTACTGAATTTGGCATATAGTTGATGATCTTTCAATATCTGCAATGCCATCCTCAAATGTTCGGCATGCTCTTCTTCAGTCTTGGAATAAATTAGTATGTCGTCAATGAATACCACGACCCATTGATCAAGATAAGGCCAGAATGCATTATTCATTAACTGCATGAAAGCTGCTGGTGCATTCGTTAGACCAAAAGGCATAACGACAAACTCAAAATGACCATACCTGCTGCGGAAAGCCATTTTATAAATATCATCTTCCTTAATCCTCAGCTGATGATATCCAGATCGAACATCGATCTTAGAGAAATAATGTGCTCCCGCTATCTGGTCGAATAATTCGTCAATCCTCGGCAATGGGTATTTATTCTTGATAGTTAGCTGGTTCAGTTGCCGGTAATCGATGCATAATCTCATCGAACCATCCTTTTTCCTGACGAATAATACAGGAGCTCCCCAAGGTGAAGTACTCGGACGAATAAAGCCCTTCTCGAGCAATTCCATCAGCTGTTGCTTTAATTCCCTTAGCTCCGCAGGGGACATACGGTAAGGAGCTCTAGAAAAAGGGGACGCGCCAGGAACAATATCAATGGAGAAGATAACTTCCCGCTCAGGCGGAAGTCCTGGTAGTTCCTCCGGAAAGACTTCGGAGAATTCTCGGACAATAGGAGTGTCCTTTATCTCAACTCGCTGTTCCGGTGTAGCATGGACAAAGGCTAGAAAAGCCTCGCAACCTCGCCTCATCAGCTTGTCGGCTCGAAGAGAAGAGATGAGCGATACGGGGTTATGGTGCTTGATCCCCGTAAAAGATAAACCAGAATGTCCAGTAAAAGTCACTGAGCTAGAACTGCAGTGAACACTGGCCTCATGCTTGGCCAACCAATCTGCTCCAAGGATTACATCATAATCCTTCATATCCATGCAAACTAAGTCGGCTGGAAAGTTCCGTTCATCAATAATAACCTTACTAGAAGGATAGTAATATTGAATAGCCGCTCCAGAACCAATAGGAGTTGATATAACCAATGGAGAATTCATCATAATAGGTTCGACAGATAACGACTTCGTAAATTTCTGAGAAATAAAAGAATGCGTTGCACCAGTATCAAAAAGAGAACAAATGCGGGCTTGTCGATTATAGTAAGGGTACCTTCGACGAGTCCGCCATCATCAGAAATCCCAGTTTCATCCGCATGTAAAGCTTGGAGCCTTCCTTGCGGCTTCTTGATAACTTGAGGTTTTGCCAGTGTAGCTTGTTCCGATAGAAGAGGGCAGTCAGGGATACGGTGTTCCCTACTCCCACATCGTAAACACGCACCTAGCTTGCGCCAGCATTCCTCCATCTTGTGACTTGGACGATCACAATACTTGCACTTGCCCTTGAATGGAACAACAGGGCCAGGTTTCTTCTCTTCATTTCTTGGCATCTTGCCTTTCCACGTTCCCGATCCGGTCCATGAACTAGACCCACTCATGCGCCTCTTTTTGCTAGTGCCAAATCCGGGTCTAGGAGTTGGTTGTTCCTTCTTCATGCCTTGCCCACGGATCCTCTCCGTCATTTCTAAGGTATCTTCTAGAACTTGTGCCTTTCTCACCATCTCAGAATAAGTAGAGATCTCCATCGGCGCCAGTTGATTGATGTAGTGAAGCTTCAACCTGTTGAAAAATCGCTTAGCTTTCATCTTTTCTGTGGAGATAAGGTGAGTAGCATAGCGCGAAAGCCGAGAGAACTGTGCTTCATATTCGGCCACCGATAAGCTTCGCTGCTTTAGAGCCGTGAACTCCGCCGCCTTCTTCTCTTGTACACGATCGGAAAAATATTTGTCGTTGAAGAATTCCTCAAACTCTTCCCATGCGACTTGTTGATCGCCTAGAGTTGCCTTGACGGAATCCCACCAAGTACGCGCGTCCCGCTCCAATTGGAAGGTAGAAAGAAGGACACGCTCTTGGTCGGTGCATTGCATGACTTCAAAAATTCTCCCCATTTCGTTGAGCCAATGCTCGGCCTCGTCGGGGTTAGTCGAACCAGCAAATCTTGGCGGGTTCATTCCTCGAAAGTTCCGGTATAAGTCACCGGTGCCATGACCCGCTGCTCCAGCTTGAGCTACCTGATGTAACGCCTGAGTCAGGCCTTGAACCGTGCGCTGCAGGTTCCTCCATTCAGCACGTTCGGCTGCCATCTACACGAGAAATAGATTACTTAGGTCCAATAAAATAGATAATAACACGATTAAGGAACGAACTTAACCCAAGTTTCTACCCAATCTCATCAGGTCAGGTTCTAGACTTTAACAAGGTTAGAGGTCTAATGCACCTAAACATGACCAAAAACTCGGTACCTGGCGGAGCTAATCGGTCCGAAGACCACTCGCGCAAGTATGCGACCTTCCCGATAGGCGTAGCCTAACGTTCGGACAACACCTTTTGATATACCGATTATTGGGATGCAATGCAAGAAAACCTAAACTTAGGGAACCTAGGAATATGAAACCTGGCTCTGATACCAACTAAACTGTCACGCCCCGACACGGAATATCGGGACGTACAGTTAGAAACGAGCTGGAAAGAGAGAGAGAACTAATCTAAATATATACAAATGCTAAGAAATGGAAATAACTTATTGACCATTAAACAAAACATAACTGGTACATAATCCTCAAATCAACTCAATACAACTGGGATAATAACTCTAAACCATAATAATATAACTGAAGCACAGCACACTCTAAACATAACTAACTGATACACTCAAAACATCACTCCTGCCCTTCCCCATCGGTAAGCGCGTCACCTGAAAAGTCTGGAAAGGGGGGAAACAACAACTATGAGCTAACGCTCAGTAGGAAATAACAGATAGGTATAAGTGATTAGCAGTTTAATTACATTTTCAAAATGTCATGCTACAAATGCTACAAAGGATAATGCAATAAAAGAGTAATGATGATATAATGAAACAAAATTGAAAGATCTCGCAAGGTCACGAAATATAAAGGAACAGAATGGTAATACTTAAGAGGAATAACAAAGACAAGAATTTACTACAGGAGATAACGATAAAGAGTTGGCCATATCAAGATAATTCAAGTCATGTCAAGCACGTGTGTAGTTTCATTTCCACGTCCAAGTAACAGCAAGTAAGTAACAACAAGTAGAGTATAGAACAGTGAAGAGTGGAAAGTGAAAAGTAGTAGAGAGTAGTAGAGAGTAGTGGCCAGTCCTAGATTTAACCCATGTCATAGTACTGGTGCCAAATGCCACACCTAGTCAATCACCTCCCCAGGGGTACACGTAGTGTTCGGGCGCTCCTCCCAGGACTAGACCGAGCCCTTAATTATTTGCCAGGTATTGATTTCTTTGGATCAAAGATCCCACGAATCTAGACTTCCACAATTTATGGCCAGAATTTCAAAGTTTGAATCATGTAGCAATAACAATTTCAAGTAGGAAGGAGATTCATTTCAGAATTTCAAGGTAAGCACAATCATCAAGAAGATTGAAAACCAAGTCACAATAAGAGTTAATCATGCTGCGCTACTGTAGTACAGCAACTATCCAACAAGCTAATCAACATATTAATCCTAATTATCAAGTTAATATGTCAAAGATTATCCATTATCATTTGCATTAAGATAATTGCTAAAAGCTGATTCAAGATGATAAGTTAAAGGAACAAGCTTGTACGGGAAGGAAAAAGAATGCATTAACAGAGATTTAATTATACCATTAACCACTAATTATGTGGGTTTCTATTTAACCAATGTATGAGTCGAAATGAAGATGGTAAACGGCATGTTTTTACACTATATTTGTAAGTAGGAACCAATGTAAATTGAAATCATAAGGTTTCCAGAACAGGTCACTGGTTCTTCAAAAGTATAATTTTCAATTGGTCTAAGTTCAATGGGTCGATCCCCTAATGATCCGGATCGATCCATGGGTCACAAAACGATGAAAACCGGGTTTCTGGTACATGGGTCGACCCCTGTAAAAATGGGGTCTGCCTGCTGGATGGGTAGACCCTTGGGGTCGACCCCCCACAATTTCTGAAGATGGGTCGACCCCTGCAAGAACAGCAACGGCAGTAACTTTCGGAAAGCACAAAAACTCACCCAATTGTGGTCCAATTGAGTTGAAATCAAAACCCCATGCTATAGGAATCTTACTAGACATATTAGGGTCATAAAACTACAATTTGAAAACACGAATTTCATCAGAATTCACAAGAATCACAACCTATTCTATGAAGAACACAAGAAGACCTAATTATTGACATACTTCCACTAAATCTAAAAATTCTCCCAACATACACAACGGAATTTGGGGATTTTGGTGTCAAAAGAAAGCTAACAAGCTACTGATTACATTCATGTATATTAATTAGAAGTTGGGCTGTTATAACCTACCTCAAATCGGAGAAAGACTTCGAAACCCTAGAATGAAGAACAAGCTTGACAGCAGCTCACAAAAAGCTTGATATCTCCACGGATACCTAATGAAATTTGGGGCTTTCAGTCCCATTGGATAGCTCTCGTCGAGCTGATCAAGATACTATATTTACAAGTCTCAATTGGTTAAGGGTACCTACCTTAATCGACGGATTAAAGGGCTGGAGATGAAGAACGACGAACTACCAACACCCTCCACCAAAACGACGAATGCTCCCAGATCTGGACTCCTCGTCGGCTGACCCAGCTACCAAATGAAACTAGAGTCGAAGATCTACATTTCTATAGGTCATGGGGCTTCTGGAGCCTTCGGAGTTGGGAGTATTTGGCGCTGCAAGTTTCGTGTTAGAAACGGCGTCGGAATCCTTGACTCGACCAAATCTATGTCGGCAGCACGTTTTAGGGCTAGGTTTACCTCAAATTGATTGAGGGTAAATGTTCCTTACCTCGTGGCCTTCCATTTGCCCTTGATTTCAGATCATTTGGTTGAGTAATAAGGTCGAATTTCACGTTTTAAGTTACGATTAGGTAAAGGGTATGTGAAAGTCAAATTCAGGATTAATCATCTAATTAGACAAGGTTACGTAATTAATTTGGGTCAAGTCCAGAAGACAAAATTGCTATAAAAATGATCTTTTACCCAATTACTATTTTTACAGATTTTTCTAAGGTAGTCAAATTTTATAGGTTCTATTTTCTAATGAATTAAATATTAATATTTCGAAATTCAAACATTAATTCATTTTAATTCAATTTTCAATTAATAAAAGCTCAATAAAACTTAATAAATAATCGGGGTATTACATCCCCGTTCTCATGAGGAATCCCTTCCTCAAGGTCTCTTGGAGGACCCACCTAGGGTCACCCAATTTCAATCAGGAGAAGGGATCGTCCCTCCTCCATCTGCTACCTCCATGGAGGGCGCCCAGCCCTCCCTTGCTTCCAACAATCCTACGGGCCAGATCTTGCAGATGATGGCTCAATTAGATCCGGCCCAACTTCAGGCCCTCTATCAGACCTTACAGGGGTCCAATGCCCCACCTCCCACGATTGCACAAGATCTGTCCAATATCTCTGTATCTGGACCCGGGGTCTCACCCATTCCAATTGATCTTACCCCGGTCCAGCCCAGGACCCTTCAGTTCTCCAATCTAGAAGTGGGCCAGTCCTCTGGCTCGGCCTATCAAATTCTTGATAAAGGGAAGACCATTCTTCCCTCATTTACCCAGGCCGAATCCCATAGGCCCATCCCTTCAGTGCCTCGGGTTCTTATTGGCCCATCTGACTTTTCTTGCCTTCAGCAAGGGGCGGCCCAAGTCCATGCCAATCTGCGTCATCCTTTGGCCCAACATCCTTCTTATGGGCCTCCCACTCCTTCGGTCTACCCTTCGGCTCTCTGTTTTGAGCCCACTCCTCTTGCTTTGCCTACACCATCTCGGGAACAAGAGCTCCTTGATAAATGGGCCGCTATGCAACAACAACTTGATTTTCTTCAAAAGCGGGTTGGCCCTCAATCTTTGGCGGATGTTCCGGTTCCTAGCTTCCACAACATCTGATTCCCTCCACAGTCCGAGCTCCCCACATACCGCAAATACGATGGGAATAGCAATCCCTTCATTCATGTGAGGGATTTTATGTATGAATCGGTGCAGTTCCAATATGATGATCGCCTCATGGCGTATGTGTTCCATCGATCTCTAGATGGAGTGGCTTTGGAGTGGTTCTATGCTTTACCACTCGAGGATGCCGAAAGCTTTAAAGTGGTGAAAGAAAAATTCATTCAGAGGTTTCAAGACTGGGTCGGTTGGAGTATTCTTTTACGGATCTAGTGGCCGATAAAATGAAAGCGGATGAAGATTTTGCCACCTATGCTGACAGGTGGAGACAGATGGCCGCCCGCGTGCCGGGTCACATTCCGGAGGAAGAAAAAGTCAAGTTGCTCATATCAAATGCTACCTCTACCTTCCGCAACATCCTAGCCATGAATGACATGTCAAACATGCACTAACTATATAGCCGGGCAAGATTCATACAAATGCAATTCAAGGACTCCCCCATCCACACTCTTTTTGAAGCCCAAATATCACAAGAAGCCTCAAGGGCCTATCACCGAGGGAGTCCAAACAAATGAGCAGGTGCAAGCCGTTGCATTTCCCTTTCCCAACCAATCTGCGCCATTCCGCTTTCCAAAAAACCCCCGCAATCCCCAATTTTCCACCCCACAAAATGCCCAACCCACTTTCTCTACCCCACAAAATTCTCACCCTTCCTTTGCCACTCCACAAAACACGTTCCCCGCTCCACAAAAACCTCCACAACCCCCGCAATACCATAATGTCTCCCCACCTAACGGCTACACCAACAACAACAAGCGCCCGGGTCCGAAGAGGGCCCAATATCCTCTTTTGCCCGAGTCCCTCACGGACATTTTCTCGGCTCTCATGTCAATTAATGCTATTCAACTTCCTCCGGAATGGCCTAATTGGCACCCGGCCGTCGATCAGACAAAATATTGCATGTTCCACAGGCAGCCTGGCCATACTATTGAGAGCTATTTTCAATTTAGAGATTTGGTATATGACCTTCATGAAGGGCAGCGTATAGATTGGGCCGAGATGCACAAGGCCATCATGGAAATAAAAGAGAAAAGAAGGCAGTCACCGAGGCAGCAAGTGCATCAGCAACAAGCACCGCCGCCACAGCAGCAGCCGCAGCAACAACAACAGCATGTTCAAGACTTGGGGATCCATCAAAACCCCATGCCGAATCATCCTCCCGCTTCGCAGCCGCAACCCCCGGCACCGGCTCAGGTTAATCTCATCCAACCCCCGGCTCCCGACGCCGGGTGGTCTTATGACGATGACGCATCAGTCCAGCGGCTCATGGCCCTCCACCATAACCACCGTAGCCTTTCTCCCTCCGTCATCCTCCCACTTAACCATCAAATCCCACCATCCTTTACATCCACTAAACCCCTCATCCTACCATCCGTCTTCCCCGCTAACCCGTCTCTCTCTACTCTGCCACCAACACCTACATTCGCCACCACACCTTTAGCCAACCATTCACCCATCATCCTCCTTCCATCTACCTCTACCCCATCACCGATACCCGCACCAATCATTACCCCACCTTCATCAAACCCCGCGCCCATCATCTCCACTACCCATATTACGCTTTCCCCCACGCCGCTCATTCACCCCACCGAGCCCGTTAAGCAGCTTGTTTTGAGCCCATCTGACGTTGTGCCGGCCCACAACCTTGCCCTACGGAGCGAGCGTTTGTTCCACAGAAATTATGCTTCCACTGGTGCATCCGCACCCAATCCCCAGTCCTCCCAACATGCTGTTGATCAAGAGGAGACAGGCCCGCTGTCGGGGACACAATATGATCTATTACATCACCTAGACAGAGTATCTGTCAAGATCTCCGTGATGGAGTTGATAAAAAGGTCCACCCTTCATCAAGATACACTCAGAAATTTTCTACAGAAGGTGGTCGTCAATGAAGACATGGCAGTAGATAGCCTACCGACGGCTCTGGCTACAATCTCAAAGGGGCCGGCAATCACTTTTTCTGAAACTGAGCTGGCACCACCCGAAGCAAGACAAATGCCGCTACGCATTTCCATAACTCTAAACAAGGTCAGCATAGATGCGGCACTGGTGGATACAGGGGCATCTATTAATGTCTGCCCTCTCAGCACCTTGAGAGCCAGCAATTTATCAGAAGATCAGTTAAGACTGACCCCTACAACTATAGCAGCATATGACAACTCCCGAAGGGCATGTCATGGGGTGGTCACGATTCAGGCTGAGCTCGGGCCTCTCACTATGCCAATTGAATTTTATGTTCTGGACATCGACCCTATGTTCAAGGCTATTTTGGGTCGTCCGTGATTGACAACCTCAACGCCGTACCATCGACTGTCCACCAATGTCTCAAATTTCTTTTCCAAGGAAGGGTGGTTAAGGTGAAAAGCATGTCCACGGTCCAATCTGTCAAGGCCATTTCTGAGAAGATCTTACCAACACTATGGCCTAGCAATCGGCCTGTTATTTCAGTGCTAGATTTGAACTTTCCATGGGCATATGCACCACGCAAGCCCATCTCTGTAGTAGTGAATATTAAAGTGAAGCCCCAGATTCGAGATTCAAAGGGCTGGGACATCATATTGAAATTGGGCTATCAGCCGAGGAGAGGCCTCAATGCACAGCTACAAGGGCGGACCAAGCCAGTCCCCAAAGGAAGAAAGATGAATAGGAGGGGCCTCGGTTATCGAGAGTCTTCATTCTCAATTTTGGGTGATTCTGGGCCCCTGACCTGGGACTACCGCCAGCATTTTATCAAAGGCCCTCTCCAGCCTGACACGTTAAAAGCATAGCCGAGTCAGCTTAAAGAAGATGCAGCTCATGTCTTTGCCGGTCCACCATTGTTGACCAAAGGGCTTGTTGATGATATGATGGACTTCAGCCATGCATTTGAAAGAATGTTCCATCAAGAAGAAAGTCGCCAAGAAGATCAGGAGGTACGGCTTGTATGTAATCAGCCGAAGAAGCCAGCTTACCATCCACGGGAGAAGGGGAGCTCACCCTCCATCTTTACTTGGTCTCCCTACCGTCTTATGTCTCTCTTCCAGCAGTTGGACTTTTTACCCCGTTCACCTCCCGTTATGATTGATCCGTTGCTATTCCAAATCCCCACTGATTTCCTCATCGTCAGGACATGCACTTGCTGTCCTCCGATTGATCTGTCTACTCCATTCTTCTCCTCCTCTGATCCTTTTCTCGATATCTTATGTCCCTCCAAGTACCCTCTTAGGCTCCCTCCTCCACCTTCCTCTCTCTCTTGCTACATGATCTCCATTAATCCTCTCCCAAAAAAATGTCAAATTTAAAATGGAGATCTCAGTGGAAGATTACGCTATCCTTTCTCCCTCCTCCTCCTAGGGGCATGAGGCCCCTGTTGCCTCTTTCCCATTAGATTTCCTTTCTCCTAGGTTAAATGTAGGGTCCGTCGAGTCTAGGGAAGTAGAGTCTGTTAGGTTTAGAGAAGTAGGGTCTTGTTCTAGGTCATCCAACCCTTCCTCACCTGAGCCGCGCCCACTTGCGTCTCATTCTAAATTCATTCCTGATAGATTCTTTCAGGATCTAGCTCAGCGATGTTATGCTCTTCTGAAGTGCCCGGAGTTCATCGCTGCGGCGATTATGATAGAAGAAAATGAGGAGCAAGAAGGGGTGTGGAGCGACGACGTACTAGGTGTTTATGAAATCAATGATGAAAAAGACCTTGTTGTTGATAAGGACAGCAACGTAGATGACACCGCCATTCTGTATGCGCAAGGATTAAAGAGATTCGATGAGACATCATCGACAGTGGATGAACCTACAAAGAAACTAAATCTAGGAACCGAAGAAGACCCCAGGCCCATCATTATTGCCGCTAGTCTCCCGCCGAGGGTAGAAGAAGATCTAATCAAGGTTTTAAGGGAGTATAGCGATTCTTTCACCTTGTCTTACAAGGACATGTCGAGTCTTGACCCATCTTTAGTGGAACATCGACTCGTACTTAAACCAGGGGCAACACCCGTGAAGCAAAGATCAAGAAGATTTCACCCCCACATAGCCTTAAGGATTAAGGAAGAGGTCGATAAATTGTACAAGGCCAAGTTTATCAAAGTTGTCTTATATCCTCAGTGGGTGGTGAACATAGTCCCTGTCATCAAGAAGGATGGAAAGGTGCGAATTTGTATTGATTTTAGGGATCTAAACAAAGCATGTCCCAAGGACGATTTCCCGCTGCCTCACATTGATGTTTTGGTGGACAACATCATCGGGTATGAAGCACTATCATTCATGGATGGTTATTCAGGCTACAACCAAATCTGTCTTGCTCTCGAGGATCAAGAGAAAACCACCTTCACCACGCCCTGGGGTACATATTGCTAGGTGGTTATGCCGTTCGGGCTGAAGAACGCGGGTGCCACTTATCAAAGGGCGATGATGGCTATATTCCACGACATGATTTATGTCTACATGGAAGCCTACGTGGATGATATTTTGGTGAAATCAAAGACTAAAGAAGAACACCCCGCCATTCTGGCTAAGGTACTCCAGAGAGCCAGGGAGTACCAGTTAAAAATGAATCCAAAGAAATGTGTTTTTGGAGTCTCTTCAGGAAAGTTGGTAGGCTTCATAGTTAACAAACGGGGGATTCAGATCGATCCTAACAAAGCAAAGGCCGTCACGGAAATGCATCCGCCTAAGAATAACATGGAACTTCGAGGACTGATTGGTATATTACAATTCATTAGAAGATTCACATCCCAACATTCTCAGAGATGCCATCCATTTTATGAATTGCTAAAGGCGGGGGTCAAATTTGAATGGAATCGAGATTGTCAAAAGGCCTATGAGGATTTAAAGGAATATTTGACCAATCCCCCAGTGTTGCAACCTCCTGTCCCTGGGAAACCCCTAATCCTATACATTTCTGTCATCGAGGACTCCTTAGGGGCGATCTTAGCACAAGTAGATGAAGAAGGCAAAGAGCGGACAGCTTATTATCTCTCCAGGTTATTTAACCCGGCAGAGACCATCCGGTCACTGGTGCCCCGTGCACTCTGAAACCCGTGATTCGGGCGACGTCCTCTAAAGTCAGGGTCATATGGCCCCATGGGAATAAAAACGCTCTGCTGATCGGATCCCATCTGTCATGGAGTGCATACAGCAGCGCTGTATCAATCCTCATCACTTCAATGCTAAGGAGTTCCCCGAACCCCATTGCTGCCAATCTCTCCTTCTGATAATCCGGTAAGGCCAAATAAACTGCCCGGACTTGTAGCCATGAAATGCGGGTCTTCCTCTTCCCATGCATTCATGTAAACAAATTTGAGTCAATCATCCATACATGCATCCATAAAACCATTGCATTGCGTTTTAAAAATAAAAATCAGAAATCTCTCTGTTTCCCTAGCGGTCGTGCTTTGACCATTTCTTTCCCATTAACGGTCTTCCCTAGACCGCCACATCCCCTAGCGGTCACTGCAACGACCACTAGGAACCCAAAGAATGGGCAATGTTTGCCTCGTTTCCCCAGTTCGTGGAAATGGCCCAAATGGCCTACAAATCGTTCTAATGGGTCCCCAGACCCATTCCCTTGCTATTCAATACACATGCATTTATTCAAAATGATTAAAAATGAAAAAATCAAAAAATTTGGGCCATCGGCCTACCTCGGACGACCGTCATCCGGTCACCGCCGCCGGCGCCTCCTCAGCCACGATGGCATCTTCCTCCTCTTTCATGCCTTCCTCAGGTCCTTCTTCAGCCGCGGGAATCTCTCCTTCCACCGGTTGGGCCGCCGGCCTTGCTTCCTCCACCGGTGGGTTCACCACCACCGCCGGCGATGGTTCCTCCTCTGCTATCTGCCTTTGGAGGCATTTTACTGCCCTCTTCTTCACCATTGTGGATGGTGGAAGCTCGGACGCGGTGGTCACCGGTGAGGGTCTCGTCGAAGGATGCGGTTTGGGTCAGTTTGGGAGAATGGAACGAATGGGAGATCGAACGGGCGTTTCTAGTTTTTGAAAACTCTCAGGGATTAGCGGTCTGTTGCTAGACCGCTACCAAATCATTCGTGGTCGTTCCCTAGGCCGTCTTTTATCTGAGCTACTTTCATCGAAGAATGTGAACCGCCTTGGGTAGCGGTCGTTTCATGACCATTATTTAGTTGCTCGCGGTCCTTGCCTAGACCGTTTTTGGCTGATGATTGGAAATGATTTACTCTTAAAAATGTTCATATCATGATTATGCTTAATGCTCATTTTATATACATATTGATGGCTAACATTCTCATTGTCAAAATCTTAAATGCCATTGCATGATATGTCATGTCACATCATTGCTTGCCAGGCAGGAAAGTCAGGTAAGTATCTCGATCCCTAGTCCCTTAATACATTACTATATGGTATCTATGATATATTACCTCGAGAACCGGCTGGTCATTCATGTGTTCTGGGATCTGATGTTCCCCTTTAACAAAAATGATGATGATCTAGGTGCGCATGTTTAATCATTGGATAGGCCGTTAGGTTGGAAGAGTCGGGGGAACATGGTTCTATCTCGCACGCCGTGGTTGCATATAGTATCTTGACCCTGATTTATCCGGCCTAGCAATATTATTCTCGAGTATTTGGCTATTTTATCTTTCTTTGCATTCGTTTTGATGATTTCTTTTGTTTTACCCCAGCATGCATCATGCGCATCTTTGAGCACTCATGTGCCCTTGTCTGTCTAAAGTGTCTCAGTAATGGTGGATAATTATGTGTCCATGGTCTTGAGTAAGGAGAACTATTCCACTCTAAGTTGGAAGGTTTCCTTCAGTCTATTTGCTCGGTTTGGTTAATCGAAGATTCCTGTCTGGAGTTTAGTTACTCGTCCCTTTACTTTTCCACTTGCTCCGACCGCCTATCAGCTATGTGTTCCAATGAGGAGGTTGGTCGTGTTTTCCTTTCCTTTAGTTATTTAGTTCCTCCAGGCTTGCTTCATTCTGTTTTACCATTCCTGGTGATTGGTACGAAGTTTTCTGGAAGATTCCTATCGCTCATTGGTTGAGGACGGGTGTCGGTTTACCTTAACGCCCGATTTTCAGTCCACTCCGCTGCGTTTCTGCTTCACCTCCATGTTCCATGTCGCTTTCGCTTCACCTCCGCTCGCTGCCCTGTAAAGAGGACGTTAAGGAGGGGCATCTGTTGACACCCATTTTATGACCAATGAGTTGGGTCGTCTCCTTATCTATTTTTTATGATGTCCCGAGTTATTCACCGCTTATTGGGTCATTTTTGGGCCTAATTTTATGGGTCATTCTCCTTGGTTGGACCTAGCTCTATTGATTTGTCGTCACTTCACCTTATTGGGCCTAGATAAGGGCTAATGAGGATTTATTTTGTGGATTAAGTTGTGAATTTATTAGCCTTTATCTCTTTTTGCCACGTCCTCTCCCCTAGCGGTCTATCGCACGACCGCTAGGTGGGCGTTAGCAGTCCGTTTCTAGACCGCTAACGGGCAGAGAGTCCTACTGGGTTTCTTTGATCTTATCTTCTTCTGGACGCGTGTTCCCAGCGGTCTATCGCACGACCGTTTATAGGAGCTAGCGGTCTATCGCAAGACCGCTAGTGGGAACAGAGAGTCCTGCTCTGCTGTTCTTCCTATGTTCGGCCGTGGACGAACTAGAGTCCTTCATCCTTTGATTTCTCTCTCACCAGAGGCTCTCAGAACCTTCTATTTATTTCTGTGGACTCTTGGGAGTATTATCTTCAGGATTATCTAGTTTCAGGCCTATTTTTGAGTCATTATCCCTCCAACTCGAACCTAGGGTTTGAGGGCCTATAAATAGGACCCTTGAGTTCATGGCTTGAGGAAGATATTTTTGGAGATTGCGTCAAAGTGCTGCTGCGTTCTGGAGTCATTCCCAACCAAGGAGAAGCTGCTTCCACGTCCACCAAGCTTCTAGTCCAGGGAATACAAAGTTTCTTTGGTCTAGTTTGTGTCTTTTTGTTTTTAGTTTGGTCTATTGTTCCCTTGCATCCCTAGCATCTTCCCTCTTCTTTTCTCCACGTTCTCTACATTCAGTCATCTTTTTAAAACATCCTCCCATCTTTTTCACGCCCCCACAGGGGTAAAAAAAAACCAAACCTCCCAGGTATTCACCCTTCTTTTATGCATATTAGCTTAGTTGGTTTATAGATACTACACTTGTCCAGGGGCTAATTGGGTCATTTTTCTTGTTGTCTACACTTCCTCACAGGTTTTCAGGACTCATTGCACGAGGCCCAACCTTTCTGGCCGGCCAGGAGGGGTGGAGATTAAGTTCCAAATCACAATTCTGGGTGCGCTAGCGATCATCTGGAAGCCCGTGTTCAGGTATAAGGTGGTTTATCGCAAGACCATTTTCTGCTGGATAGCGGTAGTCTGAAGGATCGCTAATCGTTCGTTGCACCTAGTTTTCTCTCTCCCGCGGGCGGGTGTCTTCAACCGGCTCTTTCCAAGGTGTTATTGTGGTTTTACTGCTTTAATTACTTTGGTGGCGATCACACATCCTTATTTGGGTATTGTCCATCTTTGTCATCATCTTGCTTGCTCTCTTTTACTTTATTTGCTCCACACCTACGGTGTGTGTTTTTCATTTTATTCCTTTGCTCCACACCTCGGCGTGTGTTTTTATTTTCTTTCCTCATAAGCATTGATGACATGCCCATGCTTTTGATTTTGTGATTGTTTGAGTTATGTTATTACTTGCTTACACACTTTCGCACATATCTTTCACCCCCACTATATTCACTTTCACATTCATTCATCACATCACGTCACATCACATCATAAAAGAAACATCAACAGATGCATGCAAGCTAACAGAAGCAGTAAAGGAAATAGAGAAGGATAAAAGAGCCTGGGCTTATTCTCCTTTAGCTTTAGCTTTGGATGAACGCTCGGGAGGAAGCCTCCGTAGGATGAAGCAACAGACGCGCAGGGAGTACTCCCTCCTCGAGCCAGCGAACGGGCAGCACCTCCCCTCTGCGACAGAATTGGCCCTTTTGGCAAGGAGCCGCAGGGGGCCATTTATAGGGGATGAATCGTGAGTTTAATTCCCAGATAACTGATTTAGAATGAGATAATCATCTTGGGCATGAGATAAGCATAGAAAGGAATCCTCCTAGTCTTGGAAAGTCATTAGGACTCTTTCCCTAGTTAGAAAGGACCTCAAAACGAGGAAAGAAGGAGTTGCGGTCAAGTCCGGGAATCTCAGGAAAATGGCGTCAGACCCCATGGCCGCCCATTAAATGGGCGTCCAACCACTTGGACGTTCATTTTAAGTTAAATTATGGAAATCCGTAATAAAAAAGAATTTGCGTCTGAGAAAATAGATGCTTATTCAGAATGAATTTGAATTTAAGACGGATTTAGAAACTCAAAAATAGCAAGGAAAATCGTGTCTGGGGAGTCGGACGTTCATTAGGAATGAGCGACCACTGAAACGGACGCACATAATCAAGAAGAAAGGGCGTCAAGGGTCCTGGGCGTTCATTGGAAGAATTGGCGTCACATATGGGTGACACCAATTGAAAATACGTGAAAATCGCCTGAAAATAATTAAAATATAAAAACATAAATTCGTGTCACCCCAGCTGGTCGCCAATTATAAATTAGCGTCCACTGGGTTAGACGCAAATTTTCCATGGAAATCAAGACCTCCACAGGCCTCCTTCTGAACGTGGTCGCCTAGATCTATTTAAAATCCACTTAAATTAAAATAAAAAGAATAAATGCTAAGAATGTGGAAAAGGAGAGGGAGCATGCATAGGATGCTAATGGAGTGTGTGATCGCCAGAGACCCCAGGCCTCAATGAATATAAACAATAATAAACATGGAGGGATTACGATGATACCTTGAAGTGGGGGAGATGTGAGTGTTTACCTTCTCTTCCAATCGGCCGACCGATGGAGAGTGTCTTCTTAGATTACCCTTGCAAAATAGATAAACAACACCAACAAAAAAATAGGATTAGAATCGAGTGTGTAGTATCAAATCCCAAGTGAATAAATATGACGTGAAAGCATGAAGTGAGACACACTTGTTGGGTGTTGGCCCTTAAACCCCTATGCAAAGGGAAGGAGAAAATATGATGAATGAAAACATAAAAAGGATGCGTGCAAGTGTTGCACTGGGGGAGTTCTCAATGCGGTTGAGAGAGAGTTTAAGTGATAGCAGAGTAACAAAGTAACACGGATGCCTGCATGCAAATGCAGTTTAAAGAAAAGAAGAACGGAGATCGGAGAAAGAGTAGAAGTAGAAGAGCATGTGGGGATATTCTTCTGTGAAAGCAGTGGCTTTAGATGGGCGTTCTGGAGGAAGCCTCCGAAGGATGAAGCCTTAGATGCAGGGAGTACTCCCTCATCGAGCCAACAGTCGGGCAACACCTCCCCTCCGTGTTGATGAAGTCTCTCTCGAGCAAAGAAGCGCAGGGACTTATTTATAGGGGAAGATCGTAGTTTAATTCCCATAACCATTAGGATAATCAATTTAGAATGAGATAAACATTGGCAAGAGTCCTCCCAGTTCTGAAAAGCCACAGGGAACCCTTCCCCAATTGAAAAGGACTCCAAAACTGAGAAAAGAGGGGCTGCAGTTGCTAGTTCGAAACCTCAGAGAAATGGCGTCATACCAAATGGTCGCCCATTAAATGGGCGTCCACCACCTTGGACGTTCATTGGCGTTAAAATATGGAAAGTTTAAAATATTCCAAAATTAGAAAAGAATTGGTGTCCATGAAGCTGGATGCTCATTTAAAAATGGGCGACCTACAGGGCAGACGCAGATTCAAAAATAATCTGATTCTAGCAAAAAATATGACCAAAAGAATTGGCATCAGGGGTCCCGGACGCCTATTTAAGAATGGGCGTCTGGGAAGAATGGCACCTATTAAAAATCGTCCAAAATCGGCTCAAAAAGTAATTAAAAATATAAAAAGAAGAATTGGTGTCATACCAAGCGGACGCCAAATGAAAATTACATATAGTTAAAAAAATAAAAATAAAAAAATAAAAAAATGGCGTCACTCTAGGTAGACACCAATTGAAAATTACCTGAAATTTAGGAAACGTAAAAAAGAGAAAAAAGAATTGGCATCACTCTGGGCAGACACCAATTTAAAAAATCTAAAAAATTAGAGAAAAATCCTAAAAAAATCCACAAAAATTTAGAAAAAAATCCAGAAAAATCTAGAAAAAATGTAAAAATCTAATAAAAATAGGGAAAACCACTCAACTAAGCTGATTTGAGGGTCAAATTGGGGCATTATAAAGTAATATAAGATGTACTCAAAATGATGTCAATTTTAGCGTATCTACAACTGTCCAGTCTTGGCGTCTGCTTTGCAATGGAGTGACACGAAGTGTAACAAAATGGAATGACGTGGAGCGAACTGAAAAGTAAATGCCAAGGTGTGATGAGACATGCGATTAACACCACTTGATGAGCATTGAATCAAAAGCTCGAGATGAAGCAATCTCAGGAGGCTTAATGAAATCAACAATGTTCGGATAAAGGAGGGAGGGTGCACGCGGGCACCAAAGAGATAAAAGAAGACGATCAACTTCCAGCGCGGTGGAAGTACCCCAGGTCACAAACTTGTAAGTTTCACCATTGAAGAGCGGTTACCAGCCAATGTGGACATGCTACAACCAAGGTGGATCTAAGAAAAGAGATTAAAATAAGAGGATAGAAAATCCAAACAAAGGAGTTTTTCAAAAAAACTGCCCAAAACAGCGACAAGACGAACTGAGGACTCAATTCAGCAATGAATATCTCATATCTTGATAATTAACGATTAATTGACTCTCAAAATCGAGTTATTAGAATGATTTTCCAAAGTTGATTCAAAGTCCTACATGAATGCATGCTTGGTTTAAAGAAAAAATTAAAATAAATTAAAATAAAAAATAATCAATGATAATATTGTTAAGCTATTCAGACTGAGTTAAGAAACCAATTTGTGAGTTGATACTAAGCCGAAGCCCGTTTATCCGCGCACCAACTCGTAAAAATGGATCCATCATCCCCGGTCTTGGACGGCTCAACGACCTATCCGTGTGACTAAAATTCCTCTAGAATCATCATTATTTTTGATGAAGGGGAACTGAAATTCTAGATTTACCAAAGTCACAAGGTCCTTGATATAATCTAATAGTGTAGATAGCATATAGTAAAATGTATACAGGGAGAGATGGTGATAGCAACAAGCATGAGGGGAATTGAGAAGTGCAGACACCGTGGGACTTGGATGATGATGCCCGGACGGTGGGACCAAGAGAGCTTCTTTCATGTGCTCAAAGATTCATTAGCCAAGCTATAATGGAGCATAATAAGTAATGTATTAAAGCATTCACTCAATTGATAGCATGATAGCATAGAGTGAACTACAACACATAGTGTGTGAACATAGCAATGACGGCACAACATCGTGAAAGCATGAAAGCATGGATCAAAGCGTCCAAGACACTTTGGGCTTGGTGTAGTCCAGAGCATCAAAGCATGAAGGCATCAACCATTGCTTGTCATTGCATTTGAACCATGAGGATGACGGCTTGGCTAATCATGAGCTTTGGAGTTGAATGATTATGATGAGAATAATGCCCAGACTAAAATCAGCAGGAATGGCTTTAAAAAGATTAGCTCTTGAATGATCGGAGTGATGCCTAGAGCGGCGAATCATGAAGATAGCAATCAACATAGGGAAGAATCGAAAAGTTGATGGCAATGAAAGGAGAGGACTCATCTCGTGTTCTTGGTCCTTACAAAAAGGTTGTCCCTGTAAAACAACACCATCAGGAAAAAAATACAATGCAATGCGATTTTTTTTATTTTTGAAATATATAAATTTTTATGGGTTTTGAAAAGTATTCAATTTTTTATGGATTTTGGAAGATATTTGGTTTTTTTGTTGTTTTGGAAATATTCAACTTTTTTTAAAGATTTTGTTGGGAAATATTCAAAAAAAATTAAAATTTTAATTTAGACATTGCTAATGTAGCATCAAATGATGTTTAAAACTGCTGGCTAGAGGTCCCCGTTCCTTCCCCTTTCGTTAAGAACAGCCCAAAGTCGGGCGTGCATTGAGGATGGCGCCCTATAACTGGCTGCCCTTCGATAACGGTGTCCCTACCAAAGCCATATCCGAGAAACACTCAGTCTTGGAGGGAGAAGAAGAAAAAATTTGGCGATAAGCTAGATATAAGTTAAGAAGACATCGGGTTTTACTTCCGTCCATAGCACGACCCCAAGAGATTCGGTGTGTTGTGCCATGACTTTGTGTCATATCATCGAACCTTAAATTCTCTTTTAGACACGCATACGACCAGACTCATAACATCCCGCGGAGAAACTGTACTGCCCTCTTGCCATGCCAGATTTCTTTGATTTTTGTTCTCATTTTTTATTTATTTTTTCTTTGTGCTTTCGTCATCCTTTGGACTTGAAAGATATTGAAATTGAGCTTGAATTTTGAGAATAAGGTCATAATTGACTGCCCCTATTTGAGACTTCCTCTTGTCGGGGATGCTTAGGTTGGTTATTTTGCTCATAATATCTCTATCCTCATATTTCAGCCGAGTTAAGAGGAGAAAAAGACCTCGTGTCATCGAGCATGGCCCAAGTAGCAACGGTGTTCTACCAAATGAGATGGCTAAGGACGTCATGAAATGTGTGGTGCCCAGCTGAGGGTTGCCCTTAATAAGCGGGGAGAGAATGCTGAAATCCCAGCGCGGGATTCTTATTACCGGAGTAATGCTGTAAAAGCAAGCCTAAAGACTCTTTTTTTTATTTTTTTTTGACATTGATTTTAATAAAAGACCTAAGATAAGGGTTATAACAACCACTCTTAATCATGTTAAGAAGCACTTTATTTTGAAAAATCGTGCGTGAATAAATGTATGAGATAATGAAATCATAAAGCGCATGCTTACGCCAATAAATTATCTTGCGACCTTGTTAAAGAAGCAGCTGTCGGAGGCGATCATGGGATTTGTCCTCTTTTGGCAGATAAGAAAGGATGACAAAGCTTTGAAAGTGGCTTAACAAGAAGGAGTGGTGTCTGGACTTGACTCAGATGAATAAGGAGAAAGGAAAAGAGGTGAGGGCTAGAACTCCCTTACTAAGGTACGGAGACCCTGATCACATAAAAGGTCTACAGAAGGAAAAGGGAGTTAAGAGGAGGAGTGAAGACTAAAGCCTTGAAAATAGTGGGAGAACGGGCAGATGCCCAGAGCAGTTGACGTGGAGGAAGTATGTTCGAACCCGAAATCGGGAGGAATTAAAAGGAGGAATTGATAGATGGATAGTGGTGGATCCGGAGGGTCCGGAGACAAAGGAGGAGAATCATGATGTGAAGAAGAACCATCTGGAGGCTCTGGAGGAAGAAAATACTGAGGGACGCGATGTTTCAGGAAAAGGGATGGGAAAAGATATGTTAAGAGGAAGAAGAGAACCAAGGACGAGATGTCCCGGAGGAGTAGGAGGATAAATCGGAAGAAAGATAGAGGGTCTGGAGGAAGAGAATGGGAAGGGGCGCGATGCCCGGAGAGAATCAAGGAATGGAATAAGAGATCCGGAGGTTCCAGAGGATGAAGATAGACATGGGTGTGATGCCCAAGGAGATTGGAGAGAAGATAAGATGAAAAATTCGGAAGTTCTGGAGGAATAGGATGGGAAGGGATGTGATGCCCTGGAAGAAGGGATAAGGAGTGAGATAGAGAATCCGAAGGTTCCGGAGGAATAAAGTAGGGAGGCGCGTGATGCCCAGGGGGAAGATAGAAGTCCGTAGGACCTGGAAGGATGGAATCAAAAGGGGCGCGATGCCCGAAAAAGAAGTCCGGGGGTTCTAGAGGAGGAAGGTGTAAAAGGGCGCGATGCCCTGGAAGGAGAGAAAAACCCGGAGGATCCGGATATGGATGTGTGGAGGGGCGTGATGCCCGAAACGGGAGATCCGGAGGTTCCAGAGAAAAGAAATAGAAAAGGGCATGATGCCCTGGAAGGTCCAGAGGTTCAGGAAGAATGTAGAGAAGGAGGGCGCAATGCCCGGTAAGCAGAGAAAAATTCGGAGGATCCGGATACAAGAATTGGGAGTGGGCGTGATGCCCTGAGAGAAAATTGGAGGGGGCGCAATGCCCGGCAAGCATAAGGGGACCTAGAGATCCCGTAGATGGAGATGAATAAGGAGGATTTGGAGGATCCGGAGGTGCCAGAAGACGGGGAAGATACGGGTCCGGAAACCCGAGAAGGAAGGAATGCAAATGCATGCGATGCGATGGATGTAGAAGATGCATGGAATGCATGAAATGCATGGGATGCAAAGAACACAAGTGGTGAGAGGATGAGAACTCCCTCCTCACCCAATGGGTGGCCCATAAGGGAAAATTTGTGGTTGATAAGAATGTGTATGGGATAAAATAGGAAGTGGATAGGGTGGCGGAAGGTCCCTTAGCAGAAGAATGCATGCCCCTCCATGTCAATGAAAGCGTAATGCCAAACGGCCCAATGGATAAAGTTAATGCCCATGACGAAGCTTCAACGATGAATGATAACTCCCTTGGAGGGCGAAGAGCCATGAGGTGAGGGAGTTGAAATATTGACATGGGAAGTTTTGTTTTGCCAAAGGATTGTCGTGTACGAAAAGTATTGAAAAAAGTGGGCATTCGCCCCTTGTGTGGAAGAATGGACCTGAGATTGGAGGGTTGGAACAAGGGGTGCCCTGCCCGGCCCTTGGGCATGAATTTACATGGCATCAAAGTTTGACATTTCTCAGTGAGCATCGGCGGGGACTTGACCTCTTCAACCATGCTCGGCACAAGAACACAGATTGGTATCCGACAAATAAAGTCTTGCATCTTGAACAACATAGCCATGGCCAACCCCTTCTTGCCCGGCTCTTGCACATTGTCCTTGGCACAAATACTTGTAGAAGGACACCCATTCCGAATGGTAAAGGAAGGTGGAGCGGAGGCATAAGACTCAATATGTGGTGGAGATGTAATGAAAGGTGTTGGAGGAAGGGCGAGTGGAGGTTCAAACACGTCGAGCTTCTCCCCTTGCTCGGAAGCGGACGGGGTTGGCTCAAGCACAAAAAGGAGTGGACCCTGCTCAGGATCTGTCACGGGTTTGGGTAAAGGGGTAAGTTGAGAGATAGGCAAAGCCAAGTTCGGGGTTATAGGGATAGTGGAGGGCCGAGGTGGTGACAATGGAGGGTTAATTGGAGAAGGTTTGAAGGTGGGCTCAGTGGGGACCGATGGCGTGGAGATTGATGGTGTAGAAGTCGGGGGTGTAATAGTGGAGGGTTTGACGCGTTGGAAACATCGGATTTTAGTGGTAGCGGTGCGAGAGGTTTGAAGGGTAGGAGACAGGTCTTGGTGCGCCGGCGTGGGTGATTGAAGTATCACCCATCATCGTAACACCAGTATGTCTCAAAAATGGGAGTTGGATCGGGGACGGTGGCATCGTCCTGAGCAGGGAATTCTTCGGGTGGTAATGGAGGGAGCGGAAAATGGAGGAAACTCGGAATGGGTGCTTGCAGAGCTTCATCTTGTGCCGTCTTCAATTCTTCACATGCCGGTTCATGCTCTTCGTTGTCGGGCTCAAGTGGATGCCGTGGTGGTGGCGTATTAATGGGTGATGGAGGTGTGTGATGTTGTGGAGGATTCTGTGGATGTAAATGTGTATGCGGAGGGCCATATTGATGAACGGGGTGAATAGGTGGAGGGCGGATGGCGTCTACTTGATCATTAAAACCTGCCGGCTCTTGCTCACTTGAATTGTTGATGCCGTAATCATCTCTCTTCTCCTTCCATTATTTTTCCATCTTCGTGATGTTGTTCATGAATGCGTGAAGAGGGCTGACTTGAGGAGGAGGAGGCCGCGGGCTCGTGGCCCTCTTTAATTGTTCCTCCAACGAAGTGATTTTATCAAGGAGAGTCCATTGGAGGGGTGTAATATGAGAAGTAGAGGGTTGGCGTAGTGGACTTGAAGGGGCGACATATGATGGCCGTAGAGGGGGGTTAACAGGTTGACCCAACGAAGGACCCGGATGGGCCGGGTTGCAAGGAATATATGGGCCTTGGGGCCGTGAAAGAAGAGGAATAGAAGGAGGCGGGTGATGGATCACCCGAGGAGGGGTTTGTGTAGAAGAAAGATGCGGGTGATGGGCCACCCGAGTGGGAGTGTGAATAGAAGAGGGAGGCGGGTGATGGGCCACCCGAGTGGGATTGGAAGGAGTATGAGAAGGAGAAGATGCACCCTCAACAACGACCTTAAGGGCTTGGATTTGTTGAGGGGTGAGATGATCTATAGCATGTAAGATTCGGGCAACCTTCTCGTCATGGGGAGGAGACGGTCCCATGGGAGTAGCGGCTCGCGATTGCGTCTAGGGACCACATGACTGGAATTTGCCCATAGGTCGAGCAAGACCATGTGAATGAGGACGTGGTCCCTTGAAAGAATTGTGGTGAGCATGATAATGAACATGTTGAAATTGAGAAGTGTAGGATGTGCTAGGTTGATCGTCCTCATGATTATAGATTGGATGATTAGACATGTTGGTTTGATTATCAAAATGAAACATTATGGAAATCAACAATATTCAATCAAGATAATTTGCAAAGATCAAACAAGTTGGATGTTTACGTTTGATTTCCTTAGTTGGACCTTGATATGAATTAAGAGTTTTAGCAAATTATGATTCACTCGAGGTGATGAACTTAGTTTCAATATGATTTGCTCCAATGCCAACTAAGTACACTCTCACCATGCATAGGCCAACTAAACCCGGGGACTTCAAAAGGTACAATCTGCCCGACATCCGTGAGAGAATCCAATGGTGCGGGGACTTATGGAGGCCTTGGTTTAGGAATTCTCAGTCCAATGAGACGGAGTGCTCAATGGATGGTTCTTCCTTCACCAAGAGAGGGGTAAGGCTCCTAGAAGGTGTGGGGAGAGGAGGTCTCTCAAACCGAGACGCCACTGTATGCAAGCGCTAATGTAGAAGAAGAAGAAAATCACACAAACGGATGCAAATGAAAATGAGGATGCAAGACAGAACAAACAGAAACGTCAATTCATATGAACAGAATTATGATTTGTAAATGATGGATGCGGAACAGTATAAACAGATGAAATGGTGGATGCAAGACCAAACAAATGCAAATGCTAATTAAATGATGGATGGAGGGAAGAACAAACTGAAACAGCAATTGAATATGAACAGTGATATGCAATGCACGAATGCAAATTAAATGATGGATGGAGGGAAGAACAAATCAAAACGGCAATTGAATATGAACAGTGTTATGCAATGCACGCAGAAAATTGGCGTCTGAGTGAGTGCGTGCCCATTTAAGAATGGGCGTCCACCTCTCTGGATGCATATTTTTTTAATTTTTGTTTTTTGTTTTTTATTTTATTTTGATCGGCCAGAAAATAGAGAAAGTGCAGGATAACCGATGGAGGATAATCAAACACTCAAACTCGCAACACAGTAATCAATTAAAGCACTGCATACTCGGATAATCAAACACTCAAACTCACAGCACAACAATCAATTAAAGCACTGCATACTTACATGCTCACAAGGAAAGAGGAATGGACGTCTGAGACAGTGGGCGCCCATTTAGAATAGGCGTCCACTACATTGGACTCTGATTTTTTTTATTTTATTTTATTTGTTTAGAGAACAACAGAAGTGGAATTTTAGTAAAATCTATCAAATTGATCAATCACGTTGGTGCATGCGCACGTGGTGCACAAAAGGATGAAAATAAGATGAAAAGAGTGCTATGTGGAGCACTAATGGAGTTGCACCGTGGGTGCAAAAGGGAGATGGCACAAGTGGGTGTCCAATGGAGAAGGGTAATCCAAAGAAAAATAGAAGAAAGTCCCACCGTGATCGTCAATTTGTAGATCTATTTAAAATCTATTTAAATTAAAATAAAAAGAATAAATGCTAAGAATGGGGGAAAGGGGAGGGAGCATGCGTAGGATGCTAATGGAGTGTGTGATCGCCAGAGACCGTGAGCCTAAATGAATATAAACAATAATAAACATGGAGGGATCGCGATGATACCTTGAAGCGGGGGAGATGTGAGTGTTTACCTTCTCTTCCAATCGACCGACCGATGGAGAGAGTCTTCTTAGATTACCCTTGCAAAATAGATAAACAACACCAACAAAGAAATAGGATTATAATCGAGTGTGTAGTATCAAATCCCAAGTGAATAAATATGACGTGAAAGCATGAAGTGAGACACACCCGTTGGGTGTTGGCCCTTAAACCCCTATGCAAAGGGAGGGATAAAATATGATGAATGAAAACATAAAAAGGGTGCGTGCAAGTGTTGCACTGGGGGAGTTCTCAACGCGGTTGAGAGAGAGTTTAAGTGACAGCAGAGTAACAAAGTAACACGGATGCATGCATGCAAATGTAGTTTAAAGAAAAGAAGAACAGAGATCGGAGAAAGAGTAGAAGCAGAAGAGCCTGTGGGGATATTGATGGGAATCGACACCGAGCCAGTACCTTTTCATATTGCATTTATATCCTTTAGTTTATTTTTATATCCACGGGAAAGTATACGCGCAATTGTACGGCTTTATCGGCCAATGCGTCACTCCCGTAGATTGTGTGGGTTTCTATGTAATTTGTCAGTAGGACCAACAAGGGGGCCCTCAGCCCTTTCCCATTGGTCCATGTCATCTTGTGGGGCTGGTCAACCATCCTAGGTGGACATCTAGAAGGTTGGACTAGTCATATGCCACATGGGTAGACAAGTGGCCCATTTTGTCCAAGGTAGGCCACCTACCATTCAACCACCCATTCAACCTTCTACTATATGGTCAAGGGGGCGCCCCTCTCCCTTATTAGATTATTATTTTGTGTGTGTGATTCACACATAATCCCAGCCCTTGATTCCCCTTCCCTAGATCCAAGGGTCCACATTGCATTTGATGTAAAACATATATAAGCTTGTATTTTTATGAGAAAAACAAGGAAAAATCAGAATTTTGTTGAATGCTTGAAGCCTTGGTGCGCCCCCAGCTCCTCTCCCCCTGGTTCCTCTCCTCCAACCTCAAGTTCTAGAGTGATTTTACCTTATATCATCTCCTCTCAACCTCCGGTGATCGTCTGTGCCGCCGCCGCCGCCGTTCGTGCCGCCATCGAGCCGCCTCTGCAGTTCTGTCTTCATCCGACCACAGCAGCTTCCACGGATTGTCTATCTCAGTCACAAGCTTGGATTGATCTGAATTTTTTATGGTGTGTTCATCCCTTGCATCCCAAGATCCACCTAAAGTTTCACGCCAAAATTCCATTTTTTAGTATTTTTACATTTTTGTCCAACCTGTCATCCAAGATCTGCCAGGTTTCTGTCTATAGTGACAGAACCTTTGAGTTCTCCCCCTCTGACCATCTTTTTGATTTATCCAAACCCTCCCAATTTTACTGGGAGTTCTGTCCATCACCCCCTACCTCCAAAAATTTTCTTAATTTTTTATCAGCCTTCTATCTATTTTAAGAAATTCGTGTTCTTCCTCTGATACAGTGTTTTTATTCAGATCCTAGATCCGACCACCCTCCACTTACAAAATCATAACAAATCACCACCACCTCCAAATCCAGATCCAAAAATAGTCCTGGTTTCCTTGTTCGATTTCCTACAACCTTCCTGAAGAACGCATCTTCAAATTCGGACATCTACTTCACAGTCAAAGGCAATCAACAGGAAAGTTCTCTGCAGATCTGAGTCTTCGGTTACTGTACAACAGCAGCATATAAAATTCGCCAACACAAAGTACAAATCTGGTGAATTTTTCTGAAGGCCACTCGATTGTAGTACTTCGAAGCAGCTTTTCAACGGCTCTGATCTCGTCGCATTCCGACACCGGTACTGATCGCAGCGTCCATTCCCACCGGAGCGCGCGCTGAAATACAGAACCGGCAGATTTTCGATCGGTTTTTCCGACCGGTGCCGAACGGAGCCGCCCGTCCTCCGGCCGGTGAACCAGCGTGCCGCTAGCCCGGGGAGCACTTCTCCAAGTGTCTCCACTACAGTGGTACCACCGGGTCCCACACGGCCCCTCCGGACAGCACGTGGGCCCCACGGTCATGAACATGTGTGTAGCCGAATCAACACACGAAGCTGCCCGTCAACCCGAATTCGGTCCTCCCGGGCCCATTTGTATAGCCCTTTACCTCCCTGCGTGGAGTGGGCATGTTCCCATTGCTGTAATTATTGTGTGTTAAGTTTCCCGGGAGTACGAGTTTTCGGCCGGGTCCGTCTTCCCCATGCCGAGCGCGTGGAGGTATCGTTCTCGCTCCCTACACTCGGCATTTGCTTATTTTCATATATACTTGTTTATGCCACTGCTAGAGAGCATGCTTTAGGTCCGTTAGCTCGCTATATTATCATTCACCGCTGCTGCGAGAGAGTGCGAGACCGTCCCGTGACCCGATCCGGGCACACGAGAGAGCCGATCACCCTAGCTCACTGCCGGTTTCTCAACCGCACACATCCGACGCTTCCCTCATTAAGGGGCAGTCACGAGCTTGTCGTGTCCGTGGTCTCGTCCCGCATCAGATATCCTCCTGTGAAAGCAGTGGCTTTAGATGGGCGTTCTGGAGGAAGCCTTCGAAGGATGAAGCCTTAGATGCAGGGAGTACTCCGTGTACTTGTAGTGTGCCTGTGTACCTAAAAATCTCTGTGTTCTTGTGGTGTGCCTGTGTGATTGTCATTTCTTCTATCTCCGTTCACAGGTCTATTTATAGATCTTTATTCACTACACCTCTACACATTGCTACTTTGCTATCTGTGTTTGGCTTAGGCTCCATAGTTCAGTGGATAGATTATTCGAGTGAGATCGGAAAGATTGAGTGAACCTAAATCTCACTTCAGTTTAATTTGAGCCAATTAACGTAGTAATTTTGTTTCCGCTGTAATTAGTTTAGATTGTTTTTAAAAATACGCCATCTCGACTGGGGGACAGTTCAACCCCCCTTCTTGTCCGCCATCTACTCTGGGCCAACAAATGGTATCAGAACAAGGCTCTGCTGTCACAAGATCTAACGATCTTCAGAGAGATCTGAGTGAGTCTACAATCATGAATTTTTCAGTTGATCATATTTCAATGAGTTGCTTATTTATTTTTAATGGTGATGATTTTGATTCATGGTTAGGCAAAATATGTGGGCTGATTAACTCCGTCAATCCTAAACTCTAGAAATTGATATATTATGGCTCTAACAAATTGCCTCTGGACGAGGCCACATGGTCTGAAGAGGATAAGTTGAAAAACCATGAAAATGTTTCAATTCTTAGGTTATTAAAGGTTGTTATAAATACTAACACATTTTCACTTGTTTCTTCATGCACAATGGCAAAGGAGATCATGGATGGATTGTTGAAAACTCAAAAGGAAAAAGGAGACAGTATGTGCTTCATTGTTGACAAATTGGACACATCAAGCAATGATACCTCTGAGGTAAACTCTGACTGTGAGGAAACTTCATTTGAGGAACTGTCAAATGCCTATGAAGAGCTGTTAGTAAAATTTAAGAGGATCAAGGCTGAAAACAGAAAACTTAAAAAGAAGTTTGAAAACACAGTCCATGAAAGTGCTTCGTGTCACAAATGTTCTGAATTTGAAAAACTGCATGAATCTTTTTTGCATGATGTAAATGTGTATAAGGAACAAGTTAGTGGCTTGAAAAATGAAAATGACCTGTTACTGGATAAAATTTCAGAACTTCAAAAATCAGAAAAAGGGTTGAAATAAAAACTGAGCTCAATAAATAATGATCAAATTTTAACTGATGAGTTCATTCAAAATGAAAAGCTTGCAAAAGAAAATGAGAAGTTAAAAGAGTTAAACATAGCCATGTCAGAAAGACTGTTAATTCTTGAAAAAGGAAAAATGGTTGTTGTCAATGTTGAATCCGAAAAATTGTTTGTGTTAGAACAAGAGATTGAGAGCTATAAAAATATATTTAGAGTGTTGAATGAGAGCGTTGTGTGCAGCGAACAAGAAATTGCATATTATGAGCTGTGCATTGTTTCACTTGAATCTGAAATTGAAGATTTGAATGCTTCATTGTCTAAATTCGTGAAAGGAACAGAAAATCTTGACAAAATCTTGGGGACCAAGGTAAATTTTCAACGGGAAGGTCTAGGATATGAACCTAGTAAAAAGAAAGCCTTTGGTCTGAAAATGCAAACTTCATTTGTGAATGCCTCATGCTCTTCAAACATTTCAAATTTCCCTTCCGTTGAAGAATCAAAGTCTAAATCTTCGACTCAATTAAGGACCAAGAAAATAAATCAACCATCGAAACATCAAAATGGTCCTAAGAATCAAATGAAGTATGATCACATGAGAAAAGGTTCTAATGTTAATTGTTATTATTGTGGAAAGTATGGCCATGTCATGAGTGATTGTTTTATAATGAGAAATGATGACTTAAATGGTTTCAAAATGCATGCTAGAAAAATTCATGATAGAAAAATCCATGTTAAAGATCATGTTGTTCAGAAAAAGAAAGTTTCATGTTTTTATTGTGGTATGATCGACCATTCCATGTATACTTGCGATTTAATGAGGGTCGATGATGAATGGTGTGAGAGGAAGACCATAAAATCTTTTGTTCAAAATCTAACTAACCCCTCGAGGCTCAAGATGGTTTGGGTACCCAAAACTACAAAATGAGAATTGTGCTTTGCAGGGGTGCCTTGAGGTGAGAGAAATTGTTGATAAATAAAGATCCTTCAAGGTAAGAAAAATGAAGAGCTTGTCTGGCAATGATCTTCACTGCACTGTTTGTTTTTTATTATGAACTCAGATAAGAATCTGAATTTTGAGAAAAATCCAATTGCCATTTTCCCATCATGTTGATTTTGACTTTATCTAAGAGCAACGCTTATATCTTGTGAATAAATTTCATCTTTGAATCTTTACACTGCACATAAAGTCTTTTATACTCATACTCACTTTTTGCAAATAACAATTCAATCGTGCATACATAGAACATAGAACACACACTTAATTGCATTATACATATTGCACATAACATGCATATACTTGCATATACTTGACATATTTGTGTGCTTGAATGTCATGATTATCCGGTATATCAAATGACGATTATGGAAGGTTGGATTTTGTCCAACTGGAAGCCTTCCCCAAGCTTGATGGTGATCTTCGAACTTACATTCTCAGTCAAGTACCGGTAATCAACTCGTGTGAATACTTTACCTTGATGGATGTTTGCGTGTATATATCATATCACCCTTCCTTGATTACATCCTATGACCTTTTTTTCCCTTGCTAGATAAAATTACTTTGATTTAGACATGTTTGTTACATGGCACATATTAAGGGGGAGGTTCATTTCATAACTGTGCATACACTTAGGGGGAGACATAACTGTGATTGGACTAATTCATTTCTTACATTCACTACAACCACCCTCACAAATTGCACTTTTTGAGATAAATGATTCAATCTAATGAGGATTTCAGTTATTCTACTCAACACTCTTAAGGGCTCTTGAATCTCTACATGGAAATCACATGTCTCATGTAGAAAAAGCTATTTGCCCCACCAAAAAACCGTATAAGTGGAACGTGGATCCGAGTAGTTGGGAATCTTCCCTGAAACAAAGGAGAAAACTAGCGTCGAAAAGTGAAGCAAATCCACTATTAAAATAAGTGAGATTTGGCACCGAGTAGCTGGGAAGTGACCCAGAGACAAAGGGTACAACTCGCGCCGAAAAGTGACAATATCCGCAATTAAGATAAGTGACGAAGCTGAGTAACCGGGAAATACCCCTGAGACAAAGGATATAACTCGCGTCAAAAGGTTGGTCACCTTCTTGTGTATAATTAAAAGAAAAATTGGGGTTATACGTAGCTGCCAATGCTCGAGCATTGTGTATGGAAGTGTATGGAGGAACGACTCCTTTTAGTGTTCCTTAGAATATATGATGATCCATATTGCTTTGGAATTCATTGCTCAATTTTTCACATGTACACTTCGGGTTTGATTGTGTGAATGTACTTCTTGAATCAGTCATCTTTCATGGTCTATGCAGTACCATCTTTTTGTAAGTACGACCCTCTTAGTATTATTCATGCTCATCATGGTTGACAATCAACTGCCTTATTCTTACACCTGTCCCTAAGGGATTTGTTTGCTTTTATAACTTATTATGCTTGCTTGCCTGATCCTTTTTTTTATTCATATCATGCTTCTGCTCATATTGATACATCCTTAGATTATACATGTAAATAACAATCTTAAATAACTCCGTTGTCAATCAGTTTTTGTTCATGACAAAAGGGAGAGAATAATGTGCTCTTTAGCATAAATTTGCATATAGTTCAGTTCAATCATACTTTTGTGCACAGTTCAGTCATACATTTTGCATAAATTTTACATATAGTTTAGAAATTGAGCATTTGCACATCAAATTTCATTCTCTTGCTTGGTGCTCATGGTTTACCCACCTTCCTTTTATGGTAGGTTATTGTTGGGTTCGTGGGCCTTTACTTCATATCATTGTCTCTTTTCATTTCTAGTCCACCACTTTTTGATAATGCCAAAGGGGGAGAGAGTTTTGGATTGCCACAATATAGTATCATCATCAAAAAGGGGGAGATTGTTGGGTTCGATGTGCTCCCTCTTTGTCCTTGGTGATGGTTTTGATGATAACAATATATTGTGTGTAAGTATTGTGGAAAATGCTTGTTGATCATTTTGGAGCTTACTGTTGATATCTTGTTTTATAGGTTTGGATGTTTGGACTTGTGCGGTCTGAAGAGTCGACCTCACCCATTCAGGGAGTCGACATATTCCTCATGACACTAATCTGTATTTCATATGCTCAGACTTGAGCATTATATGCACCGACGTGGCTTTTGATGTTTTTACAAACATGCACCGACCGCATTTGGCACTTGCACCGACCTATCATTATAGTTCACAAAGTGCACCGACCTTGTCCATATCATTGTCAATACCTTGCACAGACCTTGTCCATATCCTCTACATAATGTGCACCGACCTTGTCAATGTCTGCACCGACCTTGTTTATGCATGCACCGACTTGTCTCAGTGCTTTACAAATGTTCACCGATCTATCCTTGATGATTCTCATAATATGCATTGACCTTCACATTGTGCATCAACCTATGTTGAAGATGCACTGACCTTAGCCTTCATATGCTTAGACTTGGGCTTTATATGCATAGAATTTCAATGAATTGAATTAAAGTTCTTGGAATGAACTTTGAATTCTGGACTGAACTTGGATTGCTTACATTGGACTGTGTCTATTAGTCTTGGACTACATGTTAATTGCATATATGATATCTATATGGGTTCAGACCGCTGTGCATTGATTCTGAACTTTTGGACTGAACTTGATTGTCTTGGACAACTCATGAAAGGCATGTGTGGATACATCATAAATGAACAAAGTTTTGATTAATTTGTTTTGGAATTAGTTTTTCCATACATGCAACAAATTCTGGTATGTGAGCTTATGATGAAAATAGATTGAAAGTGAGCTAACCACTTTTATACATGATTGCATTTCAAGATACTTAGATGCAGGTTGAAGGAGGTTATCTTGTGGAGGAATTGCTTTGAAGGAAGCTCTTCAAATGCATTGGTTTAATATTGACATGCCTATGAATTTTTAGAATGTGCAGTTTCATACTGCCCACAATGGGATGGATCCAATTTAACAGTTTATATTGAATCTATGGTAATTTTCTTCAAATCTTGAATTGAAGATTATGGGTTTTCAAAGTGAGTTCATGCATATCTTTCATGGGTTTTTGAGGTGATTTTATGCTCAACACGCTTGCTGAAGATCTTGGTTAAACAAGGCTCATTATAGTTTCTAAATCCTTTTAATGCATGGCCCATGATTGTATTGGAATGGGTTTGAAAATTCTTGAATCACTCACATGGGTTATTGCATTTCAATACTTGAACTTGCAGGTTGAACAAACTATGATAGTGCATTTGAGCAATCATTTGCAACTCTTTAAGATTATCTTGAGTGTTTTGCTAACTCCAAATGCAGGTTCACATTGGTGTCATTCAGTTGGAACTAAAGGTAAGAGTTTATGTTGGAATTTATTTCATGTTAGCTAGATTGGGCTTGATCCATTTTACGTGTTTTTGGGGTTAATGGGACTACCTTATGCAGTTTTCCATTTCCCCTCTGCAAGTGTCGACACCTGGTGTCGACACCTAGCTCCCTGGGGCTTGTTTTTCATGCTGGCAGAACACCTGGATTTAGGTGTCGACAACAGGTGTCGACACCTACATCCTAGGTGTGGTTTTTTTGTTAAGGGGCAGAACTTGTTAAATCTGGTGTCGACACCTGTACAGGCGCGTCCGAAACGGGTCTACCGTTTTGGTTTCGAAACCCATTATTTGTGATCCATTTGCCTTGATATTTTACACCCTTACCCTTAGGGTTCCTATACATGTTTAAGAGTTGTTTTGAGAGGGTTTTGCCAGGGCTATTGTGGTCTTTTGTTCATCTATTTGCTGCCCTATATATCCTTACGATTTTCATAAGGAAGCTATCGTATGTGCTAATATTTTCTATTCTCTTGCAGGGGAAGGAAGGAAGAGGGTGGCCACAAGGTGGAGAGGAGAGGGCTTTGAGTGATTATCAGTTTCTAATGCTTGCAGGTAGATTTGGAGCTTGGATCTGAAGGCTTATCCTGTTCGAGCTGCAATCAAGGTTGTGTCTTCAAGAAGGTGGACCGGCTGCTCCATCTAGCTGAGGATTCGACTCCCTCCGACCGATGCTTCAAGGAAAACATACTAATGGCCATTCATCAACAAGGGGGAAACATTCCATATCTTTTACCCTTTTGCTTGTATTTATTTTCTTGATCTACATCTTGTGTGAGCATATATTGTAAATTCCTTTATTTTGTTAAACTCGGAATATTGCTGTGTGTGCGGACGGAGTTGCGTCTCCGTGTGGGATTTTAGTGCGGGGTGAGTTCCCCGACCGTGTGGGTGTGTGCTGTTGTGGCAGTGTTTTGGGACCATGCCCCGTGTGTGTGGATTGCTGCAGACGCAGCGTGTATGGTGTTGGGGTTCGTCCCCGTGGTTGCTACGGTTCGTAGCGTGTTAGTGAAGCCTCACCGGATTTGGTGAGGGGTGGACGTAGGGAGCCCGTCGTGGTCCCGAACCACCTAAAAATCTCCGTGTTCTTGTGGTGTGCTTGTGTGATTATTATTTCTTATATCTCTGTTCATAGGTCTATTTATAGATTTTTATTCACTGCACCTCTACACATTGCTACTCTGTTATATGTGTTTGGCTTAGGCTCAATAGTTCAGTGGATAGATTATTCGAGTGAGATCGGAAAGATTGAGTGAACCTAAATCTCACTTCAGTTTAATTTGAGCTAATTAACATAGTATTTTTTTTCCGATGTAATTAGTTTAGATTGTTTTTAAAAATACGCCATCTCGACTGGGGGATAATTCAACCCCCCTTCTTGTCCGCCATCTACTCTGGGCCAACATCCCCGCCATGAGGTCTCCCTTCCAGTAACGGGCGAGGGAGTAACGTGCATGTCCCCACGATCAAGGAGACGTTCTCCCACGATCTTCGCCATTGCCCAGTCGAGGAACAGTCAGTACCACTGTGGCCTGTATAAATAAGTCCTCACCAGGGATGGGTAGAGGACAAACACACACATTTGCATACATACGGCCAGAGACTCCCTCCATATGCTCTTACATAGAGTCACTCACAGAGAGAAGAGCTCCCTGCATCGCAACCGAAGGAATCTCCACCCGGGGAGTAGGATTAGAGAGGTCCCCTTGCGGTTCTTCTCTCCCTACCTCTCCGAGCATCCTCCAGGCTCGTCGAGCACTCTCTAGAGCTTCACTCCTTTGATTTGGCTCTCCTTCTCCTCACTCTGACTCCCTTCCCCCTCTTTCTTAGCTTATACACGCGTCTCTAACTTAAGTATCTAAGGGTTGTCCCCTGAGATCACTCCTTTGACTCCTTCTAATGCCTTCTTACAGTGTTTGTAGGTTTCTCCAGGAAGTCGGTTGCTCTTCCCCAAACCAACAAATTAAGAAGGTGTGATACGAGGTCCATGAATCACTTTCATGTCTCTACATTATCAAACATCTAATGGTTACGAAGATAAGAAAGCTAGACTGTTTTTATTTAATTTAAAATATGAGTTTGTATTATAGATAAATAGAACCTAAGAATTTATAGAATCTGTGTTCTTATTAGTTTGTAAATTTAACTTGGGTTTTTTTTGTAAAATGCTCTCCTTACAAATTTATTTGGGAAATTACTCCTTTTATTTTCACACTATTTTTAATAACCTTCTTATATCGATATAATGCCAAAAGTACCCTTACAATTAACTTTTGTGGAAGATTCAAAGGATACTCTGTTTCATCCAGGGTTTACCGTCTCAAACGACCCGCTCGTCCTAGTCACGGCCTGAGACAGGTCAGGTCGGGCGGGACGCCCAGCGTCCCGGTACGCCCAGCAAGACGACGTGATTTTTTGAAGTTTTTGAATTTTATTTTTTAAAAATAGAAATTTAATAAAATATACATTTAAATTATAAATGTTATATACATTTAAAAAAATTAGAATGTAAAGTTATTTTTTAATCATAGATCCATACTAAATTACATATAATTAATTATATAAAAATAACATATTACACCTCTTAATTAAACATCTTATTTTAAGAGATAAAAAACTCCCTTAATATGTTAAAGCAAACATAGACATAATAATGACATCATTCAACTCCAGTCATAAAGTACATAATCTCAAAACTCACCCATCTGACTCATCTGTGAATCCCGAATCCCAATCAGAATTAGATACATGAAACTGATGACCCGTATAATCTAACTCTATCCTAGTGGGTGGAGGTACATGTGGGTGAGTCTGAAAATATGTAACCATCTGCACAAATAATGGGTCATGTGAAGTGGTGGAGGGTACATAAAAATCTCTAAAAAAAGCCCTAAGTACATCTATACATTCAAGTCTATCATCTGCTACTGGTGCGACTGGTGCTGGTGTTGGTGCTGGTGCTGCTTGAACTCTGGACGTGGAGGAAGATCCTGCTCCGCCCGCTACTAGTGGTGGGGGTACCCTGGACGTAGAAGAGGATGGCCCGGCTCTGTTACAAGAAACATATCACTCCCATAATTGTGTCCGAAAGTAATCTCGGACATCCTCTGGAATTAAGGAGCATGCACGGCAATCCCGTCCCACTCCCGCAAGGTGCTCTGCAAATCTGTGTATGCCGGTGACGCGCAGTATCTACAGTGCACATATCGATCTCCCTCAACAGTGTAACTATGCTCCCATGCATGGTGACGTCGTCCGTCCATGATGACATGTAAATGTTGTAAAATTTTGTATTAGTAACTTGAATGATAAGTGCAAAACTCTAGATATAAAGAAAATTACGATTAATTTATAGGTACTCATAAATATAGACAAATGATACATACTCCTAATCATATGGGCTCAAACTTGGCCACATCCCATCTCCAAACAATCTGACATTATACGTGCTCCGCAGATAGGACAAATCGTCTTCATAATGTATGGAACCTGCATAGTTCTCCCAGTACATGCGTACGTAGTATTCATACTGTTGGGAACCTTGTGAGTACATGACTGGCGGTGGCGCAGCTGAGGGCTGAGGATATGGATACGATGGGAAGAATGAACTACTGCTCTCAGAATCACCATGATACATCGGCTGCTGCTACCCTCACCGTCCATACTCACTTCCAGATCCCTGAGAGTCATGTGTGCTCATCCTCTCAAAATCAGACAGCATGCCTTGATAGCTGGTACTGTCTGCAACAAAACTTTCATAGTAGGGATCCGAATGATCAGCTGTCTGCCTCGTCCCTAGCGGAGCACCGTGGTCCACATCTTGCATGGCATGTGTGAAGTGTTGCTTCTTTGTCCATGCGGCATGTTCGCGGCCCCCATGATCTCTGCCTTGACCATTGCTATACTCTCTACCACCAGTACTAGTATCCCTATGACGACTCCGTTGACCACATTGAGAACCGCCACGACTATGGGATGAAGACCCTGTCGGTGTACTGTCCTCATCGGAGTCATGACTCCCACTGATGCGGGGCTCAACAGATGGCTCGGAGTGTCGTCATCTGCATTGGGTTCTAATGTCTCCAAGTCTACAATATCTATCGGATTTAATGGTGGTTGCGTGTCCTTTATGGTCTTGAATAATGTGGTCCATGATGATTTTTTCTTCTGTGGAGCAGGCGGCGGCTTATCTGCTGCATGCTGTGTCCCTCTGGATGCCTGAGAAGCGGACGCTTTGTTAGATAAGAAGTTCAAGTTACTTTGTACTGTGTAAGTCTATACGTATACCTGAGACGACTAACTTAGGTGCCTTAGATGCTGAGCATCGTAGCGCAACAGATTGAGATGGTTGTTTAGATGCTACCGAAGGCTACACATTTGAAAGGATAATATATTCAATTAGCAATGAAATACAGCATATAAATGTACGTGTGACAATATAATTTCACCTCTATAAATGATGAACTCTCCCTCGCCTCTCTAGAAGTTGATAACCTTCTAGGTTCCATAGATATTGAATGTCGCGGTACAACAACTCGAGACCACTGTTCATTTGTCGGCTCGCCTTGTAATATATTTCTTACATCATCATACATAGATATATGCCTACGCTCTCTAATCAAATATGCGATTTCATTTGTATATATTATTTCACCTGAGCTGGCGGTGGACGTAGATTTGTTGGAGATTGCATCAATCGCTTACATGTTGTATCATCGTACGCATACGATGTGTCTCTACCCCCAATGATGGGGTCTTCATCCAATTTAACTTCCTCATCATGTCCCGTTGCTGACTCGTCTCCAACCGTCTGCACATCGATGTCATCTCCCTCCCCTACTGCCTGCTGCACAGCTGTTGCGAGAAAAGTATTAGGTCGTGGTGTCTCATCTGGTTCTTCACCCTCCTCGTCAAGTTCTGCCTCACCATGCTCAGTTGTGGTTCTTGCAACCCATGAAACCATAAGGTCATCGTCGTCTCACAAGTACACATCATCTGTTGGGTCGTAATCTCCCTCTCCTCTCCTTGCATCCATCTGCACATGCTTAACATTTAGCTTCATGTTGTAATGAACATATACCATTTTGTCCAACCTTCGGTGTGTTAGTCTATTCCTGAGCTTGGTATGTAAGAAGGAGAATGTCGACCAATTCCACTCACACCCACTCGATGAGGATGTTTGTGATAGAACTATCGTTGCGATCTTCCTTAATGTCGGTGCACTAGTGCCGTAGTTTAGCTACCACTCAGCTGTGATTAAGGCAGATGGCGTATAATATAATAATTAGATGCAGTGATTACTTGCCGAGCTATAGAATGTGCATTGTGAAAATACATTACCTACATCGAGTCTGTCACGGCTGGCCACGGCATTAGGTGTCGCAAATGAACAAATTACCTCTTTAAATATTTTCATCTGCATTATCAGAAATAATAAGTACATATTCATTTCATATTCTCAATGGCAAAATATCCAAGTATACCTCATTCAATGCATTAACAGCATCTGTTGGCCTGCATGACAATCAGTCTACCACAATGTTGATGGATTCTATTAAAGTATCACCGTAAGCGAGGTCCCGAGCGTATTGAAAGGCCAGGTGTAGGTAGTACGCTACAATCACAAGACAGAACAAAAATTTTGTATAATCTGAAGATCGCGGATCATTTATTGTTAGAGACTGTAAATGTTTACCCGCCATGTGAAGATCGCGGCTCATTTACCTATCCAATCTGTCCTCCACAATGTCTAAGATGGCGGGTCCATATTTCTTGGACGTTGCAAGAATCTTCCGCTTTGCAGCTTCAATTTTGCTGTACACTAACCCCATGGTTGGTACTTTATCTCCATCCACACATCTAAGTACCTCATACAGTGGCTCTATCAATGATACTAATATCTTGACTCTATCCCAAAAGTTACTGGTGTTGACAATCTCCTCGATCTCCCCTCCTTCACGTGAAGCGGCAAAAGAGGAACTCAGCCAAGTCTCACCCCTAAACATTTGCTTCAACCCATCCTTGTGCTTCAGAAGGCTCTGCAATGTGATGTAGTTAGTGGCAAATCGTGTGATGCCAGGCCTTGACAATTCACCGTCACAATGCTCTCTCATCCATGCCAATACAAGTGTGTGGTTGTAGATATATTTTATGACTTTTTGTGTCACATCGACCACATATTTGACTACACGAAGTTGACCAATCTCTTTCAGCATCAGATCTACACAGTGTGCTGCACAGGGGGTCCAGAAAATGTGTCGTCTGGTCCTCATCGGCTCCTCCCCAACCTTCTTATAGTTCGAGCCATTGCCTATCACCAGTTGAACAATGTACTCCTCCCCAATCTCGATCACCACTTGTTCCATCAATAACAAAATATATTGGTAAATGTGGACTTGGCCTGACGCATCCACTGATCTATGAAAGAAAACGGTCTATCACAATAAACAAGGAAGTTGATCAGACTACTTTCTGTGGTACCTGACCATCCATCACATATTAGTGTGACTCCGTACTTTGACCATTTCTATTTGAATGAGTCAACATAACTCTTGATCTCACCAACTTGTTCATCAAGATATATGCCGGCCAACTCCCTTGATGTAGGTGGTTGCACGTGTAACCCAAGAATTTATGCTTCCTGAAACATTGGCTTGTAGTAAAGGTTGTTAAGCGCATTGAAAGGTAGACCCGCGTGGTGCCACCATTTTGTAACGCCATGTCCAAGTTTCTATTTAGGCCCCTTCTGGCCATATACATCGTCCATCCTCGTTTGCTTGTCATGCTCTCGGGATAGTGCACCAGGCTCCAATATTGATCGATTGTGTCCTTTTTCTTTGTAAACCCAAGTCAGATAAGGCAAAACTCCTCATGTCCCGTGGTTGTCGAGTCGTAGATGAACCACGACTGCCTGATGCTCCGGTCTTTGCCGCCCCGAGGCTTCGCACTCTCGTCTCCTCGGGATGTCTTGCCTCATCTCTACTCTGACGTACTGCCTCACGAAATTGCGCTTCATATGGATCATTCACCGTGACATACACATTAGGCTGGTCAGTATTGTTGGTCATCGTCACTGGGTGTCCATGCGTATTCATCCTCGTCGCTGCCGCTTGCTCTTCCGCTAACTGTCACTTCATCTATTTTCTTCTTTTTTTCCTTTTCTTGTATCTCAACTCTCTTCTCCTGTAGGTACCTGGCCATTGCAAGTTTCACATCTCTAGGCACATGAGTACACGCAACAACCTCAGAGTATCTCGCACCGACTCCTCCTGTCAAGTGCCTCTTCAACCGAGACACACCTCCTCCCCGGTGTTTAGTTTTGCAGTAGTTGCAATACCAACGCCTACAGTTGCCATCCAACATAACTCCGTGTGACCATCCAATGTCATTTGGACGTTCCTTAGGAGTCATAGAGTGCTTAAATGTATCTCCTAAATTTTAGAAATACAAATTATAAATATCACAAAATATGATAATGAACTCATATAAAGTATAAATATTTTTTTACAAATTAATTTGTACATAGAACCATTGAATATAATTTATAAATGAAAAAATTATCTAAAACATTAATTTTAAATTTAGAACATCTGCAATTAAAAAAATCAAATAATACATCTAAGGCAAATTCTACTTAGAACCATCGAATCAAATTTACTATCTGTGAATTTTATGTAAAATATGAAATTTTATTGTTCTACATCTACAACTAAACAATTTAATTAATACATCTACATTAAATCAAAGTTTTTGTTAAAAATATAATTTAATGAAAATAATAAATTTAATCTAAATTTTCATATTGTTTATTTTATCTAAAATATAAAATTTCATTGTTCTACATCTACAACTAAAAAATTTAAATAATATATTTAAATTAAATCAAAATTTTGTTACAAATATAATTTTAATGAAAATAATAAATTTAATCTAAAATTTCATATAATTTATTTTATCTAAAATACGAAATTTCATTGTTCTACATCTACAACTAAACAATTTAATTAATACATCTAAATTAAATCAAATTTTTTGTTACAAATATAATTTTAATGAAAATAATAAATTTAATCTAAAATTTCATATTATTTATTTTATCTAAAATATGAAATTTTATTGTTCTACATCTATAACTAAACAATTTAATTAATACATCTAAATTAAATCAATTTTTTTGTTACAAATATAATTTTAATGAAAACAATAAATTTAATCTAAAATTTCATATTGTTTATTTTATCTAAAATATGAAATTTCATTGTTCTACGTCTACAACTAGTGCATTATTTAATATATCTAAATTAAATCTACAATTTTTGTTACAAATATAATTTTAATAAAAATAATAAATTTAATTCTACAACATGTAAAACTAAATACATTATTTAATACATCTAAATTAAATCTATAATTTTTGTTACAAATATATTTTTAATTAAAATAATAAATTTACTTCTACAACATGTAAAACTAAATACATTATTTAATACATCTAAATTAAATCTATAATTTTTGTTATAAATTAAAATTTATATAGAACCATCAAATAAAATTTACAATATGTAAATTTATTTAAAACATTAAAATTAATTCTAAAATTTTTATCACTACAATATTTAATTGTATTTAATTTATAATTCACATATTATATATATATTTTAAATTTTTTAACCCCACCTCTCTCTCACCCCTGCCCCACCTCCACCTCCCCCACTGGCCACCGGCGCCCCCTGCCCCCTGCCCACCGCCACCTCCCCCACCCCCACCCCCTCCCGGTACCCCACCAGCTCCCACCGCCCCCTGTGGCCCTGCCCCACCCCCACCTCCCCCACTGGTGCCAGAGCGCCCCCCACCACCGCCTGCCCACCCCCACCTCCCCCACCCCTGTCCCCCACTGGATCCCACCACCGGCGCCCCCTGCCCCACCCCCACCTCCCCCCTCCCCGTCCCCCACCGGATCCCACCTCCCCTGCGGCCCTGCCCCACCCCCACCTCCCCCACCGACGCCAGAGCGCCCCCCACCACCGCCTGCCCCACCCCCACCTCCCCCACCCCCTCCCCGTCCCCCACCGAGACCCATCGCCCCCTTCCCGTCCCCCACTGACGAGATCCGTCCCCCATCGAGACCCTCCGCCCTCCACCGCCCTCCCACAGCCCCCACCGGCCACCCTCCCCATTTTTTTTAAAAAAACTTAAACCTTTTCACTTACCTCCGATGGTCGGTCCCCTTCGCCCAAAGCCGCCGTCCACCGCCGCTGAGTGCTGTCCACCGTTGCAAGCAACCGCTGCAACGCCCTCCTCCGATGCATCTGCTACGCCCCGACCCCTTAAATGGGCGACCCGGCACGAGCCCGCCGACCCGCACGTACCAGGCCGGGCCTACAGCGGACCGGTCTAGTACGCGGTGGGATGCACGGGACCATGCGGTCCAGTGCGTCCCGGCCACGACCTCCAGCCCGTGCGTCCCGCCACCCGCCTGGGACGGGTCGGGTCGTGCGGGTCGGGACGGGATGGATCGGGACTGTAAACCCTGATTTCATCTATATTATTAATTTTTTGGACAAAAATACTCTTAAAAGAAAGAGTTTTTTTATCAACATGGTGACAAAGAGAGAGAAGGAGCGATAAAGTGATAAATATATAAAGAGATAGAAAGACTTTATGAGAGGTTTGGGGTATTTTGATATTTTTTTAAAATTTGATTAAAGACTAATTATGATTAAATAAGACATTTTAATCGAATGTTATCGACTAATGATGGCAAAGTCATTCTTACGAGGATTGTGATGATTTATGAAAAATAACGAGAATAAGAGGGGCAATTTCACAAATAAATTTTTAAGAAGGATATTTTGCATAAAACTCTTTTAGTTTTATAAAACATATTCATTAAAATTTAAAAATAAATAAAAATAATGATCTAGAATTATTTATTAATATAGGGATGATAGAAGCCAAATCTTCTATTTCCGATTCCCCCTCCCCCCTATTGTCTTTTTTATAGGGTGCTTGGTAACCATTTTATTTTTGAAACAATTTTGCTCTAAAAAGTTGCGTCATTAGAATGTTTCTTTAATTTTTTAAAAAGCAAGGTTAAGATTATCTGATTATGGATGTGTTTTGTAAAATCTTCATATATTTTTTAAAATAGAAAACACCCGGATATAAAAAGAGAGTGCAGGGGAAAATAAAGAGGAAGAGGAAGAGGAAAAGGATAGGAGTTCCATCTGGTGGAGGTTGCACACGTGGAGTGTTTTTTAGGAAAATAATATAGGAAACGTAGTTTCTATTTTATCTCTCAAATTATATTTTAGAGTAGAAAAGGTTGAAAAAATAGTAACGAAACACCCCCACGGGACTACGACGATGATTGACTCTTGGTATTATTATGTTTCGATTTTGTATGGGGTTGGATTATTCGTATATATATATATATATATATATATTCAACCTTATTATTTGAGTTAACAAAGAAGGATGGCAATATTAATCATCTGTAAATCATATAAAAAAATTAACAAGATATCACATTTACTAAAAAATATGAACTTTCAATACATATAAAGCTTTGGCACATGTAGCCAATTTTTTTGTTCTAAATCCGACAACAAATACCCCTATTATCTTCTTTAAATAAATAGAATTATTATGTATGACAAATGATCATGGTAGAAGGTGACTTCTTGATGGATGACAACTATTTTCTGTGTCCCTCCTCCGCAAGGAGGCCATCAGAAACGATATTTCTGAGTTTCCTAACCCTCAGAGCTCGGGTCGCTTGCACCGTCCGTGTGCTCGCACGCCCTGTCCTCCGCCATGGCAGACCCCGCGGGCGCCTACTACCACCACCACCTCTCCTCTCAACCCCATTACCCCACCTACTACGACCCCCCCGCGCCGCCGCCCGGGTCCTCGCAGCAGCCGCCCCCGCCGGGCCTTCACCCTCAGTACTACCCGCCCCCGCCTCCCCCTTCCGCGTATGGCGCCGCCGCGGCGTATCCCCTCGCCCCTCAGTCTTCCGACCGTGACGAGGTCCGCACGCTCTTCATCGCGGGGCTCCCCGACGACGTCAAGCCCCGGGAGATCTACAATCTTTTCCGGGAGTTTCCCGGGTACCAGTCGTGCCTGGTCCGGAGCACCGGCCAGTCCACCCAGGTCTTTTCGAGCCGCGTGATCTTCTTCTCCCCCTTTTCAATCCTTTCTATATGCTAAGTGGATTTATTTCTTTTCTTTTCTTTCTTTTCTTCTTTTTTTTGGGCCCCCCTTTCGAACTATTCTGGATGATGAGTGGAAGTCAGTGGAGTTGCTCTCGCTCTGTTCTTTCCTTTTTTATAAAATGTTTCATTGATTTCCTGTGGTGGTGTGTGGGGCTGTTGGAGCTCGATGTTGTGAATTTCCAGCTCAAGAGATTCCTGTCATGATATTTCGTTTAGGATATGATTTTTGTTCGTGAGACCTTGGAGATCCTGAAGATTGAATTGCTGAAATTGTTTTGTTATTTGCTTTTTGGCCTTGAACTGCTTTTCCTATTTCTCTATGAATTTTTTCCAGTATCCGGAAGCAAGTTCTTTCAAAGGAGACTGGGTTTACACAAGGTTATAATGCAATATGTGGGTGCAATGACCACTTTTAGGGTCAAAATGGAGGTTCTGATCTTTGATCTATGCATATCATCTTTTCCTTTTCCTTGTTTCGTTTTTGACAGACTAGTCAAAATGTGTAGGTGGGCTGGTATCCTCCATTGACGAATTGAAACTAAACCAAATCTGAATGCCATCCTTGCTCCTGTACTCATGTTCATACTAGTTCCATGGCTGATGTATTGCCACTTGAAAAGAAGAGAATACCCATTCTCTTCATCTTAGGTTTCTCCGTGCAAGAAACTTTTCCATGTAAATGTGTAGGTAGCATCTTTTATGTAATTTGGATATGAAGAACTATTCTCACATGAGATGGGGATATATATAATTCAATTAGAAAATTGTACCAGCTGGACTTCATAGTATAAGGCTTTGCATCCTTTAAAGAAAATCCTAGTTTTTTGCATCCTTCAAAAGATTACCTAGATAATTAATAGATAAGACTCCACTGTTTTAAATGGACTTACAATTTTGCCTTATAGAATAACACTAGGTTAAACCAATCTTTTCAACTCCTGCATTACTCAAACATTTTTACTAACAACATAGAAGCACAACATTAATAGAGTCTCACCATAGCCCCTTGTCAGAATAGTTTTTTTTGGGAGGTGGATAGTATCACATTTGTATTAAATTTAAAAAAGGAAGTGGGATATACAAGTATAATCAGTCAGCTCCCAAAAAATCCCTATAAAAAAGTCCACACTGAGATGGTATAGCCCTAGCTATCCCCCCAACAAAAGGACTAGAGAGGAGTTATGAGCCTCCACTTTACATAAATGCTTAGCCCAATCCCCCACTTTTTCACAAACAAAGGAGAAAATCCTATCCTCTACTCTTGCTTCACCTTTGAAAAATCTGCTGTTTCTTTCGCCCCACAATGCCCATCGGATAGCATGAAGAACCAGATGATTCTATCCCCCTTTAGGTCCCACCTTTTATGTCATTTAAAGAGGAGGTGGTGCACACTCTCAAACGGGCCAAAGGAGTGATGAATCCTATCGCCGACCTTAGTCCAAACCTCCTTAGAGAAAGAGCATTTGTGAAGAGGTGGTTAAAGTCTTCCTCCACCTCCCCACATAAGCAATACAAGGATGGTATATCCTAAGTAAAGAGGGCAATCCTATCACATGTGGGTAGCTGGCCATGTGATATCTTCCATATTAATAGCTTCACTTTCAACGGGCTCTTGCGAACCCAAATATGCGGGGTGAAACGATGGCACACTCTCCCGTCTAAAATGAGTGAGTATGTAGACTTGACAGAGAAATCTCCCTCCTCCTCTCATCTCCACACCCATTTGTCGGCCTTGTTGTCCCCCAATATGTAGTATAGGAGGCATAAAAGGGAGATTCTCTAGTTGTTCCATCTCCTTGTGCGTAAGATTTATCCTGAAAGTAGGTGTCTAGGTGCACCCAAATAGCTGCATGTCAAAAGAAAGTGCCACTGATGCCAAGGGTGCAGTCGAAATAGCAAACAACTTGGGGAAAGATTCTTGTATGAAATCCTTGCACCACCTGTCCTTCCCGAACAGGCACCTCTGTTCATTGTCCAGATTGACCCATCTCTGTTCATTGCCCAGACACTCGATTTGATGATATCGCCGGATTGAAGGATGCCTCTCTTGATTGACGAGACATTATGAAGAGATGCCAGTAACAAATCCCAATCTCTGGCCCTGCTATAGTATCTCCGCCTTACAAGTTCCAGCTATAACCTGCTTTTTTCCGCTCCAAGTCTTCACAACCACTTGCATAATAATGTCAGGTTGAAATCTCTGATGTTCTTGTTGTCCACTTCCCCGACTTCTTTGCTCTTGCAAACTCTATCCTAAGAAATGTCATTCCCCCTACGACTGTCTCCACTGTCATGCCAAAAAAATTTAGCAAGAATGGACTCCAACTTCTTGGACATAGTTTTGAGTATCTTGAAAATGGGGAGGTGGTAGATAGGGAGGCTCTTGAGTACTGATTTGTGTAACAGCATTCTCCCTCCATATGAAAGGAGTCTCGTCTTCCATCCTGCAAGTCTGGACTCTTATCTCTGCACAATCAACTGCCAATCACTACAGTGTAGAGCCCCTAGGGATAATGGTAGGCCCAGGTAGGAGAAAGGAAAATCTCCTATTTGATAGTCCAAAGTAAATGATGCTCTCTCGAGTGATCTCTCTTCCATGTTGACCCCAGCTATAAGGATTTTGCTGTAGTTCACCTTCACTCCACTTATCTTATGTAGCAGTTCCAGCATCAACTTGGCATCAACCAACTAGCTGTCCTTATCTGCTAGGAAGAGAATAGTGTCATCAGTATACTGTAGATGGCTGATGCCAACATTGTGGTTCCCAGTCTCGAAGTCTCTGATGAAACCTTCCCTTTCAGTTCATCCATATCTTACTCAAAATTTGTGCAAGTAGGACAAATAAGAGAGGGGACATGGGGTCTCCCTGGCAGAGCCCTCTGTCACTATGAAATGATGTAGTGGGCTGCCTATTAACAAGGACAAGAAAGGGCAAAGGAGATACACACCTGGATCCACCCAATCCATATCTGATCAAACCCCATATTAGGCAAGGTCTACATAGCACATTGCCAATTGACACTGTCATACGCCTTCTCAAAATCCAGTTTCAACACCAGCCTCCACTTCCTCTAGGTCTTCATAGCATACGAACACTCATGAGCAACAAGGAAGTTCTCTTGAATATGCCTTAACCTGATGAAGGTCCCTTGATGTTCACTGACCACTCTGCCAATCACACTGTCTAGTCTTCTGGTCAACAACTTGGTGATAATTTTGTATGAACTATTTAGTAAGCTGATGGGTCTAAAATCCAAGAAGTCTTGTGCTTCCTGCTTCTTTGGGATGAGGACCAAGAGGGTTTTATTGATGCCTCTCAAATGGGCTCTGCCCTCGTGGAACTCTTTTGAAGCTTGAATCAGGTCCTTGATAATGACATGTGAGATCGGCAGATGGCTCGAGATTTGCATATGGCATGTGAGAATTAACAATTAAGTATCCCAGTGTTCTATTTTAATTTCATCATAAGTTGCTCCTTAGTGACAAGATTAACTTGATCATGTAACATATTATCTTCACCCCACGTTCTATTACAAGAATGAGCTTTCATATGAAGATGACTTGATATAAGTTGTAACAAAGGTGGAGGAATACATGTCTAGAAGTCTGGTCGAGGCCGTAGATGTACTCAATCAAGTAAAGAGTGGAGACCGGTTTCTTTATAGTAGTTGATCACTCTACATCCCACTTAAGAACTGATGCATGAATATTATGCTAGATTAAACAATTTCGAGAGGGAGTTGGGTCATTTGGTGATTTATCGGCCATTGTTAGTTAGGAGAGGACTGATGCAAGTAAAATGTCTTCTCCTAGACAATGTCTACTTGTAGCCATTGTACTATTAACTCATACAATGTATTTACGGCCTCTATTTATTTTATTTTATTTTAGTGGTGGTTGAATCATGGAAGTAGCTCACCCACTTTGAGGAAGATTGCTATCAATTGTCCCAAACATCATCCTCCAATGAGTGTGAGAGGAATTGGAGCATCTGCGCATTGATCCATACAAAGATAAAGAACAAGCTATCGCATATGAGGTTGAACAAGTTGGTTTATGTGTACTACAATATGAGGTTGAGGTTGAAGCACCTTAAAATGGATGCCAAAAAGGGGGAAGAAGATTATAATCCCACTGATCTTACATATATCCGGGATGACAAAGACCCTATGGTGTCCTAGGTTTCCTGGGCAACTACATAACATTGGGAATTTGAGCTTGATGAGGAGTCACTTGATCCAAGGGATCCACCTCATCCAAACACTTTTTTGGCTACAACTGTAGAAGGGCAAGAGCAGTATAGTGCAGAAGATGTAGAGGAAATCGGAGTCGTCTCATGTGCAGGAGTCGGTGGCAGGTGTGGAAGAAGTGGACTTAGATGATGGCATAATTTTGATTGACATCAGCACATAAGGAGGGGTAGGGGGAGCTGTTGATGATGATATTTAGTTTGATAGGTTGATTTAGGGTCCTCCTGTGAACACATGGGAGCCATGACCACGGCCTGCACCTCCTGCACCCTCATAGCCACCACCACGACTTGCAGCTTCATCACAGTCTAGAAGCACTGTAAGTTCTTCCCAGAGGTCTCAAACATCTTTGCAGAGGAAGAAAATCAAAAAACTTGAAAGGCCAAGGACTGCAAAAGAGTCATGAAAAAAAAAGGATTGTTTGGATTCGGCATTAAGAAAGGGAAGAAACAACCACCTTAGCCTCAAGCCCCACTAACCATTGCAGATGTAGAAACACTGGATCCTAATACAGGTACAGAGACATCAACACCTATTGATCCTAGCTTGGGTAGAGGTGATGACTCATATGGCATCACACAAGAGGGGGTGAGGGGCATATCCTAATCATGGTGGTGGCGGTGGCCACGCTAGCAACAGTGGAGGCGGCATAGTTTTCACAAGCAAGACAAAGTTCACACATGCCACCCAGGATGGTATTGATCATGGTGCTCCATTTCCATTTAATGCGAGGAGGAGAAATGGTGGCTCTATGGCTGATGGTACCGGCTGCCAGGGTGAGCTCTTAGATTTTGGGAGGTTGAGCACACAAAACCATGGTTCATCTTCAGCAGCTTCAGCCAGCCTCCCCATTGCTCGGACACGTGTTATGCTTGATGATTTCATTATGTCAACACACGAACGTGGAGGCCCAAAACGACAACTAAGGAGAATGTGGGGGCAGATGATGGATAGTGTATAGACAGTGAGAAGTCATTTGTCTCAACATGTCTTGCTCTACTTGTATATCCTACTCATGGATATGGTTATAGTGTTCTGCTCAAATTGTCTCGATGGTGTATGTTTTAGGTTCCTAATAGTATGGTTATTACGTGATGCAATACCATAACATGTATGTAGCATATATGTTTTGGGCTTAATATTAAGCACATATTCTGGCCACATATCAAATTTAATTGGAAGGAGATGAGCTAGTGGGTGGGCATAGTCCCCCCCCCCCCCCCCGCATATTATGACTTTCAGCTAGTGGGTGGGAATATTCTAGCCTCCCTCCTCCCCTTCTCGAAGTTTGCCAAGCACTCAAGCAGTAGATCTCGAAAGGCTGCCGAGGCTCCTGAGCTTGCCCTTGCCGACTGCTTCCTACGGCGATGACCTTGATGTCTCTTATGCTGGTTACTTCCCATACATTGCTGTGGTGGCCGATGACTGGGATGACGGCGTCGATGTCCGGGTCGAGCTCGACCTTCTTCCAGGAGAACCGCTGGATCCCCAGGATGACCTTGATATCGTTGGACCTGATCTTGCCTAGTGCGTCGATGTCCAGAACAAGGGTCTTCCCCTTCGTGTTCTTGAGCTCCAGGGGATCGACGACGATGCCATACTTCTCTAGGCTGCCCAGCACCAACCATGCCAACACGAGCAGGATCTTGTCTATTAGCCACAACAGCTTCCATCTCATCAGAAGCATCACTAGCTCTAACGTGGACTTCCCCAGCACCTCTCTGGGCAAGACGTGCACCTGTTTGACCACCAAGTGAGAGCTGTATCGATCAGTCAATGGCCACAATTTAATAGATTTCTAGAGGCGAAGAGGTTGGCATTGGTGACTGCTTACCGAGTCGCGAACCACCGTGGACGGGAAGGCATCGTGATGGTGAGGTCGAGGCAGACCACCATGCCTGAGTTGCCGCAGCCGACAACAAGCACCCGCTTGCCCCTGTACGTCTCATTGGACTTATAGTTGTAGGAGTGGATCACTTGGCCTCCGAACTCCTCGATGCCCTCCATCTACGAGATGACGCTCTCGGCGTTCTCCTCTGTGGCCATTACCAGCCACCTGTATCAAGTCCCTTGCCGACTACTTCCTTCAGCGACATTAAGGTAATCTCTCTCTCTGTCCCCCTCGTGCCGGCTTCCCCCCTTCTCTCTCTCTCTCCCCCCTCCAGGCGTCTCGCTGCCCTGTTGCTCACCTGGGCGGCTCCGCCGCTCTGCTCGCCCAGCAGCCCTCAGCTGTGTTGCTCGCGCTACCGTGCTCGCCTTAACTCTGCCCAGCTCTCATTGGGACCTCCCTGTGTTGCTCCCTCAGGCAGCAGCTTGCTGCTCGTCCCGGCGGCCCTCCGTCCCCCCGCTGCTCGCCTAGGCAGACCTCCACCGCCGACAACTTCGTCCCTACCACCTGTACGGGTGTTGCTCTCGTCAGTTTTCTCGAACAAATTGAGGCACCTCCCTCGAGTTGGTCGAGGTTCTACAGTTGGCATGTCGCTACTTCGTGGAATATTTTCACATGTCGGGACTTTGTGACCGGTCTATTTTCTCCATTATAAATCCCTCGCAGCAATCGAGGTGGTTGAGAGTCGGATCAAATCCACAACGATTGTCAGAGTCGTGTGGTAACGGACAAGTCCCGAGAAATCGAGAATTTCTCTTCCAGAAACTCGAGATGAAAAACAAAAAAATCCTTGCAACAAAGAAAGAGGGCGCAAGAGATGGTGTACACACCTCCGGAGAAGTCCAACGCATGTGTACCATACAGCTCGGACGAACACAAGCTCTCTCCTCTTGGCCGACGACACGAGGAAAACGACAAACAAACAAGAAAAGCGCTTACCCCTCTCTCCACGCGGTGTGCTGCGAGAAAAGGCTGAAAAAACCTAATATCGAGGGGCTTAAGCAGCGAAGAGACCCGGGGGAACCCATCCGGGGTCGGACAGACTGGCCCAGGGTTGCCTGACCCCGGACGGCCCTGTGCGCGGCTGGGGGGACCCGTCTGGGGTCGTCCGGCCCGGGGGGGGACCCGCCAGGGGTCAAACGACCCCGGTGGGGCATGTCTGGGGTCAAACGACTCCGGTGGGGCCTGCCTGGGGTCAAACGACCCCGACAGGATCTGCTCGGTGTTGTTTGACCCCGACAGGGCCTGCCCGGGGTCATTCAACCCCTGCGGGACCTACCCGGGGTCAAATGACCCCGGGCATTTGACCCCGGGTAGGTCCCGAGCGGCCTGCTCGGGGTCGTTTGACACCGGGTGGGGTCCCCGAGGCCATTTCAACCCTCTGCCCTCCTCTCTCTCGCGGAAGGAAAAAAAAGAGGGAAAAAAGACCCTCCCGGGGTCATTTCGAATCATGGATGTCAGTATCGATTTCGGACTCGGTTTCGGCCGACTCCGAACCACTCGGTTTCTGTTTCAGTTTCGGCCGAAACCGGCTGAAACCCATTGAAAAGCATCAAAAAAATCAAAATAAGTCTAACAAATCAGAAATAATTCAGAAAAATATGAATAATCACATAAAAATCATAAAATTCATTAGACATGCATTTGATTGTAAAGAATTTATATTAAGTGCAATAAACATGAAGTAGACATTGAAGTTCAAACATTGAACATGTTAAACTAATATTCTTGAGTACATATTAAACATGAAATAGGTTCAAACTGTACAATAAACGTGATCCTTACCTAAATGATGATGCACTAATATGGATAATAATTAGAAGAACCTTCTCCCTTATCGTCTGGGTTTTCATGTTCATACCATAAGAAGGTTGCATGTATGGTCTATATTCACTATAACCAAACAATGAGGTAGCCAAGTCCTGCATCCCTCTTTGGATCTCTCTTGGAGTATTTGGTTGGCTTGATTGGAATCCAGTATCGGCATAAGAATCTTGAGGAAGAGAAGAGGACCTAGTCGGATATGGATGGAACTGGAATGTTGGTTCATGACCTCACCCATAAATGACTGCCTCCTGTTGGCCACCTCCATAACCTGATGGATGCCCATATTGACTCTGTGAATCATGTCCTCCCTCACCCTGACTGTATCCTCTGTCTGTGTCTGCGTGGAAGGAGGAAGGACCACCAGCACCGCCAGTAGTAGCACCTGCTGCACCTGTAGCACCTGCAGCTACACTGGGATCATCATCATCATCATCACCAGCATCATCATCACCATCAAAAACCAGTCGCCTTTTGGCCTTTGGGGATGCTTTTTTCTATTTTGGTGCCAAATTTTTAGTCATCTTTGACATGAGTCCTTTTTCTCTTGGCGTGTGCCTCACATAAATCTGCTTCAACTGTTCAATTGCCGGGTCCTCTCGAGCAACAGCACTTGGCTTCTCAGTTAGCCCATACACTGATGTACTTCTTCTTAACTGCACAGGTGGCTTGCCCATTCAAGGAGTGACTGACCTGCTATCTGAGTCTGAGTGTCTAGCTGGCTGAGAATCATACTGCTCCTCAGTGTCATCAACCACCCCAGGTGGGTCCTTTCTCTGGTGCGCATGAATATCTCTGGCCCTCTTTGTTTTTCTTCTGAATTCGGGATCTCTTGCCTCATCTTCATCTAGTATGTCCTCTACCCATGTTGTATCATCAATATCAAAAACGGGCTCATCAACTTGCTCTCGTGTCTCCACCCAAGACTGCAAGGGATTATCATCATCAAATAAGGCATCCACATCAATTTCTGCACTGCCATCCTCAGCGACGCGTTTGTCCCGCAGCTGTTGTCTCAACTTCATATTTTTTATTCTCAACCTCATATTGTAGTGGCATTAAACTAATTTGTCTAACCGTTCAGCCTTTAGCCGATTGCGAACCTTTGAGTGTATAAGGTTGAACGTGCTCCAATTTCTTTCACATTGGCTTGCTGATATGGTTTGACTCAACACCCTGATTGCAATGAAAGCCAATGCAGAACTGCCCAAATATCTATTATTCACCATTACCCACCAGTCAGCTGTTCCACTAACATGAAAAAATAAATATAAGTTGTAAATAAAAATCAATTCTCCGTGATGTAATTGCAAAGAAAGCACAAAGATAACCTCATACCTGGGCTCACTCTTCCCACTGCGAATTGCAATTGGGAGTCAGAATACGTCCCAATTCTCATTCTATAGTAGTTCATCTACAAAAATAAAGTAATATATTAGCATAACAGTATAAGTAAATTCTATACCTCTTATTCATGAATTCGAAAAGGCCAACCTCTACTTCCGCCTGAAGCCTCTTTTCTGGTGTCCTCGATAAACGACCAATGACTTTTAAAGTCCCTTGGAGCACCTCGCCATCAACATGTGCATTGGCATCGTACATAAAGCGAGGGTTGAGGAAATAACCTGCATTTATGTATAATTTTCTAAATGTTACATTTAAAATAACATAAGGGACTTTAATGTATCAATACAAATAATCACTCACCAGTTGCATACAAGTCGTGGTGTAATGTGGTGTCCCATCTATGATCAATAATTCTCCACCACCACCACCATCATCATCATCATCATCATCATCATCAGAGTCTTATCCCAATTAATTGGGGTCGGCTACATGAATCCTGTTCCGTCAAAGATTTCTATCAAGTGCAATATTCATATTTAAACTCAAAGAACTAATGTCCTTCCTAATAACATCGCACCATCTCATTTTAGGCCTTCATCGAGCTCTTTTACTAGCATCCACTAAGATTTGGTCACATCTTTTAACCGGCGCCGAGTTAGGGCGACGAAACACATGGCCAAACCACCTGAGTCTATTTTCTCTCATTTTACTATCAATTGGAGCTATCCCTAAGTCCTTACGGATACGCTCATTCCTAATCCTGTCTTTTTTAGTTTTGCCACACATCCATCTCAACATCCTCATCTCTGCTACACACATTTTGTGGATGTGTTCCTTTCGTACTGCCCAACACTCGGTACCATACAACAAAGCAGGTCTCACAGCCGTTCTATAAAGCCTCCCTTTGAGTTTCATAGGCATACGACGATCACAAAGGACACCTGATGCACTTCTCCATCTTAACCAGCCTGCCTTAATCCTATGTGTAACGTCATCATAAATCTCCCCATTCTCTTGTATGATAGACCCTAAGTATCGAAAGCTACTACTCTTCGGAATGTTATGTCCATCAATTAGAACCATGTCTTCCTGAACTACTCTCCCATTACTAAAATTACAGTGCATAAACTCTGACTTGCTCCTACTAATTTTAAAACCTTTAGACTCCAAGGCAAGTCTCTAACGCTCTAACCTACCATTTAGAGCATCAATACTCTCATCAATTAAAATAATATCGTCTGCAAATAGCATACACCAAGGGATATCCTCATGCAATCGTTTAGTTACTTCATTCATAACTAAGGCAAAGAGATACGGACTTAGTGCAGAACCTTGATGCAAACCTATAGAAACGGGAAATTCACCAGTCTCCCCAGCAATAGTTCGAACACTAGTAATAGCACCGCCGTACATATCCTTAATCAAATCAACATATCCTTGAGAGATTCTTTTCTTTCTTAATGTCCACCAAATCAATTCTCTCGGTACTCGATCATACGCCTTCTCTAAATCAAGAAAAACTATATACAAATCTTTTCTCATCTCTCTATACTTCTCCATTAGCTGCCGTAGTAAGAAAATAGCTTCTGTAGTAGATCTGTTTGGCATAAAACCAAACTGATTTTCTGATACAGTAGTCATACAACAGAGGCGTTTTTCAATTACTCTTTTCCAAAGTTTCATAGTATGACTCATAAGCTTAATTCCACGATAATTATTACAACTTTGAATATCTCCTTTGTTTTTATAGAAAGGAACTACAACACTTTTTCTCCAAACGTCTGGCATTCTCCGTTCCTTTAAAATTTTATTAAAAAATTTAGTTAGCCACTGAATACCAATATCTCCTAGGCCTTTCCATACTTCAATAGGTAAGCCATCTAGTCTTAAGGCCTTGCCCACTTTCATTTTTCTTAAAGCATCCTCCACTTCTGACATCTTAATACGCCTGAAATATTGATATGTATCAAATATTGTGGACTCTTGGGTACCTTCTAAAGATAAATCATTGACGGAATCTCCATTAAGTAACTTCTGAAAATAGCTATGTCACCTCCCTTTAATCTCAAGATCATTAGTTAAAACCCTTTGATCTTCACCTTTAATGCACCGAACATGATCTAAATCTCTAGTTTTCCTTTTTCTTAATTTAGCAAGTTTAAATATGTCCTTTTCACCCTCTCGAGTTCCTAATTTATTATATAAATCTTCAAATACCTTTGATTTAGCTTCGCTAACTATTTTCTTAGCTCTCTTTTTAGCGATTTTATAAGCTTCTAGGGTTTGAGCATTTTTGTTAGTTTGTCAAACTTTAAAGCATTCCTTTTTTACTCCAATGGTATTTTGGATTTCCTCACTCCACCACCAAGTCTCTTTTTCTAAGTTCTTTTTACCTTTAGATTCGCCTAAGAGTTGTTTTGCAACCCTCGTTATACAATTCGTAACATTATTCCACATTACATTAGTTTCTTGTTCTAAATTCTAAATATTTTCCTTTAATAGATGATTTTTAAATGTTTCTAAACTTTTACCTTTTAAATTCCACCATTTAATTTTGGAATAATTATTTATAATAATCTTTCTTTTGAATTTAGGGATAGTGACATCCATTATTAACAACCTATGTTGAGGGGCTAGACTCTCACCAGGCATAACTTTGCAATCTTTACATAAAACTCTATCGACCTTCCTAATGAGAAAATAGTCAATTTGGCTTATATGTGTTCCACTCTTGTATGTTATTAAGTATTCGTCCCGCTTCTTAAAGAAGGTATTAATAATTGCTAGATCATAGGCTATAGCAAAAGCAAGAATAGTGTTACCCATGTCATCTCTATTGTCAAAACCAAGCCCTCCATGAATTCTCTCATAGCCTCTATTATCTATACCCACACGACCATTAAGATCCCCTCCAATAAAGATTCTCTCTTCACTAGGGATATTTTGGATCAAACTATCAATAGCCTCCCAAAATTACTTTTTAATGCTCTCTTCTAATCCTACTTGAGGTGCATATGCACTAATTATATTCAAAATATCATCACCTAAGATAAGTTTAATTATCATTAGTCTATCCCCCAATCTATTTACTTCCACAACTATGTCTTTTAAGTTTTTATCTATTATTATAGCAACACCATTTCTAGAGTTATTATTACCCGTATACCAAATTTTATATCCATCAATGTCTTTAGCTTTATGTCCTTTCCACCTAGTTTCTTGTAGGCAAGCTATGTTAACCCTCCTGTCCTTCATTAACTTAACTAATTCTAAACTCTTACCTGTTAAAGTTCCTATATTCCAAGTAGCTAGACGGATCCTATGTTTTTGGACTTGCTTCTTTACCCGTGTGCGTCCAACCCCACACGAGAACCCTTGCCTATTTAACACCGCAATCGGGCGCCATTGCGGCGCGTCGCTTACGGGGAACGCCCTAGCTAGCACTTGCTCACTTGTCATTCCATCCGGGTTCCGATGTAACGCGTCGCTTACGGGGAACGCCCTAGCTGGCCCTTGCTCACTTGTCATTCCATCCGGGTTCCGATGTAACGCGTCGCTTACGGGGAACGCCCTAGCATTAGCACATAATGTATTTGGATCAGAATTCATGTTGGAGATGTGACAAAATTTTACTGCTGGCTGTCGACCTAACGCAAACCCTCCTCTTTTCTCATCCGGGCTTGGGACCGGCCATGGCAGAGTTATCAATAATTCTCCACCACTTTGCATATTCTTTGGGAAGGGATTCCTGCAACTCCATTTTGGCACGGTCCATGGTCTCATACAGATATCCCATATCATTCTTCTCATCGCCATCCACCATTCTTAGGACCTTCACGAGGGGGGTGACTACTTTCATGTATCGTGAGACCCTGCCCCAGCATTTGTTGTCGTCCACGATGTGGGAGACATCTAAATATTCCATTTGAGCATCGACATTAGACTTGTCGATGTATTCCCGCAGGGCATTGTGGTACATGAAAACTTTCAGCTCATTCTTATACCTGTGTAAAGAAATGAAATTTCAATCAAATACGGAACATAACTATAAGGATAAAGAAGTAAGAATTGAGTGCAATCTTATACCTGTGCAAAGACTCCAAAGAAATGAAATTTGAAGCAAATCTGGTTGGCCCTGCACGGATGATATCTCGCCCCCCACTTGCATGCTCCCTGAACATGTTCAATATCCTAGGATGACCATAAATATACTGGGTAATCCTTTGTGCCCTTTCAACTGTCTTCTTCACGCGATTGTCCTTCCCAATGTCTTCCAGAATCAAATCTAGACAATGTGCAACACATGGGAGCCAGTATAAGTGACTGCGCTTCTGCATCAATTTCTTCTCTGCAGTCTTATAACTAGCTTCATTTTCGGTCACTACTTGGACAACATTGTCCTCTCCAATTTGGTCTACCATGTTATCCATCAAATGAAATAAATAATTTACGTTTTTTTCATAGTTTGATGCATCTACAGATTTTACAATACTGTACCTTCGATGCAATAGACCAAAAAATTAATCATGGATTTCTTTGTGGTACCAGTCCAACCATCACAAATAATAGTGCATCCTCTCTCTAGCCATATATGTTTGAAGCTTTCAACCCAGTCAGAAAGCTCCTCAACCTCTTGCTCAAGGCTACGCCCGTATATGTCTCGACGTGATGGGGCCTTCAAGCCAGGGCCAGCATCTGCTATGGCATCTAGCATAGGTTGGAAATATTCGCTTTCAGCTGCATGTGCAGGGACACTTGCATGAAAAAATCATTTGCAGATACTTTTAAATGCATGTCTTGCAACTTCTGCTGATTTTTTTACCTCTCTTAATGCAGACTTGATTTTAGGTTGTGTAGCATGGGGCCTTCTGTGGAGATAGCTGTCCATGGGGCCTGTTCTCTCCGTCTGTGGGGTAGCACCAATGTTAGGACGTCGTGCAGCTGTACTGTCATAGGTCCCTGAACCTATGGGTGTCTTCCCTTTCTTTCGAGCGGCTTGTTCACGCTCCCTTTCTTCAGTGAGCTCTGGATCTGAATCCTCAGTGCCTTCCTCATCATTATCCCTCCTAACCCTTCTGCCTGAAATCTCCTCAGCAATTTCAGCCTCATCTTTAGCCCTTTGTTGCACCCTCTCCTTTTTGCCCGGAAGACACTGGCGCATTTATTCTTGGACCTCTCGGGGACATCTGTCACATTGTTTCACCTCTCCTCTTACCCCTGCCAAATATTATTTTCCTCTAGTAATTCCGCCATGTATCTCCTTGCCACAATAATTGCATTTCACTTTTCTTCTCCCAGCATCAGCTAAAGAGAGATGGGCCCACCCCGGATCCTCCTGCCCTTGCTGCTCCTGTGTTTGTTGACGTCTAGGCATGATGCTGCACTATGACAGTCAAAGACACTATCTTGTATGTACAATGAAAAAAAGGCAATTCAACGTGATAGACCTCCAAATTATTGAATGAAGCTTAATTGAGCTTCAATTGTCGCTAAGAAAGCCGAGTTGGACGAAAGTCCCAATTTTGATGAACTAATTAGGGCTTAATTACCAATTAACCCTTAATCACCCGTCATAAAAATAAAATCTCAGCATGATCCCACCCCAATTTCGTCAATGAAACTTAATTAATCTTCAATTGTGGCTAAGAAAATCGAATTAGACGAAGGTCCCAATTTTGATGAACTAATTAGGGCTTAATTACCAATTAACCCTTAATGACCCTTCACAAAAATAAAATCCCAGCATGATCCTATCCCAAATTCGTCAATTAAACTTACTTAACCTTCAATTGTGGCTAAGAAAGCCGAATTAGACGAAACATCCAATTTTTATGAATTAATTAGGGCTTAATTATCAATTAACCCTTAATGACCCTTCATAACAATAAAATCCTAACATGATCCAACCCCAAATTCGACAATGAAACTTATTTAACCTTCAATTGTGGCTAAGTAAGCCGAATTAGACGAAAGCTCCAATTTTTTTGAATGAATTAGGGCTTAATTAACAATGAATCTAATTTCAAGTATCTAATTATAGTTTATTTTGAAATCTGAACTAATTAGGGTTGCACAAATTAAGCTACAAAAAAAAACTTACTTAGCTCTAATTCAGCTAATTAGGGTGGCAGCAGGGCGGTCTGTCCGGCGGTGGCAGTAACAGCAGCAGCTGCCAGCAGCAGGCGGGGCTGGCTGGCTGCGGCAGCAGCAGCACCACACCACCAGTAGCAGCAGCAACAGCACCACCAGCAGCACTCGGCAGCAGCAGCTGAGTAGGAGGAGGAGGAGCAGCAGCAGCAGCACAGCACCTGCAGGAGTTGCAGCAGCCAGCAACTGGGAGGGGAGGGTTTCGGCTGTTTCGGGGGGGGGGGGAGAACACAGCAAATGAAGAAGGTTGTCAGTTTCGGTCGAGTTCACGTGAGTTTCGGGCCGAAACCGGACTGTTTCGGGCGAAACCAATATCGGTTTCATCCAAAACCGATACACCTACGAAGTTTCAGTTAGCTACAATGAAATGGGTAAGTTTCGTATCGGTTATGGCCGAAACCGATATGTTTCGGCCGAAACATATCGGTTTCGGCCGAAACTGAAACCCTGTTTCGAATCCCATCTATCTCGTACGAGATAAATCGGCCGAAACGTATCGGTTTCGGCCGAAACTAACAACCCTATTTCGAATCCCATCTACGTACGTTTCGGCCGAAACTGACAACCCTATTTCGAATCCCATCTATCCCGTACGGGGTAAATCAATCCCGGTGGCTTCCCACTTTCTATAAATACACCCCGGGAGTCCAAGGACACACACAGACTTATGGAAAAGACCGAGCTACGGTGAGAAGAAGCATCTTGTTCGTTGTTTTGGCCCATTAAGGGTATGCGAGATCCTTGGGTCTTGTATTTACGCTCCTGGGGGCTGTATTTGAAATTTTCCATGTGTCTTAGATGGCCAAATTCTGTAATTCCTCTAGATAATCAAGAATTACAGAAATGCCCCTCCCGGGACTACAAGGAAATTCAAGTCCTGTTGCTTGTAGTTTTACCCTACAACTTTTTGTAATTGGGGCTATGTCCCTACGTCCCGCGTTAGTGTGGAGACCCATTTCTCTTGTACAGTTGACAACTCGTCGACAATCCTTGTACTCATATGGATCATAAATGCACTCAGTTGTTCCTTTATGTGCTGGTCAAGGAAAATTGCAAATGAGTCTCGACTTTCAAGAAATTGTGTATATGCCCCTCTTTTGCGAATCAATGCGCAAGTGTCTCCTATGAAGCCCATTGTTGCTCCTTTGTTTAGGGACCTTGTTAGCCCAGCCTCGCGCTTAAGTGTCATCTCAAACTGAGGTTTCCTCGGGTTTGGTAAAATTATCAAAATACCCCTTGTGACCTAGAAATGGCCTAACAATCTCAGAACCTTTTAGGAATTGCCTCGGTGCCCTTGGAAGTCAGAGATTACACAATAGTCTCTCCCCAATCCGGAAATTCTAAAATATCCCTTGGCCTAGTAAAATTACCAAAATATTCCTGGAAGTCAAGAATTATCAAAATATCTCCGGAGTCCAAAAAACCTCCCGACACTTCAAAAGTGCCTATGGCTTCTGCAAAAGTGCAGTCCTATCATCAAATTACAAGGTTTCTTGTCCAACCTAACGGTCTTTAATGAAACCCTAATTTTATTAATACTTCGGTGGTGAGTGGGAACTAGCTTTGAGCCGTGCAAACAAGCCTTCCCTCGGTATTAGGACCTTTATAGAGGATCTTAAGATTTCTTTGACAGTTAAACAAAGGTGTTCAGACGTTAGACTGATGTAAATCAACACTGACTGCGGTCAGTGAGAAAATGTCCAGCACTCAAATCCAAATCGTCTGATACGATGCGCATCTGCAGAATAAACCCTGCACATGCTATTTATACAACCTCTCTATGTGCAAATCCTCTAATTCTCTTTCAAGAGAATATTCCGTGACCAACAACGGGTCTTCTCTCTCTCTTTCTCTCTCTCTCCCAATCTCGATGGTGCCGAAGAGAGCAGCCACATCCCATTCTTTCTCTCTCTCTCTTCATATTTTTTTAATAGAAGTGAGGGTAAAATAGTAATGTCACATGAGTGAGTTATCGTCGTTTTCACGGGATGTAACCCCTAGGGAATCACAGCTCGAGTTAAGAGATTTTAGGGGTATTACGGTAAATATGATAAATGTGAGGGTATAGGGTTAATTTTGCAAGATTCTAGGGGTATAGGGGTACTTTCCCCCTCTATTGGGTAGACACAAATCCGCCGCACATGTTCGGCTCTGTCACACAGGAAATACACTGGTCTGGGCCCATAGGTAGAAGTCGGGCTTCCCAGAGGTGATCGGTTCACATGGGTAATCACTTTCAGGACTCGTCCCCTTCGCATCTCCCCTCACCCCTTGCTCCGGTTTCCTCATAGTCTCTCTCTCTAGAAAGGTCAAGAGAGAGAAAAGCATCATGTTCAAACAAGTCCCCCCTATCAGAATAGTTATACGTACGACTCGGAAGTGGAGATAAAAGCTAAAATATAAGTATGAAATAATTTCTGATGTGGTCATTATCTTAAGTTTCTGAAATAGATGATCAAGAACTTCAAGATGATTTGAGAGCCTCTGGTTATATTCTCCTATGTAATCAGAGGTGAGAGGTGAGAGGTGAGAGGTGCCTGAGGTGATTAGGTGGTCACCTTAGCATCACCTAGGCATTGGAGGTGACATTTTTTTAAAATATATTAAATAAAATAGATATATAATATATATCGTTAAATATGCCAACAAAACATATAAAATCAATCAGGTTAGTAAATTCGTTTATTAAGATGTGAGAAATAAATTAAGAACCTATCAAATTAACATAGACCTAAACTTGCACTGCGGATCGGCCTGCGCGGTCAGGTTGCAAGGGGTGCAGCACCCCTGTTGTTGGAGGATTAAAGGGGGGCTGAGCTCCCCGGCCGAAATTTCTTATCGAAATATGCTAGGCAGCCCAAGTGCGCTTGGCCCAAAGACTCTTGCGGCCACAACCAGCTCACCTAGGCGAGATGGGCTGAAGCGAGGCAAGTTATAGGTGCCTCGCCGTGCCTCAAGTCATCGCCTAGGCAAACGCCTCAACTGCCTTTGATAACACAGATATTCTCTTACCCTATATTCTTATTGCACAGGTAACAAGTCTAAATTGGCTTGTGCCTGGTGGATTATAAAAAATAAAAACATATTCTAGAGTTAGGAGATAAAATAAAATATGTTTAAAATAGTAATATTCTAGCTGCATAATAGTATCAAAATCTTTAGTTATATTATTGAATCATGCCACACTGCTTTTGATCGCCCATGTAGAACATCTTGCATGGTGAGGAAAAGGATTAGCATTAGGTCTCACATTGAATGAAAGTCAAGGTTTGAAAAGAATCTAAGGTGGCACATACTCTTCTGATAATCCTAAAAGACCTTTGAGCCAATTGAATAACTTGAACTACAATAGATTAGATTGTGCATGTAAATTTTCCCATTGACAAAGGAAAAATGTGTTCTTCAACTTTGCAACCTCGGTAAGATTTCATAATGCATTCCAGTGTAACTATTTCCCAATGGTGCTCTTAATTTTAAGATCTTTACACTGCAGAGGTTACAGGTGAAGTTCAGTGTGTTAGCAAATGGTACTAATTAGTGCATGGACAATTTTGTGTACAAGAGTTTAATCTGAACGGGTCCCCCGAGAACTACCTTACCCCATGCGTGCTTCCCAAATGGAATTCCGACCACAACCAGCAACTGGTCATAATAAAAAGGAAGATCACTGGTAATGTTTTTTACGAAAGTACAACGGCAACTCATCAGTCCAATACATCCAACTGTGCCTTCATAATGCAAGAGACTGTGAACAGGAAGATGAGAAGAAGCAACCCCATGAAAGGCCGTGCAGACTTGAGCCTATAAATGTGTCACCAATCCAGTTGTAACAACCATCTCAGATAGTGGGGGGGGGGGAGAGAGAGAGAGAGCATGGTCATGACAGTGGAGCAACCGTGTTGGAGTCATTGTTTTCAGTACTGCCCGGTATGTTGAGCCTATAAATGTGTCACCAATCCAGTTGTAACAACCATCTCAGATAGTGGGGGGGGGGAGAGAGAGAGAGAGCATGGTCATGACAGTGGAGCAACCGTGTTGGAGTCATTGTTTTCAGTACTGCCCGGTATGTATCGTACCGGGCCGGTATGTAATGGTATCGGCCTTGGCTGGTACGGTTCAATTTCTTCATGTACCAGGCGGTACATGCTGGTACCGGCCGGTATGTACCGATACCGGGCTTGTCCGGTACCGAAACCGGTACCGGGTTTGAAGACCTTGGTTGGAGTGTGTGGAGCCCGATCTACCTTTGACCTGACCTCGCATCGTGGATGCCTTGACAACTTTGGAAGGGGCTCCTATTTATAGGCTCCGAGGCCCATTCCCCAAGACCCTCCATAGCCTCTTCACACTTGGTGCATATTCTTCACTCAGGGTTCACCACCGTGTACAGAAGAGATCCCCACACGTCATCTTTGTCTGGTTTTAGAGTCTTCTGCACAACTCTACATAAGTTTAGGCTTCTCTTGGGCACTCTAGCTTCTCTGGAGTCTTATAGATCCTCAGACATTTAGATTCTTTTGAGGCCTTCACTCTGAACTTTTTGGTCCGCTCTAGCATGCCCTAGAGGCATTTCTTGTTCCATCCACCCAATTCTGGCCTAGCCATGGTCCTCTCAGTTTGTGCCACTGTGCTGCATGTATCGGCTGCTTCATGAATTATTTAGGATTATAGACTTAGGGCTATCATATTATTTTTTTGAGAAGAAATGAGATGATGTGAGCTTTCCAGGCAACAAGGGAGTACAATTGTGAAGCCCTAATGAAAAATATCTTGCTTCTCCTAAGCATGACAACTGCATGGGGTTTGCATTTAGTTTTTACTTCTGGGGTTTACTTATCTATGACTGTCATTAAGTATGTTCCTCTCATCATTCAAGAGGAAAAACTGAGTTCGAATGTTCCATTTTTCAATTTATATGATGATAAAGAATATTTTTTCTTGGTTTTGTGGCAAGGCTGTGTTGCTATGTATGTTATGCATTATTTTCTCTCGTCATGAAGGTATTCTGGTGCTTGACTTACATCCTGAACTAATTTTGTTTCAATTCATAGATAAGCTGTCTTGTTCTTGTGATCCCATTATCACCTATATGATAGATAACTAACTGAGGTTGTGGCCAAAATCCACCTTGAATCCAATATGCCATCCTTCCTTTACTTGTCTTGCAGTTGGGCACAGATAAAAATTTTTCTACAGGGATCTCCATTCTTGGCATGGAAAAATTTTTTGTCATGTCTTTCTAAAAGGTTCTTAATGTTTTGAGATCATATTAAATGTAATTGTTTATTATTATTATTATTTTTCTAGATGATATAAATCCTGATACTTGATTCTTTCTTGAAGAGTAATGTTCAGGACTTCTCTTTTTTTCCTCCAAAAGTGAGCTTGAGCCACTTGATCATTTGTTTCCCTTGCTTCTGCTTTGGACAGGCATTTGCATTTGCTGTATTCAGTGATCAACAATCTGCGCTTGCTGCAATGCACACCCTCAATGTAAAAAAAGAATAGTTCATGCTTTATGGATTTCAAAGAACTTAATATCCATGGTCCCTCTGCATCCACCCACCTGTATTTTGGAGCGTTAGAATGTATCTAATCATTTGTTGATTTGTTATCTATCTTGAGTTTATTCTACTGAAAGTATAGTTTTTCATTTGATGTACTCTATAGTTTGGTTCTAAATTATATTGTTTGAAAGTGTGTGACTTGTCTGTTGATAGCGGTTGTGGTCTTGAGGGCTTCTCATCACAATTTATAATTAAGAAAACTACAAGGATCTCAAGTGTGTCCCCAAAACCCTTATCAATCAAAATACTAAAACTCTCCCTCGTGAACAAGAAAATGACAATTACTTCCAACATAAAAATGCCACAAGATCTTCATGTTCTTCCTTTGCATCCAGCATTCTGGCTGCCACATTGGTTGCCTTTTCACAGTGATGGTTTCATGACTGTGGATGGAGGGTGCTTCTGATGGTCTTCAGTAAATGGCAATTTGAGGTCAACAAAAATGTAATTTGATGTAGGATGACAACAACAAAAAAATGTGATGGGCTTTCTTGTGCATCTCTTGAATATCTAACAACTGAAACCCTTTCCAATTTTATGATCCCCTATCCTCAGCTATAACAAGGCCATAATTCAACTCTGCCGTCACATTGCAGGTGCTGAAGAAGGTGAGTTGGAGCTGCCGGGGGCGGGGTTTGGGGGGGGGGGTTGGAAGGGTGGGGAGGGGAGCTGCTACAACATTGTGGTGGATAGGTGTGATGTAGCTGAGAAGCTTCTGGCCATGGATGCATTGGAGTTAAACCAAGGTGAGGGACTCTGGCAAGTGGTTGGGCAATGCAGCAGGCAACAGAATGGTGTCCTGAAGGGGAGAGACATAAGAAGATATAAGCATTCTTCTCTTTAAGATCTTCATTGTTTTATATGTTTGGAGAAGGGCCATATGGAGGTCTCTTGTTGGAAGGTCATTGTCTGATGGACCTGTGAAAAGGTGGGATGGAGCTTTTGTTACCGATAAGTGAAGGCGGAGATCTCATGGGGAGACTGGCGGGAGGATCTTACTATTGAAGCTGCAGCTGGACCATTTGTATATATTCCATTGTTTGTCAATTTCAAAGGGAACATGGAATTTTTCAAAGGTTGGTTGGTTGGCAAGTGTAGCACAGAGTTTTATAATGTTGAGGAGATCCATACTACCCTTTGTCTATTGGGTGGACATATAAGGTCGTTGCAGCCTACAAAGAATACCTTTGTTCGAGAAAAATAAGGAAGTCAAAGAGTTGGACAAATTTGCTCTTCTTCCTAGGGATTCTAGTGGGTGTGCACAGGAGGGTTCTTCCAAAGGTGGTAACAAGCTTGGCTGACCTCGTGTGGAGGTAGGCGATCTTTCCCATTGCCTCCCAATATGTCCATGGTCGGGTTTTTTTTTTTTTTGATGATGGGGAACCTAGCACAGTGGTACTCAAGTCTACACGGAGTGGGAGAGACCTGGGTTCAAATCCAGCGATGCCCAACTCATGCGCATTCCTTTTTCCCAAAGCTAGCAAACCCTGGGCTCACATTCCTTGAGGATTAAATGTGAGCCAGGTAAGCCCCCTCGGGAGTCGAACCAAGACCTCCCTACCATGAGGCAAGGTCCTTACCAGTCGACCCACTCAGGGTCCTCTATGTCCATGGTCTGTTGAAGCTTCAATGGTGGAACAGATCACAGACCGATCCAGGTGTGTACAACCACAGAGAGGGGAAGAAATTGACTGTCCAGCTTCAGGGTTCTTTGCAGATCTGTGATGGTGCTGCTGTCTCATATAGATCTCATGAGTTTGCAGCAGTCCGTCAGTACAGACCAGTGTCCCTCTAACCCCCCCCCCCCAAAAGAGCGAAAATTACCTGCTTCATCTGCTACATTCCTCGAGCAATGATGGTGCCATTGACACTCTCTCCAAAGATTGAGGAGTGCAGGCAGGGCAAACAGGGAAAGCTGTATCTGACAAGGAAGGTAGGATCGGGGATCGGACTCGGATCGCCGGTCCAAAAACCGATCTGGATTGGCCGATCCGAGCCGATCCCCAACCGATCCTGGCCTGGCCATGCTTTTGAGGTTTTTCAGTTTTGACATTATTTGAGAGGGGGTTCTGTATAATTTTCGCAACTTTACTTTACCCCATCTTCCTTTTTTTGAAAGTGACCTTTTCCCCATGTGTCTAGACACTTTCTTCTTTTTGCAGGCTGCAGCTGGCGCCTTGGAGTGGAACGAGGAGGAGGAGGAGGCTGCCTGGCTGGTGGCTGATGGTGTTGGGGCGGAGGAGGAGGAGGAGGAGGTGGTGGACTAGTGGCAGTGATGGCTACGGCAGTGAGTGGCGGCAGGTGTCAACTGCGACCGTGAACAGTAAGTTTTTTTTACCCTTTCCCCTTCTTCATTTCTCCTCCTCCTCCTCCTTCTTCTTCACCACCACCACCACCACCACCACCACGATTCTTCATCTTTTCTTCCTCTTTTTCCCCTTTTTTTGGATGTTGAACAAGGAAGGACCACCACCACCACCACCACCACTACCATTCTTCATCTTCATCTTTTCTTCCTCTTTTCTCCCTTTTTTTGGATGTTGAACAAGGAAGGATAGGCGAGACCTTGTTGGGATTGGACCGGAACGGTATATCCTTGTGTGGGATCGGCCGATTCGGACCGATCTCAAACCGAACCACTCGACCCACCCGTGCCAGGAAGGATAGGTGAGACCTTGTTGGGATTGGACCGGAACGGTATATCCTTGTGTGGGATCGGCCGATTCGGACCGATCTCAAACCGAACCACTCGACCCACCCGTGCCCCAGTGAGAATCGGGGTCGGATCGTTTTGGCTGAAAACCGATCGGATTGGCCGATCCGATCCTTCCTTCCTTGGTATCTGAAGAAGATCTTTATCATAAATCACTAAATCGGGCAACCAACAAAAAGCTGTCAACTTTTTGTTAGATGGGGGTAATTCAGAAATCTTGGAGAAGGCAGTAGATTTGGGTATTCATATTCAAAGCAGTGTGGGCCAATACCCCACCCCCCTTGCTGCAGCACCAATTTTATTAAATAAAGAGTACTATAATCTAAAAGGCAAAGGTGAGGAACCCTTGCACGGAAAGATGCACGGAAAGAAAAAGAAAATTACAGACTTGAGTACCTTATTCCAAGCTTGTAAGCCAATATTAAGCAAAAGTCTACTCTAGGAAAAAGGCAAAGAAACAATGTGAAGGCAAATTAATGTGGAGCGAGAATCGAGACATCAGACGATAGGAGTCGTATTGACGTCATTTTTATTTTTATTATGTACTTTTATTTTATTTGAGTCTATTCTAGTGGTCATAAGTGAGTAGGATTAAATTTCTAATGTTTTATAGTTTGTTGGGCTCATTTGGAGCTAATATTGGTTTTTTTTTTTGTAATTTTTTGTGCGATTTTGCATTATTTTTTTGGTCCTAGAGATATTTTGGTCATTTGGTCTACGGGGAGGATCATTAGGGTTCCATCCTTTATAAATAAAGATGTAATATCAAATTTTAAGTCAATGAAGAATTGAGAATTTTGAGATGTCAGCCGTCTTCTTCTTTCTCCCGCGAAGGGAATAAGGCGCGAAGCCCTAGGCGGGGTGTAAAACCTCGGGGTGTGAAGCCCCTCCTATCTCTTTCACCCTCTTCCCCGTCTTCTTCCTCCTTTCTTCTCCCCACCATTGAACCATATTTCTCCCTTCTTTCCCCTGTTGCTTCTTCTTCCCTATGCCTCTCTCCCTATTCTTACTCCCAAACAGTCATAACACCAGGAAGGCAAGCAGCCACCTTCTACCACCCCACCGCCGGCAACTGTAGCGGTGGTTCCAGCCGACCTCGCCATGCCACATTGCCGCCGCCGCCTGCTTCGACCGGTGCTATGGTCCCCCGGCCTTCTCTTCGTAGTTGTCAAGGCGACAAGGCGACCCAAGGCGTTCACGGGGTCCCAATCGCTTAGGCGACAAGACGTCCGCTTAGGCGTCGCCTAGGCGACACTTCGGCCACTAATTAAAAAATCTAAAATATATATCCTCCCATATATAAATCAAGAATAAAAAATGTGAAAAATACAAAAAATAAATTACATGAAGAAATTGCCGTAATTAAATTATGTGGCAATTATAGAAAACTAAATTCTATCAAAAAATTATAAAAAATTCAGAAGTAAATGCAAATGATTCAAAAGTAAATGTAAAAAGTTCAGAAAATTATAAAAGAATATAATAACATCAAGAAAATTATAAAAAAGAAAGAGTTAAATGTGTTAGAGTTCGGAGCCCGAACTCGCCCTCATGCGCCCTCGCATGCGGATCGACCTGCGCAGTTAGGTCGCGGGGTTCGACCTGCCCGGTCAGGTCGCGGGGGTCAAGGGGGCAGCGCCCCTTGTGGGGGTTTCCGGGAGCGGAGTCCCCGGAACAAAATTTATGTTTATAGCAGGGGCATTATTGTCTTTTGTACCCTGACTGTTGGGCGCCCTAATCTCCTTATATATAAGGGCTGCGAACTCTCTCTTTGTATTGTATCTTGGTGTGTTTTATCATAGTGGAAACCCTGCTGTGGCCGTGGATGTAGGAAGGCACATCGCCTCCGAACCACGTAAATCTTGGTGTTCTTGTGGCTTGATCTCTTCTTCCCCCTTTCGTCTTCCTCCTCTTTTGTTTGTCCATCTCTACAGGTACTCTAATCTCTAACAAAGTGTACATAACCAGTTATGTCGGATCTAGTTCGGACGGTCACGGTTGGCCCGCCTTGGCGCCCGCCTAGGTGACCGCCCAGGTCGCCTTTTCCAGTGTCAACAAGGCGCTGCAGCGCCTTGCTCTTTCAAGAGCACCTGGGCGCCTAGGCGTCCGCCTTGACAACTATGCTTCTCTTCCCCTCCGCTGCGAGCGCCCTTGCAAACACAGGCTGTCGGCCTCCTCTTTCTTCCTCCGCTACGACCAGCCCTCGTCGCGGGGCTTGATCTGCCACCAAAGGGAGCCCGCCTCCCCACCAGAGGCCACTGCATCCACGCGGCCTCACCGGCGATGTCGCTAACGGCCGGCTGCCACCAGTTACCACCAGAGCCCTCTCGTCCACCTTGGCCCCAGTCGCCCTCCCAGTCGCATCCGGCCGTCGCGCCATCGGAGCCGGTCACCCAGGACAACCCTGTAGCGCCGCCTCCCAACCAGCCATGCCTCCACCATGCCTGCTACATCCTCCCCACCACCACCGGCCGTCGCCCTCTCTCCCTCCCTCTTCTTCCTGCTGTGGGCAGGCCAGGCTATTGTCACCTCCCTCCACTAGCAGCCTTCTACTCCCTCTCTCTTCCCCTCTCTCCTTGTTATCTCTCTCTCTCTCTCTCTCTCTCTCTCTCTCTCATTTCTCCTACACAGTAGCAGAGCCAAAAAAAATACAAAAAGAAAAGGAGAAAAAAGGAAAAAAAGGAGGCACTGAGTGAGCAAGGAAGAGGCCCATCCCGACTTGTCCCGCAACAATTTTGGTATCAGAGTTTTGGGAACCAATTTATTCTATTAAATTGGGTTCCTAGGTAATTTCTACATTAGTCCAAATGCAATTTAGTTTCATTGTCTCTTTGCCGAATAAGAAGTGAACAAGAGTAATCTTAGATGAGCTGTGTCAAAATAACTAATTTCTCAGTCTATTGTTGATTTATTATTGGAAACTGACGAGATTGTTTTTGAGGGTGACAGAGCTTTTGTGGAGTTCCACCGACAGGTCAAATGTAATAGCACATTAAAACCTTTTAAATATTTAGATGGAGCATGGTGCATTATTGTTTCTTTGAGATCCTACATTAATTTGGGACACGAGTGGATAGAAGAACAACATGTTACTATAGACCCTAATCAGTCTAGTTGTACTATCTAGCCACCACATTTAAGGGGTAAATTTTGTTTTCTCAAGTTTATTTCTACCAATGCTAAGACAGTGCTTCCAGAGCAGTGTGACAGGTAGAGAGTCATTAGAGTTGGCTACCATTGCTCAGGATGACCATATATGTGTAGAGCCTAAAGTTGATGTTGCTTGGGATCATGACTTGTTCGTCTAGTCCGGACTTCATTTGATATGTGATGATGTGTCTTAGATAGGTCCATCATTGATAATTGCTGACATAGTTTCATGGGATCAAACACTCATGATTGATGTAGGTTTAGACTTACTATCTGAGCATATGTTCGAGTTTCATGATGTTCCATGCTGGCCTCTTCATGTCACATATGTGGATTTTATTAGAGATCAGTGTGTCTCTAACATGATATTGTGTGATTTTGAGGCACATTTTGTGCGTCCGCTTCCACTTCTCAGTTTGGCTATCTCTATGCAATTATTCACAGTGCATAGATTTGTCGCTTCCCTGGTTGTTGAGTGGATACTTCGGCACTTCAAAACTCGAGGACGAGTTTTTTCGAACCGGGGGAGAATAATGCGGAGCGAGACTCGAGACATCAGACGATCGAAGTCATATTGGCATCATTTTTATATTATATATATATTTATTTTATTTGAGTCTATTCTAGTGGTCCTAAGTGAGTAGGATTAAATTTCTAATTTTTATAGTTTATTGGGCTCATTTGGAGCTAATATTGTTTGTTTATTTTTCCTGTAAATTTTTAGTCTGATTTTTGCAGGTATTTTTAGGGTCCTAGGATAATTGGGTCAATCAGTATGTTTGAGTTTTGTTAGGAGTGGGATTAGCCCAAGTCCTTATATAAACTATTGTTCTCATTATTTTGGAAGTTAATAAAGGATTAAGGAAATTTGTTGCTACTTACGTCTTCTCCCGCGAAGGGAAGAGAACGCCTGTGACGGGCGGGGCGTGAAGCCCTTCGCCGCTGCCGGCGATCACCCGTCGGTCGTCTTCTCTTCCCCTCGCCGTTTCCCCCTCTTCCACTGTTCACCCTCGCCATCTCACCGTTTTCCTCATCCTCTCACCGTTCTAATGGCACCCCTGTTCTTCTTCTCCCCTGTCACGTGTGAGCCTTGCACCACCAGCACCTGCAACCATCGCCGCGAACGTGTCTAGGCATCCTACTGCCCAGGTCGCCGTAGCACTCGTCGCCCACACCGCCTTTCACTCGTCTCTACCAGTCACCAGTCACCGCTCACCGTACGCGCCAGCGTCACTCCTTTCCACCGCCTCTTCCGCCCACGCCGCTGTAGTCCTCTCCAGTGTCGCCACCGTCGACTGTCGCCGCCGTCTACTGTCGCCGCCGTTGCCACCGTCATCGAAGAATCTAGGGCCCCCTTCTCTGAGCCAGGCCGCCTCCCCTCTGTTCTGGGTGACCAGGTGGACCCGCCCGCCCTGCTGCAGCTCGGCCCCTAGGGCTGCGACTCGGCGTCCCAGTGGGCCGCATCGACTCCGTCTTCTACAAGTGTTGCCTGTTAATCCGCTCTGCCTCTCGAGCTCTACTTGGAGCCTATTATCTCCCTGCGAGGAGTGGGCCTTAATTTTGTGTTGTAATTCTATATTATTTATTTTGGTTGTACTCGGGACGCGTGAGTCGGCCGGGGTTCTTCCCCACGTAGTAAGCGGGGAGGTACTTGCACTTCTCTTCTTGACATGCTTATTTAGTATTTGCTCTAATTTGCCGCTGACATAAGAGTAGGATCCTAGCCCGTGACATCTGTCATTGCCGAAGAGTGAGTGCAAACCCCTATTCCCGGAGGCTCCATAGGGACCTTGGCTGTGGACTTGGTTTACCTTAGACGACGGTAGTTCCTCAACTACCACGGTCCCACATTTCCTCTTCACGAGGGACGACTTGCGGGCTTTACTTCTTGTTTAGACCGAGTTAGCTTCTTGGGATTTGCGTTAGTGTTGGTTCAATTGCCGTCTTTAGTGTTTCTTGCTGATCGCGTCATCATCTAGTTAGAGCGTCTTGTCTCCCACGTGTCGTCTCTATAATTTTTGGTGCGATTTTGCACTATTTTTTGGTCCTAGGGATATTTGGGTCATTTGGTCTGTGAGGAGGACCATTAGGATTCCATCCTCTATAAATAAAGATGTAATATCAAATTTTAAGTCAATGAAGAATTGAGAATTTTGAGATGACAGCCGTCTTCTTCTTCCTCACGCGAAGGGAATAGGGCGCGAAGCCCTAGGCGGGGTGTGCAACTCCATGGTGTGAAGCCCCTCCTATCTCTTTCTCCCTCTTCCATGTCTTCTTCCTCCTTTCTTCCCCCACCATCGAACCATATTTCTCCCTTCTTCTTTCCCCTGCTTCTTCTTCTCTCTGCCTCTCTCCTTGTTCTTACTCCCATATAGTCGTAACACCTGGAAGGCAGGCAACCACCTTCTACCACCCCACCACCTGCAACAATAGCGGTGGTTCCAGCGGCCCTTGCTGTGCCACGCCGCCACCGCCTACTTCCACCGGTGCTGCGGTCCCCCGACCTTCTCTTCCCCTCTGCTGCGAGCACCCCTGCAAACAGGCTGCCGGCCTCCTCTTTCTTCCTCCGCTACCCTCGCTGCAGGGCTCGATCCGCCACCGGAGGGAGCCCGCCTCCACACCAGAGGCCACTGCATCCACGCGGCCTCATCGGCGACGCCGCCAACGGCCGGCTACCACCAGTTACAACCGGAGCCCTCACGTCCACCTTGACCCCAGCCGCCCTCCCAGTCGCATCCGTCCGTCTCGCCGCTGGAGCCGGCCACCCAGGACAACCCTTAGTGCCGCCTCCCAACCAGCCACGCCTCCACCACGCTTACTACATCCTCCCCACCACCACCGGCCATCACCCCCTCTCCCTCCCTCTTCTTCCTCCTGCGGGCAGGCCAGGCTGCTCCCACCTCCCTCTATCGGCAGCCTTGTACTCCCTCTCTCTCTTCCCCTCTCTTTCTGTTATCTCTCTCTCTCTCTTGTTTCTCCTACACAGTAGCAGAGCCAGAAAAAAATAAAAATATAGAAAGAAAAGGAGAAAAAAAGGAAAGAAAGGAGGCACTGAGCGAGCAAGGAAGAGGTCCATCCCAAACTGTCCCGCATCACAAATGTTCTCCAAATAGAGCCTACGCCCCCCAAAAAATAGTAGCATTCTGTTGGTTCCACAAGCACCAACAGATAGCATGAGGAAGTAGGAAGAAGAACCAGTGCCTACCCCTTTACCTTGCGAGGACTTGATGTGGCAGAAGCAAGTGCACATGCCTTTAGTAGAAGTAAATTGTTTGACCTGTCAACTGAGCAAATATCTCCCAGATCTGTTTACAAAGCTGGCATTGAAAGAAAACACGATCCACTATCTCCCCGTGGCCCCCACAAGAAGTGCAAGAAATGTCACTGTTTGGGGCCATTTATTGCGATACAGTTCAGTTACAACCCATTTGTGGGTCAATAACAACATAAAAGCTCTCACCTTGAGTGGAACCTGAACTTTCAAAATTCTTTGGTAGTGGGGAAACCGAGGTCGCTGGCCTTCTATTAAGTGATACAATGCCTTAGCTGAGAAAGACCCCCCAGCTGCTGACCAGAACATCTGATCCTCCTACTGGGGATTAATTTGAAACTTGTTATGAAGGGTTAGAAAAGTTCTATATTCAGCAAACTCCTCATCTTTGAGTGCTCTGCGCATTGGAATCTGCCAATGAGATCCTTGTGTCATGGGGTCGTAAGTCACTAACAGTGGGCCACTTGCGCGAAGCTAAGCAGAAGATGTGGGGAAATGAATGAAATGAATCCTTAAATGTAGAAATTGCTAGCCCATTTCTCCCACCAAAAAAAATGTGGTTGCTCCATTACCCAATTTAATGCTGATTCCTTTTTTTTTGAAAGTGGTATAGTATGAAAAGAGAATGTACAAGTGTAGTGTGGACACAAGACCCCACAATCTCTATACAACAAAATCGGCCAACACTGAGACGGTGTGCAGCTCTGTTTGTCCTCCTAGCGAGCTCTGAATGAGGTGAAACATCTCTCTCTGTCGGCCAAGAGCACTGTTTGTCCTCCTAGCGAGCTCCTCCCACTGAGAATAGCTACAACCTATAAACAAGTGGTCCAGTGACTCATCCTCGCCGCCATACAAGCAGTAGATGGAAGACATGCCCGGAAGGAAATGAATCAACCTGTCACAAGTGGGAAGTCTCCCGTGAGTGATCCTTTAAATAAGGAGCTTCACCTTTAGCGGGCTCCTGGGTCACCAAATATGGGGGCCAGGTGATGCCAAACCCCTCTACCAGAGATGAAGGCGTAAGTTGACCTTACTGAGAGATGCCTTCCTTTTCCCACCTCTATGTCCACCCATCTTCGTTATGTGGTTGTGGGACATAATCCATGAGGAAGCGAAGGAGGTCTTCAAGTTGATCCATCTCCTGGAGCCTGAGGTTCCTTCTAAATATCGGTGCCCAAGTGCCTCCTGGTGTGCTAGAGTCAAAAAAATTGAGAGACCGATCCCATCTATGTCACTGAAATAGCAAAGAGCCTGGGAAGGAGACTTCCAAGGTGAATTCACCACACCGCCTGTCCTTCCAGAAGAGACACTTGTCACCTCTTCCCAGACGGACACGAACATTGGACATGATAATATCTCTGCAAGTCAGGATGTCCCGCTAAATGAGGGAAATGTGTCAAGTCCCAGTCCCTCCTCCTGCCATAGTACTTTTACCTGATGTCTTGTGCCTAAAGACCCTCGTCTTTTGCCCCCAATTTTCAAACCCATTTACACAGCAGGGCCAGGTTGAAGTCTCTGATGTTTTTGAGTCCCACTCCAACACTTTCCTTACTAATGGCCACTCTCCCATAAATGTCATGCCCGCCCCTACACCTCCCTCCACTGCCATGCCAGAAGAATCTTCTCTGAAAGGACCCTAACTTCTTTGTATTGTCTTCGGGATTTGGAACATGGACAAAAAACAAATAGGTAAGCTGTCCAACACTGACTTGCAACGCGCAAGTCTACCCCCATAAGAAAGTAATCTCGCCTTCCACCCTGTCAGTTTGGACTCATATCTCTAAACAATTGGCTGTCAATCTACACAACGTAAGGACTGAGGGGACAACGGGAGGCCTAAGTAGGAGATGGGGAAAGCTCCAACCTGACAGTTCAAAATAATAGCCACCCTCTATAGTGCCTAATCCTCCATATTCACTCCTACCAAAAGGCTCTTCTCAAAATTAACCTTAAGATCACTGACCTCTTGCGGCAATTCCAACAATAATCTGGTCACATAAAGTTGGTGCTCATCCTCTGCAAGGAACAAAATAGTATCATTTGTATACTGTAAGTGCGTAATAGAAGGGCCACCTCTCAAAGGTTGGAAGCCCTTGATCAGCCCTACACAATCCATTCTTGACCACACCTTGCTCAAGATATGGGCTACCAGCACAAAAAGGAGGGAGGACATAGGGTCTCCCTGCCTAAGACCCCTGCCGCTATGAAGAGGGGTGGTTGGCTTCCCATTCACCAGAACAGAGAAAGTGGCAGAAGAGATACATGCACGAACCCTCTCTGTCCATTTCTGTCCAAAGCTCATTCTATCCAGCACGTCAAATAAGCACTGTCAGATGACCCTACCATATGCTTTTTTAAAGTCCAACTTCAATACCACACGCTTCTTCCTTTGAGTCTTCATAGCATGCAAACACTCATGTGCTATTAAAAAGTTATTCTGAATGTGTCTCCCCCTGATAAAAGCCCCTTGGGAGCAACTAATGAGACTGTCCATGACTCTCTCTAACATGTCAGCCATCACCTTGGTAATGATCTTATAAGAGATGTTCAGGAGGTTGATGGGCCTAAAATCCGGAAAAGATAGCACCCCTTGCTTCTTAGGGATAAATACTAGGAGGGTTTTGTTAATGCCCCTCAGATGAGCCCTCCTCTCCTGAAACTCCCTCATAGCTGCTAAGAAGTCCGCTTTAATTATGTCCCAACATTTCTGAAAGAAAGTCATGGGGAAACCATTGGGCCTGGAGTTCTGTCCCCTGCAAGAGAAAAGACAGCTTGTTGGACCTCCTCCTTAGAGAAGTTCTGTGAAATGGCAACCTTGTCAGAAGGAGATATACACGGGAGATGATCATCTGCAATCCTTAGTCTGAGGAATTGATCCTCAGTGCATAGTTTGGAGTAAAAATCTCTCGCCTGTCCCCTGATCTCCTCGCCCTGGAGGAGTGGTCATCCACCTTAATACATGTGATGGTTTTACCCTTCTTCTCCCAGAAGCAATCAGTTGGAAGTAAGCAGTGTTCCTGCCCCCTTCCTTCATTCACTTCTCTCTCGATCTCTACTTCCAGTAAATCTCCTCCCTAGCAAGGATCCCATCAAACTCTCCCCTCAGAGTGCCCCTGTGCCTCTTGTCTAACTCATCTAATGGCCCTACTTCCTCAAAGCAGTCAAGGCCCTCAATCTGTTGTATTTTCATGTCTTTTGCTGCCCTACCAGGAAGGGCTTTCCTTGCTCCCCAAGTCATGAGAACCTGTGCCACATGCTGCAATCTAGACACCAAGTAGCCATAGCAGACCTGCCCCTGCCCTGCTCACCCTAAGCACCCTTGACTGTCTCCATGAAATGCACCTCTCTAAACCAGAATCTCCCCAATCTGAAGCTGCTTCTTCTTTCAAACGTGTGGCTGGTTTTCAGGAGAAGAGGTTTGTGGTCCGAAGTTGATCTCGCCAAGCAGTCCATCTCCACATGCGGGTAGTGGTCCTCCCAACCAACGGAAACTAGGTACTTATCTAGCCTAGAGTAGGAAGGGTCTTCTCGTAGATTTGACCAAGTGAACTGACCATTTCCCATGCCAATGCCAACAAGAGTTGCTCCCTCTATGAAATCTACAAAGTCCTCCATCTCTCCTATGTTGGTCAAATCACCTGTCCTCTCCCAGGGTGTTGCCATATCATTGAAGTCCCCTCTAAGACACCATGGTTGACCTGAAGTGTGGTGGTGCCGACTTAGATCCTCCCAGAGTTGCCGCTTCTCCTCCTTGCTTTGTGGACCGTAGACCCCGTGAAGTCCCAAGAAAAGCCATCCCTTACATTGTGGAAATATAAGGTGACTACCCACCTACTGATCTGTCTGTCTGTCTTGATCAACCTCTTCAACTTCATACTGGTTCCAAAGGACCATGATCCCCCCCTCGACCTGCCCACTGTCGGTGAAGCCACCCTTTCAGAAAGTCTATTTCCATCTATCTCAGATAGCCTCCCCATCCCCTTCACACTTGGACCTTTGAATTGACAAGATGTCCACCTTGCATCTCGTAACCAGCTCCTTTGCCACCCTTCTCTTCTTCCGACCCCCTATGCTTTTCACATTTCATGAGACAATCCTCATAGAGACAAAGAATATTCGTCTCCTCCCTCCTGCCGTCACAATCCCCTTACTCCTTCTACTGTGACTTCCCTTACTTGCTCCGCATACTCATACCCCACCTTTTCTGGATGTTAGAGAAGGCCCACTACAAGTCTATTTCTACCTTGTCAAAAGAGATGCTCGCCTTGTCAGCCAGCTCCTTCAATTGAGCAGCTGTCAGCCTTTCAACCCACCCCACCATCTCCCTCACCTCCTCTCTCCCCATAGTTCTATGCTCAGCCAAGTCCACCCCTCTAGTGGGCTAGCCTAACGCCCCTGCCGGTGTCTCCGGGATCACTTGATCTGCATCAGCCAACACAACCTCTTTGCCAGCTAGGTGTTTAACTCACGGAAATTTAACGGATAATTAAATTACGGGGGGAGGAGATAAAGAGACAAAAATATTCTAGACATGCATGTTTGTTTATTGGCATGCATATAAGAGCCGGTTACGGCATATAAGTTCAATATTCCGTGAATTAAGTTTATCGGACGATTAGGGTTCGGGTATTGGACAATCCCTCCACTGACCACAGTCGATGTTTATTTACATTGGTACGAGTCCGAATACCCTTGATTAACTGCCAAAGAAAATCCTCAATTTACATAAAGTTAGCTGTGATGCTGAAGGCATTGCCCTAAGCGCTAAGTCGTGCGAGGCGATGCCAAACATTGAGAACGTTTCAGGAAGGACTATAGGCTTAACCGACGTAGTTATGAGGTAGATACCCAAATTCATAACCTCAAGGCTCGAGGCCACTATGTGTTGGCCATTTGACTTCTACGAGGTTAACTGAGTCTCGAAACTTCATGATTATCTCTGCCTGATGCAAAGCATGGTGTTTCATGACTCAAGCTTTCAAAAGATTTTGTAGAATCATGCTCACATGGCCACTAATATATTTCATAAGATATTATAAAGTGTACAAGATATTGCGAGTACATTTCATGAGTACAGACTTGTCAACAAGTTTTTTCGATTGCACATGACCCTTTGTTCATAGGCAATCAAGATTTTGGTGGTACATGACCCTTCGCTCACAGGCAATTAGGGCAATTTCAGACCTATCATGGGTATCTCTGCAATTTTTCACTTTTGGTGGTATTTCTGTAATTTCCCCCCTTTCGGGGCATTTCTGCAATTGTCTAGTCATTGGGGGTATTTATGCAATTTGTCCAGACCAAGGACATCTTGGCAATAGGCGTAAGTCCCTCATTGGGGAAGACCCGTTAACCAAAGACTCTCGGGGGATTGTTTCCCCTTCTTAAGCCCTCATGAGTTGGGGCCCTGTTTCGCGCGTCCATCAGCGTAACGCCGGGGATCGACCTGCTTGGTCAAGTCGCGGGGGTCAAGGGCGCAGCGCCCCTTGCGGGGGCTTCCAGGGGGCAGAGCCCCCCGAAAGAATTTTTTTTATAATCCCTCTCCAAGGAGTGGAATGACCCGATGTTCATAGACAATCAAGGTTTATACAAATTTTCCGGGTACATCCCGGGTGTTCACACAGTTATAAGACTCAAAAAGGCCTTCCTATGAGGTTAGAATTCCGAGGGGGCGTGCTCTCATTTCTCCAAAGAGATACACAGATTGCATAATTCACATAGTGGTCGGTGATACACATGAGTTAAGAAGGGTTTTCTCTTTATAGCATACCGTCACAGCACAAGACAATCGCCACACGAGCACAAAACCTAGGGAGATGAGCCTTCAAAAGAAAACACAAGTATCAAGCACTGTATGTGCGCTCTCTCTCTGTCTACGTTCTTCTGTGTCTTTCTGTGTGTCTTCAAATGGACCCCACTGGGGGTATTTATAGAGTCTCGAAGGACTCTAGCGGTTACACCCTCTATCCGGGCCAAAACAAGGGAATTTGGGAGTGGATTCGGGGCAAAACCCCATGTGGGGGGTGGACCCGGTCCAAATCTTCGCATATGGGGGTGGAATCGGGGCAAAACCCCTATATGGGGGGTGGACCCGGTCCAAACCCCCCATATGGGGGTGGACCCATGCTGCCACTACCCCTTTTGCTCCAAATTGGGTTAATTTTCCCCTTGATTAAAGGGTTGTTATTGCTGCTGTCCACTTGTTTTAGCTGTTGGTGTTGCTCCTGGGGACTACCCAATGTTGCTTCTATGAGCTGCCATTGGTTGCTGCTGCTGCCACTGAGCTGCTACTGCAGCCCTTGAGCTGTTGTTGCTGCCACTGAGCAGATGTTGCAGCCTTTGAGTTGCTGCTATTATGCTGCTAATGCTGCAGCTGCTGTGGAAGCTTCTTTGTATTTTACAAATCTGCTTCTTGTAAGACCATTATCTTTCCAAGTTTACCCATGAAGGAACCTTCACTTTCAAATGCTAAATGTTGCAAGATTTAGCACCAACCATCTCACTGGTGAATTTCCCTTCTGAGGTCACATATTTGCCCCCAAAACGCTTCTTCTTTAAGAAAAATCCTTTGGGAGCTAACTGTGAATTGAAGGGATGCAAAGAACCTGGGCTGACTGGATCATTTTCTGGTAGTGGTGGGCCATGCCAGCAAGTGTAGGCCAAGAATAGCTTTGGCTTGCAAGGTCCATTCTCAATCATTTTTTTTATATACTTCACACACACGAAACCAGTCCAGTGTGCAATATTTCTTGATTGTTGTCCATTGACAAGAATACATTTTGAAACCTCAATGAGACGACAATCAAAAGATTGCTATTCTAGCTGCTTCTGTGGGCTGTTACCCATGTGTTGCTGTTACTACTGCTGTAGCCCTTGAGATGATGCTGCTGTCATTGGGCTGCTGCTGCCCTTGAGCCGCTGCTGCAGCTCATATCGGCTGATGCTGCTTTATTTCAGCTGCTGCTGCTGCTACTAACCTTGTTAGCTACTGCTGCAGCTATTTTAGTAATTGGGCTACTGCTGCAACTATTTTGTTAGCTGATGTTGCTAACTTATTTGCTATGTTGTTGCAGTTATTTTGGTTAAGTAGGGTAGAATTTAATCAGCCCAAAAAACCTTTAATCCTGTGTACAGGGTGGACTCGGGGCAGAATAAACCCCCCTAGGGGGTTAGAACCGGGGCAAACTCTCTTGGAGGGGGTTGGCCCGGGGCAAACCCCCCAAGGGGGGGGCGGACCTAGGGAAAAACCCCCAAGGGGGAGGTGGACCCGGGGCAAACCCTCCAAGGAGGGGATGGACCCGGGGCAAACCCCCACAAGGGGGGTGGACCCGAGGTAAACCCCCCTTTTGGTGGTGGACCCGGTCCTAAACTCCAAAAAATGGGTTGAAAAAGGGTGGCTGCCCCCTATAAATGCTCCCCCACTGTTCATTTTTCACACGAGGAGAGGGAAATTGATGTTTCTCACGTGTGTGGTGGTTTGGTGATTTTGTGCTAGGTGGGGGTTTTCATATCAATGACTTCCCCTTCCTAACCCATTTCACTCACCATATATATTGTGGAATTTAACCACTTGTGGATATCTTTTCCCCCAACTACTTTGAGGGGTTAACAAATTGGTTCAACACTAGGTCTTCTATCTCCTACTTGGCTCCGCTTGGTGCTGGGTTTTCCTCCTGGACTTCCCCTGCATCTCCGTCGTCGTACACACCCGCCTCCAGTAGGAGCACTTGAGGAAGGAGGCCCACTGGCGGAACTACACAGAGCGGTTGCATCTCCTGCTGATCATGCACCAAGGAACCGGAGCCGGAGGGCAAGATCGCGTCAGCCTTTCCCTACTCCCCCACCCTCTAAAGACTCCCGGGGGCCAGCAGGCACATGTTCGGTAGCATAGGGTTTGCACCTTTCGTTGCGGCTGGAGACAGTTCCACGTTCACCTTGGCCGGTAACGGAGATGCGCTCGCCGGCCGGCGATCGGAAGGAGGATCGGAGGCAAAACCGGCACCGCCGACCGCTACCCCCTTGCGCCCAGGGGAAGTCGGGCGGCAGAGATGGATGTTCGCGGGCCTAGGTGAGCCCGTATGTGTTGTCGGTGTGGTCAGGGACTTCACCCTGGCCGGCGACGGGGATGCACTCGGCAGTCGACGATCGGAAGGGGGGGCGGAAGCAAAGCCGGCACCGCCGACCGCTACCTCCTTGCTCTGCGAAGCGACAGTGCACAGGCCAGGGGACGTCGGGCGGTAGGGGCAAATGTTTCTGGGCCTAGGAGAACCGATACGTGCTCTCGGTGTGGATTCGGGTAAGTTATGCCCGTGATCGACCCGTAAAACCGCCATAACCCGATCTGAAAGCCCGCTCCTAAAGCCCGCCGGGTCCGAATTTTTAAAATTCAGATGGGCCAGCCTGGAACCTCCACGTACTCGAGGGATGGGCTCGTTCCCTACCTTCGGATCCCTCGAGTGTAGCCCTAATATCTGGGCCTTGGCTCCCAACGCTTGCGCCACCGTCGCCACCTTGTAGAACAATTCCAGCACGACGGCGACACACAATGGGTAGACACCGCCGGCCACATCCACAGAGATGACTGCCGGAATCTCCTGCAGAGAGCCCACCCATACGGTGGCCTCCAACGCCGTAAGCTCGCCTCCCTTCGTGTATCCGATAGACCCCGGGTCAACTTTGCGAAACCGCCTCATGAGTGCCGTCACCCTCTTCGCACAGCACGAGCGGCACCTCCAAGAGATGCATCTTGGCTCGTCTCAGCCGGGGATCGGGGAAGGTACCCAAATGATCTGTCCACCTCCATAGTTGGAGCAGAGCCCCCTTTGCGACTATGTAGCTGGCCTTCGCCCACGCCGCAGCCTCCTCCTCCCTGCTGCCCACTGCGAGGAAGCGGTGCAGCCCCATCTGAGCGATCACCCACCCAGCATCACTGCTAGGCCTGCCATCTAGGATCCTCTTGACGATCCCCAGCTGAGCTTCCCCTTCCACCACATCCACCCTCAGACAGCGTCGCGTCCACAGGATTCTGTCGTGCAGTACCTCCGGCGGAAGAGGCTCTGCTTCCACGCACAACCCACCGCATGCACTGCACGACCCGTGCCTCTCCTAACGGATTCCGTGAAGGTCCTACCGGGCCAGACTTGAGCCCCAAAGGACGCCACCGGCGCTGGACAGGAGCGAGCCAGGTGGCCTTGGCACCTGTAGCACTGACGGCCGAAAGCATTTTGGCGGGTCGCGCCAGAGAAACGCTCCGGCGGACCACCCAGCGGCATGCCCTATGTCTCAGAGCTTCTCAATCTAGAACTGGCTAGAGAGAGAAAATGGCTCCAAAAATGTATGGATAATTTAATTCTGATTCCTTGCTCATCCCAGATGGCAGAGTTCATGATTCCTTTCCGGATTGCGGTCATCAGAGACTGATTTTCTGTAGACAGGTAAAAAATGTTCTTATCTTGAAAGTGATTAGCCTGAATAATGCTTTTCCACAGAGTTTTACTGTCCAGAGCTCTCACGCTACTTTCCTATGAGAGCCAAATTGAAAATCTGCAGATTTTTAATACCCAACCTTCCTTGTTTCTGCGATCTACAGACCGCCTCCCATTTCACCAATGGGATTGCATGAGGCTTCTGGCCTGTTCGACCCCAGGGGAATCTTCTCCGAATTCTGTCAATCTTCAATCTTTTTGTGTCAGCAGGATAAAAGTAGCTAAGTAGTGCTGAGGCATTGAAGATAAGAATGAATTAAGGTGATCCATGCCCCCTGAAGACAGATGTTGAGCCTTACACTCTGAAAGATTTTTTTTCCCCATGCGTTTCTCCATTCTGTCAATTTTCAATCTTCTTGTCTCAGCAGGATAAAAGTAGCTAAGTAGTGCTGAGGCATTGAAGATAAGAACGAATTAAGGTGATCCTTGCCCCCTGAAGACAGATGTTGAGCGTTACACTGAAAGTTTTTTCCCCCATGCAATTCAGTAACAGATACCAATCTGAAGCTCCCAATGATCTACAGTGCTATGTCAGTCCCTGGTACATAATGTGGAAAATTTCCCCTTTTATAGCTCAGAATATGGGCAACCTTCCTGCATTTCACCTGTAGACATATGTATGCCAGCAATTGAGCTTTTCTCATAATTAATCTCAAGTCCTGATACTCTCTCAAAGGATTCTAAACTGAACTAAGGTGTCTCAGCTGATGAATATTGCCTTCAAGAAAAATCAAAGTATCATCTGTATACTGTAAGTGAGATATCCTATAAGGACTCCTTAAGATGTGGTCCCATCCCACCTCTTTGGCCTTCTTGCACATCATACTCAAGATATTGGCAACCATAACGAAAAGTAAAGTAAAGGAGACAAAGGGTCTCCCTGCTGCAAGCCCCTCGAACCATAAAAATATGCATGGACTGCACCGTTAATGATGATTGAAAAGGTAGCTGTATTAACACAATCCCTGACTTTTTTAACCCAACCTCCTGGGAATCCATTAAGTGACGAGAGATTCCACAAACACTTTCCATGAAACTCATATCCAGTTTAGATAGAAACCCTTTCCTTCTCTGTTTATGCAATGAAAAGATTGCCTCATGGGCCAGAAAAAAAGCATCCTTCAACCCCCTCCCATCAATGAAAGCATATCGGTTATCTTCAATAATGTTGCCCAACACCTTAGACAGCTCGGAAGCCAACACCTTAGCAACAATTTGTAGCTCCCATTTAACAAACAGATGGGATGAAAATCGTTGAGCTCCAAGACCTCATCCTTCTTGGGTAAGAGAACTAATAAAGTATGATTAACTTGTTTGCAACCACTGCCTTTAGAGGTACATTCCTGTACTGCCATGAACACATCCTTGCCAATTAGATGCCAAAATCTCTGATAGAAAAGAATTGGTAGTCCATCCGGCCCTGGAGCCTTTGTCACTTCCCAAGGAGAACACTGCATTTTTGACTTCCTCCTCTATAACCTCTGTTAGACGACTGAATACCTCTTCATGAGTAAGTAGCTGTTGAACACCAGTATCATACCAAGGTGGATACCATCTATGCTCTTCTGAGAATAAATCAGAGTAAAATTTTATGATTTCCTCAGCAATATCCTTTACCTGATCTAGCCAAACCTCTCCTTGTTTGAGCATTGTAATGCAGTGTCACCTTCTTCTAACATTAGCCATCATGTAAAAGAATCTGGTATTGTTATCCCCCTCCTAAAACCGTTGAATTCTGGAATGCTGCTTCCACTTAACTTCTTCATCTTGAACAAATTCAGAGCACTGAGCCTTCAACAGAGTCTGCCTTTGTCTTTCTGCTGTCATCAAAGAGGAAGCTTGTTCTTCTTCTTCTAGGCTCTAGCCTCTGTATATTGTAAAGCAACTCCACTTTTGCCTGGCTTCTAATGGACCTCCACATAGTCCCCCACATTTTAACTGTCATTCACAGTTTCTTCAACTTTAAACACAATTTTTTTGCATGTGAGTGACTAGGAGGAAAGAGAAACCAAGAATCAGGACCATCCTAATAAATTCCTCATCTTGCATCCACACCTTCTCAAGACAAAAGGCCATTTAGTGCTCCCGTACTAACACTCCACCAAAATTGGATTGTGATCTGACACCAGCCGAGGATGTCCTGAAATCCTTGCACAAGGAAATAGAGACTCCCATGAAGCATCCACGACTTCTCTGTCTAGCTTAGACAGGGATGGTCGAGTTGCTCCTGGTAAATTCAATATTGGTCAGGGATAATTCTATCAGACCTTTGACTTCGATCCAAGAATTAAATTCTTTCATTCTTACGGTCCACTGCCGTCCTCTATTCAGTCTGAAGAAAGGTGAACTTCATTGAAATCTCCCGTGATACACCATGGCAAACCACAAATGGCTTGATATCTGGACAATTCTTTCCATAACATCCTTCTGTCCCTGTAGTCATTTGGAGCATACACACCTGATAACATCCTGCCATCCTTGGCCGTACTCCCACAGAACTGAACAGTGATCGAGAATTCACCAATCTCCAGCAAAACCGCACTCTAGAAGTCAGTGTTCCAAGCAATTATAATACCCCCTAGACAACCCCCTGGACCTGTAGAAGGCAAAATAGACATTTGAAAACCCTGTCACTTCACCACACTAATGTCCCAAGCCTCAACTTTAGTTTCCTGCATGCAGACAATAGCCACCTTTTTAACACAGAAATAAATAAACAAATAAATATTTCTTTGAAGAAGAAAATACACATTAGTGGTTATTTAAGTAGTGGGTGTATTATTATTTCCACAAATTTAGGTTTATCATACGATTTGGGTTCGAGTACGTGGCATTTCCTCATTGACCGTAGTCGATGTTTATTTACATCGGCGTAAAGTCCGAATACCCTTGATTAACTGTCAAAGAAACGTTTTTCAACCTCTACAATATCCGCTGTGATATTGGGGCTTTTATCCAACAGATTTGATCAAAGAGATCATCCATTAGAGATACACATTTGCAGGAGAAAACTAAACATTTCATTCTTTGGATTCATCTTTACAAAATACATGAAATCCCGATTACATGGTCGGGTCATTTGATTTACATTTGGCCTTCATTTCACTATCATAATAGACCATTGAATTTGAGTTTCATAGATATCAAACCTTTTTTTGGGTACATATTTGCAATTTGTGACTCTTTCGGGGGTATTTCTGTAATTTTGGACCCCTCCTAGGTACTTCTGTAATTTTGGACCCTTCTTGGGTATTTCAACCGTTTTTGACCCTCCCGGGATATTTCTGTAATTTTGGACCATTTTTTGGGTTTATTTGAGGTTTTGAACCCTTTTTGGATTTATTTGCAATTGCGAACCCTTCCTGGGTTTACTTGCAATCGTGAATCCCTTTTTTTGACTTTATTTGAGATTTTGAACCCTTTCTAAGTTTATGTGTGATTTTCTTTTGAGTAGGGATTGACTTGCAACTCCTAGAAAAGTTCAGTGGTATTTGTGTAGTTTGTATAGACTATGGGTATTTTCTTAACATCTGGATTGGACAGGGGTTTTCGTGTAATCTTGGCATGAGACGCAAGTCCCTCCTTGGTGGAGGCGCACTAGTCAAAGACTCTTGGCAGATTGTTTCTCTTTCTTGAGCTCTCATGGATTGTGGTCTAGCTTTATACGTTCGTCAGCGCAATGCCGGGGATTGACCTGTCCGGTCAGGTCGCAGGGGTCAAGGGGACAGCGCCCCCTTGCAGTCAAGGGGGTAGTGCCCGTACTTTGTCCCCTGGAAGAAAAAATTCTTATAATCCCTCTCCAAGGAGTGGCACAAGGGGCATAATCACAAGGGCATTTATGCAGACCTTTTCTGTAAAAGGGCCAACCCAGGGTTTTATTCAGATCAAACTCCAAGAATGAGGAATTTATCTGGAGCAAAGTACCCAATTGGGATTTTAACTGGACCAAATGCCCCATTAGGGGTGTAACTTGTCCAAAATACCATATTTAGGGTTTTAACGGGTCCAAAGTGTCCATTTTAGAGCTTTAACCGGTCCAAGGTATCACTTTGAGGCTTTTATGGTTTAACTGGGGCAAACCCCCAACTTAGGGTTTTATCCGGACCAAAGTGCCCATTCTAGGGCTTTAACCGGTCTAAAGTCCCAATTTGAGAGTTTTCTGGGTTAACTGGGGCAAAATCCCCAACCCAGGGTTTTATCCGGACCAAAGTGCCCGTTCTAGGACTTTAACCGGTCCAAAGTTCTATTTTGAGGGATTCAATCACTTTCTCGATAAATTCTTGAGTTTTACAAGGCCTTTTTTGCGGATGAATAAGACTTATATACATTTCTTTGGTGTATTCCAGACTTTTGCACAATTGTGAGGCTCACATGGGCCCTTTTTACATGAACTGGGAGCTGGGGGATTATATCATCTTCCCCAAAGAAATTACGTAAATCACATGAAGATCATGCTGTGCACAGACTAGGAGAGGGAAGCTTTATAATATACCCTCACTGTGAGCACAAACACAATTATAACACAAGCACAAACCCTCTCAAAGGATGGGCCTTCAAAAGCACAAGTGCAAGCACAAGGATCCCCAGAGCTCTGGCTCTCTGCGATCTCTCCTCTCTGTGTCTCGCATGAGGGTCCCACTGGGGTATTTATAGAGCCCAGGAGCAGTTATGCGCGGTCACACCCTTTATCTGGTCCAAAGGGGCTAACCCAGGGTTTTATCCGGACCAAACTCCAAGATTGAGGAGCTTATCCGGAGCAAAGTATCCTACTTGGGGTTTTAACCGGGCCAAAATCCCCCACTTGGGGTTTAACCAGTCCAAGTACTCCAATTGGGGGTTTTAACCGGACCAAAAGTCTCACTAGGAGGTTTAACCTGTCCAAATACCCCACTAGGGGGTTTTAACCCGACCAAATACCCTTTTTAGGGGTTTAACCGGTCCAAAGTACCCTAGTTGGGGTTTTAATCAGACCAAATGTCAAGAGAGAGGGGTTTATCTGGTCCAAATGGGGGAGTTTACCCGGTCCTACTCCCCAATGGGGGGTTTATCTGGACCAAACCCCCAAAACGGGGGGTTTATCCAGTCCAAACTCCCCAAATGGGTGAGTTTACCCGGTCTACCTCCTCAATGGGGGGTTTATCTGGACCAAACCCACCCCAAGTGGGGGGTTTAACCGGTCCAAACCCCCCATACAAGGGAGGGGGTGGCCTGCCTCCTTTTGTGTCATTTTTTTCTCTTTGCTTTTTCTTTTTCATCAAAATTTTTGGCTTCAACACCACCCAGCCTCTTTCTTCTAATGAATTCTCTAATCACTACAAGCTTATTTCTTTCTCTGAGTCTGCAGACGTTGGATGACAGTAGACTCATTAGGTTGTTCGGCTTCAGGATTGAGGACAACAAATCCTTGAGCTTCTATGACTTGAGACCTCTGGCATGGAAGAACCCAAAGCTAGGTGTTAAGGGGACTATAGAGCTAGTCAGTCTTTTGAATTCAGCCCAAGGGAATGGTCAGATGCCAAATGAAGCTGGGAACAGAGGGCCAAGGTTAGAAGGTCGGAGTCATGATAATTCTATTGTGGAGTATTTGGGACTAACTGATAAGTCAAACCTGTGAGGAATCTGGTTAGGTGCAAGCATGTTGATACTTATGTCTGCAGGAAAGTTTGGCAAAGCAGGTTTCAGGTTTTAATTTGTCATGGGTCAGTCTGGGGTTGTCATTGTCTGTGATGCTAACAAGTTCGAAGCAGAAGACGGGCAATTTCGTCACTGTTGAAGATATTTGGGCCTTGTTCAAGAGGCTGAAACAGAAGATGGGCTGCAGGAATATGACTAAAATTGTCTCTATGCTTCCTCACGTGGTGTGCTGGAGCATCTGGTAAAAGCCAGAATGATGTTCTTTTTCGGGGAAGTAGAATCTACATCAAGAACATTTGCATTTAAGCTTTGGTCTAGATACATTAGTCAGGTTTCCTTGAAGTCCTGCGAGAGTCTTTTTGGGCTATTGTAATGCTCTGCTGGTTTCATTTTAGCTTTTCTTTTTTTTTTCTCGGTGCTAGAGGAACCTCTCCTCTTCACACCTGATTGTACCTCCTCTATTTTGGAATAAAAATTGATGGTACAGCCAACTATTTTTCTTAAAAAAATGATTGCGAAGGCAGTTATTGGATATTGGAGAATTCTCAACTTTGGTGTTTTGCTTATTGTCAATCCAAGGTGTCATGGGTGCCGTCAGGGGTCTATACTCCAACCTCTTATGGTGATAGAGGGTTACTTTGGGAGGATCTCAGATGTGTCAGTCTAAGACTCTAAAAGTAACTTGCCTTGTTGTATTGTTGGCAACTTTGATGAAATCTGAGCTCCATCTGAAAGAAATAGAGGTTGGGAAGTTCACCATGAGAATGAATGGATTGAAGCCTGTCACCTATTGGAGCTACCAATTTGTTTTGTCTAAATTGTATGGAGTGTGTGTTGGTGATATATGGGAGGCTATTTTTCCTCTTGCAATGGTTTCTGCACGACCAAGAACAATTTCTGACTGCATTCCTTTGGTGGCAAAGTCCAGAAATGAGAAGATGAAGAACAATACTTTCAAATTGAAGAAAGTCTGGTTACAAGATGACTCCTTTATTGCTTTAATTCACTCTAGTTGGCAACTGGAAGTGTACATCAGTCTGGAGTTTGGCATCTGGCTAAGAAACTGAAATTACTTGAGTCCATGAACAAAAAGTGGGAACTTAACTGGAGTAAGGATTGACATCAGTCAACACTCTCTTTAACTGCACTGTTTGCTAGGTTGGACCAGTTGGAAGAAGACATAACCTTGATCCCTACTGAGCAGAAATGCAGACTGGATTTCAAGACCCAGTTGGCAGATTGGTTATTAGATTCAATCGGTACCAGAAAAGGGACCTTAACACTTCCTATTTTCATAAGTGGCCAATGGTCGATGTTGAAGGGATTTATTTCAATCATGAAGAAAGGGGATGGCTTTCTAGAGGACGAAGATTCCATAGCTACTAAAATGATTAGTTTCTACAGTGATCTGTTCAGTCTTGATCACATATGGTATCCTACATGGGTTGATGCTGATGCTATAAAACTGACGGATGAAGGTCATAGCTTGCTGGTAAGGGAGGTGGATGAGAGAAAGGCGAAGGAAGCAGTTTTTGGACTAGGGGGGACAAGACTCCTTGACCAGATGGATTTCCTTTATTTTTCTAACAGAAATTCAGGGAGCTGATAAACCAGATGTTATTAGAGCAGTTTGGGAGGTCATCAGTCAAGTTGGTAGTTGTGAACAGCAATTCAGATTATCCTGGTGCTTGTATCTAAGGATTTCGGAGTTAAAGAATTTCAGGTCAATAACCTTATTCAACGGATGTTACAAAATTACTGCCAAGATGCTTGCTTCTAGTCAGGGGAAACTTCTTGGCAAGATAGTAGAACATGACCAATCTGCTTTCGTTCACGGCAGAATATTAAGGAAACTTTCTTGTGGCACATGAGGCTCTCTTCAGCTAGGTGGAGTCACTTTTCTACTCTGTTGTGTAAGCTTGATTTGAATAAAGCTTATGACCATGTTACATGGAAATGCCTGTGGAATATATGGCTGTCCAATTTACCACAGAAGCTTATCCACATCTGGCTGATCTCAGTTCAGCCCATTTTCCCATCATTTTGATGAGAAAGTATTTGGTTATTTCAATAGGATGAGCGGTTTATGTCCGGGTAGACCCTCTTTCTCCCATGTTATATAATATGGTAGCTAAAATATTGAGTAAAATGTTCCATAAAGCTGAAAACCAGGGGTGAATTAAAGGTACTTAGATCTACAGAACACTTTTTTACGGTTTGCAGATGATACCCTTTTATTCATATCAAGGGATACATGTCAATTGGAAGTCTTCATTCTAAGTTGTTTTGAAGCCTAAGAAAGGTTAGTTATCACTAGAAGGGTTCTCAGGGGACTGTCTTCTGGGCTCTCTCTCTCTAGCCTTTTCTAGAGAGAGAAGCTCTGGGTTTTTTGTTGAGATGCAGCAGGTGGTGCCCGAGGTGTACAACATCCCGGTGGGAGGAGGTACTCTCCGGCCACCCTTCCCTGGACAGGGAGGCAGTCGTAGTCTCCCAGGAGTACCCCTAGTATGCTTCTGCTGCTGGCAGCTAGGGCATCTGCAGAGAGTCTGCAGGTTGCGGGACATCTGGGCGAGGCAAAAGAACGGTGGTGGGGAGAAGGGAGGCTTACAGAGGCCCTACGCGGAGGTGGTCAGGAGTAAGGGGCCCTGCCCCCAGCCTTTTGGGGGGGAGGAGCTGCATGGAGGTAGGGGTCATTCCCCAATATCTCCTTCTCGTCTAGTTTGAGTGGCTTAGCAAATGCCTCTATCTACCTCTGTTGGAGGGTGCGGTGGAGCCGAAAGTTCATAAGGGGTTTATTTACGCCCGATCTGGTGATCAGGGGACTTGGGACATTGGGCAGACACTGGCAATGGGACTACTAGTGGTCGGGCTGGATGAGGGGGTGGCGCGCGAGGTGGCGGAGGTAGGAGTCTCGGTGGCATCCAATTGTGGACCCACGCAAGGGGGACTTATCCAGATCCGAGGGACTTTGGAGTTTGTGTGAAGCTCATCGGACCGGTGTGGTGAGCTGGGGACTTGGGAAATCTTGTAGACACTGGCAACGAGACTACTAGCGGTCAGGCCAGATGAGGGGGTGTCGCGCGAGGTGGCGGAGGTAGGAGTCTTGGTGGCGAATGGCGTCGCCATTCACGTCCAGCTATGGACCCTCGCAAGGGGGATTTATCTAGATCCGAGGGAGTTTGGAGTTCGTGTAAAGCTCATCGGGCGCCCTATTGTTCTGTGTACGAACATGGGATTGCTTATATCCTATGACGGATGGGGGAGGTCAAACTGGATAATTGCACTTTTGTACCGATCGGGCATCTATCGGGAGTGGAGGCCATAGTGTGGATGGCTATGCCGGTCATTTCCCTGACCATTGGAGGGGGGCGGAGTTTGCCATTCGGGTTGCCATCTTGTCGGATGAACATGGGCGGCACTGGCCAGTCAGGGGAAGCTAGGGCAACATCGGCTGGGGGAGGATGTTGAAGAAGATTGGGGGGGGGGGTTACGTGGCGGTTCCCTAGCGAACCCCCAAATTTTGAATCGCCTGCCTCAGGGTGATCCCATCGGGCCATCAGGGAGCTTCAGTGGAGTTAAGGCGGGTAGCAGAGCGGGTATTGGGCAACCCACGGGTAACTCGCTTGGGCTTGGTGGAATGTGTGGGTTGGCAGTCGAGGTCTCGACGTGGGCCAGAATGGGCACATGGGCCAGTTATCTGTTGGGCTAGTGGGCCGCTTACCTGTAGGGGCTTCAAGAACCATTCAAGAGCCTTAACCCGGATCTGATTGCGTATACTTGTGACTTACCCATCAGATCCAGGGGAATGAGGGTTACCGGATTTCATGTACCGGTATTGTTTGCCTCCCGCACCCACTATCAGCAACATGCAAGTCCCCCCAAGTCACAGCGGTGCAAGGAGACGGTGAGCTGGTGCTGGTGAAGGGCAAAGCTTTGGCAGCCAGCGGCATCCCACTCTGATGGTCGTTGGCGACGACATCATCTTCAGGAGGCTACTACGATGCATTAGACGCCCGACCATTGAAGCTTCCCTTGCTCATGACGGTGATTATAGGTGCCTTGAGAGCCTCGACAAGCCAGTAGGTTGGCCAGGAGCCCCCGCCCTTGACAGCCCTTCCCTTGGAAGTAGATGCAACTGTCGATCACCATCCCATTAGCCGGATCCCACTAGCTGCCATTGGGTCGCTTCAAGGGCCACACGTGAGTGAGTCTCATTGGGCCGAATTCCTAGCGGCCTTGCTTTGTAGGCCTCTACTGTTGGAGGTGTGCGGTAGTGGCGTAGATGACCAATCAGCTGAAGGTGCCTGCACAGCGATGGTGATGCCCGGGCGTGAGCTGCTTGGGTCGGCAGTATGCTCGTAGGAGCCCAACCGACCGACGGCGACGTGATATCTAGGGGACGAGGAGTTTGTCCTGGACACACTCGAGTTTGGGGAGGGCGACTCTGATGGGGAGGAAGTAGAGGAAAGGAGTAGATTTGGCAAGGAGGGGAGAGAGTTGATGGGGGTTGTGGAGAAGATGACGGAGATGTACTTGAGGGGTTGGAGAAGGATATTAGGGGGGGTGTTCATCAAGGTCCATAAGAGATGGCTTATTGCTTTGGCAAGGGAGGCAAGGAAGGAAAAATCACAAAAGAGGGCTGCAAGAGGAAGGACCAAGAGTGAGGGGGGGGGGGAGAGGAGCAAGAGGAGGGGGGCACACTTCTGTCATCATGAGGATCATCTCATGGAATGTGGGGTTTAGGTGGGGGTGAGAAGAGGAGGGTGGTGAAGGCATTGTGAGAAGATGCAAGGCTGACATCCTATGTCTGTAGGAAACCAAGTGTGAAGGGATTGGGGAGGTTTTCATGAGGGAGATCGGGGGGTGTCAGACTTTCGAAGGGGCTACCCTCCTCGACGGAGGGAAGGACAGGAGACATCATGATTCTATGGAACCCATATGAGGTTGAGGAGGTGGAGGAGGATAGGCAGGTTAGTTGGGGGGCATCTTCCTTCACTTCCGTAGTTTGAGGGATGGTTTCTCTTGGAACTTCTAGAGAGTCTACGGTCCCCGAACCAGGGAGGGGAAGAGAGCTCTTTGGGAGGAGCTGCTCCTTTACCATCATAGCTCGGCCAGCCTTGTTGTGTGGGTGGTGATTTAAATGCAGTGACAGTGGCTTTGGAGAGGATGAGAGTTAACCCCACTTGAGAGAGACAGAGGACTTATATGACTTCATAGAAGAGGCAGCCCTCATTGACATTATATTGACGAATGCTCAGTTCACTTGGTCCAATTTGAGAGCGACATCGGTTTGTTTCAGGTTGGACAGGTTCTTGGTGTCGGTGGACTAGGAAGATCACTTCTCACATGTGTAGACATCCTGCTTGGCGAGACTGACATCAAATCACAAACCCATTCTCTAGAAGACCAGCCGTAGACAGGGGAGGAGACAGGGCAGGCTTGAGAGGTATTAGCTCAGGGGAGCAAACTTTATGGGCACAATCAGGAGGGCGTGATGCGTGCAAAGATAGGATGGATCTTGTATGGCTACTCTGGTTGGAAAACTAAAACATTTGGCCCAGGTACTTCAATGGTGGGGTGTTGTCAAAAGCCTACTTGGCAGATTGGCTAAGGAGAGGATTCTTCAATAGTTGAAAGGGCTAGACTGCTTGGAGGAGGTAGAGTTGATGGATGACTCTGACAGACTATGCAAGAATACTCTTAGAGTAGAATTTGATGAGATCCTCACCAGGGAAGAGATTACTAGAAGTAGAGATCTAAAGAGAAATAGTTCAAGGAAGACAACAAGAACACTGCTTATTTTCATAGGATTGCTTCGGGAAGAAAGAGACCATATTGCTTCCATCAAGGTCGGTGATCAGATTGTTAATAGGGAGGAAGATATAAGAGGGTACACGAAGGAGTTCTATTCCAAACTTTTCATTGAGGAGTAGGTGTGCAGACCTGAAATTGCAGATGACTTACTTTCCCAGCTCTCTTCTGCAGAGCGTGAGGTTTTGTCTAGTCCCTTGATGGACGAGGAGATTAGATAGGCTAAGATAGGCTATTTTTTCCTTTACAGGTGACAAAGCTCCAGGTCCATATGGCTTCTCTATGGTCTTCTTCCAATATTGCTGGGGAATTATCAAAGAGAACATGATTTAGGCCTTAGGAGAATTCCAGGAGGACAGGGCACACTTGAGAGGCATCGACAAAACCCTCTTGGTTCTGATCCCGACGAAACATGGTGCACAAGACTTTGTGGATTTTAGACCCATCAGTTTGCTCAATAGTACCTACAAAATTATCATGAAGGTGCTGGCTAGGAAACTAGACAGGGTGATTGGCAGGGTGGTTAGCGGACACTAAGAGGCCTTCATTAGGGGAAGACGCATTTAGGAGAACTTCCTTATTGCTCATGAGTGCTTCCATGCTATGAAGATATCGAGGAGGAGGGGAGTGGTACTGAAGCTGGACTTCGAGAAGACATATGGTAGTGTCAATTGGTAGTGTCTCTTCTAGAATTAAGTGAAGACGGGTGTGAGACACGGAATCTTTTATTGTAGATAAAATTGAATTATGTTCTTTTTGAAAAGAAACATCCCCCCTTATCTGAGTAGAGGGTGATTCCGTGGGTGCGCATCGTATCAGACGATTTGGGTTCGAGTGCTGGACCTTTTCCCACTGACCGTAGTCAGTGTTGATTTACATCGGCCTAACGTCCGAACACCTTTGTTTAACTGTCAAAGAAATCCGAAAGTCTTCTATAGAAGTTCTGATGTGGAGGGCAGGCTCACTCGAGAGACTCTCCAGAACCACTCATTCACCATCAACAAATTAATGGAATTAGGGCTAGGTCTCAACAAAAATCCTAAGATTTAGGAATAGAAACGCAAATATGCGGAAGCCGTAGGCATTTTTGAAGTGAAGGGGAATTTTTTGGATCCCGAGGGTATTTTGGTAATTTTACCAACCCAGGGGTATTTTGATAATTTTCTAGGCCAGGGATATTTCTGAAATTTCTGGGCTGGAACGGAAGTAGGACCGGATTTCTGACTTCCCAAGGCGCTGAGGCTCTTTCTGGAGGATTTTAGGGGCTGCTAGGTCATTTCTGGGTCATAGGGGTATTTTGGTAATTTCGTCATACCCTACATAGACCTAGGTTTGGGGTGACATCTGAGTGTCGGACCGCACTGACAACGTTTCCGGACCAAAGGAATGACAAGGGGCTTCGTAGAAGACACAAAATGTCAATTTGGTCAAAGGAGGGGTTTATATGCAATTTTGACAAGTCGGGGGTTTTCTTGTAATTTTCCCCGATGGGTGTACATAAAATATTTGTGGAGTACACTGGACTCATTTAAGGCCCAATTGGGTATAAGAGTTGTCGGCGAGTTGTCGACTGTACAAAGATCCGCACTAACGCGGGAGGTAGGGACGTAGTCCCAATTACAAAAGATTGCAGGGTAGAACTGAAAATTACATGACTTTTGTCTCTTACGGTCTTGGGGAGGATATTTTTGTAATTCCGTCATTGTAGGGACAGAACCACATAACTTAGTCGTCCCGGGACGTAAAGACTCACAAACATGGCCCGCTGAGGGGGCATAATTACAAACATGGCCCTCTGAGGGGTAAAATTACAAAAAACACCCCTTAGGGGTACATCCATAAGGCCCGGGGACTTACCCCTCACAGGCCAAACAAACAGAACAACTCCTTGTGTTGGCGGTGCTCTTCTCGTGCGTAGTACGTTGTCTGTGTAGTTCGTCGATGTCTCATCGATGTCTCCACTAGGACCCATGAGGGTCTATTTATAGAAGGCGGGAGAACCTAGGTTGACAAAACCGTAGAGAAATCCTTCAATTCTGTCAGGGTGGGGTGCAAAAATCTCTATTTCTGTCAAGGTGGGGTGGTAAAAAGCCTTTTTGACCCCTCTGCCTCTTTTTTCCTTTATGGTTTTGGCGCACGGGAGAATAACTACCAGAGGGGTCGAAAATTGCCCCGGTTCTGACAGGGTGGGGTGCAAAAACCCTTTTTTCTATCAAGGTGGGGTGGCAAAAAGTATTTTTGACCCCTCTCCCTCATTTTTCTTCTTTTCTATCTTTCCCTCTTTTTTTTTTTTGAAAAAATAGTAGGCCGGAGGGGGGGTTAACCGCACGCGGACCCCGGAGGGGTCGCGCGACCCTGGAGGGGTCACGCGACCTCGCTGGGGTCCAGCGGGGTTAACCGGCCCCACCGATTGACCCCGTTGGGCCAGCGGGGTTGCGCGACCCCGGGAGGGGCCCTGCGACCCCGCTGGGGTCCAGCGGGGTCGCGTGACCCCGCGGGGGCTCGCGCGGCCCCGTTGGGTTCAGCGGGGTGGGGGCGGTCCCTCCTCTCCTCCTCGCGCTTGAAGAGGGGTCGTTTGACCCCGGTATTCTCCTTTTGGCTTCTCTCGGCGCCGTTTTGCCTTCTTTCTTTCAACCTGGGTCGAGTAGAAGCCGTGGGGAAGCATTTATAGTCTGTGGAGACTCGTTCTTCGCCGCGTGGCAGCCGTTCGTCGGTGGAGACTTGCGCGGGAGCGGAGGACCGTCTTGTTTGTTTGTTTGGATACGCGTCGCCGCGTGGGGAAGGATCCTTGCGTCCGTCTGTGCCGTGTGATACACTTGCTCGGCTATTCTGATAGGTTCGTACGCATGTTTTTCCTCCTAATCTTCATTGCTGCGACGCCATCCGTGGTTGTATAGTCGGGCCGATGGACCCTAAATCACGGAGGTACTCCGTAATTCGACGGTGTTGACGTTACGCCGTACTTCCGTCGATGGTGACATAATAAAATTCTCGAAATATTTCGAGAACAAATTCGGGTGCAATAACGCGCTTTGATGATCAGAGATGGATTGGGTGGATCTGGACTTGTATCTCATCAGCCTCCTTTTTAGTCCTGATTAATGGCCAGCCCACTTCTTTTCATAGCAGCAAAGGGCTCTGCTAGGGAGACCCTTTGTCATCACTCTCGTTTGTCTTAGTGGCACATATCTTAAGCAGGATGTGGATGTAGGCTGAAACGGTAGGCATTGTTAGAGGCTTCCAGACTGGGCATCACAACATCAGCATCACCCATTTGTAGTATGCGGATGACCATTGTTTTCAAGGTGTCGCCTAGGCGAGAAGGCGCTCCAAGGCGACCAGGCGCCTAGGCGAGCATCTCTTTAAGGCACTCATTTGGCTACCTTGGTGCACATAGGCCACCTTGGGCCTGCCTAGCCTACCTTGGCAGGACATCCACTCCTTGATTTGAGGTTTGTTTTAGTATTTAGGCGAAAGTTCAGGGGTAACTTTGAAAATTTGACAAATGATATGTCAAGATTGGAAATAGAAGATAAGACTTCCCTTTCCCTTTCCCTTTTCTTTCGGATTCTTCTCCCTGTCGGTTCATCTTCCCTCCTCTTAAGGACATTGATTCATATTTATATGGTGCACTTTTTGAAGCTCGTATCATGTTTGTGTCTCTTTTTGATAATTCACAAGTGAAAAATTATGAAATTATTGTGTTGATGTGCTTATAAATTATCCAAAAATGGGTCATATTTATGCTTCCTTTTAACATAGAGAATAACTATTTGGATACCAAATTTTAGATTAAAATTTTTATATCGATTGACAGGTATTCAAAAATTCTTATTAGTTTTCTCCTTATTAATTTGTTATTGTTAGCCATTTATTTTCTTTTTGCTTTTTAAAATATAGATATATGTTGAAGATTTGTGGATATCAAATTTCTACTAACTAAAGATAGAACTTATATGTAGGAAATCTATAGTAGTAGTTCTCTTGTAATGTGCTTAGTTATATAAACTAGGCTTCGCCTAGGCACCTTGCCTTGTCGCGTAAGTAGTAAGGCGGTGGGCCACCATCTTGGTCGCCTTGGATGCCTTGACAACCATGCAGATGACACATTCTACTTCTAGCAGATGAGGAGAACTAGTTGTATAATGTCAGATTGATTTTAGAGTTATTACAAGGGATTAGTGGGCTGAAGGTGAGCTGCAACAAAAGCCGTATAGCAGGGGTCAGCATAGGGGAGAGGCCACTCAGGAGAGTAACATTTATATTGGACTGTCAGATAGGAGTCTTTCCTTTCTCATATCTGGGTCTACCTCTGTCCCCATGGGCTCTTCATTATAGAGATTGGCAGGTGGTGGTGTAGAGGTATGAGTTTAGGCTTGCATGTTGGAAGATGAGACTCCTCTCTTATGGGAGGAGAATGGTGCCATGCAAATCAGTACTTGACAATCTGCCTATTTATTACTTTTCCATTTTTAGGATCCCCAAAACCGTGGCCAAGAAGCTGGAGTCCATTCAAGATAGATTATTCTGGCATGGCAGTGGGGACAGAGGCAGGGGTTGGCATGACATCTCTTGGGACAGAGTTTGCAAGAGCAAAAAAGCAAGAGGGTTGAGGATCAAGAGCATCAGATATTTCAACCTGGCTTTACTATGTAAATGGCTATGGAGGCTCGGGGCAGAAGACAGTGGTATGTGATTACATCTTGTCAGGAAGAGATACCGTAGTAGGACCAAAAAGTGGGATTTGTCACCGGCGTACAAGTATAATATTTCACCGATTTGGAGAGGTATCCTTCAGTGTGGCGACATCATCAAAGCCAATGTTTGGGCCAACTTGGGTAATGGACATAGGTGTTTGTTTTGGAAGGACAGGTGGTGCGGAGATTTCACATTAGAAGAGTCTTTTCCGAAGCTCTTTGCTATTTCGGTTGCACCTGGGACATCTGTGGCACATTCCTTTGACACAGTTATCTGGGGGCACTTGGTCGCCTACCTTCAGGAGGAATCTTACACCGAGGAGATCGACTAGCTGAAAAATCCCCTGCTATTCCTCTTTAGATTATAGACCGGTGGACCGCAGGGCCGATAGGTGGGTGTGGAGATGGGAGGAGGGAGGTTTCTCAGTCAGGTCTGTCTACACACTCATTTTAGATGGGAGAGTTTGCGATTGTCTAGCTCCGCAGATTTGGGTTCCAAAGAGCCCATTCAAAGTGAAGCTATTGATATGGCGGATCTCCCATGGCCGGTTACCCACATGTTACAGGATTGCACCCTTCCTTTAGGATATACCTACCTTGTGCTGCTTATGTGGGGAAGAGGAGGAAGATCTAAACCACCTTTTCACTAGATGCCCCTTTTCTCAGGAGGTATGGAGTAGGATTGGGGTTAGAATCCACCACTCCTTGAGCTATTTTGAGAGTGTGAACCATCTCCTTCTCAAATGGCACGAGAGGTGGGACCTAAAGGGAGAGTCATCTGGTGGCTCATCCTTCATGCTACTTTATGGGCCTTGTAGAGTTCAAGAAACAGTAGAATCTTCAAACGGGAAGCTAGAGTGGAGGATAGGATTGTTTCCTTTGTTTGTGAGAGTGTGTGTGATTAGGCTACACCTATGTAAAGTGGAGTCCCATAACTCCTCACTTTTCCTTTTGTTGGGAGGATAACTAGGGGTGCACCAGCTTGGTGTGGAGGTATTTGTATAGGGTTTTTTTGAGAGATGAATGATATATACTTGTACATCCCTTTTCTTTTACGATTAATACATTTTGTGGTACTATCCACTTTTTAAAACAAAAGTTGCTTAGAGGCCTGCTTTGAACTAAAGATAAATTTTGATAGAAGTGTGTTAATAGGCATTAACATGGAAGCTTTAGTGGTGAAACAGTGTGCTGATATCATGGGCTGCAAAATAGGTTGACTTCCAGTTCTCTACCTGGGCCTGCCTTTCTAGAGAAAGTTGACATGCAAGGAATAGGATCCTCTGATTTTGAGGTTGCAAAAGAGATTAGCAAGTTGGAAAACCAAGACTTTCACTTGGAGGACGAATGGCTCTTCTTGTACTTGATTCTGTTCTTTCTGCCATTCCACATCATTATTTATCTTTTTTCTCTTATCTAATGCTGCGAGGGATAAAATAGATGGTATCCGAAGGAAGTTCTTATGTATAATGGAGTTCTGTTTGTAGATCTAAGAAGTTTGGTGATCAAGGGGTTAAAAACTTAAGGCAGATGAATTTGGCCTCGTTGGGTAATTGGTTGTGGGAGGTCTTTGATCCAAGAGCACATCCTTGAGAGATCTATAATCAAACACGAACATTATAAGCTGCATGGCAGATTTTATTTGAACTCTTTAACTATTCATACATTTCACCTCTTTGGAAAGCGGTCCCTTAAAGCTGGATTTTTTATTGAAAAGGAGGTCAGATAGAAAATCGGTAATGGCAGACATATTTTATTTTGGAGATATATGGTGACTCATACTTGAAGCACATGTTTCAAAACATATTCTCACATGTGTGTAACAAGTGGATCAAGGTCAGCCAATTTTTTCAATTTGAAAATGGTATTCTCAATTGGCAGGTGGAACTCGGAAGGGGACTTAAGGACAGGAAGAGGATTATCTTTCTTTAATGCAGTTACTCAGCACTATGCAAATCGAGCCATCCCAGGATGATACTGTGTTGGTGGTCTGATGAGCATTACGCCGTCAGATCCTTATATTCTTTTCTGGAAGATAGACACACTGCAGTTTTGAAGGTCAGACAAGTCTCCTCTTAAGTTCAGGCTTTCATGCGGCTAGTGCTTCAAAGGAGAATAGTCACTAGTGTATAGAAGGAAATAAGAACCAGATTTGGACAATATCTGCTCTCTGTGGTTTAGAAACTGAAGATGTTGATCATCTATTGCAACTGTTTGGAGGAGCATTGGCAGTTAATACCTATCCAACCTCATTTCAGTACAGTCCATGAGATGTGGGATTTCTTCAAAAAACTTGAATTCACTCAAGGAAAGACTAATGGATGCTAGGCTACTTGCTAACGTCCCACATGTGGTCTGTTGGAGCCTTTGGAGGGAGCATAATAACAGCATATTTCGGGGAAGTACAGTTTATGCTGAGAATATTTGTTTGCAAGACATTTATTTTTTATACAACTGGGTAGATTTATTCTCGGGGTTTCTTTGCTTACCTGGAATAAAGAGTTGAGTGCTCACAATCTGGTGTAGTTTTGTGTGTGAGGGTGAGGAACCTCTCTTCTCCTAGGATTGTATTATCCCTGGGTGGTTTAAAAAAATTGTTGTATAATCCACTGCCCTTCTTTTTGGGGGTGGGTGGGTGGGAAGAATTTTGCCTTGTCTCCTCCAAAATGTAACAACTTATGGATGAAAATTCCACATTCAATCCAGACAACATTGAAACCATTTCAATAGTCAACTAAACTATCTGAGAACTTGACACACACAATTAGACATATCCAGAAGAGGACCCAAAGATTCATGTCTCAACATAACTTCACTATCTTTCAGTGTGCCTGTCTGGATCTCCTTCTTTGGGGCTCTAAATCCTTTGTTTGCTGGTTGGCAATGGCACAGGTTTCTATAGGAATCCTGCTGGTAGTCACCCCCTCAATTTCACTGGGCTATCAATTCCTCAGTCTTTATGCTTGGAAACAAAAGAAGTCTTCATTATGATTGGTATTTACTGCATTTGCGTGAGATGTGTCTGAGGATTTGACGTAGTTTTGTTGTTTCCATTTGGCGATCTTTTCCAACTGATTTACTTTTGGATGACCATGTCAAAGAAACTGCAGTAATTGTAAAATATTGTATTGTATCCACTCACATTATGTAGATTTCTGATAACTTGAAGAAAGTTTTGCTTTGTTGCTGTTTATGTGTATAACCTTGATACCAGGGAATGGTGTTTGATCTTGAGAAAGAATCAACCTTGTTTATAGATCTCGCAAAGTCCAATTCAAGGTCCAAGCGATCAAGGGCAGGTCTGCTGTGAAACATTGAAGAAAATTTATTAAAGCCATCCTTACCTTTCTAGACTTTTATGCTATAGAAGCAAGCTTTGACTATTTCATTGGTGGTGACATGAAATTAGATGAGGGAATGCTGTATGCTTCTGACAAGAAAATTAGAGGAGCTGGTGGATATTCTAGAGGCTTTCCAGAATCTGGTAATATAACTTGTTTCTCTTGTGAGGCGGTTCCATTGTTTTTAATTTGCATGCTTTGATTTCTCTATGGTTATACTTGATAAGGATCGCTATTAATTTGTATTTGGTGTTGTATGCTAGTTGTTTCAGCCATATGGAACCCTTCATATTGGTTATCAACCATGGTGAAATATATCATTTTCTTTCACTGCTTAGCAGCTAGTTAATTTTGCCTGCTTATGTTTACATCTAATGGTGTTATGCAAGGTTACTCACATGAGGGGTGCCATCTACTAAATGTTTATGTTGCACATGTTTGTCACACTTTTGCGCACTAACAGGTGTTGGAAGCAATATTCACATGCCTGGAATGGGCAATTCTGCTTACAATGGTTATCCTTCAACACAAAGGTCAACACACACTACTTGAGCACAGATTTCTAAGTTTTATTAGTTTCCACTGAATATTATCATTCTATACTTGTTCTTTTGGTTTCAAAAAGATTTGAAGCACTATTAATCTATAATACTTGCCATTCTTGAAGTTGATTATGTTATTAGTGGGTCCACATATTAACAGATTGTCTAATACCGTGTTTCATAATTACAGCCATACAAACTTTGACTTTGAAGCTAAGGGTGCAGATCCTAATAAATCACAGGTGGAGTTTACCTTGCTTACATCCTAATTCTCATCTTCACAATTATTTTAAGAATGTGATGTTCTGTTGATCATGCTATCTATTTCCATGTTTTGTTTTTTGGAATGTGGGTAGTACCACTGATTATAATAAAATAAAAGGTATACATGTAAGGTGGGAGTACTCCCGCACAACTCCCAAATACAAAAGGCAGCGGCATCTCTCTGCTTGGGGAGCAAAGAAAAGAAACAAACAACCACCTGCCCACTGAGCAACAAGCCCACTCAAACACCTGCCGACAAGAGGGCACAAAAATCCCAGCACGGATCAGCGCCTACCACCCAACCATATAACTCCCAATCAACTAAGTGATGGACATGAAAGTGTCCCCACAAAAATAAAGCTACCCTCATCGGCGTAGGCAACTGATCAAAGCCCTCGTCCTCCTACTCCTCAGCCTCCTCTGCCTCTCCTTTCTTCTTTGTTGCTTCATCCTTCACCTTCCTAGCTATGTCTGCCAGCCATCGACACTTGATCAAGCATAGAGAAGACATCAAGCCTTTATCCACGCCCACATCTGATACACCAATCAACCGAGCAGTCTCGCTGATGACTATGTATGTTCTGGGCATTCTTACTTTTATCCAGTTTCACTTCTTATTGTTGGAAATAATCAACCTTTAAAAAATGCATGGTATCTTGTTTGAAGTGGTTGCATACTGACATATTTCACTAGAGCATTATAATCAATTTGAAATTGCAGAGCTTCTTCCTCTATGCATCAATATGATGACAAATAGCTGCATGAATTAAGATATGGGTGCATGCATGAAGTCTCATAATCATTTGAAATTGCTGGCAATCATATTTATTATATTTTTTTGATGCATAGCTGAATGGTGAAGGATGTGACTGCATAGCTGCTACATATAATTAATGGTTAATGTTTTGAAAACTGAAAAAAAAAAACTGGAGCCAATGACCTTTCCAGTCTAAGTGGTGCATGAACCATGCGATTTATAAGAACTGGCCTGACCATCCATCAAGTGAATGGTTTTGGTAATCCATGACCTGTTGTCCATTTCAAGACAGCCAGTTGTGACACTTTTCCAATGATCCAAAATAATTTTGGGAAAATTTAGCATAGAGAGGTGAGAATTCCAAAATCTACTTTGAGTGTAAAGCTCTCTTCTATTGTTCCAAGTTGACAAGATCTACATATATATAACATATCTTTATTCAACATTCTTTTGAGGATATTGTACTTTGAACAGGTTCAGTTGAGGAAGCTAGTCAGTTCTAGATCAAGTTCAACCCTTGCACGTTTGGCCAGTCCAGTTCTGAATGATACAACCCCCCCCCCCCCCCCAAATTTCATGCTTATCATTACTTGGGTTGTGATTGTATGAGTAAAGAATTAATGCAACAGACTTATAGTTTACCTCTATATTTGAATTTTGATTCATATGTTGTGGACAGATGTTATATCAGCTGGCTTGCCAAGATACTGGCACGAGAGGTCCACTGTTCACGGGCAATATGAGTTTTCTTTTCTGAGACTTTATGCCATGGCCTAATTATTAAAGGATTCAAAAAAGAGAGCTAATATCTTTACCAGGATAAGGGGGGATCTAATATACTAGGGATGAACATTAGTGTGAGATTTTGTTCAACCTCTTTATAATGTCTTACTGTTTATCTTTTTGATATAAATCAGGTCATTCGATTTTTGATATAAATCAGATCATTCAACTTTTTATGCCATCAGCATCATGCCAATCAATGGGCAGTGACAAACTTTATTGGATCCCTACACGTGAGCACTTCTATGCACCGAGGCCAGCAGAGTTGGGCATGGTAATGGCAACAACATTACTCTGCCAAGCCCAGTCCTGTGGTGAGAGCGAGGTATCAACGGTATGAGGTGGTTGGTTTGAGAGAGAGGAAGAGTTTGGGGAAGAGTTTTAGCGGACATGTTGATGTAAGTTCCAGCCTGAGGGGTGTCAGAAATTCCCAAAAAAATGTCTCCAAGAATCAATTTGGGAAATGCTTCCAGAAGGGGCATTACGCTGGTAGTTGTGGAAATCCCATTAAGGGCATCCTTTGCTAAGGTTTAGGCATAAGAAAGGCTCATGTCCACAAGAGATGAATGAGAAACTTATTAAGACCCTTGATAGTAGGAAGGAGAATGGCAAGCTGAAAGAGCTGGTGGGTGGTGGCACTGTGGGGTGTGAGCTTCAGGATGTTGTAGATATTCCAAAGTTGGTCATTGTTAAGCATGCCAGGGATATGCTGGAGGCCTGTGCAGTGGCTGTAAATTAGAGTTAGAATGTTTTGCTGGAGTTCTTAAAAGGCAGAAAGCCTGAAGAAGGGATTTTGTGGATCAGAAATACATGGATTAACTCTTACCTTACTGGGCTGCTTAGTTTGATTGGAATCTGGAAAATTTCAAGAAGCCAGAAGTGAAGTTGGGTTCTCTCCAGATGGCTCTGGAGTTCGACATGCCAGAAAAGGGCATTGCATGCTGGATAAGGAACCCTCCCCTGGTGAAAACTTCAGGGGATTCCTTTGCATCTGTGAAATCTGGAGCCTATCCCTAGGTTGGGGGCAGAGTTGGATTCCGTGAAAGAGTCCACAGAAAGACATTGGACAGGGTATCCTAGGAGTTCGCTCAAGTAGGTTTGGTGGAGGTGGAGGATGTATCTTTGGGGCAAGAAAATATCAGAAATAGAGTAGTGAAAAATGGTTCTGGGTCTATTGGAGGCGATACTGGAGGTTGGAGATGCTGAAATGTCCTCTTCCAGCCTGGATTGGACTTGGCAGATATAGTAGCTTGCTGCTGGAGGTATAAGAAAGCAAGAATGGTAGGGGGGCTCAACCTTGGAAAACTGGGCTGATGTAGATATAGTAGCTTGCTGCTGGAGGTTAAGAAAGTACTGTAGGGGGTTCATCCTTGGAAGATTGGGCTGGTGTCTATGTAGTCTGAGGCGTGAAGCGAGCGAGGCGACCAGGGGGTCGCCTCACGCCTCAAAGGCCTAGGCGATGGCCGATGCGTTTGAGACGAGATATTATTAAAAAATTAAAATTAAAATTATATGTCAAAATATCATAAAAATATATTTTTTTGAACAGTAAATATCATAAAACTGCATATACACTAAACAAGAAAAATAACTAACAAGTGCAATATTATAACAAAACAAAAATAGTTAAACAACCAAACAAGTTAATTACATAATCCCATAACACAAAGTGTTTCAAATCTCTCTCAACTCTCAAGCCTCCTCATCACTTATAAAAGAGGAGTCCCTATCACTTGGAAGCTCATTCTCATTCTCTGATTGTGTCCCCTCGGAGTCAACATCTCTCACATTTATGGAGTGAGATGTGGCAATGCTTTTTCCCTTTCCTAGGTGATGCTTTTTGGTTCCCGCCCTTATGCTTGGCCCTTCCTCTTCATTAACACCGGCAGCGATCTCAATATCTAGCCATGTGAGGTCCTCCCCTTCATCCACAAAATCTTCATTTTCTGGAGGATTAGTTATCCACTCATTGCAATCATCAATGTCATCCAAAGAAATAGGATCATAGTCACTTTGCTGAACATGCAAATGACGAGCATGGAGACGTTGATTATATTGCACAAAAACGAGATCGTTCAGCTTCTTTTGCTCCAACTTATTCCTTTTCTTTGTGTGCACCTACAAGTATATTAGTTGCAATCAATTAAACAAAAAAATATTAATCTTTTATGTACTCGAATATGGACTTATTCAACTAACCTGCTCAAATGTACTCCAATTGCGCTCACAACTAGATGCACTACATGTCAAACTTAAGATCTGAATAGCTATCTTTTGAAGGTTTGGTGTGGCGGTACCAAAGTTCAACCACCAAGTAGCTACATCACAAAGAAATTGTAATTCACATTTTACAATAATTCTTACTCCACGATTGCAATGAAAATTAGACAAGAAATTGAGAAAAGCATCCATACCCGGAACCATAGAAGTGCGTTGCCTAATGGTCATTTCTCTCCGAAATAGCCCTTGGGCATACTGATAAACTGCAAGCTCCTTGAAAATTGCATCTTGGACCGAGGCTTTTGGAGCTAGCTTTTCAATGCAATCATATAGCCCTTGCTTAACTTCTTGATCATACTCAATTTGGGAATTAGAGAAATAAAGAGCTAGATTAAGATAAAGGCCAGCTGCATGTAAAGGACGGTGCATTTGAAAGTCCCACCGTCTATCAATGATTTCCCAAATTGGACCATATTTGTCAAGCTTGTCATTTAATGCACTCTTAATAGTCTCCTTTGCACGATCCATAGCCTCATAAATGTAGCCCATCGCTGACTTTTCTCCATCAACCAACCGTAAAACCATAACAAGGGGCTTGTATATTTGCAATGAATATGCCACACCATTCCAAAAAGAAGTCTTTAAGATTATGCCCTCTACCTTCTTCCCTTCATTTTTTTTGTCCCATCGATTATTACTAGCAAGCCAATCAGCAGATGTAAACATCATTCTCAAGCCATCTTTGCAATCAAGCAGACTCTGTAAATTTAAGTAGTTGGTGGCAAAGCGAGTGACAGCTGCACGTGTAAGATTCTTGTCATTTCTATACTTTCTCATCATAGCAAGACTCCTTGTGTGCCCATAAATAAATGTAGTTACCAATTTGGCTCTACGAATGGTTTCTTTCATTGGAGACAATTTGGAAATGCCCTCCAACATCAAGTCTAAACAATGGACAACACATGGTGTCTAGAATAAATGAGGATGGGCTGCCATCAACATTTTCCCGGCTGCCACATAACTAGACTCATTGTCTGTCACAATTTGGATGACATACTGAACACCAACTTCGTTAATAACCTTGTCCAATAAATCTACCAACAATTTGGCATCTTTCACATGTGCAGAGGCATCAATTGATTTCAAGAAAACAGTCCCACCTAGAGAAAGATAGTAAGACATAATGACAGTGAGAGACATAGAAAGAAAAATAGAAAATATATTGAAAGTTGATAGTGAGAGACATAGAAAGAAAAATCCCACTTGGAGAGTTCACAAGAAAATTGATCAGTGTTCGTCCCTTCACATCTGTCCATGCATCGGACATGATGCTACAACTATATCTCACCCAATTTTCTTTTTGGGCATCCACCAACTCTGAGTTGTTTTTATCTCCGTATGTAAAAGAATATCAAGAATCTCATGATAGCTAGGCCCTTAAATCTCGAATCGTATTGTCCTACAACTTCCAACATTATTTGAAAGCTAGGTAGACGCACAATATTGAATGGGATGCCAGCTTGATAAATCCATTTACCTACATATTGGCAAACCCTATCACGATGTTCCTTTTCCCATTTTTTATCTCTTACTGTCGTAATTTGTTCCGGATCAGAAGTGCAGAACTCCATAGGACCCTTCATCCGTGGTGGCTTTGAAATAATGTCATCAAGTATATTAACTTGATAGACATCCAGAGATTGAGATTGACATGAATCCTTCAACAAATTATCTCTACCTTCTGTCTCCCTCACCATTTGTAGCTTCTCAGTTCTAGCTTTCTTGACATTTTGCATATATTCTCGGATTTCTAACTTCACATCCCCGGGAACCTTCTAGCAAGCTGTCACATTTGTACCTAGGCCGGCTAAATGTTGTTTCAGTCGGTAAATCCCTCCTTTACTCACATTTTTACAAAAATTACATGTTATCTCATCTCTATTTTGTGGATTGGCAGAGATTCCATATTTCCATCCAATATCTTTTGGTCTGCCCTTTTCTACATTGGGCCCTTGAGTGCTTGCATTTGACGATGCACCACCAGAAACAGACACAGAAGTAGGTGGTGTAGGCGTAGACATCTTAAAACAAAATCAAACAACAAATTTAAATCATATTACAAAAATAAATCAAACAACAAACTTAAACCATATTACAAAAATAAACCAAACAACAAAAATAAATCAAACAACAAATGTAAAACAATATTTTTACTGACTACTTATTGCCGACGTCAATTGCCGGCCCTGCACGAATCACGATTGATCGTCACTGTGGTCTGTGAGAGACAGAGAGAGGGTGAGATAGAGTGACTAGTGAGAGGATAAGCCCCTCTACCTGTGCATGCGTGTGTGTCTGTGTGGGAGAGAGAGTGACAAAGTGGGAGAGAACAGAGAGTGGGCGGGAGACAGAGTTGAGAGAGAGAACAGAGAGAGTGGGCGGGAGACAGAGTTGAGAGAGAGAACAGAGAGAGTGGGCTAATCCCTCTCTGCGTGTGCTTGTGTGAGAGGAAGACAGAGTGAGAAAGAGAGAGAGAGGAAGAAAGAGAGGAGACGGAGAGAATGTGAGAGGGAGATGGAGAGAGAGAGAGACAGAGTGAGGGAGACGGAGAGAGAGGGTGACAGAGAGAGAGGAAGAAGGAGATGATGACGTCGATGAGAGAGGGAGACAGTGAGAGGGAGATACAGATGGAGAGAGAGGGATAGGGAGAGTATGAGAGGGAGACAGAGTGAGGGAGACGGAGAGAGAGGGAGATGAAGAGAGAGGGAGATGGAGACAGTGAAAGGGTGTGTGTGTGTGCCACTGTGTGAGAAAGATAGAGAGAGGGAGATGTGTACCGGACGCCGCTGTCGCTGGACTCCCGCCAGACGCCGCTGTAACCGCTCGCTGGACACCGCGGTCGTCGTTCACTTGCCGGAAGCCGCTGTCACCGTTGGGGATTAGGGTTGTCAATTGGGGAGCGACGGAGAAGCGGCTGTGGGGTGGGACGGCAACGAAAAACCATCACACGGGTTCAAACGTGGATCCGCGCGAGGCTTAAGCTTAACGGGTATTCTAACCCGATACGCGGCTCCGCTGCGGGTGACTTGGCGGGAACGGCGGGCGAGGCGGGCGATGCGCCGCGGTGGGGGAGGCGGGAGAGGCGACGTGAGGCAACGGCGAGGCATTCGCCTCGGCGAGCCACGACGGGGCGAGGCGAGTTGGCGTCGCCTCGCCTGGCCTCAGCGCCTAGGCACGATTTCGACTACACAGGCTGGTGTTGGAGGTGACTCTAGAGGCTGTTGCCTTAACTGAGTTCAGTGGTTACTCATTTCTGAGTGTCTCTGGGTGGTCTAGCTAATGGTCTGGGACTTCCCGGGGATGCATATTTTATGGAATTGGTCAGAATTTCAGATCAGATCAGCCAATACCAGTCGAATTTCATGGATGGACGATGGAGAAAGGAAAAAAATGCTGATTGCCTCGAATATGCTGGAATTGGTTGATCATGTACTGATTCTGTGCCATTCTGGTTCTAATCTGAGTCAGTTCTAGCTCAGCCAATCCTAGGACCCAATCCAATCCTTCAATCCTTGTAAGAACATTGCAGTGTTTCTGCAGAGGTACTACAAGAAAGGGTGGAGTGTGAAAGAGTGAAGAGGAGGTAATCAAGGGCAGGGCAATTGGGTGTGTGAGGAGTGGGGACAAGTGGAATGGTTGTCTTTGTGCCAGTCTACCACGGTTTCAAAGGATCCGAAGGCATCATCTTAAATCCTATGAAGCATGTTACTGTTCAAGGCTCATCAAGGAGGGTTGGTTGAGGAAGGCAGTGGGAAGTCTTTAGCAGTTCTGGAGGATCCAAATAATAACCAAGCAGATTGGATTGGCATTGGGTAAGTTAATTATTGGTGTGATGTTGGATGTTGATTGTGAGTGTGCTCAACTTAATCCTGTTGAACTGGTTGCCAAAAGCCCCCCTTTCATTGTGATGTCGGGCCAGAAATGGATAAGGAGCAGAGTGGAGCCTCGAATGCTGTGAGCGATAGGAGCAAGGTGGATGACTGTGAGACAGATGAAATGATAGAGACCCTTCACCATGGCAGCGGTGGCCTCTCTCCTCAGCAAAAGCAATGGATTCTCTGACCAGCTGGGTTCAGCAGGGCTGTTCTGGAGGAGTTGATGGAAGGAAGAAAAGAAAGTGTGCTATGTGGAGGAGAAATTGGTGAAGCTACAAGCAATCATGGCTATGGTTGGTCTTGATCAAGGCAGAATGAAGAAGCCTGCAGGATCCTCCTCCCTCTAAGATATATTCCAGTTTCTGGGGAAGCAGATTTGGTGTGACATAGAGGCAGGGACAAGGTTGCCATGGTGGATGCAACTCCTTGGCAGATGATATAATCTCAGTTGGTCTAGTATAGCAGAGAATGATGAGGAATAGGGCTCTGTTCCATTGTCTTGTCATGAAGACCCACAGGCAGATGACTTTTCCGTAAATAGGCTCATTTGCCCAACGTGACTGCATACTCCTAGACAACTCATCACAATCAATACCACCCTCCTGGACGGTGCGAACCAGACGGCAAGTCACAACACTGCAAAGCTTTCATATTGGGATCATACGTGGGAGGCCATGGTGTCTCACTGAAGTGAAGTTCAAATGTGCCACAGGGTGATTGTCTGATGCTGAAGGAACCTGGACCATTTGACAAGTGGGTTTGGTTCTCCAAGATTGTCACTGCCCAAGTTGTTTGATGTATATCTCCTCTGCTGAAAAACTTCTGTGGTCTCGACAATTAATGCTCCCAAATTTTGAATGTCTTATTTACTTTGCAGGCTGTTTCTTTCAGGGGAGCTGCAACATCCACTTGCACTGCCTTCACACACTATTTTTATGCTGGTATATCCATAGCATGGTGTGTCAACTCTTTCTAGCCTACATGATTTGCCATTTCTTTCTAAATCTCTGAGAACTCTCAAAAAACTCTGCCTCTCTAAGGGTCCCAAGATGAAATCTCTGTGGGGGGTGGGGGGGGGAGAGAGAGAGAGAGAGGAGTATGAGAAAGGAGGAGGAGGTGGAAGAGAATGCCAACAGAGGAGGGCATTAGGATGATGATAGAGGAGAAGCTTTCCGACATGCTAAGATGCCATTGAGATTCAAGAAAGTAACTCTTGTCTATGTTTAAATGCACTTTTGTGCTGTTCTTCTTATTTTATTAGTTTTATCATTTTGAACGGCTAAATGCATTATATTTAAAGCTTTTCTTCTAAAGTATAAGATTATCACCTCTGGCCATTATTCCTGATCTCTCTGAGGTTTATTCGAGATCTCTTTTCTTTGGCCTTCTGAGACGATGTCAAGTTCCAATTTGACATTACTTCCTGGCAAATTTCTCGCATGAACTATCCACAATTCAAGATACAAGGTGAGAAATGGCCTCTTCTAGGATACATTTGCAGAAACGGGTAAAATTGTCCCATGTCTTTTTGTTCACCTTAACCATGTAAGGATTTGTTGGGGTCATTATTGTCCTTTACTAGCATATTGGGGTTTAACTCATGCATCTCAAAATCATCAATGGGTGCACGTGCCCTAGCTTCGGGGGGCAAAACATGGTCTACTAGATCTCACCCATGACCCAGTGGATCTGTGTCTGGTGTATGGGTTGATTGAGTTAACTCGATCTTCTTTGACCTTCGACCAGACCCCTGATTCTGATGATTCTGTCTACATCGTAGGCCTATACTACCTCCTTGTATGTCCAATCCATGTTGTTCTCAGAGGGTGAGACTTCCCTATTAATATCGGTCGAGAATGTAGAAATACCCCGGCATAACTTCAGAACCTCTGGTATGTTCTCTTTTATTCAATCTTGACAAGCAATCAAGCATAAGCCAAATTGTTCCACTGGTTGGCATCTGTGTCAACCTCCTTTAAAATTCCCAATGGAGCCACAATGCTTTTGGAGAAGATTACACTCCAAAACTGAATTGGAATACCAATGAAATGACACCAAAAGGCAGGACCTTATCCAGCACTCCTCATTCCTATCCAACCAACCCACTTGGACCATCAAACAAGAGATCTACTGAATTTAAAAATTAGTTGTGGCTAATAGGGTGTTTGGTTGCTATTTTTTTTCCTCTTTTTTCTCTCAAATTTAAAAAAGAGAGTAGAGATTCTCTAACCCCGTTTGGTGTTCCTCTCCTAAATTTTAGGGAGAGAATCTTATCCCGTGTAAATCTTCCTAAAAAAGAGTCTAGACCAATTTTTTTTTTAAAACACCCACTTCGCGTCGGGACTTCCCCTCCCTCCCACTCGCGACCCCCCTCCCCTCCCACACGTCCCCCCTTCCCCGCGGCTCCCCCTCCCATCCGCCGCGGCCGGCGTCCCCTCCCCCGCTGCCGGGCCGAAGCCCCACGCTGTCGCCGTCGGGGGGGGGGGGGGGCAACCCCAGCAGAGGTGGAGCGACCTCAGGCCGCAAGACCTGTGCGTCCTCCGGCCAGACATGGCCCTCGCGGACGTCGATGGGTGCTCGGTGTGGCCCGGCCGTGCCTCCTCCTGCTCCTCCGTCAGCGCCTCCTTCCTCCTCCGGCGCCGACGATAGGAGTGCAGTGTTTGGTGGCGGAGTGGAGGGGCGGGGGTTGGCCCGGCGGTTGCTGGCCGCCGCGGCGAGGTGGTTGGGAAGGCCTCGATAAGCCTGTTAAAGGACGGCCCGGCCTCCCCCTGCTCCACCCGCCGGCCTCTCCCTCCCCGCAGCTCCGCCGGGTGGCCCGCCACCACCCCCTGGTCCCATGTTGTCTGCGGCGAGCCCGCGGCGGCCACCACGGCCCCTTCCTTCCCCTCCTCGACGGCGATCACGCCTCTGGAGCCCTCCGATCGCTCCTCCCTGGTTGCCGCCGCTGCAGACGACCAGGTGGCGGGGTCCCTACCGGATGCGGCCGGCGCCTTGTCTATGCGGGTTGGTGACGATGCCGAAGGCCCGATAGTTTCTGATCACGTTTTTTACTCCACCCCTCTCGGTTACTTTCTTGTCTTCCAAACATGTACATCTAAAATTAAAATTTTGTGTTATTTTTGCCAAACGGTTGGGACTTCTTTTTATCGAATTCAAAAGTTGTGTTAAAAATCAACGTAACATATTTTTTGGGGGAAGAAATAGTTTCTAAGAGAAAAATGCTCCCAAACAGCCTATAAGTGTTTGATACCTGATTTGTGCATTGGAAAAGGAAACGAGAGCACTTTGATCATCTACTGAACTAATTTTCCAATTTTGCTCGTTACACCAAGCTAACTTCAAGCGTTTAAGGAATCCCTCCCTGTCCAGAGAGCCACTCAGAACTGATCCGATAAGACAACTCCTCAAGCTCAAACTGAGGAGACCCAGGTGTTTCAACGAAAATCAACTCCCCTAGTCATATGCCTTCTCAAGGGCTACAAGCATCAAACTGATTGCAGACGTCGATGATCCTTTCCATTGCCTTTTAGAAACTGTTCCCTGTAAACTAAACTTCTGCGGCCCCCTGATTTGTACCTCCAGTACATCAAAACATTCTGTCATGTTGAAACACAATGCCCCTCACCCAAAGATTGAAAGCGAAGGTTGCTTCTGATGTTTGGCCTCCAAGCCTTCGAATACTCTGCACATGTGGTTTATTTATTATGATGTACTGTAATCCAACCTTTGTCAGAGGCTTATCCTTGTTATTGGGGAGAGGTTGATGCACATTTGAAGTTGCACCTTTGATTTTTGCTGAGAGATCTCCATTTTAATGCTTTGTGCTGCCTAGGAAAAGAACCTCGGCACCTTCGATCTCCCTTGTCTTTGGTCTCTCTATTGCTCATGTTGAAACACAATACTCCTACTTATCCAAAGTCAACATTTCTGACATAATACCAGTAGCAAGTTTGTTATGCCTATTACCCATTACTCTTACTTTTCGATGATCAACTTTTCTGCTTCATCTCTTTTTTTTGTCCAAGCATACGAGCATCTGGTTGAGAATCATTATGAAACAAGTATTACCATTATTGTCCTGTTCAAATTCTGAACCTGCGTTCTCTGCTGTGAATGGATAATCCAGTGACTCAGTTGGACACAGTAGAACTTCCATGTTTTGAGCATCATGTCTCATCTTCTTCTTCCCATTTCCTGGTAGTCTGGCACATTAAGCACTTCTGTCATCTTTTTGTGCCTTTTTAGTGCTCTTGATCCTCATTCAGCACTTGAGTACTGCCCGATCCTAAAAATTCTGGAGTGCTGCAATGAAAACCCTGGGCACTGGTCTCCAGTGGGAAATTAAAACTATAAAAGTCTACATCAGCTGACACTGGTCACCCTCCTGCTGTTTGTCTTCTGAACTGAGGTTCCAAACATTCTCTGTTCTTTTCCACAGGTTGCTTAGGAGCTGGGATTGAATGCACAGCATGATGGCCTCTCTGTGCTCATTTGTAATTTGCAACGTCATTAGATGTGGTCTTTGGAAACTGATCCCATGACATGTACTCTTTGGTTTCTTACAAAAGACCCAGGACTGCAAGCGGTAACCTAATTTATCTGCTTTTTAACCAATTTTTAACACTGCAATTGGATAAAGAAATTTATTTTGTTAGCAACAGCTAGTTCTTCCCGGAATCGTAGATTTCCAATTATATATCAGAAATGGATGCAAAAGATGTTTTTCCTGCATCTATTTTTGAGAATTTCCCAATGGCATGTAACATTTATATTTTATACTTTAGTTTCTGAAATGATTTTAATTTTCTAAACCTGCGCAATAGTGTCAGTAGCTGGGGCTCATGCAAAGACTATGCCTGCATTTAGTCCCATGGCTTGTGTGGCCAACCCCTAGAAAAGAGATAGATCTTCAAGCTGTTAGAGGTACTTGTGACTGCCTGTAATTCCTTGGTGACTGATGCTGGGGAATTTCATTCCCACTATATAGACACTATAAGGCAGAAAACCATTCTCTCAAGAATACTGCAGGATGACTGATCTTCATGGTGGTTCTCTATTCATTTTCTTTCATCTGATCACCGTATTGTCTTCCCTATTCTTCTATCAGACCATCTGAGATGCTGTTTATAGCCTGCATTCCCTGTCTATCCTAGGTGATCCATTGCCATGCTAAATGCCATCAGCTGCTATTCTATCTTCTGGTGCCAATTTCACCTTTTCTTTTTTTATACTTTGTAAAGTGATTCCAGCTGCAGCACCTCTAATCTCAAGATGGATGATGGCTTGATTCTTTCAGTGACCATGCAACTGAGTTTCTGGTTGAGAATTGTCTGCTTGATTTTATTTTTGCCCAAATGAGTTAGAAAAGCAAGCCTGATTATGCTATACTTATTTTAATTGCTATTGATGTTTTTCCCCTTGTAATATGCTGATTCTCCACGCTTTTAATTGTTAACAATTACTTCATGTATGGTATGATAATAAAACTATACGCGTTGTGAATTAATTTCTGTAAACATCTAACCTCTTTTCCTGCTTGGTGTCTCATATTTACAGACTATTTCTTCTACTGTCCCATGTCCAACACTTTTTGTGGCTAATCTGGGCCCAACTTGTTCTGAACCAGAGCTGACCCAAGTATTCTCCAGGTTTGTGAAAGTTAGTGGTATTGTTATGGCTGGTGGAAACCATAAGTTCCTTTCCAAATGAAGTGTCTTACCATCAAACTGATTTTTTATAGATGTCGTGGTTTTTTGAAGCTTAAGATGCAAAATAAAAATGGTGTTCCTGTCGCCTTTGTTGACTTTCAGGTATTCAACTTGTCTTAAGTATATGTGGAAATGTGTTTTAGTACCATGTGAATTTCACATTTTTTTGGTTATCTTTATTGCACATTCTTGTTATCTGAATATTCTGAAAATATAGGAACAATCCCATAGGCCATTTGTTTTGCAATTCCAAGGGAGTGGAGAGTTACTGCTATCTGCTTTTTCCAATTCTATCGTCAGGCTGGCTCTAAGCCCAAGGCAAGCCCTGATGTAGAGCCAAACATCCTATAACTTGAGCTCAATTGGACTATTCTAGGCTTGATGTTAGACCAACTACTATATCGCTCAAATATGGCTGAAGACTTATTTGTTTTGTTGATGGCTGGTACTACATTGTTGACAATTGATGGGCAAGGAAGGTTGGAATTTGGTACTGCCTTGCACACTAGTACACGGAGAAGAGGAAAGACATGAATTTTGCATGTACGAGTTTATGGTTGGATGCGGTGGACCAAGGTATGCAGAATCGGTCAGATTTTGTTCCATCCGATCCGATCAAGAAGAAGAAGAAGAAGAAGAAGAAGAAGAAGAAGAAGAAGAAGCAAAATACTGAAAAAAACAAAATCAAGAAGAAGAAGAAGAAGAAGAAGAAGAAGAAGCAAAATACTGAAAAAACAAAATACTTACCTGCGACGAGCTGCTGCTGTCGACCTCCGAAGAAGAAGAAGAAGAAGCAAAATACTGAAAAAACAAAATACTTATCTGCGACGGGCTGCTGCTGTCGACCTCCTCTTCTTCCTCCTCCTTGTCGTTGTCTACTTCGCCTACACGATACGAGGGTTGCGAGGGCTTACCGTTGCTGCTCCAGCTCCGTGAACAGACGCTGCCGCAGCACCGCGAACGGATGCCACCTGCCTTCTTTCATCTGCCTTCCTGGGATCCTGCGAGAGAGAGTAAAGAAATAGGGTTTCCATGAAAATTGCACAAAACTCCTTAAACTAATAAAACTTTAAAACTTAAACTATTAAATATATGAAATAATAGGCGATCCAAATTGCTTGCAGATTGGGCTCAGATCGGCCGACCCAGCCGATCCGGAAGGGGTTTTGGGCCCCCGATCCGAGCCCGATTCGCAATCCTGCCTGCCTTGTTGTGGACCACATGCTGCTTGCTTTTCAGATTTATGGAGATCAAATTAACAGTCTGTTGTGGAACATGGATGGTAGTTTCGGCCGAAACCAAATCGGTTTCGGACCGAAACGATTCGAAACATACCGGCCGAAATCGGACGAAACTGGACGCCCTACGGTCGACAAAAATAATATTTTATTCGGTTTCGGGTCGAAATCGAAACCGAAACGGTTTCGGTTTTGGACCCGGCTGAAACCGACACCGAATCAAAATTGCCTTCTTTGCTGTGGAAGTTGAAATGAGGATTATAAATTTTAGAAGCTGTGTCAGCTTCAGTTTTATGGGCATTACTGCTTTTATTTTTTAAACCTTTGTATTTTTAACTTATCATGTTAATCCAGGGAGTTGGTTTTTACACCTTACCATTTCATTTTTGATTGTGCTCCTAGTGATATATATTTTTTTTTTCTAAAAGTGGTTGGTACTTGGTATCACAAAATTGCATTAAAATAAAACGTGTGATGTACAAGTATAGTCAAGGACTTTCCGAAGGATATCTGTGCAAAAAATTGGACATCAAGTTGATGTGGCATCTACTAAACCCCAATAAGTCAAAAAGTGAAGAATTATGTGAGCCCACATTACATAAGACTGATGCTCACTCTCTTACTCTCCCCAAAATGAAAGAAGCAATCCCGTCAACACCTTAGCCTCCCTCTTGAAGATTCTACTATTCCTTTCTCTCCATAGAGCCCACAATGTCGCATGGAGAATGAGCCACCAGACAAGGATGACAGTATCGGTTTCGGTTGGGACTGATACGGTTTCAGTTTCGGCCGAAACCTGTTCAAAATATTCAAAAAAATTCAGAAAAATACAGAAAAAATAGAAAAAATAGAAAAATTATAAAAAATAGAATAAAATTGAAAAATTATTGGACATACATTTGAGTGTGAATAAATTGGATTAAGTGCTAGAAGTAGACATTGGACATGTTAAACTAATATTCTTGAGTACATATTAAGCTTAAAGTAGGTTTAAGCAGTACAATAAACATTATAAACGCAGAAAATGTTACAGAAATTAAATGATCTCTACCCAAATGATGATGTACTAATATGGATAATAGTTGGAAGAACCTTCTCCCTCATCGTCTGGCTTCTGCTGTTGATACCCATAAAAGGCTGCATATATTCGGTATATTCACTGTAACCAAACAATGATGCAGTCAAGTCGTGTATCCCTCTTTGGATCCCTTTTGGAGTATAAGGTTGTTGGCTTGATTGGAATTCAAAATCAGCATGAGAAGCAGAATCTTGAGGATTAGAAGAGAATGCTGACCCATAACTGTTGAAGGGGCGTGATCTCGCGCGGCTCCTGAGTGGGGTAGATGATCACCGAACAGTGAACTGTAGAGAAAGAGAAACGGATCAGGGGGCCCAGGGGAGGTTCCCTGGGGAAAACCCTCCGATGCTTAAGTCAGTAGAGCAATGGTGGAAGATAGGGAGGGAGGTAGAAAGAGGTGCACGAGATCCCCCTACACCAAGGTGGTGAAGTGGTTCCTGCTCAGGGGATTTTAGGCGTGTATTGCCCTTTCCTTTCACTGGAGGGAGTCCCAAGTTTATATAGTGTGCTCACCTCATGAGTCCCGTAAGCTGAGGAGTTTCAGGCGGGAGTTACGTCCTCATCATGGGGTCTTTACGTCCTCATCGTGGGATCTTTATAGCCTTGAGGGATCATGGGTCCCTTATCCTCATAAACTCCTGCTCATAAAGGGCTCTCAACGGTAGCGTGGATAAACAATCGTCGGTCGAGCCGAGCATAAAAGGTGCCAACCCTGTCCGGGCGATAGGCATAGCTTGGATGATGATAGGTCGGAGTGGGCGCTGAGCGCTTGCCTCTATCCCGATGAGGGGATAACTCGGGCATGGGTCTTCCTCCGTTCTGATTGACGCTCGGGCCTTCCGAGCCTAAGGGCCGCCGAGGAAGGATTAGATCCCGAGTAATCTTATTGGGCTTTTTAGCCTAAGTGGGTCCTGTGGGGCTGTCACTTGGATGAGCTGGGCCTCGTTTGGTCCTGATGGACCTAGTTTGGCTGCTCTTAGATGGGCTACAGAAATCCCCCTCTCCACTTGTCCCCCTCCTACTCCCGAGCTTTAGTAAGCTCGGAAGAGTAGCTGTTGGGGTTTTAGACCAGCGTGGCTCAGGTGGGTGGAGATCTGGCGGTGTTAGGAAGCCACGTGTCGTGGTCACCTGGGCCCGTAATAATGATGATCCTGACGGATTTGAACTGAAGGGGCCCCCTTTTCTCGGAGGTCGGAACGACGCGCCGCCTTCCGCGTGGGGATATAGGCGTTGGGCGCTTGTTGTCATTCCAGACTCCCTCCGTCTTTAGGGTTTTGGCTCTCCTCCGTTCTTGCTTTTGGGCTCTTCGATGCCTCGTGAGGACACGACGGAAGAGCAGAGGCTTGCAGCGGCGTTCGTGGAGTTGGCGAAGATAACCCCGGAGGCAGTCCGGCGGCTTCCTCTTCCCCCGGAATCTTCGGGGTCCCGAGATCGCCTTTCCTCAAACTCTTCTCCGGATTCCATGGCGGACCAGCGTTCGGATGCTGAGGAGTGGGAGGACGAGCCAGTGGTGAAGGCGCCGGTTCCAAACTGCAGTGAACTGGGGGAGGCGGATGTGAGAAGGCTGGATCACCAGTATCGCCTGCCCCACAAGTTCCGCTTTGTCGCGGCCTCTCCACACGAGACGAGCTTGGACTCTCGTACAGGCCATATCTGTACTTTCCTTCTGTCGTGGAAGGGTGGATTCCGCCTTCCCTTCGAACCTTTCGTTCTTCAACTTCTCAATTTTTTCTTGTTAGCGCCCATTCAGTTGGTAGCCAATTCTTATCTTCTTCTTTCCGCCTTCCGCATTCTCTGCCGCCAGTGTGGAGTTCCTCCTTCCTTGGACCCTCTTTCACTATTTCTTTGAGTTGAAAGCACATCCTTCGGCCGGGAAGGGTTTCTATTTCATCCAGGCGAGGCGGAATAGGAGCTGTATCTCCTTGGCTGCGAAGGATTCTTCGCATAAGGGGTGAAAAACTCAATTCTTCTGGGTGGGGATTTGTTCGGTGGAGGAAACCTGGAGGTGTCCAGTAATCCCCAATTTCCACCCGAATATCCCTCCCAGGCAGGATGAGTTCCCTCCACATGTGGAGAAATATGCGGCTATCTTGCTGAAGCACCGCCAATCCACAGAAGAGCTGGTTACTCCAGAGAATATCGAGCGGTGTCTTCTTACGCGGCTGCATCCGTCGGGTTCAGGTGCCACAAGCTAGGTTCTCCTTTTGATGTTGAGATCATTTTTCTTTTTCTGAATACGTCTTCCTTCTCGTGCAGACACCAGGCGGCAGGCTTTGGAGGAGGCCGCAGAGGTGATCGAGCTTGGCGATAACTCGGCTGCTGATGAATCGGCTACTCCTACGGGTCGCTCCCGAGCCAGAGATAAGGGCAAGGGGGCGGCCCAGGGCGAATCCTCCAGGCCGCGGGGGTCCAAGCGCAAGGATCCTGTAGAAGGCATGATCCGGGCTGCCGCGAAGGCCAGGAAGCGGGCCAAGAAGGTCGGGGTTGTACTCGTAGTCGAAGGTGACCTTGCCGCGGCTCGCCCCTCCGCCGAGCATGATGGGGCCGACCCTACCGGGCGAGCTCTCCCACCCGCCGAGCAAGAGGGGCCGAGGAGGTTGGGGCTGCTCCTGCGGTCGGCGACGATGCTGGCTCGGCTCCTCCTTCGGCCGGAGCCGAGGGGGCCGGGGCTGCTCCTGCGACTGGCAACGGTGCTGGCCCGGCTCTCCCCTCGGTAGGAGCCGAGGGGGCCGTAGACGAGGCGGGGGATGCTGGGGCCGCGGCCGAGGTTGGCGCTTCAGGTGGTGGTGCAGGTGCCGAGCCGGTCCAGGTTGGGGGGCCGCAAGAAAATCCGACCGAGGCACGAGAGGCGACCGAGGCCGGGGCTTGGTCCGAGCAACTCGGTGGGGCGCCGGGCGATGGGGGGTTCTCTATTCCGGCGGCCTTGGAGAGGCTTGGTATCCCGGGCCCACTGCACCAGGTATGCCGCGGTATAGCCGCGAAGGTGAGGGGGGGAGGTAGGCAGTACTCTCCGTCCGCGGCCCTCGTTATGGATGGCGGCCTGGTCCTGGCCCAGATGGGGGTCACTCTAGCAGAAGCGTACGCTCGGTCGGAGTCGGAGCGAGCGATCCTGGCCTGGACCCTTGGTGGGTCTGACAGGAGGTTGGCTCGGCTTGCCGAGGAGCGTGATGGGCTTCGGCGGGAGCTTTCCTCAATCAGGGAGCTGGTGCGGTCGAGCCAGGTGGAGACCCGGGCGCTAACCGAGCAGCTAGCTAAAGCTCGCGAATCGCTCGAGAGGAAGAATAGGCTTCTTGAAGAGGAGCGCCTTGCACGTGTTGAGCTAGATGGCCGGTGGGAGACCGAACGTGCAGAGCTGGTGGACCGAGCGGAGGAAGCCGAGCGCCTTCGGCGGGAGGCCGAGGCTGATCGGGCCGAGGCGGAGAAGTAGGCGGCGGAGGCCGAAAAGCGGACGTTAGCCGAGGCGGAGCGGGAGAAGGCCGAGCTCGCTGGTAGGGTGGGATCGGCCGGGGCGGAGGCTCTCGAGCAGTACAAAAGCTCAGAGGCCTACCGGGTCGACTTTAAGGAGGTTGCCCTTCCCTACTACGAGTCAGCACTTCGTCGGGGCATTCGCAAGGAGTTCAAGCAAGGCTACGACCGGGCCGTCTCTTATGCCGAGGAGCAGGCGTCTGGGGTAGTTGACTTCCCGTCCGGGCAATGCTATGACTCGGACTTGTCATCCTCTAGTTCCTCTGCTTCGGCGCCGGATGAAGAGGATCACGGGGGCTCTTCGTCCGAGGGGTCGCCAACTCCGGATGCCTCGGGAGGGCACGCAACCGAGGCAGTTCCCACGCCGGTGGGGTCAGTGCCAGGGTCGGCCGTCGCCGAGGGTGCCGGGGGCAGACCGTTTGAGCCCTCCACTTCCAAGCTTCAAGGTGGGCCGGAGGCCTGATGTATCTGCTTTGCTTCCTCTTTTTGTATGTATTTTTCCTTTTGAAGAAAAACTTTCTCCCTTGTGTAGAAAAATAGATAAGGCAATAGCATTGGGACGAAGACTTAACTGTTCCGTATCGCCATTGCCGTATTTTGTTCAGCGTATCTGCAGTGGTTGGAAAGAGCCGATACTTTTTGCGTGGATCTTGCCTGATGGTTGGGTGAGCGTCTGACATGGTGTCTTTTCGTTTTCTCATGCTTTGAATGCTTGGCCACATTTCGTGTCCCGCTGGAGGCGGAAATGAGAAGTTTGAGGTGACCGTTCGTAGGGAGAGATCCCTTTGGTGTGTTTTCGAGGAGAGAATCATTTAAGGCAAATAGCCTCTCTTCGCCTATAAAAGGTCTGAAGGGCGTCCCTTCCTCTCCACCGCTTAGGGTTTTCCCTGATAGTCTTTCCTCATTCTTTCTTCACGTAGCGTTGTGCCGTTATATTTGGAGCATGGAAGACGCCCCGGAAGATGAAGCTGCCGATGACGGAGGGCAGAGTCCTTGCTGCTTCGGGTTTGAAGGAGGTCCGACGGCCGGCGGACGGGTTTAAAGAAGGTCCGACGTGTGGAGGCATGTCGTCTTCTTTTTATCAGTTCCGGCGGCGCTTGCAGGGGGGCGAGATGGTGGACGGAGGGGGGCATTAGGCATCCCTACCGCCCGTCCCTTCCTGCTCGCTCCATGGAGGGGAGGAGGAAGCCAATTAAGCTCCCTCCTTCCCGGGCTTTCCCCTGCCTCCTCGTCCAGCTCTGCTGGTTTCTTTCCCCCCCCCCCCCCCCCCCCCCCCGCGCGCATCCTCTTTTTCCCTCTTCTGCTCTTCTCATCATTTCTTTCACTCTTCGGAGGGTGCATGCACTCTCTTTCTTCCAAAGAGTTGGCAGGTTGGCGGGGAGGATGCTTTCATTTGCGTTCCCTCGCCCATTTCTCTTCCAAGTTCAATTTGGAAGGTAGCCTTCTCCTTCCTAATCCCTCTGTCACCTTTGTCCCGAGCTGCCCGAGTCAACGGGGTCGACTACCCTTTATCCGAGCCAGTTTCTACACGAGGCAGAGTCAGTGGCTGGACGTAGGAAGGTCAACCGAGTCAGCCGAGCGATGGGCTCATACGGCGGCGCCAGATGGATTTTTTGCTTTTTTGACATGTATTTTCTTGTCTTCGGTCTTCCTGATGTACAAGCGAGTTATTTGAATAAAAGAAAGGAGCCTTTTGTGTAGTATTCAGAAGTAGAACTTGCGTAGTGTAGTCGCGTTCCAGGTCCGAGGGATGAGCTCTCCTTTCATCGTGGATAGACGGTATGCTCCTTTTCCGAGCGTCTCGACCACTCGGTAGGGGCCTTCCCAATTAGGGGATAACTTGCCCGCCGCCTCAGGTGGTCGAGAGGCTTCGGCTTTCCTGAGGACGAAGTCTCCCGGCTGAAAGTGTCTATCTCGGACTTTGGCGTTGTAGTATCGAGTGAGGCGGCGTTGGTATTCCGTTGCTCGGATGCTGGCAATCTCTTGGACTTCATCTGCTAGGTCGAGGTTTTCGAGTAGTTTCTGGTCGTTTGCCTCGGACGAGAAGCAGATGGCTCGGAGGGAGGGGTTGCCAATCTCCAACGGGATCACGGCCTCGGTACCGTATACCAGCTGAAAGGGGCTTTCACCGGTTGCCGTTCTGGGAGTCGTTATGTGTGACCAAAGTACATTTGGCAATTCCTCAAGCCAGCTGCCCTTGGCTTTGCCGAGCCTAGTCTTGATGCCTTTTAAGATAGTCTTATTGGCATTTTCGACCAGCCCGTTAGCCTGAGGGTGGGCGACCGAGGTGAAGTGATTGTGAATGCCCAGGTTGGCACATCTGTCTCGGAAATAACGAGAATCAAATTGCCGACCATTATCGCTTACTATCACCCGGGGGATGCCGTAACGACAGATGATCGACTTCCAGACGAAATTTCAGACGACTGTCTCGGTGATCCTTGCTGTGGCTTCGGCCTCGATCCACTTAGTGAAGTAATCGATGGCGACGATAATGAACTTCTGGGCCGTGGGGAATGGCCCGGGGATGTCGATTCTCCAGCGAGTGAAAGTATAAGGCTCGGCTAGGGTGATGAGCTCCTTTGCTGGCTGATGGACCAAGTGGTCAAATCGCTGGCACCGGTCATAGTGTTGTGTGTAGGTGGAGCAGTCGCGCTGCAGAGTGGGCCACCATTAACCTAGCTGTAGCAAGATCCTGGCGAGCGACCTACCTCCTAAATGCGCTCCGCACAGACCTTCGTGAACTTCTTCGATCGCTCGGTTGGCTTCGTCAGTGCTGAGGCACTTCAAGAGAGGACCGGAGAAGGATCTCCGGTAGAGAGCGCCATCCAGAGTGACGAATCGCCGAGCTTGGTACTTCAATCTTCGGGCTTCTCGAGGGTTGGGGGGCTCCTGAGAATCTTGGAGCCACGACAGGTACGGGGTACGCTAGTCGCTTGGGGAGGTCGAATCAACAGCTAGGAGCTCCGAATCGATGCTCGGCCGCTCTAGCTCTTCGAGAAGGACCGATCGAGTACCCTCGGGGTCAAGAGAGGAGGCCAGCTGAGAGAGGGCGTTCGCTCGTGAGTTTTCCTCTCGAGCTATTCGGACTACCTCAAAACTCTCGAACTGTTGTGCCACGGTCTTGACCAGCTGGAGGTATTTGATCATCGGTGCTTCTCGAGCTTCATAACCGCCGTTGACCTGGCTAGCGACCAGTTGGGAGTCAGTGTGAATCCTGACTCGCTCAGCCCCCAACTGCCGGGCCATGCGGGCTCCCGATATGAGGACCTCATACTCGGAAGCGTTGTTAGATGCTTGGATGTTGAACTTCAGGGCGTACTGTAGCTCTGCTCCTTCGGGGGACTTCATGAGGATCCCGGCGCTGCTCCCGGCTGAGTTGGAGGATCCGTCGACGAACAGTTCCCAGGTCGGCCCGGGCGCGGACGGAGATCTTTCTTCAGTCGGGATGGTGCTCTCGGCGATGAAGTCAGCGAGCGCCTGGTCTTTGATAGCCGAGCGAGGCCGATACGATATATCGTAGGCCCCGAGCATGATGGCCCACTTGACGAGGCGTCCCGAGGCTTCAGGGTGAGCGAGGATCCTCTTCAATGGTTCGCCGATCAGCACGGTGATGGAGTGCCCTTGGAAATAGGGTCGGAGGCGCTTGGCCGAGGTAACCAACGCTAGCACGAGTCTCTCGGTTGCGGGGTACCTTCTTTCAGCCTCATTGAGCACCTTGCTGGTGTAGTAGACCGGTCTCTCGACTCCCGAGTCATTTCTGACTAGGACCGAGCTAACTGTAGATGGAGTCGTCGAGAGATAGAGATGCAAGGTTTCACCTGGGACGGGCTTGGAAAGCACCGGGGGCGAAGCCAGGAACTCTTAAGCTCGGCGAACGCTTTTTGGCATTCCTCGTCCCACGCGAATGTAGCAGATGCCATTTTAGGCCCCCTCAACAGTTTGAAGAAGGGTAGGCATCGTTCAACCGCGCGGGACAGAAATCTGCTGAGCGCGGCAATGCGCCCGGTAAGGCGTTGAACATCTTTGATGCAGGTAGGTGGGTGCATGTCCAGGATGGCCTGGACCTTGTCGGGGTTGGCCTCGATCCCACGTTGGGTGACTAAGAAGCCCAAGAATTTCCCGGACCTTACTCCGAAGGCGCACTTGGCAGGGTTGAGCTTCATGTTGTACTTCAGGAGGGTGTCGAAGGTTTCAGCTAGGTCGGCGAAGTGGTCCTCAGCCTTGGGGGTCTTCACGAGCATGTCGTCAATATAGGCCTCGACGTTCCGACTGAGCTGTCTCTCGAACATATGATTGACTAGCCTCTGGTATGTGGCTCCAGCGTTCTTCAACCCGAAAGGCATCCGGGTGTAGCAGTATACGCCGAAGTCGGTGATAAAGGCGGTCTTCTCGATGTCTTCTAGATTCATTCTGATCTGATGGTAACCTGAATAGGCGTATAGGAAGCTGAGTATCTCGTTGCCCGAGGTTGAGTCAACCAGTTGATCGATGCTCGGTAACGGATAGCAGTCCTTTGGAGTAGCCTTGTTCAAGTCGGTGAAGTCCACGCACATTCGCCACTTTCCCGAAGCTTTTGGTATCCGGATGACGTTAGCCAGCCATGTCGGGTACATGACCGGTCTGAAAAGACCAGTCTTTTGCCCCTTGGTGACTTGCTCCTTGATGATCACCTGCTTCTCTGGCGCGTGCTTCCTTCTGCGTTGTTGTACGGCTTTGATGGTTGGATCGAGGTTGAGCTTATGCATCACCGTCTCCTCTGGTATCCTAGGGAGTTGATCATCAGACCATGCAAAGACTCGGACGTACGCGGAAAGAAACTCTTTGTATTGCTGTTGCGCTTCAGATGTTAGGTCGGTTCCAATCTTTACTCCCAGGGTCGGGTCGTCGTTTAGGAAAACTGCTAGCAATTCGCCTCCAGGCTCGGCGGTTGCGGATTTTTCCTCGACTTTCCGGGGGCCCCTGTTTTTCCCGTCTAGCCTTGTGGCTTCAACCGAGATATTGTAGCACCTTCTGGCCATGGTTTGGTTACCTCGGACCTCTCCCAACCCATTTTTGGTGGGGAACTTCATCTTTTGGTGATAGGTAGAAGGCACTGCTTTCGTTCGGCTGAGGATCCCTCGGCCGAAGATTGCATCGTATGCTATCATACCCTTGATCACTATGAAGTCCGCCATAACCGTAACGGTCTTGGGTGGGGTGCCAAGAGTAACCGACAGGCTGAGGGCTCCCTCGGGATAAGTGGCCTGGCCATTGAACCCGCACAGGGGGGTTCGGATCGGGCGGAGTTTAGACGGATCCTCCCCCATCTTAAGGAAACATTCATAGGATAATATATCGGGGGCACTTCCATTGTCAACTAGAATCCTGTCTACGTTACAATGGTTTATTGTGGCCGATATGACTAGGGCGTCGTCATGCGGGGTGGTCAGCCCTTTCATGTCTCGGTCGGAGAAGACTATGACCTGAGGCTCACTCGGCGGGGCCTTGGGAGGCTCGACGGCTCGGCTCGCCCGCTCAGCATGACGCTTCCTTCCTCGGCCACTGTCCCCTCCTGATGCAGCTCCTCCGACGATGACGTTGATATGGACCCCGCGAGGGGCGTTGTCGATTTCCTCTGGGGCGCCTCGGTCCTCCTTATGCCCGGCCACAAATCGGGATAGGTGTCCCTGGCGTAAGAGGCGCTCGATCTCATCCTGGAGCTGATGGCAATCGCCGGTGTGATGCCCGTGGTTACTGTGGAACATGCAATGTTTGCTGCGATTGCGACTTTTCGACCTCATTGGCTCGGGTTGGCGGAGGAGGCCCGAGCCTTTGATGTCTTCATATATTTCGTACACTGGAGCGGCTAGGGGAGTGTACCGTCCGTACTTCCTGGACGGTTCTTTGTGCTCCCCGTCTCGGTTCCGCCTTTTTCATTGGCCCGAGCTTGACTCGGGTGCTCACTTCTTGTCCCCCTCCTGACCCGAGCCGGTTGCACCTCGGCATGCGCTGAGAACTTCTTCGCACTCAGCATGGCGTAAGGCCAGAGTCACTAGCTCGGCGAGGTTCTCATCCCGAGTGCCTCCGGTCAGCGCGGTTATGGCCGAGGCTACATCCAGGCGGGGGATTCTCAGGGCTTTCGATTTGAATCGGTTGATGTAGGCTCGGAGTGTCTCCCCTTGCACCTATTTGAGAGCCAAAAGTCCCGCTACCGACCTCGGGGGGCCGCTGTCGGCGAAACTCTCCTTGAATACTCACCCAAACTGCTTGAAGTCTCGGATGGATCCGGGGGCGAGGGCCCGGAACCATGCTTGGGCGCTTTGGACCAAGGTGGTCGCAAAGGCCCGGCATTTGATGGCGTCGGACGCTCCATGAAGGGTCATCAGGGCGTCGAAGCTGTCGAAGTGGTCGGCCGGGTCGCCTTGGCCGTCGTAAGGCTTGAAGGTCGGGATGGAGGTTCTGAGAGATACCTCTGCCTTCAAGATATAGTCGGAGAACGGGGATCTCTCCTCGTCCTCTGGTGGAGAGGTCTTCTGCAAGGCTCGTAAGGCGCGCTCCTGTGCTGCGAAGCGCCTCTCGAACTCTCGTAGACGGAGGGACAACTCTGGTTGTTGTTGCGTCGTAGGGCTAAGGGGGCGTGATGGCAGGCTGTCCTGGCGCTCCCTGGGGACTTCGGTCTCCGGGAGTGGACGGCGTGCCCCATGTTTACCCCGTTTCGGTGTGGAGGAGGCCTCTTGCTCAGGAGGGGGGGCTTGTGAGGGTCTTCCTGCCTTGTTGCGAATAAGCTGCTGCTCTCGGAGGGTGAAGCGATCTCTGGCGGTGTGCTGGGACACGTTCTCGCAGGGGGGGGGGGCTCTCTGGAGGGGCGCGTGACCTTCCATCCCTGGCCGCCTGAGTCCTCATGAGTTCCACGAGGACGTCTAGTTTTGCGTTGAGGGCTTGGAAGGCGTCAGCGCCGCCGTTAAGTGGTACCCCTACAGCGGCGGCGGGAGGGGGCGGTCTGTCGGCGGGGGTGCTGGCATTGGAGGGGGGATTTTGTGAGGCTTGAGAAGGGCCTTCTCCCGCTGTCACCATGGTCTTTCCCCTGTCGCCGGCGGACCTCCTCCCTGAACTTCTTCGCACCATACTGGCTCTTCAGTCGTTTCCCACAGACGGCGCCAGATGAAGGGGCGTGATCTCGCGCGGCTCCTGAGCGGGGTAGATGATCACCGAACAGTAAACTGTAGAGAAAGAGAAACGGATCAGGGGGCCCAGGGGAGGTTCCCTGGGGAAAACCCTCCGATGCTTAAGTCAGTAGAGCAATGGTGGAAGATGGGGAGAGAGGTAGAAAGAGGTGTACGAGATCCCCCTACACCAAGGTGGTGAAGTGGTTCCTTCTCAGGGGATTTTAGGCGTGTATTGCCCTTTCCTTTCACTGGAGGGAGTCCCAGGTTTATATAGTGTGCTCGCCTCATGAGTCCCGTAAGCTGAGGAGTTTCAGGCGGGAGTTACGTCCTCATCGTGGGGTCTTTACGTCCTCATCGTGGGATCTTTATAGTCTTGAGGGATCATGGTGCTCATAAAGGACTATCAACGGCAGCGTGGATAAGCAATCGTCGGTCGAGCCGAGCATAAAAGGTGCCAACCCTGTCCGGGCGATAGGCATAGCTCGGATGAAGATAAGTCGGAGTGGGCGCTGAGCGCTTGTCTCTATCCCGATGAGGGGATAACTCGGGCATGGGTCTTCCTCCGTTCTGACCGACGCTCGGGCCTTCCGAGCCTAAGGGCCGCCGAGGAAGGATTAGATACCGAGTAATCTTATTGGGCTTTTTAGCCTAAGTGGGCCATGTGGGACTGTCACTTGGATGAGCTGGGTCTCGTTTGGTCCTGATGGACTTAGTTTGGCTGCTCTTAGATGGGTTACAGAAATCTCCCTCTCCAACTGTTACTGGCTAGAAGTGGATGGAATTGAAATTTTGCTTGATGACCCCACCCATACATACCTGCTTCGTGTTGGCCACCTCCATAACCTGTTGGATGTCCATATTGACTCTGTGAATCATATCCTCCTTCACTATGACTATATCCTCTGCCCGTGTCAGCGTGGAAGGAGGAAGTAGGTGCATACATTCCACCGTCAATAGTAGCACCTGTAGCTATACTGAGATCATCACTTGGTGCATCATCATCATCATCATCAAAATCATAAGAAACCAATCGCCTTTGGCTCTATTTTTTTTCCTTTTGGTGTGACTTTATCCTTCATCTATGAAATCAATCCTTTTCTCCGTGGCGCGGTCTCACATAAATTTGTTTCAACTTGCTCAATTGCTGGGTCCTCTCGAACAGCAGCACTAGTCCTCTCAGTCATCTCATGCACTGATATACTTCTTCTTAAGAATGGAGGTGGCTTGACCATTCAGGTCATGTAAGTGAACTTGTGTGATGTCTAGAGGGTACGGGGTTTGTTTACAAATTTGGCCTCTTATCGAGGTTTGACTGAAATTTGTTGATAACCCGGGGAACTAGGGTTGGGGTTCCACAAAAGTCAGAATTTAATGATCGTTTGACCCCCCTTTAGGGTCCAAACTTTTATGACCCTAAATATGCCAATAGGAATTAAGTGAGTCAGAAGACTCCTTTAGTAGACGTAGTCGAGTCGATTCCAGACTGTCGTTATTTGATTGACAGGGGCATTCATGCAGTTTAGAAAAACCCGCAGGATCATGTAGTCACCACATTTTTGTAAGTCATTGAAGAAAAAGTTATGACATTGTTATGGCATCTATAATCGCAAGGCTTTCTCGACGAGTTCTTGGATTGTACAATGCCCTTTCCATAGATGATCAACACATTTCCTAGATGCATCCTGAACTTTTGCACAATTGCAAGGCTCATAAGGGCCTTTATACAAAACTTAGAAGTTTGGGGGGGATGATATCATTTTTCCCAAAGAAATACATAAATCACATGAATCACATGAATATTGTGTTGTACATGGGTCAAGAGAGATTTTTTATGACATACCTTCACAGCACAAGCACAACCCAAAGGATAGGCCTTCAGAAGCACAAGCACAACTCGAAGGATGGGACTTCATAAGCACAAGCACAAACACAAGTACCAGACCTCTACGCGCTCTCCTCTCTACGTTTTGTATCTTCTGTCCTAGGTCCCTTTGGGGGTATTTATAGAGCCCAGGGATGGTTACAAGGTTTAACTAGTCCAAAGGTGCCCACCCAAGGCTTTAACCAGTCCAAGTACCCCAATCTGGGGTTTTATCCGGTCCAAGTACACCACTAGGGGGTTTATCCGGTCTAAATAGCCCATTAAAACCAGACCAAACACCCCATTAGCAGGTTTAACCGGTCCAAACCCCTCATATGGGAGGTTTAACTAGTCCAAACCCCCCAATGGGGGTTTTATCCAGCCCAAACCCCCAAAGTGGGGGGTTTAACCAGTCCAAACCCCCCACTTGGGGGGCTCCATTGAGGGAAAGAGGGTGGCCGGCCCCCATAAATGGCCCATTACTATTCATCTAGCCCATTTTTGTGTTTGGTTTAAGTGGGAGGGAGGTCCCACAACAAAGGGGTGAGCCCACTTGTGGTTGTTGCGATGGAATTGATTCTGTTGTCGCTTTCGTTGTTGTTACATTTGCGATCTCTGCTGCTGCTGCTACATGTTGGAGATGATATGAAGGAGTATCAGGACCTTTAATCGTAGGCTTCATTCCTCTCATCCACTGCTTGCAATGCTAGACTGGATGAGTTGGCTGGGTGGAACCAGGGAGTCTAAACCAAGCCTGCCTTTAACCTAGGCCCTGCAATTAATTGGATATGGATATTAAACTACGTAGCTGCAGCAACCTGCCTAGGCAGCATTGGACACTGTTCAGTCATTGCCACCTGAGTGAAGATTCCTGGACATGGGATCCAACCACTCAACTGCTACTGTTGTAGTTGTTGCAATCCTCATCTTCTTCTTGCACGACCGGACTTTAGGTTGAGTACCATCAACATCAGCCGCATTGTCGATAGAATAACTCACTCGGGATAAACTCATTTGGCTGGGAGGCATCTGGATAGCTGACCTGGATGTTATCTTCATGGTCTTGAAGAAAATAACACACTTCCAAGCCTTTGCATTGAAATGAATTTTCTGCTGACCCACCTGGGCTGTACTCATCAATGATTTTCTAACCAGCAACCATCGAAGAATAATTGATGGATGACCATAATTGTCAAGGCGACCCAAGGCGTTCACGGGGTCCCTAAGCGCTTAGGCGACAAGGCGTCCGCTTAGGCGTCGCCTAGGCGACATTTCGGCTACTAATTAAAAAATCTAAAATATGTATCTTCCAATATATAAATCAAGAATAAAAAATATGAAAAATACAAAAAAATAAATTAGATGAAGAAATTGTTGTAATTAAATTATGTGACAATTATAGAAAACTAAATTATATCAAAAAATTATAAAAAATTCAGAAGTAAATGCAAAAGATTCAATAGTAAATGTAAAAAATTTAGAAAAAATATTAAAGAATATAATAACATCAAGAAAATTATAAAAAAGAAAGAGTTAAATGTACATAACCAGGTTGGATCCGGTTCGGACGGGTCACGGTTGGCCCGCTTTGGCGCCTAGCCCGCCTAGGCGACCGCCTAGCTCGCCTTTTCCAGTGTCAACAAGGCGCTGCAGCGCCTAGCCCTTTCAAGAGTGCCTGGGCGCCTAGGCGGTGCCTAGCCGCCTTGACAACTATGTGGACGACCAACCCACAATACCACCTGTTGGCCTTCAGCCCTCAAGTGAGGTTTTTAACTAGGGTAAAATACCCTTTTGAAGGTTTAACTAGTGTAGAATACCCTTTTGAAGGTTTAACTAGGGTAAAATCCATTCTAGGGCGTTGACTAGTCAAAAATCCTCCAAGAGGGGTTTATCCGGACCAAATCCCCCCTTTGGGGGTTGATCTGGTCCAAGCCCCCCAATTAACCAGACCAAACCCCCAATTGGGGGTGGATCCTGTCCAAACCCCCCAATTGGGGGGTTTAACCAGACCAAATCCCACAGTTGGGGGGTTTATCCGGTCCAAACCCCTGTATTGAGGGAGTGGGGGTGGCCGGCCTCTATAAATAGCCTCATTGTTGATTTCTTCCACGTGGAGGAAGGGAAAGCGACATCTCCCACGTTTTTGGTGATTTGTGCTTTGTTTGGTGGCTCCCTGCGCCCTTTATTGCGTGGAGAAGCTCCATTTTTTCAAGTTTTGCCTCGTTGGTTTTTTTCACTCTGAGTTGCAAAGGATTAATTCCTTGCGGAATTTATTTGTTGTGTGGGCATTTTGATCATTACTCGATAGAATTTTCTTGGGGTGCGTGTGGCCCAACATTGAGACGGCACAAACTTTTGTGTCTTGCGTCCGCCGCTAAATTCGGATTGGGGAAGAAGAGGGAAGAAGAAATGCGAACGCCTAAACCTCCCTCCTTCTCAATCCATGCCCTAGCAGGATCTCCAGCCTCTGCCACAAACTATTAGGGTTAGCTAGAATGATCTAGGGTTCTATTTATAGGGTTTAGGGACCCTAAGAGTCCTAATTCGATCTATTAATCTAGGGACAATTCTTACTCCGAATTTCTCGAATTCTATCTATATCTAGGGCCACCTAGCACGAGATTAACCCTAATTAGGCTTGGGTTTCACTAGAAAACGACCCTATCTTGATAGATTAGGGTTTAGTTGCGATTTTTGACCCATTACTTGAGTTTTAGCCAATTAGAATTAGGGATTTTGGGAATTCCGATTTTTAGAGATTAATTCTTTCTTTTAGGCCCAGCAAGCCTTTGATTATTAGCCCATTTCACTATTTCAATATTTGCAAATTTTATTTGACTCATTACTTATATCAAAATTATTCTTATTTTATTCAAGAGATTATATTTGTTTATTTATTGTATTACTTTAATCCGGTTTGCTACACCTTCAGATGCACAAGCACCAGACTTCTGCACTTTTTCCTCGCTGCGTTCTGTGTCTTCTGTCTTGGGTTGCACTAGAGGTATTTGTAGAGCCCAGAGGTGGTTACAAGGTTTAATTGGTCCAAAGGTGCCCACCCAGGGCTTTAACTGGTCCAAGTACCCCAATCTAGGGTCTTAACCGGTCAAAGTACCCCACTAGGGGGTTTATCCGGTCCAAATACCCCATTAGGGGGTTTTAACTGGACCAAACACCCCATTAGGGGGCTTAACCGGTCCAAACCCCCCTATTGAGGGAAAGAGGGTGGTTGGCCCCCATAAATGGCCCATTACTGTTCATCCAACCCATTTTTTTTAGTGTTCGGCTCAAGTGGGAGGTCGGTCCCACAACAAAGGGGTGAGCCCACTTGTGGTTGCTGCGATGGAGTTGATTCTGTTGTTACTTTCGTTGTTACATTTGCGATCTCTGCTACTGCTGCATGTCGTTGGAGATGATATGGAGGAGTATCAGGACCCTTAATCGTAGGGTTCATTTCCCTCATCCACTGCTTGCAATGCTAGACTGGATGAGTTAGCTGGGTAGAACCAGGGAGTCTAAACCAAGCCTGTCTTTAGCCTAGGCCATGCAAGTAACTGTCTATGGATATTAAACTGCATAGCTACAACAACCTGTCCATGCAGCATTGGAAGCTGTTTACTTATTGCCACCTAAGTGAAGATTCCTAGACATGGGATCCAACCACCCAGCTGCTACTGTTATGGTTGTTGTTGTGATCCTTATCTTCTTGCACGACCGTACTTTAGGCCGAGTACCATCAACATCGGACGCATTGTCGATAGAATAGCTCTCACTCGGGATAAACTCATTTGGTTGGGAGGCATCTGGATAGTTGACCTGAATGCTATCTTCGTGGTCTTGAAGACAATAACACACTTCCGAGCCTTTGCTTCGAAATGAGTTTTTTGCTGACCCACCTGGGCCGTACTCATCAATGATTTTCTAACCACCAACCATCAGAGAATAATTGATGGACGGTCAACCCACAATACCACCTGCTGGACTTCAATCCTCAAGCGGGGTTTTTAATTGGGGTAAAATACTCTTTTAAAGGTTTAACTAGTGTAGAATACCCTTTTGAAGATTTAACCAGGGTAAAATCTCTCAACCTAGGGCTTTATCCGGTCCAAAGTGCCCATTCTAGGGTGTTGACCAGTCAAAAATCCTTCAAGGGGGGTTTATCCGGACCAAATCCCCCCTTTGGGGGTTGATCCGGGCCAAAACCTCCATTGTGGGGTTTAACGGGGCCAAACACCCAATTGGGGGTGGATTCGGTCCAAACCCCCCAATTAGGGGGTTTACTGGTCCAAACCCCCCATTTGGGGGGGTCTATCCGGTCTAAACCCCCTATTGATGGAGTGGGGATGGTCGGCCTTTATAAATCGTTTCATACTGTTGATTTCTTCCACGTGGAGGAAGGGAAAGCGACGTCTCCCACGTGTTTGGTGATTTGTGTTTTGTTTGGTGGCTCTCTGCTCCCTTTATTGCGTGGAGAAGCTCCATTTTTCTAAGTTTTGCCCCTCGCTGGTCTTGTTCACTCTATGAGCTGCAACTCTATGAGCTGCAAAGGATTAATTCTTTGCGGAATTTAATTGTTGTGCTGGTATTTTGATCATTCTGCATACTCGACGGAATTTTCTCGGGACACTTGTGGCCCGACATTGAGACTGCATAGACTTTGTGTCTTCTTGTGTCCGCCTCTAAATTGAGATTTCATTTTCCCTAATTGTTTCAAGGGAAAAATAAATTGGTTCAACAGGCGGCAATTGGTCTGAAGATGAACTTTTCAAAATCTAATAAGGTGTTTGGGAACACTTTTTTTAAAAGCTTTCTACCTAAAAAAATATGTTGTCATTTTTTGACTTAAAATTTTAAAATTGAGGAAAACTGATATTACCTGTTTGGCAGAAGTGTCATAATTTTTAAAATTTGTGTAAGCTTGTTTGGTAGACATGTTTTATTACTTTTTTTAATTATTAGAGTGACCAGAACAGTTCAAAGGAGATTGCTATCATTCATAAAAGAGAAAAAAAGTTATTAAAAATAAGCTATAATATAGTGTCATCAAATTCATTAACATAAACATGATGTTAAAAAAAAATTACAACAATCAAGATCTGTGTCTCCTGTTCACATAATCTTCTCACATTTTCAATGTAATTCTATTCCGAAGTTGTTTACCAAGACGATGCTACGAGTGTGGTGTTGTTAGACGTTGTTGTTCTTCAAATCTAATTCTTTCTTGACGTCTTCGTTCTATTTCTCTATCAATATCTGCACCATGTTCTCTTTCACTTGTTTAGTAGTAACATTCAATCCAAATCTATTGTTAAATTCTGATCGCATTGCTTCCCATGCTTCAGACTTCCAACTAGTTGATGCCTTTTTTTCAGCACGATGATGTTCAACTAACATTTTAGTTAGGTAAGTTAATCGAGTTTCATTCTACCTCAACCACTCATTAGGACCACTTGTTGAGGATATTTGTGTTTCAGACCCCATATCTATCATGTATTAAAATATAGAACAATAAAATATTAAGCGATTTTTACATATATACCCTTGTAAAGTTCGGTTTTGTCAAATATACCCTTCATCGGAACATATTATCATGAATATCCTCAAAATATGGGTAATGTCACGATTATGCCCTCGCCGTAACTCCTATGTGTTTAACTCGAGTTAAGTGTGAGTTAAAGAGTAAGATTTTTGTATATATACCCCTATAAAGTTCAATTTTGTCAAAGATATCTTAGATCTAACGACTGTAGATGACATATTTCATAGAATATTCTCCTCCGTCGACGGCAGTAAACTAAAGGGGTATAACCATAACATTTCTGTCTAAATGAAGGATATTCATGATAATATGCTTAGATGAAGGGTATATTTGACAAAACCGAACTTTATGGGGGTATATATGTAAAAATCCCAAATATTAATTCGAGAAAATACATAGTCAATTGATTCTTTTCCTTGAGTAAAGATGTAGCATGATTCATAAAAATCTCTGCCAATTCAGGAACTTTTCTTATGATCCGTTTGGCTCCAAATGCCACTCGTTTGATTATACTCAAAATTGATCCATGCTCAAAATACAAATCAATACATACACAAATTAATTCATGCTCAAAACACAAAATTAATACATAGATACACACACAAATACACATATAAATACACAAATTAATACACAAATTCACACATAAATACAACGTTGCCTTCTGTAACAGATGGGTGAACAGGGGAGAAGACGGTGATGTGCAGTGCAGTGGGGGCGGTGATATAAGGGGAAGGGGGGGGGGCACCTGTGGTGTGCTGGAAGAGGGAAGGGAGAGGGAAGGGGGGGCACCTGTGGTGTGCTGGAAGAGGGAAGGGAGAGGGAAGGGGGGACACCGGTTAGGGGATGGTGAGGGGGTGCGGCCGGCGCAAGGCGGAGGGGCAGCGGGGAAGGGGGGCCGCCTGCGGCATGCCGGGAGAGGGGGGAGGGAGAGGGAAGGGGGGATGCAGGTCAAGGGAGGGCGACGGGGTGCAGGGGACGCTGGTCAGGGGAGGGCTAGGGGGTGTGGCCCGTGCAAGGCGGAGGGGCAGTGGGGAAGGGGGGGCCGTTTGCGGCACGCCGGAAAAGGGGAGGGCGAGGGGGTGCAGGGGACTCCAGTTAGGGGAGGGCTTAGGGGTGTGGTGAATCATTCCTTTTGCAGTCAGGAGAGGCCGGCAGGGAGACGAGTGTACCTTGAGGGAGAGAGGGAGCACCAGAAGAGAGGAGGCCTTGAGGGAGAGACTTCGTGAGAGACTTCCACGGGTTGCGTCGAGGTCGGGGTGAGTGTTCTCAAATTAAAAAAAGGTGGATAGTTGTTTTTATTTTGAAGGAGATTTCAATGGGATGGGATTCTTCCCCAACAATTAGGGAAGCAACCACCAAACATGGTTACTATTTTTTACTTTGAGAGAAGGGAGGGAAAAAAGTGCAACCAAACACTCTATAAGTGACGGTTATTGTTTACACAGGCAACAACTATCGTAAGGTGCAAATTTTCAGACTTTCCCAATAGATAAATTGGTCTTCTACTGGGCACTACATCTTTAGATTACAGGACTGGATGGGCTTATTCATAAGTTTGCACAGAAGATGGGGGTTTGTAGCTACTAGCTACTCTGCTTGTGGAAGATGGATTTTTTCACAGACAGTTCTTTCAGCTTTGGCCTCTTACTGCTTGTCAGTTTTCTTGGTTCTAAGGACTGTGGAAAGGAAAATAGGATCCATCAGAAGCTCCTTGTTTGGATAGGGGCAGATGCGCAGACAAAGGTTTGTACCTGGTCAGATAGAGCAGAGTTTGTAGAAGCAAAGAAGGTGTGGGGTCTAGGTAGCTTAGCAGATTTCAACAAAGGCCTCCTGGCTAAGTGGCTTTGGAAGTAGTGAAGCCATGTGGAAACAGACTGTAAGGGCAAAATACTATACGGGGTGCAGTTACTAGATGCTTGAACCTAGCAATACCTCCTTGTTTTTTCAAACTTGGAGCAATATCTGCGGATTCATAGATTTTATTAAGATGTCTATCTCATTTTCACCTGGGAATGGGATTCATAGATTTTATGAAGATGTCCATCTCATTTTCACCTGGGCATGAGGGAATGATTTTGGGAAGTCTCTTGGGGTACAGGCAAAGCGTTTGCAAATCTTTTCCCAAAGTTATATGATGGATGCAGAGATGTCACGGACAGGGATATAAGAAAAGTTGCTTGTCAATTTTGCATGCTGTGTCATGGTGTACCTGGGGAGAAAGGAGCAGTAGAATTTCTAAGGGGATATGGCATAATAATGCTGACATTCTAATGAGAGCTGTCCTGCTGAAGATTGGCTCAAAGTCAGTGATTCCTACAGGCTCAAGATGAACATGTTTTTGTTAAAGTGAAGCAATGGGAAAAGTTTGTGATTTAAGGATTCTTTCTTTTTCTCTGTTTATTCCCTATTTGATCTTTAGTTGAATATCTTTTCTGATGTATTTTACCTTTTTAATACTCTAGCTATCATCTTGATAGACTGGAGTTCCTAGCCGTGTTGTGCTCTTTTCAATGAATTGTGGCCTTGCCACCTTCATAAAAGTTACATTAAAACGGAAAAGGTGGATGGTACCAACATGGTGTCACTTCTTTTTGGAAGTGGATGCTACCACAAATTATATTAATATGAAAGAGGTGATTAATTTACTAGTGTAGAAAGGTGATGTGACCTGAAATCTGTCTATACGAGAGCTCACATATATGGTGTCATTCAAAAACACCCCTCGAGAAACCGAAAAGGGTAGAAGATACATCTATACCACAGATTTTAGCCCACTCTCAAACATAGTACAAATGGATGAGGTAACTGTCTCCACAATCTTGGTTTCCCTACGAAAGATTCTCATATTTCTCTTGTTCCAAATTGCCCATAAGGTAGCATGAGGAATCAGCCACCGAACTTTGTCATCGCTCTTGAGCCTCCAAGAGTGTTTCTGATTGAAGACCTCACCTGCAGAAGGCGGAATCTAGTATACACAATGAAGTCAGTTGAACATATTCTCCCACACCTCTCTGCACTAGAGACCATATGACAAAGGGGTGGTCAATGCTTTCCCCTTCCTCCCTGCAAAGTCTGCACATAGGATTAATGCATTCAATAACGGGCACTAGCCAGGCGCAAGTAGGGAGCCTTCCTAGTGATATTCTCCATATAAAGACTTTGACCTTCAAAGGACTCTTCACACTCCAAACTTGGCTTGCAAAGAGGAACTCGATGCCACTTCACTGATTACCTTCCTGTGGATACTGTTCTCCATCTTCCGTTTTATCCCTGTTTTTTCTCTTCCTGTTCAGTTTTTGCTACCAGCTACTTTCAAAAAGAAAAAATCCTGTTTAAAATTTTGGGAACCGCTCTTACATCATACACATCAATTTAGTATCACAGTGCTTCCCAATTTGCATCACATCTTTTTCCCCCTGTAGCTTCCAACAAATGTACCTTCCTAGGTCGTTCTCTGTGTTCCTTTGTAGGAAGCCTTGGAGTGGCACTTCAGAAACTTGAAAACATGTTTTTATGTGAATTTCTAAAGAGGTAATGTCTAATTAAGTAGACAGCATGTTGGATTGCATCGTGTGTTTGTTTGGAGTACTCTATTCGGTTGTTTTTTCTGGGGATATTTAAAGGAGTATACTCATTATTATCAGAATTGTCTTCTTTTGACAATGGCACTATACAGTTATAATGGCAGCCCTTGAATGTTGGCTGGTATGCTGCTGTAATCCTGCAATTCCTGCATTACTTTACCTTTACCACTTAGCGGTTAGAGTAAGAAACTTATGTAACAGTGTTCTCTATGAGGTATTGCATGCTTTAAAATCCAGTTCTTTTGTTATCGGTTAGAATACAAGAAATATTAAGGGAAAGGTGGCACTACCATCTCTCACTAACAATATGCGGATGGCGCCATTCTGTTCGTAGCAGAGGATGAGCCCCCGTTCTATGTAGTTATACTGATCCTTGAGCTACTAGAGGAGGTCAATGGGTTAACACTGACAAGAGTATTCTGGTGGGTGTATACATAGACGCTAGAGCTCTTGTCACGGCAGCATTCATCCTGGGATGCAGAATTGGGACTTTTCCCCTCTCCTACTTGGGGCTTCCACTATCCCCGGGGGCCTTGCATTGCAGTGATTGGCAGTCTGTGGTATAGATGTATGAGTCCAGATTGACAGGATGGAAGGCGAGGCTACTCTCCTACGGGGGGAGATTGGTGCTATGTAAGTTTGTGCTTGATAGTGTACTTATCTACTTCCTTTCCATTTACCGAATCTCGAAGACGGTGGCTAAGAAGATTGAGTCTATCCAGGTGACGTTCTTCTGGCATGGCAGTGGAGAGAGGACTAGGGGTTGGCATGATGTAGCTTGGGGCAGAGTGGCAAAGAGTAAGGAAATGGGAGGAGTGGACATTAAAAATATCAGGGACTTCAACTTGATGATCCCGTGCAAATGATTGTGGAAGTTAGGAGCAGGTGAGGATGGACTGTGGACACGAGTAATCATGCATGGATATTATGATAGAGGGAGGACATGGGACATAGTATCCACGTCACAGGACCAGTTCTCACCCATCTGGAGGGTGGTTCTATCGTGCAAGGATGTCATGTTAGCTAGTGTTCGAGTCTATTTGGGCAGTGGTGAGAAATGTCTCTTCTGAAAGGATAGATCATGTGGGGATTTCACTCTGGAAGATTCATTTCTGAGACGATTTGTAATTGCTACGACTCCTTTGGCGTCCGTTGCTCAGTATTTTGATGATCACTCATCAGGAGGTACTTGGACCTCAGTATTTAGAAGGAACTTCAGACCAGATGTGATTGATGAGCTACAGGACTTGCTATGCTTCCTTCTAGACTTTGCACCATAGCCAGGCAAAGAGGATCAGTTGTGGTAGAGATGGGAAAAGGTGGGCGCATTCACTTTGAGATCAGCATATAGCCTCATCTCTGATGGTGGATTATGACACCAGCTCACTCCTTAGATTTTGTCACCCAAGAGTCCCCTGGAGGTGAAGGTTCTAGTGTGGAGGATTTCCAATGGGCGACTGCCAACATGTGATGGGATCGCTTCTTTCATCCAGAATATCTCTACCACTTGTCCTCTGTCCGGACATGAGGACAAAACCTTGGATCACCTCTTTGCAGATTGCTCTTACTCGCAGTAGGTTTGGGGATAGTCAGCTCACAGGACACATGGTACTCCCAGCTTGCACAAGAGTGTGCAACAGTTGATTGGGCACTGGGTAGTGTTGGCCAGTAAATTGCTTGACCCGGATGGGAGTGAATGGGTAAATAAAATTTAATCGTGATAAAAGTAACGCTTAGAAATTGGTGCGAATGGAAATATGAACATTGCAGCAATCACAAAATAGAACACAACGATTTTATTCTAGTTCGGCCCTGACCTTCCGTCAATCCTACATCCAGTCCCCAGCAACTACTGAGATTTCAACTATCTCCAACTGAGAATAGTACACATGTTATTTTTAATCAGGTATTCAACCACACCACATACACTCTTTCCCTCAAGGTCCTAACTATTTTTGGTGAGGTGTTCAGCCACACCACGAGCGTTCTCTCAACTAGAATCCCAGCTAATTTCACAGGTATCAGCCAAACTACAGGATACAGACCTCCCACAGGTCCTCTTGCCCTCGAGCAAGAGTTTCTCCTCTCAAGGAGAAGACAACCACTTTACAAGTGGAGTTTACACAGTGTTTGCCTCTTAGTAGGTATATTGTGTACAGTGATTACAGACCGTTCAAGACAAGAAAAAGAGTGAAAGAATAGCGGTCTTGAACTACAAAGAAAAGCCTTCGATAGCAAAGAAAGAACTCAGAGATTCGTGGAAGGTTTTTGTGAAGGAGTAGAAGAGACTACAGTAGAAGAATCGCACGACTGTTTCTCCTTCACTTGAGCACGCAGAGTAGTTTTTGGTTGAGGAAGGATCTGGCTTATTTTTCTTTCAACTCTTGGCTATGTGCGCTTGTGTTGAAGGCTAGGGTTCATTGGGTTGCTCGCTTACTAACTTGGTTCACACACACCCTTAATTGCGTTCCTCTGCTCTCTTCACTATTTTGGTTGTTCAACTACCACATGGATATATATATAGCCCTCTTTGTGTGCTGGTTCCGTTAGACACAACCTGGTATTCGTTAAAGAGAGCTTTGTATGTTTCTTGGATAGTGTAGCTGTTTATGAGAGATCTTTATGTCTTGAGAGATACGACGCTTTTTCTGTATGAAAATACAATAGTAGATCCTTCCAAGGATAGCCTGTAACACTATAGAAGATATTTGTTCATTCTATTAAAAAGGTGAAGTCAAATAGCTTTACTGCATAGACTACTGCCTTCTATTCGCTGGTGTTGATACGTATTTGTACTACTGTGTTTCGTGACTTTCTTTTCTGTCTGTTTCTTCCTGAAATAGAATATAAAAATTGATCTTTCCAGATCTTCAGTCAAGTATATTTCATAGTACAGGGAATGAAGATAACGTGTTCGTCCATACGCCGCATGGGTAGCAATAAATGTTACCTGTGTTGCATTAATGTGTTTGAAATTTTAAATTCATTATGATAGTCGCTTAGTCAGTTTGTCTTTATCTAGCATAGTCGATTTAACTAGGGTAATTTCATTTACATCATCGACTAATTGATATTTGATATAGGCGTTGAACTGCAACTATCAAAGATAGAAGAATATAGGCGAGAACTTACAGATAGCTTTAAGATAGTCAAAGATAAAGCTAGATAGTCGATGATTCTGTGTGCCTATATGATTGGCTATGTCAAGCTTCATATACTCGTGCGATCTTTTGAGATTGAGGTAGTCGATTGATTATAGGCGATGTTTGTCTGACTATCTGTTATGATATGCGGTTTTATAGTCGACTAAACGAACATGGCTTTGAGTTTCTGTGACTAAGCGAAACTTAGCTTTGTTTTTGCGACTAAGTTAATATAGTTCCAAGTTTCTGTGCTGTTCTTTCGACTAAGTGAAACTTAGCTGAGTTTTTGCGACTAAGTGAACATAGCTCTAAGTTTCTACGACTATGTGAACATTCATTCGACTAAGTGAAACTTTAGCTGAGTTTTTGGGACTAAGTATTAGCTTTATTTTCTTGCGCCTATGTTATACTTGGATTTTAGGCTGCTGCTTCTTTTCACTCACAATGTTTTATCATTGCAGGGCTTTGTTCATTGAAAGCTTTGTTATTTCAAGGTTTCGTTATGGCCAAAATTATTGTAATTAAGTTAATATTTGGGTTCCAGCCCAACAATCTCCAAGATTAACTTAATACTTAGGTATCAGCGTAGCAGGTAGGAGATGGTGCTTCAAAGGAGACACTCACATGATGGTTTATCCTTCACGCTACTTTGTGGGCACTGTGGGGAGAGAGGAATAATAGAATTTTTAGAAGGGGAGCCAGACCAATGGAAGGCTTTGTCTCCTTTATTTGTGAGAGCATGAAAGAATGGGTGAGGGCTTTATGTAATGTAAACCCAAACAGCTCCTCTATTTTGGCTTTGTTGGAGGGCTAGTGTTGGGGCACACCACCTTGGTGTGGGTACTTTTTTGGTTGTATAGGGATTTTTTGGGAACACATTGTCTACACTTGTATATCACTCTTTTACTTTTAATACAACAGTGGTATTATCCACTTTCAAAAAAAAAAAAATCCCATTGGAAGGCCATAAACAACATCTTGGATATTATTATTATCACTTTGTAAGTGGATGGTACCGTGAATATATTAACATTTTGGGTATTATTATTTTTGCGTCAGTGAGTCATTCTGTATCTAATGTTACAGATCTGATGCCTTCAGTCCCTTGAAACTCAAGTTATATACCACTCGAACTTTATATTCACAATAGTCCTCTTCATGGAAAAAAAATACAGGCCACATGAACATCTTATGGTTCGCATAAGCTTAATTAATTTTGTCAATCTATGCCTCATATTTTCCTATATCCTGTTGTGTACCCTTTCTATACGTTTATTTCTATGGTGCATTTTTTGATATATTAAAATATCATTGCTACTAGCTTTTCATGAGGCATACCCTTTTGTGGGATGGTGATGACTGCTGTCATCACGTTCATCTTGGCAAGTAGCAATCGTTTGTTGAGATTAGCTTCACATAGCCTTCCCGAGGCCATCTGCATTGGGATGGAGAGGATTATTATCTGAATGCTTTTTATTTATGTTGAACATCGGTGCTAATCATCTTTTGTTGCTGACTGCAGGATGTCGCGTGTTCTACTGAAGCGCTAAATCATCTACAGGGCACCCTTCTGTATTCATCCGATGGAGAAGGCATGCGACTAGAGTATCCTTCAGTAACAGTTAAAATTAATTTCCCTAGAACTTACTTTAATGGGATCTAAAACTAACTTTCACAGCTTGATGCAATGACATCTAGAACTATTTTTCACTATTACTTCATGCAATGATGTTTGCACGCTCCCAAACATAAAATCATTATCCTTAATCAGATGTACAGGTATGCAAAGACACGTATGGGGCTGCGCAAACGTGAAAGAAAATCATAGACCTAGAGATGTGTAGCTATTTAATTGGTGGCTTGTGTATTTATTTTGTATTTTTGTCTTTTACTAGATAATGTACACACCATTGCATCCTTTTATCCGTGAAGCTGATTCGTAAATGCATTATCTATATGCATAGTTGTTACCTCTCATGGGCTTGTTAATGGCCTCCATAGGACTGTATAGCTTGTAGGATTGTTGATGTTGTTCAATCTAAATATTGAGGAAAGGCAGCAATTTCATTTCAGACTTGTTGATCTGCGATCTCCTTGTTTTGACATCTAGAGTTTTCCCTTTGCTTTCTGTCGACAACCTCTAGTTTATCTTTGTTCATCGAAAGTGCAAGTTGAGGTTTGTTTGTGATCGAACTACGTAGGGCAAGATTTTCTTCTAATGTATAAGCTCTTAGAACCCTCGACATTGCTTTGGATTTTTCTGGATATTTCAGTTTTACTTATTATTGCCACTTGTGTACAGACCGTTATGATATTGGGAATGTTCCCGTCACAATATGTAATTGCGTCCCTGATTTCTTAGTCAGGGAATCATCACCAGATGCACCTCTGACATGTTAAAGGCTCACCACCCAATGTAACATATCTCCTATATATTGGACACCGGTGCCTTGCGATGGCACCGTAATGCATCGTTCACATCATTTCTCTCTCGTTCACTCTGAAATCCGATGCTCTGTTCTACTTGCAGCGGGTGCATGATCCTTCATGTTTCAGATCGTGCTGCTCATTCTTCCTCACTCTTTTGCCCTCAATGGTGGAGCAAACCACGATGGCACAAGCCTCATTCGAGATGCAATCAGCGATGGGTATTGGTGCTGTCGATGGGTTGGAGAACCTATACTTAACTGCATTTGTCTGACAATTGCACTTGTCTGACAATTATATCCCCTGGCAAGGTGCCATGGTTGCTGCATAATCAGTCTTAGGATTAATGGCTCGATCAAGTCGCCACAAATCGGCGATCCTCAACATGGAGCTTGGGAACGTGTCAGTAACATGGTCTTATCTTGGCCGCTCAACTCGTTCCATAGAGATCTTGTTCCTTCTGTTTTATATGCCACTTCGGCACCAAAAGCTTGTTCAGATCTTAAAAGAAAGGTTCTCTCCATTTGATGGGCCACGCAGCTATAGCATGGAACGATCGATTGCTACTGTACAACAGAACAATGATTATGTTGTAAGTACTTCAACATCCTCGAAGGTTTTTGGGATGAATTTGCACAATATGAACTTGGGAAGTCATATATAGGTTCTACTCAACGTCGTCAGCTTATGCAATTCCTCGTGGGTTTTAGTAATATATAGGTCACATCCTGTATTCTATATCGTCAAAGTATTGTCTGCTTTAATTTATCGGTCTCATAATTTTATCTATTTTTAGCCGTGATCGACTTTAGAATGGGAGACTTCTTAGGAGGTCATCTATTCTAGTTATATTCTTCATTAAGTACGTTCAACTACAGAGTTTTTTACAACAATTGAGTCGATATTTCAAAAGGCGTCTCAGGGATATAGAGTATTATTTAACTGTATTTGAGAGTGTTCTAATCTACCTCTCTTATATAGGCGTTGTCCTTGTCGGTAGGCACACATATAACACACAATCAAATTCTAGATAGGTGAGATTCTAGAGGTGGTCTCTATAGACTCAAGATGTGGCTCTCACTATGTAACACTTTTGTCTCCTTATCGGTTCAAGAGGTGACTTCCATAGCGTAACACTATCTTGTATGGCACTTAGTTCATACACTTCTGATTGGGATATGGCTCTGATATCATTCTGTCACGTCCGTACTCTATACTATCAAGGTATTGTTTGTTTTGGCCTATCGGTCTCACGGTTTTATCTATTTCTAATAGTGATCGGTTTCAGAATGGGAGACTTCCTGGGAGATCATACATCTCAGTATTACTCCCCGTTAAACACGTTCAATTACAGAGTTCTTTACAAGAACTGAGCTGATATTTCAAAAGGAGCTTCAGTGATATAGAGTATAACTTAGTTATATTTGAGGGTGTTACGACATATGTGCATGTCAGGAGCCAAATCCTCTTAATGGATCCCTTACTTCATGTAACTCGGATATACTCTCTAATTCTTTGGGAGGAATCACATCGTCTCCTTCAACTTCCTGTCAATCCTGAGGCTTCAGCCATGCTGGTTCACCAAAATACAATTGGAGAACCTTTTCGTGCTTCAATTTCCAATGGCCGCCTCATAGATAGGTGAAACAAAATCAAGGAACGATGCTCTCATTGCCATATAGTTAGGCACTCGTCGTATCCATATTTTTTTTTCCAGAAAAAGTGAGAAATAAGGGTGCGAGAATTTTCCCGAACATCTTCTGGGTGCTATTTATCTGGCACCTTCTACGACTTGCCAAGTCAAATCAAGGGCCCTAGCCACCTTGCTGTAACTCACGTCGACACCCACAACTAACAGGGACCACCCCCGACCACATAGTACGCGGTATTGTCCGCCTTCAACTAAGCCACCCGGGCCAACCTGGTGGTGCCTCGACAATAAGCCGTGTCATGCGGCACCCAGTAACAAGGTCGGGATTCACTCCCAAAATGCCTCTCTCCAACCTTCTAAAGCCAAATGAGCATCTCCCCTAGCCAACCTTGGGCTTCGGGAGCCCTTAGCACACTTGTACGACCGGTGGTCGTGTGTCGGGAATTTCCCCGAGCACCTCATATGTGTGTATTTTTCAGGCATTCTACAACAAGCTGGGGCCAACCCACAGTTTGGACGCACTAGCCGCATCACGCGACAACCCTCCAGCAAGTTGGGGCCATCCCCGACCCTCAGACACATGGCAACGAGCCGTTAACTTTCATCCGCCGGGCCAACCCGGGTCTACCCGTCAACACGCCATGCAACACAACATGTTTCACCAAGACTAGGCCCTCACGCCCAAGATGCCTTCTCTCAATTCCTACAAGCTACTATCCCCACCCCGGGGCTAGATCTAAGCTAGACGAACTAGCTAGTCGAGCCGCTCGGCAACTCAATGTGTATCGAGAATTTCCCCGAACACCTTGCTGGCGACAACGATGAACTATGCAATTGGCCCCCATCGGTCAACACCAGCATCCTAGGGACCTAATCCCATCAAAGGATGACGACGAATGATGAGGAACAACCCCGGGGGCCACCCCTCACAATGGCAGCCAGCCCTGAGGGGAGTTCACCCCCACCTGGGCGCAGGGTGGCCGTGCCCAGGTGGGGCAAACTCTCCCCAGGGCCCCTCCATCCAGCCTCTCTCGTCCCAGTGCAAGCTCACCCCAGTCCCAGTCCCACTCAGATTCGGTCCACATACCAGCTCATGAGTGTTCGCGAAGAAGAAGTCTCAAAATCTTGCGCAAACATTTGATCAACCTCCTCGTTCTACGTGCACACAGCCAGCCACCAGTCCATATCCTTCTCGCATTCACACTAGGTCAAAGTGGGCCCAAAAGAAACAAAAAAGAGGGGTTTTATAGATTTTTTTTACAGCCCCCTCACAGACCCCCTTTGGAGTCTACGTAAACCACCCTATCACTGGACCCCCCAATCTGGTCCTCGTAAACCCCCCATTTCCTAATTTTTTTTTTCAAAACAAAAAAAAACCAGAAGCAGCCCCGCGTTAACCCCCCTAGGGGGGGGGGGGTTCGCGGTCTATGCTGCCCCCTAGTCTGGACCGCGTAAGCCCAATTTTTTCAAAAAAAAACTTTTTTCAAGCAAAAAAAAACCACACCCAGCCCTGCGTTAACCTCCCCTAGGGGGGGTGGTTTACATGGGCCAGATTGCCCCCCCAAGTCTGCACCACGTTAACACCCCATCTCTCTCACAAAAAAAAAAAAAGTTTTTTCAAGGGGTTTACCCGGACCAGGGTATCCCCTCCATCCTAGCTCGGGTAAACCCCCTTGACCCTTCCAATTTCCTATAAATTCCCCTTAGAAGCTCAAGGGGCAAAAAGAGAGAGGAGGAGAAGAACAACAACAAGAGGATACGCAGGCAGACATAGGCACCAAGGCCTCCAACACTCCAGCAAGCACGAGGAGCAATGCGCGTTGGTTGGGTTGTTGTTCGGCTTAGCACACGCCGAGGGTATGTTGAACGCACACCTCTCACATGGCATCTAGCCGTTTCACCCAAGCCTTTCCCTTCGTGTATGGGGCGTTATGATAACGGCGATCATACCCGCACATCAGATTCGCCCACATATGGCGCGCTATGATAACGACCCGGACGCCATCATGTCGGATTTGCTCCTGCCATGGGACCACGTGCCCATCACTCTCCTTGAGTCGGTCGCCGACTATCTCGCCCGTTGACCGAGTTAGTCAGACCCTGACCTGGAAGTAACATTTTCGGGACCGGACTTAACTCCCAGACAACATTGGCACTCGGCTTCGGAACCAACGCCCGACTGCTCACCCCGAGCCATGCCCGGTCTCTCCCGTAAGCTAGCCAGTGTCAATTCCTGTCACTCAGTCCAGCCCCAACATTTTTGCTATGCATGCAACCTACCTATGGGGACCCTCTGTAAAATACGCAGACATCCGCGGTAACGCCCCAGATTTTTTTTCATTTTTATGGATCAGAATCCATGAGTTCGGAGCACCTTTGTGAGTCCAGGAACGTGTTTTGTGCTTTACTCGGATTTTTGACTATCGAGCCTTTGGAACCTTGTGCAGGGTGAACCGACGTGTTGTCAGGCTCCGGGATGTTATAGGCACATTATGCGTTTTTCGAGGATCATGGGTGTTAGAACCCTAGTTTTGATGATGACGCACTATGAATCATGATTGAGATAAAAATGCTTAATAATGAATGTTTGATTCTTCATTCTTCATGAGTCTTTTTGGTATAATCTGTTAAGAACATTTAGTCACTCAGGTTTACAAGTTTTTCTTTACAGTGTAAGTCATAACTGAGGTCGATGTATATTCTTGTCTAAGTCAGATAAGGTCGATGCATGTTCACGTGTTTGTTAGATAAGGTCGATGCATGTTCACATGTAAGTCAGATAAGGTCGATGCATGCTCTCGTGTAAGTCAGATAAGGTCGATGCATCCTTGTACTTCGTTGAACTTAAGGTCGATGCATACTTGTGCTTGCACCTTGATAGGTCGGTGCACATACACCTCTTACGTCTGTTAGGTCGGTGCATGTCACGTTATTTGTATGTAACGTCGGTGCACATTGTATCTTGTGTTAAGCAAGGTCGGTGCACATTGTACCTTGTGTTCAGCAAGGTCGGTGCACATTACATCTTTGTGCTCAGCAAGGTCGATGCATATTGCACTTTGCGTAGAGCAAGGTCGATGCACATATTGCACCATGTCCTATAAGGTCAGTGCACACTTTATAACACGCTATATAAGGTCGATACACATGTAGAGTCTATGTCTAACAGGTCGGTGCTTGTTAGTCTCTGGACTTTGGTCTAAGCTTTCATGCTTGCTTAAGACATCAGGTCAATGCTTAAGATCTAGCCATCACCTTAACTAGTATGTGCAACCTTTACATGTTTTAGCTCGACAGGTCTGTCTGTGCTTCAGCAAGGTCAGTGCACCATATGTTTGTATCGAAGCAGATATATCATTTTCATGCATATAAGGTCTACCTGTGTCTTACACAGGTCAGTGCACCATATGTTTGCATCGAAGCATATATATCATCTTCATGCATATAAGGTCTACCTACGTCTTACTCAGGTCAGTGCACCATATGTTTGCATCGAAGCATATACATCATCTTCATGCATATAAGGTCTACCTGTGCCTTACACAAGTCAGTGCACCATATGTTTGCATCGAAGCATATACATCATCTTATACACTTCTGATCTGAGTATCTGACTATTTTGATATTGGTTAAGTCTGCATTTGTCTAAGAAATTATGATGATAAGGTGTTTGATAAAATGCTTTATATTTTGTTGACATGTAACTCGATTAAACACTTGAAGGATAGAGAGCATTAAAGACCTAAGTCATCACGTGGCCCTAAAGCTGAGTTAACTGGCACGTGATCCAAGGTTGTCCGTTCACCAGAACAACTTGCCACGTGGATTTGCCTCGTCCTCAAGATCTAACATGTGGACCTTATCAAATTACTTTTCTGGAAAAGATATTGACGGGAATCCTTTTTCCACGCCCCGGACTGAAACCGTGCAGGGTCCAAGTGTTCCAGTTCGCTGATATATATAAAGGGGGATCTCTGAGAAGAGTAGATGTGATAGATCAAGATCATTGAATGTGAGAGCGTGAGATAAAAGAGACAGAGTGAGGTCAGAAGAGTAGAGAAGGTCAGAATGCTATGAGAGAAAAAGAGTTCGCTACAGAAGAGTAAGTGAGAGGAAAAACAGAGTATCGGTTGAGAGAGAAGAAATCATAGAATTGGCTGCTGATGAAGATACGATTTCTAGATCAGATCTAGAATTGTCTGCTCATTTGAGCAACATTGGTTTTCATATTTCATCTATTTGATTTCAGACGTTTGTATTTTTCTTTTATCATTGTTTTTCAAGCTGTTAGCTAGCGGAGCAAGCTGTGATGCTCAGCGGCAATGAGCAACTCCTTGGACAGCAAGCTGTGGTGCTCAGCGGGTTAGCAAGCTGTGAGGCTCAGCGGATCAAGATGTCAGTCAGCGGATAGCAAGCTGTGTTGCTCAGCGGTTGTAGGGATTCATCCCCGAAGCTGTGGATCAGCGGTTAAGCTGTGTATCAGCAGAAGCCACACTCAGGTTTGAGTGTGGGGTGGACGTAGGTCTCAAGGTTGAGACCGAACTACCTAAAACTCTTATGTCCCTTGTGCGATTACTTGTTTGTCTACAGATCCTATTAGATGTATGCTTAGGGACAGTTCACATTCATACTGAGTGCCTGAGGTTAAATTTTGTGAAGAGTTCATTTTGAGAGAGAGTGTTGCCTTCTATTTAGAACAATAAGAGTAGTTTACAGATTTAATTCTACAAAAGTTTTCACTGGGATCCATTCACCCCCCCTTTAGATCTCAGCCGTACACGCTCCAATCCTAACTCTTGTTATCAGAGCGGATCACCTATTCTATCAATGGGAATGATTTTTCCTAATTTTATATTTTCTGAATTTTTGAAATTCCGAATTGGTTTTCTATTTAAACCAACCCACCCCTCTCTCTCCCCACTTCTCATTCTCTCCCTCTCTCTTCTCTTTCTCTTCCCCGCTTCTCCGGGCAACCGACGGAGGTGGAGGCGGGTGAGGTGGAGACAGGGTGAGGGCGAGGATGGTGAGGATGGGTCGAGGATCGGAGCGGTGGAGGCGCACGCTCGTTCGGGAGTCCGGGTCGCCGGCGCGGCATTCGTGAGCCGTTTCACGTGGAATCGACGATCTCGGCGTGCATAATCTTTGGTGGAGGTAGGGGGATGGTTCCCTAACCCATGTACTTCATTTTCCCCACGTTTTGTAGGCCGAGGTGAGCTGAGAGTGAGTTTTTCTTCACGTCGGGGTTAAAAAGCATGATTTTAGGGTGAGTGGTGGATCTTCCGACTTGATTGCCTTTTTGGGGTTTGAATGACGCCTCTTGGTGGTCCATAGGGTGGGGAATGGTTCCCCCATGTTTTCCCCATCACCCGGGGGTGATTGGGGAGTAGAATCGGACCCCTAGGTGGGGCTCCGAGGGTGCTCTGCCGTTTTCGGTCGACCGACTCGGGCAGTTCGGTCGACCGATCTGGCGTTCGCCATGGATTGGGCATTCTACCCAATTTGGTCGACCGAACTGCCCAGTTAGGTCAACCGAACTAGTTGGCCGACCGACCCATGTGGGCTGGTCGACTGAAATGTAGAGTTTCAACTCGTTTCGGCCTCCGGTCAACCCGGTTTTGACCCATTGGTCGACCTATGGCCCCGTGGATGTTCCGGACACCCCGGGGTACCATGATCATGTTTTTGAGTGTCTAGAGATACCGTGTTACCTCAATTAGCATGCCCGTGGGGTTTTGAGGGTCTGGGTGACCCCGTGTGTTCCGGACTTCTGTGTTTTCACTAGATCGAGTCACCGTGGATCGGTGTGAGTGCGGAGGGCCATTCCCGCACGGTGTTGGCTTCTTCGAAAGGTGTTATTCTGTCATATTCTTCGGAGGGGGAAGCTCCTGGATAGCTTTTATTTTGGTGGGGTCTATTTCAATTCCCCGATATCCGATGACAAAGTCGAGGAATTTCTCACTTGAAACGCCAAAGGCACATTTCATCGGGTTCATCTTTGGCTCGAACTGTCACAGCCTTTCGAATATGATCCTGAGATCATTCAGGTGGTCTTCTCTTCTCTTGGTTTTGACGACCAAATCACCAATGTAGCATTCGACTCTGTCGTAGAGCAGCTCATCGAATATTTTTATCATCGCTCTTTGGTAAGTGGTGCCAGTATTTTTGAAGCCAAAGGGCATTCTCTTGTAATAAAATATCCCCTTGGGTGATCGGCAAGCCGTGTGAACTCTTTCATGTTTGGCGATCCATATCTGGTTATATCCGGATGAACCATCCATAAACGACAGTGACTCATGGCCAGTTGTAGCATCGATCATGACTTCAGTGATCGGCACTGGGAAATCATCTTTCATGCATACTTTGTTCAGGTCCCGAAAGTCCACGCATATCCGGATCTGGCCGTTCTTCTTCTTGGTAGGCACAATGTTGGCTAGCCACACTACACTAATGAAGAGTGATCTAGAGGGGGGTGAATAGATCAATCACCTAATAAAAATTACCACAGTAGCTCCTAGAGCGGAATTAAAACAAGCTATAGCAGGACAATTTGAAAGCACTCAATCGCAACCAAAATATATCTAATCAAGTAGATCAGTCCTTATGCGATCCTAAACAACTATCTACTGAGCGATGATCAGAATGCCACGATGAACACAAGTCACAAAGCAATCGCATAGAAGACAAGGGATTTTAGGTGGTTCAACCTCAATCCAGAGGTCTACGTCCACCCCACACTCAAACCAGAGTGTGGCTTCACTGCTGACTCACAGCTTGCCGCTGATCCACAGCTTCGGGGATGGATCCCTACAACCCGCTGAGCTTCATAGCTTGCTGTCCAGAGGAATCCTCCTCTGTAACCGCTGAGGATTACAGCTTAACCTATCCAGAGGAATCCACCTCTGCCCGCTGAGGATTACAGCTTAACCTCTGCTGACACACAGCTTGAACAAGAGTTTCAAAAACGAAATGAAACAAATCAAAAATCAAGAAACCCAAACGGGAATGTAGCTCAACAAAGAGCAAGATCAGCTCCGGTTCTGAACCTGGAGACTGATGACAGATACTCTCTAAAAGTCTTCTCTTCAAACTCTCTTCCTTTTTCTCTTCTCAGATTTGCTCTCTATCAATCTGGATCGGGCTTGCTCTCGTTCTCACTCAGCTTCTTCTCCCAATGTTTCACTCAACTCTTCTGCCGCGATCCCACTTCTCTTGAATGAGCATCTCCTAATTCATAGGCAGCAACAGAGAGGTAGGGCACGTGCTCACCACGGTTCCCGCCCAATTGCCTTATCCAGATCTGACGTTCCAAGGCCAGATGGCAGCATCCCAACTCAACTACTTGCCACGTGTCACGATCCTGGCACATCTTCCATTCTTGGATCACGTGCCTTTCTTAACTTCCTCGAACAAGTATCCTATCAAAGTATCAGACTCAATGTCAGCTTATGACAATTTTATAAGAGATAAAGAGATTGCACGGAGTTGAAATATAGTCATAATTGAAGTGCACAGACTCAACACATCATTTGATTACATGTGCACGGACTTAATGTACACGCAGCAAATATATGCACAAACATGATCCCAGCGCAGGATTACAAAGTGCACATACTATGTGTGTGCGAAGCACAAACACTATACTGACTAAATTTGCCGTGAGCAACCTTGCACAGACTTACGACTCACATACTACTCATGCACAGACACGCCAACGAAGTGTGTACATACTTTATGTGCACGGTGCAGAGGTTGCACCGACTTGTTGTGCCTAGAGCTCAACATGCACAGACTTAGTCGCGTGCAGCAACGAAGATTGCACCGACTTGATGTAAACTTGTACATACTTGACTTGCTTAAAGTGCAACATATGCATGGACTCAATACGGAGTGGACTAAGTCTTGCACCGACTCTATTCTATGCATAGAAAAGTATGAAGATGCAGACAACATCTATATGATAATCTGACAAATGAAATTCATCAAAATACACACATCATCATATCAAGATAAAGTTGACAAAGTCAACTCTTCAGTCAACAAAGTCAGACAGAACTGTTGCCAATCATTCAAAACACTTCAGCACAAAGCAGTACACAACTGCTCATCAATCCAGAGGAGATTCAACATTCTCCCCCATCATACCATCTCAGAGGAGACCCAACATTCTCCCCCTTTTTGATGATGGCAACCCTAATAGCCCCAATGACAATCCTAAAAAAATAAATGCCAGAAAGATGATGTATTTTGATGAGACATGAAGCATAGTCCAATGTTTATGTATGTAAATGCAAACTCTATTAAGATGCTCCCCCTGAATTTATGACTAGACTCCTCAACTAAATGCATCAAAATAGCCTGAACTCTGTCTCTTTCCTTCTCGTATTTATTTCCATTAAGAACTCTCCCCTAAATGCATAGACTCTCATTCCTCTCCCCCTCCATTAGATAAAATAAGGAGACAATAAACTCTCCCCCTTTGCCATCAGCAAATAAGGAGGATAGAGGAGATAGAGGAGGAGAAGAAGAGATGATACAGAAACCAAGGAGGATAGAGGAGACTTAACAACATTCTATGTAAAAGTTCAGAATATGAGCAAATTATGGAACAATTCTTCAGGTATACGAATCAAGCAATGTGCATTCTTGATATCATCCAAGTTTAATAGTTATAGAATGTAGAGTGAATTCACCGATTCTCTGAAATAGGGTTATAGTGTGCATTTATAGCAGTGAACCTAAGTCACATGACCATAATAGACTAGTTCAAGACTATATCTTACTGATTTCAGAATCAATGAATATCACGAAGAATGACCTGAATATGTATTGAGGTTAAACAGTTGACACTTCATAACACTTTGAACTTGAAGGGTTACAACATACTTTTTCAGTTTTGATTTTGAATCTGAACTCGGTGTACAGACAAGTGTCATTTATGCCGTTGACATTAAGAGTACACGTGGGTTAGACGCAAGTACCCACAATTACTAAGCATAAACTACTATATCTGCCTTTGATCAAAACCTACCAAGATGATTTGCACCTTTGACATTAAGGGTACACGTTTATCAGACGCCGGTACCCTCAGTTACTCAGTGAAACCAACCCTATAGCTTTGACCATGTGAGCAGAGGTAACATGACACACTTCATGACATGAGGCCCTCTCCATTTCTTTGATGGAGGGTTCAGTTTCTCAGTGCAATTTAGTTATTGCTTTGCCACTTAGTTCATTTCTTTCATTACAGATTTCTTTTTAGCTCCCCTTTTTTACTTTTCAAGGTGACTTGTTTAAAAATAATACCCATTCTAGTCTTCCCCGTCTAGACATCACTAAAATTGGAATGTTCAGATACTGCAAAGATCTTTCCTATTGAAATCATGAAAGAAAGGTTAAGAGCTATAAATGTTTTCTATCACCTTATTTTCTGAAGAACAGTCTTTTGACTCTACAGTCTATTAAAATTAAACCTTTCGTTCATTCAAGGAGCAATTGAGATTCTTATAAAAGAAGACTTGAAATAATTCATGCTCATGACAATGAACCAATTACTAGACTGTCATCCATCCTGAGTGAAAGAAGTAGACAATGAAGTGCTGAATCAACTCAAGGGAATTTCAAAGAGAGAAGATTCATGCAAGGCTCATTAATACCAAATGTACATGATGCCATGTGATAATAGCTTTAGAGAATTAGAAGAGAGTAGAAGGGTTTGTACTCAGATCAGATTCTACTTAACTCCCCCTGACATCATGATGCTTCGACTTTGATATGCAAAAAGCAGACCTTGCATCGACCTTGACATGCAGGACGTAGACAATGCACCGACTATGTATGCGAATGATGTGAAGATGCATCGACTATGACATGTGAAGACACGAGGTGCACGGACTTTACATGTGGCTTAGACACAAGGTGCACCGACCTAGTATGCAGAGGACTCACATTATGCATCTACTATGTGCAAAATTGTATTGACAGAACCTCGGTGCAGAACATGCATTGGACTTAAATGCTCACACAATGCATTGACTATTTGCGAGATATGCAACGACTTATACTCTGTGCAAGAATATGAATCAACTTCAAAACTCAACAGTGTAAGGCATGCATGTTACATTTCAACTGTGCAAAATAATTGTTCAGACATCATAAGTTGTTTATTCAAAATACAGAAACATGCTAACACAGAATTATTTTTCAAGCCATTTACATTTCACTTAAAGAAGGAAATAATGAATCATTTTCATGCTGAAATTTACATAGCCCCAATTCTCTTCTTAGATATTTAAATCTTTCATTTCCAAGAGGCTTAGTAAAAATATCAGTAATTTATTTTTCGGTTTCAACAAAATGTAATTAAATTTCATTCTTGCTTACAGCATCTCTAAGAAAATGGTGTTTGATTTCAATGTGCTTAGTCCTAGAGTGATGAATAGGATTTTTGGTAAGGTAAATAGCACTAGTATTATCACATAAAATTGGAATACATCCCAAATTTATCTGATAATCTGAAAGTTGGTGCTTGATCCATAGTACCTGAGCTGTACAATTCCCTACAGCGACATATTCTGCCTCTGCAGTGGACAAGGCAACTGTGTGTTGCTTATTGGAAGCCCAGGATACTAGGCAACCACCTAGAAATTGACAATAGCCACTAGTGCTTTTCCTATCTACCCGACACCCAGCATAGTCTACATCAGTGTATGCTAGAAGCTCTAGCTCACACTTAGCAGGGTACCAGAGCCCAAGCTCTCGAGTGCCTAATAGATACCTAAAAATCATTTTCACTGCACTAAAGTGAGACTCCTTAGGGCTAGCATGAAATCTAGCACATAAATACACTACAAATTATATATCAGGCCTAGATGCAGTAAGGTAAAGAAGGGATCCGATCATACCTGTATACATCTTGTTATCCACTATTTTACCTTTGGAGTCTTCATCAAGAATTGTTGAAGTATCCATTGGTGCTGCAATTTCCTTGAGGTTTTCAAATTTGAACTTCTCCAGCAGGTCCCTTATGTACTTAGACTCGGTGATGAATGTTCCATCTTCGGTTTGTGTCACCTGCAGTCCAAGAAACAATTTTAGCTCACCCATTGAGCTCATATCAAATTCTTGTGTAATCAAATCAAAAATTCCTTACACATCTTCGGGTTAGTTGAACCGAAAATAATATCATCCACATATATTTGAACTATGAGAATGTCTGGATGACATACCTTGGTAAACATTATTTGGTCAATCTCACCTCTTGAAAATTTCTTTTCAGTAAGGAATTTGCTAAGCTTGTCATACCAAGCTCTAGGAGCTTGCTTCAAACCATAGAGAGCTTTATTCAATTTATAAACATGACTAGGGAAATCTAAATATTCAAAACCAGGAGGTTATCTTACAAAGACATCCTCTTTTATTTCTCCATTTAAGAAGGCAGATTTCACATCCATCTGCTGGAGAGTTATTCCTAGAGAGCATGCATAAACAAGTAAAATCCTAATTACCTCTAACCTAGCTATAGGGGCAAAAGACTCTTCGAAGTCAATTCCAAATTCTTGATTGTACCCCTGAGTTACAAGTCTGGCTTTATTCTTAACCACATTTCCCTGCTCATCAGTTTTATTTCTAAAAACCCATTTAGTCCCAATGATAGTCCCATGATCAGGAGGTGGGACTAGGTGCCACACCTTATTCCTGTCAAACTGATTCAGCTCCTCGTGCATGGCATTGATCCAATACACATCATTTAGGGCACTATCAATGGTCTTGGGTTCTATATAAGAAACTAATGCAAAGGCATTCAATTCATTTTGAGCTCGAAAGTAACCTCTAGTCCCAGGGGGTTCATGCAAGTTACCAATTACATTATCTACAGGATGGTCTCTAAGAAATCTTACATTGACAACTTGGTTACCTTGACCTTCATTTACCTCCTCCTGAACAGTAGGCTCCTCTACAATATTTTCTTCAGGTTCATCTTCTTGATCTGATTGGTCTGCAAGTTATCCTCCCTTCAGAATTTCTCCATCATCTTCTTTCCTGCACGGACTATTTTCAGATTTAGTAAGGGTTTCATCGAAGACTATATGTGGAGACTCTTCAACAGTTTTGGAATTCAGATTGTACACTCGATATGCTCTGGTGGTTTCAGAATATCCTAAGAAAATTCCTGGATCACTTTTAGATTCAAACTTATCAAGGTCTCTTTTATCATTGACATGAATAAAACACTTACAGCCAAAGACCTTGAAATGAGCAAGTGAAGGTTTCTTACCCTTTAGGATTTCATATGGTGTTTTCTGGGAAGACGGCCTTACCATGGCTCTGTTAATTACATAGCATGCAGTGTTAACTGCCTCTGCCCAAAACTTCCTTGGTAGACCACCTTCAACTAGTAGTGTACGGACCATCTCCACATGATGGGGACATCGCCTCCCATGCCCACGTTCACAGCTCGTCTCCTCGCCCCGGTTGCATCCGGCATGGTCTAGTTATCTAATTTTGAGTCCTACGTAATTTTTATTTGAGTCATTTGATGTAATTTTCATTTTACTTGAGTCATGTCCCTAGGTCTTGTGCTTATTTCCCTAAGTTTGAGAGTCATTATGTGGTTTAGTTAGTTATTGGGCCCAATTCATTGGGTTTGGCCCAAGTGCACCCCCTACCCTCTCGGTTATTTGTCATTGAGTCTTTTGTCAGGGACTTATTGTAAAATGTGGGTTGCCTATATATAGGACCCCATTCCCCCCATATCAACTTAATGAATCAATGAATGAAAAACTTGCCATTTTGAGAGTTTACACTTCTTATCTAGTGGAGAGATTCCATTTTTTGGGTGAGAGACCCTAGGGGAGAGATTCCCCACCCATCCCTCTCTTAATCTCTCTTTTTCACTCCCCTTTCTCTCTCCTCCACACCCAATTTTGAAAATTTTCTCTCTCCTCCCTTCCCAACCACCACTCTCCCACCTACCCCCATTAAAGACCACTCCCCTTCCCCACACATCCCATTACTCCACCCCCTAGTCCCAAGAGAGCTTCCACCAATCCTAGCTCCACCTCCCAACTACCCCACCCACTTCCCCAAGCACCCTTCCCACTATCCAAAGCAGCCCTCCACCTTCCCAAGGCACCTCTTCCCATCCCCAAGACCACCATTGACCACCCCACATTAAAGGAAATTCAAACTCACATGCCCTCCACCCACTTGTGCCCCCCCCACCTTCCTCCTTCTCCCTTCAAGCCCAAATTCGTAGCTCCTCCTCCCACCACCTGTTAGACCCCCTTCTAGATCCTATTCTTCCCCTCCCTCACCTTGGAATACCCCCTCCTAGACCCCCTCACAGCCAGGGTTCTCCCCACACTCATCCACCTCCATTTCCCCTCCCATATACCCCATTTCCCCCCATCATCTTCAACCTCCAGTTTTCAGTTCGCATGCAGCAGAAAAGTAGCAGATTGCAGAGGCGACCCCGACCACATCCCAGCGAATCTGAAGGCCCAAGAGGTATCCACGGAAGCGTCTACCGGTCTTCTTCGCAACGACGGTGGTTTTATCTTCATCCGAGCTGTGTACTGCCCGGGAGCTCCGTTCTCCCACAACTGCGCAGAGCTGCCCTTGCTGAGTACCAGAACCGGAGTAGAAGCTTCACCACGATGAACCTCGAAAGAATCAGCTCAAGATCTCTTCCGTAAAGTTCTTCCTCTCCATGTCTACTTTCAGAATCAAGAAGCGGAACTCCGTTCGGCATCCTGTAGCAGGAGTTATCCATTTTCTCCCTCAGCTACGTAGTTCTGCTACCCACAGTCTGCACCGACCTATCAGCAGTGTTCAGAGTCCCCTGGACTTCTCCGGCATCGTTTGGCTTCCCCGTCAGTTGTTTGGTGAAGAGGGCTCGTCCACGGTTCCAACGACTCTGACGGTGCTTGATTCCAAGTTCGGGAGCTATTGGGACATCCTCTGCAACCTGCTGTTGGAAATCAGGAGCTGCCAGTCCGAGAGTCTGCCTCCCTGTTTGAGCCTCCACCCAGACCGGCATCGACGACAGAAGAAATTAAAAAGATTTGGACGACTTCCCCTGCCTCCTAAGAAGATTTCCCAGGTGGTTTCACCCCCAAAAAAATTCGGTAGCAGCTGCAGCAGTCAACTCTTCAGTCACCTGTCAGCACCCACAGAACCGGGCAGAATCGGCAACCTCCCGTCTTCGGTGTTCCTTTCTCCAATTCCCCTCCCCGCTTGGCCGGCTGAAGCCCCCTCCCTGCGTGGAGGTAGTTTTGGTTGTAATATCCATTAACCCCTACCCCAAGGTCCCCCTCCTGCGAGAGGAGTAGTGTTGTAATTAGATTGAGCATGTCAAGCTACCCCGACGCGGCGTGTGGGGATCCACCCGCCTCCCCGCTCCCCCTCGTCTCCGAGCGGCACCGGTTTCTTCAAACCGATCAAGTAAGTGCTCCAAACTTTACTCTAATTTATGCTTGTTCTTTCAATATTAGTTCATAAACTCCGCTGGCCGTGAATGAGAGCCCGATCCTTAAGCTCATTTGCTATAAGTGATCACCGTGGGAAAAGAGTGGAACCCATGCCCTCGGCACGACGTCGGCTCCCTTGAATTGGGCTGCCATTACCCTTGGGAATCAACTTAGGCCTTGCTGGCCCTCTACCAGCAAGGGCCCAGCCCACACAACCTCCACTTGGCATTGCCAAGTTACCCTGGGTCTTGGTGAGCATCGGGTGAGCGGTCGCCGACATCGGTCCGTTTGATTGCGATTGTGCTTGTTTGTTTAAGTCCTAGGTTGTGTCACATCAATTGGTATCAGAGCAAGTCATTGACTTGTCTCTATCAAGTCAAGTCCTAGGGCATGCTTGCATTGGTGTCATCATCAATCTGACCCTTGCATTGATCCCCCCGATCATTATGGCCTCCTACTTAGCCTACTCGCCACCCATGGACTTCATCCTAGATAGGGATATTACCTTTGACGGATCACATTCTAGTGACTATCTTAGGTGGGAGGCTACGATAGAAAAGTACTTCGAAAAGACTTGGGTATATGGATCGGCGAGAGTCCGAAAGGCCAAGGGACGACTTCGGGGTCAAGCCAAAAGTAAGTGGGAACACATATAAGGAGGGTTGGAAGATAATAACCTATTCACTCATGGGAAGAGATGAAGGTAGAACTTAGAAAGATCTACATCCCCAAACATTCCCACCCCTCCTACTCAAGCACCCCTAAGCCGAGGAGCACTACCACTCCTCCATCCCCACCCGGCCAACTTGAGACCGACCTTTGGTCTCCACCCCCACCACCCCCAACAATTCATCTCTCAACCATCATAACAACACTTCGCGACCAAGTCCTCTCCCTTAAGACCCAAATAAACCAAACAACCGCCTCTCCACCAAATCCCATGAGGATCCCCACACTCCAACCAAAACCTCCTTCCGCAAACCTATCTATCCAAACTCAATTGGCCCCCACTACCACCCCTCCACAACCGGCCGATCCCAAGGAGTAGAGACCCCTAACTGACCTGGTTTCCCCAATAAGGACCACCACTCACCCTATTCTCACCATTCAAACCCAAGTAGACCCCGTGTCCATCCCTCCACCTAGAACCATGACGGCCACCACCACCCAACCCAAATCCTGTCACCCAACCCACCTTCCACTCCCAAACCACACCCTACCAATCCCAATCCAAGTTTTCCTTTACCCTCTACCCTGGGAACACCACACACAAACCCTCATCACCCCAAAATACTCTCTCACCTCCTTGGTAGCAGAACTCATACCCAATCCAATAGTTGTGAGCACTCCAAACCCACCCCCCACTATGGAGGAAACCCAAGTCCAAGCTGAAGAAGAAACCTCACACGATGGTCTTTACCTTACACCACCCTCTCTAGTTGGGGAGGAGCTCATCTTAGGAGAACCCATTGTTAGTTGGCTAAAGGAGAGCCCAATTCGAGAGACCTCGGCCCATGTTTTCCCTCCCATAGAACGAGACCTTCCCATAGTGCCCTTCTTCTCCTATCACACCATAATCCAAGCATCCTATCAAGTGGAGACCTTAGAGGACCTTCTCAAGGGCATAGCATGGCAATTAAAGATGACTAGCATGTTGACCCCTATGGTCGAACAACCTAGGAGCCTTAGCCTCCTACACCTATGCATAGGGTCTATCACATCGGTTTGCACCATTGGTTGCTAGCGACCTCCTTCTATTCCTCCCTACACCCGATGAGCCCAACCTTCTCCTCGATTTAGAGCTTCTTATCTCGGGTAGAAAGCCAAGCCCTCCACTCATGGCCGACCCACTTGTCAAGAACATTGGCCCAACTATCATGGAGAAGGATGACTTAGCACCTTTTAAGGATCTTGAGGACATGGAGTTCCTCCCCCTAGGAGACCCATTTTATGATCCATATGATCCATTCCAATGGGAGTCAAGGGACTCATATGACCCAACCATCTTACCAACCACCCACCCTTTCCTACCCTCACCCACCATATTGGGCCAAACCCACCTCATCCATGACCCGGGTTACACCTTGGGAGCCATGACCTTGGGCCACATATCCCTAGGTAATAAGGTTGTGTCCCACCCCATGACGACCACCTTCTTAGAACCATTCGATCCTTTCCAATGGGAGTTCAAAGGTTGTCCCACACCTATACACATGGAAGTCACCTTTGGGAAAAGTATGCATGTGTCTAGGCTTACCACACCCCTTGGCATGAACACTATGTTGGGTCCATTCATTCATATCACCCACATGTCAAGTAGAAAGTATGAGTGGTCCATATTCGGATGTCATGGTCCACCTTCATTCATCATGGATCTTAAGCATGTCAGAGGCATCTACAGATGTCCGGGTCCCCCGATATTTATCACCAATTTACATGATAGGGCCACCTACGGGTGCCCCGGCCCACCTAGGCTGACCAAAGACTACACTGCATCATTACATGATAGGTCTACTTTTAGTTGCCCAGATCCACCCATCACTCCTAGAATGTCTGCATTCACAACATTGCATGAAGAGATCCGCAAGCACATTAGCAAGAAGAATGTGACTGATAAAAGGGTGGCCGACTCTCATCGGCGTCACCAAAAATTCCACATGGGTGACTTTGTGATAGTGAGGAAGGAGAGGCTCTCCCCGGGAGTCATCTCCAAATTGAGGCTATGTGGGGCTGGTCCCTTCCAGGTCCTGAGGCGCATTGGCGTTAATGCCTATGAGTTAGATCTCCCCGAGGAGTATGGAGTGAGTCCCACATTCAATGTAGCCGACCTAGTGCCTTATAAGGGACCCACGGTGGTACCTAGTGAGGATATTGAGCCTATTCCCTCCGTTGAGAGAGCACCCACCCGTGAGGAGAGACCACCAGCCAAGAGAGCCCAGCGTGAGCGCATTGAACGAATATTGGACGAACAAGTCACTACCACCCGGAGCAAGGTATACGAGCGCTATCTCGGCAGATGGATGGATCAATCTCATTCGGAAGACCGAAGGGCTGTACCACTTCTACACCCTCCGAGGAGGGAAGGACACTTACTCGAAGGAGTCGAGTTCTCCGCACCCCGGGAGTATGATGGGGACATCACCTCCCATGCCCACGTTCACAGCTCGTCTCCTCGCCCCGGTTGCATCCGGCATGGTCTAGTTATCTAATTTTGAGTCCTACGTAATTTTTATTTGAGTCATTTGATGTAATTTTCATTTTACTTGAGTCATGTCCCTAGGTCTTGTGCTTATTTCCCTAAGTTTGAGAGTCATTATGTTGTTTAGTTAGTTATTGGGCCTAATTCATTGGGTTTGGCCCAAGTGCACCCCCCTACCCCCTCGATTATTTGTCATTGAGTCTTTTGTCAGGGACTTATTGTAAAATATGGGTTGCCTATATATAGGACCCCATTCCCCCCATTTCAACTTAATGAATCAATGAATGAAAAACTTGCCATTTTGAGAGTTTACACTTCTTATCTAGTGGAGAGATTCCATTTTTTGGGTGAGAGACCCTAGGGGAGAGATTCCCCACCCATCCCTCTCTTAATCTCTCTTTTTCACTCCCCTTTCTCTCTCCTCCACACCCAATTTCGAAAATTTTCTCTCTCCTCCCTTCCTAACCACCGCTCTCCCACCTACCCCCATTAAAGACCATTCCCCTTCCCCACACATCCCATTACTCCACCCCCTAGTCCCAAGAGAGCTTCCACCAATCCTAGCTCCACCTCCCAACCCCCAACTACCCCACCCACTTCCCCAAGCACCCTTCCCACTACCCAAAGCAGCCCTCCACCTTCCCAAGGCACCTCTTCCCATCCCCAAGACCACCATTGACCACCCCACATTAAAGGAAATTCAAACTCACATGCCCTCCACCCACTTGTGCCCCCCCCACCTTCCTCCTTCTCCCTCCAAGCCCAAATTCGTAGCTCCTCCTCCCACCACCTGTTAGACCCCCTTCCAGACCCTATTCTTCCCCTCCCACACCTTGGAACACCCCCTCCTAGACCCCCTCACAGCTAGGGTTCTCCCCACACTCATCCACCTCCATTTCCCCTCCCATATACCCCATTTCCCCCCATCATCTTCAACCTCCAGTTTTCAGTTCGCATGCAGCAGAAGAGTAGCAGATTGCAGAGGCGACCCCGACCACATCCCAGCGAATCTGAAGGCCCAAGAGGTATCCACGGAAGCGTCTACCGGTCTTCTTCGCAACGGCGGTGGTTTTATCTTCATCCGAGCTGTGTACTGCCCGGGAGCTCCGTTCTCCCACAACTGCGCAGAGCTGCCCCTGCTGAGTACCAGAACCGGAGTAGAAGCTTCACCACGACGAACCTCAAAAGAATCAGCTCAAGATCTCTTCCGCAAAGTTCTTCCTCTCTATGTCTACTTTCAGAATCAAGAAGCGGAACTCCGTTCGGCATCCTGTAGCAGGAGTTATCCATTTTCTCCCTCAGCTACGTAGTTCTGCTACCCACAGTCTGCACCGACCTATCAGCAGTGTTCAGAGTCCCCTGGCCTTCTCCGGCATCGTTTGGCTTCCCCGTCAGTTTTTTGACGAAGAGGGCTCGTCCACGGTTCCAACGACTCCGACGGTGCTTGATTCCAAGTTCGGGAGCTGTCGGGACATCCTCTGCAACCTGCTGTTGGAAATCAGGAGCTGCCAGTCCGAGAGTCTGCCTCCCTGTTTGAGCCTCCACCCAGACCGGCATCGACGACAGAAGAAATTAAAAAAATTTGGACGACTTCCCCTGCCTCCTAAGAAGATTTCCCAGGTGGTTTCGCCCCCAAAAAAATTCGGTAGCAGCTGCAGCAGTCAACTCTTCAGTCACCTGTCAGCACTCACAGAACCGGGCAGAATCGGCAACCTCCCATCTTCGGTGTTCCTTTCTCCAATTCCCCTCCCCGCTTGGCCGGCTGAAGCCCCCTCCCTGCGTGGAGGTAGTTTTGGCTGTAATATCATTAACCCCTACCCCAAGGTCCCCCTCCTGCGAGAGGAGTAGTGTTGTAATTAGATTGAGCAGGTCAAGCTACCCCGACGCGGCGTGTGGGGATCCACCCGCCTCCCCGCTCGCCCTCGTCTCCGAGCGGGACCGGTTTCTTCAAACCGGTCGAGTAAGTGCTCCAAACTTTACTCTAATTTATGCTTGTTCTTTCAATATTAGTTCATAAACTCCGCTGGCCGTGAATGAGAGCCCGATCCTTAAGCTCATTTGCTATAAGTGATCACCGTGGGAAAAGAGTGGAACCCATGCCCTCGGCACGACGTCGGCTCCCTTGAATTGGGCTGCCATTACCCTTGGGAATCAACTTAGGCCTTGCTGGCCCTCTACCAGCAAGGGCCCAGCCCACACAACCTCCACTTGGCATTGCCAAGTTACCCCGGGTCTTGGTGAGCATCGGGTGAGCGGTCGCCGACATCGGTCCGTTTGATTACGATTGTGCTTGTTTGTTTAAGTCCTAGGTTGTGTCACATCAATTGGTATCAGAGCAAGTCATTGACTTGTCTCTATCAAGTCAAGTCCTAGGGCATGCTTGCATTGGTCTCATCATCAATCCGACCCTTGCATTGATCCCCCCGATCATCATGGCCTCCTACTTAGCCTACTCGCCACCCATGGACTTCATCCTAGATAGGGATATTACCTTTGACGGATCACATTCTAGTGACTATCTTAGGTGGGAGGCTACGATAGAAAAGTACTTCGAAAAGACTTGGGTATATGGACCGGCGAGAGTCCGAAAGGCCAAGGGACGACTTCGGGGTCAAGCCAAAAGTAAGTGGGAACACATAGAGGGCTTAAGGAGGGTTGGAAGATAATAACCTATTCACTCATGGGAAGAGATGAAGGTAGAACTTAGAAAGATCTACATCCCCAAACATTCCCACCCCTCCTACTCAAGCACCCCTAACCCGAGGAGCACTACCACTCCTCCATCCCCACCCGGCCAACTTGAGACCGACCTTTGGTCTCCACCCCCACCACCCCCAACAATTCATCTCTCAACCATCATAACAACACTTCGCGACCAAGTCCTCTCCCTTAAGACCCAAATAAACCAAACAACCACCTCTCCACCAAATCCCATGAGGATCCCCACACTCCAACCAAAACCTCCTTCCACAAACCTATCTATCCAAACTCAATTGGCCCCCACTACCACCCCTCCACAACCGGTCGATCCCAAGGAGAAGAGACCCCTAACCGACCTGGTTTCCCCAATAAGGATCACCACTCACCCTATTCTCACCATTCAAACCCAAGTAGACCCTGTGTCCATCCCTCCACCTAGAACCATGACGGCCACCACCACCCAACCCAAATCCTGTCACCCAACCCACCTTCCACTCCCAAACCACACCCTACCAATCCCAATCCAAGTTTCCCTTTACCCTCTACCCTGGGAACACCACACACAAACCCTCATCACCCCAAAAGACTCTCTCACCTCCTTGGTAGCAGAACTCATACCCAATCCAATAGTTGTGAGCACTCCAAACCCACCCCCCACTTTGGAGGAAACCCAAGTCCAAGCTGAAGAAGAAACCTCACACGATGGTCTTTACCTTACACCACCCTCTCTAGTTGGGGAGGAGCTCATCTTAGGAGAACCCATTGTTAGTTGGCAAAAGGAGAGCCCAATTCGAGAGACCTCGGCCCATGTTTTCCCTCCCATAGAACGATGTAGACACGCCAAAATTGACATTACTTTGAGTATTTCTCATATTGCCTTGTAATGTCCCATTTGACCCTCAAATTAGCTTATTTGAGTATTTTTTCCATTTTCCATGGATTTTCTCTCCTTTCCCTCTTTTTTTAAAATTAACGCCCTGGAGAGGGGCGTGTTTTTAAAACGCGGCCTGATCCAGGGCGTGTCTCCCCATTTTATCTATTTCTCCCCATTTTACCTATTTTATAAATTCGTGACCTGGTGAAGGGCGTGTTTTAAAACACGACCTGACCTGGGGCGTTTCTTGATGAAAGGACGCCCTGAGATGAGGGCGTCAATTCTCGGCATTATCCAATTTTCGAAAAAGAATAAATATTTGAAAAATGTTAATTAACGCCCTACCTTGGGGCGTGTTTCAATTAACACCTCTCCCTGAGGCATGTGTTATAATTTCCAAATAAAAGAAATATTTATTTCCAAAATTGATCTGGGAGTTAACGCCCTGACCCATGGCGTGTTTTAAATTAACGCCCCTTGACAGGTCGTCAATTCTTGAATTGACGCCCTGACCAAGGGCGTGTTTCATCTTCTGGCTTTACAGCCCTTTCCCCAGAGAGTCCTTGCCTCGTTAGACACCTGCTTTGTTTGGGCTCTTGCCCATTCCTATCCTTTCCCCCCTTGGACTCTTGCCTTCTTATCCCTTCATTCTATTTAATAGGGCCAATGGGCTCTATTAATGAGGTTGGATTTCCTCTTTTCCTCCCCCCGCTGATTCTTCTATTTTTTCTTTCTTCTTCTTTTCTTCTTCTGCCGTCTTCTTCCTCTTCTTATTCTTCTTCCTCGTTTTCTTCTTCTGTCTCCTTTTTCTTCTTCTTCTCCTTCTGTCTTTCTTCTTCTTCTTTTCTTTTTTACAGGAACCGAAGGTGGCATTGGCTAAGGAGGCTTCTCACGTTGACATCTTCATCTCTTTGAAGTTTCTCCCCATCGAGCATCAAGCCAAAGGGGCCACAAACAAGATTTTTATCTTATCTCCCCTTTATCTTTTATTTTCATAGTTCATAAATCATGCATGCTTCATTGTTTTATTGATCTTTTCTCTCATCACATTGAGATCTCCCCATAGTGCAACTCTTGCACACTTCCCTTATTTTTATTCATATTTTCATGCATGCATCATACATCTCCCATCCCTTTTGCATAGGGGTTTAAGGGCCAACACCCACAAGGTGTGTCTTGCACAATTTTCATGCTCATATTTCTTTCTAAGAATTTGATACTATACCCACCTTATTTCTAAATTATTTTGGTGGTGTTTGTTTATTTTGCAAGGGTAATAAAAGCAAGAACTCTCTTCATCGGCCGGCCGATTTGAAGAGAAAGGAAGCACTCACATCCCCGCACTTTGAGGTATTTTCGCAATCATCCCTTCCCTTATTATTTTCCACTCGAGACCCTCGCGTCTCTGGCGATCACACACTCCCCTTGTGCACCTCGTGCATATATTTTCCTCCATATTGATGATTATTGCATGTCTCTTCTTTGATATTTTTCTTAAGTGGATTATTCTAAATTAGAGATCTACAAATTGGCGATCACGGTGGGACACTTTGTGTTCTTTGTTTATTACCCTTTCCCCTTAGGCACCCGCGTGTGCCGTCTCCCCTATTGCACCCTCGGTGCGTCTCCTTTTGTGCCCCTCGGGCACCCTCCATTGGCTTTGCACTCTTCCCTAAGTGATTTGCCAGTTTGTTATTTTCTTTTTTAGAATTTCCACTTATTCCAAATCTTTGATGAGCATGCTGTTATCTTAATATCCATATTGTTGATTGCCTGCTGTGACTGTGAGTGCTTGATACTGTCGGCCGTGAAGGTTTTCTGGAAGAAAGGTAATTAGCGCCTCTGACAGAGGCGCGCTTTAATTCAACGCCCTAACTCGGGGCGTCTTATTCCAGTGTAACGACCTCTGGCAGGGCGTCTTTCACCATATATCCTGGTTTCTCCTGGTTTTATTACGCTGCTTGTGAATTCACGCCCTCCCCCAGGGCATTTTTTACTGCGTAGCGCCTCACATCAGGGCGCTTTTTGTTGATTTGACGCCCTCACTCATGGGCGTCCTTTTATTTATAGCGCCTCACCCTAAGGTGCGTTTCTCACTGTTGCTTGTGGGCCCTCACAGTGATTCACGACAGTGACCCTATCGTTTCTTTGCTGGATAGCGCCCCCTTCCAGGGCGTCTTTTACTGTGGGTTTGCAGAACCCTTCCTTGCGTGATTTTTCATCATGATTCATGCCATGCTCATATTCATTGATTGATTATATTGTGGTGATTACCCTGCTTGTTTGTGAATTCACGCCCCTCTCCAGGGCGTCTTTTACTTGGTAACGCCTCACGCCAGGGCGTTTCTTTGTTGATTAGCGCCCCTCAGTAAGGCGTTTCTTTTGATTTGACGCCCTCGGCCAAGGGCGTCCTTTCCTCTTATAGCGCCTCACCCTAAGGCGTGTTTTTACTGCCCCTGGCACCTCGCTTTGAGTCACGACAGTCACACTGTCGTGTCTTTTGTTAGTAGCGCCCCCTTCCAGGGCGTGTTTTTACTGTGGGTTTCCAGAACCCTTCCCGTGGGTGAGTTTTCATGATATTTCATATTGATTGATCATATTGTGTGGTTGGCCTGATTTCCCCTGTTGCATTCATTCTTTGCATTGGTTCGGGAGCCCCCTCCTCTTCATTAGGATCCACACACCTTCTTGGAATCGGGACGACCCTCCATTGAGCATTCCGTCTCTTTAGACTGGAAATCCCTTTTCCAAGCCTCCGTAAGTCCCCGCACCCGTGGATTCCCTCACGGACGCCGGGCAGGTTGTACCCTTTTGAAGTCCCGAATTAGTTGGCCTAAACGTGGTGAGAGAGTGTTCCTAGTTGGCATTGGAGTTAAATCATATTTGAAACTAGGTTCCTCCCCTTGTGTGAATCATATCAATTTGCATAAAATCATTAATTCACCAAGATTCAAACATAAGAAATCAAGGTAACCATTTCAACTTGGGTGTGTTTCTTTGCCAATTGTTTGCACATTAAATTGCTTGCATGGCTTACTTTGATAGACAAAACAACATGTTCAATTCAATTAATGTTCATGAGGATGCACAACCTAGCACTTCTTATAATCCTCACTTTCAACATGTTCAAAATTCTCACCATACTTTCAAAGGACCACGTTCTCACTCTTATGGTGTTGCCCGACCCTTGGGCAATGTCCAATCCAATGGTCCTTCAACTCAATTTCGAGCCACTATTCCCATTAAGCCCTCTCATCCCAATGATGAGAAGGTCTCCCAGATTTTGCATGCATTAGATCATCTTACCCCTCAACAGATCCAAGCCCTTAAGGCCGCTGTTGAGGGTACATCTCATGCATCTCCCTCCAATTCTACACGGGTGGCCCATCACCCACCTCCTCCTTCCAATCCTGATCGGGTAGCCCATTACCCATCTCCTCCTGTTCATTCTACTCGGGTGGCCCATCACCCGCCTCCTTCTATTCCCTCTCGATCACGGCCCCAAGGCCCATTTATTCATTGCAATCCGGCCCGTCCGGGTTCTTTCACGGGTCATCCCGTCAACTCCCCTCCACGGCCTTTTTATGCGGCCCCTCCTCCTTCAAGGCCCTGCCAGCCCTCGGTTGTTCAAGTCACACCCCTCCAACAATCTCTGCTTGATAAGATTACTTTGATGGAGGAACAAATAAAGAGGGTCACGGCTCCTCCTACTCCAGTCAATCCTCTCCATGCCGCTTTGGACGAGATTACAAAGATGGAGAGAGAATGGAAAGACAGGAGGGACGATTACGGCGACGGCGGCTCAAGTGAGCAAGAGCCGGCATTCGAAGAATCCGAGGCAGTATACGATGATGATGAAGCTCCGCAGGCACCCCTTCCGAGTTTCCTTAACTTTCCGCTTTCCCCATTTTCATTCGATGAACCCCCTGCTCAGGAGGAAACCACTCCTAATTCAACCCCTATTTATGAGACTACTTGGTGTTACGACGATGGGTCGATATTCCAATCGCCCGCGCCGGTGCCTATTGAGTCTCTTCCCATTCTCACTCCCACTCCTAACACCGCTCGCCCCGTCCGGCATTTCCTACGCACCAAACCTTCACCCATTAACCCTCCACTAATTAAATCTCCACCTATTAAGCCATCAACCTCCACACCATCGGCCTCCACCGAGCCTACCATTGAACTGTCCCCAATTCAACCTCCCGTTATCCCATTACCACCATCCCTAAAACCCACTTTACCTACCCCATCATTTAACCCTTCACCCTTACCTATGGTTAATCCTGAGCAGGATCCACCACTTTTTGCACTCGAGCTAACCCCGACCGCTTGCAAGCAAAGGGAGAAACTCGATGTGTTTGAACCTCCGCCTCCACTTACGCCAACACTTTCCATTATACCTCCACCACTCACAAAGCCTTCCGCCTCCGCTTCACCTCCCTCTACTACTCGGAATGGGGGGCCTTCTACAAGCACAGGTGCCGAGAACGATCAAGAGCCGGGCAGCAAGGATTTGGCCGCGCCATTCAAGATTCAAGAATTCATTTGCCGGATGCCAATCCGGGTTATTGTGCCAAGCACGGTCGAAGAAGCCAAGTCGCCGCCATGCCAAGCATTGATGCTGTGTAAGGGCCGGGCAGGGCACCCTTTGTTCCAATTTCCAAATTTTGAATCTTTGGGCAACATAATGCTTCCGAGCCCAACTTTCCAACTCCCTCACACCATTACTTTGCACTCTCCAAGGGAGTTGACATTCACCATTGAAGCTTCGGCAGGGGCTATTTCTCATACACTTTCACTGCCGTGGAGGGGCAGTTATCTTAATGCTAAGGGGCCATCCCTTATTTGTTCCACTTTCTATTCATCCATCTCTATCACTTTTTCTTCATGGGCCATTCCCAGGGTTAGGAGGAAGATCTCGTCCTCTCGCCCTTCACATTCTTCATATTCTTTGCATTTCATGTATTCATCGCATCCATCCCATTGCATGCATTTGCACTTCCTGCTTCCCGGGTTTCCGAACCCGTATCTTCCCCGCCTTCCGGCACCTCCGGATATTCCGCACTTCCCATCTTATTCATCTTCATCTATTTATCCACTATCCCTGGGGCATCGCGTCCCTTTTCCTGCTATCTCCCTGGAACCTCCAGGGATTTTATCCCTCCTCTTTGGGCATCTCGCCCTTTCTGATTCTATTCCTCCGGAACCTCCGGACCTTTCTCTCGGGCATCGCGCCCCTTTCCACCTTCCTCCTCCGGAACCTCCGGACCTCTCTCTCGGGCATCGCGCCCCTTTCCACCTTCCTCCTCCGGAACCTCCGGATTTTCCTCCTGATCCTCCTTCATTCCTCTCTCTTGGGTATCACGCCCCTTTCTATATTCTTCCTCCGGAACCTCCGGATTCTCCACCTGATTATCTTCATCTTTTCCCCGGGCATCGCGCCCCTTCTCATTTGTTACCTCCGGAACCTCCGGACTTTTCCCTCGGGCACGACGCCCCTTTCCACCTTCTCCTTCCTGATTTCATTCCTCCGGAACCTCCGGATTTTTCTCTCCTCCCTGGGCATCGCGTCCCTCGGCATTTGCTTCCTCCGGAACCTCCGGACCCTCCATCTTTCTTCCGATTCATCTTTCTGTTCTTCCAAGACATCACCTCCTTCGTTCTCTTCTTCCTTTTTCATCATCTTTTTCCCTATTTCGTCTCAGGACATCGCGTCCCTTCTTTTGTCATCCCTCCGGAGCCTCCGGATGATTTCTCCTCTCATGATTCTCCTCCTCCGCCTCCGGACCCTCCGGATCTGCCTCTTTCTATCTACCAATTTCTTCTTCTAATTCCTCCTGATTCTGGGTCCGACCCAACTTTTTCCACATCCACTGCCTTGGGCATCTGCCCATTCTCCCATTGCTTCCGAGGCTTTAGTCCTCACCCCTCTTCTTGATTTTCCGCTTCTTCTGTAGACTGTTCCATGTGATCAGGGTCTCCGCACCTTAGTGAGGGAGTTCTAGCCCTCCCCTCTTTTCCTTTTTTTCCTTATTTCGTCTGAGTCTGGTCTTGGCACCACTCCTTCTTGTTAAGCCACTTTCAATCCTTTGCTTCCAATCCTTTACCTGTCTAAGAGGACTATCCCACGATGATCAACCTCTCGCGGCAGCTGCTTTAACAAAGGTTGCAAGGTAATATATTGACGTAAGTATGCATTTATATGATATCATTACCTCATTACTTCACGAATGATTTTCAAAATGAAGTGCTTCCTAACAAGATTAAGAGTGGTGTTTTAGATCTTTATCTTAGGCTTTTGTTAAATTGAAATCATTCTCAAAAGAGTCTTTAGGCTTGCTATGCAGCACCATTGGTTAATAAGAACTCCGTGCTGGGAATTCAACATTCTTTCCCCGCTTGTTAAGATCAACCCTTAGCTGGGCATTCCACACACTTCACGGCGTCCTTGGCCGGCTCCTTTAATAAAACACCGTTGCTACCTTGGCCATGCCATGAGTATATCTGAAAGTCTTTTCTCTTCTTTACTCGGCCACGTGCAGGGGCAAGAGGTTGACGGATGAGATGACCAACCTTGGTAATCCCCAATACGAGAGGAGTCTCAAATAGGGGCAGTCTTGACCCAAACTAAATATGAATTTCATGATATACATCTCGCCAAAAGGGCTATTATAAAAATCAAGTCAGAATTTCGATAAAAGAAAGTGTGAATTATGGCATGACAAGAGTGGCAAAGTCCCCGCAGGGAAAATCCTGGTCGTATGCATGTCAAGGGTCTAAAAATCAAAGGCATAAAGCCCCGGCACAACAGACTACCTCTTTGAAGGGAACACCTTGGAAGGAATTCAAGTCCCGATATCTCCCATCCTGCATAAAGCTTATCTCCAATTATTCTTCTCTTTTCCCTCTAAGACCTAACATTTCTCAGGTATGGCCTTGGTAGGGGTACCGTTGATCAAAGACGGTTGGTTATAGGATGCCACTTTCAATGCACGTCCAGCTTTGGGCAGTTTTAGCGAAAAGGGAAGGAACAAGGACCCTTAGCCAGTGGTTCAAAACAACCCTTTGATGCTGCATTAACAATGTCTAAGCCAAAATCCAAAAAAAATTGAATATTTCCCGATCAAAATCCCAACAAAAATTCAAAATATTTTCCAAAAATCTCCATAAAAATTCAAATATTTTCAAAACTCATAAAAAAATTTGCATATTCCAAAACTCCATAAAAATTGCATTGTATTGTCTGATGGTGTTTTGCAGGAACAATTTTGCAAGGACCGAGAGCACGGGATGAGTCCTATCTCCACTCGTTGCTATCAATCTATTGATTCCTCCCGATATTTTCATGACATGCCACCCTGGGCATTATTTTTGATTATAATCTCCCTATATCATTCTGATTATTATATCTCTTGATTATCATTCTGATTATTCATCTCCAGATCTTTCAATCAACTCCTACTAATTTCTCTTGATCAATTCTGCCGATGGGCATTATCAGATCTTGATCATTCAACTCCAAATCTTGATTAGCCAAGTTGACATCCTCATGACAAAATAACAAACAATGATGCTTTGCAATATCATGATTCAACTCATAATGGTTACTATGTTGTGACATGCTATGATTGGTTGCTTTGATTCATGCTATGCATGCTATGATTAAATGCCTTATTCATTGCTTGTTATATCTTGGCTAATGAATTTTTGAGCGCAGGATAAGAGGCTCTTGGTCCCGCCGGCAGAGCATCATCACTCAAAGTCCCACGGTGCTTGCAGTTCATTTCTCAGTTCCCATGCTTATTGTTATCACCATCTCCCTGTATGCATTCTACTATATGTTACATATGTTACTAGATTATATCAAGGACCTTGTGGCTTTGGTAAATCTGGGATTTGAGTTCCCCTTCATCAAAAACAATGATGATTCCAGAGAAGTCTTAGTCACACGGATAGGCCGTTGAGCCGTCCAAGACTGGGGACGATGGTTCCCTTTTTACGAGTTGGTGCGTGGATAAATGGGCTTCGGCTTAGTATCAGCTCGCAGAATTGGTTTCTTGACCCAGTCTGGGCAGTTTAACAATATTATCCTTGATTATATTATATTTTCATTTGTTATTTTCTCTTTAGCCCAGCATGCATTCATGTAGGACTTTGAGTTAACATTGGAAAATCATTCTGATGAGCTGATTTTGAGGGTTGAAGTTGATCTTAATCTTTCCAGATATGAGATATTCCATGCCGGATTGAATCCTCAGTTCGTTTTGTTGCTGTTTTGGGTCTTTTCTCGAGAGCTCCTTGTTTGGATTTTCATCATCTTATTTTATATCCTTTCCTTTGATCCACCTTGACTGCAGCACGTCCACATTGGCTGGTAACCGCTCCCCAATGGTGAAATCTACAGGTTTGTGACATGGGGTACTTCCACCGCGCTGGAAGTTGATCATTTTATTTTATCTCCTTCGTGCACCGCGTGCACATCTCCCCTTTTATCCAAACATTGTTGATTTCGTTGAATTTCCCGAGATTTGCTTCATCTCGAGCTTTTGATTTCATTTCTTATCAAGTGATGTTGATTGCGTGTCTCATCACACCTTGGCATCTACTTTTCAGTTTGCTACGCTCCCTTGCAAAGCAGACGCCAAGGCGGGGCAGCTGTAGACACGCCAAAATTGACATTACTTTGAGTATTTCTCATATTGCCTTGTAATGCCCCATTTGACCCTCAAATTAGCTTATTTGAGTGTTTTTTCCATTTTCCATGGATTTTCTCCCCTTTCCCTCTTTTTTTAAAATTAACGCCCTGGAGAGGGGCGTGTTTTTAAAACGCGGCCTGATCCAGGGCGTGTCTCCCCATTTTATCTATTTCTCCCCATTTTACCTATTTTATAAATTCGTGACCTGGTGAAGGGCGTGTTTTAAAACACGACCTGACCTGGGGCGTTTCTTGATGAAAGGACGCCCTGAGATGAGGGCGTCAATTCCCGGCATTATCCAATTTTCAAAAAAGAATAAATATTTAAAAATGTTAATTCACGCCCTACCTTGTGGCGTGTTTCAATTAACGCCTCTCCCTTAGGCGTGTGTTATAATTTCCAAATAAAAGAAATATTTATTTCCAAAATTGATCTGGGAGTTAACGCCCTGACCCAGGGCGTGTTTTAAATTAACGCCCCTTGACAGGTCGTCAATTCTTGAATTGACGCCCTGACCAAGGGCGTGTTTCATCTTCTGGCTTCGCAGCCCTTTCCCCAGAGAGTCCTTGCCTCGTTAGACACCTGCTTTGTTTGGGCTCTTGCCCATTCCTATCCTTTCCCCCCTTGGACTCTTGCCTTCTTATCCCTTCATTCTATTTAATAGGGCCGATGGGCTCTGTTAATGAGGTTGGATTTCCTCATTTCCTCCCCCCGCTGATTCTTCTATTTTTTCTTTCTTCTTCTTTTCTTCTTCTGCCGTCTTCTTCCTCTTCTTATTCTTCTTCCTCGTTTTCTTCTTCTGTCTCCTTTTTCTTCTTCTTCTCCTTCTGTCTTTTCTTCTTCTGTCTTTCTTCTTCTTCTTTTCTTTTTTACAGGAACCGAAGGTGGCATTGGCTAAGGAGGCTTCTCACGTTGACATCTTCATATCTTTGAAGTTTCTCCCCATCGAGCATCAAGCCAAAGGGGCCACAAACAAGATTTTTATCTTATCTCCCCTTTATCTTTTATTTTCATAGTTCATAAATCATGCATGCTTCATTGTTTTATTGATCTTTTCTCTCATCACATTGAGATCTCCCCATAGTGCAACTCTTGCACACTTCCCTTATTTTTATTCATATTTTCATGCATGCATCATACATCTCCCATCCCTTTTGCATAGGGGTTTAAGGGCCAACACCCACAAGGTGTGTCTTGCACAATTTTCATGCTCATATTTCTTTCTAAGAATTTGATACTATACCCACCTTATTTCTAAATTATTTTGGTGTTGTTTGTTTGTTTTGCAAGGGTAATAAAAGCAAGAACTCTCTTCATCGGCCGGCCGATTTGAAGAGAAAGGAAGCACTCACATCCCCGCACTTTGAGGTATTTTCGCGATCATCCCTTCCCTTATTATTTTCCACTCGAGACCCTCGCGTCTCTGGCGATCACACACTCCCCTTGTGCACCTCGTGCATATATTTTCCTCTATATTGATGATTATTGCATGTCTCTTCTTTGATATTTTTCTTAAGTGGATTATTCTAAATTAGAGATATACAAACGAGACCTTCCCATAGTGCCCTTCTTCTCCTATCACACCATAATCCAAGCATCCTGTCAAGTGGAGACCTTAGAGGACCTTCTCAAGGGCATAGCATGGCAATTAGAGATGACTAGCATGTTGACCCCTATGGTCGAACAACCTAGGAGCCTTAGCCTCCTACACCTATGCATAGGGTCTATCACCTCGGTTTGCACCATTGGTTGCTACACTAGCGACCTCCTTCTATTCCTCCCTACACCCGATGAGCCCAATCTTCTCCTCGATTTACAGCTTCTTATCTCGGGTAGAAAGCCAAGCCCTCCACTCATGGCCGACCCACTTGTCAAGAACATTGGCCCAACTATCATGGAGAAGGATGACTTAGCACCTTTTAAGGATCTTGAGGACATGGAGTTCCTCCCCCTAAGTGACCCATTTTATGATCCATATGATCCATTCCAATGGGAGTCAAGGGACTCATATGACCCAACCATCTTACCAACCACCCACCCTTTCCTACCCTCACCCACCATATTGGGCCAAACCCACCTCATCCATGACCCGGGTTACACCTTGGGAGCCATGACCTTGGGCCACATATCCCTAGGTAATAAGGTTGTGCCCCACCCCATGACGACCACCTTCTTAGAACCATTCGATCCTTTCCAATGGGAGTTCAAAGGTTGTCCCACACCTATACACATGGAAGTCACCTTTGGAAAAAGTATGCATGTGTCTAGGCTTACCACACCCCTTGGCATGAACACTATGTTAGGTCCATTTATTCATATCACCCACATGTCAAGTAGAAAGTATGAGTGGTCCATATTCGGATGTCATGGTCCACCTTCATTCATCATGGATCTTAAGCATGTCAGAGGCATCTACAGATGTCCGGGTCCCCCGATATTTATCACCAATTTGCATGATATGGCCACCTACGGGTGCCCCGGCCCACCTAGGCTGACCAAAGACTACACTGCATCATTACATGATAGGTCTACTTTTGGTTGCCCAGGTCCACCCATCACTCCTAGAATGTCTGCATTCACAACATTGCATGAAGAGATCCGCAAGCACATTAGCAAGAAGAATGTGACTGATAAAAGGGTGGCCGACTCTCATCGGCGTCACCAAGAATTCCACATGGGTGACTTTATGATGGTGAGGAAGGAGAGACTCTCCCCGGGAGTCATCTCCAAATTGAGGCTATGTGGGGCTGGTCCCTTCCAGGTCCTGAGGCGCATTGGCGCTAATGCCTATGAGTTAGATCTCCCCGAGGAGTATGGAGTGAGTCCCACATTCAATGTAGCCGACCTAGTGCCTTATAAGGGACCCACGGTGGTACCTAGTGAGGATATTGAGCCTATTCCCTCCGTTGAGAGAGCACCCACCCGTGAGGAGAGACCACCAGCCAAGAGAGCCCAGCGTGAGCGCATTGAACGAATATTGGATGAACAAGTCACTACCACCCGGAGCAAGGTATACGAGCGCTATCTCGGCAGGTGGATGGATTGGTCTCATTCGGAAGACCGAAGGGCTGTACCACTTCTACACCCTCCGAGGAGGGAAGGACACTTACTCGAAGGAGTCGAGTTCTCTGCACCCCGGGAGTATGATGGGGACATCACCTCCCATGCCCACGTTCACAGCTCGTCTCCTCGCCCCGGTTGCATCCGGCATGGTCTAGTTATCTAATTTTGAGTCCTACGTAATTTTTATTTGAGTCATTTGATGTAATTTTCATTTTACTTGAGTCATGTCCCTAGGTCTTGTGCTTATTTCCCTAAGTTTGAGAGTCATTATGTTATTTAGTTAGTTATTGGGCCTAATTCATTGGGTTTGGCCCAAGTGCACCCCCCTACCCCCTCGGTTATTTGTCATGGAGTCTTTTGTCAGGGACTTATTGTAAAATATGGGTTGCCTATATATAGGACCCCATTCCTCCCATTTCAACTTAATGAATCAATGAATGAAAAACTTGCCATTTTGAGAGTTTACACTTCTTATCTAGTGAGAGATTCCATTTTTTGGGTGAGAGACCCTAGGGGAGAGATTCCCCACCCATCCCTCTCTTAATCTCTCTTTTTCACTCCCCTTTCTCTCTCCTCCACACCCAATTTCGAAAATTTTCTCTCTCCTCCCTTCCCAACCACCACTCTCCCACCTACCCCCATTAAAGACCATTCCCCTTCCCCACACATCCCATTACTCCACCCCCTAGTCCCAAGAGAGCTTCCACCAATCCTAGCTCCACCTCCCAACGCCCAACTACCCCACCCACTTCCCCAAGCACCCTTCCCACTATCCAAAGTAGCCCTCCACCTTCCCAAGGCACCTCTTCCCATCCCCAAGACCACCATTGACCACCCCACATTAAAGGAAATTCAAACTCACATGCCCTCCACCCACTTGTGCCCCCCCACCTTCCTCCTTCTCCTCCAAGCCCAAATTCGTAGCTCCTCCTCCCACCACCTGTTAGACCCCCTTCCAGACCCTATTCTTCCCCTCCCACACCTTGGAACACCTCCTCCTAGACCCCCTCACAGCCAGGGTTCTCCCCACACTCATCCACCTCCATTTCCCCTCCCATATACCCCATTTCCCCCCATCATCTTCAACCTCCAGTTTTCAGTTGGCATGCAGCAGAAGAGTAGTAGATTGTAGAGGCGACCCCGACCACATCCCAGCGAATCTGAAGGCCCAAGAGGTATCCACGGAAGCGTCTACCGGTCTTCTTCGCAATGGCGGTGGTTTTATCTTCATCCGAGCTGTGTACTGCCCGGGAGCTCCGTTCTCCCACAACTGCGCAGAGCTGCCCCTGCTGAGTACCAGAACCGGAGTAGAAGCTTCACCACGATGAACCTCGAAAGAATCAGCTCAAGATCTCTTCCGCAAAGTTCTTCCTCTCCATGTCTACTTTCAGAATCAAGAAGCGGAACTCCGTTCGGCATCCTGTAGCAGGAGTTATCCATTTTCTCCCTCAGCTACGTAGTTCTGATACCCACAGTCTGCACCGACCTATCAGTAGTGTTCAGAGTCCCCTGACCTTCTCCGACATCGTTTGGCTTCCCCGTCAGTTTTTTGGAGAAGAGAGCTCGTCCACGGTTCCAACGACTCCGACGGTGCTTGATTCCAAGTTTGGGAGATGTCAGGACATCCTCTGCAACCTGCTGTTGGAAATCAGGAGCTGCCAATCTGAGAGTCTGCCTCCCTGTTTGAGCCTCCACCCAGACCGGCATCGACGACAGAAGAAATTAAAAAAATTTGGACAACTTCCCCTGCCTCCTAAGAAGATTTCCCAGGTGGTTTCACCCCCAAAAAAATTCGGTAGCAGCTGCAGCAGTCAACTCTTCAGTCACCTGTCAGCACCCACAGAACCGGGCAGAATCGGCAACCTCCCGTCTTCGGTGTTCCTTTCTCCAATTCCCCTCCCCGCTTGGCCGGCTGAAGCCCCCTCCCTGCGTGGAGGTAGTTTTGGCTGTAATATCAATTAACCCCTACCCCAAGGTCCCCTCCTGCGAGAGGAGTAGTGTTGTAATTAGATTGAGCAGGTCAAGCTACCCCGACGCGTGTGGGGATCCACCCGCCTCCCCGCTCGCCCTCGTCTCCGAGCGGGACCGGTTTCTTCAAATCGGTCGAGTAAGTGCTCCAAACTTTACTCTAATTTATGCTTGTTCTTTCAATATTAGTTCATAAACTCCGCTGGCCGTGAATGAGAGCCCGATCCTTAAGCTTATTTGCTATAAGTGATCACCGTGGGAAAAGAGTGAAACCCATGCCCTCGGCACGACGTCGGCTCCCTTGAATTGGGCTGCCATTACCCTTGGGAATCAACTTAGGCCTTGCTGGCCCTCTACCAGTAAGGGCTCAGCCCACACAACCTCCACTTGGCATTGCCAAGTTACCCCGGGTCTTGGTGAGCATCGGGTGAGCGGTCGCCGACATCGGTCCGTTTGATTGCGATTGTGCTTGTTTGTTTAAGTCCTAGGTTGTGTCACATCACCACAAGAGTCCGGTTCCTCCTTTCCACTACTCCATTTTGCTCTGGTGTTCTAGGGGAGGAGAACCGATGAGTGATGCCATTGCCCCTGTAAAAATCATCAAATTGTGAGTTTTCAAACTCACCACCATGATCAGATAAAATATTTTGAATTGAATTTTCATTTTTCTATTTTATTTTCAAATAGAACTCCTAAAATTCATTGAAGGCATCATTTTTATGAGTAAGGAAGAATACCCAAGTAAACCTAGAGAAGTCATCAACTAATACATACCCATATCTCCTACCTGACAAGCTGACAGATCTTGTGGGTCCGAAAAGGTCCATATGAATCAGCTCATAAGGTTTGGAAGACATGTTTTCAGTTCTAGATTTAAATGACTTCCTAGTTTGCTTGGACTGTGTGCATGCATCACAAACTTTATTTTCCTTCTTGATTGAAATTTTAGGGAGTCCTCTAACCATGCTATATTTGTTCAATTTATGCAAGACAGTGTAGCTAGCATGACCTAATCTACGATGCCACAAAAATGCTACATCATCTTTATTTGCTGTGAGGCATAGATTAGAGTGGGCAATGTCGTCTAAATCTACCAAGTAGATGTTATTTACGCTTTTTCCAGAAAACTTAACTACATCAGAATCAGGTTCAAAATTTTTGCAATTATGAGAATCAAAGACTACCTTATGTCCTTTATCACATAGCTGGCTGATACTAAGTAAATTATATGCAAGACCATCAACCAACAACACCTCCTTAATGCAGCAGGTAGTACACTTACCTATCTTACCTGATCCGATGATTTTACCCTTTGTAGTTCCTCCGAAGGTGACAAGGCCTCCATTCTTCTCAGTTATCATGCAAAATTTAGCATTGTCTTCTATCATATGCCTGGAGCAGCCACTATCCAGGTACCACATGTTGTGCTTGACTGCCAGGCATACCTGCAATCACAATTACGGAGAAAAGTTTGGAACCCAAAAATGTTTGGGCTCCAGAGCAGATGCAAAGCTACTCAAACAAGACAACAAATTCCTTGGAATCCACATCTGTTTAAACGTTGTTTGTTTAGTGGATTTTTCAACATTCTTTTTATTATTTCTCTTCCTTTCAGCATTGAAAAGTTGAGTCTTTCCTTTCTTCTTTTGTGTCCTGGCACCATGGTTATTAGCAGTGTGAGTTTGTTTGTGCCAGTGCCTAGGCCAATGAGCATTCAGAAAATTGTGGCCAATGTTGGGTCTAGGCTGACCGAAAGGAGTTTGTATGCTAGGAGCCCATGTCCTAGACTTCCAAACCCAGTTCATGGTTTGAGGTCTGTAACTCTGAGTCAGATATAGATGAAATTCAGACCTCCCTTGAATTCTGTTCCATCCAGACTTATTGATATGATGTGACTGTGTATGATAATGGGTGTGATAGGTCTGGACTCTGGGTTGGTAGAACTGACTCGATTGACCCCTAATCTGAGCCCTTCCCTGAGGAGTGGGACAGTGTGTACTAACATGGCTAGACTCACCAATTTTCTGCTTGCCCTTGTCTTTGGCACTGGGTATTTTAGAATTAACATTTTTAACAGCAGAATTTCCATAGTTCATCTTAATAAGAGGTGTCTTCTCCTTCTCAGCCACAAATGAGATTGTTTTCAATTCAAAGCTTTTCCTGGCTGTTGGATTAAAGCCTAGACCTTCTTATCTGAAATTAACTTTAGACCCCAACAGAGCATTTAAATTTTATATTCCTTGGGTCATGTTCTCAATGATTTTCTGTTTGTCCTCATTATCTTTTTCAACCTTTTCTATCATTTTCTTCAATTCATCATTAACACACAAGACACCATCATATTTCTCATTTACCATTTTCATTTCATTCTCACATTTCTGCAATTTAAGTTTCAATTCATCAATGTCATTTTTCAGCATTTCATTTTATTCTTTTGCATCAGTTAAGGCAATTTTCATGTCATCAGATTCATCACAGGTTTTCTTTAGTATATCATTCTCAGTTTCAAGATAGGCAACTCTATTAGACAGAGTAGTGTCATTCATGAGAGAATTAACTTTCTTCCTTAAATGTCTATTTTCTTTTCTGATGTCATCAGCTTTATCTAACAACTCACCATATGCATCCTCCGAATCAGTAATAGTATAATGTTCAAAAGGAGAGGATACCTCATCAGCTTCTTCTTCATTGTCACCATCTTTAGCCATCAGGCATATTGGCTTTTCTTCATCTTCACTTTCCGAGGTACAGCTCAAGGTGCCCTCGTCCTCATCGCTCCAGGTACTCACCATGCCTTTCCTATTAGGATTCTTCTTCTTGGCTTTCTCCTTAACCTTCTGGAGCTTCGGGCAGTCTGCCTTTATATGGCCCGCCTTCCTTTAGTGATAGCAAACATTGGTATCAATTTTCTTTGCAGGATCAGATTTATACCTGGTTTGCCTTCGGTCACCATACTGTCTTCGGTCAAAATTTCTTCCTTCCTTTCTTAGAAACCTTCTGAACTTTCTGGTCAGCATTGCTAATTGATCTCCTTCGAACTCTGACCCAGAGAGACTCTGATCGCTTGACGATCCACTGTAACTGGATCGACTGGAACTAGCCTTCAACGCTATAGGCTTCTTCTTCTTCTCCAGCTCTTCGGCCTTGGGCAGATTCATCTCGTAAGTCATCAATGAACCGATAAGCTCGTCTACCTTGGTGTTCTGAAGATCTCTGGACTCTTCAATCACAGTTGCTTTTGTGTGCCAAGTCAGAGTCAGAGATCGTAGTATCTTCCTCACTATCTCATAATAAGAATAATTTTTTCCTAAGCTTCTGAGACCATTGGTGATTATCGTGAGACGTGCGTACATCTCTGTAATGGTCTCGCTGGGCTTCATTCTGAATGCTTCATATTCCAAGACCAACAGATTCGCCTTAGTCTTCCTCACCTGTGAGGTTCCTTCGTATATAACCTCTAGTTTATCCCACATTTCCTTTGCAATCGAGCATGACGAAATCCTGGAGAACTCTGTGGGGTGAAGAGCGCGCTGAATTGCATTGATGGCGCTCCAGTTGAGAGTGGACTTTCTGATTTCCTCTCTCGTCCAAACATCCTCGTTCGGGTGTAGCTCGAACGGTCCTTTGCTTACCACCTTCCAGATTTCATAATCCTTCGCCCTCAGAAAGACTTGCATACGGTTCTTCCAGTATGCGTAGTTAGATCCATCAAAGTATGGGGCTTGGTGGAAGAATGTCCCTCATCCGTCATCCCTCTAACGTCCATGACCGTTTCCTCTTTAGGATGTTGATCCCTGGAAAAGAGTTAGGCTCTGATAGCAACTGAAGAGTGATCTAGAGGGGGGTGAATAGATCAATCACCCAATAAAAATTACCACAGCAGCTGCTAGAGCGGAATTAAAACAAGCTATTGCAGGATGGTCTGAAAGCACTCAATCGCAACCAAAATCTATCTAATCAAGTAGATCAGTCCTTATGCGATCCTAAACAACCATCTACTGAGCGATGATCAGAATGCCACGATGAACACAAGTCACAAAGCAATCGCACAGAAGACAAGGGGTTTTAGGTGGTTCAACCTCAATCCAGAGGTCTACGTCCACCCCACACTCAAACCAGAGTGTGGCTTCACTGCTGACTCACAGCTTGCCGCTGATCCACAACTTCGGGGACGGATCCCTACAACCCGCTGAGCTTCACAGCTTGCTACCTAGAGGAATCCTCCTCTACAACCGCTGAGGATTACAGCTTAACCTGTCCAGAGGAATCCACCTCTGCCCGCTGAGGATTACAGCTTAACCTTTGCTGACACACAGCTTAAACAAGAGTTTCAAAAATGAAATGAAACAAAGCAAAAATTAGGAAACCCAAACGGGAATATAGCTCAACAACGAGCAAGATCAGCTCCGGTTCTGAACCTGGAGACTGATGACAGACACTCTCTAAAAGTCTCCTCTCCAAACTCTCTACCTTTTTCTCTTCTCAGATTTGCTCTCTATCAATATGGATCGGGATTGCTCCCATTCTCACTCAGCTTCTTCTCCCAATGTTTCACTCAACTTTTCTGCCGTGATCCCACTTCTCTTGAACGAGCATCTCCTAATTCATAGGCAGCGATAGAGAGGTAGGGCGCGTGCTCACCACGGTTCCCGGCCAATTGCCTTATCCAGATCTGACGTTCCTAGGCCACATGGAAGCATCCCAGCTCGACTACTTTCCACGTGTCACGATCCTGGCACATCTTCCATTCTTGGATCACGTGCCTTTCTTAACTTCCTCGAACAAGTATCCTGTCAAAGTATCAGACTCAATGTCAGCTTATGACAGTTTTATAAGAGATAAAGAGATTGCACGGAGTTGAAATATAGTCAGAACTGAAGTGCATAGACTCAACACAACATTTGATTACATGTTCACGGACTTAATGTACACGCAGTAAACATATGCACAGACATGATCCCATCGCATGATTACAAAGTGAACATACTACGTGTGTGCGAAGCACAAACACTGTACTGACTAAATTTGCTGTGAGCAACCTTGCACAGACTTACGACTCACAGACTACTCATGCACAGACACGCCAACGAAGTGTGTACAGACTTTATGTGCACGGTGCAAAGGTTGAACCGACTTGATGGCTTGCGACAACAATTGTTGCACCAACTTGCTGTGCCTAGAGCTCAACATGCACGGACTTAGTCGCGTGCAGCAACAAAGATTGCACCGACTTGATGTAAACTTGTACAGACTTGACTTGCTTAAAGTGCAACATATGCATGGACTCAATACGGAGTGAAATAAGTCTTGCACCGACTCTATTCTATGCACAAACAAGTATGAAGATGCACATAACATCTATATGATAATCTGACAAATGAAATTCATCAAAATACACACATCATCATATCAAGATAAAGTCGACAAAGTCAACTCTTCAGTCAACAAAGTCAGACAGAACTATTGCGAGTCATTCAAAACACTTCAGTACAAAGCAATACACAACTGCTCATCAATCCAGAGGAGATTCAACATTCTCCCCCATCATACCATCTCAGAGGAGACCCAACAACTAAAAGGCGGGGTTTGCGACGGCATCATTATGTCGCCAATCCATCGCAACACCATGGAAAACTGGTTTGCGACGGCTTACAGATGAATTTGGGACGGAAACTGGCCGTCTTATATTCCTAGTCACAACTTTCAGATAGATGATGTTCCGTCCGAAATTCCATCTAAAATTTTCGACGGATATTATCTGTCTGAAATACCGTCTCAAATATTCCGTCTGAAATAGCGTCCCCAAATCTGTCTTAAATTTCAGACGACATGTCCGTCTGAAATAGCGTCCCTACATCCGTCTGAATGTTCAGACAGACTATTCCATCCTTAATGCCGTCGCACTGTTCAGACGGATCCGTCATAGCATCCGTCTGAAACTTTATAAAAATTTTATATAAAAAACATGAATTTCAGACGAGAAAGGGCTCGTCTCTATTGCCATCGCAACTTTCAGACGAATCCGCCTAAAAATCCGTCCGAAATACTTTTATTAATTTTTTTTAAAATTAAAAATATAATAAACAACCTATTTAATAATAAAAATACATCAAATATCACAATGAAACCAAAACTTAAAATACATCAAATATCACAATCAAATCAATGTACAGAAAACAAAACACATAATAAACTCAACAAATATCATCCTCCAGATCGTCCATATCCTCATCCTTCCCGCCCTGCTCATCTCCTCTGTTGCCGCTCGTAGAAGGATCCTCCTATATTAAAAAAATAAAAACATTCGAAGATAAATTAAATATTTTATTAGATTACATAAATTCAAATCAAACATAATATCAAATCGATAATTACATAGAATTTATACACCCCAAATTTTAAATTAATTACATATAGAGAATTCAATTCCGAGCGCCGAGCTCAAACCGAGTATCCGAATTGAAATTCGTCAGTTCTGACAAGTCACGTTCATCTCCCAGGTCGTGTTGGAAGGATCGGCACACCGATCAGACTGGTATTTCAGATTTTAGATCTCCGAACCTAACTTCTTTAATTTTTAACTAAGTGCATTTATAAAATGCACTTTTGAGCGTCGGGCCCAAACCGAATATCTGATTTGGATTCCGCCAGTTCTCACAAGGCACTTTTACCTCCCAAGTCGTGTTGGAATAATCGGCACGCCGATTAGGTCGGTATTTCAGATTTTATACCCCCGGACCTGACTTCTTTAATTTTAAACTAAGTGCATTTACAAAATGCACTTTTGAGCGCCGGGCCCAAACCGGGTATCCAATTTGGATTCCGCCAGTTCTCACAAGTCACTTTTATCTCCCAGGTCGTGTTGGAACGATCGGCAGGCCGATCACGGTAATATTTTACATTTTGGACCCTTGAACCATGAATTTTCTGAATTCATTTAAACTAAGTTACTTTTGAAAACACACTTAGTTTTGAATTGAGTTATTTTAGCGTCGGGCTCAAACCGGAATACCGATTTGGAATCCGTCAGCTCTCACAAGTCACGTCTACCTCCCAAGTCATGTTGGAACGATCAGCCCGTCGATCAAGCCAATATTTTACATTTTGGACCCCCGAACCCCAAATTATCTGAATTCTTCTAAACTAAGTGAGTTTTGGAAACTAACTTAGTTATTTGAGAGTCGGGCTCATATCAGATCTCCGATTTGGAATCCGTCAGCTCTCACAACTCACGTCTATCTCCCAGGTCATGTTGCAACGATCGGCAAGCCGATCAGGCCAGTATTTTATATTTTGGACCCCCGAACCCTGACTTTATGAATTCTTCAGCTCTAAGTTACTTTTCAAAATACACTTAGTTTTTAATTGAGTTATTTTGGCGTCGGGCTCAAATCGGATATCCGATTTGGAATCTGTCAGCTCTCACAAGTCATGTCTACCTCCCAGGTGATGTTGGAACGATCGGCACGCCGATCAGGCCAGTATTTTACATTTTGGACCCCCGAACCCTGAATTTTATGAATTCTTCAGCTCAAGTTACTTTTGAAACCTAACTTAGTTATTTGAGCGTCGGGTTCAAACCGGATATCCGATTTGGATTCCGTCAGCTCTCACAAGTCACGTCTACCTCCCAAGTCCTGTTTGAATGATCGACACGCCGATCATGCCAATATTTTACATTTTGGACCCTCGAACCCCGAATTTTATGAATTCTTCTAAACTAAGTTACTTTTGAAAACTAACTCAGTTATTTTAGCGCCGGGTTCACATCGGACATCCGATTTGGAATCCGTCAGCTATCAAAAGTCACGTCTACCTCCCAGGTCATGTTGGAATGATCGGCACGCCGATCAGGCCAGTATTTTATATTTTGGACCCCCAAACCTAGAATTTTATGAATTCTTCTAAACTAAGTTACTTTTGAAAACTAACTGAGTTTTTGAATTAATTATTTTTATAAATAAGTAATTATGCCAAAATAAAAACATAATAAACACTCACCTGATGGGCCTGTGCTGTGGTGGTGGATCTAGGAGGGAGAAATCCCGCCTAGGAGAGGAGGCTAGTGATTGCCTGCAACATGGTTGCATGCTGGGTAGACATCTCCTCTCGGAGATGCTGGTGCATCAGCCGCTGCAAATCAGAGATCTTCGTTCGGACGATGTCTCTGACGTCGCTGGCAGAAGTACCGAGGCTAGGTGGAGGTATACTGAAGGCACTGCTACTGGTTTGGGCAGAGCTTGAACTCGCACACGATGATATCACCGCGCTAGAGTCCAGGATCTCCTCAAAACCATATAGTCGGCATTTCTTCGGTACGCCAGCTGCTGCCACCCATTCCGTCGGATCGATCTGCCGCTGCTGCACGTCTCCCCTGTACTTCTCTGTCACAGCTCTGCTATATGTTTCCTACAAATTTAATAAAATAAATAGTCAATTTCATATGAATCAATCCGATTTAAATGAACGATAGAAGTTGCATATGTAGATAAACTTACCGCTACTGACTGAGCTCTCTCACTCACAAATTGATATGTCCCCTTCTTTTTGTGTGTTCTGTCGAACACCTCGAAAAACGATGGAGCTCGATTAAACTCCACAGCATGTTATACAATTCATAGTAAAAAAATGTCATATATATTAATAAAATGTAAGAAGATAAATTGAAACATTACTTATCAATTTTTATTTATGAGCCGCGAAAGAGACGGACCCACCCATATGCAAATTTGCGCCCGATTGTGACGCCCTGTTTGCTTTGGCTTTTCAGGACTTTTCTATCCACTCGGGCGAGGCAAATATGTCACATGCTTTGTCCCAATCCTCCCTCATCCATAGAGGGCGGTGCTCCTTCCACAGCTGTCGGTCTTCACTCCCACCAGCCTTTTTTTAGCCATTTTATGAGCCGCATGTACTTTCTTTCTGTAATTTGTCTGTACATGAGACTCCCATTGTTTACGACAACGCGCAGGGGACTGTCCACTCGTGAATTGATAACTCCTCTGTAAATAAAATAAGTTTCACATTTACTATATTGTTGTGAATTGAGTTCTGAGTATACTTGAATTAAATGACGTAATTACTTACTGAGAATATGTCGAACAATGAATCGCGGAGGCCTATCGAAAATTCTTTGAAAGACAATACTGGCCCGGGCACATGTGCCATTACTAGATCCATAGAATGACGGACATCATCGGCAGGTTCAAATTTAGAACTGTAATTGGAAATGTCAAAATATTCACATTACACAGTTGAAGGCTAAATAATGAATGTAATAACTTTATAAATTTACTCGAAGATCCAGCACGGGAGACGTCCATCATGGGACGTGCCTCCCTCGTGACGACTGCCGGCATCGTCAAGTGGTTGAGTGGTGGGGGTGTGCCCTATAAGAATTAATTTTCATAAGTAAAATAATATTTTACTCAAAATTAAAATATACATACCTGCAACGGGAGGTGTTGGGGGTGGTGTCTGTACAAGTGGTGGGAGGGCACTGGGAGCTGTAACAATTAATTTTCATAAGTAAATCAGATATTTTGCTGAAGAATAAAATATATATAATTGGGAAAGCACTGGGACCTGTAAGAATTAAATTTCATAAGTAAAATAGATATTTTGATGAAAATTAAAATATACATAATTGGGAAAGCACTGGGACTGTAAGAATTAGTTTTCATATGTAAAATGAATATTTTTTGTTGTAAAATGAAATTTGTTAGCTCTGCTAAATCTGATGGGTCAATGCAAAATGCTCATGCTTCTTGTACTCATTCACATGCATCTGTGAATTCATCTGATAGAAACCATGCCCCTAGGAAATCTGATGCTTCATGCTATTATTGTGGTAGGTATGGTCATTTAATGAATGAGTGCTATGCTTTGAAATCTGATGACAGAATGCATGCCAGATACACCCCAAATCATCATGAGTACAAAAGAAACAAACTCAAATTCAATCAGCATATCATTTGTTTCACTTGCAACAAGCCTGGGCATAAGGCTAATGAGTGCTGGTCAGGAAATCATTGGGGTAAAAATGAATCAAGAAGAAAGCATCTTAAATGCTTTGAATGTGGTAAGCATGGGCATGCAGTCAAAGATTGCTGGCATGCTCAGGGAAATAGATTAAACTATAAATCTGTCAAATTCCCTGCTTTCTATAATTCTGTTAGAAATAACTTGAGAGATAAAAAGAAAAACTTTGCATATTTTGAATGTGGTAAGCTAGGCCACAAAGCTGCCAACTGTCGGCTGGCTGAGCATGGAAAGAAAAATTTTCAAGTCAATAAAAGAAATACTCATGCTCATACACATAATTTTCATACTCATATGCATGCACATGGGCATCATGTTTCTGCTAACATGAAGAATAAAAACAAAAATTCTCTGGCTTCATGTTATTATTGTGGAAACACTGGACATTCAATGGTTGAGTGTAAACTGATGGAATATGATGATCATGTTGCTAAAAGATTATTTAGAACACATGTTAGGGCTCATACAGGACCCAAGGCAGCTTGGGTTCCTGCAGGATCAAAATAATCCAGTTGTTGCAGATGTGCCTTGGAAATGAATAAAGGGGGTTAATCAACCAAGGCACTCAAGAATGAAAATCCCATGACTACATTTCAGGTTAGTTCTGAAAACTCTGCTAAAATTCTGTCTTCTAAATTTGTGTGCTCTAAATGCCTGCATATCATGATTAATTCTTTTGTGCATCATCTAACTGAATCTAATTGAAAATCTGAAATGCACATGGAAATAATTGTAGTTTACCTCTGAATGCATTACATATCTATGTCATGATGCATGATATGTCAAACTCCCTGTATGTCGTATTGCACTGATTTGCATGACCATCATGGTATATTAGATGGAACAGTGTTGAAGGGCAGATGGAGTATGTCTGGATGCTACTGCCATGTGTGAGGTGGTCCTTGGACCAAGTCCTCCGCCCAGTACCATGGGTCAAGTCATATAGAGCAGTGTATTGCATACCATGTTGATCTGTTGGTGCTAAATTGAAGTTTTCTGAAACATGAATTGAACAATCATGCTTATAGTAATTCTCTTCTGTCTAACTTGCATGAATCATATCTGAATGCTAAATTTGATATCATGTGATGTGATTTCAATACATTTCATGCATATAGTCAGGGGGAGTCCAACTGTTTTTGATCAATGCATATCATAATAATCTGTCTGTGCAAAATTGAATTATCTTGAAGAGTTGATTGCTCTAGCATTGATGCTCTCTGAATAAAGAATGCTCTGACGTTTGAATAATCATCTTGCATAAATTGCATCAATTCAGGGGGAGCTTGTTGAGTCTTATGTGAGTCACTGCATATAGACAAGGGGGAGCATTATCACATTGTTGACACTATTTAAAATTCTCACTCTACACTCTTTCAAATCATCAATTGACTATTTTGAATTCATACCTTCTTGAATCTGAGAATTTGGCTACTAATCCTCAATCTGTTGAAGAAGGAGTGTCTCCTTTTGTCTGACTGAAATTCAACTCTGCTATTGGCTTTAAACTTTTATTCTCTCTTGCTGATTGATTCTTTCACCAGCTAGTACTTTTCCTTCATATACCTCTCAGCTGGTGTGACTGAATTGGCTCTACTATTGATTTGTTGGTCAGCTAAACTTATTTTTCTGATCTGAGGAACTTAAGCTGCATGTCATGCAATTCAGTCTGAGAACATTGTAGAAATTTCTATCATATAGGTTTAAGAATTATCACTGAATCAGACTGATATAAGATTAATGTATTCTCAGATTTGTAGTTAAATGAATTGAAAATATCTGAATGATAAGGTTTAATAAACTTTAACCACATGTTTCATGTAAACCTTAGACTCTCTCATCAGATATCTAAAAATTTGAATTCAGGGCTTCTTTGGCTAAGATGCATATAGTGTGTACTGTTGTTAAACATTAATTTGAAAATGTTGACTAAATGAAGAAATTGTGAATTCAGAGCAATGACTCGGTCTCTGAGAAACTAAGTTCTTTATCAATGAAATAAAGCAACTCATGTCATGATGTGTCATAGTTATCTCTGATAAAAATTTAGTGAAACAAAACCTGACGGAGCAATAGCTTATCTGTGTTGAGTAGCTGGGGAGTATGACCTCTGATAAAGGTGTCTTCTCATGTAAAAAGACACTCATATTGCTAACTCTGCTCTCAAAGTGAGAGGCAATGACAGTTATCACACTGAGTAACTGGGTCATTTCAACTAAGACTTGTTGTGCCTCATGTAAAAAGGTGTTGATCAACTTAAATTGCTCAGGAAAAATATAATGTGCTTCAAATGAAATTATCTTGAAAAATCTGTCAACTCATGTTCTTGAAAAGTGTTTAACTTCTGTACTAATCTGTGTATCTTTAAAAGGTGCTATTGAGATCATATGTGTAAGATAAAAGATGATTGATTTTGGGTGTTATCTGAATATTTGGTTCACCTTTATTAAAACTTGGATTCAGATATGAGTATTGAGTTTAACTTGACGAATTTGGTATACATCAAAATTAAATTAGATTGGTTAAGTTGCCACTTCATAACCGTTTATGATAGAAGAGTCTACATCTTCTAAGACTTATTGAAGTGATGTATGCATTAAAATCCCTCATGATCAGATTTTCCAGATGGCCTGATCAGATTCAGTCTGATTATTCATTGAGATGTCTTGTGATGATTATTGTCTATTATTGCCCTTCTATCACCAATCACTTTACTCTCCACACTGTTGGAATCTTCCATCTTGTTCTGCAATAAGTTCTGATTATGTGGTCTTTTCACCAGAATTCAGATTCTTTGTAAAGGCAGAATTCAGATTAATTTATTGGATAACCTGAATCCATTCCTGTGCTTCAGGGGGAGTTATGGTTTCTTTACATTTAGGGGAGAGTAGTCAATCTTGCATGCTGATAGGGGGAGTGATGTTTCATTGTCATAAGTGTCTTTGTGTGTTGCATTGTGTCTCTCAAACCATTCCCTTTCTTTTTGATTATGTCAAAGGGGGAGAATAGTTTGACGAGTCAGTGTGACTCATTATGTTGCCATCATCAAAAAGGGGGAGATTGTTGTGCCCCTTGTGCTTTGATGAATGTGGTGTTTTAATGATAGCAACACGAATGAGTCACCATTTTGTTTTGCTAATAGCTTGACATTGAATCATTGAATCATAACAATATGAATGCATATAACTGATATATTCTGTGGAGAATGCATGAGAGTGCATAAAGTGTTTTGTGCTTGTATTAAGATCGGTGCATTGCAGCCTCTGTATGTTCTATGCATTTCGCAAGTCATGCAGCGTCAACGCAGCAAGTGTGTCTCATGCATCATGCGTCGACGCCCCCAGACTTCAAAGTCTGTACAGCCTTTCATATGAAAGTCCATACATCGCCCTTAGAGTCCAAAGTCTATACATCATGTTCATTAAAGTTCACTTCATGTCTGTCAGCCGTGTGCATTGGTTTCCAAGTCTATACAGCCTCTGTGTGTTCTATGCATCTCACAAGTCTAGACACTCAGCATAGTCTATACATTGTGTTGTGTTTGTGTTTCGTTGAGAACACAAGTGTATACAGTCATGCATTGTTGCTGAAGTCTATACATCGTCTGTCTCATGCATTGTCTCAGGCGAAGTCTGCACATTGCATTGTTGCTTTGGTCGCTTGAGTTGAAGTCCATACATTGGACCGTCTCCTTTAGCGTCTCAAGTGGACACAAGCGTGTACACTGCCTGCATTCGCTGTGAAGACTAAGTCCATACATTAGACCATCTCACTTAGCGTCTTATGCATAGGCTAAGTCTCCATGTCTATACATCCGAGCATCTCATGCAACTCTAAGCATTACTGTTCATGCATCAGTCTTCATATGCTAAGTCTGTACAGCCTACGTCTCATGCAGCGTCAATGCTGTGAGCATTCTCAAGTGTACAACGTCAACGCATGAAGTCTGTACATCAGTCTTAATATTCTAAGTCTGTACAGCCGTTGGCTTTGAACCTCAGAGTCTGTACATCCGAATTGCCCTTGATCTGGTCAAGTGTGTACACTCATTCACTGTAGCTTTCACATATTCAAGTCTTCACATTGAAAGCCTATACATTGCTGGATGATCAAGTCTGTACATCCACAGTGGATCTTCGAAGTCTGTACACTGCTTGAGCCTCAACAAGTCTGTACAACGCCTTAAGCGTTTCAAGTCTATTTATTGGCTCTTACTTACAAGTCTGTACACTGGTTCAAAGTCTACACATCGCCTGCCTTCATCTGAGGCTTATGAAGCCTTTGTATTCATTAAGTCTATACACTGCGTTGTGCATACTTTACATTGCTTTCGCCTTCACAGCAAAGTCTATACAATGCAAAGCATAGACTTAGAACTAATGACTTCGTTTTATCTGTCTGACAAGGACTGAAGAGGCTAATGAACCCCTTAACGCAAGAGGGCTGAAGACATCCAATTTCAGCTGCTGGAACACACCAATGCGTCAACGCCTTGATCAAGTGGCGTGGACGCAGTAGTTCAAACAATCAAGAAAGAAGCTGGTGGATTACTCTGGTGCGTCAACGCATTGATCAAGCAGCGTCGACGCAACAGCTAAAGAGACGCCAGTATACAAATGTACATGTTCGTGCGTCAACGCCACCAACTGGCAGCGTCGACGCAGCAGTTCAAGAAAGGGGCAACTTATCTCTGGCTGTCTTCAATACGTCAACGCAGCAGGCTGATGGAGTCGACGCAGTAGTTAAAAAGGTTGAAGATCTCTGATGGCTGCGTCAACTCCTTGGAGCAAGTGAGTTGACGCCATCTAACTCCAGTTGCTGAGCGTACTGGTGCTGGGCACGTGATCCAAGGATAAGGAGAATGCCTAGATGAGGACACGTGTATTGACAGCCTGTTGGATGCTACCACGTGGTTCAAATTCTTAGGGCGGGAACTATGGAAGCCACACACGCCCTGCTGCTACTGCTGCTGGTATATAATGGAGCCTTCGTCTTCAGATGGAGGCTGATTGTGATCGAAGCCAGGGAGCAGAAGCTGAGAGAAGAATTAGAAGGAGAGAGAGCTTCCACGATCCAGCAGAAGAAGAAGAAAAGAAAGAGAGAAGAAGCAGAAGAGAAAAAGTGAGAGATAGAGAGCTCGAGCAGAGTGTGAAGAGAAAGAAAAAGAGGAGAGAAGCAGACGTGAAGGAGTTGAGAAGAGAGAGAGTGAAGAAAGAGAGTGAGATCGAGGGAGATCTGTTCTTGCTGGAAGTTGGATCAGATCCACTCCAGTAAGCTCTTTAAGAGCCATATTCTGTGCTTAGTGCTTACAGCTTTTCGATGCTGTTTACTCCCATCTTTTGTTTTCTTTTGAACTTCCTTTGTCAAGCTGTTAGTCAGCGGATTGCAGAGGTGCTGCCTCTGGACGGCTAAGCTGTATTGCCCAGCGGTTTGCAGTGGAGGAGTCCACTGGACAGCAAGCTGTGTTGCTCAGCGGGGCGAGGAGGATTCCTCGGACGGCAAGCTGTGTTGCCCAGCGTTTGTTGGCAAGCTGTGTTGCCCAGCTGTTAGTGAAGCCACACTCGGGTTGAGTGTGGGGTGGATGTAGGTCTGGAGGACCGAACCACCTAAAAACCCCTCTTGCATTGTGGTTTGATTGCTTATGGTTTGCTTCCGCTAGATGTTTGCATAGGGGCGCTCCAAGTGGTTGATCACAGGTTCATTAGATGACTTGAACAGATTTTGTTCTAAGTGTTTAATCTGTTGAGTGAGCGAAATTCTAATTGAGCTATAGTTTGTCTAACTTGTCTTGTTAGAATGCTCACTATCTGTTTGTTTTATTCCGCATCTGCTAATTAGTCTTCCAGATTTGATAAATCTGTCTAGTTAGCTTTCTAAATAGTTAGTGAGCCTAATATGTTAATTAGGTGAAATTTTTATAGGCCATATTCATTCACCCCCCCTCTGAATACTAGCACCGAACTCAACATTTTTCACTAAATTAAAATATACATACATGTAGCGGGAGGTGGTGGGGATGGCGTCTGTACAAGTGGTGGGAGGGCATTGGCACCTGTAAAAATTAATTTTCATAAGTTCAATGAATATTTTGCTGAAAATGAAAATATACATACCTACAGCGGGAGGTGGTGGGGGTGGCGTCTGTACAAGTGGTGGGAGGGCACTGGCACCTGTAAGAATTAATTTTCATAAGTTCAATAAATATTTTACTAAAAATTAAAATATACATACCTACAGTGGGAGGTGGTGGGGGTGGCGTCTATACATGTGGTCGTGAGTCGACACTTGGACCTATAAAAAATTCTTTTAAGCTAGTAAATAATTAAAGCATTTATATAGCTAACTATTTTAAAAGATATACCTGTGCCCGAAGAAGACGCCAAAGAGGAGGGAGTAGAGCCCCTGTCACTGCCCTATCTTCGCCCACTCCCAATACGACCTCCTCGGACCATTTCTTTATTACTAACAAAATAATATATACATATTAATCCATAATTATATAAGACTAGACAAATGTTATTAAAAATTATGCAAAAAATATTTGAATATCTTACTAAATTATCAAAACGTGCCTCCCTCATGCTGATGATATATCTAACTCATCATCAACTTCATCATCCATAGTAGCCTCATCAGATTCTAACTCTTCCTCTTCATCCAATTCTTTCTCCCCTCCAACATCAACATTTTACTCCGTCGGATAGGATTCTTCCACTTCATCTCCCTTACGTAATGACAGTGGCTCATCAGATTCGTCTAGATTAATATGCGTGGAACAGACAACGCCAACTTCGTCTGATTGAAAATATTCAGCACTGACAACCTATTCAACATTTTCACTCATATTTAACTCATAAGTGAGAAAGAGTTTTGCTTTAACCCTACAAACTGCCCACTAATCTTTATTCTTGGATGATGGATAGCTTGAATAATACACTTGCTGGGCTTGTGCGGCTAAAATGAACGGTTCATAGGTATTAAGTTTAGACCTATGTTTGACATCGACAATCCCATAAGTTGTGTCATGTCGAACAGAATTAGGATCAAACCAATGACACTTAAATAGGTATACATGATTGTCGATTCCCAAATACTAAAGTTCTAAGACTTCCTCAAGAATACCATAGTAGTCTAATTCCACTTCATTGTATACACTTCCCTTAACAGATACGCCGCTGTTCATCGTAAACTTACTTCGTCCATAATCCCTCGTATGAAATCTGTATCCATTCACAATATATCCTAGATAGGAACGTGCAACATTCGAGGGGTCATAACTTATGTCTTGTACTCTTTTTTCAGTAATGAGACATACGTCAACCTATATGTAAATTAGAGTAGTTAAAATAATAACAATTACCTCTCAATAAGTAAATATAAACATATATTTTGGTAAAGATCGACACTAACTCGATATCTTAGCTATTTGGCAAAAAACTTCTCGCGTTCTTTTTCAATCTCCACGTCCTGGATATTTGGACATTTTTGTGCTAATTCTGAATCAAATTGTCTGCAATATAAATACACTACTACTTTAAGTGAACTGCAGAACAAAGATGAACAACTTATGGACGTCACTGAAAATGTGAGTTATTACTCCACATAAGGTTCAATCTCGATATAATTCAGAAGAATATATATCTCAGCGGCATACAACTCTCTCTCTTCGAGCGTGCGCATCGAGCAATGTCCGAACGCACATCCATGATGCTTAAATGTAGAGAGCCGATCGGACTCATCATCAACTCCCCCATCATCATTACGTGGAGGTCAAGTACGATGAGTTAGAATCTCCGGCTCAAAGTACATGGAACAGAAGTTTGAAATTTCTTCAAAAATATACCTTAGCAATCAAACCCTCCACCTTCGCCTTGTTGCGAACTTTCATTTTTAATTCATGCATGCACCTACAACAACAAGTTAGATGGCAATGACATATACCGACCATAGACGATATGTAACTTAACAAAAATTCTCACATACCTCTCAAATGGATACATCCATCGAAATTATACTGGCCCTCCGACCATAGCCTCGTATGGCAAATAGACGACCAGGTGCTCCATCGAATCAAAGAATGCCAGAGGAAATATCTTCTCTACCTTGCAAACGGTTGTGACCATATTATCTTCGATAGTTTGTACATCCCGAAGTCTGAGTTCTGATGCACATAAAATCTTGAAAAACTGACTCAGCTCGGTCAGTGCTCCCCATATAGGCTTTAACAACAAATCATGAAATGCAATGGGCACTAGGATCTCCATGAACACATGACAGTTGTGACTTTTCATACCATATATTTTCCCCTCATTAACATTCACACAACATGCTATGTTGGATGCATATCCATCTAGGAATCTCAACTGTTTCAACCACTGGCACACTTCCTTGATCTGTGTACCATTAAGCACGTAAGTTACTCTAGGCTGCACAGTTTTTCCATTTACGTTCTGTAGTTCCAATTCTGGACGTTTACAAAGCATCTTTAAGTCCATACGCGATTTGGCGTTATCCTTTGTTTTGCCTTTAACATTCATGATCATATTGAACACATTATCAAAAAAATTCTTCTCGGTATGCATGACATCCAGATTGTGTCGTACAAGAAGAGTTGACTAATAAGGCAATTCCCAAAAAAATACTTTTCTTGTTCCAGTTGTGATCCTTTCCAAAGCTAGAGTGTTGGCATGTGCTACTAGACAATTGTACTACATCTGGTAAATTTTGCACTCGTGTCGCCATATGTCGACCTGACACCCGTTGCAAGTCTACTTCATCCATTTCAACAGTATTTTTTTTAAACGAGTCTTTTTACCTTCGAAAATGATGGTTACTTGGTAGCAACCGCCGATGGCAATCAAATCAGCATGTTTTCCCACTATGTTTGAATACAAATGATTTGGTATCTTCCATACAGTAAGGACATGCTAACCTCCCATGTGTGCTCCAACTAGATAGCATTTCATATGCAGGGAAGTCACTTATTGTCCACATCAGTGCAACCTTCATAATAAAATTTTGCTTCCTACATGCATCATAAGTAACAACTCCATCAGTCCATAAAAAATTGAGCTCATCAATCAACGACCTGAGATATATGTCTAAATTTTTCCCGGGACTTTTTGGACCAAGAATTATTAAGAACAAAAATATATTTTCTCGCTTCATACACATGTCCGGCAGAAGGTTGTACGGTGTCATGAACACTAGCCAACAAGAATAAGATGCCACTGAACCACCCAATGGATTAAAACCATATGTGCATAAACCCAACCTAACATTATGTGGCTCCTTTGAGAAAGCAAGATGAGTACGACTGAAGTGAGTCCAAGCTTCACCATCGGTAGGATGACTGATTATATCATCGGCATGTCGTACTCTTTCGGTGTGCCATGTCATATGTCAAGCCGTCTTTGAGGACATATACAGCCGCTGCAGCCTAGAGACAAGAGGGAAGTATCGCAATGCCTTGTAAGGTATATCTTTTTGCTTTGAATTATTCCCTCTCTTAGATTTGAATCGGTCATAGTGACAAATAGAACATGATAACTTATCTGCATCATCTTTGTAATATACCATACAGTGATTCGGGCATGCATCTATTTTCACATATCCAAGCCCTAGCTCATTGACCATTTTTTTTGCACGGTAAATAGTTTCTGGCAACTTCTCATTTCGAGGCAACATACACTTGATCAAGAGGAGGAGACGATCAAAACAAGTCTCACTGATGTGAAATTAAGATTTCAAGTTCAACAACTGTGACACTACATACAACCGAGTGTACTTTTCACAGCCATCCCACAATGGCTCATCAGCATCCCTAAGTAGGTCATAAAATCTTCTGACTGTCTTATTCGACGATTCTTCCATGTATGCATGTTCCTCATGAACATTAAAACTAGGACCAACAGCATCTACAACCATATCCACGTACCCACTTGTGCTTGCAATATTGTCGGGCTCATACCTCAAGAATTCCTCACCATGACACGTCCAATTCGTATAACCATCCACAAACCCTTTCGTGTACAAATGATGTTGCACATCCCATGGTGAACGCCACCTCAAGTTTCTACAATTTGAACAAGGGCATCGAATGTGACCCTCACGGTCTGTTGCTGCATTGGGATTCCCCATTGCAAATTGAATGAAACTCTCAACTCCATGCTTAAAGTCATCCGACACCACCCGGTCAACTATTCTACAATACATCCATGAATGACCTATCAACATTTTGCCTGCACCCAATAACTTTGAAATTATTTCTCCTGAAAATAAACCGACCCTTTCCTCACATCGTTCGTCGTAGACCATTTCTATCATGGAAGAGGAGTATTATTTATATTATCACTTTTTAACCCATCCATGAAGGTTTGATCGCACAATCACTTACTATATGTGTTGCACGATTTGCTGAAATTTTCGACAGCATCTCCCCACACTTCTCCGATATACCAAAAATATTTATTGATTTTAAAATTTTCTTAAACACTTAGAAGTAAGTGGTTAAGAAAACACTCAAAATCAATAAAGAATAGAGAAGAGTGAGGAGACGCAACCCAAAATTCTCAACAAACCATACAAACACATATAGTAAATGACTGCCTAAGTGCGATCAAACATTCACAGACTGTCCAAACGGGACAATGCAAGACTTTGAGGTAGATATATACATTCTCGTAAAAAAATGAGAACATACACATCAATCCCAAAGTCTTGAATGGGAAGGTTCATTGACACGGGTTTAACAAGCACTCCTGAGGTGCGTGTAATGTTAGGTCGCACCCACACACCTCAGCTCACAGGGAATACCCAATGTATTTATATAACATAAAATTAAATAACATCTCACATATCATTATGCATACACAACATTAAATAACATCAAATTTATAAAAATATTCAAATGAAGATCATCAAAGCTAAATTTTCCACATTTTTAGTCAGATCAACATCAAAGATAAAAAAGATAAATAAAGGACCTTTGGCATAACACCGCATTTTTAGTAGAAGAACGTCCTCTGTATGACTTCTACTCTGTTAAGGCTGACAATAGATCTTAGCAACTTGATCGATGTTCTTCGAAAATGGGAGGAGAACATGAGTATTCTTTTATTGGGATATAAGTAGTTTTCTAGAATTATGTGCGATGTAAGAGATGAGATGGGGGCTACATGTCAGGAGAGGTTACTAAGGTCCCTAGCCAAATCAATTTAGATGAAGGCCATACTCCGAGAAACGAAGACACAAATATTCTTTCTACGCTAGAAAAGGTGCAAACTCCCCGTAAGGTGGTTCTTTCAGGGACACTACTTTGGAATCATGTTGATGCGGGACGGACACGGGAGACGACACTATATGGTGCCACCCTTGGACTCTAGATGAAGACACGACCAGCAACACACACCAGGGAGACACTAAGCCCGACACTATGAGCTCCTAGTGGCGAAACGTCGCTAACAGAAGTGGAAGCTCACTCGTCGTCCCAAGCGAGGGAAAGCGCGGACCGTGCGCGGTTAAGGAACCGGCGGAGGTCAAGGGTAGTCCAACTCAACTTCCGGACTCGGATCGAGTCGCGGGACGGGTCACTCTCACTCTCACAGCGGTGACATGGACACACGGGCTAGTACCTACACTCTCGGCAGCGGCCTAAGACCATATACTATCTAAGCAATGTAACGCCAAGGAGTTAAGACCTTTACCTCCACGCACCCGGCGTGGCGAAGACACCCCGACTGACTTACGGGCCCCCGATTAACATAATTCATAGCGGTATAAAGAGATTCGACCCACTCCACGCAGGGAGGTAAAAGGTCACATGTGGGCCCCGGGGATCACGCAAATCAGGTTGACGGGCAGCATCTTGATGTCGTCTCGACGCGCCGAACTCCGCGTTCTTGTGCTTTCCGGACGGCGCAATCAATGGGCCGTGGGGCCCACACGCTGTCCTATCCTCCGGGTCTGGCGGGGTGGGTCCCACTGTAATGGGGACCCCTGGCAGCACGCTTCCCTGGACGACGGTCAGTCGGCGACACTCACCGGAGGCCGGGTGCCCCGGTTCCCAAGTGGAGAGAGTGCTGTCCACTAGCTGATGTTGCTGTTTCAGTAGCGCGCGCTCCGGCAAAAATGGCCGCTGCGATCGGTCCCGTCGCCAGAATGCGACAAAACCAGCGCCGTTGGAAAGAGATTTGAAATCCTTCAATCTAGGGCTAGTGGACTCTTTTGAACCTGCGCGGACCTGGGCTTTAACTATTTTTCAATTCTCTGCTCCACAGCTCCCGAAATCTCAGATCAGCATATCAGTTTCCTATAAATGGCCATTGACCACCTTTGTACAGTTGGATTCAGACTTCGAGCTCATATTAAACGTTGTAGGTAATCAAATCACGGAACTGGGACTATTTTTAGAATTTGATTTGAAGGTGGCTGCGATTTGTTATGATTTTTGGCGTGACTAGTGGTCGGATCTGGGAACAGGTGGACAGAACTGTAGATGGGTCTGAGAACGATTTTTAGAAAATATGAGATGGGTGAATCAAAAATTAAAAAAAATTGTGGATGAAGGGGTGGATGGATGGAATCCCCAGTAAAATTGGGCGAACTAAAAAAAATCTAAAAGTGGATCTAAGATATGAAACTCAGGACGGAGGTGAACCTGGACAGAACTCGGGCAGAACCGAAATGAAAGAGTGGACGAAAATCAAAATATAGGAAACGTGATCTGAATGCTAGCCTGATTTTTGTGGGTGGACCAAGAATTATTAAGGACAAAAATATATTTTCTCGCTTCATACACATGTCCGGCAGAAGGTTGTACGGTGTCATGAACACTAACCAACAAGAATAAGATGCCACTGAACCACCCAATGGATTAAAACCATATGTGCATAAACCCAACCTAACATTATGTGGCTCCTTTGAGAAAGCAAGATGAGTACGACTGAAGTGAGTCCAAGCTTCACCATCGGTAGGATGACTGATTATATCATCGGCATGTCGTACTCTTTCGGTGTGCCATGTCATATGTCAAGCCGTCTTTGAGGACATATATAGCCGCTGCAGCCTAGAGACAAGAGGGAAGTATCGCAATGCCTTGTAAGGTATATCTTTTTGCTTTGAATTATTCCCTCTCTTAGGTTTGAATCGGTCATAGTGACAAATAGAACATGATAACTTATCTGCATCGTCTTTGTAATATACCATACAGTGATTCGGGCATGCATCTATATTCACATATCCAAGCCCTAGCTCATTGACCATTTTTTTTGCACGGTAAATAGTTTCTGGCAACTTCTCATTTCGAGGCAACATACACTTGATCAAGAGGAGGAGACGATCAAAACAAGTCTCACTGATGTGAAATTCAGATTTCAAGTTCAACAACTGTGACACTACAGACAACCGAGTGTACTTTTCACAGCCATCCCACAGCGGCTCATCAGCATCCCTAAGTAGGTCATAAAATCTTCTGGCTGTCTTATTCGACGCTTCTTCCATGTATGCATGTTCCTCATGAACATTAAAACTAGGACCAACAGCATCTACAACCATATCCACGTACCCACTTGTGCTTGCAATATTGTCGGGCTCATACCTCAAGAATTCCTCACCATGACACGTCCAATTCGTATAACCATCCACAAACCCTTTCGTGTACAAATGATGTTGCACATCCCATGGTGAACGCCACCTCAAGTTTCTACAATTTGAACAAGGGCATCGAATGTGACCCTCACGGTCTGTTGCTGCATTGGGATTCCCCATTGCAAATTGAATGAAACTCTCAACTCCATGCTTAAAGTCATCCGACACCACCCGGTCAACTATTCTACAATACATCCATGAATGACCTATCAACATTTTGCCTGCACCCAATAACTTTGAAATTATTTCTCCTGAAAATAAACCGACCCTTTCCTCACATCGTTCGTCGTAGACCATTTCTATCATGGAAGAGGAGTATTATTTATATTATCACCTTTTAACCCATCCATGAAGGTTTGATCGCACAATCACTTACTATATGTGTTGCACGATTTGCTGAAATTTTCGACAGCATCTCCCCACACTTCTCCGATATACCAAAAATATTTATTGATTTTAAAATTTTCTTAAACACTTAGAAGTAAGTGGTTAAGAAAACACTCAAAATCAATAAAGGTATATCAGAGAAGAGTGAGGAGACGCAACCCAAAATTCTCAACAAACCATACAAACACATATAGTAAATGACTGCCTAAGTGCGATCAAACATTCACAGACTGTCCAAACGGGACAATGCAAGACTTTGAGGTAGATATATACATTCTCGTAAAAAAAAATGAGAACATACACTTCAATCCCAAAGTCTTGAATGGGAAGGTTCATTGACACGGGTTTAACAAGCACTCCTGAGGTGCGTGTAATGTTAGGTCGCACCCACACACCTCAGCTCACAGGGAATACCCAATGTATTTATATAACATAAAATTAAATAACATCTCACATATCATTATGCATACACAACATTAAATAACATCAAATTTATAAAAATATTCAAATGAAGATCATCAAAGCTAAATTTTCCACATTTTTAGTCAGATCAACATCAAAGATAAAAAAGATAAATAAAGGACCTTTGGCATAACACCGCATTTTTAGTAGAAGAACGTCCTCTGTATGACTTCTACTCTGTTAAGGCTGACAATAGATCTTAGCAACTTGATCGATGTTCTTCGAAAATGGGAGGAGAACATGAGTATTCTTTTATTGGGATATAAGTAGTTTTCTAGAATTATGTGCGATGTAAGAGATGAGATGGGGGCTACATGTCAGGAGAGGTTACTAAGGTCCCTAGCCTTCTCAATTTAGATGAAGGCCATACTCCTAGAAACGAAGACACAAATATTCTTTCTACGCTAGAAAAGGTGCAAACTCCCCGTAAGGTGGTTCTTTCAGGGACACTACTTTGGAATCATGTTGATGCGGGACGGACACGGGAGACGACACTATATGGTGCCACCCTTGGACTCTAGATGAAGACACGACCAGCAACACACACCAGGGAGACACTAAGCCCGACACTATGAGCTCCTAGTGGCGAAACGTCGCTAACAGAAGTGGAAGCTCACTCGTCGTCCCAAGCGAGGGAAAGCGCGGACCGTGCGCGGTTAAGGAACCGGCGGAGGTCAAGGGTAGTCCAACTCAACTTCCGGACTCGGATCGAGTCGCGGGACGGGTCACTCTCACTCTCACAGCGGTGACATGGACACACGGGCTAGTACCTACACTCTCGGCAGCGGCCTAAGACCATATACTATCTAAGCAATGTAACGCCAAGGAGTTAAGACCTTTACCTCCACGCACCCGGCGTGGCGAAGACACCCCGACTGACTTACGGGCCCCCGATTAACATAATTCATAGCGGTATAAAGAGATTCGACCCACTCCACGCAGGGAGGTAAAAGGTCACATGTGGGCCCCGGGGATCACGCAAATCAGGTTGACGGGCAGCATCTTGATGTCGTCTCGACGCGCCGAACTCCGCGTTCTTGTGCTTTCCGGACGGCGCAATCAATGGGCCGTGGGGCCCACACGCTGTCCTATCCTCCGGGTCTGGCGGGGTGGGTCCCACTGTAATGGGGACCCCTGGCAGCACGCTTCCCTGGACGACGGTCAGTCGGCGACACTCACCGGAGGCCGGGTGCCCCGGTTCCCAAGTGGAGAGAGTGCTGTCCACTAGCTGATGTTGCTGTTTCAGTAGCGCGCGCTCCGGCAAAAATGGCCGCTGCGATCGGTCCCGTCGCCAGAATGCGACAAAACCAGCGCCGTTGGAAAGAGATTTGAAATCCTTCAATCTAGGGCTAGTGGACTCTTTTGAACCTGCGCGGACCTGGGCTTTAACTATTTTTCAATTCTCTGCTCCACAGCTCCCGAAATCTCAGATCAGCATATCAGTTTCCTATAAATGGCCATTGACCACCTTTGTACAGTTGGATTCAGACTTCGAGCTCATATTAAACGTTGTAGGTAATCAAATCACGGAACTGGGACTATTTTTAGAATTTGATTTGAAGGTGGCTGCGATTTGTTATGATTTTTGGCGTGACTAGTGGTCGGATCTGGGAACAGGTGGACAGAACTGTAGATGGGTCTGAGAACGATTTTTAGAAAATATGAGATGGGTGAATCAAAAATTAAAAAAAATTGTGGATGAAGGGGTGGATGGATGGAATCCCCAGTAAAATTGGGCGAACTAAAAAAAATCTAAAAGTGGATCTAAGATATGAAACTCAGGACGGAGGTGAACCTGGACAGAACTCGGGCAGAACCGAAATGAAAGAGTGGACGAAAATCAAAATATAGGAAACGTGATCTGAATGCTAGCCTGATTTTTGTGGGTGGACCAAGAATTATTAAGGACAAAAATATATTTTCTCGCTTCATACACATGTCCGGCAGAAGGTTGTACGGTGTCATGAACACTAACCAACAAGAATAAGATGCCACTGAACCACCCAATGGATTAAAACCATATGTGCATAAACCCAACCTAACATTATGTGGCTCCTTTGAGAAAGCAAGATGAGTACGACTGAAGTGAGTCCAAGCTTCACCATCGGTAGGATGACTGATTATATCATCGGCATGTCGTACTCTTTCGGTGTGCCATGTCATATGTCAAGCCGTCTTTGAGGACATATATAGCCGCTGCAGCCTAGAGACAAGAGGGAAGTATCGCAATGCCTTGTAAGGTATATCTTTTTGCTTTGAATTATTCCCTCTCTTAGGTTTGAATCGGTCATAGTGACAAATAGAACATGATAACTTATCTGCATCGTCTTTGTAATATACCATACAGTGATTCGGGCATGCATCTATATTCACATATCCAAGCCCTAGCTCATTGACCATTTTTTTTGCACGGTAAATAGTTTCTGGCAACTTCTCATTTCGAGGCAACATACACTTGATCAAGAGGAGGAGACGATCAAAACAAGTCTCACTGATGTGAAATTCAGATTTCAAGTTCAACAACTGTGACACTACAGACAACCGAGTGTACTTTTCACAGCCATCCCACAGCGGCTCATCAGCATCCCTAAGTAGGTCATAAAATCTTCTGGCTGTCTTATTCGACGCTTCTTCCATGTATGCATGTTCCTCATGAACATTAAAACTAGGACCAACAGCATCTACAACCATATCCACGTACCCACTTGTGCTTGCAATATTGTCGGGCTCATACCTCAAGAATTCCTCACCATGACACGTCCAATTCGTATAACCATCCACAAACCCTTTCGTGTACAAATGATGTTGCACATCCCATGGTGAACGCCACCTCAAGTTTCTACAATTTGAACAAGGGCATCGAATGTGACCCTCACGGTCTGTTGCTGCATTGGGATTCCCCATTGCAAATTGAATGAAACTCTCAACTCCATGCTTAAAGTCATCCGACACCACCCGGTCAACTATTCTACAATACATCCATGAATGACCTATCAACATTTTGCCTGCACCCAATAACTTTGAAATTATTTCTCCTGAAAATAAACCGACCCTTTCCTCACATCGTTCGTCGTAGACCATTTCTATCATGGAAGAGGAGTATTATTTATATTATCACCTTTTAACCCATCCATGAAGGTTTGATCGCACAATCACTTACTATATGTGTTGCACGATTTGCTGAAATTTTCGACAGCATCTCCCCACACTTCTCCGATATACCAAAAATATTTATTGATTTTAAAATTTTCTTAAACACTTAGAAGTAAGTGGTTAAGAAAACACTCAAAATCAATAAAGGTATATCAGAGAAGAGTGAGGAGACGCAACCCAAAATTCTCAACAAACCATACAAACACATATAGTAAATGACTGCCTAAGTGCGATCAAACATTCACAGACTGTCCAAACGGGACAATGCAAGACTTTGAGGTAGATATATACATTCTCGTAAAAAAAAATGAGAACATACACTTCAATCCCAAAGTCTTGAATGGGAAGGTTCATTGACACGGGTTTAACAAGCACTCCTGAGGTGCGTGTAATGTTAGGTCGCACCCACACACCTCAGCTCACAGGGAATACCCAATGTATTTATATAACATAAAATTAAATAACATCTCACATATCATTATGCATACACAACATTAAATAACATCAAATTTATAAAAATATTCAAATGAAGATCATCAAAGCTAAATTTTCCACATTTTTAGTCAGATCAACATCAAAGATAAAAAAGATAAATAAAGGACCTTTGGCATAACACCGCATTTTTAGTAGAAGAACGTCCTCTGTATGACTTCTACTCTGTTAAGGCTGACAATAGATCTTAGCAACTTGATCGATGTTCTTCGAAAATGGGAGGAGAACATGAGTATTCTTTTATTGGGATATAAGTAGTTTTCTAGAATTATGTGCGATGTAAGAGATGAGATGGGGGCTACATGTCAGGAGAGGTTACTAAGGTCCCTAGCCTTCTCAATTTAGATGAAGGCCATACTCCTAGAAACGAAGACACAAATATTCTTTCTACGCTAGAAAAGGTGCAAACTCCCCGTAAGGTGGTTCTTTCAGGGACACTACTTTGGAATCATGTTGATGCGGGACGGACACGGGAGACGACACTATATGGTGCCACCCTTGGACTCTAGATGAAGACACGACCAGCAACACACACCAGGGAGACACTAAGCCCGACACTATGAGCTCCTAGTGGCGAAACGTCGCTAACAGAAGTGGAAGCTCACTCGTCGTCCCAAGCGAGGGAAAGCGCGGACCGTGCGCGGTTAAGGAACCGGCGGAGGTCAAGGGTAGTCCAACTCAACTTCCGGACTCGGATCGAGTCGCGGGACGGGTCACTCTCACTCTCACAGCGGTGACATGGACACACGGGCTAGTACCTACACTCTCGGCAGCGGCCTAAGACCATATACTATCTAAGCAATGTAACGCCAAGGAGTTAAGACCTTTACCTCCACGCACCCGGCGTGGCGAAGACACCCCGACTGACTTACGGGCCCCCGGTTAACATAATTCATAGCGGTATAAAGAGATTCGACCCACTCCACGCAGGGAGGTAAAAGGTCACATGTGGGCCCCGGGGATCACGCAAATCAGGTTGACGGGCAGCATCTTGATGTCGTCTCGACGCGCCGAACTTCGCGTTCTTGTGCTTTCCGGACGGCGCAATCAATGGGCCGTGGGGCCCACACGCTGTCCTATCCTCCGGGTCTGGCGGGGTGGGTCCCACTGTAATGGGGACCCCTGGCAGCACGCTTCCCTGGACGACGGTCAGTCGGCGACACTCACCGGAGGCCGGGTGCCCCGGTTCCCAAGTGGAGAGAGTGCTGTCCACTAGCTGATGTTGCTGTTTCAGTAGCGCGCGCTCCGGCAAAAATGGCCGCTGCGATCGGTCCCGTAGCCAGAATGCGACAAAACCAGCGCCGTTGGAAAGAGATTTGAAATCCTTCAATCTAGGGCTAGTGGACTCTTCTGAACCTGCGCGGACCTGGGCTTTAACTATTTTTCAATTCTCTGCTCCACAGCTCCCGAAATCTCAGATCAGCATATCAGTTTCCTATAAATGGCCATTGACCACCTTTGTACAGTTGGATTCAGACTTCGAGCTCATATTAAACGTTGTAGGTAATCAAATCACGGAACTGGGACTATTTTTAGAATTTGATTTGAAGGTGGCTGCGATTTGTTATGATTTTTGGCGTGACTAGTGGTCGGATCTGGGAACAGGTGGACAGAACTGTAGATGGGTCTGAGAACGATTTTTAGAAAATATGAGATGGGTGAATCAAAAATTAAAAAAAATTGTGGATGAAGGGGTGGATGGATGGAATCCCCAGTAAAATTGGGCGAACTAAAAAAAATCCAAAAGTGGATCTAAGATATGAAACTCAGGACGGAGGTGAACCTGGACAGAACTCGGGCAGAACCGAAATGAAAGAGTGGACGAAAATCAAAATATAGGAAACGTGATCTGAATGCTAGCCTGATTTTTGTGGGTGGACCAAGAATTATTAAGGACAAAAATATATTTTCTCGCTTCATACACATGTCCGGCAGAAGGTTGTACGGTGTCATGAACACTAACCAACAAGAATAAGATGCCACTGAACCACCCAATGGATTAAAACCATATGTGCATAAACCCAACCTAACATTATGTGGCTCCTTTGAGAAAGCAAGATGAGTACGACTGAAGTGAGTCCAAGCTTCACCATCGGTAGGATGACTGATTATATCATCGGCATGTCGTACTCTTTCGGTGTGCCATGTCATATGTCAAGCCGTCTTTGAGGACATATATAGCCGCTGCAGCCTAGAGACAAGAGGGAAGTATCGCAATGCCTTGTAAGGTATATCTTTTTGCTTTGAATTATTCCCTCTCTTAGGTTTGAATCGGTCATAGTGACAAATAGAACATGATAACTTATCTGCATCGTCTTTGTAATATACCATACAGTGATTCGGGCATGCATCTATTTTCACATATCCAAGCCCTAGCTCATTGACCATGTTTTTTGCACGGTAAATAGTTTCTGGCAACTTCTCATTTCGAGGCAACATACACTTGATCAAGAGGAGGAGACGATCAAAACAAGTCTCACTGATGTGAAATTCAGATTTCAAGTTCAACAACTGTGACACTACAGACAACCGAGTGTACTTTTCACAGCCATCCCACAGCGGCTCATCAGCATCCCTAAGTAGGTCATAAAATCTTCTGGCTGTCTTATTCGACGCTTCTTCCATGTATGCATGTTCCTCATGAACATTAAAACTAGGACCAACAACATCTACAACCATATCCACGTACCCACTTGTGCTTGCAATATTGTCGGGCTCATACCTCAAGAATTCCTCACCATGACACGTCCAATTCGTATAACCATCCACAAACCCTTTCGTGTACAAATGATGTTGCACATCCCATGGTGAACGCCACCTCAAGTTTCTACAATTTGAACAAGGGCATCGAATGTGACCCTCACGGTCTGTTGCTGCATTGGGATTCCCCATTGCAAATTGAATGAAACTCTCAACTCCATGCTTAAAGTCATCCGACACCACCCGGTCAACTATTCTACAATACATCCATGAATGACCTATCAACATTTTGCCTGCACCCAATAACTTTGAAATTATTTCTCCTGAAAATAAACCGACCCTTTCCTCACATCGTTCGTCGTAGACCATTTCTATCATGGAAGAGGAGTATTATTTATATTATCACCTTTTAACCCATCCATGAAGGTTTGATCGCACAATCACTTACTATATGTGTTGCACGATTTGCTGAAATTTTCGACAGCATCTCCCCACACTTCTCCGATATACCAAAAATATTTATTGATTTTAAAATTTTCTTAAACACTTAGAAGTAAGTGGTTAAGAAAACACTCAAAATCAATAAAGGTATATCAGAGAAGAGTGAGGAGACGCAACCCAAAATTCTCAACAAACCATACAAACACATATAGTAAATGACTGCCTAAGTGCGATCAAACATTCACAGACTGTCCAAACGGGACAATGCAAGACTTTGAGGTAGATATATACATTCTCGTAAAAAAAATGAGAACATACACATCAATCCCAAAGTCTTGAATGGGAAGGTTCATTGACACGGGTTTAACAAGCACTCCTGAGGTGCGTGTAATGTTAGGTCGCACCCACACACCTCAGCTCACAGGGAATACCCAATGTATTTATATAACATAAAATTAAATAACATCTCACATATCATTATGCATACACAACATTAAATAACATCAAATTTATAAAAATATTCAAATGAAGATCATCAAAGCTAAATTTTCCACATTTTTAGTCAGATCAACATCAAAGATAAAAAAGATAAATAAAGGACCTTTGGCATAACACCGCATTTTTAGTAGAAGAACGTCCTCTGTATGACTTCTACTCTGTTAAGGCTGACAATAGATCTTAGCAACTTGATCGATGTTCTTCGAAAATGGGAGGAGAACATGAGTATTCTTTTATTGGGATATAAGTAGTTTTCTAGAATTATGTGCGATGTAAGAGATGAGATGGGGGCTACATGTCAGGAGAGGTTACTAAGGTCCCTAGCCTTCTCAATTTAGATGAAGGCCATACTCCTAGAAACGAAGACACAAATATTCTTTCTACGCTAGAAAAGGTGCAAACTCCCCGTAAGGTGGTTCTTTCAGGGACACTACTTTGGAATCATGTTGATGCGGGACGGACACGGGAGACGACACTATATGGTGCCACCCTTGGACTCTAGATGAAGACACGACCAGCAACACACACCAGGGAGACACTAAGCCCGACACTATGAGCTCCTAGTGGCGAAACGTCGCTAACAGAAGTGGAAGCTCACTCGTCGTCCCAAGCGAGGGAAAGCGCGGACCGTGCGCGGTTAAGGAACCGGCGGAGGTCAAGGGTAGTCCAACTCAACTTCCGGACTCGGATCGAGTCGCGGGACGGGTCACTCTCACTCTCACAGCGGTGACATGGACACACGGGCTAGTACCTACACTCTCGGCAGCGGCCTAAGACCATATACTAGCTAAGCAATGTAACGCCAAGGAGTTAAGACCTTTACCTCCACGCACCCGGCGTGGCGAAGACACCCCGGCTGACTTACGGGCCCCCGGTTAACATAATTCACAGCGGTATAAAGAGATTCGACCCACTCCACGCAGGGAGGTAAAAGGTCACATGTGGGCCCCGGGGATCACGCAAATCAGGTTGACGGGCAGCATCTTGATGTCGTCTCGACGCGCCGAACTCCGCGTTCTTGTGCTTTCCGGACGGCGCAATCAATGGGCCGTGGGGCCCACACGCTGTCCTATCCTCCTGGTCTGGCGGGGTGGGTCCCACTGTAATGGGGACCCCTGGAAGCATGCTTCCCTGGACGGCGGTCAGTTGGCGACACTCACCGGAGGCCGGGTGCCCCGGTTCCCAAGTGGAGAGAGTGCTGTCCACGAGCTGATGTTGCTGTTTCAGTAGCGCGCGCTCCGGCAAAAACGGCCGCTGCGATCGGTCCCGTCTCCAGAATGCGACAAAACCAGCGCCGTTGGAAAGAGGATTCGAAATCCTTCAATCTAGGGCTAGTGGACTCTTCTGAACCTGCGCGGACCTGGGCTTTAACTATTTTTCAATTCTCTGCTCCATAGCTCCCGAAATCTCAGATCAGCATATCAGTTTCCTGTAAATGGCCGTTGACCACCTTTGTACAGTTGGATTCAGACTTCGAGCTCATATTAAATGTTGTAGGTAATCAAATCACGGAACTGGGACTATTTTTAGAATTTGATTTGAAGGTGGCTGCGATTTGTTATGATTTTTGGCGTGACTAGTGGTCGGATCTGGGAACAGGTGGACAGAACTGTAGATGGGTCTGAGAACGATTTTTAGAAAATATGAGATGGGTGAATCAAAAATTAAAAAAAATTGTGGATGAAGGGGTGGATGGATGGAATCCCCAGTAAAATTGGGCGAACTAAAAAAAATCCAAAAGTGGATCTAAGATATGAAACTCAGGACGGAGGTGAACCTGGACAGAACTCGGGCAGAACCGAAATGAAAGAGTGGACGAAAATCAAAATATAGGAAACGTGATCTGAATGCTGGCCTGATTTTTGTGGGTGGACCAAGAATTATTAAGGACAAAAATATATTTTCTCGCTTCATACACATGTCCGGCAGAAGGTTGTACGGTGTCATGAACACTAGCCAACAAGAATAAGATGCCACTGAACCACCCAATGGATTAAAACCATATGTGCATAAACCCAACCTAACATTATGTGGCTCCTTTGAGAAAGCAAGATGAGTACGACTGAAGTGAGTCCAAGCTTCACCATCGGTAGGATGACTGATTATATCATCGGCATGTCGTACTCTTTCGGTGTGCCATGTCATATGTCAAGCCGTCTTTGAGGACATATACAGCCGCTGCAGCCTAGAGACAAGAGGGAAGTATCGCAATGCCTTGTAAGGTATATCTTTTTGCTTTGAATTATTCCCTCTCTTAGGTTTGAATCGGTCATAGTGATAAATAGAACATGATAACTTATCTGCATCGTCTTTGTAATATACCATACAGTGATTCGGGCATGCATCTATTTTCACATATCCAAGCCCTAGCTCATTGACCATTTTTTTTGCACGGTAAATAGTTTCTGGCAACTTCTCATTTCGAGGCAACATACACTTGATCAAGAGGAGGAGACGATCAAAACAAGTCTCACTGATGTGAAATTCAGATTTCAAGTTCAACAACTGTGACACTACAGACAACCGAGTGTACTTTTCACAGCCATCCCACAGCGGCTCATCAGCATCCCTAAGTAGGTCATAAAATCTTCTGGCTGTCTTATTCGACGCTTCTTCCATGTATGCATGTTCCTCATGAACATTAAAACTAGGACCAACAGCATCTACAACCATATCCACGTACCCACTTGTGCTTGCAATATTGTCGGGCTCATACCTCAAGAATTCCTCACCATGACACGTCCAATTCGTATAACCATCCACAAACCCTTTCGTGTACAAATGATGTTGCACATCCCATGGTGAACGCCACCTCAAGTTTCTACAATTTGAACAAGGGCATCGAATGTGACCCTCACGGTCTGTTGCTGCATTGGGATTCCCCATTGCAAATTGAATGAAACTCTCAACTCCATGCTTAAAGTCATCCGACACCACCCGGTCAACTATTCTACAATACATCCATGAATGACCTATCAACATTTTGCCTGCACCCAATAACTTTGAAATTATTTCTCCTGAAAATAAACCGACCCTTTCCTCACATCGTTCGTCGTAGACCATTTCTATCATGGAAGAGGAGTATTATTTATATTATCACTTTTTAACCCATCCATGAAGGTTTGATCGCACAATCACTTACTATATGTGTTGCACGATTTGCTGAAATTTTTGACAGCATCTCCCCACACTTCTCCGATATACCAAAAATATTTATTGATTTTAAAATTTTCTTAAACACTTAGAAGTAAGTGGTTAAGAAAACACTCAAAATCAATAAAGGTATATCAGAGAAGAGTGAGGAGACGCAACCCAAAATTCTCAACAAACCATACAAACACATAGAGTAAATGGCTGCCTAAGTGCGATCAAACATTCACAGACTATCCAAACGGGACAATGCAAGACTTTGAGGTAGATATATACATTCTCGTAAAAAAATGAGAACATACACATCAATCCCAAAGTCTTGAATGGGAAGGTTCATTGACACGGGTTTAACAAGCACTCCTGAGGTGCATGTAATGTTAGGTCGCACCCACACACCTCAGCTCACAGGGAATACCCAATGTATTTATATAACATAAAATTAAATAACATCTCACATATCATTATGCATACACAACATTAAATAACATCAAATTTATAAAAATATTCAAATGAAGATCATCAAAGCTAAATTTTCCACATTTTTAGTCAGATCAACATCAAAGATAAAAAAGATAAATAAAGGACCTTTGGCATAACACCGCATTTTTAGTAGAAGAACGTCCTCTGTATGACTTCTACTCTGTTAAGGCTGACAATAGATCTTAGCAACTTGATCGATGTTCTTCGAAAATGGGAGGAGAACATGAGTATTCTTTTATTGGGATATAAGTAGTTTTCTAGAATTATGTGCGATGTAAGAGATGAGATGGGGGCTACATGTCAGGAGAGGTTACTAAGGTCCCTAGCCTTCTCAATTTAGATGAAGGCCATACTCCTAGAAACGAAGACACAAATATTCTTTCTACGCTAGAAAAGGTGCAAACTCCCCGTAAGGTGGTTCTTTCAGGGACACTACTTTGGAATCATGTTGATGCGGGACGGACACGGGAGACGACACTATATGGTGCCACCCTTGGACTCTAGATGAAGACACGACCAGCAACACACACCAGGGAGACACTAAGCCCGACACTACGAGCTCCTAGTGGCGAAACGTCGCTAACAGAAGTGGAAGCTCACTCGTCGTCCCAAGCGAGGGAAAGCGCGGACCGTGCGCGGTTAAGGAACCGGCGGAGGTCAAGGGTAGTCCAACTCAACTTCCGGACTCGGATCGAGTCGCGGGACGGGTCACTCTCACTCTCACAGCGGTGACATGGACACACGGGCTAGTACCTACACTCTCGACAGCGGCCTAAGACCATATACTAGCTAAGCAATGTAACTCCAAGGAGTTAAGACCTTTACCTCCACGCACCCGGCGTGGCGAAGACACCCCGGCTGACTTACGGGCCCCCGGTTAACATAATTCACAGCGGTATAAAGAGATTCGACCCACTCCACGCAGGGAGGTAAAAGGTCACATGTGGGCCCCGGGGATCACGCAAATCAGGTTGACGGGCAGCATCTTGATGTCGTCTCGACGCGCCGAACTCCACGTTCTTGTGCTTTCCGGACGGCGCAATCAATGGGCCGTGGGGCCCACACGCTGTCCTATCCTCCGGGTCTGGCGGGGTGGGTCCCACTGTAATGGGGACCCCTGGCAGCACGCTTCCCTGGACGACGGTCAGTCGGCGACACTCACCGGAGGCCGGGTGCCCCGGTTCCCAAGTGGAGAGAGTGCTGTCCACTAGCTGATGTTGCTGTTTCAGTAGCGCGCGCTCCGGCAAAAATGGCCGCTGCGATCGGTCCCGTCGCCAGAATGCGACAAAACCAGCGCCGTTGGAAAGAGATTTGAAATCCTTCAATCTAGGGCTAGTGGACTCTTTTGAACCTGCGCGGACCTGGGCTTTAACTATTTTTCAATTCTCTGCTCCACAGCTCCCGAAATCTCAGATCAGCATATCAGTTTCCTATAAATGGCCATTGACCACCTTTGTACAGTTGGATTCAGACTTCGAGCTCATATTAAACGTTGTAGGTAATCAAATCACGGAACTGGGACTATTTTTAGAATTTGATTTGAAGGTGGCTGCGATTTGTTATGATTTTTGGCGTGACTAGTGGTCGGATCTGGGAACAGGTGGACAGAACTGTAGATGGGTCTGAGAACGATTTTTAGAAAATATGAGATGGGTGAATCAAAAATTAAAAAAAATTGTGGATGAAGGGGTGGATGGATGGAATCCCCAGTAAAATTGGGCGAACTAAAAAAAATCTAAAAGTGGATCTAAGATATGAAACTCAGGACGGAGGTGAACCTGGACAGAACTCGGGCAGAACCGAAATGAAAGAGTGGACGAAAATCAAAATATAGGAAACGTGATCTGAATGCTAGCCTGATTTTTGTGGGTGGAGAGGAACATCCCAGGAACAACTCCTCCAAATTTGGTAGCCAAATAAGCTCGGGGAAGACCTGTGAATTTCGAACAAGCTGCTGTGGTACTGCACAGGCAGAACTCCGTTGATGGCGATGGCGGTGCGGTGGCGGCTCGTGGCGGCGGCGGCGATCGTCGGAACCGATACACGAAGAGTCACACCTCAGAATGGAAGCCTTCACAGCATCCAAGGGGGGGAGGGAGGAGAGAGGAGGGGGGCGTACCAGCCCTTGCTCTTGGAATTAGTTTGATTCAAATGGCACATCAAAATGGGAAAATACAAGTATTTATGTGTTACATCTCACATATATTATCCACCATTGGATCTAGGGGAAGGGGATGGAGGGCTGGGATGAGATGTGAACATCACACAAAAATTATATAAAAAAAACAAAGGGGGGGGGGGGCGGCCCTTGGACCAAGGAGTAGAAGGTTGAATTGGTAGGTGAGGGTGGGTGGCCAAATGTGGACTTTCCAAGTCCCTTGTCCCCCACTTGGCCCACCCTTCTAGAAGCCTCCATGTGGAAGGTTGACTGACCCCACATGGGACCCTAGGCTGAGGTGGCTCAATGGGATGGGGCCTGGGGGGGCCCGTGGGACCCGGGGTCCCAATTTTGCACATAAACCCCTCGTACAATCAATATTACAAACCGAATACAAATGAAATAAACACACATTTAACACAAATAAAGTCTAACTAAATATGATAAATGGGGAGGCTCAAGGCGGAGTCTCCAGGCTGTCTCCGAGCCAGATGGACGCTGAGGTGGCTCGAGTCGTGCTCCGTGTGCGGTACCGGTGGCTCGGCTTGTCGCGCCGCTCAACTGCTCGGGTGTCCGCACCAATTCTCCCCGGGTGGGAGAAACTCGACCCTGTCGAGTAAGGGTCTGCATCGCTCCTGTATCACTCCAGAAGGTCCGAATCGATCCGCTGCAACTCGCCATGTGTGATCCATGTGTCCTCTGTAGCGGGCCGTCCTCTCCATCGCGCTAGGTAGCGCGGGTAAGATCCACTCCTGGTAACTATCACTTGCTCGTCCAGTATACGATCTATATGCTCACGCTGCCGTGAAAAAGGGGCTGGAGGTGGAAGTGGACACTCAGGTGTGGGATCACTCTCAAGGGGAGGAGATGGCTCAAAAGGCTCACTAGGGATCACCGCTGGGTCCCTATATGCAACAAGATCCGATACATTGAAGGTAGAGCTTATACCATATTCCTCAGGCAGGTCCACAACATACGCATTGGATCCAACGCGTTTCAACACTCTAAAGGGACCGGCTCCACGAGCTTGCAACTTCTTAACGGTTCCAGAGGGAAACCGTTCAGGTCTTACCCTGATCATGACGTATTCGCCCTCGTGGAACTCTCGGTGGTGTCGGTGGGCATCGGCTAACTCCTTGTACCGTTCATTGCTGGCCTCAATGTGACGACGGATGTCGTCAAGCAAACTCCTAACATGCCTAGCAAACGACTCGGCCGACTCCGACACTCTAGCATGGATAGGCATGGGGACAAGGTCAACGGGTTTCCTAGGCCTACGACCTGTGACAATCTCAAATGGACTCATGCCGGTAGACCTATTCACCGAATCATTGTATGCAAACTCAGCCATGGGTAAAATGAGATCCCAATCCCCAATGCGGTCCCTGACTAGACACCTCAAAAGATCTCCCAGACTTCTATTGACTACCTCGGTCTGGCCATCTGTCTGGGGATGATATGCAGTAGAAAACTTGAGGTGAGTACCCATCATATGCCATAGTGTCTTCCAAAAATAGGAAGTGAATCTAACATCACGGTCAGACACTATAGTGCGAGGCAACCCGAACTTGCACACCACATGCGTAAGGAAAAGGCGGGCTACCCTAGAAGCATCCGACGTCTTCGAGCAAGGAATAAAGAGGGCCATCTTCGAGAAACGGTCAACCACCACATAGACCGAATCATGCTTCCTGGAGGTACGTGACAATCCCAAAACAAAGTCCATGCTAACATCCTGCCACAGGGCATCAGGCACGGGAAGAGGCGTATAAAGGCCAGAGCTTTGCTTCTTCATCTTGGCCGTAGCACAGGTACGGCACTGAGCCACGATGTTAGCAACATCGCGCTTCAAGCTCGGCCAATAAAATCGATGCTCCACTGCCTCAATAGTCTTGTTCCGACCAAAGTGGCCGGCTAGACCTCCCGCATGTAGTTCCCACACTAAGAAATCTCGAACCAAAGTTCGGGGAACACATAGCCTGCTACCTCGAAAGAGGTAACCCTCCTGAAGCACATACTCGTCAAGGTCTCTCGAGGGTCCGGCCTGGAGAGTGGTAAAAATCTGATCGAAGTCAGGACAATCAACATAGGCCTCCTTCATCTTCTCTAACCCTATGACCTCGGCACTCATGGTGGTAAGCAAACATGCTCGCCGACTCAAGGCATCAGCCACCTTGTTCTCCACTCCAGCCTTATGTTTCAGCACAAAGGTGAACTGCTGGAGATACTCGACCCAACGACTATGACGCGAGTTAGGCTTCTTTTGCGAATGGAGGTACCTCAATGCCTCGTGGTCGGAGTATAGGACAAACTCCTGATGTAAAAGATAGTGCCTCCAATGCCTAAGAGCCTGAACAACTGCGTAGAATTCTTTATCATACGTGGAATATCGCAGTTTCGCGTCATTCAGCTTCTCGCTGAAATATGCGATCGGGTGGGACTCCTAACTCAAAACTCCTCCAATCCCAACACCCGACGCATCACAAGAGACCTCAAACACCTTCGAGAAATCAGGCAATCGAAGGATAGGTGTCTGGGTCATGCGCTCCTTGATGTCCTTGAAGGCGGCAGATGCGGCCTTCGTCCATACAAATGTGCCCTTCCGGATGCAATCCGTGATCGGGGCGGTGACGGAGCTAAATCCGCGGATGAAGCGACAATAGAACGTCGCAAGACCATGAAAGCTGCGGACATCATGAACGGTACGGGGTTCCGGCCACTCAACAATGGCCCGGACCTTCTCCGGATCGGCGGAGACCCCCGTACTAGACACAATGAAACCCAAGAAGGTAAGTTGAGGTGTCATGAAGGCACACTTCTGTGGGTTCGCAAACAGCTACTCTCGCCGAAGAAGTAGACAGACCTGCCGAAGGTGGTCTAAGTGGTCCCCTGTGGTGCGGCTATAGATAAGGATATCATCAAAATACACCACTACAAAGACTCCAATGAAAGGTCGAAGGACCTGAGTCATGAGCCGCATGAAAGTGCTAGGGGCATTGGTCAACCCAAAAGGCATGACCAACCACTCATATAGACCGTCCTTGGTCTTAAATGCGGTCTTCCACTCATCACCTGGCCTAATCCTCACCTGATGGTAGCCACTCTTAAGATCGATCTTCGAAAAGATAGTGGCACTTGTCATCATGTCCAGCATGTCATCAAGGCGGGGAATAGGGATCCTGTACTTCACGGTGATTTTGTTGATGGCATGACTATCAATGCATATTCTCCACGTGCCATCCTTCTTCGGGGCAAGTAATGCGGGTACAACACATGGACTCATGCTGTCCCGAACAGACCCTCTCTGCACTAACTCATCGACCTGCCGTTTAAGCTCGGCATGCTCTGTGGGACTCATGCGATAATGAGGAAGGTTGGGCAAAGAAGAGCTCGGAACAAGGTCGATGGCATGCTGAATATCCCGCATAGGTGGGAGTCCCTCGGGAAGCTCATCGGGAAAGATATCAGCATACTCCTGCAGAATGGGAACAACCTCGGGTGGGAGCTCACCCTAGGAGTCCCGCTCCACCTCTCGGACTGTAATGGCAAACACCGGACAGCCCTGACTAAGCTCCTGCTCCATCTCCCGGGAGCTAATCATCATCAATCTCCTCGTCGAGGGCTCTCCTAGGCCAGAGGTAACGGTCATAGCCCGAGCTGGGGATGGGGTACTAGGCCCGGGAACGTAAGGCTTCGGAGTACTAGGGCCAGTAGGACCCCTGACTGATGGGCTCCTGGGCCGAACGGGTTGGAGGGTGACCCACTGGCCAGCGTGGTCGAAGGTACAGGTGTTGGACCGGCCATGGAGCCTGGCATCCCGGTCGAATAACCACGGCCTACCAAGAATGATACTACCCACTTCCATGGGGAGAACATCACACCAGATCTCATCATGGTAGGAGTGGAGCTGCAGCGGGACCAAGCACCGTAGCCTAACCGAAATGGAAGTGGTATCCACCCATGATACCTGATAGGGGCAGTCTACGGGTGTAAGACCAAGACGAGTGACAGCATTCGTGGAGATTGCATTGATACAACTCCCGCTATCGATGACCACCTTGCAAATTTGCTTTCCCAGCCTACAGAATAGACGAAGGATAGTAGTCCGTCGCCAGTCATCACTGACCTGTGGCTGGGTGAGGATACATCTGACGACCCCCACGTGGGTATCGTCCGAATGCTGGGCATCCTGGGCCTCACCTCCCATCTCATAGTACTCGTCAGCTAGCTCTTCATCGGCCTCATAGCTGACTAACTCGAGGCCCGTAGGGGTGGTATCCTCGGCCTGTGTGTCCCCAATGTGAAGAGATGGGCGGGTGGGACACTGGTTGGCGAAATGGCCAAACCCATTGCAGCGATAACACTGCTGCCATGATCCACTAGGCTCCCCAATCATAGGCCCTTTACCTTTATCCTCCTGACGGATAGGAGGTGTAGGCAACAATGGACGTGCAGGAGGTGCGGGTGCCGATGGACGGGCTGTGGGTGGGGCAGTAAGATGCTGGGGACGAGGAAGGTCCCTCGGGGGTGGAGGACGAGGCCTAGGAGCAAAGGGCTCGGGGCGAGCGGGCTCCTGAGGTCGAGTCGTGGGGGCCCTCGGATACGTGCCAGATGAGCCACGGGGCTCGACACTACGAAGGGGAAAAGAGCCCAACCGATGGGGTGACTCGAACTCGGCCTCGAACTGCTCCAATTCGAGAGCGATCTGATATGCCTGCTCCAAAGTGGTTGCATTGCGGCGAAAGAGTTCATATTAATAATTGGGCTGCAAACCTCTTCGAAAGCGGGATATAGTCATGGTTCTCTCTTCCGTGACCCCACACCGTAAGTAATACTCATCGAACTCGGTAGTGTACTCGGTCACGGATCGGTTCCCTTGGGAGATGCTTTGCCACTTGTCTATGAGACGTTGGCGATATGAGGCGGGAAGGTACTTCTCCCTCAACTTGGTTTTCATATCATCCCAAGTACCAATCTGGAGTTGACGTCGCTGGTTGAGCAGGCTCTCCATATTGATCCAATAAGTTTGGGTCTGCCCTTGCAGCTTCATCTTTGCGTATCGGACTCTTCGGTGGTCCGTCATCTCAAACCACTCGAAGTACCGGTCCATGCCGGCCTCCCAATCTAAATACACCCTAGGGTCCAAGGACCCGCTAAAAGTGGGAGGGTCCGCACGCACACCCCTAAGAATGCGGTCGTCATCCTCGTCATCACGATTCCGTCGTTGATGATGATGACTGTTACCCCCTGATCATTGTCGGAAGCATAATCATCCACTATAGGCGCCTGTTGCCTCCCGACATCCTCCACCTGAGCCCTTGGCACATCGGGTTGCTGCACCGGCTCTTGTTGGCCGTTCGTTGGCGCGGGTTGCGCCGCTACTGGGCCTCTCTCTAGGACAGTAATTCTCCCAACTAGACCCTGGACGGACTGATCCGAAGACTCGGCCCGATCCTCGAGGGCTTTCATCCGCCCTTCTAGACGTGTTCCTATGCCATCCATACGCGTACTAAGACCATCCATACACGTGTCAAGACATTCCATAATGGCTCGGAACATCTCGGCCGTCGAGGACTCATCGGAGCTACGGGCCCGGGAGTCCGCCATAGGTGGTGGTGGCGAGTATTGGGTACCTCGACGGGTGGGCATGCAACTAACACACGACCTAGAAGACACCGACTAATGCAAACACTCACTAAATGATGCACTTAGACCTAAACCAATATCTGGTACGGGGCGGAGTTAATCGATCTGAAGATCACTCCCGCAAGTGTGCGGCCTTCCCGATAGGCGTAGCCTAACGTTCGGACAACACCTTTTAATATACCGGGTAAAGGGTGCAAATGCAATTTAAAACACACTTTTTTTTTTGAAAATGATGATCCTAGACTTGACTTATACTATGCAAGACATATGCAATGACTACCCTAGACTCGACTCGCTCTGATACTAAACTGATGCGGGACGGACACGGGAGACGACACTATATGGTGCCACCCTCGGACTCTAGATGAAGACACGATCAGCAACACACACCAGGGAGACACTAAGCCCGACACTATGAGCTCCTAGTGGCGAAACGTCGCTAACAGAAGTGGAAGCTCACTCGTCGTCCCAAGCGAGGGAAAGCGTGGACCGTGCGCGGTTAAGGAACCAGCGGAGGTCAAGGGTAGTCCGACTCAACTTCCGGACTCGGATCGAGTTGCGGGACGGGTCACTCTCACTCTCACAGTGGTGACATGGACACACGGGCTAGTACCTACACTCTCGACAGCGGCCTAAGACCATATACTAGCTAAGCAATGTAACGCCAAGGAGTTAAGACCTTTACCTCCACGCACCCGGCGTGGCGAAGACACCCCGGCTGACTTACGGGCCCCCGGTTAACATAATTCACAACGGTACAAAGAGATTCGACCCACTCCACGCAGGGAGGTAAAAGGTCACATGTGGGCCCCGGGGATCACGCAAATCAGGTTGACGGGCAGCATCTTGATGTCGTCTCGACGCGTCGAACTCCGCGTTCTCGTGCTTTCCGGACGGCGCAATCAATGGGCCTTGGGGCCCACACGCTGTCCTGTCCTCCGGGTCTGGCGGGGTGGGTCCCACTGTAATGGGGACCCCTGGCAGCACGCTTCCCTGGACGGCGGTCAGCCGGCGACACTCACCGGAGGCCGGGTGCCCCGGTTCCCAAGTGGAGAGAGTGCTGTCCACGAGCTGATGTTGCTGTTTCAGCATCGCGCGCTCCGGCGAAAACGGCCACTGCGATCGGCCCCGTTGCTAGAATGTGACGAAACCAGCGCCGTTGGAAAGAGGATTCTAAATCCTTCAATTTAGGGCCAGTGGACGCTTCTGAACCTGCGCGGACCTGGGCTTTAACTATTTTTCAATTTTCTGCTCCACAGCTCCCGAAATCTCAGATCAGCATATCAGTTTCCTAAAAATGGCCGTTGACCGCCTACGTACAGTTGGATTCGGACTTTGAGCTCATCTTAAAAGTTGTAGGTCATCAAACCGCGGAACGGGGACTATTTTTAGAATTTGATTTGGAGGTGGCTGCGATTTGTTATGAGTTTTGGGGTGACTGGTGGTCGGATCTGGGAACAGGTGGACAGAACTGTAGATGGGTCTGAGAACGATTTTTAGAAAATATGAGATGGGCGAATCAAAAATTAAGAAAAACTGTGGGTGAAGGGGTGGATGGATGGAACCCCCAGTAAAATTGGGCGAACTAACAAAAATCCAAAAGTGGTTCTAAGACATGAAACTCAGGACGGAGGTGAACCTGGACAGAACTCAGGCAGAACCGAAATGGAAGAGTGGACAAAAATCAAAATATAGGAAACGTGATCTAAATGCTGGCCTGATTTTTTTGGGTGGAGAGGAACATCCCAGGAACAACTCCTCCAAATTTGGTAGCCAAAGGAGCTCAGGGAAGACCTGTGAATTTCGAACAAGCTGCTGTGGTACTGCGCAGGCAGAACTCCGTTGATGGCGATGGCGGTGCGGTGGCGGCTCGTGGCGGCGGCGGCGATCATCGGAACTGATACACGAGGAGTCACACCTCAGAATGGAAGCCTTCACAGCATCCAAGGGGGGGAGGGAGGAGAGAGGAGGGGGGCGCACCAGCCCTTGCTCTTGGAATTAGTTTGATTCAAATGGCATTAATTCATCAAAATGGGAAAATAATCTCACATCTATTATCCACCATTGGATCTAGGGGAAGGGGATGTAGGGCTGGGATGAGATGTGAACATCACACAAAAATTATATAAAAAAATAAAGGGGGGGGGGGGCGGCCCTTGGACCAAGGAGTAGAAGGTTGAATTGGTAGGTGAGGGTGGGTGGCCAAATGTGGACTTTCCAAGACCCTTGTCCCCCACTTGGCCCACCCTTCTAGAAGCCTCCATGTGGAAGGTTGACTGACCCCACATGGGACCCTAGGCTGAGGTGGCTCAATGGGATGGGGCCTGGGGGGGCCCGTGGGACCCGGGGTCCCAATTTTGCACATAAACCCCTCATACAATCAATATTACAAACTGAATACAAATGAAATAAACACACATTAAACACAAATAAAGTCTAACTAAATATGATAAATGGGGAGGCTCAAGGCGGAGTCTCCAGGCTGTCTCCGAGCCAGATGGACGCTGAGGTGGCTCGAGTCGTGCTCCGTGTGCGGTACCGGTGGCTCGGCGTGTCGCGCCGCTCAATTGCTCGGGTGTCCGCACCACATGTCAAAGAAGTTTTTAATATATTGAATCTAGTGCGTCGTAAGTTCCTGAACATGGACTCATCACGAGATGCCGTGAGACGTATCCTGAGTAGAGCATCTATATCAAGTAGCACCTGAAAGTTGATGCAGAGGCAGCTTTCTTTGATGTAGTGGAAGAAACATTGCAAAACGATGATCATTGTAAAAGGAGAATTATATAGTAAAGGGCCTTCGGAAGATGACCGGAGATGTCTTACATTACTACAAAGGTGATTTCTTGGATGAGTTGCCAGGACACATTGATTTCACTGTGCTATTGTGTCTGAGTCCCAAACAGAAAAAACTTCTAGGAGAGTCTGGGAAATATGAGGGGTTTAAGAGAATTGCTGTTGGTAGTGTAGTGTACTTGCATCCATATTTGAAAGATTGTGTTGATTATGCTTCTGGAGACTGGAGTGTCATGAAAGTGAAAGATCAAGAGCTTGATAATCTTTTGGACTCCATAGACTTGAAAGATGGAGTGAAGACAAAATTCTTTCTGAACATTTTGTCAATGGCAGACAATTATTTAGACTCCGTAGACTTGAACTATTGACTCTATATAATAGTCTGCCATTGTCAAAATGTTGAGAATGAATTTTGTCTTCACTCCATCTTTCAAGTCTATGGAGTCCAAAAGATTATCAATCTCTTGATCTTTCACTTTCATGACACTCCGGTCAACAGAAGCATGATCAACATAATCTTCCAAACAGGGATGCAGGTACACTACACTACCAACAACAATTCTCTTAAACTCCTCATATTTCCCAGACTCTCTTAGAAGTATTTTCTGTTTGGGACTCAGACACAATAGCTGTGATGACCTGGATTCCGGATACCGGATATACCCGATAGGACTACAGAGTAGACCCGATACCACTTGGAACCCGTGAAGTCTCCCAAGAGCGATAAAAGCTCCGAAGGGATAAAATGATTATTGTGTAGTACATTGAAGTCGCAGATATAACGGTAAGTAATAATATTTCATTAATCAGGTTTGCTAAAGTAGCAAAAATAAAATTACTTTTTAATTAACAGTTTATATTAACAAATATACCAGAGTCCAGTCCAAAGGAAAGGCAAGTACAGTTCAACAGAAAGAAAAATGTACACTGAGGTCGGGGGAAGCCCGACGCAGGTACCGCTGGCAACTACGAGCACGCCACACCAGGAACCGCGAAAGAAGCAGAGACGATCACACCTGAAAAGCAGGGGTGAGCCTCGTGTCACTGGCTCCGTAGGGGTCACGCGGATCCCTACTGAAAAACAGGCAGTGACACGGAACAACAGCTAAAACAACAGTAGTAGTAAAGCAGGAAAAGCTAAACTACAACTAGAAAGCTATAAAAAATAACCGTAATAGCAGGAGTAGAACATCTGAAAGAAAAGGGAGAGAGAAGGGGAAGAGAAAGAGGCCGTACCTAATAAAACATGACTATCGAAGGAAGTATGGCTCCCTATGCTACTCCAAATAGCGACAGAAGGGCGGACCCTGATCTCACAAAGTCAGGAGTTACCGATCCGTCAGCCAACCATTAGCCCAAAGGCTAAAGCCTACGAAACCAGGCAAAAGCCCTAGAAAATACCTAGATAGACAACAGAAACTGACACATACACGACTAGATCGTCATGCACGCAACAGAGAGCCGACCTCGGGTAAAGTCAAGAACAAACTAACCCAGAAAAGGTCATGACACAAAGGACGAGAAACACGGGAGTCACATGTCACGTGACGGAAGCACCTCCTCACTAGAAGAACAGCCAGATGCGTCCACTGACATCTTACACTGCACCTCAGGTATCTCAGTCGTGTTGACCATGGACACTGGGACACCGTACCAAGTATAAGGAACAACAGTAACGAGTGACTAGTCAGGGTCACGCCCATCGGCGTTCTTCCAAAACGCCCCCGACCACATGTGCACACACAAGCTCAATGCCTTGAGCTAGGCCTCTAGCTAGTTTTCTCCCCCAACAGGACGCTACAGCAAGGCAAGGGAGCCCACGAAAACTAGCCTACAAACCGTCTGAGTCGGGAACTACCCTCACCACCTATTCCCAGGTGGGCTGACACTCGAGGTCATCAGGCCACGACTAGTGGAGGCTCACTAGACACAGAGACTCTGAAACATGAGTGCTGAAGTATAGACAGGCTAAGCATGCACTGTCGCACGTACTACGAAGCACCAAGCAATATACCAAACTGCCAACAGACTCAGGACAGGGTAACTAGACCTGCTGACACAATGATGCTTGAGTCACAAGACTCAGAGTCAAGATCGTCGCACAACAATGGTGACAAGCCGTCAATCAGCATAATCCTAAGCCATAGAAAAATGACACTGGATCATCAGATCCACACAACCGTATAAAATGACACACGGAGACTTGAGGGAGCATCAAGACCCTCAAAGCACATGGACACATAAACTGAGGTAGGACAGTACCTCAAGGCATCCAAAACCACTGTCTCGAGCTATCGAGACACACACATGGTCACCTGTGAACCACTCGGTCTCACCGGGTTGACCAGAACCTAACAACGACTCTGAAGCAGTACAGAAACCTAGCCAACAGCAAGGTACGCTTGGCTATCTCATAACATGGTTATCGCCCTCATAGGATATCAAAAGACATCCACGGGACAATGGGCAAATCACGAGGTCAAGCCAAGGTACTTGGAAACCAACACATCGGAAAATGACACGCAGAAGATAAGCAGAGGAACATACGCTGGCGGTCATAGAATGGGCCGCTAGGTGACTGTAACGATCAAGGACTAGGCCGCTAACCTTAGTCAACCATGAACCGACCTATTTAGTCAAATCACCGTAGCGGTCTAATATAGACGCGCTACATAGACTAAGGCGGTCTAAGAATGAACCGCCACACTAACCACCCTAAAACATTGACCTTAAATAAACAGACTGTAGTGGCCTACGAAGAGTGCGCTACAAGGAAGAAATGCTCGAAGGTTGGGCCACCAAGGCCAACCGACTTAGAATCTTGACCCGGTCAAACACACCGTAGCGGCCTAAGGAAGGAGCGCTACAGAACGTTGGCGGTCAAAACTTGGGCCGTCAGCCCAAACTGACTTACGCTAATATCGAGAAACGACTGAGCTTGGCGCACCACTATAGGGCCGCCAGAAGTAAGAGGCAGTCTAAGGTTGGGCCGCCAACCTAAACCGACCTACAACTAACCGACACACTATGGAGTGTGACGGTCCATCGTGGGGCCGCCAGAGACCAGTAGCGGTCTCTGAAACGACCGCTAGCACGATACGGCGGGAAAACCATGGGAATGGCCGATCTTAGCCGTTCCACGCCCTATTCACGTCTAAACGTAGATGAAACAATCCTAATCGAAGAAAATAACCTTCCACAGGCTGGAAGGGGCACATACAACAGCTCACTCACAAGAAACAGGCGATTCCAACGAATTGATCGTAATTGGGTCACCGGGGTTCCCAGACTTGTATCGGCCCCAAATGACCACCAATCGCGATAAAAATAGCGGATCTGGAACGCTAACATGCTGGGGGTCACAATGAAAGTAATCTAGTCAAAAATCGTCGCCGTTTTCCGGCGAACCCGACGCACACCCCCCCAGCATGCTTTTCCCAAAACTGAACGAAACCCACTCTTACGTACACCGTTCGGCATGAAACTGTGAGGGAATGTAGAGGAGAAGTAGATGATCCGTCTCCCTACCTCCACCGACGATTTCGTGCACCGAGGCGATAAAATCGCGCCGAAAACTACGTCGCGAGCTCAACCGTCGACTTTGAATCCACCGAACGGGATCACGCCAACCACGCTCCGATCCTCGCACCGATGAGCTCCGGATCACCTCCGCGGCATCTCCACAGCCTTCTTGAGCCTCCTCTGTCTGCAGTCGGAGCTAAGAGGGCGAGAAGAGAGAGAACGGGAGAGAGAGGGTCGCGCGTGCGAATGAGGAGAGAGGAAGGAGAGAAAAGAATAAAAAGGAAAAGAAATTAGGAATTTTCCTAATTTTTGAAAATTCTATTTTTAGGCCAAAAATCTATTAATTCAGAAAAATACGCAAAAATAGTCAAAACGATCCTCTCAAAGAGTACATCGCAACTGTAGCATCCTCGAGTCGATGAACTTAGAAATAAACTCTCCACTGGATTCCGTAACTTGTACGAGAGAAAAACTCACGCGGATCATAAAACTCAACTCAAGACCCACAAAAGCGATCCGAAACTCTCCGATAAGGATCCAAAAGATCCGATAAAAATACAGGGTATTACAGCCTCCCCTCCTTCAAGAAATTTCATCCTCGAAATTTAAGGAACGAACAAGAAGAAGTAGGGACGAACAAATCCCAAGACACAACTTGAAACATCACGAATCTCGAAAAACATAGTTTAAAGGAACATTGTCAGACCATAATCACAAGCACACGCTCTAGAACTCAAGATAAATCGATCCACAAAATGAGCATGGCACACAAGTGAGCACAAGTCTGACACCTCCGAAACAAGGCAATGTCGCTTACGTCTCACAGGAAAGGAGACACGATCCATGCCACGACAACAGCTATCGGGAAAATAAAATGACAGACACGGCAAGCATCAACGTAAACAAGGAAACATAGTCCTCTCAGCTGACACTCCATAACATCATCAGCTCCAGCGCCATAAGCAACAATGAAAAGCTTGGCACACAGGACACCAACAACAGCACTGGACCACAAGCACAATCAAGTCAGTCCTCACTCAGATATTACATCTGATCGAGACGCATGCTAACTCTTCCAGGAAATAAGAGTACATCACAACTAACCGACAAGATCATGGTTCACACGATGCTAAGATAGAATTACAGGGAAACAATGACAACATGAGAACAACGACAACAACAACACTTGCAGGATCCCGACTTCGTACAGAACACAGAACCACGGAACACAACTGCAAGCTAGGTTACATCAAGGCACAATAACCATTGAACACACGACTATAATGGACTAGCCATGCCTCAAGCAACATACCAAGAAAAGACCCACGGCAACAAGAACAACAATCTTGGGAAACACATCTCAAGGACCATGATCACGTCCTGAGAACACAACACCCAAGAAAGAATTACAGAGCAGAGGGTACTCAACCAGCAAAAATGCCGACAGATTCCCCAATACTCAAAAATACCAGTGCCAATACCATAATGCCTCCAAGAACAATGGCACGGCAACAAACAACATCAAGGCACACCAAGCCAAGATGAAGTCACATTGAGAAAAATAATTCTCTCGACTGGCCAGAATATTACAACCAACGATCCTCGACCTGTGGGTGACCAACCCACACGCTTCCACTGCGCACTCAAACACCAGACATGTGCATCAGAAATACCTCGGTATCCGCATCTCAGCACACACTCGGCGCCATCGCAATTCATGAAAATTGCAATATAACACGCCACGAGTACTGATCCTGCTAACAACTGATCATAAGTCGCCTAAGTGCAAACGAAGGAGAGTACCAGCTTCAGCACAAAGCACAAAGAAGGCTGCTAATCTCAGCTTACCCTTACATCCTGAAACAATTTCTGAACCTTCACAACATGTCAGCCGCCAGACATGGCACGATGAACACGGTACACAACGGCTCTTAACACAAAGATTAGGTCCAAAGCCAAGCAACCGTCGAACAAAGAGGCAGATCAGGCTCAAAATAAATACTGTCCACACTTAAGCAGACGCAGGACAAAGGTCTCACTAAGATAGCAATTCCAAGGCTTACCTCGAAAAGACTCCACCAAACAGGATGAGAAGCATCAAGCTCACTAACAGTAGCTCACTAGGAAGGAAAATCCTAGGTTCGCTTGAGCATCTTCTCAATCGAGGCAACAAAGCAACCACTTCAACAGAAGTGAAACACCTCAGGAGCTGCACAGACTTAAGCTGGGACGACCAAAATAACGTAAGAACGTGTACGGCCATCACACCAACTCGAAAAGTCACCAGCCACTTGAACAAACTATGGAGAAATCTCGAACAATGTACTGCAGATTAAAGCCTACTGGCAAACTCTGCCAAGTATAGCATGATCGAGACAAACACCACAAAGAAAAAGAACGTCCCGTCACATTCTGACAAGAGCAAAACCATCTCACACAGTGCTAACACCGCACGCACAAGACAACACACGGAAACAAAGCGACAAGGAATCGCGAAACCTAAGCCAGCGAAAAACTGTACTGGGCTTTCAGGACTCTGGATACTGTAATATCTCAGATTCCCATGTACTTTCACACAACAACGCTCTGATACCAACTGTGACGACCCGGATTCCGGATACTGGATATACCTGATAGGACTACTGAGTAGCCCCGATACCACTTGGAACCCCTGAAGCCTCCCAAGAGTGATAAAAGCTCCGAAGGGATAAAAGGATTGTTGTGTAGTACATTAAAGTCATGGATATAATAGTAAGCAATAATATTTCATTAATCAGGTTTGCTAAAGTAGCAGAAATAAAATTACTTTTTAATTAATAGTTTAGATTAACAATTATACCAGAGTCCAGTCTAAAGGAAAGACAAGTATAGTCCAACAGAAAGAAAAACGTACACTGAGGTCGGGGGACGTTCGACGTAGGTACCGCTGGCAACTACGAGCACGCCACACCAGGAATGGCGAAGGAAGTTGAGACGACCACACCTGAAAAGTAGGGGCGAGTCTCGTGTCACTGGCTCAGTAGGGGTCACGTGGATCCCCACTGAAAAACACGCAGTAACACGGAACAATAGCTAAAACAGCAGTAGTAGTAAAGCAGGAAAAGCCAAACTACAACTAGAAAGCTATAAAAGAAAACCGTAACAGCAGGAGTAGAATAGATGAAAGAAAAGGGAGAGAGAAGGGAAGAGAAAGAGGCCGTACCTGATAAAACATGACTACCGAAGGAAGTACGGCTCCCTATGCTACTCCAAACAGCGACAGAAGGGCGGACCCCGATCTCACAAAGTCAGGAGTTACCGATCCGTCAGCCAACCATTAGCCCAAAGGCTAAAGCCTACGAAACTAGGCAAAAGCCCTAGAAAAGACCTAGACAGACAACAGACACTGACGCATACACGACTAGATCATCATGCACGCAACAGAGAGCCGACCTCGGGTAAAGTCAAGAACAGACTAACCCAGAAATGGTCACGACACGAAGGACGAGAAACACGGGAGTCACATGTCACGTGACGGAAGCACCTCCTCACAAGAAGAACAGCCAGATGCGTCCACTGACGTCTTACACTGCGCCTCAGGTATCTCAGTCATGCCAACCATGGACACTAGGACACTGTACCAAGTACAAGGAACAATAGTAACGAGTGACTAGTCAGGGTCACGCCCATCGGCGTTCGTCCAAAATGCCCCTGACCACGTATGCACACACAAGCTCAATGCCTTGAGCCAGGCTTCTAGCTAGTTTTCTCCCCCAGTAGGACGCTACTGCAAGGCAAGGGAGCCCACAGAAACTAGCCTACAAACCATCTTAGTCGGGAACTACCCTCACCACCTACTCCCAGGTGGGCCGACACTCGAGGTCGTCAAGCTATGACTAGTGGAGGTGTTGCATCTCTGTAGTTTTGATGATGACTAACACTATGAATCAAATTATTTTTATGATAATTATTTTGATGCTCCTTGATGAATGATAAAGATCCTGCATTGTCTAAATATTCTTAGGATCTAATGTTGTTGTCTTGCATGCACATCTATGGATCAAATACTTTTTCATCATGCTTTTCTGATTTAATGCTCCTCTATCATGTTCACCCATGAGCTCATACTTATTTATCTTGTTTATATGGGTTCTGTGCACTTAGTGCGTTGACGCACTTGGCTGGCTGCGTAGACGCAATAGTGCATCTTTCGCTTGCTCTTTTGTCCACTGCGTCGACGCTGTCACTGGATGCGTTGACACATTGGCTTGTTGCCAGGGGCGTGAGCATTTCGTTTAAGCAGTTGAGTCGACGCTGCACGATGGAAGCGTTGACGCATTGGCTTGGTGCCAAGGGCTTGAGCGTCTCGCCTATGAAGCTGAGTCGATGCTGTCACCTGAAGCGTTGACGCATTGGCTTGTTACCAAGAGATTGTGCGTCTCGCCCAAGGAGCTGAGGCGACGCTACACAATGGAAGCGTCAACGCCTTGAGCTTATGACCCAAGGTCTTATGATCATCAACCAAGCAGACACGTCGACGTTGTCACTAAGGAGTTGACGCATTAGTGTGTTTTGCCAAGGGACATGTTCTCCATTATATCCATTGCGTTAACGCCTTGACTTTAGTGCGTTGACGCGTTCTTCAGTCCTTTGATAAGTCCCGTGCAATCTGTGTGAACAATGTATGACTTGAATATTTCTCAGATTGACTGAATGTTCTCTGAAACCTTACAGGGACTTAAAGACAAATTGGAACTTTATTCCAATCATGTGAGCACGTGATCCGAGGGAATAATCATCTAATACGTGGCTCGGTTCATCTGGAAGCATGACTTTGCGCGTGTCTCCCAAACCCTCACTCTCTCGTGAGGTTGGATATATATATGAAGGTTTCTGCTCCTGAAAAGCTGCCGAAGCCACAAGGAAAAGGGTAAGGCCAGAGCGAGAGGAAGGAGAGGAGAAGCCATCCTGATCCATTCATTGAGCGTACCTGGAAGAGAGAGAGAGTGATGAAGGAGAGGATGGTTTTCTGCTATGTTTTATCTATGCTTCCTTAAGAAGCTACATTGGTTCTCCATTCGATTGTCTTCGATATTTCTTTATGTTTTCAGTTGTTTGTTCTTAAATTCTGATACTCTATTTTATCGTTCCCTCTAGGTGTAGAGGAAGAGAGGTGAATCCTCTGGGTTGCATTGTGGTTCCCTCTGAATCAGATCAGAGGAAGGGAGGTGGTCTCCGGGGTTGTTGTGTTCAGATAGTGAGGAGGCTATCTGGGTTGTTCCCTCCGGCTGTGGAGGAAGAGAGACAGCGTCTCTGATTTGCAGTGAGTGTGGGTCACTGCTGGGTTCCCTCTTATCTAAGAGGAAGGGAGAGTTATCTCCGGGTCAGGTCTTGGGGTGTGAGACCTGGGTGCAAGCTGTGTGTTCAGCGTCTGTAGGGATTTCGATCCCCAAGCTGTGGATCAGCTTGTTGTTGGCAGACTGAGTCTGCGGTTCCTTCTTGTGAAAGGTAAGCCTCACTCGGCCTTGAGTGAGGGATGGACGTAAGTCTGCAGGTTGCAGACTGAACCATCTAAACCTCTTGTTCTTCATGGTGTGATTGTGCGCATCTATTCTCTTTATGTTTTTGTCTGGTTTCATGAAGTAAGTGTGATTGTTGTTGATCGAAACCTTGGTCTGACTGCTCGCTTAGTGCTTGTGCATATGTGCTGATGAAATTCTGAGTGATATATGTTCTGCGCTCGTGACCTGCCTTATCTTGGTTGAGGTTTCGAATTATTTTACATATAGTCAGTCTTCCTAGCCCATCTCATCTTCTAAGCTTACCTCGGCTAGGACAAATATTTTTTAAACGGTGATCTATTCATCCCCTCCCCTTCTAGCTCACCGTCCTCCTGTTTAACAGTTGGTATCAGAGCGGGTTTACCCGAGATGTGGTCCAACGACCAGGGTAATCCTGGAACCAGTGGTCCTCGCAGCTACATAGCTGAAGGACAGTCAATCTCCCGTCCCCCATATTTTGATGGTTCTAATTATTTCTTTTGGAAAAATAGGATGGAAGTTTTCATCCGATCTCAGAGCCACAAGCTGTGGAGAGTCATTACAACTGGACCTTATGATTTACCTCCGAATGAGGAGATGTGGTCTGAAGAACAAGTCAAATTATCCGGACTGAACTGGTCTGCGCTCAACATCATCCAGTGCGCAGTTCACCCTGAAGAATATGCCCAAATTTCAGCGTGCAAGATAGCTAAGAAGATGTGGGATGAACTAGCACTGATTTACGAGGGTACCTCTCAGGTCAGAGCTACCAAGGTAAACTACCTAACCTCTGAGTATGAATTATTTAAGATGAAGTCAGAGGAGAGCGCGACTGATATGTACGCTAGGCTGTCACTGATCACAAACAGCCTCAAGGGGTTTGGAAAGGAAATATCTGAAGGGGATATAGTCAGGAAGATCTTGAGATCTTTGACTCCAGCGTGGCACACAAAGGCCACTATGATAGAGGAATCGAAGGATTTAACAACCATGACTGTCACTGAACTCATAGGGTCTCTTATGACCTATGAGATGAATCTCAAGAAAACAGGAGAAGGAAGTGACAGAAAGGGCAAGAATGTTGCTCTTAAAGTTGAACGACACAGCAGCAGCAGCAGCAGTGGAGACTCTGATGGAATTCCAGACCTTGACAGGAGTGAAAAAGCTTTGCTCACACGACAGTTCAGGAAATTTCTGAAACTGAAAGGAAAATCATATGGGAGAAGAAGAAACTACTCATCAGGTAAATATCCGAACAATGGCAATGACAAGGATAGGAATGCTAAAAGTGTGATGTGTTATCATTGCAGGAACCTTGGGCACATGAAGCAAGATTGCCCTGAGCTTCAGAAGAAGACACTGGATTACCATAAGAAAGGCTTCAAAGTGTACAAGAAAAAGCCAAAAGCTATGGTATGCACTTGGAGCGATGAAGAAGAAGACTCAGAGACTAATTTCTCAGGAAAGGAGACTGAAGGAGTATGTCTGATGGCCGACGAGGAAAATGAGGTAATCAATCCCTTTGTGACTTACTCTATTGATGACTGGGAAGATAAGTATGGTGAACTGCTAGATATGTACAATGGCTTAGCTAAAGAACATAGAGTCACCAAACGCAAACTCAATGTGGTTAATGAAGAACAAGAACTCATCAAGATAGAAAATTCCAAACTGATAGCTGAATTAGCTCAAATGGAAAATGTAAGAAATGAGAACAATCTTGTTAAAAATGAACTTGAAAAACTTAGAAAACAGCTTGATGAAACCAATCAACATACTGAAGAAAACCTGAGACAAAATGACTTACTCAGGGAAGGGTATGAAGCTGTTAAAAGGGTCAATGATGAATTGCTGGAAAACAATATATGTCTGCAGAAGGAGTTGGAAGATAAGAAGAAAACCCTTGAGAGGTTTGTTTTGGGAGAGAGTAATTTGAATGCCTTGTTAGGCACCAAAGTAAACTTTAACAGAGAAGGGTTGGGTTTCAACCCAAGTAAGAAGGAAGCATTTGGGATAAAAATCACTACTTTCTGCACTGAGAAAGGAAAAGAGAAACTGGACATTCCATCCAGTTCCAAAACTACTGAACAACAAAAGAACATCCATAGACAACAGGCTGATTTTGGAAAAAATATCTTCAAGAAACTCAACAAGCCCACGCACCAGAAGCAAGGTGTCTGTCAATTCAACAACTATGACTCTAATAAAAGAATGGGCTATTTTAAAAGAAACATGGGAATGTCTAACTACACACAGAAGACTGTCAATAAAATGCCTTCATCTAGACAGGTTAAAAATTATGGTCTGGCTGGGACCCAAACCTTTATCAACAGAAACTGGACACACCTTGAGAAACAAAAAGAAACAAATGAAATGCACATCAATAACAAAACTGTCAACTCTCAGCATAGAAAGAAAAAGGGGTTGAAACAGATCTGGATTCCCAAGACTGTGATTAATGAATTGAACGGTATTTTTGGACCCAACTTACCTTGGGTTCCAAAGCACACAACTTAAATTGTTATTATGCAGGTGAGCCTAGCAGCCGAGAACAACAAGTGGTATCTCGACAGTGGCTGCTCGAGGCACATGACAGGGGATCAAAGAAAGTTCAGCAAGCTTGAATTGAAAGCAGGAGGGTCAGTTAAGTTTGGATGTAAAAACAAAGGTCAAATCATTGGGACCGGAACCATCGGTAAGAAAACCTCCAACTCTGTTGAAAAAGTCTTGTTGGTTGAAGGTCTGTAACACAATTTATTGAGTATTAGTCAGTTATGTGACAAGGGTCACAAGGTTCTTTTTGATGAGCATGCTTGCAAAATTTTAGAACCAAACTCCGATAAAATAAAGTTCATTGCAAATAGAGTCAATACTGTCTATATTGTGGATCTTGATGATGAGTCTGAGTCTAATCTGTGCCTCACTGCTGATTCAGAGAATAACATGTTTGACTGGCATAGGCGACTAGGCCATGCTAGCTTTAACACCTTGCATAAATTAGCTAAATTTGATTTAGTTAGAGGCATGCCTAGCTTGAAGTTCAAATCATTCTCTAAGCCTTGCGAGGCCTGTGCTCTAGGCAAGCAAACTCGAGCTTCTTTTAAAATTAGGTCTGAGAGCTTGTCAACAAAGATCATGGAACACTTGCACATGGATCTCTTTGGTCCTACCAGAACCCAGAGTCTAAATGGTAAGAGATTTGGTTTTGTCATTGTCGATGACTACTCTAGATTTGCATGGCTGTTTTTCTTGGCAAATAAGAGTGATGCTTTTCAAAAATTTGAACATTTTTTCAATAAGCAAAAACATATAGGGCACAATATCACTGTTATCCAATCAGATCATGGAGGAGAGTTTGAGAACTCCTCATTTTCTAGCTTCTGTGACAAGGAGGGACTGACTCACAAATTTTCTTCTCCCAGGACCCCAGAGCAGAATGGAATTGTGGAGAGAAGGAATCGAACAATAGTGGAAATGGCAAGAACACTACTAATGGAGAGTCAGCTACCTAAGAGCTTTTGGGCAGAAGCGGCAAACACAGCCTGCTACATACTTAATAGAGCTTTGGTAAGACCCATACATAAGAAAACACCATATGAACTCCTGAAAGGTAAGAGGCCTAATGTCTCATATTTCAAAATTTTTGGTTCAAAATGCTTTATTCATAATAACAACAAGAGAGACTTAGATAAATTTGATGCCAGAAGTATTCCAGGAATATTCCTAGGATACTATGAAACATCTAGGGCCTTCAGGGTCTTTAATAAAACTGATAGAACTATAGAGGAAACCCCTCATGTTATTTTTGATGAAACAAAAATCTCTAATAGTCTAAATGATGATAACAGGTCTACAAGTCATGATGGAGAGTTCCTAAATCAATTGCAAGAGGAGGAAGTACAACCGGCTGAAGAACCCACTGATCTGAACCCAGTAAGTACAGCCGAACAAGGTGAGTCCTCAACAAATGTCAGAATTTTAAAAGACCACCCTGTAACCAATATTATTGGTAGTCTTAATGATCCCCCTAGGACAAGATCTCATTTCAGAAATGTTCAGAATCAGGACTTAATTGCTTTAGTTTCTCAAATTGAGCCTAAGACCATTGAAGAAGCCTTAAGCGATGAGAATTGGGTAACTGCCATGTGTGAAGAACTAGGGCAATTTGATAGAAACAATGTCTGGGAACTTGTACCTAGACCTGAACATCTCAATGTAATAGGAACAAAATGGGTTTTTAAGAACAAACTGAATGAAGAAGGTGTCATCTCTAGGAATAAAGCTAGACTTGTTGCTAAAGGCTACAGTCAGGAGTATGGAGTGGACTTTGATGAATCCTTTGCTCCAGTAGCTAGAATGGAGGCTATCAGAATTCTATTAGCATTTGCTTGTTCAAACAACATAAAACTTCAACAAATGGATGTTAAGAGTGCTTTCTTGAATGGAATTCTAAAAGAAGAAGTTTATGTTGAACAACCTCCTGGTTTTCAGTTTTCGACTAAACCTGATCAAGTTTTCAGGTTAAACAAAGCTCTTTATGGATTAAAGCAGGCTCCTCGGGCCTGGTATGAAAGGCTGACCAGTTTCTTACTGAATAAAGGATATAACAGAGGTAAAGTTGACCAAACCTTATTCACTAAGAACTCAAGACAAGATCTCATCATAGTTCAGGTATATGTGGACGACATCATCTTTGGATCAACAAATCCTGAAATGTGTAAAAAATTTTCACAGCTTATGTCAGCTGAATTTGAGATGAGCTTAGTTGGGGAACTGCCTTATTTCCTTGGCTTGCAGATAAATCAAATGACAGATGGCTGTTTCTTCCACCAAACTAAGTACACGCTGGATATCCTAAAAAGGTTTGGAATGACTAACCTGAAGCAAATATCCACCCCAATGAGCACAAGCATGACCCTTAATGTAGATGAGTCAGGTAAACAAGTGGATGAAAAACTCTACAGAGGTATGATCGGATCCCTCTTGTACTTAACTGCCTCTAGGCCAGACATACAATTCAGTGTTGGTTTTTGTGCAAGATATCAGTCTAGGCCTACTGAACTACATTTGTCTGCTGTAAAAAGAATCTTTAGATATCTGTTTGCCACACATACATTAGGCTTATGGTATCCTGCTTCACGTACATTAGATTTAGTTGCATACACTGATGCAGACTTTGCTGGATGCAAACTAGATAGGAAGAGCACCAGTGGCCACTGCCAATTCTTAGGAGGATGCCTAGTTTCTTGGAGTTCAAAGAAACAACATTCAGTGGCTCTTTCCACTACTGAGGCTGAATACGTGGCTGCAAGCAGCTGTGGCACTCAGGTTATCTGGATCAAGCATCAGCTTCAGGATTACCAAGTAGAGACAGGTTGCACTCCCATCTTTTATGATAACACTAGTGCCATAAACATTGCAAAGAATCCTGTTTTACAGTCACGAACAAAACACATTGAAATCAGGCACCACTTTATCAGAAATGAAATTGCAAATAAAACATTTGAATTAATTCATGTTGGGACTGCAGATCAAATTGCTGATATTTTTACAAAACCTCTAGATACTGAAAAATTCACCTCTTTGAGAAGAGAACTTGGTATTTACAAACTCTGATTGATTTGAGGCAATGATTTCTGGTTCATGTATTTCCCTAAATTTAGTGATAGTTTTGTCATATTTTTTCTGGTGGGGGTCCCTATGTGAGGGGGAGCGGGTGTGTGCTTTGAGTAAAGTCAATTCTGCTTCTCTGCTGTTTTGTAGGTAGAATGGAAGATAGAGCTACTAGAGAGGGGGAGCTTGACTAATTAGAAACGCTTGAAAGATGGTTGTTGTTGCTGGATTAAATGTTAGAATTGATCTTGAATATTCCTCTTAATAGAACCTCATTCCTCTCCTACATTCTTAAGTTTGTGCAATTAAAGTCCAGCTAGAATCCTCTTCTAGTAAGTCTTAAGAGGCTAAGATTAACCTTCACAAGTATATCCTCTTACTTTGTTGCATGACTCATGAACAAGCTAGACTTGTAAGAAATGGTTTCTGTTTATGAGCTTCTCATTGGACATCTTGATAAGACCTCTAATATTTGCCCTGGTTTTTGTCTTCAAACAACCCCCTGTTGAGCTAGTTAAACTGATCTGTGCTTAAAACAGCATACTGAGAAACTAGGAATCCCATCAATGAAATGAGAATTTCCTATGTCATGAGGTATCAGTTCTTATAAACAAAATCAAAAGAAAGAAATACAATTCAAAATTATGCTTGGCAGAGCAATGATGACAGTATGGTGAGTAACTGGGGATTCTGGCCTCTGATCAAGGTGTCTCCTCATGTAACAACCAATGGTCACTATCTCTGTTCTCTAATTGAGAAGTGATGAGGCTCTTACACTGAGTAACTGAGGATGCTGGCATCTGACCAAGGTGCATACTTAATGTCAAAAGTGTAACTGGCCAAATACACTCTATAACTGTGCTGTCTCTGCCTGGACTGTTTGTCCTCATTGCCTACAGGCTGTCTTAGTGGTTCAAACTCTTGTTGTCTCTTTGTCAAGCCTTAACAGCTACCTCAGTCATACTTGTTGCCACTTGCTCTTCTCTCGTAATCATAGTAAGTTGATAAACTTCCAGTTTATTCTGAATCTCTTTCTCTTACCAGAACTCCAAGATTCTTCACTGGACCTTACAGCCCCACTTAAGCATCTAAGATTTGATACTGAGTGTCTACTGTTGGAATCCTCTCCATCTTTTCTCATCAGTCCAGCGTCAACATCTCTCTTCCTCCTTGTTTTGATGATGTCAAAGGGGGAGAAGGTTGAAAAGTCTGAAAAAGGGAGAAGGTTGAAAGGGGGTGTAAAGAGGTTGAAAGTAGTGGAAGGAAGGTGGAATGGTTTTAGGTAAAAGATGATGCATGCTGTGAGTTCAGGCCTTGAGAGGTCACCATTGCTGCCTTTATTGAGAATGTTTTAAGTTGGTGTTTCTTCTTTCACTGAATTTGACTCATGGTGTTGCCATCATCAAAAAGGGGGAGATTGTTGCATCTCTGTAGTTTTGATGATGACTAACACTATGAATCAAATTATTTTTATGATAATTATTTTGATGCTCCTTGATGAATGATAAAGATCCTGCATTGTCTAAATATTCTTAGGATCTAATGTTGTTGTCTTGCATGCACATCTATGGATCAAATGCTTTTTCATCATGCTTTTCTGATTTAATGCTCCTCTATCATGTTCACCCATGAGCTCATACTTATTTGTCTTGTTTATATGGGTTCTGTGCACTTAGTGCGTTAACGCACTTGGCTGGCCGCGTAGACGCAATAGTGCGTCTTTCGCTTGCTGTTTTGTCCACTGCGTCGACGCTGTCACTAGATGCGTTGACACATTGGCTTGTTGCCAGGGGCGTGAGCATTTCGTTAAAGTAGTTGAGTCGACGCTGCACGATGGAAGCGTTGACGCATTGGCTTGGTGCCAAGGGCTTGAGCGTCTCGCCTATGAAGCTGAGTCGACGCTGTCACCTGAAGCGTTGACGCATTGGCTTGTTACCAAGAGATTGTGCGTCTCACCCAAGGAGCTGAGGTGACGCTACACAATGGAAGCGTCAACGCCTTGAGCTTATGACCCAAGGTCTTATGATCATCAACCAAGCAGACGCGTCGACGCTATCACTAAGGCGTTGACGCATTAGTGTGTTTTGTCAAGGGACCTGTTCTCCATTATATCCATTGCGTTAACGCCTTGACTTTAGTGCGTTGACGCGTTCTTCAGTCCTTTGATAAGTCCCGTGCAATCTGTGTGAACAATGTATGACTTGAATATTTCTCAGATTGACTGAATGTTCTCTGAAACCTTACAGGGACTTAAAGACAAATTGGAACTTTATTCCAATCATGTGAGCACGTGATCCGAGGGAATAATTGTCTAATACGTGGCTTGGTTCATCTGGAAGCATGACTTCGCGCGTGTCTCCCAAACCCTCACTCTCTCGTGAGGTTGGATATATATATGAAGGTTTCTGCTCCTGAAAAGCTGCCGAAGCCACAAGGAAAAGGGTAAGGCCAGAGCGAGAGGAAGGAGAGGAGAAGCCATCTTGATCCATTCGTTGAGCGTACCTGGAAGAGAGAGAGTGATGAAGGAGAGGATGGTTTTCTGCTATGTTTTGTCTATGCTTCCTTAAGAAGCTACATTGGTTCTCCGTTCGATTGTCTTCGATATTTCTTTATGTTTTCAGTTGTTTGTTCTTAAATTCTGATACTCTGTTTTATCGTTCCCTCTAGGTGTAGAGGAAGAGAGGTGAATCCTCTGGGTTGCATTGTGGTTCCCTCTGAATCAGATCAGAGGAAGGGAGGTGGTCTCCGGGGTTGTTGTGTTCAGATAGTGAGGAGGCTATCTGGGTTGTTCCCTCCGGCTGTGGAGGAAGAGAGACAGCGTCTCTGATTTGCAGTGAGTGTGGGTCACTGCTGGGTTCCCTCTTGTCTAAGAGGAAGGGAGAGTTATCTCCGGGTCAGGTCTTGGGGTGTGAGACCTGGGTGCAAGCTGTGTGTTCAGCGTCTGTAGGGATTTTGATCCCCAAGCTGTGGATCAGCGTGTTGTTGGCAGACTGAGTCTGCGGTTCCTTCTTGTGAAAGGGAAGCCTCACTCGGCCTTGAGTGAGGGATGGACGTAAGTCTGCAGGTTGCAGACTGAACCATCTAAACCTCTTGTTCTTCGTGGTGTGATTGTGCGCATCTATTCTCTTTATGTTTTTGTCTGGTTTCATGAAGTAAGTGTGATTGTTGTTGATCGAAACCTTGGTCTGACTACTCGCTTAGTGCTTGTGCATATGTGCTGATGAAATTCTGAGTGATATATGTTCTGCGCTCGTGACCTGCCTTATCTTGGTTGAGGTTTTGGATTATTTTACATATAGTCAGTCTTCCTAGCCCATCTCATCTTCTAAGCTTACCTCGGCTAGGACAAATATTTTTTAAACGGTGATCTATTCATCCCTTCCCCTTCTAGCTCACCGTCCTCCTGTTTAACAGGAGGCTCACTAGACACAGAGACTCTGAAACACGAGTGCTGAAGTACAGACATGCTAAGCAAGCACTGTCACATGTACTACAAAGCACCAAGCAGTATACCAAACTACCAACAGACTCAGGACATGGCAACTGGACATGCTGACACAACGATCCTTGAGTCACAAGACTCGGAGTCAAGATCATCACACAATGACGGTCACAAGCCATCAATCAGCCTAATCCTAAGCCACAGGAAAATGACACTAGATCATCTGATCCACACAACTGTATAAAATGACACACGGAGACCTGAGGGAGCATCAAGACACTCAAAACACCTAGACACATAAATCGAGGTAGGATAGTACCTCAAGGCATCCAGAACCACTGTCTCGAGTTATCGAGACACACACAAGGTCACCTGTCAACCACTCAGTCTCACCGGGTTGACCAGAACCTAACAATGACTCTGAAGCAGTACAGAAACCTAGCCAACAACAGGGTACACTTGGCTATCTCATAACATGGTTATAGCCCTCATAGGAGATCAAAAGACGTCCACGGGACAATGGGAAAACCATGAGGCCAAGCCAAGGTACTTCGAAACTAACATATCGGAAAATGACACGTAGAAGATAAGCAGAGGAACATACGCTGTCGGTCATAGAATGGACCGCTAGGTGACTGTAGCGGTCAAGGATTAGGCCGCTAACCTCAGTCAACCCTGAACCGACCTATTTAGTCAAATCACCGTAGCGGTCTAATATAGACGCGCTACACGGACTAAGGCGGTCTAGGAATGAACCGCCACAGTAACCGCCCTAAAATATTGACCTAAAATAAACAGACTGTAGCGGCCTAAGAAGGGCGTGCTACAAGGAAGAAACGCTCGAAGGTTGGGCCGCCAAGGCCAATCGACTTAGAATCTTGACCTGGTCAAACACATCGCAGCGGCCTAAGGAAGGAGCGCTACAGAACGTTGGCGGTCAAAGCTTGGGCCGTCAGCCCAAACCAACTTACGCTAATATCGAGAAACGACTGAGCTTGGCGCACCACTATAGGGCCGCCAGAAGCAAGAGGCGGCCTAAGGTTGGGCCGCCAACCTAAACCGACCTACAACTAACCGACACACTATGGAGTGTGACAGTCCATCGTGTGGCCGCCAAAGACCAGTAGCGGTCTCTGAAACAACCGCTAGCACGATACGACAGGAAAACCATGGGAATGGCCGATCTCAGCCGTTCCACGCCCCATTCGCATCTAAACGCATGGGAAACAATCCTAATCGATGAAAATAACCTTCCACAGGCCGGATGGGGCACATGCAACAGCTCAATCACAAGAAACAGGTGATTCCAACGAATCGACCCTAATTGGGTCACCGGGGTTCCCGGACTTGTACCGGCCCCAAATGACGACCAATCGTGATAAAAATAGCGGATCTGGAACGCTAACATGCTGGGGGTCACAATGAAACTAATCTAGTCAAAAACCGTCACCATTTTCTGGTGAACCTGACGCACACCCCCCGAGCATGGTTTTCCGAAACTGAACGAAACCCACTCGTACACACACCTTTCGGCACGAAACTATGAGGGAATGCAGAGGAGAAGTAGATGATCGGTCTCCCTACCTCCACCGATGATTCCGTGCGCCAAGGCGACTAAACCGCGTCGAAAACCACGTCGCGAGCTCAACCGGCGGTTTTGAATCCACCGAACGGGATCACACTAACCACGCTCCGATCCTCACACCGGCGCGCTCCGGATCACCTCCGCGGCATCTCCACTGCCTTCCTGAGCCTCCTCCGTCTGTAGCTGGAGCTAAGAGGGTGAGAAGAGAGAGAACGGGAGAGAGAGGGTCGCACGTGCGAATGAGGAGAGAGGAAGGAGAGAAAAGAATAAAAAGGAAAAGAAATTAGGAATTTTCCTAATTTTTGAAAATTCTAATTTTTAGGCCAAAAATCCATTAATTTAGAAAAATACGTAAAAATAGTCAAAACGATCCTCTCAAAGAGTACATCGCAACTGTAGCATCCTCGAGTCAATGAACTGAGAAATAAACTCTCCACTGGGTTCCGTAACTTGTACGAGAGAAAAACTCACGCGTATCGTAAAACTCAACTCAGGACCCACAAAAGCGATCCGAAACTCTCCAATAAGGATCCGAAAGATCCGATAAAAATCCAGGGTATTACAATAGCACAGTGAAATCAATGTGTCCTGGCAACTCATCCAAGAAATCACGTTTGTAGTAATGCAAGACATCTCCGGTCATCTCCCAAAGGTCTTTTACTATATAATTCTCCTTTTATAATGATCATCATTTTGCAATGTTTCTTCCATTACAATAAAGAAAACTGCCTCTGCATCAACTTTCAGGTGCCACCTGATATAGATGCTCTACTCAGGATACGTCTCACGACATCTCGTGATGAGTCCATGTTCAAGAACTTACGACGCACTAGATTCAATATATTAAAAACTTCTTTGACATGATTCTGAAATAGTGTCCCTGAAAGAACCACCTTACGGGGAGTTTGCACCTTTTCTAACATAGAAAGAATATTTGTGTCTTCATTTCTGGGAGTGCCAGAATGCAGCCTCCAGGATTGTCACCCACTAGGTTTCTCACCAAGAAATTGAAGCCCTCTATCTGACGTGGCTTCATTTGTTTCAGGTGCCTTGGGTGCAGAGAAAGTTCACAAGAAACTATATCCTCTTCAGACAATTTAGGTCCCATGAATTGCATTTTCTCATCAGCATAAGTAACAACTGGGAAATTAAAGATGGTATGCTCCAAAATGAAAATTAAATACGGATCTATTTTTGGATCCACACATTATACAAAAATAATACACTTAAATCTAATTTTTTTCTGTAGTTTGGATCTATTTTTGGATCCACAAAGTACACATAAATATTACAACTCTTTTTTAGATACAATAAGAAAATGTAAGATACTGCATGGTAGAACAATTTGGTTAATCACCACACTATAGTCCATATGAAGGATGTCGGATGGCATTGAATAATTCATAATATAATTCACAAACATGTAGATGCTTAAGGAAAAAAATAGCACTATAATATGGTTACATGCATCAAGAATCGGATTGGCTAACAATCTTGCCTTCATATTATTTCAATCGGCAAGCAATCTACCTCTGCAAGAAATCCTACCCATTCTGTAAAAGATTCAGTTGAGAAACAAGGGCATGATGAGATCAGAGGAGGCCTAGCTCGGTTATCTGAGATCTGATTTACAGTAACACATATTAATCTCCCCTCCCACTGGCGACCTCCTCCTCCCCCTCCGAGCTCCCCCTCCCCCCCCCCTCCCTGAACCCCCCTTCCCCTCCCACCGGTGACCTCCCCCTCCCTGCCACCGGTCAACCCATGAACCCCCCTCCCCTCCCATCGGCGACCTCCCCCTCCGAGCTCCCCCTCCCCCCCCACCCTCCCTGAACCCCCCCTCCCCTCACCGCCGGCCCCCCTCCCCTTCCCAAACCCCCGTCCCCTCACCGTCGGCCACCGCGGGAACCCTCATCCCCTTCCCAACTGATGCCCCTCCCCTCCCCTCCGGTTTGCCACTGACCCCCCTCCCCTCCCTTGCCCTCCCCAACCGACCCCCCCGTCCCCTCGCCACTGGCAACCGCCGTGGGAACCCCCCTCCCCTTCCCAACCGACGACACCCCTCCCCTCTCCCCATCCCCATCGACACCCCTCCCACCCCTGTAGACACGCCAAAATTGACAATATGATGATCAAATCTCATGTCACTATGATAATACCCCAAAGTGAACTTCAATATTTCCATAAAATAAAGATTTTCTATTTTTGTGTGTTTTCTTCGCATTTTGTGTGATTCACGACTTTGCCTAGGGCGTGTTTTAATTAACGGCCTTGCCTTGGGCGCGTTCTAAAGAAAGGACGACCAATTGTAAGGGAGTCAATTCCTGGTGTTTTACGAGTCCCACCCTGATTGAAAATCAATGATTAACGTCCTTCCATAGGACGTGTTTTGTTTAACGCCTTTGCTTCAGGCGTCTTTTTGCAATTTTTAAATAAGGAAGGTTTTTATTACCAAAATTGAATCCAGGAAGTGACGCCCTGATCTTGGTCGTGTTTTGAAGTAACGCCCTTGAGCAGGTCGTCAATTCTGAATTGACGCCCTTGGGTAGGTCGTGTCTCACCCTTTCGTGTCCTGCTTAAACTCATCTTTCCTGAAGAGTTCCCTGCTTTTCTTGATCACCTTGTTTGATCTGGGAACTAGAGTCCTTGCCATTGACGATCACTGCCTATTCCTATCTTCCCAAATCCGTGCTTATCTGTGATCGAGACCTTATAAAAGGATTCCTTAGTCAATCTCGCGCGAGGTTACGGGACGTATTGCTGGAGCCATTAGCCACGAATCAGGAAAAGAGCAGAGAGCGGTTTTCTTTTGCGCAGAGAAGAGTTTCTACTCTCTTCGTCCGCGTGATCTCTTCATCCGCGTGATCCCTTCATCATCTTCTTCTGCTTCCTGCTGCTCCGGTGGTTCTCCCCTTTACTGTTTACAGGAACAGCAGGGGTTCCCTCTCCTTGTGTGTTTGTCTTCATCATATCATCATCGATCATCATACTTTTCTTCTTTTGCATTAGTGTTGCATCTCCTCTCCTCTCCCTAATTCTCTAGGGGTTTTAAAACCAAACAAAAAGGTGCGCATGCTATATTCTTATTTCATCGTGCTATTTATTTGGATTGATACTACACTCACTCTCGGCTGATCCACTTTCCTTTTACTTGCTTGTTCTCTGTTTCAAGGTAATCAACAAGGAAGAACCCCCTTCATCGGCCGGCCGATAGAAGGTGGAGGAAGGAACTCACATCCATCCCGCGTCTTATTTTTCACCAGGTATTCGCGATCACCTTTTCTTCTTATTGAGGTAACCCCTCTGGCGATCACACTCCTTAGTAGCACCACGTGCTCTTTTACTCCCTTTTTTATCATTATTCTTCTTTTCTCTTATGCATATATTTATTATTTTCCTTTAAGAGTGGATTTTCCATGATTCACAAATTGGCGATCACGGTGGGACTTCCACTGTTTTTCTTTTGATTACCATCTCCTTTTGGCACCCACGTGTGCCCTTTCCTATTGGCACCCACGTGTGCCCTTTCCCCTTTGGCACCCACGCGTGCCCTTTCCCTTTAGTACCCACGGTACCCCTCCTTTGTGCCCCACGGGCACCCTCCACTGTGCACACTGCACACTCCCCGGGATCAGCCAGCTTGTGATTTAATCTATTGCTGTTGTTGAATTAACGCCTTTCGCAAAGGCGCCTTTCTTATTAACGCCTTCATCCAGGGCGTCTTTTTTCTGTTTAACGTCTTCCACGAAGGCGTCTTTCATCATATCTGCTGCTTCTGTGAATTTGCGCCCTCTCCTTGGGCGTCTTTTTATTTGGCAGCGCCTTGCACCAAGGCGCGTTTTTCTTCGATCTTGCGCGCCACTTATATTTGACGCCCTCTGTCAGAGGCGTCTTTATCATATTTAGCGCCCCACATCAAGGCGCATTTTTGCATTGTCTGAGAGCCCCTCCCAGTGATTCACGACAGCCACCCTGTCGTCTCTTTTGTTGGTAGCGACTGCCTCCAGGTCACCTCTTTCCTGTGTGTTTACAGAACCTTACTGTTTCTATCTATTCATGCTGGATTCATACTTACATTGATTATTTGATTATATTGATGTGATTGACTTATCTTATACTGCATTTTGCGGCATTTGGTTGAGAGACCTCCTCTTTCTACACTAGGATTCCACACACCTTTCTTGGAATCGGGACAACCCTCCATTGAGCATTCCGTCTCTTTGGACCGGAAATCCCTTTTCCAAGACCTCCGTAAGTCCCCGCACCCGTGGATTCCCTCACGGACGTTGGGCTGGTTGTACCCTTGAAGTACCCGGAGTTTAGAGAACCTATCGTTGGTAAGAAGAGAGAGAACCTAGTTGACACGGAGGCTACACTTGGATCCAAACTAGGTTTCACTTTGCAAAGAAGAGTGAATTATTCAGCAATTTAATCCACTTTAATCTCAAACATAACACTAAAATCTTGCCTTCATCTCAACTTGTTTGCATAAATTTGGTTGGGTTGATTTGCTTAAGCTTGTTTTGATTGGGTGATTGATTGTGTGATAATTCATTCATAAAGCTTTCTCTCTTTTTAAGCATGCAACTTCGTTCAGGTAAGATTATCAACATGGCAAGCTACGGATATTCCTATGATGATGTGGAGGAGAACGTTTTTGGTCAATCATATGAGGTTCCCCAAGATTCTATCTATAATGAGGGGAATTACCCTCCTCCTCATTCTCATTATCCTCAAGTTCATGTGGTTGATACCACTACTCAAGAGGTTGTGCCCTCTCAGGCTTTACCCTCCAACACTTCGGGGAACCCCTCCCCATCTTTCAATGTTACTGATTTGATTAATGCTCTATCTCAATTAGATGACTCGCAGCGGCAGGCAGTTCAAGCCGCTTTGAAAGGGAAGTCCGTTCCCTATTCATCCTCCAATCCCCCTCCGGCCGAGAGTGGTCATCACCTCACTAATGACCAAGCGGTCTTGCACAAACCCCCCTCTTGTCCACCGACCCCTGGTGCGGCCATGCCGACCCAACATGCGAGCTACTCAGCGGCTAGGCCCCAGTTCTTTCAACCTCCCCAAATTCTAAGGACGCCTATGCCAAATACCTTCATTCCAAATTCGGCCCCGGTCGAGTCAGACACTAACGCTTTGCTCCTTCAGAAATTGGCCAGCATGGAAGAAAAACTCAACAAGGTTACTGCTGCTAAGAATGCCCCAGAAATCTCTCTGCCTACATTGCCAGTTTTTCATTTACCACCTTCTGAGATGCCGAACTTTCGGCGATACAATGGAACTGGTAATCCTTTTATCTATCTGAAGGATTTTATGTATGAAACGTCCTTTTGGCAGGGCAACAAAGCCTCATTGGCTTATTTGTTTAGAAGATCTTTAGAGGGGCCAGCCCTCGAATGGTTCTACTCCTTGGATCCGGCAGATGCTAGTGATTTCGATGTGGTTCAGAAAAAATTCTTGCAGAAGTATAGGGACCGGGTTGGACCCTCCCTTTCAGTTACAGATTTGGTTGCAGAGAAAATGAAGCCCGAGGAGGACTTCATCATATTTGCTGATAGATGGCGGTCAATGGCCGAGAAGTTGAAAGATACCTTATCAGAACCGGAACAGGTTAAGATGATTATATCCAATGCAACCCCTCAGTTCCGGCATATACTGGCTATGAACAGATTGACCACCATGGAGGAGCTCTATGAAAGAGCTCGTTATATTCAGACCCAAATGAAAGATTCGCCCATCATGGGCATGTTTGAGCCAAAACCAAGGTTGGTTAAGAAGAATACAAATGTCAACAATAGCGGGCCCACGACTGAGGGCACCGTCATAAATGAGCAAGTTGGCGCGGTCGGCAACCCCACACCTTTTCGCCAATCTAACCCACGACCCCCGCCACCTCCATCACAAGGCACCCTCTTTAATTCACCCCCACAACACCAATTCGCACCTCAACCCTCCTTTGCTCCACCATAAAATCAAGCGCCCCGCGCTGACCCTCCAGCTCCGCAACAATACCACCAAGTACCGCCGCCCACTAATTATGGACCGCAACAACAACAGCAAAGGAGACCACTTGGCCCCAAAAGGGCCCACTATCCTCCACTCCCAGAAAGTCTCCCGGATATTTTCAATGCCTTAATGGCCTCCAACCTGCTCATGTTGCCAAGATAAAGAACAACGTGGCCCGCCAATGTTGACACGTCCCGTTATTGTGTTTTCCACCGCTCTCCTGGTCACAACATTGATCGTTGCTTCCACTTCAAGGACTATATTTATGACTTAAATGACCAGGGCGGTATCAACTGGGATGAGATGAGGCAGTTTATCGCCACTATGAAAGAAAGGAGGCCTCCTCGGCAACAGCAGGCTCAGCAGCCGCAGCAACCAGCTCAGCAAGTACAGCAGCAAGCTCCAGCGCCTCAGCAGGATATGGGGATTGTCCACAATCCACTGTCGGAGCACCCGCCGAACCAGCATGTAAACCCTGTCACGTCTCTCCGTGAAGTAGAGAGAGGGCAGGGCTGGCACGAAGAGAACGCCTCTGTCGGGGCATTTCATCACAATTCCAATCAACCTCCGCGCCTCCTGCGCACCCTTCCTTCTTCTTCTACCCCCCAAATAAGCCGATCCCTTCAGCGACCCGCTAATCCACCTGCACCCACCAATTCTCCATCCTTGCCAACCCGACCTCTCCTTACCCGCTTACCGCCCCCGCAGCCTACCACACAGCAAACTCCGTCGTCCATCACCAACCCTTCGCCTTTGCCATCCAGGCCGCTCCTTATCCGCCCATCACCAACACCCGCTACACCCCTACCACCACTCCTCCATCGGCAAGGATCCCTCCACCATCAGTTCCTCCACCTTTTGTGCCCAGATCTCTCCTCATCCCACTCGCTAACTCTCGGGCACCCCTTCCTACTCCTATGCCTCCTACGGGGGATTCTTTGTTGAACTCCTCACCGGTACTCCCTACGGGAGCTTCCCCTTCTTCAAACGCCCCTCCACCACTTCTTAACGCCAACTACCCTCTTCTTCTTCCAATCCTCCCCCCACACTTGTCCCGACAGAGGCACGGCAGAATGTGGCGCCGCTCCGTAGTGGACGGATGTTCCAGCGCATCTTTCCCCAAAGAGAGCAAGAGCCCGTGCAGGGGCCGCAAGAGCAAGAACAAGAACAAGAGTCAGTGCCAGGAACTCAGTATGATTTGTTAAAGCACTTGGACCGAACTCCAGCAAGAATTTCAATCCTAGAATTAATCAAAAGGTCCACCACTCACCAGCTAGCTCTGAAAGAGTATCTGCAAAAAGTTATGATCAATGAAGACATCCCTGTTGAGCAGATAACTACAGTTTTAACGCCCGCTAGCAGTCAGCCGGCGATTACTTTTCATGAGCATGAACTGGCACCACTCCCAGCAAGGAAATATGCTCTGTGCATCACGGTCGATATTAATAAGGTGGCAGTAAAACAATGCTTGGTGGACACTGGGGCATCCATCAATGTCTTGCCCCCTAGCACCTTGAAATTATGTGGCATTCCAGAGAACCAGATTCGGCCATCTACTATAACAGTCACAGCATACGACAATACCAAGAAGCCTCCTCTAGGCATGATCACATTAAAAGTCAGTTTGGGTCCGGCCACAATCACGGTCGATTTCCATATTTTGGACATGGATCCGACATTTAATGGCATTCTGGGCCGCCCCTATATTCAACAGCTCGATGCAGTGCCCTCTACAAATCATCAATGCCTTAAGTTTCCACACAAGGGCCGCATCATCAAAGTTACCAGTATGCCTATTCTGCCGGAGGAAGATATACACTTGGCTTCATCAGTTCCTTCTATTTGGCCTGCCAACAAGCCGTTGCTATCAATGCTAGACCTCCCTCACCCACGGCCAATGTCGCTTGAGACTGTCACGACAGTTGCTATGACACCCTTGCCTTCCAAGGGGAGGAAGAAGAAAAGCATGATAAACACCCCTGGCTGGAAAATTCTAATGAAAATGGGGTATCAAAACGACAAAGGTCTGGGTGCCAGTTGTCAAGGCAGGACTATGCCTATTAAGCCTCAGAAATTGATTACACGAGGCGGCCTGGGCTACAAAGGGCCAGGCAAAAATGAAGATGAACCATGGGCAGTTATGACATCCACCTTGAAGACAGATCGCCAGCCGCTTACTTGGACATTGAAGACACATTTTGTCACGGGTGGCGTTCAGAATCATGAGCAGACTACAATAATCACCTCCATTCTAGACTGTCAAGATGTTCATGCGAGACAGTTTGCTCGCCATATTGCACCATTGGCCACTTATAAAGCCCTGGAATCTCTAAGGCCTGATAAAAGAAGGAAGATGGATGATCCAGAGTGTGATTGGTACAGATGGTTCGATATGTATGATATTACTATTGCCTTGAGCCGTCTCTTTATGCCGACTGATCCGGAATGGCCGCCCCTAATACATGAACTGATTGAAAAGCCGGCTGTGATTACGGACAAGAGGCAGTTGCTGAGTGACTACACTGACATTGGAGAGCCAGATGTTCCATATGAAGAAGGTTTTACAATGGATAGGCTGTGGGCCGACCTCTTTTCCCTCACTTCCATGCATCAGTCTCTTCTAGCTTCTCTACATTCTCAATTGTTCTCTCGCGTGCCGAGACCGCCGCCAATTATGATCAGCTTTTCTCCAGATTCACTGCAGGTTTCCCTCCCGATTCCTCCCTTGCTCCTCGAGCAATTCTCCAAACTCTCCATCACACCCCCACGCGGGTCATCTCTGATTCAATCTTTCTCCAAGCTTTCAATCTCCACTCCTCCTGCTATTCTCCCTTCACATTGTTTTCTTCTAGAAAAGGAAAATAAAAATGAAGTTAAAGATAAAAACGAAAAAAAAACGTCAAAATCCAACTCTTCAGTCCTCCATCTCCGTTGAGGAGACTTCTTATCTCTTTTCCGAGTGTGTCCCGACCCAGGGGCCACTCTTCCATGACTCATTGATAAATCTTTCTCCCCCTCTGGTGAGGGGTCTCCTTCTGTATCACCTCCTGTATCCACTTTTTCACCTCCTTCCTTCAATCAAGCTAGTTGTTCTTCTTCTTCTAATAAAATTCATGGGGTAGATTTTCATAAGAAAGCCAAGGGTAAGTAGATTCCCCGTAGGTTTCTGTTGGAATTAGCCAGAAGGTGCCAGGCTTGTTTAGCTCTTCCTGAATTTGTAGAGAATCCGATTATCCTGCCAGAGTTAGAATATGAGGATGCTAATGTTTCTTATGAGGGTTTAGGTGTCTACGAGATCATGAATGATGAAGACCCTATTGAAGAGGGGGATGAAAGTTATGAAGAATATGAGGACGAGGCTGATGCCTTTGCCAGTGGTATGAGAAGATTTGATGAACCATCAGCCTCCGTAGAAGAGTCTACCAAAGAAGTTAATTTGGGTACTGAGGAAGACCCTAGGATTATCCTCATCAGCAAGAATTTGCCGCCCTCCGAAGAGGAGGCGCTTATTTTGGTACTTCAAGAATACAAGGACACGTTTGCGTGGAGTTATGAAGATATGCCTGGATTGGACCCTGCGCTCGTTGAACATCGGCTTACACTTAAGCCGGGGTCTGTACCGGTCAAGCAACGGTTGAGACGTTTCCACCCTAACATGGCTTTAAAGATGAAAGAAGAGGTCGACAAGCTCCATAAGGCTAGATTTGTTAGAGTTGTCCTCTATCCCAACTGGGTGGCTAACATCGTCCCGGTCATGAAGAAAGATGGAAAGGTACGAATTTGTATAGACTTTCGGGACCTCAACTGTGCGTGTCCTAAAGATGACTTCCCCCTCCCTCATATCGATGTTTTGATTGATAATACAGCAGGATTTGAGACTCTCTCTTTCATGGATGGTTTTTCCGGTTACAATCAAATTCGTCTGGCTAAAGAAGATCAAGAGAAAACATCATTCACTACGCCATGGGGTACATATTGCTATGTGGTCATGCCTTTTGGACTCAAGAATGCTGGAGCCACCTATCAGAGGGCAATGATGGCAATTTTTCATGATATGATTCATATTTATATTGAGGTGTATGTGGATGACCTGGTAGTAAAATCAAGGACAAGGATTGAGCATCCTGGGGTTCTAGCTAAAGTCTTGCAAAGATCACGAGAATATCAATTGAAGATGAACCCCAAGAAGTGCGTATTTGGCGTTTCTTCAGGGAAGTTGCTTGGATTCATTGTCAGCGAAAGGGGAAGTGAAGTTGATCCCAACAAGGCGAAGGCCATTAAAGATATGCCTCCTCCCAAGAATTTGAAGGAAGTTTGAGGATTGATCGGGAGATTACAATTTATTCGCCGCTTTGTCTCCCAGCACTCACAACGATGCAGGCCGTTTTACGAGCTTACTAAGCCGGGAGTCAAGTTTAATTGGGATGACAAGTGTCAGGCAGCCTTTGACGGATTGAAGGATTATTTGGCCAATCCTCCTGTCCTGAGGCCGCCGATTCCAGGCAAACCACTTATTCTCTATGTTTCTATCCTGGATGACTCCGTAGGTGCTGTCCTAGCTCCGGTGGATGAAGAAGGCAAGGAGAGGGCAGCATACTACTTGTCTAAACTTCTCAACCCTTGTGAGCAGAGGTACTCAGCCATGGAGAAGACTTGCACTGCTTTAGTCTGGGTAGTTCAGAAGTTAAAACATTATTTCTTAGCTCACGAGGTTCACCTCATTGCTCGTATGAATCCAATTAAATTCCTTCTTGAAAAATCTGTTCTTACTGATCGATTAGCACGCTGGCAAAGCTTCCTTTCTCAGTTTGATATCACTTACATTCAACAGAAAGCTATCAAAGGTTACGCCATTGCCGAACATCTTGCTCACCACCCTCTACCCCGATTTGATCCTGTCAATTCGGAGTTTCCAGATGAAGAACTAATGTCCATTAATCAACCCCACGATTCTATGTGGACATTACATTTCGATGGAGCTCTAGATTCCTAAGGAAGAGGGATCTGCATGGTCCTTTTAACACCGGAAGGGGTCACCATCCCATTTGCTGCTCGGCTTACTTTCCCTGTCACAAACAATATAGCTGAGTATGAGGCTCTTCTGGCCGGTCTTCAAACCGCTCATCAATATGGTGTTACTCACTTGTGAATTGTGGGTGATAGTCAGCTCATTCTGCGCCAGGTGCTTGTCAAGTGCCGCACTATCAACCCTAAGCTCAAGCCCTACCAGGAACTTGCTTCAGCTTATGCCAAACTCTTCACCAAGTTAATCTTCGTTCATGTCCCTCGAAGCCAGAACATCTTAGCCGACGCTCTTGCTTCTTTGGCCTCTGCTCTAGTCTTCCCTCCTGAGCGTGATTTTCATGTTCCTCTCATTCATCAGCGTGACACTCTAGCTATTAAGGATTGTGCATTCCTCGATATTAGGGATAAGGTGCTCGAGAAGGTCAGGCAGAAAGGAAGCTCTTAAAGGCAAGGAGGTCATGCTTTTGGATTGGCAAGAAGAATTGGCTGACGAAGAGAAACCTTGGTATTATGAGATTGCCAGATATTGCAATGATCAATCCTATCCCGAGGAGGCCACGGCAGAAGAGAAGAAAGCAATTAGAAGAGTGGCTCAACGTTATGTTTTGGTTGGAGGTGTGCTCTATAGAAGAGGGCTCACAGGTGTTTTATTAAGATGCCTCGACGATGATGAGTCCTGGAAGGTTGTGGAAGAGGCACATTCTGGAGTGTGTGGTGGTCATGTGAACAGCCAGATGTTAGCTAAGAAGATCCTTAGGCTAGGTTTCTATTGGCCAACTCTAGAAGAGGACTGCTCCATCTATGTTCGAAGGTGTGTTAAGTGCCAACTGCACGTCGACAAAATTCATTCTCCTGCTTCTTCACTCCATCCCATGTCCTCCCCATGGCCTTTCTCCATGTGGGCTTTTGATATCATTGGACCTCTTGGTGATTCGAACCTCCTGACCAAGCAAAAGTCGTTCATCCTGACGGCAACGGAATATTTCACCAAGTGGGCGGAAGCGGAAGCTTACATGGAGATTAAAGCGTCAACAGTCTGCAAGTTCATAATGAAGAACATCATCACGAGGTTCGGCATCCCGAGTACCATCGTCACCGACAATGGACCTCAATTTATCTCCCAAGAGCTCAAGGATCTCTGCAACAGGTATAACATTGCATTGCATCATTCTTCTCCCTATTATCCGCAGGGAAATGGCCAGGCAGAGGCCACTAATAAGACTTTGATCAAAATCGTTAAAAGGACGTGTGAGGCTAATAAATTCTCGGATTGGCCAGACAAGCTAGTCGAAGCTCTCTGGGCCTATCGCACTTCCATTCGTACCCCCACTGGGCAAACCCCTTTCGCCCTTACTTATGGAATGGAGGCGGTAGTCCCTTATGAGATTCTCATTCCATCTTTGCGAGTACAATTGGACAAGGAACTCTCTATTGAGGAGAGTCGTGATTCACTCCTTGCCCAGTTGGAACTCCTAGATGAGAAGCGTCTGGTCGCCGCTGAGCATGCGCGTGTTTATCAAAATAGGCTCTCACGTTTTTATCAAAAGAAAGTAATTGAGAGAAAATTCAAAGTCGGTGAGATGGTAATCAAGAGAATCTTTGTAAAGCCTGGTGGACCCCGCTCAAAACTCCAACCAAATTGGGAAGGACCTTTTGTTATAAAAGATGTTTATCCTGGCAACGCTTACAAATTAATTAATGTTGAGGGAGAAGAGCTAACTCACCCTTGGAATGGTTTGTATCTTAAGAAATACTACCCTTGATTCTAAAATCCAAAAAAATATATATTTCCAAAATCCAAATATATATATATTTCCAAAATCCAAAAAAATATATATTTCCAAAATCCAAAAAAATAGAAATTCTCCAAAAACCAAAAAGAATGAAAGTTTTCCAGATGGTTGCCACGGTTGTAAGGACGCAAGGTCCGAAAGGTTAAAATTCAGAATTCATTCACCCGTCTTGTTAGCTTAAAATGGGGTTGACACCCGCACACACTAACATGCTTTATTCTTGAACTCAAGCGGTGCAAAATTCGATGGAAAGTCAAAACCTGACTAAAGGTGAAGACAATACCCGTTCTTTCCTTCTTCGGCCCATAAGGGAGGAAGGGACGCCTCGAGGTAGATACGCCAAGCCTACTCGCCGCCCTAGTAGGTGGAAGTCAGGGCCCAAAAGGGAACACAAATGCCACAAAAGCCCAAGTACAATTAGATTTTTCTATCAATGCAAATCAATTCCAAAGTGAAAGTCAAATGGTGAAAAGAAAAGCATGTCAAGAGGGCAAAGTCCCCGCAAGGAAAACCTTGGGCGTATGCATGCAATATAAAAGAGGCAAAAGGTAACAAAGTTTCCCTAAGCCAAAGACCGAACCCCAACGGGCATAGGGCAGGGGAGGTAGCTTTGCTTCGGGCATCTCAGAATCCCTTATGGGCTTCCTTATATCTTCTTCCATCCCTTCCTTTGTGGTAAATCATAAACCAGCAGAATGGTCGAGACGGACCTAGGAGATTGCACCGTGCGAAATCTCGAATATAAGTTAATCATTATCACGTCAACTCCCTTTTAATTACTTAAGAAAGGTTCATGAATTTTTAATGGTAACCATGTAGGACCCACGGTCTGGGTAGCCTTGTCAACCCAATTTGGAAAACAAAATTTTTTTTTTAACGCCTTCGTTTAAGGCGCTTTTTATTTAATTCACGCCTTTATTCAGGTCGTCTCCTTCAAAATAACGTCCCCTCCCAGGTCGTCGCTTTCTCAAAATTCGAAAACATTTTCAAATTCACGCCGTTACCTTGGGCGTCTTTTATTTGAATAACGACCTAAGCTAAGACGCGTCTTTTGAAAAATAAAAGAAAAAAAATAAATATGAGGAAAATAAAAGAAAAGAAAAGAGGAAATAGGATTTATTCTTCATGTGTGTGCTTGCATTATTGCATAGGGCATCTTGATTATTGTTTGCATACGTATGCTTGCGTGTTGCATCTCCCTTTATTGGTTATTTCATTTGCCTTATTCGATTAAAGGCTTGGCCCCTTGACCCGCTATCTAGGTCAAAAGTAAAGGCACCCCTTGCTTATGGAGCAAGGGGCCAAGTCGAACAGATGAATTAACCTGTTTGTCCAAGTGTGAACCACAGCTGCAGGTACAGGGCAGAGTAAGGTAAAACAAAGAACGTGGAAAAGAAACAAGTACACAACTACACAAGTGCTCAGGTAACAAAAAAAATGTCAATCTCATATATATATATACATCATGAATATCCGAGTACAGGTGTGAGGGTGGAGGAGTACAAGTAAGTCTCTCAGCTCTCGCCTCTACCCTCCTCTCTCCTACTCTCTACCTCGTCCTCGCCGTCCCGAGGAGGCGCTGGTGGAGGAGGCATGGGCCCCCGAGAAGAACCTGGAACTCGAACCTGGCCCCCTGCCTCGCTCCTCTCTCGAAGAGAAGAACCCGCCACAAAGGTGGAGCTGGTGAAGGAGTACCCCGCAGCACGAGCTCGCTCACGCCCTCGCTGGAGACGCTCCTCAGCAACTCGTAGCCGCTCCTGAGAAAGGATCAGCTGCGTCCTCAGGTCTGTCAGATCACGATCACGCGCCGCCACCTACTCTTGGTACCGGGCACGGTCTGTCTGCTGTAGCTCGTGGTGACGGGCACGGTCCGCCAGGTGCTCCTCCCGCTCTCGAGCGCGCTCTCGTCGCTCCAGCTTAAGGGCAACCCGCAGCTCTGCCACGTCCTGAGGCAGCTCCTCCCGTCGCCTCAGGGACCGCTCCAGCTCCGTAATCCGCTGCTCGTGGATCGCCAGCTCTGTCCCGGCCAGGGCAGCCTGGGTACGTGCCGCCTGTAACTGTCTGGTCTGCAAACAGGTAAATAAATCATCAGTTCCACAGTTCAATAATTCATGAGATAAGCAATAAAGTAAATCACTCACCTGGGCAGTCATCGCCTGTTGTCCCTCGCAGACGCAAGCAAGAGCGGCTCGAAGCTCCTCAGTCTGAAAAATGAATTTCATCAGTGCACATTGAAAAATAATCAATAATTGAAGGAGGTTTGAGTTTTGGAATTTACCCGTGAGGTGAGGTCGCGCTCTACAGCCTCGGCCCGTGTAACCGCTCCCGCTAGCTGCTCTGCTAGTGTGGTCACCTCTGCACTGGGTCCCCTCGAGCTGGAGGCTTCCCCTGCATCTCTCCCTACGGCTCCCTGCTGGGCACGCTGCATTTATTGAAATTGTCAGTGGCTAATCATCGATAATTCAACAAAGATTCATTTGCATATAGAAATAATTTAAACACTCACCAGGGTCTCGAGGTCGGCTCGTGTGGCAGCTAGCTGGTCCTCCAGGCTGTGTAGATGTGCCTATGCATCCATAGCCGCTATGTCCCGTGCATCCTGCATTCATTACACATTAGTCACATGATAGATACATAAGCATTAGCATTTAATTTAGAAATAATTGCATTCATACGTACCCCTAGGACCCTCATCTGGGGTCGGCCGGCGTAAACCTCCCAGTAGCGCCGGAGGTACTCGGAGCTGTCAGTCGCCTGGGAGGTGACTCGGGTCCTGCCTCGCCGCCAGTCGACGTACTGCTCCTCGAACCGCACCCTCCAGTCGATCGCCTTTGTGCGACCGCGCGTCTTCTTCCCGATCCCTCGTGGCTCCCCTACCTCTATCCACTCCTGGTGTAGGCCCAGGGTCCTCATCACCAGCCTAAGCCGTAACGGCTCGATCTCGCTCAAGCAGTGAACCCAAAGCTCATGCTCAAAGCGAGGTCGCCCTGCTACGACCCATGGCTGGCCCTCATCTGTCATCTCTGCATATGGCCTCCATCGCACCTGCATCCATGAACATGCATGTCATCTCATCATAATCATAATAAATTCAAAATAAACATAAAAAAATGCATCACTCATACCAGCGAGGGAGGGAAGTCTCGGAACTCTCTCCGTAGCACCCACAACTCGTAGCCGAGTGGGGCGCCGAAAATGACCGGCAGCCAGCGCCGTGCTAGAGGAAAAGCTCCCTCACCTCCTGGCCATGGGTCGGCGCGCCCCATAGGCATGTACAGATGGGTCCAAACCTGCATCAATGCATTGCATTAGTAAGGCATTTACATGCATAAAAAAAAAGAAGAAAGAAAGAAGGGAAAATATATAAGTGCATACCTGAAGAAAAGGTGAGAAGCCACTGACAGTCGTCTCTCGTCCTGTCCCCGTGGACAGGTCAGCCATCATGTGCGCCAGCAGCGCCGCTCCCCAGGCGTATCTGCCGACTCCCTCTAAATCCTCGAGGATCCCTAGGAACCGGCAGTTGATGACGTCGCCCTTTGTGCCGAGCAACAGCCTCCCGAGCAGTAGCAGTAGGAACCTCCTCAAGTCTCGGTCTGCTCTCTCCCTGTCGGCTGGGTCCTGGCAATAGACTGCCTTATCCCCATCGATCAATCTCTGTGAGAACTGCTCTAAGGACTCCCCTGACCTATGCCTAGCGTTCCCTAAGCCCATCACTGTAGTCAGGTCGGTGCGGAAGATAGTCCTACACTCGCTAGGTGTCTCATAGACCATCTCTAGCCCTAGCAACCTCTGGGCGAGCCCGGTATAGTCTGGTAAGGTGATCTCGCTCACTGCCTCCCCATCTACCCTAAGTCCCGTGATCCTAGCCACATCTTCTAGGGTAGGAACCATATGCCCCCAAGGCATCGGGAATGCCCGGCTAGTCCTATCCCATCTCTCCCTCAGAACCTGGATAAGTGGTAGGTCGGGTCTGACTGGCTCTATGCTCAGGAAGGCCCCAAACCCCATAGCATCTACCCTGGCTCTCTGGAACTCGGGGAGACAGTAATATGCTGCTCGGACCATGACCCAGGAGATCCGTGTCCTCATCAACCCCTGCACACATAAAGAAAGAAATTTTGGTTTAATTGTTCAATTATTCTTGTTGAAATTCACTTAATTGCCTTGGTTTGAGATGTTGATGTTTGATTTAATTAACGACCTACCCTAGGTTGTTGTTTATCTAAGAAACGCCCCGGTGGGAGGCGTGGTTCTGAGGTTAATTTCTAAATTCCTAAAAGGTTTTCCAATTGACGCCCGTCCCAAGGTCATCATTTCATTAAGTAACGCCTCTGAATGGGATGTTTTTCTTAAAATAAGTTTTGGGTTTTAATAATTTATTCTGGAATTAATGAAATGAACGACCATCCCTATGGTCGTTATCTATTGAATTGACGCCCCGATGGGGGGTGTTGTTTTTCAGGGTTGTGAAAATAAAATAAAAACAGCATGCGATATAAATCATGAAAAAATATATAATTGAACAAATGCACGGAATTAACAGCATGATTGATATGAAAAAAATGATAATTTAAATGGATGACAGGCTCTAGGACGTGTTTTCATGATGTTAATTATTTTTCAGGAAATAAAATGAATTCACGACCCAAGGTCGGGCGTCTTCTTTTTAATCCGCGACACCCCTGGGGGCGTCTTCTTTCTGAGTTGCAGGTTTTCTAGCCCGAGGGCTATGGAAATTGAGGTAAAAATTAAATAAATTTGAAAAAAAATGGAAAAGATGGGGCTTTGGGGGCTTACCTTCTGGCGTTTGGGTCCTGTCAACTCTCCCCGAAGTTCGGGCCGGGGTTGCCGTGGCCGCCGGAGTTGGCCACGGCGAGGCACGACCACCGCCGGGGTTTCGTCCTCTCCACCTTCTTCTTCATCTCCTTCCTCTTCGTCTTCTCCTTCTTCGTCCTCACCACCTTCATCGCCTCCTTCTTCTCCTTCATTCTCTTCTTCTTCTTCGATCCGTTCTTCCTCGTTGCCGGCCTCCGCCACCGGAGCCTCCTCGGTCGCCGCCGGCGGAGCTTCCTCCATGGTGCCGTGCTCGCCGTCCAGGTCCACGACTTCGGGGGCCGAGACCCTTTGCCTTTTGTGTCCACCGCCGGCCATGGCTAGGGTGTAGAAGAGAGAGAGATAAAGAAAGAGAATGAGAGATGGGGGAGGGTTTCTTCGATTAGGGTTGCAGTGGGAGAGAAGAGAGAAAGAGGGAAAGAGAACGGAGGAAGAAGAAGGAAGGAGGGAAAGTTAAGTCGAACGGTCAAAAAGAAGTAACGACTTAAGGAAGGCCGTGTCTTATGGAATTAACGACCGAAACCAGGACGTTGCTTGATGATTGACGACATTTCTTAAGGCGTTATTTTTGTTTGCATGGGGAATGATAACCGTCGTCAGACGCATTCAATGGGGATTGATTGATGTGATGGGAGTGATGATTACTGTTTCTGAGTAACGACTATGTCTGAGGCGTTATTTATATAAAACATGGCTTTTTTGAAGGCGTTACTTTTGGAATTTCAACGAATATTTTTTGGAATATAAATTGAATTAACGCCTTGTCTTAAGACGTTATTCAGTTAACGCCCATTGGTGAAGGCGTCAGTTATGAGAGATCAATCATTGAAGACGACGTTGGCTGAGGCGTCACTTTGTGAATTCACGACATTGACTGAGTCGTTATTTGCAACAGAACCGCAGGGTATTGGAAGATTTGATCAGAATCACTGTGTTATTGGCTCAATCAAAAAATTATCATTGATTTATTGGAAGAAAAAGATTACATTGCTTCAATGAGCCACTTTGGACCTCAAGCTTCTTAAAGCTATTACATAAGACTTCCACTGATCTCTGTCTTCTTCCAAGTTTTCCACAGGATGATGAGCCTTGTTGATTTTCCACAGAGCTTGAATAGTTGTGCATTCTTCTCCATCTTCATTGCTGCCAAGGTTCCGTGTCTTGATCGGAGGGAGATGAGATGGATCTTTGAATACTCGCCGTGGAAGCCCGAGTTGAGGAAGGCAACGGTGTGAGTTATACAAGATAAATTCTGAAGCGCCTATGAGTCGAAGGTCCGTCCCGGGAGAAAATCTTGCACAGAGTTCTTGAGCCTTGAGTATTCCCGGGGCGCAAGTGAAGAGGTTCTTTGGCATTACTTTAAGGTGTCCTCTCCATTCCACTCTCTTCTTAATCTGAGGAATCCGGTTCGTCACCCTATTGCTTATCCCAAGTGAACCGGTCATATAAGAGAGTGGGCTCTTTGAGAAGATTCTTGAGGATTGTTGGTCCTCATCACATGGATCGAACTTGAAGTGGAGATCTACCCAACTTGAGAGTGCTAGCATGCATCCGTAGATGGGCCTTCCCATCGCCGCCGAGGTAAGCCCACTATAGAGATAGGCTAGGATAGCCGGTCCAACTCTCTCTCCTTCCCATAAGCTCACTATTGCGCTTAATTGGGCCTCCTCTAGGAAATCCTCCGTGGATGGGAATAAGAGTGCTCCTGCTAAGCATACCACGAAGGCCTTCATCACCCGTTCGATCTCTTCTTCTTCTTTAGCTTGATCCGCTCTCTTGTACACCCATGAGTCAAGCTTTAGAAGATTAATTCCTTTAGTGACCTTAATTTGGTTCACTAAGTTTGGGCTAGGTATCAATGTGGTTAATAGTTCATGTGAGGAGATTGGTTTTGGCATGATGGCCATCTTCTCTTCATCCCCTTGCTTCATCCTCTTCAAGCCCAAGATCAACTCTAAATCTGCCAATAGGATGGTGGCTTCAAAGGTTGAGAATAGGAAGGTGTGAGTGGAAGGGTGCCATATTTCAGTTAGAGCTCCTATGGCAGCCCAATCTAAGTGGATTTGGTCATAGTGTTTTGCATGGGTTATTAGGCCTAGAAGATGCCATCTAGAGAGAAAGACCCTCATATCTGAAGAAAACTTGGAGAGAATAAGAGGCAGCCACTTAATTTTGATGAATCTCCGGGCTCCTGGGATATTAGGATATTCCTGTGGAAAAGAAAGGAAACAGAAAGGACAAGTAGAGGAGTGGATGAAAAGAAGTGGAATAGCAGAACCGAAGAAAGATAAAACATAAGGGACATCAACCAGTTAAACTTACCTGATTTAATGCAATGCGGTTGCTGATGTGCCCGTTGATCTCAGATAATCTGGGAGTTGAAATCTTGGATCTCTTGATGGCTCTCTCCATCTTCGGTCTGTAGGAAGGGCTTGGATAGTTGCAGTGCCTGTGGAAGAAGCAGAAGAAGCAGGATTGGATGAATTTGTTTTGATTGATCTAGAGAGGTTCCTTCCTTTTTATGGAGGTATGAAGGGTCTTAAGGCTGTTCGGAGTTGAAAGATTGATTGCCATTAGGATTGGGTTTTGCTTTCAATTTGGAATCGGAAGCGGGTGGTTAATTAACGTCTTCTGTTGGGGCGTCAATTGTTCAATTGACGACTTGACAAAGGTCGTGTTTTATTTCACGCCCCTGTATGGGACGTCTTCTTCTTGAAACTCTCGGTGCATTTAACGCCTCATTGGAAGGGCGTGTTTTATATTTTGACGCCCTGATATCAGACGCCTTTCATTCTTTTAACGCCTTTCCCTCCAGTCGTGATTTCATTTGCTCATATGTTTGACTCCTCTATGTGCTTTAATGAACTTAAGTGCTATTCTTTGGTTGGAATTGCTTTTTAATTAAGCACTTATGATCATATGTTGCTTTGCTTTGAGAGAACTAATGAACTTTTGAGTGCAGAAAATTGCAGAGTTTGAGGAACATGGGTCACTCGTGGGAGTAACATCATTCTATTTCTTGTATTTGTTTCCTGTAAGCATTGTTACTATATGATATTCTTACGCTATTATAACATATCAAGGACCTTGTGGTTCTGATGAACCTGGAATTTGAGTTCCCCTTCATCAAAAACGGTGATAATTCCAGGAGAGTCTTGATCACACGGATAGGCCGTTGAGTCATTCAAGGTTTGGGATGATGGTTCCACTTTCTGGGTTGATGCGTGGACAAACGGGCTTCGGCTTAGTGTCAGCTCAGAGATCTGGATTCTTGACCAAATCTAGATGGCTTAGCAATATTATCCTTGATTATTTTCTATTTTTAGTTTATTTTATCTTTTTCCTTTTAGCCCAGCATGCATCATGTAGGACTTTGAGCTTCATGCTGAAAATCTTCATATTACGGTAATAATGAAGGTCACTCGCTCTTGATTGAGTTGACATGAGATATTCCATTCCAAGTCAAGTACTTTATTCTCTCTGAAGCCACTCAGGCTAGTTCCTTGAAAATGTCCCTTTGCTGGGTCTTCATCTCAATTCCCTTTATTTTTCTACAAATCCACCTTGGTTGTAGCACGTCCACATTGGCTGGTAACCGCTCTCTAATGGTGTCTCCCTGTCGTGCCCATGCGCACATTTTTCTTACTTAGGTTAGTCTCCTTCATCCAGCAAATCGATGCTTCCATGGAATTACTCGGAGTTGTTTCACACAGAATCTTAGAAAGATTTCAAAGCTTAGTGTCTGAGGCGTGTCACATCACACCTTGACATCTACTTATCAGTTCGTTCCACTTCATTCCGCTTGTTGCACTTTCTCTCCATTTTGTCTCACTCCCTTGTAAAGCAGACGCCAAGGCGGGGCAGCTGTAGACACGTCAAAATTGACGATATGATGATCAAATCTCATGTCACTATGATAATACCCCAAAGTGAACTTCAATATTTTCATAAAATAAAGATTTTCTATTTTTGTGTGTTTTCTTCGCATTTTGTGTGATTCACGACTTTGCCTAGGGCGTGTTTTAATTAACGGCCTTGCCTTGGGTGCGTTCTAAAGAAAGGACGACCAATTGTAAGGGCGTCAATTCCTGGTGTTTTACGAGTCCCACCCTGATTGAAAATCAATGATTAACGTCCTTCCATAGGACGTGTTTTGTTTAACGCCTTTGCTTCAGGCGTCTTTTTGCAATTTTTAAATAAGGAAGATTTTTATTACCAAAATTGAATCCAGGAAGTGACGCCCTGATCCTGGTCGTGTTTTGAAGTAACGCCCTTGAGCAGGTCGTCAATTCTGAATTGACGCCCTTGGGTAGGTCGTGTCTCACCCTTTCGTGTCCTGCTTAAACTCATCTTTCCTGAAGAGTTCCCTACTTTTCTTGATCACCTTGCTTGATCTGGGAACTAGAGTCCTTGCCATTGACGATCACTGCCTATTCTTATCTTCCCAAATCCATGCTTATCTGTGATCGAGACCTTATAAAAGGATTCCCTAGTCAATCTCGCGCGAGGTTACGGGACGTATTGCTGGAGCCATTAGCCACGAATCAGGAAAAGAGCAGAGAGCGGTTTTCTTTTGCGCAGAGAAGAGTTTCTACTCTCTTCGTCCGCGTGATCTCTTCATCCGCGTGATCCCTTCATCATCTTCTTCTGCTTCCTGCTGCTCCGGTGGTTCTCCCCTTTACTGTTTACAGGAACAGCAGGGGTTCCCTCTCCTTGTGTGTTTGTCTTCATCATATCATCATCGATCATCATACTTTTCTTCTTTTGCATTAGTGTTGCATCTCCTCTCCTCTCCCTAATTCTCTAGGGGTTTTAAAACCAAACAAAAAGGTGCGCATGCTATATTCTTATTTCATCGTGCTATTTATTTGGATTGATACTACACTCACTCTCGGCTGATCCACTTTCCTTTTACTTGCTTGTTCTCTGTTCCAAGGTAATCAACAAGGAAGAACCCCCTTCATCGGCCGGCCGATAGAAGGTGGAGGAAGGAACTCACATCCATCCCGCGTCTTATTTTTCACCAGGTATTCGCGATCATCTTTTCTTCTTATTGAGGTAACCCCTCTGGCGATCACACTCCTTAGTAGCACCATGTGCTCTTTTACTCCCTTTTTTATCATTATTCTTCTTTTCTCTTATGCATATATTTATTATTTTCCTTTAAGAGTGGATTTTCCATGATTCACAACCCCCAGCGACAACAAACACAGATTTTTTTAAAAAAGACAGAGGGTGAGGGGGGACATACCGGCGGTGATCGTCTGAGCTCCGGCGGTGATGACTCCGGCGGGGACGGCGAGGAAGGCGGGCACGGCTGCGAGCTACCACGGATGGCGGTGAGCACGACGGTGAGGACGTCGACGGCGAGGACGGTGAGGACGGCGATGACGTCGATGGTGAGGACAGTGACGACGGCGTCAAGGATGGCTTCACTGGCGAAGCTGAGCTCCGACGGGCTCTCGTCGGCAGGGAGGGAGTGGAAAGAGGGGGTGGGCACAGAGTTTGACTGAGTGGGAGCGAGAGGGGGTTTCAGGCGCGGGTGTAGGCGGGAACTTTAGATGGATTTCAGACGGACTTAATTTTCATCTGAAATATCATCTGAGTTTCAGACGGATAGTTTTTCATCCTAATATCCGTCCCAAATTAAGACAGATATTCAGACGGATATTAATATGTCGAAAATACCGATGAAATAATGATTTGTCTTCATTTTGGACGGATTTTACGACGAAAAATTATCCGTCTGAAACTCTTGTCGCAAACTCCGCCTTCTCCTGTAGTGCCATATGGTATATTGATTTTCTGCCACAAAGCCTACGTCTATGATCTTGTCGACTTCTTTACAAATCTGATTTACCAGCTCTGACCTCATCCGCCAAGGTGGCTGTTTCACCGGCTCGACTTTTGGGTCAATAGCCAGTATGTGTTGAGCAACTTCAGGGCTAAGGCCTGACATCTCTTTGTAGTTCCAAGTGAAGTAATCCCGAAACTCCTAAAGTAGCTGTATGTATTGCTTTCTCTCTTTTTGGAGAAGGAGAGCGCTGAGAAGGTCAGCCTAGGTTCATCTTCCATGCCAAGGTTCACCTCGACCAGCTCATCAACGGTGGCCTGACCACCATCTTCTATCTCCGACGGGGCTGACTGCAAGTCAATGAAGCCTTCATCATCTTCTTCGGCTTCGAGGACATCATAGATGCTCTCTTGCCTCATTTTGCCTAGTGACGGGACATCATCAGCTTCTTTCTCTAGCTTTTGAGTTTGTTAGAGAATCATGTTGGATAAATGATATTTTGATGATGTCTGAGTATGATTAATTATAAAACTATTGAATTGATTTAACTATGCTTTAATATGCATGATAATGTTTTTGTTACTTCCATGCTATGCTCATCATGAAATAACTCTCTTGTATAAATATCATCAGCTTCTTTCTCTAGCTTTTGAGTTTGTTGGAGAATCATGTTGGATAAATGATATTTTGATGATGTCTGAGTATGATTAATTATAATACTATTGAATTGATTTAACTATGCTTTAATATGCATGATAATGTTTTTGTTACTTCCATGCTATGCTCATCATGAAATAACTATCTTGTATAAATATCTCAGCCAAGTTGGCTTAGGAAGCAACAACAAGCCATCAACAGCTCAAGCGAGCAATAGAAACAAGCATCTCTTGAGCAGAAACGAGAGTGCAAGTAAGGTGACTTGGACGTGCCCTTACAAAGGAGCAAAGGGATTTCAAAGGGCAAGGAGCTATGGATGCAAGGAGCTATGAATTGATTAAATATAGCTACAAAAGTTTGGGCAAATAAGCAAGAAGTCAGAATGCATATCAACTAGTGCGTCGACCCCATAGTGAAGCGGCGTCGACCCCATTGCTCACAGTTGAGAGAAAGGTTCAATCTGCTCAACGCTACGTCGACCTCACCATCGAGCTGCATCAACGCGACCAAGCTCGCAACACAGCCAAGTCAAAAGAGTCGACCCATGGTGTCGACCCCTCCAAGCAAAGCCTCTGCCACGCTAGGCCTGCGTCGACCCCACATTCATTACGTCGACGCAATGAAGCAGAGCTGAGAAAAAATGAAGTATAACAAAGCTGACAGAAGGCGACGGCTCCTAGCGGCTAAGAGTGAAAAATAGCTGTTATTAGTTACAAATGGGCTATAAGGGTGATAAATAACTCCGTAAGGGTGAAAAATGGCTTGCAAAGCTAAAATATGCAAGATCAACATAGTTGCGTCGACGCAACGTCCCTGTGCGACAACAAATGGCTAGGTAAGGCAGTCAAATGGGCGTTCAAGGTGAATAATGCCTCCTAAGGCTGACAAATGGGTCATTGCAATAACAAGTGGGCCGTAGAAGAAGAGTGCGTCAACGTAATGCCTTCACCACGTCGATGCCACGAAGTCCAGCCCGCCAGCAGTTCATAAGAACATGAAGCTACGTCATCGCACCTGCTCAGGGCATCGACGCAATGGCTTCCTAGAAAGCGTTGTAAATGCTATTCGGAAAGGCTACGTCGACGCATGCCATCCGATGCGTCGACGCACATGAAGAACGATTGATAAATCTGCTAGCTTAATCGTTTGTTTGAAGGACCATCCATGCATCACGAGATCTACCAAAATGTCAGAGGTTCCCTCACGCAAAGTCAATGGCGGATGCCTCCAGAAAGCAGCTCTAAGGTTTGAACATATCTGTAGGCATTAAATGTCCCTTTATCAAGAACCAATGGAAGCCAATGGAAAGACTCCAAGCCAATGAGAAGCCTCCACTGAATGTACCTAGTTCTGTAGATCAGACTCCAGGCTGGAAGACAGTCCTTCTCACTCAACCTCCATTCTGGAAGGAGAGGTCGACGCCCCAAGCTCAGTACCCAAGGTCCATCAAGCCAGAACCTAGTACCTAGGATTCTGGAGTGCTCCAAGGATCTGGTGGCACAAATTGCTTCCTCTCTAATCAAAGGAGCAGATTCAAACTTTGGTCTATAAATATGTTGCCCCTTCCACCTGGGAAGAGTTGGCCGAGCAATGCATTAAGGTAGTATCCTTTAGCTCGTCCCAAGGAAAGAAAGAGTAAGATGAAGAGAGAAAGAAAAGAGTGAGCAGCCCTGCCCTTCATGAGAAAGATCTGAAAAGAAAAGAGAGAGGTGTGAGGCCCCATCTATTGTCTGGCCCCATCCAGAGGTGAGAAGAAGAAAATGAGAGCTGAAGAGTAGAAGCCCAGTTCTGCAGAAATGGCTTCATGACCTCGTCTGAAGCTACATTTGGCTTTTCAGTTCCGCCTTGTGTTTTCTATTTGTTTTGTTGTTTGAAACTCTGAATCCTTGTAAGTGTATGCTGTGTTTACAGCATCACCGGTGCTCAGTTGTAGAGACCGGATGTGGGTCTGGCTAAGTCCAGCCATGTGTTCTTGGGACTGTGTCCCCGTGTTTTCTTGCTACGCTTGCATCATGTTTCTTGTTTTTCCTTTGTGTGTATGTGGGGGGGGGGGGGGGGGGGGGCTTGTCCCCGTGTGTTGCGTTTGCAGCGTGAGGACCTTGTCCTCATGAGGAGCTTGCTCCTCGTGTGGTTGGGGCCTCATCCCCATGTGGTGCTATGAAGCATCGTGAGTATTCTATCCTCGTGAAGACTCCGTCCTCGTGTGTGGTTGGGGTTCATCCCCGTGGGGCTTGTCCCCATTGCTACGTTTGCAGCGTGTAGTGAAGCCTCACCGAGTTTGTTTAGGGGTGGATGTAGGTCTGAGGGTTTGCAGACTGAACCACCTTAAAAATCCATTGTGCAGTGGTGTGTCCTTATGTGATTGCTTCCATTTCTTCTACCTCCATTTCACAAGGTCCTATAGTCTTATTTTTGCATTTTTGTTGGCCGAACACTACACATATTGTGAGCCATCCACCGTTTACCAGCATTCATGATGAATGAACATAGGCTCACACTCACATCCATGAAGGGTCATCTTATACCTAAGAAAGATCCAATGATCAATGTTATTCCGCTGTGTTGTTCTTATGGAACCTTGCAATATCAGGTTCTCACCTTAAGTTCAGCAAATCAGTGCTTGTGGTGCAACAGACTTGTCTGACTGCCGGTTGTTCATGATGTATTCCTTCTGGTGATCAACTCTAAATCTTGAGTAGCTTGATACCTTGTGGATCCATAACAAGCACTCACATGTCCAAGCATCAATGCTATATCCGCCGTGTTTAAACCAAAACTTTATCTAGTCAGATGATTTTTAAGAGGGCAATTTTTCTAAGGGGATATATTCACCCCCCCTCTAGATCCGGTTGCACCCAAGCAAGGGACCCAACAAATCAGCGGTGAAGCTGTCAATGCAACTTCTGGGCAACGTGGACGTTGGCCCGTAGATAAATCACCCTTGAGGGCTGCAAGGAACTTCTTAACTTCTTGTCTCTGCGGGGCTTCATCAGAGGTCGTGGCGGCCTCCATGATAATAGATTTCTAGCATTTGCAGGGGACATTAGCTTCTTGCCTTTCTTGTATTACTATTTGGTGCTTCGGGATATCTCTTGGCCTTGAGAGCTGCAGGATTTCTTCATGATCATCTAGGTAGTCGTCATAGGCTGCCTTCGAAAGACCCTCATTCACTAGGGTGGAGAGGGAGGTCACATCTGCTTCGCAACATTCTTCATCAGCCAAACCGGCTGCCTCCACGGTTAGAGAGGTGGAGGTACATGCCCCTGCCATGGGACAAGGGCAACTATTCTTCTTTTCTTTCATGGGTGACCTTGGCCGTCTGGTCAACTCCTTTCGATTTTGAGGTTCACTTTGCTCAGCTTCTGATGTCTCTTCGGGGGTCCGATAGTGGATGGTGACCACATGAACTCCCCTTCTGTAAGTGCCCATTTCATGTGGACATGGTGGATCTACTGTGTATTCCCCCATCTAGAGTTCACCCTTCTTGATTAGACTCTGGGCAATATCTTTAAAAACGTAACAGTCCTCGATAGAATTCTCCAACATTTGATGATACGGGCAGAATCAAGGGTCATTAGTTCTTTTAACATCCTCCAGCTTTTTGAGCTCTGGTAGAGTAATCTTGTCATAATGACAAGCCCATTCAAAAATCACCCGTGTTTTCTCTCTCGGGAAGGAATAGGGCTTCTTCATCTTCTCCCGCAATGAGGGAATTTGCTTTGCAGGTTTGCTGGTCGAAGATCTGGCCACCTCTTGGGTTTTCATCCTCATTTGCTCGAAAGCATCGTGGTTAATGCCTTCATATTTGTTCTCCCGCCTCGCCGTAGCGGTAGTGGGGCAATACTTCGCTAGAAAGGCTTCAACATCGGCTGCTACCGTATTGAGCTGATCCAAGGATTGGACTTTGATGCCAATTATCCTTTGCTGAATTTCTTTCTTCAGACCTTGTTTGCAGATCTAGATAGCAGCCTCATGGCTCAGCGGAGGCTCGCACCTTGCACAAATGCTTCTCTACCTCTGGATGTAATACAGGACAGGTTCGTCATCTCCCTGCCTGTACATAAATAGCTCTGCTTTGGTTATGGGAGAATGTGCTTCAGCACTGTAGGATAGCATTACCAGGGAAGAATGCTCCTTGTAAATTCGAACATGCGTCTGGTCACTTCAGCTAATTGCTTCTTCAATCTTTTAATCTCCTGTTGCTGCTCATATAGCAATGTGAGCATGGCATGGTTATATTTAGAGAAATCCAGAGTGCGGCTTAAGCCATCGTCCTTCGTTCTGGCATCGGGTAGGGGTAGCAGCACCCTATCACCATGAATAGTTGGGACCGGTCATTCAGAAGTGGACGCGCCCAGATCCCTATGTGGATATGGACTCCAAAGGTGTACTTCTTCATCTTGTACTTCACCGTCTAGAGACATGTGCCGCTCCTGGCTCTTAGCTTCTTGTGTAGCCGAGCCTTCTGGAGGATCATCACCAGCGGGGGCAAGAATGGATAACATATCTGCTTCATAGAATTCTTCTACCGAGAAACCAAGGCCAGGGTGCTGGGTAATCTACAGCAATTCTTTGTCTAAGTTGGGTAGATACCACAACTTTTTGAACATTTGGTTTTGTCTTTCAGCTTTATAGAAGGGAATGTGCTCCCTTCTGGCCATTTTTATCACCTTGCCGGTTATATCGGCAGCCCCATGATCAGGACGATTGAGTCTTGAATTTCTTCGAGCAGTTTACAATCATCATCCCCTTTCACCGGGTGTCCACTAGTCGTGTAAAACATCATAGGTTGTCCCTTAGGGTTGGGAACCTCGAGGGTTTTCAGCAATTTGATTGTTGGACAGTCTATATCTGTGAGTGGTATTGTGATTCTCGGAGGGACTTTCACGTAGCCCAGTACAACCTCGAGCTCTGGTGCTTCTGGATCAGGGTAAATATCAGATGGGATTGCCCTGAGCACTCCCTCGACATCAGCAATGTGCGACACCTCCTGCTGAGCCACGTAATTGGGCGTGGGCGGAGTGAACCAGTCACTAATCTTCACTGTCTTCTTTTCTTTATTCTGAGCTGGCCGAGAAGTCTGTTTCGGCTTCTCCAGGTAGAGCGAGGCATCGAGCAGATGGCACTCAAATACCTCAAAGGGGTGCAAATCTGCAAAGATTCTTTGTTCTTTTCCATCCCGGGGGTACTTGATCCATTGGTGCAAAGTAGACGACACCACCCGGTTCTGATGCAGCCATGGCCGGCCAAGCAACGCCTTGTATGAGGTGTCAGAGTTGATGACATGGAACTACACCTTGGTGATGAAGTCTCCTAATGAAAGCTTGAATTCCACCACACCCATGGGGACTTCAAATTTCTGGTTGAAACCAGTAATCTTCATATCCTTGACCTTGATCAGGTGCACATTGAAGTAATGCTTCTGATAGACTCAGTAAGGGAGTATATTCACTGCAGCCCCTGGGTCAATTAGAATTCTATTTATGGGCTGGCCATTTAATTGCTGGCCATTTAATTGCCCCTTCATGTATAAGGGTCTATTGTTGTTGGCCGTTGGCAGGAGCATATCATCATCGGCAAAGGTGATAGCCGCCTCCGAACACATCTCGGCAAAGTAGCTCTCGAAGTGCGTCGGGGTTTGCAAGGCTGCAATGACGGACTACCGAGTTTCTTCATCTAGGGAGAGTATCTCCCAGATGTTAAATCTTGCTGGAATTCTTTTCAACTGCTTCAAAATCTGAGCGCCGACTCTTACATTAGTCAGTCTCGCTTCTTCAGCTTTGTTGTGCTTGCTGCAGCCTGGTGCCGGAGTAGTTGGCTCGGAAGGAAATCTATCTTCTTCTTCGGGAGCTACCTGATCCTGACTTATCTGATCAATTGGTTTATTTATTTGGATGGGCTTGGCAATAGGGGTGATGCCCTCGCCACTTTTATCTACTAGAAATGGCACACTTGAAGCCTTGGTAGAAGTGTTCTCGGCCTTTGACTAGGTTGGCTGGCATAGCTACTTGCCTTTCTTTGTCAACAAAAATTCAGCAAACGAGGGGACTCCCTGGCTGCTTGCATCTTCAGGATAGAGGCCCGGCGGAGGCGGGATTCTCGTGCCTTTTATCTCAGGTTCGGGAATTTGGTACGGCTGTTCACCCCTGAATATGATATTGTGGTTAGCCGGGGGTAGAAGTCCTCACTTCCTCCCAGACCTAGTGGCATGTTGGGAGGTGGAAGTTTCAGCCCGGTTTGCTTCAGCCTTCGTTAAACAAATTTCTTCATCACCTTCTTCAGAGCTTTGGGCCATGCTAAACAAGGCCGACAAAGTGTTGCAGGAGATAGTGCTACCTTTCTTTTTGTTCTTTGATTTCTTCTTTTTCTTTCTTTTCTCAACTGGCATTTGCCTGCATGGAGCATCTTTCGGGGCGTTCCCTCCCAAAAATTCATCTTCAGCTTCTTGCTCTAGCCCGAGGGACTCTAGATGTTCCCAAGGGACGTATTCTTTTAGCTGCACTGGCTGGAGCTTGGGTTGTTCATATTCATCTAACCCATTTATAATCTTCTGTAGCCGTTTGACTATTGGGCTGACTTCTTGATGTACCTGCAATGGGGCTTGCTTCTTCTTATTATCGGTTGGCCTCCTGATGGCCAATCGAGGGGCCGTATCGTGCCAGACTAGGGTTACAGCAGGTGGAGCTGGCTGGGGTGTAATGCCATGAATTCAGACACCCGGAGCAGGGCAAGATGTCGGTCTTCTTTTTTCCTTTGTCGGCACCATCTGCCAGTCTTCCTGGTCTTTTGCTGGGGTCAGCACAAAAGCCTCATAGGTGTGCTTTTTGCAAGCTTCTGCCACTTCTTCCGGTAATTGCTGATGTAATGATATCATGTTGATAGTTGCCCCCAGAGCAGGCATTTCATGCGGGCACGGAGGATCTACCTTGTACTCGTCCATTTGTAGCTCCCCCTTTTTAATCAGACTTTTAATGACATCCTTGAAGACATAACAGTCTTCAATGGGGTGCCCGAGCATCTTATGGTATGGGCAAAAGTGAGGATCATCTTTCCTCCTAGCATCACCTGGCCTTTTTGGGTTTGGCAGTATAATCTTGTTGTAGCGGGTAGCCCATTCAAACTGTTGGCCCGGTTAGGAATGCAATCGAGAGGGGGGTGAATTGATTGCGCCACCTTTTTGAAAACTAAAATGCTGAGATGATAATGCTGGAATAAAGAATATCTTGATAGTTGAGCAGTATGAAGAAATGAGATTATAAGCACTCTAATTGCCGAGCAATAAGAATTAACTGAATGAGAATCAAGCAAGCTCTTACACCTCTCCAACGTAATATGTTAAACCACTCGAATAAATTGAAAGATGCGGACAGATTATGTAAATCCCTCAACTCACCGCATCACACTCGGAAACGAGAATGTACAACATGGAACGACAATCGCACAGATAGCAAACCACAACACATGAATTTTTAGGTGGTTCGGACGCACCCGAGTGCAGTCTTACATCCACCCCTCTCAACCCAAGAGGATTCCACTAAAACCGCTGCACGACAGCTGCAAAACAATCACAACGATCACACACGGGCACAACGGCCCCACACACACGTGCGTTCTCGTTCGACGATGAGAAACCACGCACACGGAGACGATGCTTCGAACTCGTATATGAAAGTAAAATATAAGGAAATACAAAGCCCAGTTCAGATTTCTTAATCTATGCTCAAATAAAAATGTAGAAACGAGAGAACAAGAAATCCCCCTTCAAATCTTCAATGAAAACTATAGAAGGATGGTAGGGAGCGCTGGGAATGTTGAATCGTGGAGTGGGAAGCGGCCAGCCTTGAAGCAAGCTTGCGATGATCAGCCACCCAGCCTGTAGATCAAAGTGGCAACACTTGGATGACATCTTCAGTGGCCTCTTCTTCTTCCTCTAGCAGATGTGCAATGCCCTTCCTCCATTTCCTGCAAGGATAGAACACTATGAGCCCAAAAGGATTGTCTCCATCGAATGGAAATCGCAGCCATCATATACCCTAAGAGAATGAAGCAAAAAGACTAGATAGCCCATGAGAAAACCTTCTCAAAACATCACCCGAACAAGTGGTGAAACCCTAAGGGTAAGGGGGTAAAAACCCAAGCCAATCGGATCAAAAAAAGGGGGTTTCAAAACCAAACCGGCAACCACGATCCGGACGCACCTGGACAAGTGTCGACTCTTGGAGTGGACACTTCTTCCAGTGTGTGCTATCTCGTTTAAAAAAATAAGAGCCAAGGTGAAAGTGTCGACTCTCAGAGTCGACACTTTTTGCCAAATCTACTGGATGCGTTAAACAACAAGCATCTACTTGTAAGTGTTGACTCTCGGAGTCGACACTTGTAGTCTGCTGCATCAAGGCAGCACGCCGACCAACAAGTGTCGACTATTTGAGTCGACACTTGCAACAGTCAGATTGAAAACTGCCTTGGGCAGTCCAATGTAAGCCAAAAATTTGGAAAACCTTAAAAACATTAAGAATGCATCAAGTCCAATCTGGCCATATTGAAATGCATTCAAACATGAATTCTTACCATTGATCCAACAGATTGAAAGCAATTTGTAAATCAATCTTGCACTTTCCACAATTGCATTTTTGTCATTCTTTAATCAATGTAAGTGAAAGGTATAATTACCTTGGCTTTTGACATTTACATAATCCTTTTAACCTGCATATAGAAATATTGTCATTCATCCACACATGAAGATGATTCAAAATCTATTAAACCAATTACTACAAGATCCCTCACTTCAAAAATGGTTCAAGTATAGCAAGGCCATCTTCCAACCAATCAAGCCTATCTTCATATCTTGTTACTCATATACCATGGCAAGCTGGACTCTCTTCTAAAATAGTCCAATGACATCAAACCCAAACTTCAATTGTCAGCAAACCATAGCATTCTAGCATTCATCATTACTCAATTAAAATCACTCCAACAGTCATTTCATATTCAGCTCCAGGATGGCCATTCAAGTGACCAATCAAATTGACACACATTCATAGAGAGATATGCAATGCAAATTACTTGATTGAACACATTTGTCTTCGTCAAAATACATCGGGGCACAACAATCTCCCCCTTTTTGACGAAGGCAAAACTCCTTGAATTATCACAACGATTTGCATGAATGAGACGAGTCAAATATCACCCATTGAAACAACCATTTTGAAATTTGATAACCAAAGCATTTCAAAGCATGTTTTAGTTTTTTAACAACCAAAAACCATTTTCAACTACCCATTCACAATATCACGCTACCATTTATTTCTCCCCCTTTTTGTCAGAGTCAAATAGGGGATTGATAAAGATGGAAATAAGATTGTATGCCTCATATTTACAGTTAACTGAGGGAAATGCATGTGAAATTGAATGGATGATCACGCAAGCACACATGCATCCATAATAAGATATAAAATCAAGCAAGTCATGTATGGACAGGTTATGAATCATGCTATCGTTTGAGAGCATGAGTTACATGAACAGTATTAAGAAGGTCATGCTTACAAAAAGATGGTACTGCATTACTCACGAAATATGACTGATTCAAAAGGTACATTCACACAATCACTCCCTAAGTATATATGTGAAGAATGAGCAATGAGTTCCAAACAATATGGATTTTCAGATTTTGTAAGGAACACTAGAAAGAACCTTTCCTTCCTACACTTTCATACACAATGCTCGACTTTTGGTAGCTTCGCATAGCCCCATTTTTTTTTGTTTTAAATACAACAAGATGACTAACTTTTTGACACGAGTCATACCCTTTGTTTCAGGGATATTTCCCGGTTACTCAGTTTTGTCACTTATTTTGATTGTGGATTTGTGTCATTTTTTGATCCAAGTTTCCTCCTTTGTCTCAGGGGGGATTCCCGGCTATTTGGCTCCAAATCCACTTATTGAGATTTTTGGCGGGGCTGACAGCTTTTTCATCACGAGACACGCGACTTCTATGTAGGGAATCAAGTGTTCTCAAAAGTGTTGAGTGGAATAACTAAAATCCTTATGAGATAGAGTCATTTATCTCAAAAGTGTAAATTGTGTGAGAGATTGTACGGAATGTAAGAGATGAATTAGTCTAATCATTGTTATGTCTCCCTCTGAGTGTATGCACAGTTTTGAAAAGAATCTCCCCCTTAATGTGTACCATGTAACAGACATGTCTAAACCAATGCATTTTTATTTAGCAAGGGAAAAGGTCATAGGAGGGATCAAGGAGAAGGGTGATATAATTTATACACTCAAACATGCACTGAGATAAAATTTTCACACAAGTTGATTACCGATACGTGACGGAGAACGTAGGTCCGAAGACCACCATCATGCATGAAGAAAGCTTCCGGTTGGACATAATCCAACTTTCCGCAATCATCATTTGATATACCGAAAATCATGGCATTCAAGCACACAAGTATAAGATATAAGAAGTTATGTACATGCGGATGCAGCTGTATGAAGATATGAGTAAAAATCAAATGTTATTCAACTTGATATGCACATTAGAAAAGAGATTAAGACCTAGATGCAAAGGAAGAATATGTGTGCAAGAAGGTAAATCAGTATGCACAGATGGATTTATTCAAGATATCTACATTGAGATGTACCAAAAAGATTTTAACGATCTAACCTGCACACACCTAATTCTCTCCTAAGAAAGCAAAACTGATCAGAATTCAAAGGTTTTGTGAAAATATCTGCAAGTTGATGTTGTGTATCTACAAAAGTTAACTCAAAATCACCTTTGTTTATGTGATCTCTAATAAAGTGGTGTCTAACTTATATGTGCTTTGTGCGAGAGTGTTGGATAGGATTTTTGGACAAATTTATTGCAGAAGTGTTATCACACAAAATGGGAGACTTTTTCAATGAAATGCCAAAATCTAACAACTGGTGTTGGATCCAGAGTACTTGGGCCGCACAACTACCTGCAGCCATATATTCGGCTTCAGTAGTTGATAAAGCCACACAATATTGTTTCTTTGAGGCCCATGAAACCATGCAGCCCCCTAGAAACTGGTAGTGACCATTTGTGCTCTTATGATCCATTTTGCATGCAGCATAATCAGAATCAGTGTATTCAAGTAAATCAAATGAACCATGTTTAGGATACCACAAACGAAGATCAATTGTATCATTCAAATACCTAAAAATTCTTTTCACGGCTGACAAATGAGATTCTCTAGGACAAGATTGATATCTTACACAGAGACACACACTAAAATATATGTCAGGCCTGCTAGCAGTAAGATATAGCAAATAACCTATCATACCCCTAAAAAGCTTTTGATCAACAATATTACCTTTCTCATCTTCCAATTTGAGTGAAGTGGACATTGGTGTAGCAAAAGGTTTGGCATTCTCTAGTTGATACCTTTTCACAATCTCCTAAGTGTACTTCTTCTGGTTAATGAAAATACCATCATCCGGCTGCTTTATTTGTATCCCCAAGAAGAAGTTCAACTCGCCCATCAAGCTCATCTCAAACTCTCCCTGCATGAGTTGGGCAAAATCATCATTCAGTTTAATGTTCGTGGCTCCAAAAATTATATCATCTACATAAACTTGCACAAGTAAGGCATGTTCATCACAAGTATTTGTAAACAACGTTTGGTCTATATTACCTCGTTTGAAGCCATTATCAATCAAAAATGAACTTAAACGATCATACAATGCCCTGGGAGCTTGTTTTAACCCATATAGTGCCTTGTCCAATTTGTAGACGTGGTCCAAAAAATTTTCATCTTCGAAGCCCGGTGGTTGCTCCACATATACCTCTTCCTTGATGACTCCATTGAGGAAGGCACTCTTAACATCCATTTGAAAGAGCTTGATGTTCTTGTGACGTGCGTAAGCAAGAAGAATTCTTACTGCTTCTAATCTAGCCACATGAGCAAATGATTCATCAAAATCAATGCCAAATTCTTGGGAGTAGCCCTTAGCTACTAATCTTTCCTTATTCCTCACAATCACCCCATCTTCACTAAGTTTGTTTCGAAAAACTCACTTAGTTCCGATTATGGGATGATCATCAAGCAGGGGCACAAGGAACCACACCCGATTCCTTTGGAATTGGTGCAGTTCTTCTTGTATGGTGAGAACCCAAGAATTGTCATTAAGAGCATCTTCAATAGAATTAGGCTCAACATTGGAAAGTAATGCGAGATTATCATGAAGTTCAACTTCCCTGATTGAAGCCCGTGTCCGTACTCCTTCATCTACACTGCCAATTACATTCTCTAGTGGATGATCTCTGTGTGTGGTCCATTGGCGTGGAAGGATCTGTTGTGTTGACTCCTCTTGTTGTTCCTTCAGCTCATCCTCTTCTTGATTTTGTGCCTCACCTTGATTGCTAGACTCTCCTATCTCATTCTCATCTTCACTTGAAACAATAAAGTGTTCATCATTATTAGGCTTCCTTAGAGTAAATTCATCAACTACAACATGAGGACTCTCCTCGACTACAAGTGATCTAGAATTATATACTCGGTAAGCTCTAGATGTCAATGAATACCCAAGGAAAATCCCTTTATCACTTTTTGCATCAAACTTTTTCAGATTATCCTTACCATTATTTAGAATATAGCAAATAGATCCAAATGGCTTGAAATGAGATATATTCAGTTTCTTACCTTTGTATAGCTCGTAAGGAGTTTTCTTAAGGATCGATCTTACCATAGCTCGGTTCATGATATAGCAAGCAGTGTTGATTGCTTCAGCCCATAAATACCGTGGTAGACCATTTTCTGCCAACATGGTACGTGCCATCTCCATGAGCGTTTGATTCTTTCTCTCAACAACTCCATTTTGTTGTGGGGTCCTTGGTGTTAAAAATTGGTGTTCATATCTCTACTTCCTGCAAAAATCATCAAACTCAGAATTGTCAAATTCCTTTCCATGGTCACTTTGAATTTTCTGAATATGAAAGCCCTTTTCATTTTGAACTCTAATACAGATTTCAACAAATTCTTTGAAAGCTTCATTTTTCTTAGCCAAGAACAACACCCATGCATATCTAGAGAAATTGTCAACGATGACAAATCCATATAGTTTCCCTCCAAGACTGTGAGTCCTGGTGGGACCAAACAAATCCAAATGAAGTAACTAAAGGGTTTTTTTAGTGGAAACAATGTTCTTGCACTTAAAAGAGACTTTGGTTGGTTTTCCTTTATTACATGCTTCACAAGTTTTTTGAAGTTTCAAAATTTAAGCATGGAAGACCTCTAACTAAATTATTTCTTGTTAGCTTTGTAATGACATTAAAACTAGCATGCCCTAAACGGTGATGCCACAACCACACATCATCATTTTTATTTACAACCAAGTACAGATTTTCAGAAGTAAGTTCATTAAAATCAACATAATAAGTATTATCACTTCTCACTCCTATGAACTTAATTTCCCGAGTGTTTGCATCAATGATAGAATAGTGAGAGGATTCGAAAATGACTTTGTGACCTTTGTCACAAAGTTGACAAATGCTCAACAGATTATGATTTAAACCTCTAACAAGCAAAACATCATTAATGTAGTGGTTGAGATCCTTACCAACTCTCCCAATACCAACTATTTTACCGCTGTCCTGTCCACCAAAAATTATCGCACCTCCATTTCTATCTGCTAGGTCTGTAAAAAGTTGTTTATTTCTAGTCATGTGCCTGGAGCATCCGCTATCCAGGTATAATTTTTTTTCCATTGCCTTCATGCAGACCTGCAAGAACAAACATCAAATCTCATTTTGGTTTAGGTACCCAAGCAAGCTTGGGTCCCTTAGTGTTAGCATTCACAGTGGTGTGACTGTATTTTCTCAAAAATATGTCATCATCAAGTTTCATCAACTGGCATATATACATGTCATGTCCTATTCTCCCACAGTAAAAACACGTGAGTTTTCTTCTACCAAAATTGTTTCTTCTATTTACACTGTTAAAAGCAAAGGGGTGTTGAGTATGAACATTCTGGGTTTTAAGGTGTGTGTGTGAACATTCTCCATGATTTGATGAATTTTTGACTTTGTAATGAAAAACATTTTTTTTGCCAAGCAAGGGACTTGATTTTTTCTCAGCATGATTTTCTTTTACATTTAAGAGGTTTTCATACACAACCTTCATCTCATTCAATTTAGTGGTGAGTGATTCAACTTGGTTTTCTACCTTGACCTTGACTTTCTCACACTCACTCATTTTCTCATTTACCTCATTTAGCTCCTTTTTCAACATTTCATTCTTCTCTTGAATTTCTTCTTTGAGTTTGTATGCATTTTGTTTTTCTATCTCTAAACAGGAAATTTCATCTTCAAACTAGGTCAATTTTGATTCAAGAGATTCATTTACATTTTTGAATTTCTGAGCTTGAATTTCAAACAAGCTACACTTCTCACATGAGTTGGGTGAATGAACAATTTCATGAATTTTCTTCCTCAAAGTTTTATTTTCAGATTTGATCCTTTTGTATTTCTCATACAAATCTTCATATGCTAACTGCCATTGATCATTTGCAATAAGCTCGGAATCAGAAGTTACCTGTTCATGGCCCTCCTGTGCCATGAGGCACAAATTCTTCATAATTTCTTCAATGTCTTCTTCTTCTTCTGACGTAGGCTCATCCTCGTCCTCGTCACTCCAGGTGGCCTTCATGGCCCTTGGCTTCTTGCCCTTGTCTTTCTTAGCCTTTTTTTGCAATTCGGGACATTCACCTCTCATATGCCCCATCTTCTTACATTCATAGCACATGGTCTCATTTGGCTTGGATGGTTCACCTTTCTGCTTGAATTGCTTCTTCCTTTTTCTGAATTTCCCAGAAAATCTTCTTCTTTGCTACAGAAATTGCCTAACCTTTCTCATGAGCATGGCAACTTCTTCATCATCTGTATTCTCCGTAGAGGCCTCCTAGCTTGAGATAGGGTCTGGGTTTTCTTTAAGGGCTATTGACTTCTTTTTCTTCATGTCCTCTTCCGTCCTCTTGATATTTATCTCATAGGCCATTAAAGACCCTATCAGTGCATCCAATGTAAGAGTTGTTAGATCCATTGAGTCCTCTATCACAGTTTCCTTGGTGTGCAAACTAGGTGACAATGACCTCAGCACCTTCCTGACCAAGTCAGTATCCTTGAAATCCTTTCCGAGTGACTTCAGTCCATTAGTTATCTCCATGAGATGTGCAAACATCTTAGAGATCGTCTCCTCGTCCTTCATATGAAACAACTCATAATCTCGGATAAGCATATTAGCCTTCGTCTCCTTGACCTCTGAAGTACCTTCATAAATCAATTTCAGCTTATCCCACATTTCCTTTGCACTATTGCATATAGAAACACGAGCATATTCAGTCGGGTGAATAGCACACTGAAGAATATTTAAAGCATTAAAATTCACAGTAGACTTCTTTATATGATCATCATTCCACTGCTCCTCATCTGGGGGTAAAGTGTATGGACCATTCTTAATGACAGTCCATATTTCATGACTTTGAGCATGGAGGAAAACCATCATTCTATTTTTCCAATAACTATAGTTATTTCCATCAAAGTAGGGAGGCCGATGTATAGAATGCCCTTCGGGCATCAATCCCTTGTTAGCCATTCCTAACAGATCACTCTAAACCGCGAGGTTTCAAGATAAAATAGAGCCGAGGCTCTGATACCGATTGTTGGCCCGATTAGGAATGCAATTGAGAGGGGGGTGAATTGATTGCGCCCCCTTTTTGAAAACTAAAATGCTGAGATGATAATGCTGGAATAAAGAATATCCTGATAGTTGAGCAGTACGAAGAAATGAGATTATAAGCACTCTAATTGCCGAGCAATAAGAATTAACTGAATGAGAATCAAGCAAGCTCTCACACCTCTCTAACGCAATATGTTAAACCACTCGGATAAATTGAAAGATGCGGACAGATTATGTAAATCCCTCAACTCACCGCATCACACTCAGAAACGAGAACGGACAACATGAAATGACAATCGCAAAGATAGCAAACCACAACGCAAGAATTTTTAGGTGGTTCTGACGCACCCGAGTGTAGTCCTACGTCCACCCCTCTCAACCCGAGAGGATTCCACTAAAACCACTGCACAACGGTAGCAAAACGACCAGAACGATCACACACGGGCACAACGGCCCCACACACACGCGCGTTCTCATTCGACGACGAGAAACCACGCACACGGAGATGATGCTCCGAAATCGTATATGAAAGTAAAATATAAGGAAATACAAAGCCCAATTTAGATTTCTTAATCTATGCTCAAATGGAAATGTAGAAACGAGAGAACAAGAAATCCCCCTTCAAATCTGGGAATGTTGAATCGCGGAGTGGGAAGCGGCCAGCCTTGAAGGAAGCTTGCGATGGTCAGCCACCCAGCCTGTAGATCGAAGTGGCAGCACGTGGATGACGTCTTCAACGGCCTCTTCTTCCTCCTCCAGTAGATGTGCAACGCCCTTCCTCCTTTTCCTGCAAGGATAGAACACTATGAGCCCAAAAGGATTGTCTCCATCGAATAGAAATCGCAGCCATCATATACCCTAAGAGAATGAAGCAAAAAGACTAGATAGCCAATGAGAAAACCTTCTCAAAACATCACCCAAACAAGTGGTGAAACCCTAAGGGTAAGGAGGTAAAAACCCAAGCCAATCGGATCACAAAAAGGGGGTTTCAAAACCAAACCGGCAACCACGATCCGGACGCACCTGGACAAGTGTCGACTCTTGGAGTCGACACTTCTTCCAGCGTGTGCTGTCCCGTTTAGAAAAACAAGAGCCAAGGTGAAAGTGTCGACTCTCAGAGTTGACACTTTTTGCCAAAGCACCTGTTTGCGTTAAAAAGCAAGCACCCACCTGTAAGTGTCGACTCTCAGAGTCGACACTTTTTGCCAAATCTACTGGATGCGTTAAACAACAAGCATCTACCTGTAAGTGTCGACTCTCGGAGTCGACACTTGCAGCCTGCTGCATCAAGGCAGCACGCCGGCCAACAAGTGTCGACTCTTTGAGTCGACACTTGCAACAGTCAGATTGAAAACTTCCTTGGGCAGTCCAATGCAAGCCAAAAATTTGGAAAACCTTAAAAATATTAAGAATGCATCAAGTCGAATCTAGCCATATTGAAATGCATTCAAACATGAATTCTTACCATTGATCCAACAGATTGAAAGCAATTTGTAAATCAATCCTGCACTTTCCACAATTGCATTTTTGTCATTCTTTAATCAATGTAAGTGAAAGGTACAATTACCTTGGCTTTTGACATTTACATAATCCTTTTAACCTGCATATAGAAATATTGTCATTCATCCACACATGAAGATGATTCAAAATCTGTTAAACCAATTACCACAAGATCCCTCACTTCAAAAATGGTTCAAGTATAGCAAGGCCATCTTCCAACCAATCAAGCCTATCTTCATATCTTGTTACCCATATAACTTGGCAAGCTGGACTCTCTTCTCAAATAGTCCAATGACATCAAACCCAAACTTCAATTGTCAGCAAACCATAGCATTCTAGCATTCATCATTACTCAAATAAAAGCACTCCAACAGTGATTTCATATTCATCTCAAGGATGGCCATTCATGTGACCAATCAAATTGACACACATTCATAGAGAGATATGTAATGCAAATTACTTGATTGAACACATTTGTCTTCGTCAAAATACACCTTGACACAACACAAATAGGACCTGGGTCTTCTCCTTGGGGAAGGAGTACAACTTCTTCATCTTGTTCCGCAGGGAGAGGCCCTCTTAACGTTCAGATGGCTTCACCGGAGGAGGGTTAGCGACTCCCTTGTCTTTATCTTTTTACTGCTTAAACACCTTGAAGTCTACAGTATGAACTTCTTTGGGCGCGGGCCGCTTATCAGCCGATTTGGCTTTCTGACTGGCAGCAGTAGGGGCATAAGAATATCTTGAGAGGAAATCCTCGATTTCTGCCACCACATTGTTTAATCGATCGAAGGACCTGATTTCCATTCCTATCATCCTCTTGAGGACTTCCCGCTTCAGATTTTGCTTGCAAATCTGCACATCTTCTTGGTGTGACAGATGCCTGCATCTCATACTATGATTTTGCCACCTTTTAATATACTCCAGGGTTGTTTCATCAAATTTCTACCTGGAAGCATACAATTTGGCCACGATGACCTCCCTCTCAGCAACGTTGAAGCGCTCCCGGAACTTCCGTTGCATATAGGGCCAGTCGCTAATGGACCCGGTCGGCAGGTTCGAGTACCACTCGAAAGTGAGTCCAGTGAGAGAAGACCCGAAGAACTTCAGCAAGTAGGACTCATTCATGGCCAGATCACCCATCACGTTCATGTAATAGGCTATGTGCTCCTTCAGCGATCCTTGCCTGTTGAATTTGTCGAACTTCGGTGGCTTATTGACGCTAGGAGGGAGTCTTTTGACAGCATGGTGAACCGGATATGGCACCTTGTATATATCAAACGGGGCATAGTCATCACCACCTCGATCTGCCAGCTTCATATCTACTATATCTTCAACCATCAGCTTGCTCACTATCGCCGGGTCCACCGGATCTGGATAGAAGTGGGCTTGCTGCATTTGAGGTGTTGCCAACACCGTGGCCTGAGGTATAGTAGCGGCAGTCCCCTGATGTTGAGGAGCCGGTGGTGGTATCGGGGCCATGCCCCCAGCATAGTTGTGTATTGGCTGAGAAGGCATCATCTGAGGTGAACCCTCTAGCTCATTGGCACCGCGTCGCGATGTTTCAGGAGGGGCTTCCACCTGCTTCGAGGCTAATGCCAGCATGCTCAGCTCGCTCAATTGTTTCTTCAACATTTCAATCTCCTGTTGATACTTCAGGAGCAGCATCATCATTGTTGGATCGGGGGTGGAAGGGCTAGGTGCTTGGCCTCCTCCCTCCAACGGAGCATCTGAAGCAAGTACTGGCCTCTCGCTTTCGTCTTCAGTGGTGATCACATTTGCAGTCATGGTGACTACATCCGTGCTTGCTTCTCTGACGAGGGCTTGCACCGCATCATCCGCGGCCTTCTTCCTTCTGGTGACAGGACCGGGTCTCTTGGCAAGTCTAGCCACCTCTTCAAGTTCATCAGGTAGAGACCCATAGCGACCAGTCAATCTGGCCATGTTGCAGCTGAATATCTAGAGGTGCATGTCCCTCCGTATTACCCTCTTGGCTGGCTGTCCAGGGAAGGCTAATCTGTCAAACACCGAGATCCTCGGTGTAGTTTCTTCAGGGAGAGTTGGTCCATAGCAACCGAACCCTTCATCTGCTATTTCTTCTGGGTTGACTTATCCTTCATGGTATTCATCTTCTGTAGTGTTCATAGCCTCCAAGAGTCGCTACATCACTTGAGGGGTGTTCCCAAGGCCCCGAAAATATCCTCGGATAGCCTGGGTAACATCATTTTGCCCATCTGTGGGGCAGAGTGCTGATGGTGACATCTTGTGTTGAGCCGGCGGCCTATAAAGGAGCCATCGTTGTTTGGCCATCTTGCCACATCTTCTTTTGTAAGCATAAACATTCGCCTACCGGCCATAGGCATGGTGTAAGGTTTCGACCAGAATACGCAGCGGAAAACATCGAAACCTTAAATTGCATATCGTTGCCAGTTTTTTCAAATCGAACAATATCGGTAAATCCCGCGATGTGAAGAACGATTCTTTACCTTTGCGGGGTTGAGAATCTCCCAAAAGCTCGAAGATGAACTAGAGGAAGATCCCGAGGTCGTGAACCGTCCAAGCATCCGGCCTCTAGATGTATCCACACGAGCAGTGGAAGCAGAAAAGATCTCCTCCATGATTTCCACGCGCCGACCCAATCTCAACACCACCATCCACCGGGGAGGAAGGAGAGAGAAGGAGGGGGTGACCCTTGGTGAGAGAGAGAGAGAGGAGAGAGGGCGGCCAGGGTTCAACCTTGTAGCTTGGCTCGGGTTTCTCCCTTCAGCGTATATTTATAGACCCTTGACATTTTTCATAAAAACCCAATAATATTCTATAAAGTCCACCCATCCCGGTCTGTCCAATACTCTATTGTGTGTGACCCTTTAGGACCAATAGTCTATTTGGTTTTTCAGCTCATTAAGTAAAGAACTCCTTCTTAACTTAATTAATTTTGTCCATTAACTCTTAATGGAATTAGCAGGCTTTCCGATCACGAAAAGCACCAAGCAACGCCTCGTGATCCCAAATGACATTGGTGATAAGCAACCCACTCTGGAACCTTTCCGTCTATAGATTCCACACAGCTATAGATCCTCATTCATCCAATGCTCCACCAGGACTAGGGTATGGTCCAACTGTCAAACCCTATTGTGTCCCGGCTTAATTTAATCCTGTACTCCAAACTGGTTCATTAGAAAAAACTCCTTTTTCATAATGAACTCCCGTACCCTGGCCAGGGGTTTTATCAAGTATAGATCCATAGGGAATTCTTCCTTATATATCATATAGAGAGTGAATGATCCCATGTTGTCAAACTAATTACCTTCGCACGAGTTCCACCGAGTCCAAATAACTAACTGTACATGACCACTTAACAAAAGTCCTTAAGTCAGTAATCAAACACTCAACATCCCTTATGCAAGACATCTTTAGTGACTCAGGTCTAATCCAACTGTGCTACTGAGACATAGAATACCCTGATTGACAGTCAGTATGATTGCCAATCAGGGATTCTAGATCGGGTCAGTTCAGTGTACTCATTCCACTAATGAGCACCCACACACGTACTTCAGTGTCTCCACACTGATGACTATGAGAACAATCACACCCATCATATGAGTAAGTATCATGTGTGCCAGTCTATCCAGATCTTCAATGTCCCTTCTTGAAGATCCTATGACTGGGAACATCTATAACATGTTCATCTGGATGACTGATCTCATTATCATAATCTCATTATGATTCAGCCATCATCGCACAGGTTCAGGGACTTCATTACATTCGAATCATTAATACACATTAAATGCAATGAAGAAATGCCATTATTATAAATATGAATGAGATATTACAAGAAATGTCATGTAATATCCTGGATTCTTATCGGATCTTTCGGATCTTCTTCGGAGAGTTTCGGATCACTTTTGTGGGTCCTGAGTGGAATTTTACGATCCACGTGGGTTTTTCTCTCGTACTAGTTACGGAACCCTGTGGTGAGTTTATTTCTCAGTTCATCGACTCGAGGATGCTACAGTTGCGATGTACTTGTTGAGAGGATCGTTTCGACTATTTTTGTGTATTTTTCTGAATTAGGACGTTTTCGGCACAAAAATTAGAATTTCAAAAAATTAGGAAAATTCCTAATTTTCTTTCTATTTAACCTTCCTCACCCTCTCTCCTCCCTCATTTCTCTCATATCTTTCTCTCTCTCGTTCTCTCTCCTCTCTGGGCGGTTCAGCGCGGGGTGCACACCGTTGCAGAGCTGGCCGAGGTGAGGACGCGATGGAGTGATCGGGATGCGGAATGGGGCGACAGTTTGAGCGTGGCGAGGCGCGATCCCTCGGTGGATTCCGAGACGGTGCGGTTCATTGATTTGGCATTTTCGGCGCGGTTTAGTCGCTTCGGCATATGGTTTCTTTGGTGAAGGTAGGGCAATGGATCACCTACTTCTCCTCTACGTTTCCCTACAGTTTTGCGTTGTTCAGTGAGCATACGAGTGGGTTTCCTTCAAGTTTGGGAAAACCATGCTTTTGGGGTGTTCGCAGGGTTCACTGGAAAATGGCGATGGTTTTTAGATCAGTTGGTATCAATCAAACCCCTGGAATGTCAGCATTCCAGATCCGTTGATTTCGTGTCGATTGGTTATCATTTGGGGCCGGTACGAGCCCGGGAACCCCGGCGACTCATTTAGGGTCAATTCGGTAGAATTGCCCGTTTCAAACCGTTTGTGTGTCATTTTGATCCCTTCCGGAGTGTGGAAGGTCGGTATTCTCATTATGGATGTTTTCCCCTTCGATTGGAATCGAACGGGGCGTGGAATCGGGCGTTAGGGCTCGGTTCTGCCATTTTTCCGTCGTGATCGGTCGACCGGACCGGATGGGCCGGTCGACCGGCGGTTGCCCGTAGGACCGTGATGGTCCGGTCGACCGACCCAGTCAAGTCGACCAACCCCAGGGGTCAGGTCGACCGGAAATGCTGTATTTTTGTTCGTTTGAGTCCTGGTCGGTCCGGTTGAGACCCAATGACCTACCTATGGCCTCGCGAGTGTTCTGGACACCCTGTGGGTTCCGTGTCAGTGTTTCTGGGGTGTCGGGAGGTGCCATGTTACTTTGATTAACGTGCTCGTAGGCATGTGTGTTTCGGGCTTCATGTTGCGCTCGATCGAGACACCGTGTATTGGTGTGAGTGCGGTGGGGTTCCCCCGCATATGTGTGGCCTCCCTCGAGTTCCCGTTTGATGGGATGGTTTCGGCGGCTTGTGGCCTACCTCGGTATTCATGTTACCATTATTTTAGACCTAGTCAAGATTTTAAGTCGGTTGACCTTGGCGGCCCAACCTTCATGCATTTGTTCGCTGTAGCGCACCTTTCTTAGGCCGCTACATGTCGTTTGACTTAGGTCTTTGTCTTAGGGAGGTTAGTGTGGCGGTTGTCTCTTGGACCGCCTAGTCCGTGTGGTGGGTCTATATTAGACCGTTTTGGTGGTTTGTCCGAATAGGTCGGTTCATGGTTGACTGGGTTTAACGGCTTAATCCTTGACCGCTACAGTCCCCTAGCGGCTCATTCTATGACCGCCAGATTATGTTCCTCCGCTAAATTCATGCTTGTTGTTTCCCGATGTGTTGGTTTACAAGTGCCTCGACTTGACCTTATGGTTTTCCATTCCCGTGGATATCTTTTGATGTCCTATGAGGGCTATGGCCACGTTATGAGATAGCCAGGAGTTTTCTTGCTTGAAGTAGAATTCTCTTTCCTACTGTAGAATCGTCATTGTGTGGTTCTGGTCAACCCGGGGTGACCGAGTGGTTGACAGGTAACCTTGTGTGTGTCTCGGCAGTTTCATCCAGTCCGAGACATGGTTCTGGATGTCTCGAGATATCATCTTACCTCGATTTGTGTGTCCAGGTGTGTTGAGAGTCTTGTGTTGAGTTATGATTTTGATGATTGTTGTGTTATGGTTTTGATGATAACTAAACTTAATGTGTGATTAAGTGATGATAACTAGACTTGTGGTTGATTGCTCATGCTTTTGTTATCTATGTATGGTTGAGATGACAAATGGAAACGGTTACATGGTCTTGATCCTTGGTTTGCATATGTTGGTTCTACAAGATGTTTTAAGCCTTTATATGTTTGAACATATAGACTTGAGCTCTGATGAACACTTTTGTTCAAATCCAGATCAAATAGTTTGAAACTTGTTTGGTTGATTTTTACGCATACCATACATGCATTTGTCGAAGTAACAAGTGTTCCAATCTTATATGTGAAATTGGGTCTCAATATAAATCACTTCTTGAACTCTAATACATATTTCACATATCATTTTGAGCTTGCATTATGTTGAAACAACTCATGAGAAACTTGCTTGAAAATTGGAATAATGGCACTTATATCTTGCTCAAACGGTTTATAATAAGCTCTTGTTAATTGATTAAAACTGCCAAATGGCCAAAAGGGTTTCATACATGTACTTCATGCAATTACCACATGAATTATTGATCAAAGTTCTAATTCTTTTTTCTATGGTTTTTTAGGTCAAAACACTCAACATATATTCCCCAAGATTAAAGGAGTTTGAAGCCTCGACTTAAATGGGTTGCAATGGAGTTCGGGGGTGAAACCTAAAAAGTCAGAAATTTACTGTAGCTTTAGGTCGACCGCCCCAGGTCGATCGAAAATTCTAGGGATCAAATTTCTACAGGGTTTCTCAGTAGCGGTCGACCGCCATCTTCCACAGGTCTACCGCCAGCCCCGAGCCAACAAAAGTTGACTTTGTTATCCACCTCGAGAAGAGCCATTCTCCTTGTATTTCTTTAATTCTAATGACACCCAATCATCCACAAAATATGGATCTGGTCTGGAGGATGTCCAAGGACCATTCAAAGGTTATAAAACCTCCACAAGAAGGGTTTAGAAACCCTAATGCTTCAAGGGGATCAAGAGAGATCAAGGGAGGCTAGAGGAGAAGAATCATAGGTACTATAGCATCTCCGTGAACAGTGCTTCGAGCTGAAGTTATTCATCCATTCCAAGTGATTCAAGCCTATATCTGAAGCCTTCATCCTCCCATGAAGTGAAGAAACAAGTATCCAACCAGAAGAGATCGAAGGAGAGCCCATCAACCAAGGAGTCTATCAATGGAAGAAGAAGAAGGCTGCTACAAGGAAGAAGGAATCTCCTCATCCATCTGAAGGTATGCAAGCTCCATTTTGAACCCAACAACCTCAAAGGAAGAGAAGAAGTAAGCAAGGATCAAGGAGATCAAGGAAGTTGTGCAAGCAAGAAGGAACTGTTACTGTAGCCGTGAATAGTGTTATGTGGATCAACTCTTCATCCAAGAGCTAAAGATTCAAGGTCCATCTGAAGCCATCAACTTCCAATAAACTGAAGAAGCAAGCATCACTCAAAGATCATCATCATACATTCAGGGGGAGCCAAATCAGGGGATTTCTAAACTGTGCCTTATTGTGTTTCAAGCTCATATTCATGTGTTGTACAAACTGCAAAAACTTGTGTGTATGTGGATCGTTCTGGATCTGTGTTTGTGTGTGGTTGTCGTATATGATTCGTGTGTGAGTAGTTCTTCCTAGATTTGCGTGTGTGTGTGTGTGTGTGTGTGTGTGTGTGTGTGTGTGTGTGTGTGTGTGTGTGTGTGTGTGTGTGTGTGTGTGTGTGTTTCTTTTCAGATCATAGTGTTTATGTGTGGAGTGCTGCACTTGTCGCAGCATGTGCGTGTTTTGTTGATCCGCTTGTTGGATCGTGTTAGAGACCTCGTCTCTCTCTGTGTGTGTGTGCTACGGTGCGTTCCCGTGTGTGTGTGGGCAGGCATCGTCCTGCGTGTGTGGTTGGAGCGTCGTCTCTGTTTGGGGATTTATCCCCGAGTGAAGCCTCACCAGGTTTGGTGAGGGGTGGACGTAGGATTGTCGTCGTTGCATCCGAACCACCTTAAAAACCGCTGTGCATTGTGTGTTATTTGTGTGGTTTGATTGTATTCGTTTTATGGTCGTGTGGGAACGGTGAGTTTGAGAGAATTGGTTAATTAGTTTTCATATTACTAATTAATGTTTATCACATATTTTGTAAAAAATCAAAAGTTTCTTTAAAATTTGTAAACACCCAATTCACCCCCCTCTTGGGTGTCATTGATCGCAGGATTTCAATTGGTATCAGAGCCAAGGCTCTATTCTTCATAGATCTAACGGTCTAGAGAGATCCTGATCAATGACTAACAATATGTACACCTTGAATTCTCCACCGGTGTTTGATGGTTGCAATTTTGATTTGTGGTTAGGAAGGATGTGCAGTCTAGTCAACTCGTATGATCCTAAGGTATGGAAGCTTATCTCACATGGTCCTTATGAGTTGCCTAAAGACAAATCTGTCTGGACCGTAGATTCCAAGCTTAAACATGATCAAAATTGTTTGGTTCTAAAATTGCTTATTGGTGCAGTTGATTCTAATCATTTCCCTTTTGTCTCCTATTGCAGATCCGTAAAAGATATCTTGGTTGGCTTAACCAAAGTCCGGGAAGAGCATGAAGATCAATGTCTTGTGGTAGGCACGAGTGATCAAGGGAGTGATCAGCAAGTTGAATCAAGCTCAAAGGTAAATTCTGATTCTGATAATGAAGATGCATTTAGCTATGAGGAGTTATTGATTGAATATGATGAGCTTGCTGATAAATATGAGAAGGTTAAGTCTGAAAATAAAAAATTAAAAAAGAATGTTGGATAAAATAAATGTGATTCTCCATGTAAAGAATGCTCGCACTTGAAGGAATTGATTGATGGTCATGTGTTTGACCTTGAAATTCATAAAGATCAAATTTCTTCTTTGAGAAATGAAAATAAAGTGCTGAGAGAGAGAGAGTAAGTCTTATGAACAATGGTCAAAATGAGTTTACTCATGATAAAAATCTTGAAATAGAAAATGAGAAACTGAAGGAATTGAATAGAACCATTTCTAAAAGATTGCTTGCTTTTGAAAAAGAAAAATCTTTGAATATTGATCAATCTGAAAAAGTGCATGCTTTGTTGCAAGAAATTAAAAGTCATAAAATCATCAATGCTACTTTAGATGAACAAGTCAACTCCTGTGAAAATAAACTTCTTTCCTATGAATTACACATTGCATCTCTTGGGAAAGAGATTATTAACTTGAATGCTTCATTGTCTAGATTTGTGAATGGTCAAGAAAATTTGGACAAACTGTTGGGGACGAAAGTGAATTTTTAAAGGGAAGGACTGGGTTTTAATCCTGTGAACAAAAAGAAGTTCAAAAATAAAGTTTATACATCTTTTGTGCACAGTTCAAACATAGTCAGCACATCCAATAAAAATCTGAAAAAGAAAAATCATGTTGCACACACACATGCATCCACAAAGAAAATCAACTTGTATCAAAAATTCAAAAATGTTGCTAGCACTTCCATGCATGTTAACCATACTTCTGCCACACACACACAACCAACTAAAAAGAAACTCACATACTTTTATTGAGGAAAACATGGACATGCTATGCATAATTACTTCATTATGAAGAATGATGACTTGAGAGCATGTAGGAACCAAGTTGTTTTGAAAAATGTAAAAAAAGTCTTCACCACAAAACCTTCCATGCATTGTAATCACTGTAGTAAAAGAGGTCACATCAAGTCATACTGCTGGTTACTCATGAAGAAAGAGAGTTTTCACTCAACAAGTCATGCTCACATACATAAACTAGTAAAGCCAATGAGAAAGAAAAGTGTAATGCCACGTGTTCCCCCCATCACTTTGGCAAATATGGAAATGTTAAGCATGATTATTTTCCTGGGAAAGATGATGATTTGAATGTTGTTAAGAAGTGGAAACCATGTGCAAATATTGCTGCTAACCCACAAGGACCCAAGAGGATTTGGGAACCTAAAAATGGCAAATGAGAAATCTGTTTTGCTGGTGTGTCTTTGGAATGTAAAGCATGAAATCTGTTTTCATCAAGAAGGTAAGGCACACGGGTAAAGTGGCATAAGTCAGGTTGGAAGAAAAATCAAAAATGAAATTTGAAGATCAGGTGATATCTCTCCTACTTTCTGTAGTGAATGTGTCATGTCTCAACTTACTTTATGTCACATAGTCATGTAATCTTGCATGTGTCTGTACATGCATTTCATTCATAGTTGTTTGTATATTTGTGCGCATATCAATTTTCATATAGCATCTTTGTGTAAAGAAGACCTTGAAGATTCATCAAAGCATGATTTCACTACATACACTGAGATTGCATATACTTTCACGTATTGTCATGCATAAGTTGAACATTATGTATTCATGTCATAATGCAATTGCAACCCCCCTGCCTTCATCATCCATGATTACATAGTATATTAAATGGTGACATGTGGAAGGGCAGGTTACGCCTGTCTGCAAGCTATCACTACGCGTGAGGTGATCTTCGGATCTAAGTTCTCCGCCTGGTACTATGAGTCATTTAATTAAAAGGCTGCATATGGTGTTGGATTGTTACTAAACATCTTGCATTCATGCACACACTAAGGGGGAGCAACCATATTCGTCATATGGGCTTAATGTTTAGGTTCAAACATGAGTCATGCATTGCATCTAGAGCTGTCTAGGGGATGTTGGTTGTTAAAAGAATTTGTCATGCCATTCTTAATAAATCTGAATCGAAACTGATAAATCAAATCTTCTTGTCCTTGGATGCAGATCATACTCTCAAAAGCCAAATGATAATGGGATAGTCATGACCAGGCTTGAATCAATTAAGGAACATCTTGCAAAGATAAAAATGTTAAGAAATTTTCTCCACCACCACCAGGAGATAGGAAATGATTTTGATGAGTACCCAAGGCATGGTATGAAAGGCGCACATCTCTTTTGACTGAGAATTGGTTGAATGGGTAAGGTTGATTAAACATATCTCAAGAGACAAATCAGGTAAAAGACACTTTAGTGGTTCAAACATATGCGGATGATATCACTCTTTAAACTACTAATAATGCCTGAACTACTAATAATGCTTTTTCTGAACAATTTGTAAGGTTTTTTTTTTGCAAGGACATTTTGGTATTAGCCTCGTGAATGAACTGAATTTTATTCATCTTTGGATTGCAGGTGGAAGACTTGGATTAAAATGGATTCTCAAGGCAAAGGTATGAAAAGTAAAATCTGAAGTACTAACCGTCGTGGGGTAAGCAATCTTAGTGCATGAAGGCTTTCGATCTTCTCATCAAAACCAAGGTAATTCAGCCTTGTCAATTTATGTAATGGCCTTTTGTCACTTGGTGACACCTTTAGATGACAGGTAATGTTTCTAAATACCTGAAATGATTGCTCCTCCATTCTGCGGTGATTAACTTGCTTATTGGTTGAATGAAACTAAAAATCTTGAACTTTATGTTGACCTTTGAACATCCTTCAATCTGATTGCTTGAGCACATTTAAGCTTAATTGAGTATCTGGTATATCAAATACTGAGTAGTGAAAATGGTGGATTATCTTCACCTAGAAACTCTCATTATGCGTGAGTTGGTCTTTGGACCAAAGTTCTCCGCCTTGTACCAGAACTAGAAGAAATCGATTGTTTGGCCTTGAAAGAATTTTCTGATGCTATTATTTGCTCCTTGTTAGCTAGCCCCATGTCATAAGAGAAACATTGCACTTTCACTGAATTTTTCTGAGATTCATGTTTTTGTCAAAGGGGGTCTTGCTAGCTAAACAAGTTGAAATGAATGCTATTTCATTCTCTATTGACTGAGTGATCTCCAATTGAAACATGTAACATGGTCATGATGAATTGCTTCAAAATTTCTCAAATTTATCCTTGTTGAAGTGAAGAGTTCTGCAATAGAAATGTCAACTCCTGAATGACTTGTGATTGATTTCAAAATCTTTGAAACTCTATTCTTAACAATCTTTGACAATAAATGGTTTCCACTGCATGCCAACTAATTTTTGCACCTTTGTATATAAACCACTTGTGATAAATAATGTTCCATGCTCATCTTTCAAATCTGAACTGCTCTCCTGTATATAGTGTCATTTTTCATCTTGTATTCCTTTCTCACATAGTTATAAGTTGCATGCATCATAATTCAATGCATAAGGTGCTTTTAGATCATGTAAATGAAAATGAAAAGTCTGAATCACTTTGTACATCGCATCGCATTCTCATATGCTCGTATGTTGTATTGCATTGGAACTCATGCATTAGTCGCACTTAGTTCATTCAGTTGGCATCCATTCAATTGGTATCAAATCTACATCACAATGCTCGCATGCATGTCATTGTGCATTTGCATAAACTCCCAATGTGTGCTTGTGTGATATTATATGCTATTCAACCCCATCCCTTGGCATTTCTATGGCCTTATATCTACTTGATAAATAATGCTGCATTTGAGTTATTATTGGCGTATTTCATATCGTACACTCTGGGAGAGTTTATATTTCATAAGTGCATCTACTTAGGGGGAGCTACACTGTTATGTATTCATGATATTTTCGGTATACATGCAGAATCAAATTCGCACACTTCATGCACAAAATGTGAAAATGAGTGTTAAAGATAAGGATATATGAATTTCTTTTCAACACTCTCGAGATGTTAAACTTGCTGCATGTATGTTGAAGAGACAGTTGAGAAAAAAGCTGCCTACCTATCTTTGTTGAAAAATCTTAAATGAAAATGAAAGATAGAGCAAAGCTCGGTCTCACTGAGTAAACTGGGCACATGTCACCTGAGATGTGATGTGGTTCATATCTGAAAAGTGTTGACTATTATCTCTGTTCACATGAGGTGAAATGGTTCAGTATTCTGAGTAACCGGGGATTCTGGCACGAGCTCCATGCGTCTACTTGCGTAAAAAGGAATTATTTGAACCTGATCACTCCTGAAAAATTCTGACTATCATGTGATATTGGTTGAGTTGAAAAATGTTGGTGAAAACTCATTGTGATAGAGCGTAGCCTCCAATACGCTATTCTCAAAATTGAAGTGCAGTCTGTACAATGTCTCCTTGTATTAATCTGAAAATCTGAATATCCATATTGTAACTATCACTTTTTCATGTTACTCACTTAAACATCTGGAAATTTGATTCATTATGTATTCAGAAAATTGATTGACTGCTTTAGCAATTGCATGTATCTCCTATATGATTGCACAATCTCTCATGTGCTACACATGTGCATTCCGGTTAGCATGACTCTCTTGCATCTTTCTTATACCCATTCCCTTCTTCTATATGTACGGGGGAGATTGCATGTATGTTTATATGTAACTGTTTGGTTGCATTGTATGCACTTCATGAGTCATTATCTGCATATGCATAGCTTCATGCATTTACACAGAAAATATAAAAATTAGAAAATTTGAAAATCAAAGAAAATCCTTTTGATATGCCCTCCTGCTCTTGTTTGTTGTGAACATTTGACAGCCAATCTTCACCTTCAATTGGTATCAATACATGCTTGACTATATTTTCTTTGGATGGTATCATATTGTTTTGTTAGTCCATGATTTGTTGCTGCTTCATCTGAATTCTGAGCCATTACTGTTTCAAAGAGGGAGAAAGATTTGCCCTTGCTTCTTCGGATTTGATAAGATGGGCTATTGCTATTTCAAAGGGAGATAAGCTTGTTCTTCCTTGTTTGGGTTCCACCAGCTTGTTGATCATGTCACAGGGGGAGATAGAGTTGCATTATCCCGCTTTTTGATTATGTCAAAGGGGGAGAGAAATTGATGATTGTGTGTGATAGGGGGAGAAAAACATTTGTACCATTCTGTTGTATCATCATTAATAAGTTTATCATTAAGTTTATCATCATCAAAAAGGGAGAGATTGGTGAGTTATAGTTTTGATGATTGTTGTGTTATGATTTTGATGATAACTAAACTTAATGTGTGATTAAGTGACGATAACTAGACTTGTGGTTGATTGCTCATGCTCTTGTTATTTATGTATGGTTGAGATGGCAAATGGCAACGGTTACATGGTCTTGATCCTTGGTTTGCATATGTTGGTTCTACAAGAGGTTTCAAGCCTTTATATGTTTGAACATATAGACTTGAGCTCTGATGAACACTTTTGTTCAAATCCTGATCAAATAGTTTGAAACTTGTTTGGTTGATTTTTACGCATACCATACATGCATTTGTCAAAGTAACAAGTGTTCCAATCTTATATGTGAAATTGTGTCTCAATATAAATCACTTCTTGAACTCTAATACATATTTCATATATCATTTTGAGCTTGCATTATGTTGAAACAACTCATGAGAAACTTGCTTGAAAATTAGAATAATGGTACTTATATCTTGCTCAAACAGTTTACAATAAACTCTTGTTAATTGATTAAAACTGCCAAATGGCCAAAAGGGTTTCATACATGTACTTCATGCAATTACCACATGAATTATTGATCAAAGTTCTAATTCTTTTTTCTATGGTTTTGTAGGTCAAAACACTCAACATATATTCCCCAAGATTAAAGGAGTTTGAAGCCTCAGACTTAAATGGGTTGCAATGGAGTTCGGGGGTGAAACCTAAAAAGTCAGAAATTTACTGTAGCTTTAGGTCGACCGCCCCAGGTCGACCGAAAATTCCAGGGATCAAATTTCTACAGGGTTTCTCAGTAGCGGTCGACCGCCAGCTTCCACAGGTCTACCGCCAGCCCCAAGCCAACAAAAGTTGACTTTGTTCTCCACTTCGAGAAGAGCCATTCTCCTTGTATTTCTTTAATTCTAATGACACCCAATCATCTAAAAAATATGGATCTGGTCTGGAGGATGTCCAAGGACCATTCAAAGGTTATAAAACCTACACAAGAAGGGTTTAGAAACCCTAATGCTTCAAGGGGATCAAGAGAGATCAAGGGAGGCTAGAGGAGGAGATTCATAGGTACTATAGCACCTCCGTGAACAGTGCTTCGAGCTGAAGTTCTTCATCCATTCCAAGTGATTCAAGCCTATATCTGAAGCCTTCATCCTCCCTTGAAGTGAAGAAACAAGCATCCAACCAGAAGAGATCGAAGGAGAGCCCATCAACCAAGGAGTCTATCAATGGAAGAAGAAGAAGGCTGCTACAAGGAAGAAGGAATCTCCTCATCCATCTGAAGGTATGCAAGCTCCATTTTGAACCCAACAACCTCAAAGGAAGAGAAGAAGTAAGCAAGGATCAAGGAGATCAAGGAAGTTGTGCAATCAAGAAGGAACTGTTACTGTAGCCGTGAATAGTGTTATGTGGATCAACTCTTCATCCAAGAGCTAAAGATTCAAGGTCCATCTAAAGCCATCAACTTACAATAAACTGAAGAAGCAAGCATCACTCAAAGATCATCAGCATACATTCAGGGGGTGCCAAATCAAGGGATTTCTAAACTGTGCCTTATTGTGTTTCAAGCTCATATTCATGTGTTGTACAAACTACAAAAACTTGTGTGTGTGTGGATCGTTATGGATCCGTGTTTATGTGTGTGCGTAGTTCTTCCTAGATTTGTGTGTGTGTGTGTGTGTGTGTGTGTGTGTGTGTGTGTGTGTGTGTGTGTGTGTGTGTGTGTGTGTGTGTGTGTGTGTGTGTGTGTGTGTGTGTTTCTTTTCAGATCATAGTGTTTTTGTGTGGAGTGCTGCACTTGTCGCAGCTTGTGTGTGTTTTGTTGATCCACTTGTTGGATCGTGTTAGAGACCTCATCTCCGTGTGTGTGTGTGTGTGTTGCGGTGCGTCCCCGTGTGTATGTAGGCAGGCATCGTCCTGCGTGTGTGGTTGGAGCGTCGTCTCTGTTTGGGGATTTATCCCCGAGTGAAGCCTCACCAGGTTTGGTGAGGGGTGGACGTAGGATTACCGTCGTTGCATCCGAACCACCTTAAAAATCGCTGTGCATTGTGTGTTATTTGTGTGGTTTGATTGTATTCGTTTTATGGTCGTGTGGGAATGGTGAGTTTGAGAGAATTGGTTAATTAGTTTTCATATTACTAATTAATGTTTATCACATATTTTGTAAAAAATCAAAAGTTTATTTAAAATTTGTAAACACCCAATTCACCCCCCTCTTGGGTGTCATTGATCGCGGGACTTCAATTGGTATCAGAGCCAAGGCTCTATTCTTCATAGATCTAACGATCTAGAGAGATCCTGATCAATGACTACCAATATGTACACCTTGAATTCTCCACCGGTGTTTGATGGTTGCAATTTTGATTTGTGGTTAGGAAGGATGTGCAGTCTAGTCTACTCGTATGATCCTAAGCTATGGAAGCTTATCTCACTTGGTCCTTATGAGTTACCTAAAGACAAATCTGTCTGGACCGCAGATTCCAAGCTAAAACATGATCAAAATGGTTTGGTTCTAAAATTGCTTATTACTGCAGTTGATTCTAATCATTTCCATTTTGTCTCCCATTGCAGATCCGTGAAAGATATCTTGGTTGGCTTAACCAAAGTCCGGGAAGAGCATGAAGATCAATGTCTTGTGACAGGCACGAGTGATCAAGGGAGTGATCAGCAAGTTGAATCAAGCTCAAAGGTAAATTCTGATTCTGATAATGAAGATGCATTTAGCTATGAGGAGTTATTGATTGAATATGATGAGCTTGCTGATAAATATGAGAAGGTTAAGTCTGAAAACAAAAAATTAAAAAAGAATGTTGGATAAAATAAATGTGATTCTCCATATAAAGAATGTTCGCACTTGAAGGAATTGATTGATGGTCATGTGTTTGCCATTGAAATTCATAAAGATCAAAATTCTTCTTTGAGAAATGAAAATAAAGTGCTGAGAGAGAGAGTAAGTCTTATGAACAATGGTCAAAATGAGTTTGCTCATGATAAAAGTTTTGAAATAGAAAATGAGAAACTGAAGGAATTGAATAGAACCATTTCTGAAAGATTGCTTGCTTTTGAAAAAGAAAAATCTATGAATATTGATCAATCTGAAAAAGTGCATGCTTTGTTGCAAGAAATTGAAAGTCATAAAATCATCAATGCTACTTTAGATAAACAAGTCAACTCCTGTGAAAACAAACTTCTTTCCTATGAATTGCACATTACATCTCTTGAGAAAGAGATTATTGACTTAAATGCTTCATTGTCTAGATTTGTGAATGGTCAAGAAAATTTGGACAAACTGTTGGGGACGAAAGTGAATTTTCAAAGGGAAGGGCTGGGTTTTAATCCTGTGAACAAAAAGAAGTTTAAAAATAAAGTTTATACATCTTTTGTGCACAGTTCAAACATAGGCAGCACATCAAATAAAAATTTGAAAAAGAAAAACCATGTTGCACACACACATGCATCCACAAAGAAAGTCAACTTGCATCAAAAATCCAAAAATGTTGCTAGCACTTCCATGCATGTTAACCATACTTCTGCTACACACACACAACCAACTAAAAAGAAACTCACATGCTTTTATTGTGAAAAACATGGACATGCTATGCATAATTACTTCATTATGAAGAATGATGACTTGAGAGCATGTAGGAACCAAGCTGTTTTGAAAAATGTAAAAAAAGTATTCACCACAAAACCTTCCATGCATTGTAATCACTGTGGTAAAAGAGGTCACATCTAGTCATACTGCTGGTTACTCATGAAGAAAGAGAGTTTTCACTCAACAAGTCATGCTCACATACATAAACCAGTAGAGCCAATGAGAAAGAAAAGTGTAATGTCACGTGTTCCCCCCATCACTTTGGCAAATCTGGAAATGTTAAGCATGATTATTTTCCTGTGAAAGATGATGATTTGAATGTTGTTAAGAGGTGGAAACCATGTGCAAATATTGCTGCTAACCCACAAGGACCCAAGAGGATTTGGGTACCTAAAAATGGCAAATGAAAAATCTATTTTGCAGGTGTGTCTTTGGAATGTAAAGCATGAAATCTATTTTCATCAAGAAGGTAAGGCACACGGGTAAAGTGGCATAAGTCAGGTTGGAAGAAAAATCAAAAATGAAATTTGAAGATCAAGTGATATCTCTCCTACTTTCCGTAGTGAATGTGTCATGTCTCAACTTACTTTATGTCACATAGTCATGTAATCTTACATGTGTCTGTACATGCATTTCATTCATAGTTGTTTGCATATTTGTGCGCATATCAATTGTCATGTAGCATCTTTGTGTAAAGAAGACCTTGAAGATTCATCAAAGCATGATTTCACTACATACACTGAGATTGCATATACTTTCACGTATTGTCATGCATAAGTTGAACATTGTGTATTCATGTCATAATACAATTGCGATCCCCCTGCCTTCATCATCCATGATTACATAGTATATTAAATGGTGACATGTGGAAGGGTAGGTTACGCCTGTCTGAAAGCTATCACTACGCGTGAGGTGATCTTCGGATCTAAGTTCTCCACCTGGTACTATGAGTCATTTAATTAAAAGGCTGCATATGGTGTTGGATTGTTACTAAACATCTTGCATTCATGCACACACTAAGGGGGAGCAACCACATTCGTTATATGGGCTTAATGTTTAGGTTCAAACATGAGTCATGCATTGCATCTAGAGTTGTCTAGGGGATGTTGGTTGTTAAAAGAATTTGTCATGCCATTCTTAATAAATCTGAATCGAAACTGATAAATCAAATCTTCTTGTCCTTGGATGCAGATCATACTCTCAAAAGCCAAATGATAATGTGATAGTCATGACCAGGCTTGAATCAATTAAGGAACACCTTGCAAGGATAAAAATGTTAAGAAATTTTCTCCACCACCACCAGGAGATAGGAAATGATTTTGATGAGTACCCAAGGCATGGTATGAAAGGCGCACATCTCTTTTGACTGAGAATTGGTTGAATGGGTAAGGTTGATTAAACATATCTCATGAGACAAATCAGGTAAAAGACACTTTAGTGGTTCAAACATATGCGGATGATATCACTCTTTAAACTACTAATAATGCCTGAACTACTAATAATGATTTTTCTGAACAATTTGTATGGTTTTTTTTTTGCAAGGACATTTTGGTATAAGCCTCGTGAATGAACTGAATTTTATTCATCTTTGGATTGCAGGTGGAAGGCTTGGATCAAAATGGATTCTCAAAGCAAAGGTATGAAAAGTAAAATCTGAAGTACTAACCGTCGTGGGGTAAGCAATCTTAGTGCATGAAGGCTTTCGATCTTGTCATCTAAACCAAGGTAATTCAACCTTGTCAATTTATGTAATGGCCTTTTGTCACTTGGTGACACCTTTAGATGACAGATAGTGTTTCTAAATATCTGAAATGATTGCTCCTCCATTCTGCGGTGATTAACTTGCTTATTGGTTGAATGAAACTAAAAATCTTAAACTTTATGTTGATCTTTGAACATCCTTCAATCTGATTACTTGAGCACATTTAAGCTTAATTGAGTATCTGGTATATCAAATACTGAGTAGTGAAAAGGGTGGATTATCTTCACCTAGAAACTCTCATTGTGCGTGAGTTGATCGTTGGACCAAAGTTCTCCGCCTTGTACCAGAACTAGAAGAAATCGATTGTTTGGCCTTGAAAGAATTTTCTGATGCTATTATTTGCTCCTTGTTAGCTAGCCCCATGTCATAAGAGAAACATTGCACTTTCACTGAATTTTTCTGAGATTCATGTTTTTGTCAAAGGGGGTCTTGCTAGCTAAACAAGTTGAAATGAATGCTATTTCATTCTCTATTGACTGAGTGATCTCCAATTGAAACATGTAACATGCTCATGATGAATTGCTTCAAAATTTCTCAAATTGATCCTTGTTGAAGTGAAGAGTTCTGCAATAGAAATGTCAACTCCTGAATGACTTGTGATTGATTTCAAAATCTTTGAAACTCTGTTCTTAACAATCTTTGACAATAAATGGTTTCCATGTCATGCCAAATGATTTCTGCACCTTTGTTTATAAACCACTTGTGATGAATAATGTTCCATGCTCATCTTTCAAATCTAAACTGCTCTCCTGTATATAGTGTCATTTTTCATCTTGTATTCCTTTCTCACATAGTTATAAGTTGCATGGATCATAATTCAATGCATAAGGTGCTTTTAGATCATGCAAATGAAAATCAAAAGTCTGAATCACTTTTGCACATCGCATCGCATTCTCATATGCTCATATGTTGTATTACATTGGAACTCATGCATTAGTCGCACTTAGTTCATTCAGTTGGCATCCATTCAATTGGTATCAAATCTACATCACATTGCTCGCATACATGTCATAATGCATTTGCATAAACTCCCAATGTGTGCTTGTGTGATATTATATGCTATTCAACCCTATCCCTTGGCATTTCTATGGCCTTATGTCTTCTTGATAAATAATGCTGCATTTGAGTTATTATTGGCATGTTTCATATCGTACACTCTGGGAGACTTTATATTTCATAAGTGCATCTATTTAGGGGGAGCTACACTGTTATGTATTCATGATATTTTCGGTATACATGCAGAATCAAATTCACACACTTCATGTACAAAATGTGAAAATGAGTGTTAATGATAAGGATATATGAATTTCTTTTCAACACTCTCGAGATGTTAAACTTGCTGCATGTATGTTGAAGAGACAGTTGAGAAAAAAGCTGCCTGCCTATCTTTGTTAAAAAATCTTAAATGAAAATGAAAGATAGAGCAATGCTCGGTCTCACTGAGTAAACTGGGCACATGTCACCTGATATATGATGTGGTTCATATCTAAAAAGTGTTGACTATTATCTTTGTTCACATGAGGTGAAATGGTTCAGTATTCTGAGTAACCGGGGATTCTGGAATGAGCTCCATGCGTCTACTCGCGTAAAAAGGAATTATTTGAACCTGATCACTCCTGAAAAATTCTGACTATCATGTGATATTGGTTGAGTTAAAAAATGTTGGTGAAAACTCATTGTGATAGAGCGTAGCCTCCAATACGCTATTCTCAAAATTGAAGTGCAGTCTGTACAATGTCTCCTTGTATTAATCTGAAAATCTGAATATCCATATTGCAACTATCACTTTTTCATGTTACTCACTTAAACATCTGGAAATTTGATTCATTATGTATACAGAAAATTGATTGTCTGCTTTAGCAATTGCATGTATCTCCTATATGATTACACAATCTCTCATGTGCTACACATGTGCATTCCGGTTAGCATGACTCTTTTGCATCTTTCTTATACCCATTCCCTTCTTCTATATGTACGGGGGAGATTGCATGTATATTTATATGTAACTGTTTGGTTGCATTGTATGCACTTCATGAGTCATTATCTGCATATGCATAGCTTCATGCATTTACACAGAAAATATAAAAATTAGAAAATTTGAAAATAAAAGAAAATCCTTTTGATATGCCCTCCTGCTCTTGTTTGTTGTGAACATCTGACAGCCAATCTTCACCCTCAATTGGTATCAATACATGCTTGACTATATTTTCTTTGGATGGTACCATATTATTTTGTTAGTCCATGATTTGTTGCTGCTTCATCTGAATTCTGAGCCATTACTGTTTCAAAGAGGGAGAAAGATTTGCCCTTACTTCTTCTGATTTGATAAGATGGGCTATTGCTATTTCAAAGGGAGATAAGCTTGTTCTTTCTTGTTTGGGTTCCACCAGCTTGTTGATCATGTCACAGGGGGAGATAGAGTTGCATTATCCCGCTTTTTGATTATGTCAAAGGGGGAGAAAAATTGATGATTGTGTGTGATAGGGGGAGAAAAATATTTGTACCATTCTGTTGTATCATCATTAATAAGTTTATTATTAAGTTTATCATCATCAAAAAGGGAGAGATTGTTGAGTTATAGTTTTGATGATTGTTGTGTTATGATTTTGATGATAACTAAACTTAATGTGTGATTAAGTGACGATAACTAGACTTGTGGTTGATTGCTCATGCTCTTGTTATTTATGTATGGTTGAGATGGCAAATGGCAACGGTTACATGGTCTTGATCCTTGGTTTGCATATGTTGGTTCTACAAGAGGTTTCAAGCCTTTATATGTTTGAACATATAGACTTGAGCTCTGATGAACACTTTTGTTCAAATCCTGATCAAATAGTTTGAAACTTGTTTGGTTGATTTTTACGCATACCATACATGCATTTGTCAAAGTAACAAGTGTTCCAATCTTATATGTGAAATTGTGTCTCAATGTAAATCACTTTTTGAACTCTAATACATATTTCACATATCATTTTGAGCTTGCATTATGTTGAAACAACTCATGTGAAACTTGCTTGAAAATTGGAATAATGGTACTTATATCTTGCTCAAACGGTTTACAATATGCTCTTGTTAATTGATTAAAACTGCCAAATGGCCAAAAGGGTTTCATACATGTACTTCATGCAATTACCACATGAATTATTGATCAAAGTTCTAATTCTTTTTTCTATGGTTTTGTAGGTCAAAACACTCAACATATATTCCCCAAGATTAAAGGAGTTTGAAGCCTCAGACTTAAATGGGTTGCAATGGAGTTCGGGGGTGAAACCTAAAAAGTCAGAAATTTACTGTAACTTTAGGTCGACCGCCCCAGGTCGATCGAAAATTCCAAGGATCAAATTTCTACAGGGTTTATCAGTAGCGGTCGACCGCCAGCTTCCACAGGTCTACCGCCAGCCCCGAGCCAACAAAAGTTGACTTTGTTCTCCACTTCGAGAAGAGCCATTCTCCTTGTATTTCTTTAATTTTAATAACACCCAATCATCCACTAAATATGGATGTGGTCTGGAGGATGTCCAAGGACCATTCAAAGGTTATAAAACCTCCACAAAAAGGGTTTAGAAACCCTAATGCTTCAAGGGGATCAAGAGAGATCAAGGGAGGCTAGAGGAGGAGATTCATAGGTACTGTAGCACCTCCGTGAACAGTGCTTCGAGCTGAAGTTCTTCATCCATTCCAAGTGATTCAAGCCTATATCTGTAGCCTTCATCCTCCCTTGAAGTGAAGAAATAAGCATCCAACCAGAAGAGATCGAAGGAGAGCCCATCAACCAAGGAGTCTATCAATGGAAGAAGAAGAAGGCTGCTACAAGGAAGAAGGAATCTCCTCATCCATCTGAAGGTATGCAAGCTCCATTTTGAACCCAACAACCTCAAAGGAAGAGAAGAAGCAAGCAAGGATCAAGGAGATCAAGGAAGTTGTGCAAGCAAGAAGGAACTGTTACTGTAGCCGTGAATAGTGTTCTGTGGATCAACTCTTCATCCAAGAGCTAAAGATTCAAGGTCCATCTAAGCCATCAACTTCCAATAAACTGAAGAAGCAAGCATCACTCAAAGATCATCAGCATACATTCAGGGGGAGCCAAATCAAGAGATTTCTAAACTGTGCCTTATTGTGTTTCAAGCTCATATTCGTGTGTTGTACAAACTACGAAAACTTGTGTGTTTGTGGATCGTTCTGGATCCGTGTTTGTGTGTGGTTGTCGTATTTGATTCCTGTGTGCGTAGGTCTTCCTAGATCTCTCTCTCTCTCTCTCTCTGTGTGTGTGTGTGTGTGTGTGTGTGTGTGTGTGTGTGTGTGTGTGTGTGTGTGTGTGTGTGTGTGTGTGTGTGTGTTTTTTTTTATTCAGATCATAGTGTTTATGTGTTGAGTGCTGCACTTGTCGCAACGTGTGTGTGTTTTGTTGATCCGCTTGTTGGATAGTGTTGGAGACCTCGTCTCCGTGTGTGTGTGTGTTGCGGTGCATCCCCGTGTGTATGTGGGCAGGCATCGTCCTGCGTGTCTGGTTGGAGCGTCGTCTCTGTTTGGGGATTTATCCCCGAGTGAAGCCTCACCAGGTTTGGTGAGGGGTGGACGTAGGATTACCGTCGTTGCATCCGAACCACCTTAAAAACCGCTGTGCATTGTGTGTTATTTGTATGGTTTGATTGTATTCGTTTTATGGTCGTGTGGGAACGGTGAGTTTGAGAGAATTGGTTAATTAGTTTTCATATTACTATTTAATGTTTGTCACATATTTTGTAAAAAATCAAAAGTTTATTTAAAATTTGTAAACACCCAATTCACCCCCCTCTTGGGTGTCATTGATCGCGGGACTTCAATTGGTATCAGAGCCAATGCTCTATTCTTCATAGATCTAAAGATCTAGAGAGATCCTGATCAATGACTACTAATATGTACACCTTGAATTCTCCACCGGTGTTTGATGGTTGCAATTTTGATTTGTGGTTATGAAGGATGTGCAGTCTAGTCAACTCGTATGATCCTAAGCTATGGAAGCTTATCTCACATGGTCCTTATGAGTTGCCTAAAGACAAATCTGTCTGGACCGCAGATTCCAAGCTTAAACATGATCAAAATTGTTTGGTTCTAAAATTGCTTATTACTGCAGTTGATTCTAATCATTTCCATTTTGTCTCCCATTGCAGATCCGCGAAAGATATCTTGGTTGGCTTAACCAAAGTCCGGGAAGAGCATGAAGATCAATGTCTTGTGGCAGGCACGAGTGATCAAGGGAGTGACTAGCAAGTTGAATCAAGCTCAAAGGTAAATTCTGATTCTGATAATGAAGATGAATTTAGCTATGAGGAGTTATTGATTGCATATGATGAGCTTGCTGATAAATATGAGAAGGTTAAGTTTGAAAATAAAAAATTAAAAAAGAATGTTGGATAAAATAAATGTGATTCTCCATATAAAGAATGCTCGCACTTGAAGGAATTGATTGATGGTCATGTGTTTGACATTGAAATTCATAAAGATCAAATTTCTTCTTTGAGAAATAAAAATAAAGTGCTGAGAGAGAGTATGTCTTATGAACAATGGTCAAAATGAGTTTGCTCATGATAAAAATCTTGAAATAGAAAATGAGAAACTGAAGGAATTGAATAGAACCATTTCTGAAAGATTGCTTACTTTTGAAAAAGGAAAACTTATGAATATTGATCAATCTGAAAAAGTGCATGCTTTGTTGCAAGAAATTGAAAGTCATAAAATCATCAATGCTACTTTAGATTAACAAGTCAACTCCTGTGAAAATAAACTTCTTTCCTATGAATTACACATTGCATCTCTTGAGAAAGAGATTATTGACTTGAATGCTTCATTGTCTAGATTTGTGAATGGTCAAGAAAATTTGGACAAACTGTTGGGGACGAAAGTGAATTTTTAAAGGGAAGGGCTGTGTTTTAATCCTATGAACAAAAAGAAGTTTAAAAATAAAGTTTATACATCTTTTGTGCACAGTTCAAACATAGGCAGCACATCAAATAAAAATCTGAAAAAGAAAAACCATGTTGCACACACACATGCATCCACAAAGAAAATCAACTTGCATCAAAAATCCAAAAATGTTGCTAGCACTTCCATGCATGTTAACCATACTTCTGCTACACACACACAACCAACTAAAAAGAAACTCACATACTTTTATTGTGGAAAACATGGACATGCTATGCATAATTACTTCATTATGAAGAATGATGACTTGAGAGCATGTAGGAACCGAGCTATTTTGAAAAATACAAAGAAAGTCTTCACCACAAAACCTTCCATGCATTGTAATCACTGTGGTAAAAAAGGTCACATCAAGTCATACTGCTGGTTACTCATGAAGAAAGAGAGTTTTCACTCAACAAGTCATGCTCACATACATAAACCAGTGGAGCCAATGAGAAAGAAAAGTGTAATGCCACGTGTTCCCCCCCATCACTTTGGCAAATCTGGAAATGTTAAGCATGATTATTTTCCTGTGAAAGATGATGATTTGAATGTTGTTAAGAGGTGGAAACCATGTGCAAATATTGCTGCTAACCCACAAGGACCCAAGAGGATTTGGGTACCTAAAAATGGCAAATGAGAAATCTATTTTACAAGTGTGTCTTTGGAATGTAAAGTATGAAATCTGTTTTCATCAAGAAGGTAAGGCACACTGGTAAAGTGGCATCAGTCCGATTGGAAGAAAAATCAAAAATGAAATTTGAAGATCATGTGATATCTCTCCTACTTTCTGTAGTGAATGTGTCATGTCTCAACTTACTTTATGTCACGTAGTCATGTAATCTTGCATGTGTCTGTACATGCATTTCATTCATAGTTGTTTGCATATTTATGCGCATATCAATTGTCATATAGCATCTTTGTGTAAAGAAGACCTTGAAGATTCATCAAAGCATGATTTCACTACATACACTGAGATTGCATATACTTTCACGTATTGTCATGTATAAGTTGAACATTGTGTATTCATGTCATAATGCAATTGCAATCCCCCTGCCTTCATCATCCATGATTACATAGTATATTAAATGGTGACATGTGGAAGGGTAGGTTATGCCTGTCTGAAAGCTATCACTACGCGTGAGGTGATCTTCGGATCTAAGTTCTCCACCTGGTACTATGAGTCATTTAATTAAAAGGCTGCATATGGTGTTAGATTGTTACTAAACATCTTGCATTCATGCACACACTAAGGGGGAGCATCCACATTCATCATATGGGCTTAATGTTTAGGTTCAAACATGAGTCATGCATTGCATCTAGAGCTGTCTAGGAGATGTTGGTTGTTAAAAGAATTTGTCATGCCATTCTTAATAAATCTGAATCGAAACTGATAAATCAAATCTTCTTGTCCTTGGATGCAGATCATACTCTCAAAAGCCAAATGATAATGTGATAGTCATGACCAGGCTTGAATCAATTAAGGAACACCTTGTAAGGATAAAAATGTTAAGAAATTTTCTCCACCACCACCAGGAGATAGGAAATGATTTTGATGAGTACCCAAGGTATGGTATGAAAGGCGCACATCTCTTTTGACTGAGAATTGGTTGAATGGGTAAGGTTGATTAAACATATCTCATGAGACAAATCAGGTAAAAGACACTTTAGTGGTTCAAACATATGCGGATGATATCACTCTTTAAACTACTAATAATGCCTGAACTACTAATAATGCTTTTTCTGAACAATTTGTAAGGTTTTTTTTTTGCAAGGACATTTTGGTATAAGCCTCGTGAATGAACTAAATTTTATTCATCTTTGTATTGCAGGTGGAAGGCTTGGATCAAAATGGATTCTCAAGGCAAAGGTATGAAAAGTAAAATCTGAAGTACTAACCGTCGTGGGGTAAGCAATCTTAGTGCATGAAGGCTTTCGATCTTGTCATCTAAACCAAGGTAATTCAACCTTGTCAATTTATGTAATGGCCTTTTGTCACTTGGTGACACCTTTAGATGACATGTATTGTTTCTAAATACCTGAAATGATTGCTCCTCCGTTCTACGGTGATTAACTTGCTTATTGGTTGAATGAAACTAAAAATCTTAAACTTTATGTTGACCTTTGAACATCCTTCAATCTGATTGCTTGAGCACATTTAAGCTTAATTGAGTATCTGGTATATCAAATACTGAGTAGTGAAAATGGTGGATTATCTTCACCTAGAAACTCTCATTGTGCGTGAGTTGGTCTTTGGACCAAAGTTCTCCGCCTTGTACCAGAACTAGAAGAAATCGATTGTTTGGCCTTGAAAGAATTTTCTGATGCTATTATTTGCTCCTTGTTAGCTAGCCCCATGTCATAAGAGAAACATTGCACTTTCACTGAATTTTTCTGAGATTCATGTTTTTGTCAAAGGGGGTCTTGCTAGCTAAACAAGTTGAAATGAATGCTATTTCATTCTCTATTGACTGAGTGATCTCCAATTGAAACATGTAACATGCTCATGATGAATTGCTTCAAAATTTCTCAAATTGATCCTTGTTGAAGTGAAGAGTTCTGTAATAGAAATGTCAACTCCTGAATGACTTGTGATTGATTTCAAAATCTTTGAAACTCTGTTCTTAACAATATTTGACAATAAATGGTTTCCACTGCATGCCAAATGATTTCTGCACCTTTGTATATAAACCACTTGTGATGAATAATGTTCCATGCTCATCTTTCAAATCTGAACTGCTCTCCTGTATATAGTGTCATTTTTCATCTTGTATTCCTTTCTCACATAGTTATAAGTTGTATGCATCATAATTCAATGCATAAGGTGCTTTTAGATCATGCAAATGAAAATCAAAAGTCTGAATCACTTTGCACATCGCATCGCATTCTCATATGCTCATATGTTGTATTGCATTGGAACTCATGCATTAGTCGCACTTAGTTCATTCAGTTGGCATCCATTCAATTGGTATCAAATCTACATCACATTGCTCGCATACATGTCATAGTGCATTTGCATAAACTCCCAATGTGTGCTTGTGTGATATTATATGCTATTCAACCCCATCCCTTGGCATTTCTATGGCCTTATGTCTTCTTGATAAACAATGTTGCATTTGAGTTATTATTGGCGTGTTTCATATCGTACACTCTGGGAGAGTTTATATTTCATAAGTGCATCTATTTAGGGAGAGCTACACTGTTATGTATTCATGATATTTTCGGTATACATGTTGAATCAAATTCGCACATTTCATGTACAAAATGTGAAAATGAGTGTTAAAGATAAGGATATATGAATTTCTTTTCAACACTCTTGAGATGTTAAACTTACTGCATGTATGTTGAAGAGATAGTTGAGAAAAAAGTTGCCTACCTATCTTTGTTGAAAAATCTTAAATGAAAATGAAAGATAGAGCAATGCTCGGTCTCACTGAGTAAACTGGGCACATGTCACCTGATATGTGATGTGGTTCATATATGAAAAGTGTTGACTAGTATCTCTGTTCACATGAGGTGAAATGGTTCAGTATTCTAAGTAACCGGGGATTCTGGCATGAGCTCCATGCGTCTACTCGCGTAAAAAGGAATTATTTGAACCTGATCACTCCTGAAAAATTCTGACTATCATGTGATATTGGTTGAGTTGAAAAATGTTGGTGAAAACTCATTGTGATAGAGCGTAGCCTCCAATACGCTATTCTCAAAATTGAAGTGCAGTCTGTACAATGTCTCCTTGTATTAATCTGAAAATCTGAATATCCATATTGTAACTATCACTTTTTTATGTTACTCACTTACACATCTGGAAATTTGATTCATTATGTATTCAGAAAATTGATTGACTGCTTTAGAAATTGCATGTATCTCCTGTATGATTGCACAATCTCTCATGTGCTACACATGTGCATTCCGGTTAGCATGACTCTCTTGCATCTTTCTTATACCCATTCCCTTCTTCTATATGTACGGGGGAGATTGCATGTATGTTTATATGTAACTGTTTGATTGCATTGTGTGCACTTCATGAGTCATTATCTGCATATGCATATCTTCATGCATTTACACAGAAAATATAAAAATTAGAAAATTTGAAAATCAAAGAAAATCCTTTTGATATGCCCTCCTGCTCTTGTTTGTTGTGAACATCTGACAGCCAATCTTCACCTTCAATTGGTATCAATACATGCTTGACTGTATTTTCTTTGGATGGTACCATATTATTTTGTTAGTCCATGATTTGTTGCTGCTTCATTTGAATTCTGAGCCATTACTGTTTCAAAGAGGGAGAAAGATTTGCCCTTGCTTCTTCTGATTTGATAAGATGGGCTATTGTTGTTTCAAAGGGAGATAAGCTTATTCTTCCTTGTTTGGGTTCCACCAGCTTGTTGATCATGTCACAGGGGAAGATAGAGTTGCATTATCCCGCTTTTTGATTATGTCAAAGGGGGAGAAAAATTGATGATTGTGTGTGATAGGGGGAGAAAAATATTTGTACCATTCTGTTGTATCATCATTAATAAGTTTATCATTAAGTTTGTCATCATCAAAAACGGAGAGATGTTGAGTTATGGTTTTGATGATTGTTGTGTTATGATTTTGATGATAACTAAACTTAATGTGTGATTTAGTGATGATAACTAGACTTGTGGTTGATTGCTCATGCTCTTGTTATTTATGTATGTTTGAGATGGCAAATGACAACGGTTACATGGTCTTGATCCTTGGTTTGCATATGTTGGTTCTACAAGAGGTTTCAAGCCTTTATATGTTTGAACATATAGACTTGAGCTCTGATGAACACTTTTGTTCAAATCCTGATCAAATAGCTTGAAACTTGTTTGATTGATTTTTACGCATACCATACATGCATTTGTCAAAGTAACAAGTGTTCCAATCTTATATGTGAAATTGGGTCTCAATGTAAATCACTTCTTGAACTCTAATACATATTTCACATATCATTTTGAGCTTGCATTATGTTGAAACAACTCATGAGAAACTTGCTTGAAAATTGGAATAATGGTACTTATATCTTGCTCAAACGGTTTACAATAAGCTCTTGTTAATTGATTAAAACTGCCAAATGGCCAAAAGGGTTTCATACATGTACTTCATGCAATTACCACATGAATTATTGATCAAAGTTCTAATTCTTTTTTCTATAGTTTTGTAGGTCAAAACACTCAACATATATTCCCCAAGATTAAAGGAGTTTGAAGCCTCAGACTTAAATGGGTTGCAATGGAGTTCGGGGGTGAAACCTAAAAAGTCTGAAATTTACTGTAGCTTTAGGTCAACCGCCCCAGGTCGATCGACAGCAGCGGTCGACCGCCCCAAGTCGACCGAAAATTCCAAGGATCAAATTTCTACATGGTTTCTTAGTAGCGGTCGACCTCCAGCTTCCACTGGTCGATCGCCAGTCTCGAGCCAACAAAAGTTGACTTTGTTCTCCACTTCGAGAAGAGCCATTCTCCTTGTATTTCTTTAATCCTAATGACACCCAATCATCCACAAAATGTGGATCTGATATGGAGGATGTCCAAGGACCATTCAAAGGTTATAAAACCTCCACAAGAAGGGTTAGAAACCCTAATGCTTCAAGGGGATCAAGAGAGATCAAGGGAGGCTAGAGGAGGATATTCATAGGTACTATAGCACATCCGTGAATAGTGCTTCGAGCTGAAGTTCTTCATCCATTCCAAGTGATTCAAGCCTATATCTGAAGCCTTCATTCTCCCATGAAGTTAAGAAACAAGCATCCAACCAGAAGAGATCGAAGGAGAGCCCATCAACTAAGGAGTCTATCAATGGAAGAAGAAGAAGGCTGCTATAAGGAAGTAGGAATCTCTTCATCCATCTGTAGGTATGCAAGCTCCATTTTAAACCCAACAACCTCAAAGGAAGAGAAGAAGCAAGCAAGGATCAAGGAGATCAAGGAAGTTGTACAATCAAGAAGGAACTGTTACTGTAGCCGTAAATAGTGTTCCGTGGATCAACTCTTCATCCAAGAGCTAAAGATTCAAGGTCCATCTGAAGCCATCAACTTCCAATAAACTGAAGAAGCAAGCATCACTCAAAGATCATCAGCATACATTCAGGGGAAGCCAAATCAGGGGATTTCTAAACTGTGCCTTATTATGTTTCAAGCTCATATTCGTGTGTTGTACAAACTGCGAAAACTTGTGTGTGTGTGGATCGTTCTGGATCCGTGTTTGTGTGTGGTTGTCGTATTTGATTCGTGTGTGCGTTGGTATTCCTAGATCTACGTGTGTGTGTGTGTGTGTTTTTTTTTTATTCAGATCATAGTGTTTGTGTGTTGAGTGCTGCACTTGTCGTAGCGTGTGTGTGTTTTGTTGATCCGCTTGTTGGATCGTGTTAGAGACCTCGTCTCCGTGTGTGTGTGTGTGTGTGTGTGTTGGGGTGCATCCCCGTGTGTGTGGGTAGGCGTCGTCCTGCGTGTGTGGTTGGAGCATCGTCTCTATTTGGGGATTTATCCCCGAGTGAAGCCTCACCAAGTTTGGTGAGGGGTGGACGTAGGATTGCCGTCGTTGCATCCGAACCACCTTAAAAACCGCTGTGCATTGTGTGTTATTTGTGTGGTTTGATTGTATTCGTTTTATGGTCGTGTGGGAACGGTGAGTTTGAGAGAATTGGTTAATTAGTTTTCATATTACTAATTAATGTTTATCACATATTTTGTAAAAAACCAAAAGTTTCTTTAAAATTTGTAAACACCCAATTCACCCCCCTCTTGGGTGTCATTGATCGCGTGACTTCATCTTGTTGATCCCTCAGGTCTCCATGTGTCATTTTACGTGAATGTGTCATTTCCTCTGGCTTAGGATTAGACCGATTGGCAACTTGTTCCGCTTTGCGCAACGATCTTGACTCTGAGTCGTGAGACTCAAGGATCGTTGTAGCAGTAGGTCTAGTTGCCTTGTCCTGAGTCTGTCGGCAGTTGTCTTGCTGCCTCGGTGCTTCATAGTACGTGCGGTAGTGCTTCCTTGCCTATCAGTACTACATCACTTGTGTTTCAGAGTTCTGTGTCTAGTGAGCCTCCACTTGTCATAGCCTAGCGACGCGTTACGGTGTGTCGACCCACCTGGAAGTGGTGGCGTGGCAGTTCCCGAGATACAGTTTGTAAGCTAGTTCCGTGGGCCCCTACTTAACGGTAGCGTCCTGCTGGGGGGGAAAACTAGCTAGAGGCCTGGCTCTAGGCAAGAGTCGGTGTGTGCACACGTGGTCATGGGTGTAGGACTTGTGCTGATGGGCGTGACCCTGACTGGTCACTTGTTATTGTGGTTCCTGTTCTGGTTACAATGTCTTAGTCTCTACCGTGTGCTAGGCAGTGTACGTGAGACACTTGAGGCACAGCATAAGACGTGAGTGGACGCAGCTGGCTGTTCTTCTAGTGAGGAGGTGCTTCCGTCACGTGACGCGTGACTCTCATGTTTCTTGGAGTCTGTGTTCCCCTTCCGAGTTAGCCTGTTCTTGGTTCCGTCCAAGATCAGCTTCCCCTGCTGAGTTGGTCTGTGTTTGGCTTGTCCAGGACTAGCTTGTTGTGGCATGCACGACGCTCCAGTCATGTATGCAGTTGTGTTTAGGGGGAGCTTGCACGGCAATCCAGTCGTGTGAGCTGTAGAGTCTATCTCGTCACTCTAGGTCTTTTCCTAGGCTTGTGTGTATGGTCTAGTAGGCCTTTATCTTGGGCCTTGTGCTGTGTCAGTAGATCGGTAACTCTTGACTTTTTGAGATCATGGTTCACCTTTCTGTTGTTGTTTGGAGTAGCTTAGGGAGCCGAGATTAGTTCGACAGCCGTGTTTTACTCGGTATGGCTTTTCCCTTTTCTTTTAGCCGTTCTACTCATGTTCTTCCGGCTTTCTTTTACAGCTTTCTAGTAGTAGTTTTCCCTGCTTTTCCTGCTTTACTACTACTGCTATTTTAGTTGTTGTTCCGTGTTACTGCGTTATTTTTTAGTGGGGATCTGCGTGACCCCTACTGGGCCAGTGACACGAGGCTCACCCCTACTTTTCAAGTGTGGCCGTCTCTTCTTCCTTGCAGTTCCTAGTGTGGCGAGTTCGTAGTTGCCAGCGGTACTTGCGTCGAGCTTCCCCCGACCTCAGTGCACATTTTTCTTTCTGTTGGACTGCACTTGTCTTTCCTTTGGACTGGACTCTGGTATAATTGTTAAATTTGAACTGTTAATTAAAAAGTAATTTTATTTCTGCTACTTTAGCAAACTTGATTAATGAAATTTAATTGCTTACTGTTATCTCTGCGACTTTATTGTACTACATGACATTCCTTTTATCCCTTCGGAGCTTTACAGCTCTTAGGAGGATTCACGGGTTCCAAGCGGTATCGGGTCTACTCGATAGTCCTATCGGGTATATCCGGTATCCGGAGTCCGGGTCGTCACATGTCACCCTCACATCTTATGTGATTGGCTTGAAGGGCATACATTTCTATCACCTAGAAGGCTGGTCTGTGAGGTGTCAAAGTGGGCACCACAATTCTTTCTTCTTATTCTTCTTCTTCTTTTCTATCGAACCTGTCAGTTTGAACATGTTACGGTTGAGCAGCAGCCAAGGCCCGCATCCACTTAGGCACCCACACTTGTTTAAATTTGGTTGGCTTCGGGGCCAAACCTCCCCTTGATCTGGACTTCACACGGTCCGTCTTGTCTTTAGCCAGTGCTTGAAAAGAGTTCCGCACTGGTACATTTACAATCACCCTATCGGGTGCAATCCTGGCATGCCGGTCGTTCAGAAACACGCGGACGCCTCCGATCAGAATGGACTTGCCTGATGTTGACAGCCGACCTTGTAGCACACTGGCATCCTTTCTGGCCGCCCTCCTAGTAGCTGGTGAGCGCTTCTTGTTATGGGAAGCACGGGAGTTGATATGGTAGACGTAGCAGCCCACCGTAGCAACATTAGTCAGGGTCGCCTTTGCAGCAGCGATCGGCTTCATCTCCTAGACATCCAGGAGCTCGATGAAGGCTACCCCCAATAAGTTGGGGAAGCCGACCACCGACGAAAAGTGACCAAACTTTGTTGGAACCACTAGGTGTGAACGTGTCACATAGACATTAAAAAGAAAGAAAAGAAGATTAAGTATATGATGATAAAAGATGGGGGAGGGAGCATGTGATGCTACTATGGAGTGTGATCGCTAGAGGGGTTACCTCAAAAGAAGAAACGGATGATCACAAATACGTTGTGAAGCGGGGTGTGATTGTGAGTTCTACTTCCTCCTTCAACCGGCCGACCGATGAAGGGGGTCTTTATTTTTATTACCCTTAAACAAGCAAAGACAAGCAAAGAGAGATGGATTAGATGTTGTGTCCCTGTGTTTTGATGATGTCAAAACTGTAAGTCATGTATGAGTCTTTTCAAAGTTTTTGATGATGTCATTTTCTTGATGATATTTTATACATGCACTTTCAAGATCTATGTGAAGACAGGTTGACAGCCATTTAAAATCTGAAGAACAAAAGTAGAAGTCTCAAGAAGAAGAGTCGAGCTTGGAACCGACTCTAGAACACACGGGTTAAGCTATTTTAAAAAAAAATGCTGTTTGGAGTGGACTCCAAACAGCTTTCGAGTTGACTCCAGAGCCGCCCGCAAGCTGACGGAATAGAGGTGACAAATAGGTCAATTTGGGTGACGAATATGGACTAAGTGTGACAAAAAGGATGATAGTGGTGACAAATAGCTTGGCACGGAAGAAGAAGAGCTGAGAAGAAGAAAAACCCAAGTGGAGTCGACGCAATACTCAGCAGAGTTGACGCAACCGAAGGGCGAGCTTCAAACAAGTTGTCAAGTGAAGCAACGGTGACAACTGGGCAACTAACGGTGACAAATTCCGCTCAAAGGTGAAAAATGATGCTAGCAGTGACAAATGGCTAAAGGCGACGGTCAAGGCAAAGGAGAAATCGTCAAAGGTGATGGCTCACTATATGGCTGATAAATGTGTGATAAGGGTGTAAAATGGCTAGAAGGCTGACAAATAGCCTTGAAGGCTGATCAATTGATATCCTGTGTCTACCACATGCCCAGTTCGAAGGCCAGTGAGTTGGCACGTGATCCAAGGTGACCTGACAGAAGAATATTATCTCTCGTGACACATGGACAAATGGGAAAATGAAATTTTCTTATCTAGAAATAATTAAGAGCTCCTATTCTATAAATTGGGCCTTCTTCCTCCGAAGAAGGGTACACTGCAAGAAAGCTGCAAGAGAGCCAAAAAGGAGAAGAATCTGCGTGAGCCTGAGAAGTGAACTTCAGAGAGAAGAGTGAGCAGCCTATTTCGAAGAAAATTTGTGAGACAGATTGTGAGAAGAAGAAAAGAAAAAGAGAGAGAGAGAGAGAGAGCTCGTGAGAGTTGAGTGCAACTGGAGCATACTGAAGACCTGCTATCTATTGGCCTCTGGATGAAATCCAAGCCATCTTGCTCCTTCGGAGCTACATTTGTTTTGTTCTTTCGATTATTCTTTTTGTCTTGTTTCTTCATTCCTCTTGGGTACTTCCGATACTCTGTTTAGAGATTGGGTCAAGCTGTTAGTCAGCGGATTAGAGGATTTCTTCCTTTGGAGAGTAAGCTGTGAAGCTCAGCGGTTGTAGAGGATATGTTCCTCTGGTAAGCAAGCTATGAGGCTCAGCGGTTTAGAAAGCTATGAGGCTCAGTAGTGTAGCAAGCTGTGAGACTCAGTGGTTAAGCAAGCTGTGAGACTCAATAGTTTAGGATTGGTTCCCCGAAGCTGTGCATCAACGGTTGTAAGGGATTTGTTCCCTCGAAGCTGTGGATCAGCGATTCAAGCTGTAAGTCAGCGGAATCCTTACTCAGGTTGAGTGGGGGGTGGACGTAGGTCTGATTGGTGCGGACTGGACCACCTAAAAAATTCTTGTGCATCGTGGTTTGCCTATGCGATTGATCCTTCTCCTCTACCCCTCTTCACAGGTTGTCGTGTGAGCTGTTTATGCATTCTATCTGTTAAGTGTTTGAGGCTGTTTCTGAGAGAACCAAGGTAGCAGCATAAACTGCTATTTAGTTTCCTTCCGATTTGATCTGAGTAGGGCAAGTTTTTATTTGAGCATAATTTTGTATAAGGGGATCTATTCACGCCCCCTCTAGATCCCACCTTGCACCTAACAGTTGGTATCAGAGTGAGGTTCCCCACAATGTGGTCCAACGACCAGGGGAGATCTAATGAGGTGCAGTCTCGTAATTTTCTAGCTGAGGGCTATTCCATTAACCAACTGCCATTCTTTAATGGTAATAATTACACTTACTGGAAGAATAGAATGCAAGTCTTTGTGTGAGCTAGAGTCATGAGATGTGGAGAGTCATTGAGAAAGGCCCATACGTTCTCCCAAATAATGAAGATGGTTGGACAAGAGAGCAGATCCGCCAATCTACTATCAACTGGAGCACCCTCAATGCAATGCAGTGTGCCATCCATCCTGAGGAGTTCTCAAGAGTCTCTACATGCACATCAGCTAAAGAGATGTGTGATCGTCTTGACGTAACTTACGAAGGCACATCTGAGGTAAGGGCTACTAAAGCCAACATACTAGTTTCTGAGTACGAAATGTTTAAAATGAAGCCGACTGAAACAATCACTGAAATATATGCTAGATTCTCTAGACTAACGAATGGGCTGAAGGCCCTTGGGAAAGATTACTTCGAGAGTGATTTGGTTAGAAAAATCTTAAGATCACTGCCTCCTGCGTGGCATACCAAGGCCACGGTTATTGAGGATTCTAAGGATCTGTCTACTATAAAGGTAGATGAATTGATTGGGTCATTGATGACCTACGCAATAAATTTCAGGAAAAGTGAAGATAACGATAAGAAACCCAAGACGATAGCTCTCATGGGGTCAGATAATAGTGGAGAAAGCAGTGAGGACTCGAGTGAACTATCAGCTACTGAACAAGCATTCCTCACTAAAAACTTCAAAAAGTTCTTAAGAATGAGAGGTATGTATGGAAAGAAGAAGAAACACCACCAGGTAAATAGAAGATCTCATTCTAAATCTGATATGCATAAAAAGACTGATAAATTTGTGTGTTATCACTGCAGGAAGCTAGGGCATGTTCGAGATGAATGTCCAGAGCTGGTGAAAAAGGACTCCAAGGCCAAGAAGAAGCAATCCAAGACTATGGTGTCAACTTGGAGCGATGAGGAAGAGAGCATCTCGAGTGAAGAGGAAGAGATAGAAATCTGTGGACTGATGGCAAATGAAGAAGAACGTGATGAAGAGGTAAGTTCTCCCTTCGAGAACTTTTCTATAGAAGAATGGGAGCATGCTTACACTATCTTGTTTGAATCACATAAAAAATTGAGAAAATAAAACAAAAAGTGGAAAAAGAAAATTCAGCAGATTAATTCTAATTCTTCATGTGAAAAATGTTCACAAATGGAAGAATTAAACAGAGCTTATGAGCTTGATGTTCAAATGCACAAGGAAATGATTGGCTCTTTAAGGGATGAAAATAAAAATCTGTTAGCCAAAATTTCTAAATCTAAAACTAAACAGAAAGCATCTCATGAAGATCAATTTTTAATAAATGAGCTTGTATAGAATGAAAAATTCAAGGAAAATAAAAAAATTGATAGAAGAGATTGAAAAATTGAAGCAACAGAACTCGGCTATGTCAGAAAGGTTGATGATGCTTGAAAAAAGAAAATTCACTCTGCTGATTCAGAAGAACTGCATAAGTCAGAACTTGAGATAGACAGTCTTAAAACAATAAATGCCATGCTAAATGAGAAAATAACTCTCTGTGAGGAAGAACTTGCCAGTGCAGAGTTGCACATTTCAATCTTAGAAAATGAAATTAAAGATTTGAAAAGCTCACTGTCTAAATTTGTTGATGGCAAAGAAAACTTGGATAAGTTGTTGGGAGTTAAGGTAAATTTTCAAAAGGAAGGGCTGGGCTACAATCCTGTTAACAAGAAATCTTTTGAAAATAAGTTAAGGACATCATTTGTCAAAGCATCCCATGTAGCCAACACCTCCCAAGTCAAACATCCTGCCAATTTAAAAATTCAAGAATAGAAAAAGAAATTTTAGAAATAAAAACTCAACAAACTGAATACTAAGAAAACTTCATGTTATTATTATGGAAAGCATGGTCACCTGATGCATGACTGCAGAATAATAAAAAAAGATGAACAGAATGTTGATAGAATGCATGCTAGGAATTCTCATGAAAGAAAAATTCATACTATTTCGAGAAAGAACATTAAATATTTTCATTGTGAAAAAATGGGACACATTGCTGCTCACTACTGGTCAGTCTTGGGAAGAAAATTTCATTCTGAATATGTTAATTTGCCTGCAAAGAAAAATGCATTTGATAGAAATAAATTTGCTTCAAAAGGTAAGCACATTATGTGCTTCAATTGTGGAATGCATGGCCATACCGTCAAGGACTATTGGCAGAAAAGAAGTTTTCATGATAAAAATGAGAAGAGACCTGGTTATTCACAGAAATTAAAAAATCATGCTTATCAGAAAAATGTGAAAAATTCAGGTTGCTGTCATTACTGTGTTCTTTTTGGGCATCCCATGTCTAATTGTTATTTGCTAAAATTTGATGATTCTCATGCCCGAAAGTTGTGGAAGACACCCACCAGTGGTGTTGCTAACTTTTCTGGACCCAAGGAATCTTGGGTACCTAAAAACAGAAAATGAGAATCTATTTTGCAGGTGTGCCTTGGAGAAAAAAGGAGAACAAATAAAGTGGTCGATAAAGCAAAGGCACCTGATGTGTGGTAAAAATCCCAATTCATTTTTTCAATGTCTTAGTTACTGGTTTAGTTGTTGATTTTCAATAACTTTGTAGCACCCCGATAAAATAAACCCCTATATATATAAATTACAATTTTGTAGAGAAATAAAAATCCACTATAATTAAACTCTTAAAATAAAGGAATAGGGCCCAACCCACCAAACCATATACAATACATAAACCCAACTAGAAGACCATGAGCCAAATGGGCCTCATGTGTATGGGTTTAGCCTAAGGCAAAATGGGCCTTACGGTTGTCAAACGGTTTGAGGATATAAACATAAATGCATGCATACGTAAGGGCTTTGCACCAAACGCCAAAGTGCTATCACCTTCGAACATGCAAGGGAGATTAGGGTTTTCAAAAGGCCAACTAGGACGTTGGCTGTGGATATGGTAATAGAGGGATTAACATAGGAAGGTTAAAACCTATTAGGATTCCTACATGGGAAATTTGAATTCCATTAGGAAGCTTGAGTTAGAATTCTATAAATATAGAGGCCCCGCGAACGGCAGAAGCTACTAGCACTACTGCGTTCATTGACGTCTTCCTCCTGCTATACGTGAAGAAGGCGTTTTGCTTCCCCTTCTTCCTCGTGCGTCGACGTCGTCCCCTGCTACCTCTGCTTCCTCTTCTTCCTGTTCCTGCTGCGGCTATAACTGTTATTACCGTGTGTTGCTGCTGTAGTTTCTGGCCTACTGCTGCATCTTCTCTCTCGTTTCCTCTCCGTTCATCTCTGTTAAACACCCCAAACCAGGTAGGTTTTCTCCTAATCCCAGGCTAAATAGTGAGTTAAGAACCGAAAAATTGTTATACATGAACATGCATGTCCATGCTTTAGTTTTCATGTGTAAAAGTTTACGTTTCTACATGCATAGGAATTAACGACCATGTCAAGGGCGTTATTTCCTGAATCTACGACAGTATCCTAGACGCCAAATCAAACTACGTCCAACACCCTATCGTTAATTACTTTAGATAAATAATAATTACATCATGTTTAAAATTAAATATCTATGGAACCATACAATTAAAAGTCATGTTCTGCATATTTTTGGATTCCCTGTATTTTTCTCTACATTACCATGTCTTTAGTTTTGCAAGAATCCCTGTAGATAGAAAGTGACACTGTTCATCCCTCTAATGAACAGTAAACGAACGAATTAATTAACATTGAGTCTGTGAACGTATCCAACAATTATTCCAATAATTACATATCCGATTTGACCGATGGATGAATATGCAAGCATACGTTTCATGCTTGTTTGAGTAATAGCAATGAGATTCCCCAATATCATGCAAAGAATAGCTAGGATTTCCAGAAGAAGATGCCATTCATTTGATGAGAAATAAAAAGGAATATCAAAAATTCGTGTGGTTGAAGCTGAAGCAGCTACTTTCGAAGTAACAGAAAGAAAAGCAACGACTGGAGTAGGAGAGTCAGAGTCGAAAAGAGGATTTGTGCAACTCAGAAAAAAAATTGCGACTAGAACCCTGTCGCCTATTTAATCTTTCACTTGTATATAAAGGCACTATTTCTTGAAATATATTTGTATAATGAAATAGGCATTATTTCTATTGTTAAAAAAATTAATGCTCTATTAAAGAGGCGCAATTTTATGATTGTGCGCCCCTTCAGAAAGGCACTATTTTCTTGAAAATATATATATATGAACAGAAAAAGAAAAGAATTGGCGCCTTGTCTTAAGACGCAAATTACTGGAAAACTAGATATAATTACTGGACAATCATGAATGGATGTCCAGTCAGTGGGCGCCAATTGGAATTGATGGCCACTGCTAGGACGCAGTTTTCTGTGGCTGTTTCATCCGTGTTTTTCCTCGATCCTACACCGCTGGATCTTTGGCACCACTATCTCACGTCCGAGACTTGGTCCCTGTTTTGATTTCTACCGCTTACACCTCAACTCTTGGTGATGATTGGACCCTTCGCGGGATATTCCTTCCTTCAGACTGTTACTTTCTTCATTGAGACCTCCGTAAGACTCCCCTAGCCTTGGATTCTCTCAAGGCAGCCGGGCTGGTTGTACCCTAAAAACCCTAGAACCATTGATTATCACATCACTCTGAAGAAACGTGATGTCCCTAGCCCTCATAGAGCGCTATTTCTGTCCTCTATGAGAAGTCTGTCTCTGTCTGGAATTAGCGACCAGACAGTGGATGCTAATTGAATTAGCGACCGTTTGAGTGGTCATTATTTCATCATGCCTGTACTGTTCCCAGAATTAGTGGCCATCCATGTGGGCGCCAATTCTGGAATTGGTGGCGGTCTGAGTGGACGCCAATTACCCTGTTTCACGAATTATCATGATTTTTACGAGAGATTTATCGCTATGTCATACTTGTCTAAAGTTCTGTCCTTGAACTCCTTATTCCGTGAATCTACCTTAATGTTCCTACAATGGCTTATTCCTTTCGAATTATATTGGCTGTAACTATAGTGGATGTCTAGATATTTTACATAATTCAATGCATGGCATTAATAGGGCCCGGTCTGATCCTGGGAGGAGTACCCGAAAGTACTTGTGCCCATGGGAGCTATATTGACCATGGTGTGGCATTGCACCAGAGTGCATGACTGGCTTGATTAATCAACGACATTCCACACTCTCTCTCTATTACATGCTTGATATTACATGACATGACTTGCGTGGCCCAGGTTGGGCAAAGTACTTGAATGAATTAATAGCCAATATCTTGGTACTTGACTTGACAATTACATGCTTGATATCTTGGGAAAACTTTACTTGATTTATCATCAAAACTTGCTAGTATATCTTGCTAGTTCACTCTCTCTTTACTTTCATGATTGATTCTACATTCAATGATCTCTTGCTATCTTGCACACATAAGCATGCCACATGATATAAGTCACTAATTACTTTAAGCAAGTCTGGATTAGAGATATAAATCCTACTGAGCGTTTGCTCACCCTAGTGCTTTCCCCTATTTTTCAGGTAACTCCGATGAGGAGGATCATTCGGATAGAAATGGACACGAGTGAAGAGAGTAGAGCCGTTCCGACCGTTGAAGCTTCTACCTAGTCATGTATTTTTCATATTTATTGAGTCTATAATTGTAATTTTCTTTTATTGAGTCTAGAATGTCAGTTAGTACTCTTTTCCTTTGAAGGATGATGTAATGGAGTTATTTAATGGTAATGATGAATAAATTGGATTTGGATTTATCTTGCTTTGCGCACTCTGCCTATGTGTTGAATTTCCTTATGCTCTGATTGCCATGATCGATATAAACTCATCACGCCTACCGGGTTCCTTCCACGCTCGGGGCGTGACAATTTTTGTGGTATTAGAGCCTAGGTTATTCAAGTTACCTAGGAACCCAAGTCCAAGGATAGGTTGTTCCTTACACCCGGTGAGAATGGGTAGAGCTATGGGTTAAGTCCTATGTTGACGTCCAACCCTATAGTTAAAACATGAAACTAATTAGACTTAAATTCTCTTGTAGGACAATGGCTGCCGAACGAGCACAATGGCGTGATATGCAATGCACCATTCAAGGCCTTACACAAGCGCTGCAACAAGTGGCGCAAGGGGGAATGAATCGTGGAGCTGGCGATCTTCACCGTAGTTTTCACAATATGAACCCGCCAAAGTTCGTTGGCTCGTCCGACCCCGATGATGCTGAGAACTGGATGAAGGAGATAGAACACATATTCCGTGTCATGCAATTCACGGATGAAGAGAAAGTGGTGTTAATAACTTTCCAACTCGAGTGAGATGCCCGATTTTGGTGGGAATCTATAGAAGCTACACTGCCTCATGATCATATCACATGGGGTAAGCTCGTGGAATACTTCAATAGCAAATATTTTTCTGATAGAATACAAAAGAAGAAGGCCGCGGAATTTGCCACGTTGAAACAAAGAAGTTTATCAGTGGCCGAGTATGAGGCCCAATTCTCCCGGCTATCAAGGTATGCACCACATCTGGTGTGTACCGAGAAGATGAAGGCTTGGAGATTTCTTAATGGGCTTTGACAACAATACATCACTCAACTGGTGCCTATGGATATACAAGTCTATTCGAAGATGGTAAGACGGGCCCAACTACTTGAAGACGCCATGAAATTGTCTGATAAGATCTGTGGGCGGGATAAGAAAGAACAAGTTACTAGCTCGGGAACTTTCAAACCCTCCTTTAACAAGAAGAGGAAAAAAAATGGGGGAGATTCCTCCAAGGAAAAGAAATCCAAGAAGAATGATAAGCCTGTCTCTATCACCACCACACCATCTAAGGAGGTGTGTAAACATTGCGACAAGGCAGGACATAAGGCCGAAGAGTGCTGGCGAAGGTTGGGAGCTTGTCTCCGATGCGGGAGTCGTGATCATAGGATTCCTGATTGTCCTTTACTTAATGATCAAGCTAGCAATGAGAAGCGCACGGTCAAGAAGCAAGCCAGTCTCCAAGCTCTTCAAAAGGCAGAAAATAGTGAAGGTGGACTCATGGAAGGTACATTAAAAATTTGTTCCAAGACTGCTCACGTCTTATTTGATACCGGCATGACTCATTCTTTTGTTTCTAAGAGATTCGTTGCTTCATTTTCTATGGAACCTGTATGGTTAGACTTAGTTATTTCTACTCCTCTTGGAAGCGAATCCGAGATTACACACTATTACCCGAATAGTGAAGTTATGGTTAAAGGGCAAAATCTACCTGCCGATTTGATATGCCTAGATATGAAAGGGTATGATGTCATATTAGGTGCCGATTAGCTATCCACACATAAGATAGTTATAGACTGTCGAAATGGCAAGGTAACATTTAAGGATTTCCTGGAACTGGTTTACACTAGTCCTCGGAGTCGGAACAAGTCACCCCTTATTTCGGCTCTCCGAGCTAGCAAGCTCTTGAGAAAGGGGTGTGTGGCTTTCATAGCATTTATGAATGCCACGGAGGTTAAGGAGTCTAAGCTAGAAGACATCCACGTAGTCAAGGAGTTTCCCGATGTATTCTCGGAAGATTTGTCCAGTCTACCCCCGGAAAGAGAAGTGGCTTTCACCATCCATCTTGTCCCCAGTGCTGGCCCTATTTCTAAGGCACCTTATAGAATGTTCCTCGCTGAGCTAAAAGAATTGAAGGAACAATTGATGGAGCTCTTGAAGAAGGGTTTTGTTAGACCAAGTACTTCCCCGTGGGGAGCGCTTGTGTTATTTGTAAAAAGAAAGATGGATCGATGAGACTCTGCATCGATTATCGGCAACTGAACCACCTTACTATCAAGAACAAGTATCCTCTGCCGAGGATCGATGACTTATTTGATCAAATATCTGGAGCTAAATATTTCTCGAAGATTGATCTCAGGTCGGGTTATCACCAATTAAGGATCAAGGATGAGGATATTCACAAAACGGCATTTCGGAGCAGGTATGGGCATTATGAATTTACGGTTATGCCTTTTGGACTAACAAATACCCCTACAGCCTTTATGCAATTGATGAACAACATATTCAAGCCTCATCAAGATCAATTTATTGTGTTCTTTATTGATAATATATCGATCTATTAAAAGTCTGAGGAAGATCATGAAGAACATTTAAGGACTGCATTACAAATATTAAGGAAGAATCAACTTTATGCCAAGCTGAGTAAATGTGATTTCTGGCTCGAGGAGGTATCTTTCTTAGGGCATGTGATTTTGAAGAATGGAATTTCTGTGGATCCATCAAAAGTCGAGGCTGTGAAGAATTGGGAAAGACCTACCAGTGCTACTGTGATCCGTAGCTTCTTGGGTCTACCTGGTTATTATTAGTGATTCATAAAGGACTTCTCCAAGATTGCTGTTCCTATTACTAGACTGACATGCAAGGAGATTCCTTATGAGTGGAACGAAGATTGTGAGAGAAGTTTTCAAGCCTTGAAGGATCATTTGACGACTGCCCCAGTCTTAGCATTACCGACTGAAGGAGAGAAATTCGAGGTATATATATACCGATGCATCTGGCGTTGGCCTCGGATGTATATTAATGCAGCAAGGGAGAGTCATTGCTTATTCTTCTCGACAACTCAAGAAGTATGAGGAGAACTACCTAGTGCACGACCTAGAGTTGGCCGTGGTAGTGTTTGCTTTAAAGATCTGGAGGCACTACCTCTATGGAGAGCAATTCACCGTGTACTCCGATCACAAGAGCCTCAAATACTTATTCTCACAAAAGGAATTGAATATGAGACAAAGACGATGGCTAGAATATCTCAAGGACTTCGAATTCACTATACAATACCATCCTCGAAAGGGTAATCTCGTAGCTGATGCCTTTAGTCGAAAGTCGAGAGCATTATTAGCCAACTGTATGATACAAGAATGGAAGATGTTGGAGCAATTCTCAAAACTTGATATAAGCACAGACAAGGAGAAAGGGTGTATTACTCTATCACATATGAGCATACAACCAGATTTACTCTCCGAGATCAAAGAACTTCAAGATAATGACCCGGTATTAGTAGAAATAAAGGGCAAGATAGAAGAGCAACATGATTTCAAGCTAGCATCAGATGGAAGATTATTGTTCTGAGAAAGGACATGTATACCAGACTGTCCTGAGATGAAAACAAAGATCTTAGAGGAAGCACATTGATCAAGGTACACAATTCATCCTGGAGCTATCAAGATGTACTAGGACTTGAAATGGACTTTTTGGAGGCCCAATATGAAAAGGGAGGTAGCAGACTTTGTGTCTCGCTGTCTCACATGTCAACAAGTCAAGGCAGAACACCAAAAGCCCGCTGGTAAGTTACATCCTTTAAACATATTGGGATGGACTTCATCATGGGTTTGTCTAAGTCTAAAGACGGACATGATGGGATATGGGTTATCATAGATCGATTGACCAAGTCGGCACACTTCTTGCCTATAAAGAGCCGATGGTCAGTCGATGTTCTAGCTGCCTTATATGTCAAAGAAGTCATGAGATTGCATGAAGTTCTTGTTTCGATCATGTCTGACCGAGACCCACGTTTCACTTCTCACTTTTGGAAGGCTTTGTAACACTCTTTGGGAACGAGACTCAACTTTACTACTGCCTTTCATCCTCAAACGGATGGTCAGACCGAGAAGACAAATCAAGTCATGGAAGACATGCTACGAGCCTGTGTTATTGATTTTAGTGGAAGCTGGCCTGATCACTTCCCCCAAGTCGAATTTTCTTATAATAACAGTTATCAGGCAAGAATTCAAATGGCACCCTTCGAGGCATTGTACGGAAGGAGTTGTCGCTCACCAATATGCTGGGACAAATTTGGGGAAAAGCAACTTCTAGGTCTAGATATGGTAAGGGATACGACTGAGAAGGTGCAACTTATTAGAGAAAGACTCAAGATGGCTCAGTCTAGACAAAAGACTTATGCCGATACTAGAAGAAGAGACTTGGAGTTCCAAGTCAGAGACCACGTCTTTCTCAAGGTTTCCTCAGGACGAGCTATCCGAAGGTTTAGTGTTAAGGGCAAACTTATACCAAGATATGTTGGTCCCTTCGAAGTACTAGAAAGAGTTGGCGAGATAGCTTATCGAATCGCCTTGCCACCGCAATTATCCAAAGTTCACAATGTGTTTCACATCTCTATGCTTAAGAAGTATGTTCATGATCCATTCCATGTCATAGATCATGACAACCTAGTGATACAGAAGGATCTCACATATGAACAAAAACCACTGAGGATCCTTGATCGTGAGGTTCGTGTGCTGAGAAATAAAACTATTTCCATGGTAAAGGTGCAATGGAGCAAGTGCTTAGAACAAGGAGCCACGTGGGAGACAGAAGAATCTATGAAGAGAAGATTTCCTGACTTATTTCAAAATCGTAAGTACTCTGCATATGCGATTGAATTTGGAGACTAAATTCTTTTAAGTGGGGGAGGGTGTAGCACCCCGATAAAATAAACCCATATATATATAAATTACAATTTTGTAGAGAAATAAAAATACACTATAATTAAACTCTAAAAATAAAGGAATAGGGCCCAACCCACCAAACCATATACAATACATAAACCCAACTAGAAGACCATGAGGCAAATGGGCCTCATGTGTATGGGTTTAGCCTAAGGCCAAATGGGCCTTACGGTTGTCAAAAGGTTTGAGGATATAAACATAAATGCATGCATACGTAAGGGCTTTACACCAAACGTAAAAGTGCTATCACCTTCGAACATGCAAGGGAGATCAGGGTTTTTAGAAGGCCAACTAGGACGTTGGCTGTGGATATGGCAATAAAGGGATTAACATAGGAAGGTTAAAACCTATTTGGATTCCTACATGGGAAATTTGAATTCTCTTAGGAAGCTTGAGTTAGAATTCTATAAATATAGAGGCCCCGCGAATGGCAGAAGTTGTTAGCGCTGCTGCATTCGTCGACGCCTTCCTCCTGCTATACGTGAAGAAGGCATTCTGCTTCCCCTTCTGCCCCGTGTATTGACGTCATTCCCTGCTGCCTCTGCTTCTTCTTCTTTCTGTTCCTGCTGCGGCTATAGCTGTTATTACCATGTGTTGCTACTGTAGTTGTTGGCCTGCTACTACATCTTCTCTCCCATTTCCTCTCCGTTCGTCTCTATTAAACACCCCAAACCAGGTAGGTTTTCTCCTAATCCCAAGCTAAATAGTGAGTTAAGAACCAAAAAATTGTTATACATGAACATGCATGTCCATGCTTTAGTTTTCCTGTGTACAAGTTTACGTTTCTGCATGCATAGGAATTAGCGACCATGTCAAGGGCGTTATTTCTTGAATCTGTGACAGTATCCTGGATGCCAAATCAAACTGCGTCCAACACCCTATCGTTAATTACTTTAGATAAATAATAATTACAACATGTTTAAAATTAAGTATCTATGGATCCATACAATTAAAAGTCATGTTCTGCATATTTCTGGATTCCCAATATTTTTCTTTACATTACCATGTCTTTAGTTTTCCCAGAAACCCCTCAGATAGAAAGTGGCATTGTTCATCCCTCTAATGAATAGTAAACGAACGAATTAATTCACGTTGAGTCTGTGAACATATCTAGTGGATGCGTTGTTGTGTGCAACATAGAAAGAAATTGTGACCAGAACCCTGTCGCCTATTTAATCCCGCGCTCGTATACAAAGGCACTATTTTTTAAAATATATTTTTATAATGAAATAAGCACTATTTTTGTAGTTAAAATAATTAACGCCATATTAAAGAGGCGTAATTTCCTGATTGTGCGCCGCTCTAGAAAGGCGTTGTTTTCCTGAAAATATATATATATGAACAGAAAAAGAAAAGAATTGGCACCTTGTCTTAAGACGCAAATTACTAGAAAACCAGATATAATTGCTGGAAAATCATGAATGCATGTCCAGTCAGTGGGCGCCAATTGGATTTGACGGCCACTGCTAGGATGCAATTTTCTGTGACTATTTCATCGCGTGTTTTTCCTCGATCCTACATCATTGGATCTTTGGCACCACTGTCTCACGTCCGAGACTTGGTCCTTGTTTTGCTTTCTACCGCTTACACCTCAACTCTTGGTGATGATTGGAACCTCCACGGGATATTCCTTCCTTCAGACTGATACTTTCTTCATTGAGACCTCTGTAAGACTCTGTTAGCCTTGGATTCCCTCAAGACAGTCGAGCTGGTTGTACCATAAAAACCATGGAACCATTTTTTTATTATAAAAAGCCCTACCTAGTGGTGATTAGGAAAGTGCATCCCAATTCGGACTACACTTTCTATCTCACACCTAGGGGGTATATTATTGATCAATGAAGAAAAATCATTACATCAAACGAAGGCTAGGCATTCCTAGCTTATCTAACCTAGCAGCACCTTTTACCAAGGAGGGAAGTTCATGCTGCGAATTAAAGAAGCAATTACAATGTGATCGACAAGCCAAATTGGCTAATGAATCAGCTACAGTGTTTGCCTCTATGAAAATGTAAGAAATATTCACAGGGTGAGGGATGCTGCTCCAGATTTCTCTAGCAAAGAGAAGAATCTCCCATGGACATGCGGCCTTCTTATTGATCACTTGCACCAGTAGTAGAGTGTCACATTCCACCACAGCCGGTTGTGAAGAGATAGTGTGAAGGTATTTGATACCATCCATCAAGGCCCGAGCTTCAGCAACAAGGCTGTTGCAATGCACATAGGAATGGGAAAATGCCAGAAGAATGTTCCCCTTGTAATCTCTAATGACACCACCACCACCAAAGGATCCAGAGGATTTACTTGCTCTGTCAGTGTTTAGTTTTAACTGAGGCCAAGGGGGGGCAAGACCATCTTATAATTTTCACCCAAGGGGTACTTCGGGTAGTAGCTTTGATACCAAACCCCGCCAAAATGTTATGGGTGCATAATTGGTTTTCCATTGACATTTGTAGAGTTGAGAATTTCCTTCACCTGTGATAGAACCTTGTGGTAAAGGCTATGAGGTGCTGTGGATTTACCTTCATGCAAAGCTGAGTTCCTAGCAAGCCATAATTCCCACAAGCCATATGCAAGTACAACAAGCTGGAATAAACCATATAAGGATTTGACATTGATCTCTTTGACTGTATTAAGAATCAAGGATCTTGCTGAAGAGCCCCATATCTGACAACCAGTTCTGCGAAATGAAGACCAAAGTGAAGAAGCCCACTCACTTTTGACAAAAAGATGATTTATATCCTCCTCTTGATGGTTTTTGCAGCAAAGGCATTTGGATGGAATAGGAATTCCTAGAGATTTAACTCTAGAATCAGTCGTGATACATTAATTCCAGACTTTCCAAATGTGGACAGAAAGTTTAGGAGGAATCCATTTTGACCAAATTCGATCACCTGGGATAGAATCCTGATCTGGAACATATCTGCAGGAGTCTTTATAAATTGATGAAATCAGACACTCACCCGAAGAAGAAAGACTCCACACTGCCTTATCCGAATCTTGACTGAAGGAAGTAAGCCAAGTAGCAGATCTGATCATATTTGGAAGTTGGCTGTCAATGATAGCAATGTCTTCCTGAGATGAGTGTAGTAATACTTCTCTGACAGTAGCTTTCATGTTTGGACTGTAGGTGCTCGGGATATAAGAAACTAGAGGCTGGCTACCCATCCAAGTATCTAGCCAGAAATTTGCAGTAGAACAATTTCCAATTACCATTTTTTGTGCTTCAATATTGCAATCTTTGCATAAGACCAACTCCTTCTGGCATGCCCTTTCATCTGCTTGAAATCAACCTCGGAGATATGTCTTCCTCTAATATATTTGGCTCTAAGGTACTCAGCCCATCTAGAGTCAGAATGAATGTCCTTCCACAACATCTTGACCCTGAACGCCGCTTCCATCTGCTTGAGAGATAAAATACCAAGACCTCCACAGTTAACAAGTTTACAAATGGCTTTCCAGGATTTCCAGTGCCTTTTGTTCCCTTGCTTGGAGGAACCCCAGAAAAAATTAGCAAATGAACGGTCAAGCAATTGGTGAACTCCAGCATGCAATAGAGATGATGGTAGAGAATACAATCGAATGGATGACAGGATATGCTTCAGCAGAGTGACTCTGGCTCCTTGAGATAAGTAGCTGGCATGCCAACCATCAATGCGCTTCTGAATAGATGAGATAATGCCAGCAAAATGAACTTTCTTCGACCTGCCATAGACCAAGGGGAAACCCAAGTATTTGTGAGGGAAAGAGTGGTGAGTGAAGCCTATGATGTCCTGTATCCTCTTGATAGTTGTAGCCTTAGTATTAGGGTGAGTGAAAAAACCACTCTTTCCAACATTAATTAATTTACCTGAAGCTCTTTCATATGTTCTCAGAATACCCATCAGATTTCTAATAGATGCAGTATTGGCCTTACTGAAAACCAAGGTGTCATCAGCAAATAGAAGATGAGAAATGTTTGGGCATCTCCGGGGACCAGCAAACCAGTCCACCTGACCCTCGGACTGAGCTTTATGTATAGATCTGCTAAGAGCTTCCTCTGCTATAATAAATAGGGCTGGAGTAGGATCACCTTGGCAAACTCCCCTGGAAGACTTGAAAAACCCTGCTGAGTCACCATTCAGGAGGACAGGAAACCAACAATTTCCAATCATGGAATGAATAAGTGCAATAAAGAGTTCACTGAATCCAAACTTAGATAATACTGCATAGAGAAAATCCCACTCTAAACGGTCATAGCCCTTAGCCATGTCCAATTTGAATGCCACGTTTCCTCCTCTAGTTTTCCTGCCCAGTTCATGGATCATTTCCTGAGCCAGAGCAATATTCTCCACAATAAGTCTTCCTTTCACAAATGCTGATTGCTCAAAGGATATGATATTAGGCAGGATTGAGGGTAGTCTGTTACTAATAAGTTTTGACATAACCTTGTAAATGAAATTACACAAACAAATAGGCCGGTAATCAGAGATGTCAGTAGCATTGCTCACTTTGGGAATAAGAGCTATAAGAGTAGCAAACAAAAACATGGGCAACATAGTTCGAAAAGTGAGGAATTCTTGAATTGCATTAACAATCACACCTGCAGTGATTTTCCATGTTTTCTGGAAGAAAGCCCCTGAAAAACCATCCGGGCCAGGAGCACTGTCAGGAGACATTTGGAAAACAACATTTTGAACTTCAGATTCAGTCGAGATGGCACACAATCTTTCATTATCAGTAGGAGATACCAACTGAGGAATATTATTAAGTAATATTTCTTCAATGTGATGTTACTGAGAAGAAAAAGCTTTCTGGAAGTGGGCTGCAGCAATGCTCTTCATCTCCTCATGGTCAGATGTGAGTAACCTGGCAGAGTTCCTGAGGTGAGGAATCACATTCCTTTTCCTGTTAGCAATGGTCTTGAATTAAAAAAAAGTAGTATTCCGATCTCCTTCTGCAAGCCATGTGACTCTTGATTTTTGTCTCCAGAATGATTCTTGTTGGATCAGTCTGTTAGCCAAATCTGACTTAGCAGACTCTAGCATCTCAAAATCGACATGGTTTGGGTGAGCGTCATATAGGAATTCTGCCTTCAAAATAGAATCTTCAGCTGCCATAAGATTTGTGTGAATATTTCCAAATACCTGTTTATTCCAAACTTGAAGCATTTTCCTCATGTACTTGAGTTTCAAATAAAGTGTAGATATTACAGAAGTAGCCAGTGGACTGTTGCGCCAGTTAACCTCCACATCCGTCAGAAAATTGTCATGAGTTGACCACATTTGTTTATAACAGAACCTGCTTCTGTATTTTGACATAATAGATAGTTTAATAAGGAGAGGGGCATGGTCCGAAGCCTCCCTAGATAGGTGCTCAACAGTAATTGGTATAACCAATTGTCAAGGACCATTTGTGAGGACCCTATCCAGTCTAGCCCAAATGCCCTTGACACCACTCTGGTTGTTATGCCAAGTGTATTTAGAGCCCTAATATCCAGAGTCTGAAAGTGCACAATCATTCATACAATCTTTAAAATCAGACATTGAAATGAGAGATGGTGGATTTCCTCCAAGTTTATCATCAGGATCTAGAATGCAGTTAAAATCCCCTGCCACCAGCCAGGGACCAGATATCTGAAGATGTATATTATTTAAAGAGGACCAGAGAAACCGCCGTTCAACAATGGTACATTTGGCATAAATGATAGTAGCTTGAAATGTTGGAAAAAGAACAGCATTCTGCCTAAGGGTGATCTATTGTTCATCCTAGCATACAATAGACAAATCCAATGGGTTTTTCCACATAACCCAGATCTGAGCGTTATTATCTCCATTAGCAATCGCCTTGTCCATTCCCAATTTTCTACATGTCTTATCCATGGAACTAACCTGAATCTTAGGCTCTAATAAAGCAATGCATTTAATATTGTAAGTTTTAATAAGAAGCTTAACACGACCCAGGGAAAGATCATTCCCAATGCCTCTAACATTCCATATAATGAAAGTCATGACAATTAAGGGATGTTTGGTAAGGTACCCACGGAGCTAGTCCTTTTCATCGATCTAGTAATGATTCCTGATTGCCCTTTCAGCAAAACACGCACATTGGTAATATCAGTAGAAGAAGCTATTTCTTGTCTCTGATGCTGAATCTCATCCACTTGAGATTTTCCTTCTACTTGAGTCTTGTCGTCTTGGATTTTGCCTTTACCCTTAGAACCTCGATGAGCATCCACAATATGCAATTCAGGGACATGAGCAATTATTCCAGCCAATCCAGCTGTTTGGAATGAAGGGGGCTCCTGATGAGGAAATTGAACATCAATGCCAGGGCCAAATCAGAAGTATGTATGACCACACTCATAGGATCATGCTCTGGAACCAGGGGAGAGGCTCCCAATAAAGAATCATCCTTAATAAGATGGGAGGTTGAATGAGAAGACACCAGTCTCACTGCTGAAGGAGAAGGCAAAGTTTCCATCGCAAGGTGTTTCCTTAACTCGACAGTGGTATCCATTGAGTTGGAATTCAAATTAAAGAGGTACCCTCCTGAGCATTTCCAACACCAGACAGGACAAAAGCTTCCTCCTGAGCATTTCCTATAATAACATCAGTCACTTTCGCCGCAACCGGTTGCCAAAATTGTTTTTGTGCAAGGCGTGAGGTAGCTACAATCGGAATAGGCTGTCGACCCAGCAATTTGCAGTCAGAAACAAAATGACCAATCCGGGCACAGGAAGAATAGATGACCGGCATCTCCAGATAACAAACATCCTGCCAAGCCTCGCCTCCTGGAAATCCAATCCAGATCCGCGGAGGATGGGGTTTGGAGATATCCAATTCAACGCTGACCCGCGCCGCAGTTGTATTTGATAGATTGAGCATGGATGGATCAATCTTCAATACTTGACCAATATTGCCAGCAATAGAGCGAAGCAAGGGCTTCTAAAAGAAATTAACAGGCATACCAGGGAAAGCAATCCAAATGGGCAGAATCGATGAATCAGCGTTCGGTGAAAACTCCATAGTCCACTTAAAGAACCGAAATAGCCTGCCTTGTACATACATGGAATCCCAGAGAAGAAGCTGCAAGTAGTCCTCATAGTTGCGAAACCTCAGAAGAAGATGATGAGGATCAAGGGCACTGATCAAGAAATCCTCTTTGAATTTGCATCTATTGGATAAGTGACTTCTGATCTCTGGAAAAGGAGGTCTTCCACGAGGGGTCCGAGCAACAACCGCAAAAGAGAACGGGAGCAGGCTTTGGGAGATCTCCTCCTTCGAGAAGAACACCGTAGGCTCCCCGCTATCCGTGGAGGTAGGAGCATGGACCGAGCCAGGGACAAGCGGCGGAGACATGGATGACGCCAACACCTCTGCGAAAGTCCGTTCCATACTAACCGATTTATCCGAGGAAAAAGTTTGGGCAGGGATTGCAGAAGAAGTGGCCGACGTCGAGGGGGGCACTGAAGGCCCCCCTAGGTCCACCATGACCGGCAAAGAGTTTGCCGGCGAGAGTCAACCTAGGGCATCCGGCTAGAAACCTAGGGCATCCGGTGACAGAAACTGGGTAATCCTCCTTTTTAAATATTCTTTCTACTAGAACCATTGATTGTCACGTCACTCTGAAGAAATGTGATGTCCTAGCCCTCATAGAGAGCTGTTTCTGGCCTTTGTGAGAAGTCTATCTCTGTCTGGATGCTAATTGAATTAGCGACCAGACAGTGGACACTAATTGAATTAGCAACCGTTTGAGTGGTCGTTATTTCATCGTGCCTATAATGTTTCCAGAATTAGTGGCCATCCATGTGGGCGTCAATTCTGGAATTGGTGGCGGTCTGAGTGGACACCAATTACCCAGTTTCACGAATTGCCATGATTTTTACGAGAGACTTATCGCTATGTCATACTTGTCCAAAGTTCTATCCTTGAACTCCTTATTCGTGAATCTACCTTAATGTTCCTACAATGGCTTATTCCTTTGGAATTCTATTGGCTATAACTATAGTGGATGTCTAGATATTTTACATGACTCAATGCCTGGCGTTAATAGGGCCCGGTCTGGTCCTGGGAGAAGCATCTGAAAGTACTTGTGCCCATGGGAGCTATATTGACCATGGTGTGGCATTGAATCGGAGTGCATGACTAGCTTGATTAATCGACGACATTCCACACACTCTCTCTATTACGTGCTTGATATTACATGACATGACTTGCGTGGTCTAGATTGGGCAAAGTACTTGAATGAATTAATAGCCAATATCTTGGTACTTGACTTGAAAATTACATGCTTGATATCATGGTAAACTTTACTTGGTCTATCACCAACACCTGCTAGTATATCTTTCTAGTTCTTTCATCAAAGGACAGTTAGGCATACGGTGCTCCCGATTTCCACAACATAGGCATGCGCCTAACCTCTTCCAACATTCTTCTGCCGCATGACCGAATTTATCACAAAATTAGCAAGCCACCATGACTTGCTTATCTTCCTCTTCCTTGACCTTCTTGTTCCGGCGTTCATCCCTATCATTCCCACTCCGGGATCTCTTCCTGCTATCCCGAGAATTATAGGTAATGCTGAATTTTTTCGGCTTCTTACCTCGCCGATCAGACCTTCGACTCGACTCCTCCACTTTACTCTTGAGTTTATCGACCTTCTCCAAGGTCCGTTCACATAGGTGTGCCCGTTGGACCATCTCCGCATAGGTCCAAATGTTCTGTGGGCCAAGTTGCTGGATAAAAATGGGACGTAACCCATCCATAAAGTGATTTACCTTTAAGAGATCTGTGCTCACTAGGTGCTGAGCATAGGGTGCCAGGCGAGAAAACTGTAACTCATATTCGGCTACGGACATCATGCCCTGACGAAGTGACGTGAATTCAGCTGCCTTCCTCTCCTTGACATACTCGGAGAAGTACTTGACTCGAAAAAGAGTCAGAAATCCATCCCATGTGTGTGGTGCGTCTGCAGACGGTGCTGGAATTGCCTTCCACCATGTGTGGGCATCTTTATTTAATTGGTATGTAGCAAGATGAACCTTTTCTTGGTCAGTACACTGCATGACCTCGAATATACGGTTCATTTCATCGATCCAGTTTTCTGCCTCATCGGGAGTAGAAGAACCTGAAAATCGCGGAGGATTTAAACACCAAAAATTGTGGTGTAGGTCTCCAGCTCTTGCCCCTACACCGGCTTGAGCCATATTCTGCAATGCTTGGGTGAGACCGGCAATGGTTTGTTGCATACCATCCCAGTCAACACGATGAGCCATGATGAGAGTAAGGTACTTGAGAAGGGTAGAAGAGTTGTTAATTCTAATGGAATGAGTAGAATTAACCTTAGAAATAATTATAATTACTATCTCATCCCAGGTTCTAACCCATTTCCTCTCATAGGTTGGGAGTTTCTTTCCTAGTTTCATAGGTGTGGGTCCTTAAACCTTGGACTTAACCTAGTACATGTCTTTTCCCTAGGACTTCTAGTCCTATCCTCTGATACCACTTTAACTGTCACGTCCCGAGATTTTTAATACAGCGGAAGGAATTTCGGGAATGTGAACAGCCGGCATGGTAAGCCTCTCGCAAGCAAGAAATTAGAGCATAAGACAATCACACTAAAGTAATTGCACAAGTAAACTTTTCCAAACTTCACTTTATTTCATAATAATAATAATAAAGTACACAAGATCCTTGACTCTTAACACTCTTACATCATAGACTTAAGAAAATAGAAAATTACAATAAGACTCGACTAGACATTTGATACTATGGCTTCTCTCGATTCATTTAACCTTCAATCACTCTCGGACCCGCTACTTGTATACTCCGAATCCGATTCATCTGTACATCCTGAAAAGATTGGAAAAGTAGGATAATGAGCACACTTACCCAGTAGGTATCTTTGCATCAACATGAAGGCAATATTTAAGTGATTAATGTCTTAGCTCTAGACTGGAAAAGAAACATAAGAAAATGCCGTAAACAATCGGTAGAACTAAGTAACCAAGGACATGAAATTGAGCAAGTGGACAAGATAGCATGAACAAGTAAGATTAAGCATGTAAACGTAAATTGGCCTTTCATGAACAAGAATGTACGAGCATGTAACTAGAAAGTACTTTACACAACCTTATAAAGGCTATGTACTAGAAAATCGTTTATCAAGCACGTAATTTTCATAATGAGTCTCGTGGTGTTTCACTCATTTATAAGAGAAAGTACTCACAGCGCAATGCGACGCTAGTATCATCGTACCCCATGGTTTATAGCACGTTTCCGACAATCCGTCGAGGAGACTAGCATGGAGCCCTTGGACACAATCCGTGCCCGATCTTGCATCTTCAAGTTATAAATCTAGTTACTTCCATGAGATAATAATTTCGGCCAATAAATCAATTCCAAATAATAAGTTTAATGATCAAGTAACCAAGGCATAGAACATACCAAAGTCGACATAAGATATCAAAGAAAGATTTAAGGTATATTATGCTACGGCGATGATCCGATAGCATAACGGTATATTCATTAGGTTCCATAATTCAAATTTACTTTGTTAACCATAATTTAGGCTCCAGATAATCACAAGATCATCTAGGAACTCAAGAAAACCAACCCCAAAGGTCAAACCTCAGGTTAGACACAATCAGGAACCAAGCGGTCATTTACTGGACCGTTTAGCAAGCCAGGCGGTCTAGTCATGGACCGTTTAGGGTGTGTTGAATCCAGACTGGACGGGTTAGACTCAGATATACAAGCGGTCATGGGCCAGACCGTTAACTGGGCCTTAGCGGTCGAATGTAAGACCGTTTAGGAATCAAGACACTGAAATCAACGGTAGTGCTTTCTAGACAAATTGGGCTTTAATGGTACAACCAGCTCGACGTCATAGTAGGAATCCCAGCCTCACAGAGACTTACGAGGGCTTGAAACAAGATCACCTAGTCCGGTAGAAGGAATATCTAACGGAGAGGCTTTCAAGTCCAAGATTGTGTGTCTATAAGTGCAAAGGTGTATCTAATGGTCACATACCGGAGTATATGCCATGTACTTATGAAAATGACTCTTAGATGAGAAAGTTAGTGATAACCAGCGATCAAATCATAACTAGTCCATGAATCTCATAAATTCAAGTTAACTACAAAAGTATATGACTTGGTCATGAAAATATCATAAGTTTAAAATAACTTTAAGTGCATAAAGAATCATGAAATCTACTAGAATGAGCTGTTAACATAACTGGGTATATGAAAATAACGTTTAAAATAGGTATAAAACCTTCTTAACTAAGCTTAACATATAATAATTTGGACCATTCTGCATTAAGGCTCGGGTTAGCTTAAATACAGAATTCAAAAATGAAAAACGGTCTAGTGGGTGACCGTCTCTTGTGGCAAGCGGTCTATCGTACGATGCTAGGGTTTCTGGCCGTCTACAGGAAGTCCGTTTCTTCCTGTGTTAACAGAAAACTCAATAATAGTAAAATACAATACTAATCTTAGGCATATCATGCATGAAAATCAACATGAATAAACTCTATAGCATGATAGAACAATAATAGGTCAGCCAATATGCGTGGGTTTATATAATAACAAGAGAATTTCCTTTTTACTCAATTAGGGCTAGTTCATGCATGAATATTATACTAGATGCAAAGTCCTAATGAAAACATAAAATTCTCAGTGTACAATGTATGAAATCAACTGGAAACAGGGGGCTTTTATCCCTAATGTCATGTTTAAGCCGTTCATGAGATAACCTACCTCAAAAGGCGCTCCTAGTCTGCCAATTTCTGACTAGAAGTAAGCCCTAGTTCTGCACGTTCTGTGCTAAACCTATAACTTCACACCCTTGTATCTTCTGATTGCCTTGACCTATGGACGTGAAAATTGGAGGGTAGATAGAAGATATAAAGGGTAACATAAAGTTCTAAAGACATCCTCGCTAAATACCTCGTTTAGGGCTTCTAATTTCCTGATCTTCATTGGACTGTTGCACAGATTCATGGGTTATTGGTGCAGAATCAACAACTTTGAAAGCTTCTAACTCCTTGTAGACTTGATCTCCTAGAAGAAAATTTGGAGGGTAGTTAGTCCTTAGTATTAGCAACAAAAACTTCTAAAGAACTTACCTCTAATTCTGCCTCCTTACCTTGGTTCCACGTGAGCCAAAAGTAGGGGTCGCGCAGTCAAACTTGGGGTCTATTTATAGGGTTTAGTTAGGGTTCAAAGATTTGGACGACTTTAGAGTCTTAATTAGGTCTCCAATCCGACCCTAATGCGTTCTAGAGCCTTCTAGCCAATAGATTGCATCCATCCCAGAAGATTTAGCCAAAAATAATGGAACTTTTCAGGCAAAGAAGATGTTTGCGATCGGTCTCTATAAAGCGGTCCATTGATTGACCGTTTTAGGTCCCATGCGGTCTCGCGATAGACCGTATTCTATCCCGGGCACCGAATTTGAAATTAATTCAAACTCTTCCCTCCATTATCCATCTATTTATCTTTAAATTTTGTGACTATACCAATTTCTAGCTTCTAGAATATGGGCCAAGGTCCAAAAACCATAATTTGGGCCAAAAGGGTTCCTTTAAATGGGCCTAATCCTCTTGGATTAGAGTAAGGCTATATTAACTAAAATAAATTCATTTAATAGCCCGTTTAGTCCATTTAAATATTTAATAAATTCTTAGAAATTTCTCGGGTGTTACACACCCTCACCGAGTCCCTCCACTAGTTGCCATGCGCCATTGCCTACGCAAGCCCCACAACCATCTTCATTACCTTCCTATATCCCTCGGCATCCACCTTGCCCAAAGCGGGCTCCTCATCCTCCGTTGCCGAAGTGTTTTATCGACATCTTCAAGGCTTTGATGGCCACTCACTCGTTGTCGCTCCTTCCGGTTGTGCCTTGTCGACCCGCGATTGGGAATACCCTTCAGTTCTGTGATTATCATCGCCAGCAGGGGCATTTGGTCGAGGATTGCCCCGAGTTCTGAGATTATCTTTATGGCTTGGAAGATCAGAAGAGGATCGATTGGGCCGCTATGCATAAAGTTATTTTAGATCTTCGCAGCAAGCAGCAGCAAGAAGCGCCACCCAGGAAGCCATCTCCGTTACTTCAAAACTAGAGGCACCCCTGTGATTCTTTGTCTAGCGTTGCGCCCGCTCCATCATCTGCTCCATTCCCTACCCCTGCTCCACCCTCATCACCTGTTCCATTACCCTCACCATCTCCTACCCAGTCTCCGCAACCTACGTAAACCCAAGCCTCTGCTGAGGCTAGTGATACCTCCACTTTCGCTGCCACTTCCACTACTTCCACTCCCAAAACCGCGCGACGTATTGTATCAATATGCCGACGATGGGCGCCACGATCTTCCCCTTTACCTTCACCCTCTCCATCTCCACCACCTCCACTACCCTCATTGCCTGCATCACCATCTCCTCCATCCTCGCCATTGCCTAACCCTCCATCATTTTCGCCAGCTCCTCTCCCCAAATCGCCTAACCCATTGCTTCCGCCTTCGTCATCTCCACCATCTCCACCGCTTTTGTCAGCACCATCTCCACCGCCGTCTCCTGAGCAAGCTACCCCTACACCTACACCTTTACCCCCTCCTACACCTCCACCTTTGCCTTTGCCTCCACCTGAGCCTGTCATTGCCGCTATCCCTCCACCACTCGCATTGCCTTTACCCCCACTTACGCCTTCTAAACCTTTGCCTTTGCCTTTCAAACCTATTACCTCCACTTCTCCATCCATTTCCACCCCTCGGAGCGGGTGTGTGCTACCTACGGTGCCCCTCGGGTCTAGTCTCCAGGGAGACGATGAGCCGAGTCAGGATGAGTCAGTGCCGGTTATGCATTTCAAGATTCAAGATTTCATTTGCCGGATGACAATCTACGTCATGGTCCCTGGCTATTTTTGGGATAATGAGCCTACACTTTTGAAGACGGTTGCCAAGAAGAGCCCCTCAGCATTAGTGCCAGTTTCTTCACAAGTGAGGCCGGTGGCAATCTCATTGCTTGCCAGAGGTTCAATTATTGATGCTATTATTTCTCCTCGCTCCACCGCCATTCAGATTACTGGCCAAGAGGGGTTCTGATGTGACACACCCTTGGACTTTAGCAAGCAAGCACAATTCGCAATATAAACGGATCAAACTCGGTGGCCACTCACCCGACACTCACCCAAAACCCGGGTAACTTGGTGATGCCAAGTGAAGGTTGTGAGGGCTGGGCCCTTGCTGGTAGAGGGCCAGCAAGGCCAAGGTTGTTTCCCAAGGGTATGGAGGCCCAATTCAATGGAGTCGACGTTGTGCCGAGGGCACAGGATACACACTTTCCATGGTGGTCACTCGAAGCAATGGAGCTTGTGGGACCGAGCACTCACTCTCATGGGCCAGCGGAGATATGAGCTAATATGGAAAGGACAAGCACTAAAGGAAGCAAGGTTAGAACACTTACTCGACCGATTTGAAGAAACTGGTCCCGCTCGGAGACGTGGACGAGCGGGGAAGCGTGGGTTCCCTACACGCTGCGCCGGAGTAGCTTGAACCTGTTTTAAAGATTTACAACACTACTCCCCATGTAAGGGGGTGGAACAAGGGGAGAGGGGAGTCACACATACATTCAAACACTACCTCCCATAGGGAGGGGCTGTAAGCCAGTCGGGCGGGGAGGGGAAAGGGGAACTAGGGACTAATTGAAGGATGAAGTCGGTTCTGCCCACACTCTGGAACAACAGACAGGGGGTCGGTGTCGATGCTGCTGCAGTCGGTCCTGAACTCTGATTGCACCAAAATTAGTGGCAAACTCTTCTGAGTTGGTCCAGGAGGTCGCCTGATTTTTGAGAGAATTTCTAGTTGCCGGCGCTGGACGGGGCGTGGTCGTGAGTAGGGCCACTGTTCTCTGAATCTAACTGCTATGGTACCGCTTCAACAGGAAGACGAGGTCACCACGGACGTTCCTCAGCTCCAATTCAGGCTTGGTCAGAGTCACTGGATTCGTTGTCGAGTCCCCTTCGAATGGAGTCTCACGGGGGTGCCGGAGGAGGTCGGAGTAGACAGAGACAGCCCGAACAGTGGTTGAATGTCTGTTCAGTCCCAGAGTGGACAGAACAGCACACCTAGGGGAGAAAAACGAGAAATCACAGCTCCGGATGCGAACGAGGTTCCGCTTCTTGATACTAGAAGTAGACTCTGTCTAAAAACTCTCAGCCAAGGCCCACCTTCAGAGCTTTAGGAAGTTGGCCGTGTGAGCCTCTGCAACTCGCTTCAGGTTGACTGTAAGGAAGCAGATGCACAGTTCGGCGATGACGGCTCCCCTGGGCAGCCACGAACACAGAATGGGACGAGACCTCCACCGTCGCGAAGAGGACAAGGAGACGCTTCCGACGGTACCACTTGGGCCTCCAAGGATGCCAGGATGAAGCCGGGGTCACCTCTGCAAGCTGCTGGCCCTCTGCAGATCCTGAGCTACGAACTGGCTAGCTGGGAGTAGCTCCAAGGGCACAAGAGATAGGGGAGGGAGGTGGCTAATGGTGAAGGGAAGTGGAAGGGGTGGCCAGAGGGGGACGTAGGGGAGGTGTGGAGAAGGCTTAGAGCAAGGTGGAGGTACTGGGAAGGGGAGGGTTGTAGGGGAGAAAGGGAGCAGTACACAAGGTGGAGAGGGAGGGGATGGTGGAGAAGCTCAATGGAGGGGAGGGGAAGGAGGAATGGGGCGACCAACCAAAGGGGAGCCCAACATGGGGTGACCTAGGGCATGGGGGGGGGGGAAGGAGAGAGTAGAGGGAAATTTCAAAATTGGCCTAGGGAGGGGTGGGTTCAACCTTGGGAAGGTAGAAGCTTACTTGGGAAGGGGAAGTGGGTAGTTGGGAGTTGGATGGTGGAGCTAGGATTGGGTGGGGGTCTCTTGGGGTTGGGGTGGAGTAAAGAGAGAGGTGTGGGGAGTTGGAGTGGCCTTAATGGAAGGGGAAGGAGAGAGAAAGTAGTTGGGAGGGTGATGAGAGAGAGAAGGGGGCGAACCCCTTAGGGGGAGGGAGAGAGAGAGAGAGAGAGAGAGAGAGAGAGAGAGAGAGAGAGAGAGAGAGAGAGAGAGAGAGAGAGAGAAGGGGGGGGGGAAATGAGGTGGGTTTCTCACCCAAGGTTTCACACCTTCTCACATGGATTCTCTCCCCTAAGATTTAAAGTTTGAACTCACAAAATGGCAATTTTAATTAGCTTCAAATGGGGGAAATGGGGTGGTATATATAAGGAACCCACATTTTACAAAAAGTCCCTGACTCTTGCTACAATGGCAAATAACCAAGGGGGTAGGGGCGTCCCTGGGCCTAGCCCACTGAATTAGGCCTACTAACTAATCTAATAAACCTAATGACACTCAAACTTAGGGGAATAAACAAAAGACCTAGGATCATGACTCAAATAAAAGGGAAAATACATCAAATGACTCAAATAGAAAGCTCAAAATGGATAATTGGGCCCACATGGAATGATTCCCGAACTCAAACAACTCTGGAGTGTGAAGATGACCCGAGCCAGAGGGAGTCGTGGGTGATGCCTCCATCAAATCCCCTGGGCTGCGAAGAGCTGGACTCCGTCGAGTAGGGGTCCATCCTGCTGTGATACTGCTCGAGAAGGTCGGGATCTAGCTGCTGGAGGTCTTCCCGACTCACCCACGAATGCTCCGAAGGAGGCCGATCCTTCCACCTGACGAGATAGTGCTCGTATACCTTGCTCCTGGTGGTAGTGACCTGTTCATCCAATATTCACTCACTCGCTCACGCTGGGCTCTCTTGGTTGGTGGACTCTTCTCACGGGTGGGTGCTCTCTCAATGGGGGAAATGGGCTCAATATCCTCACTGGGTACCACCATGGGACCCTTATATGGCACTAGGTTGGCCACATTGAATGTGGGGCTCACTCCATACCCCTCGGGGAGATCTAACTCATAGGCATTAGTGCCAATGCGTCTCAGAACTTGGAAGGGACCAGCCCCACGAGGCCTCAATTTTGAGATGGCTCCTGGGGAGATCTTCTCCATTCTTACCATCACAAAGTCACCCATGTGGAATTCTTGGTGACGTCGATGAGAGTTGGCCGGCCTTTTATAAGTCTCATTTTTCATGCAAATATGCTTGCAGATTTTTTCATGCAATTCTCTAATGTGTTGGGCAAATGACTCAGCTGAAATAGACACTCTAGCATGCTGGGGAAGGGGAATGAGATCTGAAGGTTCCTTGGCTTGTACCCATGCACAGCTTCAAACTGACTCATCCCTATGGACTTATTGACAGAGTTTTTATAAGCAAATTCAGCCTGAGGTAGAATGAGATCCTAATTCCCTAGACGATCCTCAACAAGACATCATAAGGAGGTTCCCTAGACTCCGATTGACAACTTCGGTTTGGCCATCAGTTTGAGGGTGGTAAGCTGTGGAGAATTTGAGAAGGGTACCCATAAAGTGCCAAAGGGTCATCCAAAAATAGCTAGTGAACTTGACATCCCTATCGGAGACTATGGTTTTGGGTAACCCGTGGAGGCGAACAACCTCATCAAAGAATAACTTGGCCACTCGGGAAGCATATGAGGTCTTGGAGCATGGGATGAAATGGGCCATCTTAGAAAATCTGTCAACTACCACATATATCGAGTCATGTTTCTTTTGAGTCCTGGGTAGGCCTAACACAAAGTCCATGCTTAAGTCTTGCCATGGACGGTCGGGGATGGGGAGAGGGATATAAAGGCTGGTGTTTTGCTTTACCTGTTTGGCCGAAGCACATGTGCGGCATTGACCCACTATCTTGGTCACGTCTCTCTTGAGACTTGGCCAAAAGAATTGACCCTCAACTAGAGCAATGGTCTTATGAACCCCAAAATGGTCGGCTAGCCCTCCTTCATGTAACTCCTAAACCAAGAAATCACGGAGTGAGGTCCGTGGTATGAAAATCTTTGGCCCCTTGAAGAGGAACCCATCCTCCAAGATGAAACCCTCATGTTCTTTGCTAGAATGGGTGGTCAAGGTGGTATATATGTGCCCAAAGTCGGGGCAGCCAGGGTACTCATCCTTGAGCCTCTCAAATCCGGTAACCTCCACTTGGATAGTGGACAACAAAGAGACCCTCCTACTAAGAGCATCCGCCGCTCGGTTCTCACTTCCCACCTTGTGTTTGATGACAAAGGTGTAGGATTGGATGTACTCAACCTAGCAGGCATGTCGGGCATTCAACTTTTGTTGGGAGTTGAGGTATTTGAGGGCCTCATGATCGAAAAAGATGACAAATTCTTTGGGCAACAAATAGTACCTCCAATGTCAGAGGGACTGAACCATGGCATAGAACTATTTGTCACAAGTGGATTACCGTGTCCTAGCATCACATAGCTTCTCACTGAAGAAGGCCACTGGGTGACCCTCTTGATTAAGGATCCCTCCTATTCCTATCCCGGATGCATCACATGTGACTTCTAAGACCCTAGAGAAATCGGGTAGGCATAGGACCGGGGCTTGGGTCATCTTCTCCTTAAGCTCTTGTGTTGGGTTCTATGCACCCTCTCGTTGTCTTTGACAATAGTTTTGATGACTCCAATATATTGTGTGTTTTATGTCTAATGGCATCTTCATGATAAACAAGCTAACATGATGATATCTTGTTTTGTAGGTTGAATTTCAATGGCCCTTCATGAATACAACTCTGATGTTGCCTCATGCATGTTGGGCATGAGACTTTGGAACTAACTTGTGAAAGCATTGTGTTTTGGCAGTTCTGGATTATTGGTGCCTCCTTGCATATCCTATATATGTTTTTAATGAACTGACATAAATGCTTGACATTGTGAGTTTTATGTTGAGAAGGTTCAGTTTCCTCTGGACTGAACTTGTAATCCATGTGGATCTTAATGATATGATTTTTCATGCTATTTTGAATGGACTTAAACTCCTGAATCTATAATGCTCTCAGATCATTGGATAAATAGACTGAACTTGAATTACCTACATTGGATTGCTAAGGTAGTTTTTATGGTCTCCCTGGGATGGGTCGACCCCATGGGTCGACCCCCGATTTTTTGAGCATTGCTTTCTATTTTGGACTGATCCTGAATGTCCTGAACTGAATTGTTTTTATCTACCTTGGACTGAAATTTAATATTGCTAAATTGGATTTCATTGCAGTGAACTTTCAATGTTAGGACTGAACTTGAAATTGTGAGACTGAACGATGAATTCAAGAGTCACTTGCACTTAGTGTGTAACATAACTAAATTCAGTTTTGACTTCAGGTTTTAGATTAAATCAATGATTTGACTTGCAAATGACTGTTCATGTATGTTGACTGTGTAGATTCTACTCATATTGAGTTGGACTGAATTTGCAAATTCATGTGTGAATTGATAGGATATCAAAGTGGTTAAGGTTGAAGGAGTTATGCATATGTCATATGAAAAGCTAATCATTCTTGTCGATTGCATTGACCAAAAATTAAATATGTGTTTTATACAAAGTGCAGGTTCATATGTTCTCAACTAATTGGGTGGATGGTATGTTTCTACACTTGCATTTTGTCCTTTTTGTTTCAATGGATCTTGATGAGCTTTTGTGTGTTGAAATCCATGATCAAATAACTGTCAATGAATCTCACATGAATGAAGGTAAACTACTCAGGAATGCTCATACAAACATGAAATGGTCGTGTACTCATGCTTTGTGTTGAGGCTATATTTTTTGAGTGATAGGGAGTTGATGTTGGATTTTTTCATGCATATAATTCAAGGAGTGGTTTGAAATTTAACATGCTTGTCTCTTTCATTGGTTTTTGTTGAAATGTGACTTAATTCATGCCTATACCATATTTCAATACATGGTTATTTGTTTTTAATGTTTCAGAGTAGTTTTGTAAGGTTTCATTTGAGTTTTATTGAGTTTTCACTTTTGTCAGTAAAACTGTCGACTCATGGAGGCGACACTTATTTCACGGTATGCTGTTTGCATTGATTTCTGATATGCTGACAAAAAGTGTCGACTCTATAGGTCGACACTTTTATCCTGGTTTATTTTGTTTTGTTGAAAATAGAACACGTTGGAAAAAATGTCGACCTAGTGAGTCGACACTTTTGCCCGTGTCCCGATTTATTCATCGGGACAGAATCTGCTGAGAAAAGTGTCGACCCCAAGAGTCGACACTTTCTCTGGTTCGTCCAGAATGGGTTTTCCGGATTGGTTTTGAAATGCCCAATATATGATCCGATTGGAGTGCATTTTTACCCTAATGGCCTTAGGGTTTCACCCTTGTCTTTGGTGCATTTTAGAAGGGCTTTTAGCATGGGTTAACATGTCATTATGCATCTTTTTCCATTGAGTATATGAAGCTACGAAGTCTCATACGATGAACACATCCCTTGTGCTAACTTTGCCCTATTTGCTGTAGGAGGAGAAGAAGAACATGAAGGAGGGTGACCATACTACCTGGAGGAGGAAGAAGAGGCATGGAAGATCCCTGAGCTTGGATCCGGACGGCGCTGCTGCTGCTTTCCACTGTTTGCAAGTTTGGGCATTTCTATCTCAAGCTCGGCTCCTTCCACTCTAGTTTATCATTCCCAGTGCACCCTACCTATTTATTGAAGGGATCCATGGGACATTCAAGGGGAGATGCTACAAATCTGATGTTGATCTATTTATGATGTCCCTTTTATTAAATACAAGGTTGTGAGCATACTGATTTGTTCGTTCCTTGTGGTTGCAGATACGGTTGGAGTTGGGATTTGAAGGAAACATTGTTGAATCTCCGTCTAAGCTTGAATCTGCATGATTTGATGAAGGAGGCTCGACGAGAGCTCATCATCCTGCTGGGAACCTGAACCATCATCTCTGATCTTATGAAGAGAAGTTGAAACTCCTTAAACAGAGTTGTCAGGGGGAGCCTAACACCTTTAGTTGTTTCATATTTTGAATTCTCCTCAAGGACTTGCTTATTCCAGGATTATACTTTATTGTGTGCACATTGTGCATATCCTTTGTGTTGTGTTAAACTCGATACATCATTATGTGTGGGCGGAGCTGCATCTCCGCGTGGTCTAAGTGTCCGGGGAGTGATCCCCGATGTCGTGTGTGTGTGTGTGCTGCGGTGGCAGCGTGTTGGGGCTTATCCCCGTGTGTGGACATTACTGCGGAAGCAGCGTGTGTGGTTGGGGTTCATCCCCGTGCTGCTACATTCTGTAGCGTAGAGTGAAGCCTCACCCGCTTGGGTGAGGGGTGGACGTAGGGAGCCTGTCGTGGTCCCAAACCACCTTAAAAGCCTTGTGTAGGGTGTGATTGCCTGTGTGATTGTCATTTCTTCTATCTCCCTTCACAGGTACATTATATAGGTTTTTAATTCACTACACTGTCACACACTACTACCTCCGTTATCCGTGTTGAGCGTAATTCTCTTGATTATTGCATTAACTATCCGTGTGAGATCGAAAAGTTTGAGAGAACATTGTAATCTCACTTGAGTTTTAGTTAATCAACGTTGTTAATTCTACATCTGTTAAGTAAGTTTTTAAAATCCGCCATCTCGGTAAGGGGACAATTCAACCCCCCTTCTTGTCCACCATCTCTCTGGGCCAATAATTGGTATCAGAGCCACGTCTTTGATTTTTTAGTCGACCTCGCGGTCGTAGAGTAAAGATCGTCTTATGATGGCTAGTCTAAATGTGCTTCCTATCTTTGATGGTTTTGATTACGCTGCATGGCTTGGAAAATTTTGTGTCTGGATTACTAATACTAATCCGCAGCTTATGAGTCTGATTACTCATGGTCCACATGTTTTGCCCAAAAATGAACTAAAATGACCGATGAACATAAAAGAATGAACTCTAAAAATGTTTATGTTTTGAATGTTCTTAATGCTGCAATATGTATTGATAAATTTTCGTTTGTTTCTAATTGCAGATCTGCCAAAGAGATATGGGATGGGCTAAAGGAAGCCCAAAAAGAAAGTTGCAACGACGATGACTGCTTGGTTGCAAACAATGAAATTGAGCGTCAAAGCGAGGAGAGTTCGAAGGTAAATTCTAACTCTGATTCCGAGGAAGAAGATGAATTGAGTTATGATGAATTGCTAAATGCTTACGATGAACTAGTTGACATATACAAAGCACTAAAATCTGAAAACAGAAAAATGAAAAGGAAACTTGATAATATTTCACATGTTAACTCTTCATGTGTAAAGTGCTTTGAAATTGAAAATGCTTGTGACATTAACTCACCATGTACTGAATGTTCTGAGCTTAGGAAGTTGACTAAAAGTCTGTTGCTTGAAGTCGATATGCATAAAGAAACCACTTCATGTTTAAAAATTGAAAACAAAACTCTATTGGCTAAAATTTCAGAACTCCAACAAATAAGAGAAGATAATGAGAAGCTAAAAATGTTGAACACAGCTATGTCTGAAAAACTGCTTACCCTTGAAAAAGAAAAATCCATGTCTGTTGACAAGTCTGAAAAGCTGAAGGAACTTAGAAAGGAAATAGAGAGGTTTAGGAACATTAATGACAAATTTGAATCCAATGATATCATGAATGCAATGACTAATGAAAAAGTGAGCTTTCAAAAGAATGAATCTGAACATACCTCCATGACTGAAAATTTATTTGAAAAACTACAGAATGAAAAGCTTGCTGAAGAGATCAAGAAATTGAAAGATCAAAATAGTCTACTGGTTGATAAAATCCACATGTTTAAAAAAGGAAAATATGTAGTTGTTGATGATGTTGAAAACTCTCATGTTCTAGAAGAAGAGGTTGCAAGTTATAAAACTGTCAATTCCTTTTTGAACAATAAACTTGCATTGTGTGAGGAAGAAATTGCTAAGTCTGAATTGCATATTTCATCATTGGAAAATGAAATCAAAATCTTGAATGAATCTTTGTGTAAGTGTGATGAAAGAAATGAAGAACATAAAAATGTTACTGATCACTCTTGTGTGCATGCAAAACCACTTGTTGTCAAACATAATCATGCACCAAGTAGAAGAAGAAATATTTCATGTTATTACTGTGGAATATTTGGTCATGATATGTACGATTATTTTTTAATGAAGTTTGATGATGATGTGGCCTTGAAAACAAGGATGAAAAGTGATATGAGTTCCAAAGATCATGAGAAACTCACAATGAAAAATCTCTAACACTCATTGTTACTATTGTGGGTTACATAGTCATGTTTTTGAAAACTACTTCGTTAAGAAAAGTGATGATGAATGGTTTCTCAAAAAGAAATTTTTATATTATTATTGTGGTGAACTTGGATATATCATGGATAACTGTTCTTTAATGAAAAATGATGAAAATTGGACCATGAAAAGAAAAACTTCTCACTGCTTTTACTGTGGCCTGAATGGACACTCAATGGATGATTGCTCCACGATGAGGGCCGATGATGAATGGTATGAGAGGAGAAATAAAAAGAAAACTTTTGTTCATGTAAGAACTAACTCCTCGGGACCCAATATGGATTGGGTACCCAAATCTTCGAAATGAGAATCTATTTTACAGGGGCACCTTGAGATCAAGAAACATCAACAAATAAAGGACTCTCAAGGTGAGAAACAAAATAGTTTGATTTGAAGTTTGTTTCACCTATGTTTTCCTTGACAAATCTGAAAAGGTAAAAATTCTGTTTGAAGGAAAGTGTTTGCATTTGAATGATTACATTTTCGTTTCACTGACTCTTGTCAACTTTTGGAAACGTTGAGATCTTTCAATTTTGATGAATAGTTGACTTGAATGCTTCTTGTTGAACATCTTGTGAATAATCATAACTCTCGAATGCTTAATCTTGCACATATATAGTTCTTCATACACACCTTTTCTTTCGCTTTGCAAATAAAAAATATAGGTTTGGATGCTTTAGCTTGCACATAAAGCTTTTACATTTTTAATCACTTTTTGTAAATAACACTTCACATGTGCATACATAGTTCACTTATGCATACTTACTTTCATGCACATATCATACACATACTTGCATACTTGTAAATAAGGACAATCTTCAATTATTTTTCCCATTTACATGCATATGTTTGCATATACTCTCCATGTTGAGTGCTTGAATGCCATGATTATCCGGTATATCAAATGATGATTGTGGAAGGTTGGATTATGTCCAACTGGAAACTTTCTTCACGCGTGATGGTGGTCTTCGGACCTACATTCTCCGCCATGTACCGATAATCAACTTGCTTAAAAATTTCAGTTCAATGCTTATTTGAATGTATATAATATACAACCACTTTTTGACTCCTTCTATGACTCATTCCTTGCTAAATGAAATTGCATTGATTTAGACATGTTTGTTACATGGCATATATTAAGGGGGAGATTTTTTTTTTATAACCGTGCATACATTTGGGGGGAGACATTACTGTGATCAGGCTAATTCATATTTTACATTCAATACAACCACTCACACAAAATGCACCTTTTTGAGATAATGATTCAATTTAATAAGGATTACTATTTTCTACTCTACACTTTTGAGGACTGTTAATTCTATACATGGAAATCACATATCTGGTGAGGTAATGGCTGTTTACCCCTCCAAAAAGTCGTATAAGTGGAACGTGGATGCGAGTAGTCGGAAATCCCCCCTGAAACAAAGGAGGAAACTCGCGTCGAAAGGAGAAACTAATCCATATGAAAATAAGTGTGATTTGCCGCCGAGTAGCCGGAATGTGCCCCTGAGATAAAGGGTACAACTCGCGTCGAAAAGTGTCTCATCCACATCATAAAAAGTGACGAAACTGAGTAATCGGGAATTACCCCTGAAACAAAGGGCATGACTCGTGTCAAAAGGTTAGTCACACCATTTTTAGTAATTAAAAATTGGGGTCATACGTAGCTACAAATACTCGAGCATTGTGTATGAAAGTGTATGGATGAGAAGTTCTTTTCAGTGTTCTTTAGAAAATCTGATTTTCCATATTGACTTGAACCTCATTGCTCAATCTTCACATATGCACCTTGGGTTTGATTGTTTGAATGTCCTTTATGAATCAGTCATCTTTCATGGTTAATGTAATACTTTATTTATGTAAGCACGACCTTCTTAGTATTGTACATGCACATCATGTTCTACAATTGATTGCATTATCCTTACACCCGTCTCGAAGGGACTTGCATGAGTCTATATTTATTTATGCATGCTTGAGTGCCTGACTGCTCAATCCGTTTGATCATATCATACTTAAGTTCATAATCTGCATCTATAGGTCATACTTGTAAATAACAGGTTAAATAACCCATTGTCAATTAGTTTTTGTTCTTGACAATTGGGGAGAATAACATGCTTTTCAGCACTATACATTTTGTGCATAGTTAGGTTTCACTTTTACATATAGTTTCTTTATACTACTTGTGCATATTTAGTCATACATATAACAAAAATTTACAAAAATTAAGCCTTTGCATTTATTTCACACATCTCCTGATTGCACATCAAATTCCAAACTTTTGCTTACTTCTTAGTTTATACACCTTCCCTTCATGGGAGGTTAATTGTTGGGTTCAAGCGTGCATGTCTCATTCATTTTTGCAATCTTCACTGTTGCCTCCTGTCCCCCATTTTTTGATAATGCCAAAGGGGGAGAGAAATTTGAATAGCCACAATATATTGTCATCATCAAAAAGGGGGAGATTGTTGGGTTCTGTGCGCCCCCTCGTTGTCTTTGACAATGGTTTTGATGACTCCAATATATTGTGTGTTTTATGTCTAATGGCATCTTCATGATAAACAAGCTAACATGATGATATCTTGTTTTGCAGGTTGAATTTCAATGGTCCTTCATGAATACAACTCTGATGTTGCCTCATGCATGTTGGGCATGAGACTTTGGAACTAACTTGTGAAAGCATTATGTTTTGGTAGCTCTGGATTATTGGTGCCTCCTTGCATATCCTATATGGGTTTTTAATGAACTGACATAAATGCTTGACATTGTGAGTTTTATGTTGAGAAGGTTCAGTTTCCTCTGGACTGAACTTGTAATCCATGTGGATCTTAATGATATGATTTTTCATGCTATTTTGAATGGACTTATACTCCTGAATCTATAATGCTCTCAGATCATTGGATAAATAGACTGAACTTGAATTACCTGCATTGGATTGCTAAGGCAGTTTTTATGGTCTCCCTGGGATGGGTCGACCCCATGGGTTGACCCCCGATTTTTTGAGCATTGCCTTCTGTTTTGGACTGATCCTGAATGTCATGAACTGTATTGTTTTTATCTGCCTTGGACTGAAATTTAATATTGCTAAATTGGATTTCATTGCGGTGAACTTTCAATTTTAGGACTGAACTTGAAATTGTGAGACTGAACGATGAATTCAAGAGTCCCTTGCACTTAGTGTGTAACATGACTAAATTTAGTTTTGACTTCAGGTCTTAGATTAAATCAATGATTTGAATTGCAAATGGCTATTCATGTATGTTGACTGTGTAGATTCTACTCATATTGAGTTGGACTGAATTTGCAAATTCATGTGTGAATTGATAGGATATCAAAGTGGTTAAGGTTGAAGGAGTTATGCATATGTCATATGGGAAGGTAATCATTCTTGTCGATTGCATTGACCGAAAACTAAATCTGTTTTATACAAAGTGTAGGTTCATATGTTCTCAAGTAATTGGGTGGATGGTATGTTTCTACACTTGCATTTTGTCCTTTTTGTTTCAATGGATCTTGATGAGCTTTTGTGTTGAAATCCATGATCAAATAACTGTCAATGAATCTCACATGAATGAAGGTAAACTACTCAGGAATGCTCATACAAACATGAAATGGTCGTGTACTCATGCTTTGTGTTCAGGCTATATTTTCTGAGTGATAGGGAGTTGATGTTGGAGCTTTTCATGCATATAATTCAAGGAGTGGTTTGAAATTTAACATGCTTGTCTCTTTCATTGGTTTTTGTTGAAATGTGACTTAATTCATGCCTATACCATATTTCAATACATGGTTATTTGTTTTTAATGTTTCAGAGTAGTTTTGTAAGGTTTCATTTGAGTTTTATTGAGTTTTCACTTTTGTCAGTAAAACTGTCGACTCATGGAGGCGACACTTATTTCACGGTATGCTATTTGCATTGATTTCTGATATGCTGACAAAAAGTGTCGACTCTATAGGTCGACACTTTTATCCTGGTTTATTTTGATTTGTTGAAAATAGAACACGTTGGAAAAAGTGTCGACCCAGTGAGTCGACACTTTTGCCTCGTGTCCCGATTTCTTCATCGGGACAGAATCTGCTGAGAAAAGTGTCGACCCCAAGAGTCGACACTTTCTCTGGTTCTTTCAGAATGGGTTTTCCGGATTGGTTTTGAAATGCCCAATATATGATCCGATTGGAGTGCATTTTTACCCTAATGGCCTTAGGGTTTCACCCTTGTCTTAGGTGCATTTTAGAAGGGCTTTTAGCATGGGTTAACTTGTCATTATGCATCTTTTTCCATTGAGTATATGAAGCTACGAAGTCTCATACGATGAACACATCCCTTGTGCTAACTTTGCCCTATTTGCTGTAGGAGGAGAAGAAGAACGTGAAGGAGGGTGACCATACTACCTGGAGGAGGAAGAAGCGGCATGGAAGATCCCTGAGCTTAGATCCGGATGGCGCTGCTGCTGCTTTCCACTGTTTGCAAGTTTGGGCATTTCTATCTCAAGCTCGGCTCCTTCCACTCTAGTTTATCATTCCCAGCGCACCCTACCTATTTATTGAAGGGATCCATGGGACATTCAAGGGGAGATGCTATAAATCTGATGTTGATCTATTTATGATGTCCCTTTTATTAAATACAAGGTTGTGAGCATACTGATTTGTTCGTTCCTTGTGGTTGCAGATACAGTTGGAGTTGGGATTTGAAGGAAACATTGTTGAATCTCCGTCTAAGCTGAATCTGCATGATTTGATGAAGGAGGCTCGACGAGAGCTCATCATCCTGCTGGGAACCTGAACCATCATCTCTGATCTTATGAAGAGAAGTTGAAACTCCTTAAACAGAGTTGTCAGGGGGAGCCTAACACCTTTAGTTGTTTCATATTTTGAATTCTCCTCAAGGACTTACTTATTCCAGGATTATACTTTATTGTGAGCACATTGTGCATATCCTTTGTGTTGTGTTAAACTCGATACATCATTATGTGTGGGCGGAGCTGCGTCTCCGCGTGGTCTAAGTGTTCGGGGAGTGATCCCCGACGTCGTGTGTGTGTGTGTGCTGCGGTGGCAGCGTGTTGGGGCTTATCCCCGTGTGTGGACATTACTGCGGAAGCAGCGTGTGTGGTTGGGGTTTGTCCCCGTGCTGCTACATTCTATAGCGTGGAGTGAAGCCTCACCCAGTTAGGTGAGGGGTGGACGTAGGGAGCCCATCGTGGTCCCGAACCACCTTAAAAGTCTTGTGTAGTGTGTGATTGCCTGTGTGATTGTCATTTCTTCTATCTCCCTTCACAGGTACATTATATAGGTTTTTAATTCACTACACTATCACACACTGCTACCTCCGTTATCCGTGTTGAGCGTAATTCTCTTGATTGTTGCATTAACTATCCGTGTGAGATCGAAAAGTTTGATAGAACATTGTAATCTCACTTGAGTTTTAGTTAATCAACGTTGTTAATTCTACATCTGTTAAGTTAGTTTTTAAAATCCGCCATCTCGACAAGGGGACAATTCAACCCCCCTTCTTGTCCGCCATCTCTCTGGGCCAACATCTTGGAAGGCTTTGGAGGGTGGTTTGGTCCATACAAAAGTCCCCTTTTTGAAGCAATCGGTGATAGGGACGGTGATGGTGCTAAATCCCCGAATAAACCTCTTATAGAATGTGGCCAACCTATGGAAACTTCGGACCTCATGAAGGGTGTGGGGTTCCGTCCAATCTAGAATAGCTTGGACCTTCTCGGGGTCCATGGAGACATCTTTGATAGACACCACAAATCCTAGGAAGGTGATGGATGTGGTCATGAAGTGACATTTGCCTAGGTTGGCAAATAGACTCTCATGTCGAAGGACGGTGCAAACTTACCTAAGGTGGTCAAGGTGGGCCTCTTAGGATTGACTATATATGAGGATGTCATCAAAGTAGACCATTAGAAAGACCCCAATGAAAGGCCTAAGGACCTCCGTCATGAGATGCATGAAAGTACTTGGGGCATTTGATAGCCCAAAAGGCATGACCAACCATTCATACAAGCCATCCTTGGTCTTGAAGGCCGTTTTCCATGCATCTATGGGCCTAATCCTAACTTGGTGATAGCCACTCTTAAGGTCAATCTTGGAGAAAATAGTGGCTCCAACTAGCATGTCAAGCATGTCATCAAGCCTAGGGTTAGGGAACATATACTTGACGGTGATCTTATTAATGGCCCGACTATCCACACACGTCCGCCATGATCCATCCTTCTTGGGAGTGAGAAGGGCCGGTACGGCACATGGGCTTTTGCTAATGCGGATGAAGCCCTTCCTAATGAGTTCCTCTATTTGCCTCCGAAGTTCGGCATGTTTCGTGGGATTGAGGCGGTAATGAGGAAGGTTGGGAAGGGTGGCTCCCGGAACTAGATCAATTGTGTGTTGCACATCACGCATGGGAGGGAGTTGGTCCGGGAGCTCCTCTGGGAATACATCATGAAACTCCTCTAGGAGGTGCCAGACTTCTATGAGATGGGGGTTGGAGGGGGTGGGCTCTCCTAGACAAATGAATATCGCACATAGAGGTGTCTTTTGAGCTATCTCCTCCTCAAGCTCGGTCAATCCCAAAGTCTTATCTTGTTTGGGGTTTTGGGAGAGAGGTTGGGTTGGTGGGGTGGAGTTCCCCATGACTTGAGATGTGGTGGAGTGTTGACCTTGAGGGGGTGGGCTTTTCTTAGACAAGGGACATTATGGGGAGGGATTAAGACGGATTCTCTTTCCCTCATGCTCAAAGGTGCATGTGTTGGTCTTACCCAAAATAGTGGCATCCACATCATAAAGTCATGGTCTCCCTAGTAGGATGCTACCTACTTCCATGGGGATAACATCACACCATATTTGGCCATGGTAGGAAGAGAAGGTGAGGGACACAAGGCAGCGAGTGTTGACCGGGATGGAATTGTTGTTGATCCAAGAGACCCGGTATGGGCTAGGGTGAGGAGTAATGGTAAGCCCAAGGAGCTTAACGGTGTCGGGAGACACGGCATTGGCACAACTCCCATTATCTAAAATCACTTTTCTTACATGGCCCGTTATCTTAACAAAGGTGTGGAAGAATGAAGTTCGTCGCCAGTCCTCCTCTTGGGGTTTGGTGAGGGTGCATCTAATCACTCCTAGATGGGAGTCGGTAGATGTAATGGTGCAGTCTAGACCCGACTCATGGTATTGGGCCTCATACTCTTCTTCCCAATCTAGTGAGGCTTCATGGACCTCAACCACACTCTCAAGTTCCCCTTGGGGTGGGGGAGTTTCTTCCTCAATAAGTAAGCTAGACAATCCTTTGGATGGGCATTGCCCCGCAAAGTGGCCAAACCCTTGGCACCTATAACATTGTTGACGGCCACTACCCGGGGTGGTCCCTCCTACACTTGAACCCTTGAAATTCTCTTCCCTTCATGGAGGAAGATGGCTAGGGGTGGTCTTGGTTGGAGTGATGGTGGGCGGGGGATTGTAGGGCCGCATTGGGGCATTTCCACTTGGACTAGGGGCCTTCATGGGGGGGGGGGGGTTGGTTCGGGGTCCCATGCCTTTGGGATCGGCCGGTCAGAGAGGTGCAAACCTAGGGATCCTAGAGAATCTTTCAACATCCCGAGCTACTTGGTAGGCTTGCTCAAGGTTGGCAACATCTCTCATGAAAAGCTCTCTCTTGATGTGGTTTTGGAGCCCATTCCTAAAGCGGGACAAGGTGACGGCCGTAGCTTCATGTACTCCACACTTTAAAAGATAGGAGTCAAAATTTTCAATGTATTCAACCACTGTCTTCCCCTCTTGGGTGAGGCTTTGCCACTCATCTAAGAGCATTTGGTGGTAGGATGTGGGTAAGTACTTATTTCTAAGTTGATCCTTCATGCCTTGCCAAGTGTCAATGGGCTCTTCCTGCCTAATCCTCGTTAATCTCTCTTGATTTAGCCAATAAGTCTTGGCTAGTTTGGTGAGGTGCATTTTGGCCAATCTCACTTTTCGTTGGTCGGACATGGGGTACCAATCAAAGTATTGGTCCATGGCGGTCTCCCATTCTAAGTAGACACTTGGTTCATGGGAACCGTCAAAGTTTGGGGCTTCTACCTTGATCATCCTTAAGAGATGGTCATCCGAGTCTTCCCGTGGGCACCTTTCATTATATTGGTGGTGGCGATCCCTCTCATGGTAATAGTAAGGGTCAGCATTCAAATCCTCCCTATCAATTTCAGCATGTAGAGGGCGGGCTCTTGGTCCATTATTCCTTGGGTGGAACTCATGCTCTTCTAGCCGAGCAAGTCGAGTGGAAAGGGACTCTAATTGGGCAATGATGTTTTCAAGGTTAGCATCCACCTGGTCCATTTGGCCTTGGGGCTCCTCCCTATGGGCATCTTGATTGAGTTGGGGATTGGGATCCATGGGGGGAACCGAAGAAGATGGATCGGGTCGGTATATGACTCTACTACGGGTGGACATGCAAGGGAGGGGAATGACTTGATGGATGGACAACACAATGCAATGGTCCTAGGACTTAGACTTAGTAGAGACACGTCTAAACTTGCTCTGATACCAATTGATGTGACACACCCTTGGACTTATTAAGCAAGCACAATTCGTAATATAAACGGACCGAACTCGGCGGCCACTCACCCAAAACCCGGGGTAACTTGGTGATGCCAAGTAGAGGTTGTGAGGGCTGGGCCCTTGCTGGTAGAGGGCCAGCAAGGCCAAGGTTGTTTCCCAAGGGTATGGAGGCCCAATTCAATGGAGCCGACGTTATGCCGAGGGCACGGGTTACACACTTTCCACGGTGGTCACTTGAAGCAATGGAGCTTGTGGGACCGAGCACTCACTCTCACGGGCCAGCGGAGCTATGAGCTAATATTGAAAGGACAAGCACTAAGGGAAGCAAGGTTAGAACACTTACTTGACCGGTTTGAATAAATCGGTCCCGCTCAGAGACGTGGGTGAGCGGGGAAGCGTGGATTCCCCACACGCTGCGCCGGAGTAGCTTGAACCTGTTTTAAAGATTTACAACACTACTCCCCATGCAAGGGGGTGGAACAAGGGGAGAGGGGAGTCAAACATACATTCAAACACTACCTCCCACAGGGAGGGGCTGTAAGCCGGCCGGGCGGGGAGGAGAAAGGGGAACTAGGGACTAATTGAAGGATGAAGTCAGTTTTGCCCACGCTCTGGAATAGCAGACAAGGGATCGGTGTTGACGCCGCTACGGTCGGTCTCGAACTCCGATTGCACCGAAACCAGTGGAAAACTCTTCTGAGTTGGTCCAGGAGATCGCCTAATTTTTGAGAGAATTTCTAGTTGCCGGCGCTGGATGGGGCAGGGTCGTGAGTAGGCCCTCTGTTCTCTGAATCTGACTGCTACGGTACCGCTTCAGTAGGAAGACGAGGTCACCACGGATGCTCCTCAGCTCCGATTTAGGCTTGGCTAGAGTCACTGGATTCGTTGTCGAGTCCCCTTCGAACGGAGACCCACAGGGGTGCTGGAGGAGGTCGGAGTAGATAGAGATAGCCCAAATAATGGTCGGGTGTCTGTTCAGTCCCAGAGTGGACAGAATAGCGCTCCTGAGGGAGAAAAACGAGAAATCACAGCTTCGGATGCCGAACGGGGTTCTGCTTCTTGATACTGGAAGTAGACTCAGTGTAGAAACTCTCAGCCAAGGCCCACCTTCAGAGCTTCAAAAAGTTTTCCATGGGCCCCTCTACAACTCGCTTCAAGTTGACTATCAAGAAGTAGATGCGCAGTTCGGCGATGACGACTCCCCCGGGCAGCCACAAACTTAGAATGGGACGAGAACTCCACCGTCGCAAAGAGGACAAGGAGACGCTTCCGACGGTACCACTTGGGCTTCCAGGGACATCAGGATGAAGCCGGGGTCCTCTATAGATCCTGAGCTGCGAGCTGGCTAGCTGGGAGTATCTCCAAGGGCACAAGAGATAGGGGAGGAAGGTGGCTAATGGTGAAGGGAAGTGGAAGGGGTGGCCAAAGGGGGATGTAGGGGAGGTGTGGAGAAGGCTTAGAGCAAGGTGGTGGTACTGGGAAGGGGAGGGTTGTAGGGGAGAGAGAGAGCAAGTTCTGCACAAGGTGGAGAGGGAGGGGATGGTGGAGAAGCTCAATGGAGGGGAGGGGAAGGAGGAATGGGGCGACCGGCCCAAGGGGAGCCCAATATGGGGCGACCTAGGGCATGAGGGGGAAAGTAGAGAGTGGAGGGAAATTTCAAAATTGGCCTAGGGAGGGGTGGGTTCAACCTTGGGAAGGTGGAAGCTTGCTTGGGAAGGGGAAGTGGGTAGTTGGGAGTTGGATGGTGGAGCTAGGATTGGGTGGGGGTCTCCTGGGGTTGGGGTGGAGTAAAGAGAGAGGTGTGGGGAGTTGGAGTGGCCTTAATGGAAGGGGAAGGAAAGAGAAAGTAGTTGGAGGGTGATGAGAGAGAGAAGGGGGCGAACCCTTTAGGGAGGGAGAGAGAGAGAGAGAGAGAGAGAGAGAGAGAGAGAGAGGGAAATGAGGTGGGTTTCTCACCCAAGGTTTCATACCTTCTCACATGGATTCTCTCCACTAAGATTTGAATTTTGAACTCACAAAATGGCAATTTTCATTAGCGTCAAATGGGGGAAATGGGGTTCTATATATAGGCAATCCACATTTTACAAAAAGTCCCTGACTCTTGCTACAATGGCAAATAACGAAGGGGGTAGGGGCGCCCCTGGGCCTAGCCCACTGAATTGGGCCCACTAACTAATCTAATCAACCTAATGACACTCAAACTTAGGGGAATAAATAAAAGACCTAGGATCATGACTCAAATAAAAGGAAAAATACATCAAATGACTCAAATAGAAAGCTCAAAATGGATAATTGGGCCCACATAGAATGATGCCCAAACTCAAACAACTCTGGAGTGTGAAGATGACCCGAGCCAGAGGGAGTCGTGGGTGATGCCTCCATCAGGTTCTCTACTCGGATTGTGCTAACTCATACGGCCGGCAAGAGCTTGATGAATTCCATGTTCAAGGGGCAATTGGCCGTATTCTCAAGATTTTCCAAGGATATTCTGCACTTGTTATACAATCTTCCTCGATTTATTGGTGAGTCGGCCACGTCAACGCCGCGCATTACACTCCCTCAGCTTCATCCCACTCTTCTAGTAAGGAAGTTATACTTCATGCCCGATTGCCGAGTGGAAATGCCAAATCTCATGCTGCTACTGCCAAGTGACAAAACTATGTGATTTTCTGATATTCATTCATTTGAGGGGTTATCTCTTCAAGAATGTCCACATATGATTAGCACCGGGTGTCTAGGGGAAACCGCACTAAGGAGGAAGCATGTTCATAATCGGGCCAGGCCGTCTGCTAGATGGGCCCGTACTTTGAGAAGATATTTCAAGTCGAGAAGCCCAAAGGTCCAAGTCCGTGCCAGGGAGGTCCAGTACAAGCAAGTTTCTGCCAAGAAGAGGTGGCGGCGCCAATTCAGGGGCCGTCAACTGTGCACTTAGCGGTCCACTTCACCTTCGTCTTCTTCTTTTTATTCATCTTTCTTTCTGCTCAGCTCCCACCCTTGGGTGGTGTACCTTCCTTATTCCAATCCCACATCCATGATCTTCTCCTCTCCTCTCAAGTCCGTGAATCCCCGCTTTTCTTCTTCTCATTCGGGGCCTCCGGGTTTTCATTCTCGTTATTCTAGGCCTCGGCCTATCCCCTCTCATCATCCCGATCCTGGGACTTCTTTTGATTCCCCTCCTCCGATATCTCCGGGTTCTATCTCTCGTTCTCCTTCCCCGACCTTGTCGGATGTCTCATATTTTCCTTCCCTGACCTTGTCGGGTGATTTTCATTCTTCTTCCCCGCCTCTATCGGGTAATCGCTATTCTCCTTCTCCGACCACATCGGATGATTTTCCTTCTCATCTTCCTATTCATTCCTCACCCTTTCGGGGTCATTGCCCTTTTTCATGCTATTTTTGAGGCTTTAGTCCGCCTTGATCTTAGCTGAACTCTATTTATTATGTATTTGGTTCCTTGTTATCAGGGTCTCTCTGCCTTAACGAGGGAGTTCTAGCCCTTGTCTCTCTTCATTTTTATCCTTCTTCATCCAGTATGATGTCTGCCGCTCCTCCGTGTAGAAGAATTTTCAAGCCTTGCTATCCTTTCCGTCTTGATCTTGTCAAGTAAGGAATACAAAGCTCGTACTGCTCAAAGCTCAATGGTCAAGATCGCTTCAGGACACTGGTTTCCGTGCCATGGATTTGCAAGGTATCTTTTTTTTATGAAAAAATGTGCTATCACTATTATTCTATTATTCCTACGCACTGTTAAGATAATGTTGATTCCTCAACATGGTTGAGTGGCTTTAGAAAGTTTGCTTAATTTGGTCAAAAAAGTTTGCTTCTGCAGCATCTTAGGCTGGTGATAGCTCCATGCTGGGAGTCTAGTTTCTTTCCCCGATTCTTGAGGGTGATCTTGAGTATGGGTTTTTCACACACTTCATGGTGAGCTATAGCCGATCTCTCTAGAGCAACACCGTTGCTACTTTGGCCATACCATGGGTATGCACGAAGGTCTTTTCTTTTCTCTGCTCGGCCAAGTGCAGGGGCAAGAGATGGATGGATAAGATGACCAACCTAGGCGCTCCTCAATACGAGAGAGGTCTCAAATAGGGGCAGTCTTAGAAAAAGAAATGAATGAAAAACATCATGAAAAATGCCCCTGATCCTAGTAACCGAGCCTGCTTCTCTTAAGGCAAGAGATGAGGTTCGCGTAAAACGGTGAAGGGTAGTGCAGCATCATGTGTGTATCAAAATCAAAAGTGAGCTTTATTTCAATATCTGGCCAATAAGGGCTATGTCAAAATCATATATGAAAATCAATACAAAATTATGAAATTAAAGACACAAAGCCCCGGCGCAACAGACCTACTCTTTGAAGGGTAATGCCCTGGAAGGAAGTCGAATCCTGATGTCTCCCATCCTGCATAAAGCTTATCTCTATTTTTTCTTCTGCTTCTCTCTCTTAGACTGGGTTGTATTCTGGGTATGGCATTAATAGGGGCATCGTTCTTTAGAAGCGGTTGATTGTGGCGAGCCACCCTCAAATGCACGCCCAGCTCAAGAGAAATCTTTAGTGGGAGGGGGGGGGGGGGAATGACGACCCCTAGTCGGTAATTTGATCCCGTCTTTGGGTGCTGCAAGTAGCTTTATTTTAAAATCCAAAAAAATTAAATATTTCTAAAATAAAAAAATCAGATATTATCAAAAATACAAAAAAAATCAAATATTATAAAAATTTTAAAAAAATCAGATATGTAAAAAAATCCAAAAAATTAAATATTATCAAAATTCCAAAAAAATCAGATAGTCAAAACCCAAAAAAAATCAAAAATTTAAAAATCCAAAAATATGCATCTTTTATTTTCACGTATCTTTGTTTTGAGGACATGTATGATCTGTTTGCTAAGTGTGTAGGTTGCAGGTATTCAAGTCCTTTGCTCCATATCATTTGCGCTATCTCCTGTGTATATCTTTGATCTGTTCTCTCTTCTTTAATCTTATCTCTCGATCTGTTCTGAAGCTTATGTCCTTCTCAGTTTTCGCTTCATATCTAATCATATCTTCATGAGAGGGCTTTGCCTCACGATTATGAACCAGGCGGTTCTGCTTCTTCTGATCTTGGCCTTTGATTGAAAAGCGTATTTGTCATGTCTTTTGTCCCACCGTGTCCTTGTCACACGTGTCTATGTCCCCCGTGTCCCACACATGTTGTTTTCATCCCACCATGTTTTCATCCCACTGTGTCGCCATGCCATGTGCTGTTGTCATCCCACACATGTGTTGTCCGTGTCTTTTGTCCCCCGTGGTTGTTGTCCCGCGTGCCTTTGTCCCACCATATCTTGTCCCACCGTGTTATGGTGTTGTCTTGCCCCACCATTCTCTTTAGTCCCGCTCATGCTTGCCATTTGTTCTTGTGGTGTTTATTATGTTTGTTATGTTTTGTTCATCCTCGTTATGTTATGTTTGGTTTATTTTCACTATGTTTCATCCATATCTATCTTTGTTATGTTTAATTCATCATTGATATTTTGTGGTTGTCTTATATCAAAAATTCAAAAAAAATGCCATTTCGCTTGGCAGGTAAGTCAGGTATGAGTTTCTATTCCTGCTCATTGTTGCATTACTATATGCTATCTACCTTACTATAACCTCTCAAGGATCGGCTGGTTGTCTGTGTGTTCTACGATCTGATGTTCCCCTTTAACAAAAATGATGATGATCTAAGAGCATACGGTTAATCGGTGGATAAGCCGTTAGTTTGAGTCGGGTGGGAGACGATGGACTCTATCTCGCACGCCGTGGTTGTAAGAAGACTCTTGACCCCGTCTTGGCTTGGTCTAGCAATAATATTTTTGAGTACTTTCTATTTTATCTTTCTTTGCATTCATTTTGATGATTTCTTTATTTTAGCCCAGCATGCATCATATCATTTTGAGCATTTACGCCTCGTGATCCTCTCAAGGTTTTCTCCTTGGTAATGGTTAATTGCACTATAATTCTATTGGATAAGAGATCTTCATTCCACTCTGAATTTGAACGTCTTCTTTGATCTGCCCCCGCTTGGTCTGGTTGACCAGCGTGATTCCTATCTGGATTTTATCTCAGTTTTATTTCTCTTTTCCAGCTTTTCAGCTGTGTTCCTTCCTATCCCCTTATTGTCCGTGGATTGTGTCCCCCAATGAGCCTGGTCGTGTTTCCTTCCTCCCTTAGTTACTTCTCTAGGCATGTCTCATCCGCGTCATTCATTCCTTGTGGTTAGTTCGATGTTCTCGGGAGAATTCCTATCGCTTGTTAGTTGTGACAGGTGTCTTTTGCCTTGATGCCCGCTTTTCAATTCTCTCCACTTCATCTCCATTTCACGTCACTTTCGCTCAATCTCCTTTCCATTTCACCTCCGCGTTGCTTTCGCTCGTTCCCTTCCAAAGTGAACATCAAGGAGGGACATTTGTTGACACCCATTTTTAACCCGCAAGTTGCGTTATTTCTCTTATTCATCATTTTGATGCCCCGAATTAACCGTTGTTTTGGAGCCTCCCTCGGATAGATTTCGAGCCCATTTCATTGTTCCTTAGCCTTTGAGCTTCAGAGATCATGATTTCTCAGAGCCTGGAGACTTATTTTATCAACTTTCGGCTTTCCAAGTCGACTTACGGCCCATTTAGGTCGACTTCCATCAAGCATTCGGCCCCTTTCACTGCGTAGTCCTGAACGTGGCCCATTTTTATCCCATTATATTCCTTTATTTATTAAGTGTCCTTCACCAAAGTTGTTCATTTTTTAAAGCTCTACAATTTCTTCTTCTAAGCCATTAGCCAGTTCTCCACCATTTTCAAGTCCCAACATTTTTCTATGTTCTCGCCCCATTTTCTCCCTCTTCTGCTCGTCTTCTCATCTTGCTCTCTTCACTAAAGTTGTTCAATTTTTTGTTATCTACAATATCTTCTTCTACCACTTTCACTAATTCTGCACTGTTTTCGAGATATTCTTTGATTTCTAAAATTACAAAAGACCCTGCAGCCCATGAGATAGCTGTCAACTCTCTTGAGGGTGGCGGTCAACAGTTGACCATCATGAACAATATTTTTTTATTTTTTTATTTTTAAAATGTCAAATGACTGTCTTCTTGAGACTGTTACTATCAAATAGCGGTCTCCGGAAGACCGTTTCTTCAGTTTTTGTGCCAGAAGCCTCCCAGTCGCCCCCAGTCGTCTAGCGGTCACCCCCAGTCGTCTAGCGGTCACCCCATGACCATTTATATTCAAATGGCAGTCTAGCCAAGACCGTTTCTTCTTAAAAGCGGCCGCGAGATAGACCATTTCTCCAACAAAGAGTCCAGATGATCCTGAACTCTGATTTTCTAGCCACAGGACTCTCTGGTCGATTTACGCTCACCGGGGTCACCTTCCGAGGGCTGTATCTTCTTGAATATTTCACCAAATCGATTCCCGTTTGTTTCTATCTCTCCTCCCCACTATTATCTCAACTTTAAGCCATGGAACTCAAATTTTGGTGGAGTATATCTGCAGGAATCATGGATGACATTTCTGGGTTTATGCATTTCCGTGCAACACAAACTCTTCCAGATTAGGCTTCAGGGCCATCTTCTAGGGTGTCTATCTTCTAGATCCTTCCACCAAATAGAGTCCAGTTTGTTCATATCTCTTATCCTAACTATCATCTCGAGATTGATCCATAGATCTCGAGATTTGGTGTGCTCTATCGTTTGAACTCGAGGGAGAAATTTCTGGATTTCTTCATCTTCTATATAAAGGACCCTGTGCGACCTGGGGGGGGGGCTCTTCTTGGACCTAGGGCGAAGCCATGCCAGATCGTCATCTCTTTTCGTCGACCCCAGGCTGTTGAGGGAAGTATAAGCATTGTTTTGGTTCTTTATTTGCTTCATTTCATCATGGTTTGCCCTCCTTTCTTCGCCCTCACCTTTTCGATTTCATCACAATTTCTGGGTTTTCTGCACATCTTCTGAAACTACGCGACGGGACGCACTTCATCGGTTTGGGGCGGAGTCATGCTGCGTCATCTACCTTCTTCTTTGACCCCAACCTAAAGTGGGGAGTATCATCTTCATTTTCATCGCTCCGGGCTCCTTTTCCTCGTTTCTATGCTTAGTTCTCCTCTCCTACTTTTCACAAATTATAACAGTCTTTACACTTAGTCTCTGCCCAGTTCTGTTCTGCATCCACGATTGCACGTTTTATGTCACTTCTCTCCGTAGCCCTGTTGCGTGTTAATTCCTCATCTTTGTTTTACACTCATCACAATACACTCACCTATCATTTGCACCCGTTTACAGGGCTTAAAAATCCTCCCCCGGTGCGTTCTCCCCCTTTCTTTCATGCCACTTTACCACTTTGGGGCATATACTACACTCATATTCTAATGGGTTTCTTCTTATTTTTGTGGCTTTGTTTTGCAGGAGAGTACATTTGGACGTGAGGCCCTCGCTTTCTAGCCGGCTGGAAGGCGAGGAGGTGTACCCATGATCGGTTCCCCGCATCCCTTTTGAAGCGTGATCACATGTTGTAGGGGCTTCCCTTTTAGGCCACGTCTTCTTCCATATTTTCCAAGGTACACGGCGCCGTCTTCATCCTTTCTTCATCCTTTTGGTGCTGTAGGTCCTTGGTGGCGATCACGGTTAGTTCTCTATTTTTCGTCGCCCCTTTTCCTTTCATGCAATTTCATGTCTATGTGCATGCTTATATTGTTTAGTTCGGGGGCGGGGTAGATAGAATATCTACAGATAGGTCCCTAATAACACCTCTTGATCGGTACATTGCATAACCCTGTAGGTCCTCTCTATCTCTCGGACCCAATTCTCAACCTCATCTGGGTCAGTTGATCTACCAAACTTCGGGGGATTCATCTTTTGGAAACCTCGATGCAAATCCTCGGCTGAGCTCTACCTTGTGCAACTTGTGTTGAGTTATGGTTTTGATGATAATTAAACTTAATGTATGATTACGTGATGATAACTAAACTTACGGTTGATTACACATGTTCTTGATGATTGTGTTCATTCATCTTGTTATTTATGCTGGTTGCATATGCTGGTTTTACAAGAGGCAAGAGGTTTCATAACCTCTTTAATGTCAACAAGCATGCAATTAACCCTGACTATCTTGCATGCATGATCAAACTTATGGTAGTCACCTGGTGAACCAAAACTCTGCTCCTCTACAATCCAAAACTGGTGGTATATGTCATTTACTGTCAAGGACCATTGGTGAGACTCTTACCTTGTCTTAGCATCGATCTCACCTTGTGTATCTCATGATTAGCACCGATCTTACCTTGTGTATCTCATATATACACCTCTTTCATGCACACTCAACATGAAACCCTTCTGGCCATCGTGCGCCCTCGCCCGTGGATCGACCTGCGCGGTCAGGTCGCGGGGATCAATGCATAAACTAAGTTGAATTCAATCTCAAAATGCATGGATTTGATATGGACTTGAAGTTCTTGACTTATGGACATATTTTTCAGGGCTTAACTACTCGTTTTTCAGGTTTACCAAAGTCCGGTCGACCTCCGGACCAATCCCGGTCGACCTGAAATAATAGCACCCAGAAGTCTATAGGCTCTGCCTCTAGCGGTCGACCGCCCATGGGCGTCCGGTCGATCGCCCCTGCCAGAATGAACTGGGCTGCAGCTTGAAACTTCTAGGTCGACCGCCAGCCCACCTCCGGTCGACCGCCAGCCCCGAAGCCTCAAACTTTGACTTTTTGTTTCCAATCCGTGGAGAGATTCCCTTCCCCATTTCTTTAATCCCAATGCTCCCAATCACCCCAGAATTTGTGGATCTAGGTCTGGGGCTTGTCTCCTAACCTTCCAAGGGTTATAAAACCTCTCTTTGAGGTCATAAACCCTAAGAGACTCCAAGAGAAGAAATCAACAAAGAGAGAGAGATCAAGGTGGCTCAAGGAAGAGGAGAATCACTGTAGCTGTGAACAGTGATCCGTGGGCAAAGCTTCATCCATAGCTGAGGGTTCAAGATCCATTTCGAAGCCTTCATCCTCCCAAGAACTGAAGAAGCAAGAAATCAACAAGGAGAGATCGAGAGGAAAGCTATCAAATGAAGATTGCTGCAATGTTCGTGAACAACATTCCTTTCAACAAGTTCATCATCCGATCGAAGCCGTTCTAGCATCAACTGAAGCCATTCAAGCATCTTCCCAAGCCAAGGAGTTCCAATCAAGCAATGGTCTCAAGAAAAGCTTAAGAGAAGGCTGTCCAAGTGAAAGAAGAAAGAAGTACTGTAGCAGTGAACAGTACTCCGTGCAAGAGGATCTACATCAAATACAAGCCCATTCAAGCAGAGTCTCAAGCCATTCAAGTAAAGAAGGAATCAACGCAAACATCCGGAGCATACACTCAAGGGGAGCCTAAATCAGGAGCATTCTAAACTATGCCTTATTATGTTTCAAGTTCATATTCGTGTTTTGTATAAACTGCGAACTTGTGTGTGTGTGGATCGTTGTTGGATCCGTGGTCATGTGTGTGCGTGTCATTTTTGATTCATGTGTGCGTAGGTCTTTTTAGATCTGCGTGTGTGTGTGGTTTTTATCTGGATCTTAGTGTTTGTGTGTGTGGAGTACTGCACTTGTCGCAGCGTGTGTGTGTCTTGTTGATCCGCTTGTTGGATCGTGTTGGAGACCTCGTCTCCGTGTGTGTGTGTGTGTGTGTGTTGGGGTGCGTCCCCGTGTGTGTGGGCAGGCGTCGTCCTGCGTGTGTGTTTGGAGTGTCATCTCCGTTTGGGGTTTTATCCCGAGTGAAGCCTCACCGAGTTTGGTGAGGGGTGGACGTAGGATTGCCGCTGTTGCATCCGAACCACCTTAAAATCGCTGTGCATTGTGGTTTGGGTTGTGCATGTGTGTGGTTTGATTGTTTTATTTCGTTACATACTCGTGTGGGAACGAAGAGTTTAAGAGAATTTGTTTAACAACTTTCAACTTCCTAATTAGTGTTTATCACATATTTGTAAAAGCTAAAAGTTTTCATAAAAATTGTAAACACCCAATTCACCCCCCTCTTGGGTGTCATTGATCGCGGGACTTCAACTTGTTGTAAAGCTTGAGTTAAACCTTGTACAGTATGCTGCATCTCTCTCCACTGAGCACGCTTGGCAGCCATCTTAGCCTAAAAAATAAGTTTTAAGGTAATGATTTCTCATATCTTGACATTAATTTAATGTAGATAAACGTATTTTATTTGTTAGCCCATAGCTCTACCCAATTCTCACGGGATTCCTATAGGTTACTGACAAGGACAACTCAAACTATGACTTGGACTTAATAACCTATGGATTTAGAAAAGTCTAGGCTCTGATACCACTTCTGTCACGTCCCGAACTGATAGCAGCGGAACGTATTGCTCGGAACATGGTAGCGATACAGTCGTGTCAATCACAGAAACAATTTAAGACACAAAGACCAGAATTTGACGAAAATAAATTTTTATTGATATATAAACTGTTTATTAAAACTTGTTGACTCAATTACAGCTTTCAAAAGAAAATAAAAGACACACTAGCCAGACTTAATACAAAATTCTAATCTAAATTCAAGAAAAGTAAAAGACACAGGTCATCTATCTTTAGGAGCTCTCTTGCACACTTTTCCTTCCCATTGGAGTCACGGCCTTGCTAGCCACCTGATTACCTAAAAAATAGTGGATAAATACTGGATGAGCGAAAAGTTCAGTAGGAATTACATCTCTAATCTTGTCGTGAGATATTGGCTATTTAAAGTTCTAGCAAGTACCATGTCAAGTCAAGCACGTCAAGTAATATTATGTATTTTCATGTCACGAGAGAGTGGAATGCCATAGACTAATCTAGAAAGTCATGCACTTCGGTGCAATGCCACACCATGGTCAATATAGCTCCCATGGGCACAAGTACTTTCAGGTGCTCCTCCTAGGACCAGACTGGGCCCCATTAACGCCAAGTATTGAGTCATGTAAATCTCTAGACATCCACTATAGTTTATAGCCAATAGAATTTCAAGGGAATAAGCCATTGTAGGAACATTAAAGATAGATTCACGGAATAAGGAGTTAAAGAATAGAACTTTGTGTAGAGATGGCCTTGTGATAAATCTCACATAAAATCGGGACATTCGTGAATCTAGGATAATTGGCGTCCACTATGGCCGCCGCCAATTACCGAATCTGCGTCCACTACGGTGGTCGCTAATTCTGTGAACATGAAAGGCACGAGGAAAAATAGCGTCACCTGTACAAGACACTATATCCATTTTGGTGTCAACCATCCAGGACGCCAATTCTAGGCAGTGACCAGACTCTCTCACAGAACACTAGAAACAACACTCTATGATGGCTAGGGCGTCATGTTTCTTTAGAGTGATATGACAAATAAGGTTTCCAAGATTTTGAGGGTACAACCTGCTTGACTGTCTTGAGAGAATCCAAGGCTAGCGGAGACTTACGGAGGTCTCAATGAAGAAAGTACCAGTCCGAAGGAAGGAATATCCTGCGGAGGGTCCAACCATCACCAAGAGTTGAGGTGTAAGCGTGAAACATCGTGAAACAGGGACTCTATCTTCGGATGTGAGATAAGAGTGCCAATAGACCCGCGGTATGAGTCAAAACCCGATAAGAATTGAGAAGCAGGAAATAGCGACCACTCAGAAGGGTGCTATATAAATATGCGACTGTTCACAACATCACCAAATCAATATTTTTCAAAAATTTTATAATTTTCACAAGAATGGGCGACTTTCCAAGAAGACGCCATATCTTTAAATAACGTCCAAGCGATGGTCGTTAATTAATATTTTTCTAAATTTTCTTTCCTTTTTAATTAAATAAACAAGAATCAGCAACTCTTCGGACGCCGTATCTTTAATCGACGCTCTGATGTACGGCACCAATTCTTTTATTTATTTCGTTACATATATACATTTTTCAGGAAAATACAAGAAATGACGCCTCTTTAATGGGGTGCAGGTTCTTTAATGTGCGACACAGTCATTAGCGCCAATTATTTTATTATTTATTTTAGCATGAATTAGCGCCTATTTACACGGGCGTAGGTTATGTGAATAGCGACTGTGGTCTGGTCCCTATTTCTTTTTAACGTTTTACGCTGCAACGCATCACATGGATGCGCTTGCAGACTCAAGGTACTGTTTAATTTCGATTGACACTGTTCATTAGGGTATGAACATTGCTACTTTATATCCGGGTGGGTTTTTGGAAAACTAAAGACATGACAGTGAAGAGAAAATTGCAGGGATTGTAGAAATATGCATCACATGATTTTTAGGTACATGGTTCTAAAGATATACAATTCTAAAGGTGTTATAATTATTAATTGTCTAAAATATTTAGCGACAGGGTGTTAGCCACAAATTGAATCTGCTTCCATGACGCTGTCACAATTTATTGAATTAGCGGCCATGCTATGGTCGCCAATTCCTTTTCATGCAGAGACATTACTGGAACTTTAAAAACCCAAGTTTGCATGTGATATACAAGATAAACAAGTAGCAGAAAGGTTCATGGGGTACATCTACATGCTCTATTTATCTAGCATGATAATTATTCTTGGTTTGGCTTGGGAGATTGTCTACCTTGAGGTTTAACAGTTGAAGATGAATCCAGAAGAACAGAAATTATAGGAAGCAGAAACAACTGCAGCAGCAGTAGCCTCACGCCTTTAAAGAAGGAAGAAGAAGAGGAAGACGCCGGATGTAGAATGAGGAAGAAGATGGACGACGCCGGAGGAAGAAGACGCAGGGAGAAGCCTTCATGTCCAGCCCTCTCCTCCTTCGACGCAGTAGCAACAACACTAACGAGTTGCTCCGCATGGACTTATTTATAGGAGGAGAACTCCTTTGTGTGCATGGATCCTAGTGGGAATTAAATTTCCCTAGGTATAATCCTACTGGGTTTCAACTTTCCTGTGCAAATCCCTTCCCTGCCATATCCGCAACCACTTTCCTGGGTTTCAATCTTTATATCCTCCGCCCATTTAATGTCATGTTAGTACTTTACGTTGATAGTTTAAGCCCATTGGTTGCTTTAAAGTCTTTAAATTTTCAATGGGGTAAGGCCTTTAGGATTTATACGTTAGACCTTTATCTTTTTTAGGGATTCCTTCGTAGTGGTCTACTAACTTAATATTAAGGCCCATTATCTTATTTTATCTATCTCTACTTTACTTACATTAAAATTTTATTTCCCATAATTGTTATATGACTAGTATTATATAGTTGTTACTATCTATTCTCTATTTAAATTTCCGGGTTGCTATACGTCTTTAAATTTTCAATGGGGTAAGGCCTTTAGGATTTATACGTTGGACCTTTATCTTTTTTAGGGATTCCTTTGTAGTGGTCTACTAACTTAATATTAAGGCCCATTATCTTATTTTAGCTATCTCTACTTTACTTACATTAAAATTTTATTTCTCATAATCGTTATATGACTAGTATTATGTAGTTGTTACTATCTATTCTCTATTTAAATTTCCGGGTTGCTACGAACCATCAAGGGAAAATGACTGCAGATATGGCAGGGAAGGGATTAGCACGGGAAAGTTGAAACCCAGTAGGATTATACATAGGGAAATCTAATTCCCACCAGGATCCATGCACACAAAGGAGTTCTCCTCCTATAAATAAGCCCATGCGGAGCAACTCGTTAGTGTTGTTGCTGTTGCGTTGAAGGAGGAGAGGGCTGGATGTGAAGGCTTCTCCCTGCGTCTTTCTCCTCCTCCGTCGTCCATCTTATTCCTCATTCTACATCCGACGTCTTCCTCTTCTTCTTCCTTCTTCGAAGGCGTGAGGCTACTACTGCTGCAGTTGTTTCTGCTTCCTCTAATTTCTATTATTCTGCATTCGTCTTCAACCGTTAAATCTCATAAGGTAGGCAATCTCCCAAGCCAAACCAAGAATAATTATCATGCTAGATAAATAGAGCATGTAGATGTACTCCATGAACCTTTCTGCTACTTGTTTCTCTTGTATATCGCATGCAAACTTGGGTTTTTAAAGTTCCAGTAACGTCTCTGCATGAAAAGGAATTGGCGACCATAGCATGGCCGCTAATTCAGTAAATTGCGACAGCGTCATGGATGCAAATTCAATTTGTGGCTAACACCCTGTCGCTAAATATTTTAGACAATTAATAATTATAACACCTTTAAAATTGTATATCTTTAGAACCATGTACCTAAAAATCATGTGATGCATATTTCTAGAATCCCTGCAATTTTCTCTTCACTGTCATGTCTTTAGTTTTCCAAAAACCCACCCGGATATAAAGTAGCAATGTTCATCCCCTAATGAACAGTGTCAATCGAAATTAAACAGTACCTTGAGTCTGCAAGCGCATCCATGCGATGCATTACAGCGTAAAATGTTAAAAAAAATAGCGACCAGACCACAATCGCTATTCACATAACCTACGCCTGTGTAAATAGGCGCTAATTCATGCTAAAAGAAATAATAAAAGAATTGGCGACCATGACTGTGCCGCACATTAAAGAACCTGCACCCCGTTAAAGAGGCGCCATTTCCTGTATTTTCCTGAAAAACATATATATGTAACAAAATAAGTAAAAGAATTGGCGCCGTACATCAGAGTGTTGATTAAAGATACTGCGCCTCTCCGAAGAGTTGTTGATTCTTGTTTATTTAATTAAAAAGGAAAGAAGATGCAGAAAAATATTAATTAATGACCATTGCTTGGACGCTATTTAAAGATATGGCGCCTTCTTGGAAAGTTGCCCATTCTTGTGAAAATTATAAAAATTTTGAAAAATATTGATTTGGCGACGTTGTGAACATTCGCATATTTATATAGCGCCCTTCTGAGTGGTCGCTATTTCCTGCTTCTCAGTTCCTATCGGGTTTTGACCCATACCACGGGTCTATTGGCACTCTTATCTCACATCCGAAGATAGAGTCCCTATTTCACGATGTTTGACGCTTACACCTCAACTCTTGGTGATGATTGGACCCTCCGTGGGATATTCCTTCCTTCGGAATGGTACTTTCTTCATTGAGACCTCCGTAAGACTCCGCTATCCTTGGATTCCCTCAAGACAGCCGAGCGAGTTGTACCCTCAAAACCCTGGAATCTTAATTGTCATGTCACTCTAAAGAAACATGACACCCCAGCCATCATAGATCACTATTTTCAGTGTACTTTGTCTGGAATTTGGTGACCAGACAATGGAAGCTAATTGAATTAGCGATCGTTGGAGTGGTCACTATTTCTTCATGCCTATGCTGTTCTCAGAATGAGCGGCCACCCCAGTGGACGCCAATTCTGGAATTGGTGGCAGTCTGAGTAGACGCCAATTACCCAGATTTCCAGATTGTCATGTTTTTTATCTGATTTATCGATATATCGTCCTTACTCAAGTTCTGTCCTTGAACTCCTTATTCCGTGAATCTACCTTCATGTTCCTACATGACTTGATCCTTGGAACTCTTTTGGCCATTAATTGACGTGGAATTTGTCTAGAACTTAAAAGGGGTTGTGGGTCCAAATGAATGATACTCAATGCTAGAAAAGAAAAGTGACGGGGTTCTGATCTGATCCCATGGACGCGGTAAAGTCCAAACGTGTGCCAGTATCATGATTGATCAGGTGTGGCATTGCACCAACGAAAGTAAGATTGATCTATGACATTTCCACAAGTGATTGACACGTTCATGACTCTAATACTTGAACTCATATATGTTTACATATGGCCAATCTGATGAATGATAGTTACATGTTATGCTCTTGTGATAGTGAATGCTTTATTGAAATACTTGCTATTGACTAGTCGTGTTTGTTCTTGAAATTATTTTTCCTAATTATTGTCCCGTCTATGGTCTTTATAGTTTTTGATATTGATCTCTAAGTACTCTCATGTTCAATCTCCTTATAGTTCTTGACCGAATTATTGATCTACCTCGTGCCATTATAGCTCTTGATTATTATTCCTTGCATGACTTGCATATTCATGTTAAATTGTTAACTACTTAAAGCTAGCTTGGAGCAAGAGATATAAGACCTACTGAGTGTTCGCTCACCTAGTGTTTTTCTATATTTTTCAGGTAATAATGATCACGAGTGCGGTCAAGATGGGCATGGGAAGAGTGAAGAGAACTCCGGCCACTAGATGATCCTTCCTAGTTTTATGTCAAGTCTATATAGTCGTGACTCCATAGTAATTTTCTTTTATTGAGTCTTTAGCTGGAGTCCAATTTGTAATAAACTTATATTTGAATGAAATTATATTTTTGTCCATCTCGTTGTTTCTTTATTGTTTACTCTGATTGACATGACTGTCTCCCTGCCACGTTCCGAACAACACACATTCCGTTGCTATCGATTTGGGGCATGATAGAAGTAGCCACCCGCAAGCTGACGGAATAGAGGTGACAAATAGGTCCATACGGGTGACAAATATGGACTAAGGGTGACAAATAGGATGATAGTGGTGACAAATAGCTTGGCTCGAAAGAAGAAGAGCTGAGAAGAAGAAAAAGCAAAGTGGAGTCGACGCAATGCTTAGCAGAGTTGACGCAACCAAAGGACGAGCTTTAAACAAGCTGTCAAGTGAAGCAACGATGACAAATGGGCAACTAACACTGACAAATAGCACTCAAAGGTGAAAAATGATGCTAGCAGTGACAAATGGCTAAAGGAGACGATCAAGGCAAAGGAGAAATCGTCAAAGGCGATGGCTCACTGGGATAAGGGTGACAAATAGGTGTATATGGTTGACAAATGTGCGATAAGGGTGTAAAATGGCTAGAAGGCTGACAAATAGCCTTGAAGGCCGATCAACTGATATCCTATGTCTGCCACATGCCCAGTTCGAAGGCTAGTGAGTTGGCACGTGATCCAAGGTGACCTGATAGAAGAATATTCTCTCCCCTGACACGTGGACAAATGGGAAAATGAATTTCTCTTATCCAAAAATAATTCAGAGCTCATTGTAGATTCAATTAAAAATCCACTTAGGAATGAATAGAAATAATGAATAAATAAGCAATGTAAGGCACAAATAAGCACGAGGTGCTAAGATGGAGTTTGTGATCGCCAGAGACGCGAGGCCTCAAAGGATATAAACAATAACAATATGGGAGGGATCGCGAAAAATACCTTAAGCGCGGGTGATTGTGAGTGCTCCTTTCTCTTCCAATCGGCCGGCCGATGGAGAGAGTTCTTCAATTAATTACCCTTGCAAACAAAGACAAACACCAATAAAGATATGGATTAGAAACATGGTGAGTGTAGCATCAATTCATAAAAAAAAATATCTGAGCATGAAAACATGTGCAAGAACACACCTTAAGGGTGGTTGCCCTTAAACCCCTATGCAAAGAGGGTGTGGGGAGATATGATGAATGCATGAAGATAAGAATAAAAATAAGGGGAAAGAGTGCAAGAGTTGCACTTATGGGAGATCTCAATGATGGTTGAGAGGAAAATCAACATAATAATGATATATGCATGCATGAATTACGAAGATAAGAAATAAGATAAAGAGGAGATAAGATAAAAAATCTTGTTTGTGGTCCCTGGCTTGAATGCTCGGCGGGGAGAAACTTCAAAAGATGGGATGAGGACTTGATGTTGATGTGAAGAAGCCTCCTTAGCCAAGCACCCTTCGGTTCCTGTAAAAGAAAATAAACAGAAGAAGAGAAAAAAAAGGGACAGACAGAAGACAGAACAGAAGAAGGAGAAGGAAGGAGAAGAAGAAAAAAAAAGAAAAGACAGAAAAAAACCGAAAGAAGAAAAACAGAGGAAGAAGACAGAATACGGAAAAAGGGAACCGAAGAAGAAGAAAAACAAGGGGATCGAACCCCTTATAGGATTGATCAAAGGGATAAGCATGGCAAGAGTCCATCCCGGGAAAGATAAGAATGGGCAATGGCAAAGCAAGGGAGGACTCTTGGGGAGGAAAGATGCGAACGGGGGAAACGAAGGTGAAACACGACCTGGGTCAGGACGTCAATTCAAGAATTGACGACCTGCACAAAGGCGTTATTAAAACACGACTTAGATTAGGGCGTTAATTCAAAATATTCAAAATAGGGTCATTTTTCAATTCTCAATATTATTTTCCAATTTTTTAGGTGAAGGTGCATCTCATCGCCCTGATTCCAACGACTATTTTTGCGTATTTTTCTGACACCCGGAATGCCACCAAATCACCTCTGGAAGGGGGTTGAAAATAATATTAAAAAAATCAATTTGAAAAGTGACGACCGTGCATAGGTCGTGAATTCAATTTTTGATTATTTTATTCCATTCAAATTCAAAATAACGTCTTATGATAGGTCGTTAATTCTCAAAAATTCCCAGAAAAATTCAGAAAAATAAGAATTTGAAAGAATGGACGCCCTCCACTATAGTCGTCAATTTTTTTTAGAAACGCCCAAGGCTAAGCCGTTATTTAAAAGACGCCCCACATCAAGTCGTTATTTCTGAAAATACATAAAAATAGAGAAAAATGCCCAGAAAATCCAGAAAAATCCAAAAAAATCCAGAAAAATAGGGAAAAATAGGAAAAGAAAGGAAAAGGGGAGAAATCCAAAAAAAGTGAGAAAAATCATTCAAATAGAGTTAATTCGAGGGTCAAATTGGGGCATTACAAGGTAATATGAGATGTACTCACAGTAACGTCAATTTTGGCGTGTCTACAGCTGCCCCGCCTTGGCGTCTACTTTGCAAGGGAGCAGAGCAAACTGAAAAGTAGATGTCAAGGTGTGATGAGACACGCAATTGACATCACTTGATGAGAATGAAATCAAAAGCTCGAGACGAAGCAATCTCGGGAAATTCAATGAAACCAACGATGTTTGGATAAAACGGGGAGTGTGCACGCGGTGCACGAAGGAGATAAAATAAATGATCAACTTCCAGCGCGGTGGAAGTACCCCAGGTCACAAACCTGTAGGTTTCACCATTGGGGAGCGATTACCAGCCAGTGGACGTGATGCAGCCAAGGTGGATCAAAGGAAAGGAGATAAAATAAGATGATAAAAATCCAAACAAGGAGCTTTCGAGAAAATGACCCAAAACAACGACAAAACGAACTGATGACTCAATTCGGCATGGAATATCTCATATTGAAGATTAAGATCAATTCAACCCTCAAAACAGCTTATCGGAATGATTTTTCAACAATTGTTTCAAATTCCTACATGAATGCATGCTGGGTTTAAAGGGAAAAATTAAATCAAACGAAAATATAAGATAATCAAGGATAATATTACTAAGCTGCCAAGACTGAGTCAAGAAACCCATTCTGCGAGCTGATACTAAGTCGAAGCCTGTTTATCCACGCACCAACTCACAAAAGGGAACCATCGTCCCCAGTCTTGGACGACTCAGCGGCCTATCCGTATGACTAAGACTCCTCTGGAATCATCATTATTTTTGATGAAGGGGAACTCAAATTCCAGATTTACCAAAGCCACAAGGTCCTTGATATAATCTAGTAGCGTATGTAACATATAGTAGAATGCATACAGGGAGAGATGGCGATAGCAATGAGCATGGGGGAACTGAGAAATGAGCTGCCGTCACCGTGGGACTTGGATGATGATGCCCAATCGGTGGGACCAAGAGCTTCTTCCTACGCTCAAAAATTCATCAGCCAAGATAAAAGATAACAAGCAATGAATAAAGCATTTAAGCATAGCAATCATAGCATGAATCAAAGCATCAATAGCATGTATATGGCATGAATAGCACGAATTAAATCATGGCATTGCAAATCATCATTGTTTGTTGTTGTTTCATCATGAGGAAGACAATCTTGGCTAATCAAGATTTGGAGTTGAATGATCAGAATGATAATGCCCAGTGGCAGAATTGACCAAGAGAAATCAGCAGGAGTTGATTGAAAGATCTGGAGATGAATAATCAGAATGATAATCAGGAGATATAACCAAAAAAGATATGAGGAGATGATAACCAAAAATGTCCAGGGTGGCATGACATGAGAATATCGGGAGGAATCAATAGATTGATAGCAATGAGTGGAGATAGGACTCATCCCGTGCTCTTGGTCCTTGCAAAGTTGTTCCTGCAAAACACCATCAGACAATACAATGTAATCTTTATGGAGTTTTTTTTTTGAAATATGCAAATTTTTATGAGTTTTGAAAAAGATATTCAAAATTTTATGAATTTTATCAATATGCAAATTTTTGTGGGTTTTAGGAAAAGATATTCAAATTTTTATGAAGTTTTGAGAAAGATATTCAAATTTTTATGGATTTTGGACAAGAAATATTCAATTTTTTGTTTGATTTTAGTTAGACATTGCTAAAGCAGCAACAAAGGGTGTCTTAAATCACTGGCTAGGGGCCCTCGTTCCTTCCCCTTTCGCTAAAAATTACCCAAAGCTGGGCGTGCATTGAAAGGTGGCGCCCTATAACCGACCGTCTTTGATCAACGGTGCCCCTACCAAGGCCATACCCGAGAAACATTCGGTCTTAGCGGGATAAGAGAAGAATAATTGGAGATAAGATTTATGCAGGATGGGAGATGTCGAGATTTGAATTCCTTCCAAAGTATTTCCCCACAAAGAGGTAGTCTGTTGTGCCGGGGCTTTGTGCCTTTGATTTTTAGACCCTTGACATGCATACGACCAGGGTTTTCCCTGCGGGGACTTTGCCACTCTTGTCATGCCATAATTCATACTTTTGCTTTTATCGAAATTTTGACTTGATTTTCATAATAGCCCTTTTGGCGAGATGTATATCATGAAAACTCATATTGATTTTGGGTCAAGACTGCCCCTATTTGAGACTCCTCTCGTATTGGGGATTACCGAGGTTGGTCATCTTATCCGTCAACCTCTTGCCCCTGCATGCGGCCGAGTAAAGAAGAGAAAAGACTTTCAGATATACTCATGGCATGGCCAAAGTAGCAACGGTGTTTTAACCAAAGGAGCCGGCTAAGGACGCCGTGAAGTGTGTGAGGTGCCCAGCTAAGGGTTGATCTTAACAAGCGGGGAGAGAATGCCAAACTCCCAGCGCAGGGTTCTTATTAACCAAGAGTGCTGCATAAGCAAGCCTAAAGACTCTTTTTGAAATATTTAATTAAACAAAAGCCTAAGATAAAGGTCTAAAACACCACTCTTAATCTTGTTAAGAAGCACTTCATCTTGAAAATCATGCGTGAAGTAATGAGGGAATGATATCATAAAAATGAGTACTTACGCCAACATATTACCTTGCAACCTTTGTAGAAACAGCTGTCAGAGGCGAGGTTGATCATCGTGGGATTTGTCCTCTTTGGCAGGTAAAAGGATTGGAAGTAAAGGGTTTGAAAGTGACTTAACAAGAAGGAGTGGTGCCAAGACTAGACTCAGACGAATACGGAAAAAAAAGGAAGAGAGGCGAGGGCTAGAACTCCCTCACTAAGGTGTGGAGACCCTGATCACATGAAAGGTCTACAGAACAATTCTTGAATTAGAAGGAGGAGTGAGGACTAAAGCCTCGAAAGCAGTGAGAAAAAGGGCAGATGCCCAAGGCAGCGGATGTGGAAGAAGTTGGGTCGGACCCATGATCAGGAGGACTTAGGAGAAGGAATTGATAGATGGAAAGAGGTGGATCCGGAGGGTCCGGAGACAGAGGAGGAGAATCGTGATAGGAGGAATCATCCGGAGGCTCCGGAGGGATAAAATATCGAGGGACGCGGTGCCCTTGGAAGAAGTAGGGAAAAAATGATGGCAAAGGAAGAAGAAAATGAAGGATGTGATGTCCTGGAAGAGCAGAAAGATGAATTGGAAGAAAGATGGAGGGTTCGGAGGTTCCGGAGGAAGAAAATGGAAAGGGGCGTCGTGCCCGAAGGAAAGGTATGAAGGATCCGGAGGTTCCGGAGGAATGAGAAGGGAAGGGACGTGATGCCCAAAGAAGAGGGAAATAGAATCTGGAGGATTAAAATGGAAAGGGGCGCGATGCCCGAGGGGAAAGTCTGGAGGTTCCGGAAGAATAAGGTGGAAAGGGGCGCGATGCCCTGGGAGAAAGTGAGAGAAATCCGGAGGGTCCGGATACAAGAGTTGAAAAGGGACGCGATGCCCTGAGAAGAGATTGGGGAGGGGGCAACGCCCGAGCAATGTAAGGGGACCTACAGATCCCGAGGATGAAGATGAATAAGATGGGAAATTCGAAATATCTGGAGGTGCCGGAAGGCGGGGAAGATACGGGTTTGGAAACCCGGGAATCAGGAGGTGCAATTGTATGCAAATGTAATGCAATGGATGCAATGAATAGAATGAATGAATGAAATAAAAATGCATGAGATGCAAAGAATATGAGGAATATGAAGGGCGAGAGGGCGAGATCCTCCTCTTTCCCCTTGGAGTGGCCCATGAAGAGAATGTGATGGATAAAAACATGGATGGAGTTGAATGGAAGGTGGATAAAACAGTGGAAGGCCCCGTAGCGCCAAGATAACTACCCCTCCACGGCAGTGAAAATGTATAACCAATTGGCCCAATGAAAGAAGCTTCAACAATAAATGACAACCCCCTTGGAAGGCAAAGATCAACAATGTAAGGGAGTTGGAAAGTTGATACAGGAAGCATTGCCATGCCCATTGATTTGAACGGAATAGGAATTTGCCCCTTGTATGGAAGAATGGGTTTAATATTTGAAAACTGGAGCGAGGGGTGCCCTGCCCGGCCCTTGGATGGCATCAACACTTGGCATTCTTCTCTGAGCAATGGCGGCGACTTGGCTTCTTCGACCATGCTTGGCACAATAACCCGGATTGGCATCCGGTAAATAAATTCTGGCATCTTGAATAGCACGGTAGTGGCCAAATTCTTCTTGCCCGGCTTTTGCTTATCTTCGGCACAAGTACTTAAGGCGGAGGCGGAAGGCTTCGTGGATGGTGGAGGTATAATGGAAAATGTTGGAGAAAGGGTGAGTGGAAGCGGAGGTTCAAACACGTCGAGCTTCCCCCTTTGCTCGGAAGCAGTAGGGGTTGGCTTGAGTGCAAAAAGGGGTGGACCTTGCTCAGGATTAGCCACGGGTAAGGGTGATAGGTTAAGTGGTGGAATAGGGGAAAGGCCTGGAAAAGCTGGTTTTGGCGTTACAGGGATAATGGACGGCTTAGGTAGCGAACAAAGAGGCGGGGTAATAGAAGGCTCGGCAGAGACCGGCGTAGTGGAGGGTGATGGAGGTTCGGCGGAGGCCGGTGGAGTGGAGAGTAGTGGAGGTTTGGCGGAGGCCGATGGAATAGAGGTTAATGGTGTAAAAGGAAAGGGTTTGGTGCGCTGAAAATGTCGAATGGGGCGAGAGGTGTCAGGTATAGGGGAAGGCGCATGATGCACCGGTGTGGGTGACTGGAGTATCGACCCATCATCGTAACACCAAGTATTGGGGTGAGGAGGAGACTCATGGTGCGGCGGTATGGGTGATTGGAGTATCGACCCATCATCGTAACACCAAGAGGTCTCATAAATGGGGGTTGGATCGGGGACTGTGGCATAGTCCTGAGCATAGGGGTCTTCCGACAGTGGAGGAAGAGGATGGCGAAGGAAACTCGGAAGGGATGCCTGCGGAGCTTCATCATCATATACCGGCTCAAATTCTTCAATTGCCGGCTCTTCATCATCAAATTCAAGTGGACACCGTAGTGGAGGCGTATATGTGGATGGAGGAATGTAATGATGTTGCGTATGTGGAGGTGGAAGGCCATATGAATGAAGTGTGCGGATGGGTGGAGGGCGGACGGTGTCCACTTGATCGTCGAAATCTGCCGGCTGTTGCTTGCTTGAGCTGCCGATACCATAATCATCTCCCCTATCCTTCCATTCTTTCTCCATCTTAGTAATATTATCCAAAGCGGTATGGAGAGGATTGACCGGAGTAGGAGGAGCCATGACCCTTCTTAATTGTTCCTCCATCAAAGTGACTTTATCAAGAAGGGTTTGTTGGAGGGGTGTAACTTGAGCAACCAAGGGTTGGCAGGGCCTTGAAGGAGGGGTAGCATAAAAAGGCCGTGGAGGGGAGTTAACGGGATGACCCGCAGAAGAACCCGGATGGGCCGGATTGCAAGAAATAAATGGGCCTCGGGGCCGTGATGGAGGAGGAATAGAAGGAGGCGGGTGTCGGACCACCCGGGGAGGAATGTGAATAGAAGAGGATGGGTAATGGGCTACCCGATTAGGATTGTGAATAGAAGAGGGAGGTGGGTGATGGGCCACCCGTGTAGGATTAGAAGGAGGATGAGATGAAGGAGATGCACCCTCAACGGCGGCCTTAAGGGCTTGGAGTTGCTGAGGGGTGAGATGGTCTAATGCATGAATGATTTGGGATACCTTCTCATCGTTGGGAGGAGACGGTCCTAGAGGAGTAGTGGCCTGAAATTGAGTAGGGGGACCATGAGAATGGACATTGCCCGTGGGCCGGGCATGACCATAAGAATGAGGATGTGGTCCCTTGAAAGTATGGTGAGAATTGTGATGAAAATGTTGAAATTGAGGAGAATAAGATGTGCATGGTTGTGCATCCTCATGAATTGGATTAAACATGTTGGTTTTCTTATCATGGTAAGCCATTATTCAATCAAAGTTCAAGCAAAATAATTTGCAAAGAAGCACACAAGTTGGAATGGTTACCGTTGATCTTAATTTGTTTGAACCTTGATGAATTAATGAATTTTCACAAATTGATGAAGAAGCACACAAGTTGGAACCTAGTTTTAATGTGGGTTCACTTCGGTGCCAACTAGGAACACTCTCTCACCGTGTATAGGCCAACTAACTCAGGACTTCAAAAGGGTACAACCTGCCCGGTGTCCGTGAGGGAATCCATGGGTGCGGGGACTTATGGAGGCTTGGTTTAGGAACTTCCAATCCAAAGAGACGGAATGCTCAATGGAGGGTCCTTCCTTTACCAAGGGGGTGTGTGGAATCCTAATGTAGAGAGAGGAGGTCTCCCAAACCAATGCAAATGAGTGAATGCAATGCGTGCAAGGAGATAGGCAAAACATCAATAGAGCCAAATAATCAATATAAATCAATGAAGCAGGAGTAAGCGCAGGCTCTGTGAAATCACAGGAAAGAGACGACCTGAAGAAGGTCGCTATCAACAAAAGAGACGACCGTTTGACGGTCGTGAATCACTGTGGGGGGGGCCCAAAGGCTGGGTAAAAATGCGCCCTGATGTAAGGTGCTACAATATAAAGAGACGCCTCCGGATGAGGGCATCAACTCTCAGGGGTACGCACGGCCAAATAAAGAAACGCCTTAGTGTGAGGCGTTATGCAATAAACAGACGCCCTGGGGAGGGGCGTAAATTCACACACAAGCAGGGCTATGATAAAAGACGCCTAACCATAAGGCGTTACACATGAAAAACACGCCCTGGGTGGGGGCGTTACACAAAAAAAAAGCGCCTCTCTGCAGGGCGTTAATTCTCTGTGTCCCCGAACGCCTCCAGCGGCCAGAAACAGCAATACACCCACGGTCACAATAAACTCAGGCAATCAAACACCACAAGAATATAGCATGCTCAACAAGTTTTATTTTTGAATAAATGGAATTTCTAAAAGAAACCAACAAACTGGCCAATCACTAATGGGGAGGGTGCTATGTGGAGCACAAAAGGGAGGCGCATCGAGGGTGCAAATAGGGGAGATGGCACACGAGGGTGCCCAATGGAAAGGATAATCAAAAGAAAAACGAAAGGAGTCCCACCGTGATCGCCAATTTGTAGATTCAATTAAAAATCCACTTAGGAATGAATAGAAATAATGAATAAATAAGCAATGTAAGGCACAAATAAGCACGAGGTGCTAAGATGGAGTTTGTGATCGCCAGAGACGCGAGGCCTCAAAGGATATAAACAATAACAATATGGGAGGGATCGCGAAAAATACCTTAAGCGCGGGTGATTGTGAGTGCTCCTTTCTCTTCCAATCGGCCGGCCGATGGAGAGAGTTCTTCAATTAATTACCCTTGCAAACAAAGACAAACACCAATAAAGATATGGATTAGAAACATGGTGAGTGTAGCATCAATTCATAAAAAAAAATATCTGAGCATGAAAACATGTGCAAGAACACACCTTAAGGGTGGTTGCCCTTAAACCCCTATGCAAAGAGGGTGTGGGGAGATATGATGAATGCATGAAGATAAGAATAAAAATAAGGGGAAAGAGTGCAAGAGTTACACTTATTGGAGATCTCAATGATGGTTGAGAGGAAAATCAACATAATAATGATATATGCATGCATGAATTACGAAGATAAGAAATAAGATAAAGAGGAGATAAGATAAAAAATCTTGTTTGTGGTCCCTGGCTTGAATGCTCGGCGGGGAGAAACTTCAAAAGATGGGATGAGGACTTGATGTTGATGTGAAGAAGCCTCCTTAGCCAAGCACCCTTCGGTTCCTGTAAAAGAAAATAAACAGAAGAAGAGAAAAAAAGGGACAGACAGAAGACAGAACAGAAGAAGGAGAAGGAAGGAGAAGAAGAAAAAAAAAGAAAAGACAGAAAAAAACCGAAAGAAGAAAAACAGAGGAAGAAGACAGAATACGGAAAAAGGGAACCGAAGAAGAAGAAAAACAAGGGGATCGAACCCCTTATAGGATTGATCAAAGGGATAAGCATGGCAAGAGTCCATCCCGGGAAAGATAAGAATGGGTAATGGCAAAGCAAGGGAGGACTCTTGGGGAGGAAAGATGCGAACGGGGGAAACGAAGGTGAAACACGACCTGGGTCAGGGCGTCAATTCAAGAATTGACGACCTGCACAAATGTGTTATTAAAACACGACTTAGATTAGGGCGTTAATTCAAAATATTCAAAATAGGGCCATTTTTCAATTCTCAATATTATTTTCCAATTTTTTAGGTGAAGGTGCATCTCATCGCTCTGATTCCAACGACTATTTTTGTGTATTTTTCTGACATCCGGAATGCCACCAAATCACCTCTGGAAGGGGGTTGAAAATAATATTAAAAAAAATCAATTTGAAAAGTGACGACCGTGCATAGGTCGTCAATTTTTGATTATTTTATTCCATTCAAATTTAAAATAACGTCTTATGATAGGTCGTTAATTCCCAAAAATTCCCAAAAATATCCAGAAAAATAAGAATTTGAAAGAATGGACGCCCTCCACTATAGTCGTCAATTTTTTTTAGAAACGCCCAAGGCTAAGCCGTTATTTAAAAGACTCCCCACATCAAGTCGTTATTTCTGAAAATACATAAAAATAGAGAAAAATGCCCAGAAAATCCAGAAAAATCCAGAAAAATAGGGAAAAATAGGAAAAGAAAGGAAAAGGGGAGAAATCCAAAAAAAGTGAGAAAAATCATTCAAACAGAGTTAATTCGAGGGTCAAATTGGGGCATTACAAAGTAATATGAGATGTACTCACAGTAACGTCAATTTTGACGTGTCTACACTCATGTTCTATAAATTGGGCCTTCTTCCTCCGAAGAAGGGTACGTTGCAAGAAAGCTGCAAGAGTGCCGAAAAGGAGAAGAATCTGCGTGAGCCTGAGAAGTGAACTTCAGATAGAAGAGTGAGCAGCCTATTTCGAAGAAAATTTGTGAGACAGATCGTGAGAAGAAGAAAAGAAAAAGAGAGCGAGAGAGAGAGCTCATGAGAGTTGAGTGCAGCCGGAGCATACTGAAGACCTGCTGTCTGTTGGCCTCTGGATGAAATCCAAGCCATCTTGCTCCTTCGGAGATACATTTGTTTTGTTCTTTCGATTGTTCTTTTTGTCTTGTTTCTTCATTCCTCTTGGGTACTTCCGATCTCTGTTTAGAGATTGGGTCAAGCTGTTAGTTAGCGGATTAAATGATTTATTCCTCTAGAGAGCAAGCTGTAAAGCTCAGCGGTTGTAGAGGATCTGTTCCTCTAGTAAGCAAGCTGTGAGGCTCAGCAGTTTAGCAAGCTGTGAGGCTCAGTGGTTTGGGATTGGTTCCCCGAAGCTATGGATCAGCGGTTGTAAGGGATTTGTTCCCTTGAAGGTGTGGATAAACGATTCAAGCTGTGAGTCAACGTAATCCTCACTCAGGTTGAGTGGGGGATGGACGTAGGTCTGCTTGGTGCGGACTGAACCACCTAAAAAATCCCTGTGCATCGTGGTTTGTCTATGCGATTGATCCTTCTCCTCTGCCCCTCTTCACAGGTTGTCGTGTGAGCTGTTTATGCATTCTATCCGTTAAGTGTTTGAGGCTATTTCTGAGAGAACCAAGTGAGCAATGTAAACTGCTATTTAGTTTCCTTCTGGTTTGATCTGAGTAGGGCGAGTTTTTATTTAAGCGTAATTTTGTATAAGGAGATATATTCACCCCCCTCTAGATCCCACCTTGCACCTAACATTAGAAAACCAAATAGTGTAGTATCAATGCTCAATAGAAATATAGCTATGCAATAAGGGCATGAACACACCTTATGTGTTTTGATCTTTAAACCCCTCAAGGATTAAAGAGTGGGAGAGATGAATGCAAAATAAAAAAAAAGTGTTCTAGCAAAGAGATGCTAGAGACGGATGGATGCAGTATGAAATGGACTAAGAAGAATAACTAAAACGACAGAGAGGGATTAAGAGAGAGGAGGTTGGTCCTCCAAGAACCGAACAGCAGGGGTGGAGATTCCTCTCCCTCTGGCGCATCAGCAGTACAAGAAGGAAGGGCGGCCCCTCTACACAGTAGGGTGAGCAGGGAGAGAAAGAGAGAAAGCCTCAAGCCCCTTCTCAACAGCTCTTGTAATTGCCGTTGTTGTTCATCTGCTCTTGCATCAGCGACTTCTATGGCCTTCGTTCTTGCTGTCGTTGTTAAAGAGCCCACCATGGGTTTCAAAGGGGGTTTATATAGGGAAAAAAACCTACTTCTAATGGGTTTTAAAACAAGGAAGTGATCCCAAAACATGGATCTCCCTTCCACAGAAGAACATGGAGCCAAATTCGACAAGGAATGCCATGCAGAGGAAGCCGCAGACGAATAGGACACTGACAGGAATTGGCGATCGGTGCAGCAGTCGTCAATTAAATTGATGCCTAGAGCGGCAGACGCTGATTCCTGAGTAAAAAATGGAAATATGGCACTTTCTATAATTTAAAAATAAGAATTGGCGACCACTCTGAGAGGCATCAATTAACTGGCTCCTGCTTAAAGAGGCGATGATTCTTCAAAATTAAAATACAACTAAAAATCAAAAAAATGAGGAATGGGCATCCGTGTGAAAAGTCGCAAATTCTTTTGAGTCGATGCAATAAGGGCCTGAGTCGACCTGAGGTGGAAGAATTAATGTCACTTCAAAAGGGCGCCAATAAAAGAATTGGCGTCCACAACGACGGTCACTAATTCCTAAAAATTTGAAAAAATAGAAAAACCTTCTTATTGGGCCAGTAATGAAGTCCACTTTGGGGCATTACGTTGCGACATGAAATTTACTCAGCATAGTATCGATTTTGGCGTGTCTACAACTACCCCACCTTGACGTCTGCTTTGCAAGGGAGTGAGATGAAATGAAGTGCTGTGGAATGAGAAATGTAATGAAAATGTAACGAAGTGGTATGAAGTTGGAACGGACTGAAAAGTAGATGTCAAGGTGTGATGTGACACGCCTTCGACGCTAAGTGTTAGAAATCTTTCCATAGTTCTGGATGAAATAACCTTGGATGATTACTAAAAATCTACAATTATCTGGATGAAGACTAAACTAAAAATGTGCACGCGGGCACAAAAGGAAGGACACACCATTAGAGAGCGGTTACCAGCAAATGTGGACGTGCTGCAACCAAGGTGGATTTACAGAAAAATAAGAGGAAGAGATAGGAATCCAATCAAAGATGCTTTCAAGGAACCAGCCTGAGCGGCTTCAAGGAGAACATAGTACTAAATTTAGAATGGAATATCTCATGTCAACTCAAATCAAGAGCTAGTGACACTCATTGCTAAATTAATACGAGGGTTTCTCAACATTTAAGCTCAAATTCTTACATGATGTATGTTGGGCTAAAAGAAAAAATTAAAATAAACTGAAATAAAAAATAATCAAGGATAATATTGTTAAGCTGTCTAGACTAGGTCAAGAATCTAGTTTCCCAAGCTGACACGAAGCTGAAGCCCATTTATCCGCGCATCAACTTAGAAAGTGGAACCATCGTCCCAAGCCTTAGACGACTCAACAGTCTATCCGTGCGACCAAGACTCCCCTGGAATTATCACTATTTTTGATGAAGGGGAACTCAAATTCCAGGTTCATCAAGACTACAAGGTCCTTGATGTTCTCTAATAATGTAGGTAACATATAGTAAGAATGCATATAGGAGAGAATACAGGGAAGAGAAATGTCACAAAGAAGAGCGCCTTGACAATTTGCATGAAACTTTATCTTTCCTATGCTCAAAGATCATTAGTCCAAGAAATGCAACAAGAAACCTCCTTTATATAAATAATGTGAATGAAATGCATCAAATTCAGCCAAGATATAAAGAATGCAAGCTCATCAGATGACAATTTTATATATAGAGTCAAGCCAACCATTGCAATTCATATGCAATTCAGAAATGGCATTGTTGCAAGAATTGGCGACCGTCCGAAAGGGCGCCAAATTAATAATTGGCGTCAACCAAACGGTTACCATTTAAGGAATTAGCACCTGCTGTAATAGTCGCCAATTCCTTGTGATTCCAGCAACCCGTTTCCTACTCGTAAGCTGAGCTTCTAGCCCCAATCCTACTCGAATTCGAGCTACTCTGGTGGGTTGGAGTCTCCTATCTATAAATAGCACCTTCAAAGCCCCTCCTTTCATCAAATAAGAGGTCCAAAGGCTCCAAGGAGGTCCAAAACCAAGGAATCAAGGGAGAAAGCTAAGAAAAACTGGGGAAACTAATCAAAATAGTGAGCTTTCAAGGTTTTGGCCATGGAGAACTTAATGCAGCACCCCATAATGAGATTGAAGCTTGGATTCCCAAGGATAACGGAGATTGATGGGCACATAAGCGGGAGAATTGCAGCAAGTCGAGTAAGTGATCAAGAATTCACTTAGTTCTTCTATCCCTCTCTTAGCTTTCCTCAAGTTCTAATGATGCTATTCTTTCATTTTTCTTTTCTTTTCCCTTTTATTTTCAGGATTATCCCAACATCCCGGGCGCTAGGAGATATCCAAAAATCTGATGGCTCCCTCTTCTACTCTCCAAAATCACCCTAGACATGAGATCCATTCTCTCCAAGTGGCATCTCCTAAGCCTTGTCACTCATGCCAAACATTAAAATGACATACACCTTGATTGGGCCACCATGGGAGCCCTCTAGAAATTTGGCATCCCTACACTCACACCTTCTTATTTCCAACCTTTGAAGCCACCATACTCCTAGAGGAAGTGGACATGCTATTGGGATTGAAGAGGCTAAAGCAAGGTGAGGAAGAGAAGATGGGGGTCATGCGAAGGAAATCAAGTGCACAAGAGGTGTTGGAAAGCCTTAAATCAAGCCAAAATATGATAGATCAAATACGTGCCGCGAAAGGAGTCAACTTAATGAAGCTTGCGGCGTGGGTCTATAAGGCGTTGGGGCAAGCCAAAGAAGAGGACATGGAAAAGATCATGAAAGTATTTGTGATATGCCTTGCGGGAGCACTTCTTTTCCCTTCGGCGGATGATTTCCTTGAGGAGGAACAATTGAGTGCAATATGTGGTATTTGGGAGGGAAATAGGATTGGGCCAGCGGTCCTAGCTTATCTCTATAGCAGGCTCACCTCGGCATCTATGGGAAGGCCCCTATATGGGTCTATGCTCTTGTTCACTAGTTGGGTCGACCTTCATCTCAAGTTTGATCCATGCGGGGAGACCCAAAAAGCCTCAAGAATGTTCACAAAGAGCCCTCTCCACAACATGACGGGCACACTTGGTTTAAGCGAGAGAGTGACTAATCGTGTACCCAAACTAAAGAAGCAGGTGGAGTGGCATGAGCACCTCAAGGTTATGGCCCAAAACATGTTCACATGCATGCTGGGGATCCTCAAATCTCAAGACCTTCATACTCAGCTCTCTTCCGGGGTGGAGCTCTGGCTAATCGGCGCCACTGAGTTCGTGCAATATAACTCACACCGGTGCCTCTCACAACACGGTCTTCCCCGCCACATCTTCGAGGAAGCGTCTCATCTCCCACCAATCAAAAAGAGAGAATTGGGCTCAAGCGGCGATGAGGAGGAGACAAAGACAATCAAGGCATTGTGGTGGGTCAGCAAACTTCAACGGCCCATGGAGCAAATTGAAGAAGATCGGGACTGTTGACACTCGTTTTTAGCCCGCAAGTTGCGTCATTTCTCTTATTCATCATTTTTGATGTCCCGAATTAGCCATTATTTTGGAGCCTTCTTGGATGGATTTCGAGTCAATTTTCATTATTCCATTCCCTTTAAGCCCCAGAGATCATGATTTCTTAGAGTTTCTGGAGCTTATCTTATCAACTTCCGGCTTCTAAGTCAACTTACGGCCCATTTAGGTCGGCTTCCATCAAGCAATCGGCTCTCTCTCACTACGCAGTCCTGAAAGTGGTTCTTTTTCACCCTCTTCCTATCCACTATTCAAAATGTTTCCTTCACCAAAGTTTTTCTATTTTTAAATATCTATAATTTCTTCTTCTATGCCATTGGCCAGTTCTGCCTCGCTTGTGAGCTATTCACATTTTTCCAGCATGCTATGTTATTCACCTACGTCCCAAAATTTTCTCTCTCTGTTCTAACCCTATTTTCACCTTCTTCTGATCATTTTCTCATCTTGATCTCTTCATGCAAGTTGTTCCTATTTCCGTTATCTACAATATATCTTTCTACCACTTTCGCTAGTTCTACACCGTTTGAGAGCTACACTTCAAATTCTAAAGTCGCGCGCAGTCTGCCTAGAATCTTCCTCCATCGGTATGAAGGTCTAGTATTAGACCGTCACAGCCCATGTAACGGTCTATTATTAGACCGTCAGAGCACATGTGACGGTCCTACGATAGACCGTCACACCCTAACTTGTCCGAAATCATCCCGTTCGACACCTAGAGCATGGCGGTCCCACCCTAGGCCGCTAGAGCCTCTAACGCTCTTACGATAGACCGTTACACAGACGGAGAGTCCAATTCATGCTGGACTCTGCTCCGTTTTTGTGTCATGGCCCTCTTGCAGAGCCCATAACTTCTTGAATTCTACTCCGAATTGAGCGCCGTTTGTTCCTATGGTTTCTCCTTTATATTATCTTGAATTTGATCTATAGATATCAGATTTTCATTGACTATCTTGCTCAGAAACGTGGATGAAAGGTGGGGTTTATGCATCCTAGTTCAACACAAACTCTACCGATTAAGCTCCGGGGCTCCCTTCTAGAAGCCATATCTTCCAGATCCTTCCACCAAATTGAGTCCCACTTGTTCCTACCTCTTATCCTTTGCATTATCTCGAGATTGATCCATAGAACACGAATTTTTGTGGACTCTATCTCCTAAAATCTTGGGAGAACTTTTTGGGTTTTTCTGTAACCTCTATATAAACTGCCCAGTTCGCAGTTGCAAATGAGGGCTCTTTCCGGACGTGGGGTGAAGCCATGCTGCAACTCCAACTCACAACTTTGACCCTGGCTTGAAGAGGGAAGTATTAACTTTCAATTCCATCCTTCTGGGCTTAATTTGATTATCTATACGCTTAGTTCTCCTCCTCTCAAAATCACAAATCATCATAGTTTTCTGCACTTTTCTGCTACACATGTATTTTTGCACGTTTTGCATCAATGTTTTCTCTCTATTCTCTCAATAAAATTCCATGATTTAAACTCTCATGCATGCACAACACACACACCTATTATTTCTACCCTTCCACAAGGGTTAAAAACCCTCCCCCGGTGCGTTCTTCCCCTTTTATTCATGCTATTTTATCACTTTGGGATTGATGCTACACTTCATGATCTAATGGATTTTTACCTTTGTGTTTTGTCTTTGTTTTGTAGGAGAGCATGATATGAACGTAAGGCTCTCTTCTTCTAGCCGGATGGAAGACGAGGAGGTTTGAATTCACATCATTCCCCGCACCCTTTATCAAGCGCGATCAAGTCTTCATCTTTTTCCAAGGTACTCAACGCCGTTTCCTCCATCTCTTCATTCCTTTGGCGTTGTTGGAACCTTGGTGGCGATCACAGTTAGTATTTCTCATCCTTTCATCCCCCTTGTCTTTGATTCATATGTTTATGCATGTATTAATTTATAGGGGGCAGGATAGGAATCTAATTAAAACAAATCTACAATTTTTTGGCGATCATGGTGGGACACCAATGCCCATCACGTTTGTTTTAATGCTCTTTTATAAGTTGGGTGTGTGCATGTGCATGTTTTGGTGATATTTTATCCATTCTTCCCCTGTTTGGGACGTTTTAAGGGCTCTGGTAGTGTGGCGGTCCTATAGTAGACCGCTAGAGGGCAAGAAACGGTCATTTGTAAGACCGTTACGGATTCTGGCAGTCCTGCGCACGTGCTCATAGGGCCATATTCGTCGAGGCATAACTTTTGCTCTCGGGGTCGGATTGCGCTGCTTCTTGTTCCGTTGGATAGTCCTTTGTATTGTCTTTCCATCAATATATCATTTGCATCATTTGGTTAACATGTGCATATTCTAATATTGTCCAATTTTTTGAGTTTCTGCATAAGTTCTGAAGTCAGGCTCAAGGACAGGTTCACAGGTACATCTTTACTCAGTGATTTGACTACCTTCCCGATGTCTGATTGCACTAATTTTTATTCCATTGGATAGTCCTTGTATTGTATTTCCATCCATAACTTATTTGCATTATTTGGGTCTCATTTACTTAGTTGAAAATTGTCATTATTTTAGCATTTTGTGCATAAAATCTGCAAGCGCACAGGTTCACGGAAGCAACTTTCTTGGAGGATTTGATTGATCTCCCATGGTCCGATTACTTTGTTCTTGGGCTCATTGTGCAGACCTTTGTATTGTCTTTCCATCCATATACTACTTGCATCATTCGGCTCACGTTTGCTTAGTTAAAAATTATCATCATTTTAGCATTTTGTCCATAAAATCTGCATGTGGTCTGCGCACAGGTTCACGGGGGCAACTTTGCTCAGTGATTTGATTGACCTCCCGGGGTCAGATTGATCTGTTCTTAGACCCGTTGGATAGCCCTTTGTATTGTCTTTCCATCGATATACTATTTGTCTTATTTGGATCATGTTTGCATAGTTTAATTTAGTCTTGAGTTTCTAGTTTTAAGCTAGAATTTGCATGCACTCCGGTGCACATAGGGCCATACATTACATATCATAGTTACATTTCCTACCTTGGTAAGTGATGCTCTCGCCTCCATATTCTTTGGGGTCGACTAGGTGATCTTATCTGGGACCTCCATAAGTCCCCGTGAGCTGTGGATTCCCACACGGACGCCGAGTCGGTTGTACCTTTTCCACCCCCTTGGCTTACATTTACATAGGTGTGAGGGAGTTAACCTTAGTCAACCCAAAGTTTGGACCTTATTCCCATAGGATTCCTATCTTGAGGGCATTTTTCCTAATTCAAATCATTAAAAGGTCTATTAAAACTCCTAAAATATTTCCCATCATTTTAACTTGGTTGACTTAGGTGAAAACTCTTACATTGCACTGATTGTGTTGTTTGGGCTTGTCCATGCCCATTAGTGGTGTTTTATGTTGCATTTTAATCAGCATACACATATCTTGTCATTGTTAGGTCCACTTAGGTTAGTCCATTTATGTGTGTCCATTGTCATATGTCTATTCTCCCTTGGTCCTTGCATTAGTTTGTCAGTCCCTTCTTGTCCTCAAGCCGAGTAAGCCCATTACTTCCCTCTTTGTATTAAGTCTCCATTTGCCCTCATGGAGCATCATTCCAACCCCTTGTATCATTCTTCTTCCTGTTCCCGCATGGACTCCTCTTCCCACACATGCCTATCTTCCCATAGTCCTTCTGACCCATCTGAAGAGCAGGCTAATCTCATGGCCCATCTTTCAAGTCTTGTTCGCCAAATGGATCCGGCCCAGGCCCAACGTCTTATTGCATATCATCTTAATGGGCCTTCTTCTCATAATGGGCCCTCTACCCTTCATGGGCCTCTTTCTTTTTCTTCATATGCCGTTGGCCCGATTTCTAATGGGCCTTATTCTCTTAATGGGCCTCCTCTTTCTACTCATGTTACTGCTTGCCCTTACACTCATGTTTCTTCCAGGCCCATATATCCCTCTATTCTTGGAATGGGCCCTTTCTCTTCTTAGCTCGGATCCTCTTATCCGGCCCATTACCATCATCCTAGTCCGAATTCGCAACCTCTTGCTCAAGTTGGCCCACATTACCCCCGGTCTCTCCCTACTCAGGAGATGATTGCTCAAGCCCAACGCCAGCTTGATGAACTCCAACGTCAGATCGATCCGAAGTCCTCCTTAAGTGTTCCATTCACATTTCAAGGTCTTCGGATTCCACTATCTTCACAAATTCCTGCATATCGTCGCTATGGTGGAGTCAGTGACCCCTACGTGCACTTGAAGGAGTTCCTCTACGAGTCATCCCAGTTTCGACACGACCAACGCTTAATGGCCTATCTATTTGGTCTATCTTTGGAAGGTCCAGCTCGAGATTGGTTCTTTTCCCTTCCGCAAGAGCATATTGTGAATTTTTAGATGGTTCAAGAGAAGTTTATTCAAGAGTATCAGGACCAGGTTGAGCCCAGTTATTCTATGTGTTAGTGTTGGTGTGCTACAGGTCAATTTCGGGTCGGGTAGGCCCAATAGTTGTACGATCTTGTTCATTATTAATAAAGTGGTGTTTGAGCGTAAATATGCGATTGTGTTACTTTACGTTGTCCCTAGGATATGTGGTTGTAAAGTCAGCTCGAATGGGATCTCGAACATGAGATTGACTTTACATGTACACATACCTTAAACTGTTCCTGGTTGGAGGGTAATCACTCGGGGACTTTGATTACCTATTAAACCAGTACACATGATGTGTCAGTGACCAGTCTCATGGTCATTGGTGCAGGACACCAATACATATATGTAGGTGTATGTCCTTGGAGGATGTACACTGAACTGATCCGCTATTGGATCTTCAGATGGTTGATTATACCTAATGTCAACTGAAGATTCAACTGTCACAGTAGCATCGTTGGTCCTTTGACCTGAGACATTGATCAGATCTTACACGAGGACTAGAATGGTTTAATTACTTGGCTAGGTGACTTTAACCATAAGTCATGAATTATCGAGTCATTAACCACTCCAGGATACGTGTGAAGATCATCAATGGTCAAGAAGGGATCGCTCACTGTCGGGTATATATCAGACAGTTAATGGGTCCTGATATTGACGCTCCGTTAAATCCCTGGCCAGGGTCGTGTGAGTTCGTTTAGAACGGACGTCATACACTTTAAGGAGGTCATAGTCAAATGACACGATCATGGGGTTTCACAGAAACCGTACCCTCGATCGTACCAGACTCATAGAAGGAGCGAGAGATTATATCGATGCGGTAACTGTGAACTTACAGGTACCAGACAGGCTGGTTTTAACCCAGCGTCCTCTAGGATCATGTGGATTTGCTTGACCCAACGTGATCGAAGGTTCGGAATAAATTAAACTATTATTCGGCTCATGTAGAAGCGAAGAATATGTTTAATTTACTTCTAATTGGGAATTAGAAGTTAATGGGCCTTAAACTAGAGTGACTATGGGCCTAGAGGATCACACACAATGGAATCTTGGGTGACGGATTATTATTATACAAGTGTATGTATTATTTCCATTTAATTCCTTTTGGAAAGGAGTGTAAATGGAGCTTAATACATATGTATAATATGAGATAGGACATATATACAGTTTTGATCCTTTGGAGGTCTTTAGAAAAGGTCCAAATTCTATATATATGGCACCTACGTGAAGCTCATTCGAGTCTTCTCTTCCAACCCCTTAAGCTAATCAAGCATTAGGCTTAAGGGAGAGGTTTAGCTTCCCCCCTTTTCTCCCCCTTGCTCTCTCTCTCTCTCTCTCTCCAGAAGGTGATAGAGTCGGGGAAAGTTGTGTCGGGGAGGTACCGTCGCTACGCAAGGGTCCGTGTGGATCTGCTCTAGAGGCCGTACAGCTGTGCAGCTCGATATTCTGCATCGGGCATCGCGGACAGCGTCGTTCCGCGCAAGGTGAAACATGCAACCCGTAATTAGGGTCTTAGAAACACCGATTAGAGCACAGATTAAGCTTTCCACAACACCAGGATCGGACAAATGAATTTTTGTTATCCGCTGCGTCGCCCGTAGGTGCTGTGCGAAACCTTACAGTGGTATCAGAGCCAGGTTCGCACTCTGGTCAGTGTTTCATCGCCGTTTAGAACCGTATTTTAGGGACATTCTTAAATCTTCAATTATTATTTGGAGATAGGAGTGCTGGGCATTTCTGTTTTTCCTGGATGATGGGCATCAAGAGAGTAGAATTTTTTTTATATAAAAAAAAAATTGCATGCCCGGTTTGGGCGCACCCGTGTGGGCGGGCGCCGCCCACGCGAGGCAGCCGCGTGGCGGGCGCCCGCCTGGCAGGCGCCGCCCACGCGGGTCTCCCGCGTGGCGGGCGCCCGCAGGCGCCCGCAACGCCGGGCGCCCGCGGGCGGGTCGCGCCCGCAACACGGGGGTCAGCGCCCGCGCGCGCGGGCGCCGCCCACGCGCGCGGGGCTAGCCTCGCCACTAATTTATTGTTTTAAATTGTTTTTACTCTTTTTATCTTATTGTGCTTAGAATATATAAATATATATATGACATATATATATGGAAATACATAGTAAATTAAATAGAATTTTATTTCATAAGTTAAATAGTATTATCTCAATAGTAAATGTCGAATGGTAAATTTTATTTAACCGATTTGAATTTACCGAGGTGAGATAATTACTATTTACCTTGAGATAAAATGGTAATAATTGAAGTTACTTCAGTAAAATTTAAGTTTTGAATTTTTAATTATTAGATAATTAGAAAATTCAAATTTTAAATTTTATTGAAGTTAAATGTGAAAAATTCAATTATTTGAATTTTAATTATTAGATAATTGTTAAATTCAAATTTTGAATGTTAGAAAATAGCTAATTAAGGATAATTGCATTATTTTAAACTTACTTTCAAAAACAATTATTGGATAATTAGTTTGAATTTAAATTTAAATTATTGACATGTTTAAAATTTGAATTTAAATTTGATTGTTGGATAATTAAATTTAAATTTAATTAATTATCTCAATTAGATGCCCCTGTAGAAAATGATGGTTCTTTACGTGCTTTACTTTATTTACCTTGTATTGGCCTGCTTGTATGTTTAATTTTAGTTAATCATGCTTTGATTTTTAAAATTAAACAAAGCTGGCCTGTTTTTGTTTGCACATCCCATTTTTAAATTCAAAAGTAAGGATTATTTTTAGAAAATAGCCGTTGATTGATTTTATTTGAATGGGTTGGCAAGTGATCATGGACTTGGATTAATGTAATTAATTGGGGTCAGCGAACCTCCTTTCTCTCTCTGTTAAAATTCCAATGTACTTCTATCTTCCTCCGTTGTTGTACTCGCCCTAAGGGCTGCTGAAATTTGAGTCACATGTAATTTAATTTTTCCGGCCTGCGTGCCGTGTAAAAGTTGTAATTGATGCGGCGTCAGAGTTTGAAAGTGCGGAGCACACCCGACGAGGACGATCCAGCTGCTTCCGAAGCGGGCCGGATGTCTTAGTTACATTAGGGTTAAAGTCCATGATCACTTGCGTTTAATTTTGCATTGGATGTATTTATTTTGTGCAAACTACTAGGTACGGTAAATATATTGGATATATTTATATTACCACCTAGGGTGAGATCAAGATAAAATTGAATTCCCTCGCGCTTAAATTTTAGATCTGGTAAGCGTGGCTCTAGGAGTCGTCGTGGCCCTCCATCATTATGGAGTGAATGAACGTCTTCATTTCATGGATTTGTTGTGCTTTCCACAAGATCCATGAGTTTGGGGGCGGGATTAAACTCCAAGGCTCGGCCTCAATGGGGTGAGGAATTGAACTCGGCCTTGTTGTGCTTTCCACAAGGGTCGGGTCATGAACTTATTACTATGTAGTAATGATGGTTAGATCTAACCGAGAATATCCTTTGTTGTGCTTTCCACAAGGGGATGATTTCTCGGGGGCCGAATATCGGATATTGCATTAGATGCAAGTGCTTGTTGACTGCCCTTGAGATGCTGTATGATTTGTTGTACTTTCCACAAGGTCATACATGAGTCTCGTTGGGATTCTGACCCACAAGGTTGATCTCGCTGATCTCCCGTTCTATATACTGAGGGTTATATAGTTCGATCGAAAAATAGTGGGACTAACTAAGATATAAAACCACATCTAAGTTAGAATTTGAACGCATGCTAAGTTGTCTTTTATTTCTTATCCAGATTATAATGTCGTCGTCCAACCCCCTCTGCGGCATCTTGGATGCAAATAGATTAACTGGACCAAATTACTCGGATTGGCTGCGTAATCTACTCATAGTCCTTACCGCCGAAAAGATTGCGTACGTGTTGGACATGGTTCATTCTGAGCCAGCTCCTGATGCCGACGAGGGCAAGTTACTGGCTTATGCCAAGTGGTCTGAGGACTCCTCCCTTGCCCAATGTTACATGTTGGCCTCTATGGCTCCCGAGCTACTGAGGCAATTTGAAAAGACTGATTGTAGAAGTATACTTCTCAATCTACGCTAGCTCTTCGGGAAGCAGGGTAGGATTGAGAGGTATGACATCTCCAAAAGACTTTTCAGGACACGGATGTCTGAGAGTTCATCAATACAGGCCCATGTACTGAAAATGATGGAGTGGATTGAAAGACTCAATGCATTGGGGTTCAAGTTGGATCTTGAACTATGCATTGATCTTATACTCCAGTCATTGCCCGATTCCTTTTCTTCCTTCATCATGAACTTTAACATGAACAGGATTGAAGCAACTCTCCCAGAGCTACTCAATATGTTAAAGAGTGCTGAAGGAACCATGCAGAAAGATAAACCATCTTCATCTGTAATGATTGTTGGCCAGGCCAACAAGAAAAGGAAGGACTCTCAAATATCCACCACAAATAACAAAGGGAAGGGAAAGAAAAAGGCCACGGGTAAGTAACTCGCCAAAGTTGACAAAGGGAAGGGCAAGAAGAATGAAAAGGAAGACAAATATTTTCGATGCGGGGAAACTGGGCATTAGAAAAGGAATTGCAAGGAAATTTTAAATGAAGGTATTTTTATCATAGACCTTAATTTGTCATATATGGAATCCACATCATGGGTATTGGATACTGGATGTGCATCTCATATCTATAATTCTGTGCAGGTCTTGGCAAATAGAAGGCGATTGGGCAAAAAGGAGATTAACTGAGGATGGGCAATGGAGCTTTGGTTTCTGCCAAAGCTGTCGGGATTGCACGCCTTAGTTTACCTTCAGGAGTCATTCTGGAGTTGAATGACTGTTATTATGTTCTTAATATTATTAAGAACATTATTTCAATCTCTGGCTTGTATAACATTGGATATATATTGACTTTCAATAGCACTGGGTGCTCTATAATGAATAATTGTTTGATTATAGCCAATGGTTCATTAGTCAATGGTCTTTATGTATTAGATACACGTTCTAATGTTATGCAAATTTCCAATGCTGATGAAGTGAATTCTGCATATCTATGGCATTGCAGACTTGATCATGTAGGTGAGAAAAGAGTCTCTTACTTACACTCAAATGGGTATTTGAATTCGTTCGAATACAAGCCATTTGATACCTGTGAGTCGTGTCTCATGGGGAAAATGACCAAGGCTCCCTTTGGTGGACATGGTGAGAGGGCTGTTGACCTTCTCGAGCTCATACACTCGGATGTGTGTGGACCCATGTCCATAGAAGCAAAAGGAGGTTATCTTTATTTCATTTCTTTTATTGATGACTTCTCTAGATATGCCTATGTGTATTTAATGAGACATAAGTCACAAGCCTTTGAGAAGTTTAAGGAATACAAGAATGAAGTAGAGAAACAGACAGGCAAAAGTATTAAGGCTCTTCGATCGGATCGAGGAGGTGAATACTTAAGCCATGAATTCACTTCTTATCTTAAAGACCATGGAATAGTTTCTCAGTGGACTCCACCGTATACACCACAGCACAATGGTGTATCCGAAAGGAGAAATATGACCTTGTAAGACATGGTCCGATCTATGATGTCTATGTCAGGACTACCCTTGTCTCTCTGGGGCTATGCGTTAGATACTGTAGTATATTTATTGAATAGGATCTCAAGTAAATCAGTTCCTTCTATACCATATAAGATATGGAAGGGCAGGAAACCAAATTTTAATCACATTAAAATTTGGGGGTGTCCTACCCATGTAAAGAAGAACGATAGTGATAAGCTTGAGTCGAGAACCGATAAGTGTAGGTTTGTGGGATATCCAAAGGAGACGTTTGGATATTATTTCTATTACCCTTCTGAGCAAATGGTCTTAGTGGCCAAGAGAGCTGTATTTCTGGAAAGAGAATATCTACTCCAGAAAAATAGTGGGAGCCAGATAGAATTGGATGAGGTCCAAGAACCACAACCCATAGACACAAACTCATTAGATGAGACTGTATCGGTTGATCCTATTCAAAGTGAAACACTGACACTACGGAGATCTGGTAGACTACCGAGAGAACTTGAGAGATATGTTGGACATGTCTCAGAGGGGTCCTCTATGGTATGTATCGATGGGGATGAGGATCCTCAGTCGTACCAGGAGGCGATCCGTAGTGTAGACTCCGAGAAATGGCAAGAGGCAATGGATTCAGAAATCCAGTCCATATGCACCAACAAAGTTTGGAACTTAGTTGATGTACCCGAAGGGAAGGTCCCTATCGGCGGCAAATGGATTTTCAAAAGGAAAATCGGTGCAGATGGACAGATTGACACATACAAGGCTAGACTAGTGGCAAAAGGATATCGTCAAAGACAAGGCATTGACTATGACGAGACGTTTTCGCCGGTAGCCATGGTTAAGTCAATCAGAATCCTCCTTGCCATTGCTGCATACCTGGATTATGAGATCTGGCAAATGGAGCTTTTCTTAATGGAAATCTGTCAGAAGAGGTGTACATGGTACAGCCTGAAGGATTCACCTCCAAGCTACATCCTAATAAGGTATGCAAACTTCAAAGGTCCATTTATGGATTAAAGCAGGCATCTAGAAGCTGGAACTTAAGATTTGACGAGACTGTCAAATCTTTCAACTTCATTCGGAATGAAGATGAACCCTGTGTTTATAAGAAGGTCAGTGGGAGCTCTGTGACCTTCTTGGTCCTTTATGTTGATGACATCTTACTCATTGTGAATGATATAGAGATGTTGACATCAACCAAGTCTTGGTTGTCCAAGATTTTCTCCATGAAGGATTTTGGAGAAGCATCCTATGTGCTGGGCATAAGGATCTATCGAGATAGATCTAAAAGGATGCTAGGATTATCCCAATTCATGTACATAGACACTATCCTCAAAAGGTTTAGGATGGAAAATTCTAAGAGATGTCTCATTCCCATGAGACATGGAATTTGCCTATCCAAAGGGATGAGTCCTAAAACTTCTGAGGATGTGGCACACATGAATAAGGTACCCTATGTGTAGCAACTTGAAAATTTTTATATCCATTTATATATATATAAAAGAAATAATGAAAAATAAAAATAAAATAAATTGTGAATATTTTTCTGTTATGCAAACATGAGCCCTATTCCACGTGTTAACACAAACGGCGAGATTCGCGATACAATTTCGAAAAGACGAAGACGTTGGCATCCGATTTTTATTAGCTTTAATCTAATCCTAATTAATGGATGAGGTCATTCTTACATCATTGAATAAACGAGGTCATAGATTATGTCATCCACATAGTGGAACAAAGTTGATGTAATGGGGTTGGTGTAATAGTGGAATAAAGTTGGTGTAATGGGGTTGGTGTAATAGTGGAACAAGGTTGGTATGAGGGAATGAGGTTGGTGGAATAGTGAAAGTAAGTGGGAGATTTTATCCTATAAATAGGGCTATGCTCTTCCATACTCAAATCACAACTCTCTTGGGAGGAATTGCTGGTTGGAGAGAGGGAGAAAGCTCGAAGTTGGAGGAGTGTCGAAAGCATTCTTCGTTCTTAAATCTCTTATTCTTTGATCATCAAAAAGGTAGGTGTTCTCTCAGGCTTAACTCAAATTAATGCATGCATTAGATGTAGATGTATGGTTACTTTGATTCTATACCATCTTTCCCAAATTTTATCGAGTATTGATCATGCTATCCATACAATTAGACATAATATTTTAATTGAGATTTTTAACCGCTTGAAGATCCGTCTCGGATCACGATGTCTTTCTAAGACCGTGTTCCGGATGCGCGATCTCTACCCCGATTGTGATATTTTCAGGTTATATATCATCTTACATTTTAGATATGTCATGTTAAGTTGCATATCATTTAAATTCACACACGATTAAGTTAAGGTTATGAAAGATAATAATTCTATTCCATGAGCTTATATTTCCGTCCTAGTTCTTGTTACCTTCATGATATCCTTGATCTCCATGACTATATTATATCTCTGGCATGCTAAATGGAGTAGATATTATCTGTTAAAATTACATGGACTTAGTTGCATAATCGTGAGTTTTGACGATTTTCATGATAGCACATTACCGTATTTTCAACAAGTCATGTAAATAACTAGATTTCCAAGGAAAAATGGTGTCTAAGGAAAGAGGTCCACGGGCAAACGCTTTAAGTGGATAAGTGGTTTATTAATTAGGACCTCGCGAATGCGAGGGGAGCCTCCCACTGTCCCACCTCTTACCTGGCTATAATTCCTCGATTTTCTAATTAAGCACCCGACTGTGAAAAACTTTATCTAAGCCTATTTAACAAGATTTTTCGAGAGAACCATTCAAGCCGTGTCCATCAATCCACTTCTTTTATCAACTTAATGACATTAGACATGATGCCTTCTTATTATCTTAATGTCGTTAAACATTATGTCTTAAAATCATCCTTGAACTTCTCTTACATCTACTTGAAATCTTGTACTACTAGTCCCTCGAATGATAATTTTGCTAGATCTATACTTTATTTCATAAGCTCTACCTTGAAATTCTTTGGCCATACATATAATGTGGATGTCAAAAATATACTTGGGATCTATGATCCATAACCCAATGCCTGGCGTTAATGGGGCCCGATCTGGTCCTGCGGGGAGCGCCCGAAAGTACTTGTGCCCATGGGAGTTGAATGACCTGGTGTGGCATTGCACCGAAGTGCTTGACTTGCTAGATTAATTTATGACATTCCACAGTTTGTGAATTTCCTGACTTGCTTGAATACATGAAGTACTTGACTTGTACATACTTACGTAAAATGGCCAATTCCATAATATTACTTGCTACATGATCATTCTCTACTTGAACTTTACTCTTGATATCTTGTCTACTTGTGATTCCAATTACTGCATTACTTTACTCTCTCTCCTATGCTTATTCCATATTTTATTACGTTTCTCGGCATAGCATATATCTTTATCCAAACTGCTAATTACTTTAAGTTGCCTGGTATAGAGATATAAGTCATACTGAGCATTTCGCTCACCCTACGTTTTTCGGTTAACATTTCAGGTAATTCCAATGATGAACCCCAAACTCATGGGAATGAGCTAGAGTGATCGAGGAATCAAGATTACCTTAGTTACCTAGGTTTATGAACGGTTGTTCTTACTAGAATTATGCTTTTATTTGAAGTTGTATCTTGTCTTGTCTCGTAAGGCTTAAGAATGTTGTAAAACTTTATTTTGATGAAATAAGAGTATCCATTTCTTCTTATCTATTATTGTGGTTTGGACCCCAATCTTCGTGCTCTGAATGACTTGAGTGTTTCGACTCGTCGCGCCTCAATATTCCGCGTCGGGACATGACAGTCTTTGTGGTATCAGAGCCTAGGTTTCATAAACCCTAGGTTTCCCTTGATATAGGTTTTAGATGTTGACATAGAAATTTGGATAGGATCTTGAACCTTCCCAGTAAGATTGGGTAGAGCTATGGGCTAAACTTTAAAGAATGATTAATCAAGAAATAAATAAAGCACTTAAGTTTTATAGTTGTGCTCGCAGATGGCTGCCGAGAGAGCTCAATGGCGCGAGATGCAAAGGACGGTGCAAGGATTAACCCATGCACTACAACAAGTAGCTCAAGGAGGAGCTAACCGTGCAGCGGGAGATCTGCATAGGAATTTCAAAAGCATGAACCCTCCTAAGTTCGCTGGGTCTACCGACCCGGATGAGGCCAAACATTGGGTAAAAGAAATTGAGAGGATTTTTCGAGTCATGCAATGTGCTGATGCGGAGAAAGTCCTACTCGCTACCTTTCAGCTTGAAAGAGATGCACGTACTTGGTGGGAGTCGGTCGAAGCAACTCTACCATACGACCAGGTGTTGTGGGAAGAGTTTGTAGAACACTTCAACAACAAGTACTTCTCCGACCGAGTTCAAGAGAGGAAAGCTACCAAATTTGCTTCCTTGAAACAAAGGAGCTTGACGGTAGCGGAGTACGAAGCCCAATTTGCAAGATTATCTCGGTATGCACCACATCTTGTGAGTACCGAGAAAATGAAGGCAAGGAGATTTTTAAATGGCTTAAAGCCTCAATATATTACTCAACTCGCCCCGATGGATATCCAAGTATATGCCGATGTGGTGAGGAGAGCCCAACTCTTGGAAGATGCAACGGAATTGACAGATCACATCCGGGGAACAGATGCCAAGAGGGAGCAAGTTACTGGATCGGGTAATTTCAAGCCCTCGTTCGGAAAGAAGAGGCCTAATTATGATGAGCGTAACTTCAATAAAGATGGACGTAATTTCAATAAGGATGGGCGTGACTTTCAAAAGGACAAGAGGCCGAGATCATTTGATAAACAAATCATCCCAGTCGCTACATCATCAAAGGAACTATGCAAATATTGTGAGAAACCCGGCCACAAGGTAGATGAGTGGTGGAGAAGACAGGATGCCTGTCTTCGATGTGGAAGTCGGGAACATAGAATTCCGAGTTGTCCACTTCTCAATTAGCAAGCTCCGTCGGAAAAGCTTCCAGTTGCTGTCAAGAAGCAAGGAAGACTTCAAGATCTTATGGGTACGGCATCTACCGAAGATGGAGGCGTTGTGGAAGGTACTCTCTCTGTGTGCTCAAGGCCTGCCTCTGTCTTATTTGATACTGGAGCTACGCATTCCTTCATATCTAAGAGCTTTGCGGATATTTTACCTTTGAGGCCTGTTCCATTGGAATCTAAACTTGTTATTACTACCCCTATTGGAGCGGGATCGAAGATTAAATATTTCTACCCTGCTAGTGAGGTTCTAGTTAGCGGTTGTAACTTACCCGCTAATTTAGTATGCATGGAGATGGCAGGATATGATATTATCTTGGGAGCTGACTGGTTATCTACATATGGTGCTAGCGTTAACTATAAATTGGGTACAGTAACCTTTAGTGAGTACCCCAACCTCTTATTTTCTTGTGTCAGGTCTTCTAGACACATATCCCTTATTTCGGCTCTTAAAGCTGATAAATTATTGAAGAAGGGTTGTGCGGCTTTCTTAGTTTCTATGACTATGGCCAAGCATAAGAAACCCAATCTGGAGGATATTCTTATTGTTCGGGATTATTCTGCTGTATTTCCGGACGAGTTGCCTGGTATTCCTCCGGAGAGAGAAGTGGTCTTCTCTATTGATTTGATTCCGGGAGCTACACCTATTTCTAAGGCTCCGTATCGGATGTCCCCTATCGAAATGAAGGAGTTAAAAGAACAATTGATGGAGTTATTAGAGAAGATATTCATCCGACCGAGTACTTCACCATGGGAAGCTCCCGTCTTATTTGTCAAAAAGAAGGATGGGTCAATGAGATTGTGTGTTGACTACCGGCAATTGAACCAACTCACAATCAAGAATAAATATCCATTGCCGAGGATTGATGAACTATTTGACCAGATTTCTGGAGCTCGATATTTTTCAAAAATTGATCTCCGATCTGGTTATCATCAATTGAAGATCAAGGAGGAAGATATTCACAAAACAGCATTCAGAAGCAGGTATAGACATTATGAGTTCACTGTTATGCCTTTTGGCCTAACCAATGCGCATGCCGCATTTATGCAGTTAATGAATAGTGTATTCAGGCCATACCTTGATCAATTTGTGATAGTCTTCATTGACGATATTTTGATCTACTCAAAGTCTGAGATGGAGCATGAAGAACATCTCAAGAAATCCCTACAGTTATTAAGAGATCACAAACTTTATTCTAAGCTTAGTAAGTGTGATTTCTGGCTAGAAGAAGTTTCTTTTCTAGGTCACATAATATCCCGGAATGGTATTGCGGTCGATCCTTCAAAGGTTGAGGCCGTGAAAACTGGGAAATACCTACTAGTGTGACATAAATTCGAAGCTTCTTGGGATTGGAAGGATATTATAGAAGATTTATTAAGGATTTCTCCAAGATCGCCGTATCTTTGACAAGATTGACGAGAAAGGAGATTCCTTATATATGGTCCGAGGAATGTGAGAAAAGCTTCCAAACTTTGAAAGATTGTTTGACTACTGCCCCTATACTCACATTGCCTACTGAAGGAGGGGGATTCGAAGTTTATGCTGATGCATCCGGAATTGGCCTAGGCTGTGTATCAATGCAACATGGCAAGGTGATCGCCTATTCCTCAAGACAATTGAAAAAGCACGAGGAGAATTATCCCGTGCATGATTTAGACCTTACAGCTGTAGTCTTTACCTTGAAGATTTGGCGGCATTATCTCTATGGTGAGGCATTTATTGTATATTCCGACCACAAGAGTCTCAAGTACTTATTCTCTCAAAAGGAACTTAATATGAGACAAAGACGGTGGCTGGAATACTTGAAGGATTTTGATTTCTCTATACAATATCACCCCGGAAAAGGTAATGCCGTAGTTGATGCTCTTAGCCGGAAGCCGATGGCATTATTATCAAGCCTAATGATTAAAGAGTTCCAATTGTTAGAACAAATGGCAAAGTTAGACCTCAATATGGAGGAGAAGGAAGAAGGAGTCTTCATTGCAAATATCAGTCTCCAATCTAAGTTACTCTTGGAAATTAAAGAGTTACAAAATGATGATCCATTGGTTGTTGAAATTAAAGAGAAATTAGATCAACGACCAGATTTCCTTTTGGTAGATGATGGAAGGCTGCTCTTCCGAGAAAGAAATTGTATGCCCGATTGTTCTACCATCAAGAATAAAATCTTGGAGGAGGCACATCGATCGAGGTACACTATTCATCCTGGTGCTGCAAAAATGTACCAAGATCTCAAAAGAACCTTTTGGTGGCCTAACATGAAAAGAGAGGTAGCCGAGTTCGTGAGCTGATGTTTGGTCTGTCAACAAGTTAAAGTCGAACATCTCAAACTGGCTGGTAAGCTAAAACCTCTAGAAATACCGGAATGGAAATGGGATAGTATTGGCATGGATTTTATAGTTGGGTTGCCGAAGACCCGAAGTGGATTTGATGCTATATGGGTGATTGTGGACCGACTAACTAAGTCTGCTCACTTCTTGCCCATCAAAACCAAATGGACTGTGGATGTTCTAGTTGCCCTGTATATCAAGGAGGTTGTAAGGCTGCACGGTATTCCAACTTCCATAATTTCGGATAGAGATCCGAGATTCACCTCTCACTTCTGGAAAGGTTTACAATCATCCTTGGGTACTAGACTGAATTTTAGTACGGCTTTCCACCCTCAGACAGATGGACAAACCGAGAGGACAAATCAGATTATCGAAGATATATTAAGAGCTTGTATAATAGATTTTGTGGGAAGTTGGCATGAACACTTACCACTGATTGAATTTGCATATAACAACAGTTATCAATCTAGCATTCAGATGGCACCTTTTGAAGCATTGTATGGTAGGAGTTGTAGATCACCCCTATGCTGGAGTGAGGTTGGAGATAAGGGATTGATGGGTCCCGATATTATTCAAAATACAACTCATAATATTCAATTGATCCGTGAAAGGTTGAAAATTGCTCAATCACGGCAAAAGAGTTATGCCGATAATCGAAGAAGAGACCTTGAATTTCAAGTGGGGGAGCATGTCTTCTTGAAAATTTCACCCACGCGAGGAATTAAGAGGTTTGGTATCAATGGAAAATTGAGTCCAAGATTTATTGGCCCTTTTAAGATTCTAGAACGAATCGGTGAAGTGGCATACAAGTTGCCTTTACCTCCACAATTGGCGGGTGTCCATGATGTATTTCATGTATCCATGCTAAGGAAATATGTGTATGATCCTTCGCATGTGATTCAATTCAATGACTTGAAGCTCCAGAAGGATTTATCTTATGAAGAAAGACCGATCAAGATCTTAGATCAGAAATTTCACCAGCTAAGGAATAGGGCTATACCGATGGTAAAAGTCCAATGGAGTAAGCGTGGATTCGAGGAGGCTACTTGGGAATTAGAAGAGTCAATCAAGAAGAAGTACCCAGATTTGATCTCAGGTTAGAATTTTGAACCCTCCATTTAAAATTTAAAATTACTATTACATGATGTGAATTTGGAGGACCAAATTCTTTTAAGTGGGGGAGGATGTAGCAACTCAAAAATTTTTATATGCATTTATATATATTTATAAAAGAAATAATGAAAAATGAAAATAAAATAAATTATGAATATTTTTCTGTTATGCAAACATGAGCCCTATTCCACGTGTTAACACAAACAGCGAGATTCGCGATACGATTTCGAAAAGACGAAGACGTCGGCATCCTATTTTTATTAGCTTTAATCTAATCCTAATTAATGGATGAGGTCATTCTTACATCATTGAATAAATGAGGTCATAGATTATGTCATCCACATAGTGGAACAAAATTGGTGTAATGGGGTTGGTGTAATAGTGGAACAAAGTTGGTGTAATGGGGTTGGTGTAATAATGGAACAAGGTTGGTATGATGGAATGAGGTTGGTGGAATAGTGAAAGTAAGTGGGAGATTTTATCCTATAAATAGGGCTATGCTCTTCCATACTCAAATCACAACTCTCTTGGGAGGAATTACTGGTTAGAGAGAGGGAGAAAGCTCGAAGTTGGAGGAGTGTCGAAAGCATTCTTCGTTCTTAAATCTCTTATTCTTTGATCTTCAAAAAGGTAGATGTTCTCTCAGGCTAAACTCAAATTAATGCATGCATTAGATGTAGATGTGTGGTTACTTTGATTCTATAGCATTTCCCCAAATTTTATCGAGTATTGATCATGCTATCCATACAATTAGACATAATATTTTAACTGAGATTTTTAACCGCTTGAAGATCCGTCTCGGATCACGGTGTCTTTCTAAGACCGTGTTCCGGATGCGCGATCTCTACCCCGATTGTGCTATTTTCAGGTTATCTATCATCTAGCATTTTAGATATGTCATGTTAAGTTGCATATCATTTAAATTCACACACGATTAAGTTAAGGTTATGAAAGATAATAATTCTATTCCATGAGCTTATATTTCCGTCCTAGTTCTTGTTACCTTCATGATATCCTTGATATCCATGACTATATTATATCTCTGGCATGCTAAATGGAGTAGATATTATCTGTTAAAATTACATGGACTTAGTTGCATAATCGTGAGTTTTGACGATTTTCATGATAGCACATTACCGTATTTTCAACAAGTCATGTAAATAACTAGATTTCCAAGGAAAAATGGTGTCTAAGGAAAGAGGTCCATGGGCAAACGCTTTAAGTGGATAAGTGGTTTATTAATTAGGACCTCGCGAATGCGAGGGGAGCCTCCCACTGTCCCACCTCTTACCTGGCTATAATTCCTCGATTTTCTAATTAAGCACCCGACTGTTAAAAACTTTATCTAAGCCTATTTAACAAGATTTTTCGAGAGAACCATTCAAGCCGTGTCCATCAATCCACTTTTTTTATCAACTTAATGACATTAGACATGATGCCTTCTTATTATCTTAATGTCGTTAAACATTATGTCTTAAAATCATCCTTGAACTTCTCTTACATCTACTTGAAATCTTGTTGATGCGGGACGGGACCACGGACACGACAAGCTCGCGATCGTCCCTTAACGAGGGAAGCGTCGGACGTGCGTGGTTGAGAAACCGGCAAGAGCTAGGGTGGTCGGCTCTCTCTTTCGTGCCAGGATCGGGTCACGGGACGGTAACGCTCTCTCTCGCAGCAGCGGTGATATAAATAGAAAGCCAGCTAATTACCCTATCATGCTCTCTAGCAGCGGCATAAGCAAGCATATATGAAATTAAGTAAAATGCCAAGTAAGGGAGCGAATGCGGTACCTCCACGTGCTCGGCGTGGGGACGACGGACCCGGCCGAAAACTCGTACTCCCGGGAAACTTAACACACAATAATTACAGCAATGGGAACATGCCCACTCCACGCAGGGAGGTAAAGGGCTATACAAATGGGCCCGGGAGGACCGAATTCGCATTGACGGGCAGCTTCGGGTGTTGATTCGACTACACGCGTGTTCATGACCGTGGGGCCCACGTGCTGTCCGGAGGGGCCGTGTGGGACCCGGTGGTACCGCTATAGTGGAGACACTTGGAGTAGCACTCCCCGGGCTGGCGACACGCTGGTTCGCCGGCCGGAGGCCGGGCGGCTCCGTTCGGCACCGGTCAGAAAAATCGATCGGAAATCTGCCGGTTCTGTATTTCAGCGCGCGCTCCGGCGAGAACGGACGCTGCGATCAGCACCGGTGTCGGAATGCGACGAGATCAGAGCCATTGGAAAGCTGCTTCGAATTACTACAATCTGGTGGCCTTCAGAAAAATTCACCAGATTTGTACTTTGTGTTGGCGAATTTTATATGCTGCTGTTGTACAGTAACCGAAGACTCAGATCTGCAGACAACTTCCCTGTTGATTGTCTTTGACCGTGAAGTAGATGTCCGAATTTGAAGATGTGTTATTCTTCAAGGTTGTAGGAAATTGAACAAGGAAATCAGGACTATTTTTGGATTTGGATTTGGAGGTGGTGGTGATTAGTTATGATTTTTTAAGTGGAGGGTGGTCGGATCTGGGACCTGACTAAAAACACTGTATCAGAGGAAGAGCACGAATTTCTAAAAATAGCTAGAAGGCTGATAAGAAAGTAAGAAAATTTGTGGAGGTACAGGGTGATGGATAGAACTCCCAGTAAAATTGGGAGGGTTTGGATAAATCAAAATGATAGTCGGAGGGGGAGAACTCAGAGGTTCTGTCACTGTAGATAGAAACCTAGTAGATCTGGGATGACATATTGGATGAAAATGTAAAAATACTAAATGATGGAATTTTGGCGTAAAACTTTAAGTGGATCTTGGGATGCAAGGGTAGAACACACCATAAAAAATTCAGATCAATCCAAGCTCGTGCCTGAGACAGACAATTCTTGGAAGCTACTATGATCGGACGAAGATAGAACTGCAGAGGCGGCTCGATGGCGGCGTGATGGCGGCACGAACGGCGGCGGCACCGATGATCACCGGAGATAGAGGGGAGGGGATTGAAGATAGAACCACTCTAGAATTTGGGGTTCAAGAAGGAAGAACACCAGGGGAGAGAGGGAGAGAGGGCACACCCTTCTTACTTCAAGCAATTTTCACATAATTTCTTCATTAATCTCTAATGACACTATACATAGGCTTATATAGAAAATGGCAAGGGGTGGGGGGCTGGGAATTTCGTGGGAAATAAGTCATTTTCTTCCCCCATGTGGTCAAAACTCAAAAAAAATAAATTACATATGAATGGAGCACTCCTTTGACTAGGTAGGTAAGGTAGGTGGCCAACCTTTGAAATTTTAACCCCTTTGTCTCCCATGTGGTCAATTAGCATTCAAACCTTCTAGATGGTCACCTAGGATGGTTGACCAGCCCCACATGGATGAGGTGGACCAATGGGGAAGGGGAGGGGGGCCCCTAACTGGACCTACTACACATTTGCACAAAAACCCACACAATCCTAGGGAATGACACATTGGCTTACAAAGCCTTACAATTGTACATATACTTTCCCAAGGATATAAAAGTAAACTAAAGGACACAAATGCAAAATAACATTGTTAGTGCTTGGCGTCGATTCCCATCAATTCTCCCCGGGTGGGAGGAACTCGACCCCGTCGAGTAGGGATATGGATGCTCAAGTACTCTGGCGGATCCGTCACCGTGCCAAGTAACGCGGTTATGCTCCACTCCAAGTGACCGTCACCTGCTCAATCCATATATACTCGATATGCACAAGCTGCTACGGGCTAGAGGTGGACACTCCGGGTGGGGCACTCTCAAAAGGGGAGGAGGCGGCTCGAAGACTCACTAGGAATCACCACTGGGTCCCTGTAGGTGACTGATCCGGGTATTGAGGTAGAGCCGTTCCGAAACTCCTCGAGTGAGTCTACTCGCTTTCACACTCATAAGGGACTAACATCGACGAGCTTGTACACGACATATACAGACTCACCATGCACTAACACACATATGCAAACCACACAAATAAGAAACCGACTCATACATGACTCTAGACACACCTATTGTTAGTCCGACCCGTACATAGGTGACGGCGGACCAGGACACCCGAATGTGTGCCATGCATGCATATTTTGTAATCGGAGATGGGTGGTATGGAGAACACCTAAACATCCAAGTATGACCCAGTCATGCATGGACGGCCCTTTGGATTTGGGGGACTTGAGAGGGCTAGGAGGGCCGAATGTTGTTGTATCGTGGACGGGCTTGGTGGATGTAAATGACCCGGCCCGTGGGGTAGGAGTGTGATAGTGGACTCCCTTGAAGAAATGAACTATATAAGGTGGGTCATGGGGTCCACTAAGGAATGGGTCAAAGGGATCGAAGAAGGTATGACCCCTTGTGGTGGGCTCCCCCAAGTCATGGTCCCACGTGTAGAAGTTTTGAAGGTGTGGATAGTCACCTTCTTGCATTGTGATGGGTGGGACGGGGACCGTAAGCAAGAAGTATGATTCCTCCCTCGGACAAAAGGGTATGGATTCGGGCTCGGCCGGTAAGGGAAGGAGTAAGATGATCTCCGTGGTGACACAACCCACGATGCACTCGGAGGTAATGGACCCATAGGCCGGATGGGTGAAGCTAAGACTAGCGGGTTGGTCGAAGCCTCGGGCCAATAAATGTGTAAAGGTCAACTGCCGGTCTAACCCTTTAAGAAGGTCGTCCAATGTGTCCATATAGTGATGAGACCGGAAGGTGGTATGAAATGAGTTGCTTAACACTAGTGGTAGTGTGGGGTCCATTGATGGGAAGGGATGTGGGACCAAGCCATCCTTGAGCCAACTAAGAAGTGGCTCGGCTATGTAAAGTGTTCCCGTAAGAAACACGGGTGGCTCGGGCTTTGGTAGCTCCAAAGAAGAAGGTTCTGAATAGAGCTCGGAAGGAGCGGGTGGTGAGGGAGCACCTATGAGAGGTGAAGAAGCACTTATCCTTTCCAACAAATCCGAAATCATTTTCTTGCATTCCTCAAAGGAACGGGTTGGAGTAGGGACCTTGGGGTGGACTCGCTCCTCGTCCCTCGACCTAGGTGTGGTCCTAGGCTCGGCTATTAGCGGGGCTTCCACTCGGTTGGAGGTACTTGAGTGGGTTGGGATGGGGGTGCCAAGGGGAGGCTGGTTGGAGGTGACTGGGCAGGCCACTAGATTGGGGTCGCCTTGGTGGGCTTGGATGGCGGTGAAGGGGTGGGATTGGGTAGAGGTGTGGCCCACTTGATTGTGGGTGAGTTGGTGGGGTTGGTGAGTGGTATGACCTCCGTGGTTGGAGATAGGTGGGCGGGGAACGTAGGCCCTCCTAAGCGCTCTCTTCATTTCCCACCATGACTCGATGGGCCTTAGATTTCTATCCTCCCTCCAATATTTGATGTTCCTCCAAGTTGCGGCGGCTTCACCAAAAAGTCACCTTTTGACAACATCGACTTGCATGGGCCCGTACAAAATGTACACCTCGAAGTAATCGTCCATAATGGCTTCCCATTCTAGGTAGACACTCGGGTCATCGGACCCGTAGAAGTCCCGGGTTTCGGGCCTCATGGGGTGGTTCGGGTGGTCCTTCCATTTGAGAAAGTATCGCCACCATCCGGGAGTTTGGGAATCCATGGGTGATTGGGGACTAGTGGGTGGGCATGCCGACACTAGTAGATAAACCAACTAGACAATGGACTACAACCCTAGACATGACGACCAAGACTCGGTACGTGGCGGAGTTAATCGATCCGAAGATCACTCGCGCAAGTGTGCGGCCTTCCCGATAGGCGTAGCCTAATGTTCGGACAACACCTTTTGATATACCGAGTAAAGGGATGTAAATGTGACCCAAAAGACACTTTTTTTTTGTTTTAAAATAATGATGACCCTAAACACGACTAGACGTAAATGACTAATGACTAGACGTAAATGACACTTTTTTTTTGGACACCCTAGACTCAACCTTGCTCTGATACCAAATTGATGCGGGACGGGACCACGGACACGACAAGCTCGCGATCGTCCCTTAACGAGGGAAGCGTCGGACGTGCGCGGTTGAGAAACCGGCAAGAGCTAGGGTGGTCGGCTCTCTCTTTCGTGCCCGGATCGGGTCACGGGACGGTAACGCTCTCTCTCGCAGCAGCGGTGATATAAATAGAAAGCGAGCTAATTACCCTATCATGCTCTCTAGCAGCGGCATAAACAAGCATATATGAAATTAAGCAAAATGCCAAGTAAGGGAGCGAATGCGATACCTCCACGCGCTCGGCGTGGGGACGACGGACCCGGCCGAAAACTCGTACTCCCGGGAAACTAAACACACAATAATTACAGCAATGAGAACATGCCCACTCCACGCAGGGAGGTAAAGGGCTATACAAATGGGTCCGGGAGGACCGAATTCGGGTTGACGGGTAGCTTCGGGTGTTGATTCGGCTACACGCGTGTTCACGACCGTGGGGCCCACGTGCTGTCCGGAGGGGCCGTGTGGGACCCGGTGGTACCGCTGTAGTGGAGACACTTGGAGTAGCACTCCCCGGGCTGGCAGCACGCTGGTTCACCGGCTGGAGGCCGGGCGGCTCCGTTCGGCACCGGTCGGAAAAACCGATCGGAAATCTGCCGGTTCTGTATTTCAGTGCGCGCTCTGGCGAGAACGGACGCTGCGATCAGCACCAGTGTCAGAATGCAGCGAGATCAGAGCTGTTGGAAAGCTGCTTCGAAGTAATACAATCTAGTGGCCTTTAGAAAAATTTACCAGATTTGTACTTTGTGTTGGCGAATTTTATATGCTGCTGTTGTACAGTAACCGAAGACTCAGATCTGCAGATAACTTCCCTGTTGATTACCTTTGACCGTGAAGTAGATGTCCGAATTTGAAGATGTATTCTTCTTCAAGGTTGTAGGAAATTGAACAAGAAACCAGGACTACTTTTGGATTGGGATTTGGAGGTGGTGGTGATTAGTTCTGATTTTTTAAGTGGAGGGTGGTCGGATCTGGGACCTGACTAAAAACACTGTATCAGAGGAAGAGCACGAATTTCTAAAAATAGCTAGAAGGCTGATAAGAAAGTAAGAAAATTTTGGAGGTATAGGGTGATGGACAGAACTCCCAGTAAAATTGGGAGGGTTTGGATAAATCAAAATGATGGTCGGAGGGGGAGAACTCAGAGGTTCTATCACTGTAGATAGAAACCTGGCAGATCTGGGATGACAGATTGGACGAAAATGTAAAAATACTAAATGATGGAATTTTGGCGTGAAACTTTAAGTGGATCTTGGGATGCAAGGGTAGAACACACCATAAAAAATTCAGATCAATCCAAGCTCGTGTCTGAGACAGACAATTCGTGGAAGCTGCTGTGGTCGGACGAAGACAGAACTGCAGAGGCGGCTCGATGGCGGCGTGATGGCGACACGAACGGCGGCGGCGGCGGCACCGATGATCACCGGAGATAGAGGGGAGGGGATTGAAGATAGAACCACTCTATAATTTGGGGTTGGAGAAGGAAGAACACCAGGGGAGAGAGGGAGAGAGGGCACACCCTTCTTGCTTCAAGTAATTTTCACATAATTTCTTCATTAATCTCTAATGACACTATACATAGGCTTATATAGAAAATGGCAAGGGGTGGGGGGCTGGGAATTTCGTGGGAAATAAGTCATTTTCTTCCCCCATGTGGTCAAAACTCAAAAAAAATAAATTACATATGAATGGAGCACTCCTTTGACTAGGCAGGTAAGGTAGGTGGCCAACCTTTGAAATTTTAACCTCTTTATCTCCCATGTGGTCAATTAGCATTCAAACCTTCTAGATGGCCACCTAGGATGGTTGACCAGCCCCACATGGATGAGGTGGACCAATGGGGAAGGGGAGGGGGCCCCCTAACTGGACCTACTACACATTTGCACAAAAACCCACACAATCCTAGGGAATGACACATTGGCTTACAAAGCCTTACAATTGTACATATACTTTCCCAAGGATATAAAAGCAAACTAAAGGACACAAATGCAAAATAACATTGTTAGTGCTTGGCGTCGATTCCCATCACTTGTACTACTAGTCCCTCGAATGATAATTTTGCTAGATCTATACTTTATTTCATAAGCTCTACCTTGAAATTCTTTGGCCATACATATAATGTGGATGTCAAAAATATACTTGGGATCTATGATCCATAACCCAATGCTTGGCGTTAATGGGGCCCGATCTGGTCCTGCGGGGAGCGCCCGAAAGTACTTGTGCCCATGGGAGTTGAATGACCTGGTGTGGCATTGCACCGAAGTGCTTGACTTGCTAGATTAATTTATGACATTCCACAGTTTGTGAATTTCCTGACTTGCTTGAATACATGAAGTACTTGACTTGTACATACTTGCGTAAAATTGCCAATTCCATAATATTACTTGCTACATGCTCATTCTCTACTTGAACTTTACTCTTGATATCTTGTCTACTTGTGATTCCAATTACTGCATTACTTTACTCTCTCTCCTATGCTTGTTCCATATTTTATTACGTTTCTCGGCATAGCACATACCTTTATCCAAACTGCTAATTACTTTAAGTTGCCTGGTATAGAGATATAAGTCATACTGAGCATTTCGCTCACCCTACATTTTTCGATTAACATTTCAGGTAATTCCAATGATGAACCCCAAACTCATGGGAATGAGCTAGAGTGATCGAGGAATCAAGATTACCTTAGTTACCTAGGTTTATGAACGGTTGTTCTTACTAGAATTATGCTTTTATTTGAAGTTGTATCTTGTCTTGTCTCGTAAGGCTTAAGAATGTTGTAAAACTTTATTTTGATGAAATAAGAGTATCCATTTCTTCTTATCTATTCTTATGGTTTGGACCCCAATCTTCGTGCTCTGAATGACTTGAGTGTTTCGACTCGTCGGGCCTCAATATTCCGCGTCGGGGCGTGACAGTCTTTGTGGTATCAGAGCCTAGGTTTCATAAACCCTAGGTTTCCCTTGACATAGGTTTTAGATGTTGACATAAAAATTTGGATAGGATCTTGAACCTTCCCGGTAAGATTGGGTAGAGCTATGGGCTAAACTTTAAAGAATGATTAATCAAGAAATAAATAAAGCACTTAAGTTTTATAGTTGTGCTCGCAGATGGCTGCCGAGAGAGCTCAATGGCGCGAGATGCAAAGGACGGTGCAAGGTTTAACCCATGCACTACAACAAGTAGCTCAAGGAGGAGCTAACCGTGGAGCGGGAGATCTGCATATGAATTTCAAGAGCATGAACCCTCCTAAGTTCGCTGGGTCTACCGACCCGGATGAGGCCGAACATTGGGTAAAAGAAATTGAGAGGATTTTTCGAGTCATGCAATGTGCTGATGAGGAGAAAGTCCTACTCGCTACCTTTCAGCTTGAAAGAGATGCACGTGCTTGGTGGGAGTCGATCGAAGCAACTCTACCACACGACCAGGTGTTGTGGGATGAGTTTGTAGAACACTTCAACAACAAGTACTTCTCCGACCTAGTTCAAGAGAGGAAAGCTACCAACTTTGCTTCCTTGAAACAAAGGAGCTTGACGGTAGCGGAGTACGAAGCCCAATTTGCAAGATTATCTCGGTATGCACCACATCTTGTGAGTACCGAGAAAATGAAGGCAAGGAGATTTTTAAATGGCTTAAAGCCTCAATATATTACTCAACTCGCCCCGATGGATATCCAAGTATATGCCGATGTGGTGAGGAGAGCCCAACTCTTGGAGATGCAACGGAATTGACAGATCGCATCCGGGGAAGAGATGTCAAGAGGGAGCAAGTTACTGGATCGGGTAATTTCAAGCCCTCGTTCGGAAAGAAGAGGCCTAATTATGATGAGCGTAACTTCAATAAAGATGGACACAATTTCAATAAGGATGGGCGTGACTTTCAAAAGGACAAGAGGCCGAGATCATTTGATAAACAAATCATCCCAGTCGCTACATCATCAAAGGAACTATGCAAATATTGTGAGAAACCCGGACACAAGGTAGATGAGTGCTGGAGAAGACAGGGTGCCTGTCTTCGATGTGGAAGTCGGGAACATAGAATTCCGAGTTGTCCACTTCTCAATGAGCAAGCTCCGTCGGAAAAGCTTCCAGTTGCTATCAAGAAGCAAGGAAGACTTCAAGCTCTTATGGATACGGCATCTACCGAAGATGGAGGCGTTGTGGAAGGTACTCTCTCTGTGTGCTCAAGGCTTGCCTTTGTCTTATTTGATACTGGAGCTACGCATTCCTTCATATCTAAGAGCTTTGCGGATATTTTACCTTTGAGGCCTGTTCCATTGGAATCTAAACTTGTTATTACTACCCCTATTGGAGCGGGATCGAAGATTAAATATTTCTACCCTGCTAGTGAGGTTCTAGTTAGCGGTTGTAACTTACCCGCTAATTTAGTAAGCATGGAGATGGCAGGATATGATATTATCTTGGGAGCTGACTGGTTATCTACATATGGTGCTAGCATTAACTGTAAATTGGGTACGGTAACCTCTAGTGAGTACCCCAACCTCTTATTTTCTTGTGTTAGGTCTTCTAGACACATATCCCTTATTTCGGCTCTTAAAGCTGATAAATTATTGAAGAAGGGTTGCGCGGCTTTCTTAGTTTCTATGACTATGGCTAAGCATAAGAAACCCAATCTGGAGGATATTCTTATTGTTCGGGATTATTCTGCTGTATTTCCGGACGAGTTGCCTGGTATTCCTCCGGAGAGAGAAGTGGTGTTCTCTATTGATTTGATTCCGGGAGCTACACCTATTTCTAAGGCTCCGTATCGGATGTCCCCTATCGAAATGAAGGAGTTAAAAGAACAATTGATGGAGTTATTAGAGAAGAGATTCATCCGACCGAGTACTTCACCATGGGAAGCTCCCGTCTTATTTGTCAAAAAGAAGGATGGGTCAATGAGATTGTGTGTTGACTACCGGCAATTGAACCAACTCACAATCAAGAATAAATATCCATTGCCGAGGATTGATGAACTATTTGACCAGATTTCTGGAGCTCGATATTTTTCAAAAATTGATCTCCGATCTGGTTATCATCAATTGAAGATCAAGGAGGAAGATATTCACAAAACAGCATTCAGGAGCAGGTATGGACATTATGAGTTCACTGTTATGCCTTTTGGCCTAACCAATGCGCATGCCGCATTTATGCAGTTAATGAATAGTGTATTCAGGCCATACCTTGATCAATTTGTGATAGTCTTCATTGACGATATTTTGATCTACTCAAAGTCTGAGATGGAGCATGAAGAACATCTCAAGAAATCCCTACAGTTATTAAGAGATCACAAACTTTATTCTAAGCTTAGTAAGTATGATTTCTGGCTAGAAGAAGTTTCTTTTCTAGGTCACATAATATCCCGGAATGGTATTGCGGTCGATCCTTCAAAGGTTGAGGCCGTGAAAAATTGGGAAAGACCTACTAGTGTGACAGAAATTCGAAGCTTCTTGGGATTGGCAGGATATTATAGAAGATTTATTAAGGATTTCTCCAAGATCGCCGTATCTTTGACAAGATTGACGAGAAAGGAGATTCCTTATATATGGTCCGAGGAATGTGAGAAAAGCTTCCAAACTTTGAAAGATTGTTTGACTACTGCCCCTATACTCACATTGCCTACTGAAGGAGGGGGATTCGAAGTTTATGCTGATGCATCCGGAATTGGCCTAGGCTGTGTATCAATGCAACATGGCAAGGTGATCGCCTATTCCTCAAGACAATTGAAAAAGCACGAGGAGAATTATCCCATGCATGATTTAGAGCTTACAGCTGTAGTCTTTGCCTTGAAGATTTGGCGGCATTATCTCTATGGTGAGGCATTTATTGTATATTCCGACCACAAGAGTCTCAAGTACTTATTCTCTCAAAAGGAACTTAATATGAGACAAAGACGGTGGCTGGAATACTTGAAGGATTTTGATTACTCTATACAATATCACCCCGGAAAAGGTAATGCCGTAGCTGATGCTCTTAGCCGGAAGCCGATGGCATTATTATCAAGCCTAATGATTAAAGAGTGGCAATTGTTAGAACAAATGGCAAACTTAGACCTTAATATGGAGGAGAAGGAAGAAGGAGTCTTCATTACAAATATTAGTCTCCAATCTAAGTTACTCTTGAAAATTAAAGAGTTATAAAATGATGATCCATTGGTTGTTGAAATTAAAGAGAAATTAGATCAACGACCAGATTTCCTTTTGGTAGATGATGGAAGGTTGCTCTTCCGAGAAAGAACTTGTGTGTCCGATTGTTCTACCATCAAGAATAAAATCTTGGATGAGGCACATCGATCGAGGTATACTATTCATCCTGGTGCTGTAAAAATGTACCAAGATCTCAAAAGAACCTTTTGGTGGCCTAACATGAAAAGAGAGGTAGCCGAGTTCGTGAGCTGATGTTTGGTCTGCCAACAAGTTAAAGTCGAACATCTCAAACCGGCTGGTAAGCTAAAACCTCTAGAAATATCGGAATGGAAATGGGATAGTATTGGCATGGATTTTATAGTTGGGTTGCCAAAGATCCGAAGTGGATTTGATGCTATATGGGTGATTGTGGACCGACTAACTAAGTCTGCTCACTTCTTACCCATCAAAACCAAATGGACCGTGGATGTTCTAGTTGCCCTGTATATCAAGGAGGTTGTAAGGCTGCACGGTATTCCAACTTCCATAATTTTGGATAGAGATCCGAGATTCACCTCTCACTTCTGGAAAAGTTTGCAATCATCCTTGGGTACTAGACTGAATTTTTGTACGGCTTTCCACCCTCAGACAGATGGACAAACCGAGAGGACAAATCAGGTTATCGAAGATATGTTAAGAGCTTGTATAATAGATTTTGGGGGAAGTTGGCATGAACACTTACCACTGATTGAATTTGCATATAACAACAGTTATCAGTCTAGCATTCAGATGGCACCTTTTGAAGCATTGTATGGTAGGAGTTGTAGATCACCCCTATGCTGGAGTGAGTTTGGAGATAAGGGATTGATGGGTCCTGATATTATTCAAAATACAACTCATAATATTCAATTGATCCGTGAAAGGCTGAAAATTGCTCAATCACGGCAAAAGAGTTATGTCGATAATCGAAGAAGAGACCTTGAATTTCAAGTGGGGGAGCATGTCTTCTTGAAAATTTCACCCACGCGAGGAATTAAGAGGTTTGGTATCAATGGAAAACTGAGTCCAAGATTTATTGGCCCTTTTGAGATTCTAGAACGAATCGGTGAAGTGGCATACAAGCTGGCTTTGCCTCCACAATTGGCCGGTGTCCATGATGTATTTCATGTATCCATGCTAAGGAAATATGTGTATGATCCTTCGCATGTGATTCAATTCAATGACTTGAAGCTCCAGAAGGATTTATCTTATGAAGAAAGACCGATCAAGATCTTAGATCGGAAATTTCACCAGCTAAGGAATAGGGCTATACCGATGGTAAAAGTCCAATGGAGTAAGCGTGGATTCGAGGAGGCTACTTAGGAATTAGAAGAGTCAATCAAGAAGAAGTACCCAGATTTGATCTCAGGTTAGAATTTTGAACCCTCCATTTAAATTTTAAAATTACTATTACATGAGGTGAATTTGGAGGACCAGATTCTTTTAAGTGGGGGAGGATGTAGCAACACGAAAATTTTTATATGCATTTATATATATATATATATAAAAGAAATAATGAAAAATGAAAATAAAATAAATTGTGAATATTTTTCTGTTATGCAAACATGAGCCCTATTCCACGTGTTAACATAAACGGCGAGATTCGCGATACGATTTCGAAAAGATGAAGACGTCGGCATCCGATTTTTATTAGTTTTAATCTAATCCTAATTAATGGATGAGGTCATTCTTACATCATTAAATAAATGAAGTCATAGATTATGTCATCCACATAGTGGAACAAAGTTGATGTAATGGGGTTGGTGTAATAGTGGAACAAAGTTGGTGTAATGGGGTTGGTGTAATAGTGGAACAAGGTTGGTATGATGGAATGAGGTTGGTGGAATAGTGAAAGTAAGTGGGAGATTTTATCCTATAAATAGGGCTATGCTCTTCCATACTCAAATCACAACTCTCTTGGGAGGAATTGCTGGTTGGAGAGAGGGAGAAAGCTCGAAGTTGGAGGAGTGTCGAAAGCATTCTTCGTTCTTAAATCTCTTATTCTTTGATCTTCAAAAAGGTAGGTGTTCTCTCAGGCTAAACTCAAATTAATGCATGCATTAGATGTAGTTGTATGGTTACTTTGATTCTATACCATTTCCCCAAATTTTATCGAGTATTGATCATGCTATCCATACAATTAGACATAATATTTTAACTGAGATTTTTAACCGCTTGAAGATCCGTCTCGGATCACGGTGTCTTTCTAAGACCGTGTTCCGGATGCGCGATCTCTACCCCGATTGTGATATTTTCAGGTTATATATCATCTAGCATTTTAGATATGTCATGTTAAGTTGCATATCATTTAAATTCACACACGATTAAGTTAAGGTTATGAAAGATAATAATTCTATTCCATGAGCTTATATTTTCGTCCTAGTTCTTATTACCTTCATGATATCCTTGATCTCCATGACTATATTATATCTCTGGCATGCTAAATGGAGTAGATATTATCTGTTAAAATTACATGGACTTAGTTGCATAATCGTGAGTTTGACGATTTTCATGATAGCACGTTACCGTATTTTCAACAAGTCATGTAAATAACTAGATTTCCAAGGAAAAATGGTGTCTAAGGAAAGAGGTCCATGGGCAAACGCTTTAAGTGGATAAGTGGTTTATTAATTAGGACCTCGCGAATGCGAGGGGAGCCTCCCACTGTCCCACCTCTTACCTGGCTATAATTCCTCGATTTTCTAATTAAGCACCCGACTGTGAAAAACTTTATCTAAGCCTATTTAACAAAATTTTTCGAGAGAACCATTCAAGCCGTGTCCATCAATCCACTTCTTTTATCAACTTAATGACATTAGACATGATGCCTTCTTATAATCTTAATGTCGTTAAACATTATGTCTTAAAATCATCCTTGAACTTCTCTTACATCTACTTGAAATCTTATACTACTAGTCCCTCGAATGATAATTTTGCTAGATCTATACTTTATTTCATAAGCTCTACCTTGAAATTCTTTGGCCATACATATAATGTGGATGTCAAAAATATACTTGGGATCTATGATCCATAACCCAATGCCTGGCGTTAATGGGGCCCGATCTGGTCCTGCGGGGAGCGCCCGAAAGTACTTTTACCCATGGGAGTTGAATGACCTGGTGTGGCATTGCATCGAAGTGCTTGACTTGCTAGATTAATTTATGACATTCCACAGTTTGTGAATTTCCTGACTTGCTTGAATACATGAAGTACTTGACTTGTACATACTTACGTAAAATGGCCAATTCCATAATATTACTTGCTACATGATCATTCTCTACTTGAACTCTACTCTTGATATCTTATCTACTTGTGATTCCAATTACTGCATTACTTTACTCTCTCTCCTATGCTTGTTCCATATTTTATTACGTTTCTCGGCATAGCACATACCTTTATCCAAACTGCTAATTACTTTAAGTTGCCTGGTATAGAGATATAAGTCCTACTGAGCATTTCGCTCACCCTACGTTTTCCGATTAACATTTCAGGTAATTCCAATGATGAACTCCAAACTCATGGGAATGAGCTAGAGTGATCGAGGAATCAAGATTACCTTAGTTACCTAGGTTTATGAACGGTTGTTCTTACTAGAATTATGCTTTTATTTGAAGTTGTATCTTGCCTTGTCTCGTAAGGCTTAAGAATGTTGTAAAACTTTATTTTGATGAAATAAGAGTATCCATTTCTTCTTATCTATTCTTGTGGTTTGGACCCCAATCTTCGTGCTCTGAATGACTTGAGTGTTTCGACTCGTCGCGCCTCAATATTCGCGTCGGGGCGTGACACTATGCTTCGGCGATAGGGTCAATCATATATGTAATGCTATGTACACGGCCTGATGTTGCCAATGCTTTAAGCATTGTCAATAGATATCAGGTAAATCCAGACGAAGAGCACTGGAAGGCAGTAAAGGGTATGCTTAAGTACCTGCGAAGGGCTAAGGATCTTTTTCTGCTTTATGGAGGAGAGGACCTACAGCTTAGAGCTTACACAGATTCAAGTTTCCAGTCAGATCCAGATGACTGCAAATTCATGTCTGGATTTGTATTCATGTTGAATGGCGGGGCAGTCAGTTGGAGAAGCTCCAAGCAAGATACGACTACAGATTCGACGACGGAGGCGGAATATATTACTGCAGGTGAAGCTACTAAAGAAGCCGTCTGGATGAAGAAATTCATCTTGGAACTTGGCGTAGTTCCCCAGATATCAGCTCCCATCCTATTATTTTGTGATAATAATGGGGCCATCGCCCAGGCGAAAGAATCGGGATCTCACCAAAGGTCAAAGCATATTCTCAGGTGCTTTCACCTTATTCGGGAGATTATTGATCGTGGAGATGTGACGGTAGAGCGTGTACCGTCAGAAGACAACATAGCAGATCCACTGACTAATCCTTTGACACAGACTGTGTTTAAGCGTCATCGGGATAAGATGGGCCTCAAAGTTGTGGGCAATTGGCTGTTGTTCAAGTGGGAGATTGTTAGTGTTGGTGTGCTACAGGCCAATTTCGGGTCGGGTAGGCCCAATAGTTGTACGATCTTGTTCATTATTAATAAAGTGGTGTTTGAGCGTAAATATGTGATTGTGTTACTTTACGTTGTCCCTAGGATATGTGGTTGTAAAGTCAGCTCGAGATGGGATCTCGAACATGAGATTGACTTTACATGTACACATACCTTAAACTGTTCCTGGTTGGAGGGTAATCACTCGGGGACTTTGATTACCTATTAAACCAGTACACATGATGTGTCAGTGACCAGTCTCATGGTCATTGGTGCGGGGCACCAACACATATGTGTAGGTGTATGTCCTTGGAGGATGTACACTGAACTGATCCGCTATTGGATCTTCAGATGGTTGATTATACCTAATATCAACTGAAGATCCAACTGTCACAGTAGCATCGTTGGTCCTTTGACCTGAGACATTGATCAGATCTTACACGAGGACTGGAATGGTTTAATTACTTGGCTAAGTGACTTTAACCATAAGTCATGAATTGTCGAGTCATTAACCACTCCAGGATACGTGTGAAGATCATCAATGGTCAAGAAGGGATCGCTCATTGTCGGGTATATATCAGACAGTTAATGGGTCATGACATTGACGCTCCGTTAAATCCCTGGCCAGGGTCGTGTGAGTTCATTTAGAACGGACGTGATACACTTTAAGGAGGTCATAGTCAAATGGCATGATCATGGGGTTTGACAAAAACTGCACCCTCGATCGTACCAGACTCATAGAAGGAGCGAGGGATTATATCGATGCGGTAACTGTGGACTTACAGGTACCAGACAGGCTGGTTTTAACCCGGCGTCCTCTAGGATCATGCGAATTTGCTTGACCCAACGTGATCGAAGGTTCGGAATAAATTAAACTATTATTCGGCTCTTGTAGAAGCGAACAATATGTTTAATTTACTTCTAATTGAGAATTAGAAGTTAATGGGCCTTAAACTAGAGTGACTATGGGCCTAGAGGATCACACACAATGGAATCTTGGGTGACGGATTATTATTATATAAGTGTATGTATTATTTCCATTTAATTCCTTTTGGAAAGGAGTGTAAATGGAGCTTAATACATATGTATAATATGAGATAGGATATATATACAGTTTTTGTCCTTTGGAGGTCTTTAGAAAAGGTCCAAATTCTATATATATGGCACCTATGTGAAGCTCATTCGAGCCTTCTCTTCCAACCCCTTAAGCTAATCAAGCATTAGGCTTAAGGGAGAGGTTTAGCTTCCCCCCTTTTCTCCCCCTTGCTCTCTCTCTCTCTCTCTCCAGAAGGTGATAGAGTCGGAGAAAGTTGTGCCGGGGAGGTACCGTCGTTGCGCAAGGGTCCGTGTGGATCTGCTCTAGAGGCCGTACAGCTGTACGGCTCGATATTCTGCATCGGGCATCACGGACAGCGTCGTTCTGCGCAAGGTGAAACACGTAACCCGTAATTAGGGTCTTAGAAACACCGATTAGAGCACAGATTAAGCTTTCCACAACACTGGGATCGGGCAAATGAATTTTTATTATTCGATGCATCGCCCGTAGGTGCTGTGCGAAACCTTACACTATGGTGGATCTGGCCCACGAGATATGAAGCCCGAAGAGGATTTCTGCACCTTTGCCGACCGCTGGCGTCGCCTTGCCGTGCAAGTCCCGGGGCACATTCCGGAGCAAGAACAAATCAAGATGCTGATATCCAATGCGACGCCCGAGTATCGGTTTATCTTAGCCCTCAATGATATTACCTCCTGGCAATAACTTTATAGCCGAGCCCGCTTCATCCGCCACCAACTCCAGGATTCCCCTAACCCCGAGTCTTTTCCTCCTTTTAACACCCCGCCATCTGTATCTCCCTCAACATATCAACATTCACCATCTGCATACCAACCCTCCACGAGTCAGCCATACACCCCCACATATCAATCACCCGCATATTCCTTCATGAGTCAGCCCTCCGCATTCATCTACCAGTCTCCATCTCCACCTCCAGTCAGGGGAATTCCACATCCCGAGCAGGTGGATGCCGTCTACATACCTTCCCACTCCACTCCGCATATGCCACTACCTAATCCCTCCCTTAGCCATGCGTCATTGCCTACACAACCCTCACAACCATCTTCATCCCATATCCCTCAGTATCCCCCTAGCCCGAAGAAAACTCCTCACCTTCCGTTGCCAGAGTCTTTTACAAACATTTTTAGGGCTTTGATGGCCACTCACGCGTTGCCGCTCCATCCCGTTGTTCCTTGCCAACCCGCGGCCGGGAATATGCTTCAGTTCTGTGATTATCACTACCAGCAGGGGCATTTGGTTGAGGATTGCCCCGAATTCCGGGAGTTCATTTATGGCTTGGAAGCCAAGAAAAGGATTGATTGGTCCATTATTCATTAAGTTATTCTACATATCCGTAGCAAGCAATAGCAACAAGAAGCGCCGCCTAAGCAGCCGTCTCCATTTCAAGGCCAGGGGCACCCCTGTGATTCTTCATCTAGTGCTACACTTGCTCTGTCACCTACCCCGTTACCTTTGCCATCTCCTATCCAATCTCCTCAACCTCCACAAACCCAAGCCTCTGCTCAGGCCAGTGCCTCCCCTTTTTCTCCCGCCGCCACTTCCACTACTTCTATCCCTAATGCCGCTCGACGCGTTGTGTCGACACGTCGACGGTGGGCACCACGACCTCCCTCGTCACCCTCTCCACCTCCATGTCCATTACTCTCATCGCCTTCATCACCATCCTCACCTTCTCCATTGCCATCACTATCATCTCCGTCTCCACCACCGGTGCTTCCATCACCTCCACCATCTCCACCGCCTTTGCCATCTCTGTCACCATTGTGGCTCGAGCCTGAGCAGGCTATACCTCCACCCTCACCTCCGGCTTCACCTTTTCCTGCACCTGAGCTTGCCATCATCTCAACCCCTTTGCCTCCACCTAAACACATCACTACTCTCGTTGAAACCGCCACGCCATCCAAACCAATTCCTATCCCCATTCCTCCACCCACTTACCCCCCACGGAGCGGGTGCACGTTACCCATGGTGCCCCTTGGGTCTAATCCCAAAGGAGACAATAAGCCAAGTCAAGATGATTCAGTGTCGGCCATGCATTTCAAGATTCAAGATTTTATATGTCGGATGCCGATCCACGTCCTGGTCCCTGGTTATTTTGGGGATGATGCGTCTCTACTTTCAAATATGACAGTTGCTAAGAAGAGTTCCCTTGAGTTGATGCCAGTTTCTTCTTGAGCAAGGCCGGTGGCAATCTCTTGGCTCGCCGGAGAGTTCACCGTTGATGCTATTATTTCTCCTCGCTCTATTGCCATTCAGATGATAGGCCAAGAAGGGTTCTCTACCCGTGTTGTGCTAATGCATACGACCGGCAAGCAGATTATGGATTCTATGTTCAAGGGGCAATTGGTCGTATCTTCTGCACTTTCCAAGGATATTCTGCACTTGTTATGCAATATTGCTCGGTTCATTAGCAAACCAGCCATGTCAACGCTGTGTATTACTCTCCCTCAGCTTCACCCGTCTCTTCTATCAAGGGAGTTGTGCTTCAAGGCTGAGTTCCGAGTGGAGTTGCCGAATCTCATGCTTCTAGTGACGAGAGACAAAACCCCGTGGGTTTATGATATTCATCACTCTGAAGGGTTACTTGTCCAAGAATGTCTACCTACTGTTGTTAGCACTGGGTGTCTAGGGGCAACCGCCCTAGCAAAGCTGCATATTCATAATTGGGCTAGGCCATCTACCAGATGAGCCCGTTATTTAAGACATTACAAGTCGAGAAAGCCAAAGGTACGAGCCCGCGCCAGGCGGGTCCATTACAAGTCAGTTTCTGCTAAGAAGAGGCGGCGGCACAGGTTCAAGAGCCGCCAGTTGTGCATTCAGGGGTCCACCTCTTCCGCCCTTTCTTTTCATTCAGCCTTCCTTCTACTCAGTTCCCACCCTTGGGTGGTGTACCTTCCTCCATCTAATCCTACTCCCATCATTTTCTCCTCCTTTCGTAGGTCCGTGCGTCCCCATTCCTCTCCTTTTTCTCTGAATCCTCCAGATTTTCCCTCCTCTCACAATTCTAGGCCTCGGTCTATGTCTTTTCATCCCGATCTCAGGACATCTCCCAGTTCTTCTCCTCCAGTATCTCCGGGTTCCGTCTCTAGTTCTCTTTCCCCAACCCTGTCGGGTGTCTCTCATTCTCCTTCTCCGACTCTGTCGGATGATTCTCGTCCCTCTTCTCCGACCACGTCGGATGATTCTTCTTCTCATCTTTCTACTCATTCTACCTCACCCTTTCAGGGGCGTTACCCTTTTTCTTGTTGTTTTTGAGGCTTTAGCCTGCCTTGATCTCGGCTAATCTGATTTCTTCTGTAATTGGTTCCTTATTATCAAGGTCTCTGTGCCTTACCGAGGGAGTTCTAGCCCTCGTCTCTCTTCCTTTTTATCCTCCTTCATCCAGTTTGGTGTCTGTCGCTCCTCCATGTCAAGGAATCTTTCAATCCCTTTGCTATCCTCTCCCTTTTATCCTGTCAAGCAAGGAAAATAAAGCTCGCACTCCTCAAAGCTCAATGATCAAGATCACTCCATAGATTTGCAAATGTATTTTTATTTTGTGCAAGAATATGTTATCATTGCTATTACTCTTATTACTCCTACACATGCTTATAACGTTGGTTCCTCAACATGGTTGAGTGGCTTTAGTTAAATTTACTTAATTAGTCAAGAAGAGTCGCTTCTACAGCACACCTTAGGCTGGTAATAACTCCGCGTTGGGAGTCTGATTTCTTTCCCCAATCGTTGAGGGTGACCATTGGGCATGGGTTTTCACACACTACACGGCGAGCCGTAGCCTATCTCTCTAAGGCACAACGTTGTTGCTTTGGCTATACTTTGGGTATGCACAAAGGCCTTTTCTCTTCTCTGCTCGGCCAAGTGTAGGGGCAAGAGATGGATGGATGAGATGACCAACCTAGGCGCTCCCTAATACGAGAGAGGTCTCAAATAGGGGCAGTCTTGACCCTCAAAAGTAAGCTTTAATGCTATATCTGACCAATAAGGGTTACCAAAATGAGAAAATGAATCAATGCAAAATTATGAATCAAAGGCATGGCAAGTGTGATAGTACAGTTTCCCGTGGGACGTCATGAGCCCGGTCGCATGCGTGCCTGATAAATATGGGTCTAAAAATCAAAGACACACAGTCCCGGTGCAACAGGCTATCTCTTTGAGGGGTAGTGCCCTGGAAGGAATTCGAGCCTTGATATCTCCCAACGTGCACGAAGCTTGTCTCCGAATTTTCTTCTGCTTCTCCCTCTTAGGCTGGGTTGTATCCTAGGTATGGCCTTAGTAGGGGCACCGTTCTTTAGAAGCAGTTGGTTGTGGTAAGCCACCCTCACATGCAAGCCCTGCTCAAGGGAAGTCTTTAATGAGAGGGGAGGGACGTCGATCCCTGGCCAGTAGTTCGAGCCTGTCTTTGGGTGCTGCGGATTGCTATTTCAAAATCCACAAATCAGAAAAAATCAAATATTGTCAAAAATCCAAAAAAATGAGATATTGTCAAAAATTCAAAAAAATGAGATATTGTCAAAAATCCAAAAATTTGAGATTCCAAAAAATGAAATATTGTTCAAAAAAAGAAAAATAATAATAAAAACAAATATTTTCAAAATCCAAAAAAATTAATAAAATTGAAAATTCTAAAGATGTTTATCTTTTACATTTTATTTTGAGGACAGATACGTAATCTGCTTGCTAAATGTGCAGGTTGCAGGTACTCAAGCTTTCCTTGCTCTATATTTTGTTCTATCTGTTTCCTGTTCACATCTTTGATCTGTTCTCTTCTTCAATCATATCTCTCGATCTATTCTGAAGCTTGTGTCCTTCTCAACTTTTGTTTGCAATGATTATATATATATGAGAGGGCTTTACCTCACGATTATGAACCTGGCGGTTCTGCTTCATTCTGATCTTAAGTTTTGATTGAAGGGCGTATTTGTTTATGTCTTTTTGTCCCGCCGTGTCCTTGTCACGTATTTATGTCCCGCTATGTCATCCCGCGCATGTTGTTTTGTCCCTCACTGCGTGTTGTTAGTTGGTCGTCCTTCTATATATCTTGTGTGTTGTCCCAACTGTGTGGTCATCCCTCATATTCTTGTCCCAACCATGTGTTGTCCCACCATGTTGTGGTCTTGTCCCATCAAATTCATCATGCATACGTGTGATTTGTTCATGCCATTGCATATGTGCTTGTTCATCTTGTTATGCTATTTTCCATTCATGTTGTGTTGTCAGTCGTTCAGTTGATCGTTATGTTCAGGTTATGTTCATCATGGTTGTCTTATTTGAAAATCCATAAAATTAGAAAAAATTAGAAAAAATTAGAAAATCTAAAAGATGCCATTTCGCTTGGCAGGTAAGTCAGGTATGGCTTTCTATCCCTTCTCATTGTTGCATTACTATAGGGATATATACACTATTATAGCCTCTCAAGGACCGACTGGTTGTCCGTGTGTTAAGGGATCTGATGTTCCCCTTTAATAAAAATGATGATGATCTAGGAGCATACGGTTAATCGTTGGATAGGCCGCTCGGTTGAGTCGGGTGGGGGACGATGGACTCTGTCTCGCACGCCGTGGTTGCAAGAAGACTCTTGACCCCGTCCTGGCTCAGTCTAGCAATAGTATTATTGAGTACTTTCTATTTTATCTTTCTTTGCATTCGTTTTGATGATTTCTTTATTTTTAACCCGACATGCATCATGTCATTTTTTGAGCACTCACGCCTCGTAATCCGTTCAAGGTTTCTCCTCAGCAATGGTTAATTGCACCTCATTTCTCTTGGGTAAGAGATTCTTCATTCCACTCTGAATTCAAACGATTTCTATGATCTTGCCGCTTGGTCTGGTTGGCCAGCGTGAGTCCTGTCTGGATTTTATCTCAGTCTTATTCTCCTTTTCCAGCTCTTGTGCTGTGTTTCCTTCCGACCCACTCATTGTTCATGGATTGTGTCCACAATGAGGCTGGTTGTGTTTTCTTTCCCTTAGTTTAGTTCTCTAGACATGTCTCATCCTTGTCATCCATTCCTTGTGGTTAGTTCGGCGTTTTCAGGAGAATTCCTGTCGCTTGTTGGTTGTAACATGTGTCTTTTACCTTGATGCTCGCTTATCATTTCTCTCCGCTTCATCTCCGCGTCATCTCCATTTCACATCATTGTCGCTTTCGCTCCATCTTCTTTCCATTCCGCCTCCACGTCACTTTCGCTCATTCCCATGTTAAGCGGATATCAAGGAGGGGCATCTGTTGACACCCGTTTTTAGCCCGCAAGTTGCGTCATTTCTCTTATTCATCATTTTTGATGTCCCGAATTAGCCATTATTTTGGAACTTCTTGGATGGATTTCGAGCCAATTTTTATTGTTCCATTCTCTTTGAGCCCCAGAGATCATGATTTCTTAGAGTCCCTGGAGCTTATCTTATCAACTTCTGGCTTCTAAGTCGACTTACGGCCCATTTAGGTCGGCTTCCATCAAGCAATCGGCTCTCTCTCACTGTGCAGTCCTGAATGTGGTTCTTTTTCACCCTCTTCCTCTCCTCTATTCAAAATGTTTCCTTCAACAAAGTTGTTCTATTTTTAAATATCTACAATTTCTTCTTCTACGCCATTGGCCAGTTCTGCACCGATTGTGAGTTATTTGCATTTTTCCAGTAGGCTGTGCTATTCACCTACGTCCCAAAATTTTCTCTCTCTATTCTAACCCCATTTTCACCTTTATCTGATCATTTTCTTATCTTTCTTTCTTCATTAAAGTTGTTCCTCTTTCAGTTATCTACATTTTATCTTTCTACCACTTTCGCTAGTTCTACACCGTTTGAGAGATACGCTTCACATTTCAAAGTCGCGCGTAGTCTACCCAGAATCTTCCTCCATCGGTGTGAAGGTCTAGTATTAGACCGTCACAGCCCATGTAATGGTCTATTATTAGACCGTCAGAGCACATGTGACGGTCCTACAATAGACCGTCACACCCTAACTTGTCCGAAATCACCCCGTTCGACCCCTAGAGCATGGCGGTCCCACCCTAGGTCGCTAGAGCCTCTAACGGTCTTACGATAGACCGTTACACAAATGGAGAGTCCAATTCATGCTGGACTCTGCTCCATTTCTGTGTGCCGTGGCCCTCTTGCAGAGCCCATAACTTCTTGAATTCTACTTCGAATTGAGCGCCATTTGTTCCTATGGTTTCTCCTTTATATTATCTTGAATTTGATCCATAGATCTCAGATTTTCATTGGCTATCTTGCTCAGAAACGTGGATGAAAGGTGGTGATTTATGCATCCTCGTTCAACACAAACTCTGCAGATTAAGCTCCGGGGATCCGATCTAGAAGCCATATCTTCCAGATCCTTCCACCAAATTGAGTCCCACTTGTTCCTACCTCTTATCCTTTGTATTATCTAGAGATTGATCCATAGAATATGAATTTTGGTGGACTCTATCTCCTAAAATCTTGGGAGAACTTTCTGGGTTTTTCTGCAACCTCTATATAAACTGCCCAGTTCGCAGTTGCAAAGGAGGGCTCTTTCCGGACGTGGGGTGAAGCCATGATGTAACTCCAACTCACGACTTCGACCCTGGCTTGAAGAGGGAAGTATTAGCTTTCAATTCCATCCTTCTGGGCTTAATTTGGTTGTCTATACGCTTAGTTCTCCTCCTCTGAAAATCACAAATCATCACAATTTTTTGCACTTTTGCTACACATGCATTTTTGCACGTTTTGCATCAACATTTTCTCTCTATTATCTCAATCAAATTCCATGATTTAAACTCTCATGCATGCACAACACACACACCTATTATTTCCACCCTTCCACAGGGGTTAAAAATCCTCCCCCGGTGCGTTCTCCCCCTTTTATTCATGCTATTTTATCACTTTGGGATTGATGCTACACTTCATGATCTAATGGGTTTTTACCTTTGTGTTTTGTCTTTGTTTTGCAGGAGAGCATGATATGAACGTAAGGCCCTCTTCTTCTAGCCGGTTGGAAGACGAGGAGGTTTGAATCCACATCATTCCCCGCACCCTTTGTCAAGCGCGATCAAGTCTTCATCTTTTTCCAAGGTACTCAATGTCGTTTCCTCCATCTCTTCATTCCTTTGGCATTGTTGGAACCTTGGTGGCGATCACGGTTAGTATTTCTCATCCTTTCATCCCCCTTATCTTTGATTCACATGTTTATGCATGTATTAATTTAAAGGGGGCGGGATAGGAATCTAATTAAAACAAATCTACAGGGACCAATGGAAATCATATGTAATAACTTTTAGGGACTTGAGGCCCAAAGCGGCTCATTAATAATGTACTTGATCATTTCTTTCAATGAATAAAAGACCTTTCTCTAATTGAGCCATTCAAAATGTCTAAGGTGATTGTTTCTCCAAAAATTTCATGATTCTGTCTGAAAAATGAGGGCTCTGTAAGAAACAACGTCCACCACAGTGGGCGCTAATTCATGGAGTGGCGTCTGCTGCCCTCGTCGCCAATTCCTTTATCATTTTCCAATAATAATATAAATTCCACAATTGGCATCTTTTCACACAGCCGCTAATTCACCAAATGGCGGCCTTATAAACAGACGTTGATTCCTTTATTACTTTCTAACAAATCACAAATTCCAAGATGCCAAGAAATGGCATCTTTGTACACAGTCGTTCATTCATAAAAGGGCATCCTTTCAATAGATGTCGATTCATAATATTTTCTAAAAAACATGATATGCCAAAATGGATGTCCGTCTAAATGGTCACTAATTCTATAAATGACGTCAGAAAATTGGTCGCCAATTCTTTTCGAATTCACTGCCTTCAAAGCCTCTGTTAAACCCTTTCCTATTTTCCTCTCCCCATTTCTTTCTATTTTCTTCATCTACTTGTCTTCCCTGTTCACGATTCTCTGCAACGGCTGTGACCTCCGGTGCCTACCCCGACGATCACCTCACACACCACCCCGTTCTCCCCTATCCTCTACTATCTCCTTATGGCGTCCACTAACGGCGCGGGTGGTGGGAAATGACGGTGGGTGATGGCCTCGGCCGTCGTGATCCTTGAAGAATAAGAGGGAAACACTGGCGAGGAGGTCCCCCCTATGACGGCGGAAGCTCCGACAGTGGAGCAGGGCAAAGAAGAAGGAGGAGAGGAAGATGAAGGAGAAGAAGGCGAAGAAGGAGAAGAAGACGAAGAAGGAGAAGATGATGAAGAAGGAGAAGAAGATGACGACGACGATGATGATGAAGGGGAAGAGGAAGAAGACGAAGATGATGAAGGGGAAGAAGGAGAAGAAGAGCGATCGAGGAGGCCTCCCCGCCGACCCCTAAGAGGAGAGGGCATGCACCCAGAGCCCAGGAAGGCAAGCACCCCATCACCATGGCCCTGCATTTTTTTTAAAAAAAACACTCCCATGGCGGTTGAAAAAAGGGGGAAAAAGAAGATGATGACACTGTGGGAATTGGCGGCCGAAGCAGCTGGCACCAATTCCTACATTATTTATTTTTTTATGAAATTGTTTTAAAAAATGGCGTCAAAGGGGTGGACACAAATTCTTTTATTTTCAAAAAAACCAATATTTCAAGGGAATGGCATCAGAGTGATTGACGCAGATTTTTTTAAAAAAATAGAAAAGATTTTTTTTTCTTTTTAGGAAACAAAACCACTAAAAACGTTAAAGAATTCGCGTCAGACACTCTTGGCGTCAATTTCAAAACCATATTTTTATGAGGAATTGGCGACCGAGTCAGTCGACACCGATTCGGGTAATTGGTGTGAACTGTGTCAATGCCAATTCAAAACAACATTTTTTTTGGTTAATTGATGGTTATTGACATATTTTTGATGTGTTTTGCAGGGGGTGATACAGACCCGCTTCACCTAGGTGCAGGTGCTGGAAGCCTACCGGGGGTTGCCTGATTTTTAGAGGGAGAGAGTAGAGGCGATGGGATTTGGCACCTTCCTCAGCATTGAGCCGATGCGGCCGGACTTGATCCTGATTCAGGTGCTGAGGGAGAGATGGGACAGAGCGAGCGGGGCTTTCTTGATGCCCTGGGGGCACATGGTGCCGAGTCTAGAAGATGTGACGAGGATTACTGGGCTGAGAGTTGATGGAGAGGCAGTGAGTGGTGTGACCCTCCCTGACTATGGAGACCTAGCCTGTAGACTTCTAGGCTTAGAGACAATTACAGCTGGTCCTAGGGACTGTAGGACGATCTACAGGACAGAGCTTATCGATGTCCTTGGGTTAGGAGAGGCTCGATAGAGGATGGGTGAGTCTTTAGAGGAGTTTGCTGATAGGATGACTGCGAGGGCTAGAGTAGCCTATTGCCAGGACCCGACCCAGAGAGAGAGAGAGAGAGTGCACAGGGATTTGAGGAGGTTCTTGTTTCTGATGTTGGGGAGGTTGTTGCTAGGGACGAAGGGGAATGACATGAACTGCAGATTCCTAGGGCTCCCGGAGGACATGGACCGGGTGGGGCGGTATGCCTGGGGTGCCGCTCTACTAGCGCACTTGAGAGCCTACCTGTCAACAGGGATAGGTCATGAGACGACTGTCAGTGGCTTCTCACCTTTCCTTCATGTATGCATTTTTTTGTTATTTTCATGCTTGTGATTAAAATGTATGCTATGCTTATGATTATGCTTATGAATGATTATGATTATGAATGATGCTAATGCTTCTGAATGCAGGTGTGGACCCACCTATATATGCCGATCGACCAGGTTGGCCCTCGATACGCAGACGCGTACCTGCTGACACGACGTTGGATGCCGTGGATGACCAGAGAACCTCACGCCTATGAGCTGAGAGTTCTTAGGTGGGAGTTTCGGGACTACCCCGCTTCCCTAGTGTGTGTAATTATGATGCATTTTGCTCTATTTCATGCTTATTATATGATGATGATATGATGACATGTGTGCATACAGGTTGTGTGGAGACCTTACCTGGGGATGCCCGATGAGGGACAACCTTGGGATGCTGTAGGTCGACCTTTGTTTGGGCGTGACATCTGGGTTCACTACTTGAACGAGATCGAGCAATTCCGACTGAGGTTGGAGATGAGGACGCTAGGCCTACACCAGGAGTGGGTCGACGTAATAGAGCCACGCGGCATCGGGCGGAAGACTCGGGGGCGGAAGGTTGCGACGGACTAGCGACTGCGGTTCCCGGAGCTGTACGTCGATTGGCAGAGGGGCGGTACTCCAATCATCTCCCATGCGCAGGGCAGTTTGGCGTATTTGCAGCGCTACTAGGAGACGTACGCCAGTCGGCCTCAGATGATGCCAATGGGGGTACGTATGTTATGAATGGCATTTCCTCTTGTGCTTGGAACATAAAACCACGTGTGATGACTTTAATTGTTGTATATTTATATAGTGGCCCTCATTGGGTATTCCACCTTTTTATTTGGCCTCCTTATGGAGTTATTTAAGGTTTTATTTATTAGGGGAAAAGTCTATTTTGTTCTTATTTTTATCCGGGGTGCTACACCCTCCCCTACTTAAAAGAATTTGGTCCCCAAATTCAATTGCATATAGGGAGACATGGAGGGTGAGAAGTACTTACAGACTAGAATAGTTCTAGAAATCTACTTCTCATAGACTCTTCGATTTCCCATGTAGCTTCTTGTTCTAAGCATCGATTACATTGGATTTTCACCATAGGGATCGTCTTGTTCCTTAGAACTCGGACTTCTCAGTCGAGGATCTTCATCGGCTTCTGCTTATAGGTGAGGTCTTTCTGTATCACCAAGTCAGTGTAGTCGATGACGTGGAGAGGATCGTGCACATACTTCTTCAGCATAGAAATAAGGAATACATTGTGCACCTCCGATAGTTGCGGAGGCAAGGCAATGCGGTAAGCTACCTAGCCCACTCTCTCTAACACATCGAATGGACTAATGAATCTCGGTGTAAGTTTACCCTTAACAACGAATCTTCTAATACCTCGGACGGGAGATACTTTGAGAAAAACATGATCTCCAACTTGAAATTCCAGATCTCTTCTTCTATTGTCAGCATATGACTTCTGCCTGGACTATGCTATCTTTAGCCTTTTCCGAATGAGGTGTATCTTATCAGGTGAATCTCTCACCATATCCGGGCCTAGAATTTGTTTTTTCACCAACTTCATCCTAGCATATTGGAGATCGACAACTCCTGCCATAAAGTGCCTCGAAAGGTGCCATTTGGATACTGGCTTGATAGCTATTGTTATATGCAAACTCAGCTAGGGATAAGTTGTAGCACCCCTGATAATTTAAGGAACAAAATTCCTAAATAAATTAAAAGCGGCATAGAAATATTTAGTTATACGCTTAATGGGCTTTAATACTTATAACATTTTAACAGCCCAAAAATAAACACACCGCAATAAAGATAGCCCATTTAGTTAAATATATAATTACAAAACCTTAATCAAAAGATTTCGACTCATATATGACAAATGGGTTGAAAGTCACGAATACAATTCTCAATGACAACCACATATATAAATATATGTGGAAACAATTAACTAAAATCCAACAACAAGAGCCCATTTACATGCTGCCCAAATAAAACCCAAAACCCACTAGGACAGCATAACAATCAACCCAATACCCTTTTAAAATGCCACCCTCGTAAGCCAACCCAAAAACCCACAAATATGTATGCATGTTATAAAGCCCAACATGCAACCCATAACCAACCCATGTTATCAAGCCTATGTGCCACAAACCATTAAACCACATGATCACCGTAGCTCAAATAAACTCAAAGCCAGCAGACCAAACCACAAAACCCATGTGGGCATTTTTACAAACTAACCATGTAACCCACGTATGCAACCCGAAAACCCAACCCAAAATGCATGCTCGAACATGCATGGCACTGACTGTTAGGGTTTCAATGGCCAAACTTGGTTAGCGACTGTACAAACGGCAAGGGGGTTATCATCACACGGAAAGGATTCAAACCTTGCTAACACTGGTTCGATCACCCCGTTTAGGATCCCCATCCCTATAAAAATCACGCTAAACGCCCGAGGCACTTCTTTTCTCTGCCTGTAAACTCCTCAACGTTGGCATTTCGTTGTCCATCTTCTTCCTGGAGCTGCTCGCTATCGTTCGTTGCCACTAGGAGAAGCCTCTCCTACTCTTCCTCTTACGACTGAGACTTGAAGGAATGTCATCTCCTTCTTCTTCTTCCTGCTGCCGTTTCCTTCTGTTGCTGCCGTTGCCGCACCAGCATCCTTTGCAACCGAGAAGTAGACGTGAAGGGCGCCCATCCCCCTTCCTTCTTCCTCCTGTGGACAACCAAGCACCAGTTCCTCTGCTACCCACGTTGCTGTTGCTGTTGTTTTGAAGCATCCTCAATCTTCTTCTTCCTCCTGTTGCTGTGGAAGCGGCAGAAGTTCTTCATCTTCCATCCCCTGCTCGAAGCAGAGTCTCGTTCTACTCGTCCTTCACTGTTCATCATCTCAATCATCACAAAAGGTAGGTGTTCTCTCTAACAGCTAAACTCTATTAACAAGGATAATACATACTCCTATGATCATAACATCATGCTTATATCTCATGTTCGAGCTCATAGTATCAAGTTTCTCGTAGGTCTTCTCAAGTTTCGTAGCCCAAACAAAAATTAATTCATCATTGTAGGTGTTCTCTCTTCATGCCAAAGATTATAATTAGATTAAACCTCACAAGATATTTATGCATGATTTTTACTACATGATTTCTTTCGTGTTTTGGTTTAATACTATAGAAGTTAGTTATGGAGTTTTCGCCTTAATAACTTGTACGTGGGTATTGGAGTCTCCTTTGGCCATGAAAATTTATGGGCGTACTAGTGGGATGGTGACCGAGATAGTGAGAGTGGTTGCACCATTTTTCGTGCCTCCTATCTCAAGATCCCCCATCTCTCAATAAAAAATTATTTTGAACGTTCGATTAGGTAGAGTTTTTTGAGCCCGTCATTTTGATATATAGAACGCGTGATTCTGACACGTGTACATCGAGAACGGGAGGATCAAAGAATGGACACAAATTGTTAATGATTGTCGTCAATTTCTTTAGACGACCGTAGGAAAAGGCGTCAAATCTTATAACTATATATATATAACTTGTAACTAGACCTTCGAAAATCTATATCTATTGAACTATGCAATATAAAATTATAAAAAATATATTTTTGGAATTCTTGAATTTTTCTCCTAATTATTATATATTCTATTTCCCTAAATTATTTCATATAAATAAATGTGCCTTTGAATGTATATTTTTGAAATTATTCAATTAAATAGATATTGACGTGAATTCTTGTTAAATAAATTAAGTTAAAAATTATAGAATTAACGTCCTTCCAAGTGGATGTTAATTAATAAATGACACTACTCGTGGACATCAATTAAAATAAGTTTAATTAATTATAGTTAATTATAGAATTGGATGGACGTAAATTCTATAATTAACACATTCATGTTCTCACTGTTTTCTTCCAGTTTTGACCCATACCTCGGGTCTTTTGGCACTCTCATCTCACGTCCGTAGATGGAGTCCTTGTTTCTTTATTGGTTCACGTTATACACCTCAACTCTCGGTGACATACGAGCTCTCCGTTGGACATTCTGTTCCTTCGGACTGGCAAGTTAGTCATTGGGACCTCCGTAAGTCTCCGCTAGCCTTGGATTCCCTCAAGGCACCCGAGCTGGTTGTACCCTAAAAATCTCGGGATCCGATCCGTGTCATTTTGATTTTCCGTTAGTCTTGACACTCTACTCCTTTTGGAATCTTCTTGTCATCAATTTGAGAACATAACCCTTTGACTCTGTATTTGGCCAAATCTGATTCTGAAACATTAAGGGCTGTGGGTCCGTGACTTTTCAGTGCCAGGTAGGACGGAAGTCCAATTCTATAAACCATGGTAATTCTGGGTGTGGCATTGCACCAAACTCTGTACATCTGTTATATTCTGTTATATCTGTTATTCTGCAAACTCTGTTAATTCTGTTAAATTTGTTATTCTGATAATTTGTAGCTTGGTTATTTTGATAATTTAGATATTCTGCTAGATTGCTTATATTTATTGGAACTCTGTTATATTCTGGCCAATTCTGAAGTTATGTTCATCTAAGTATCTGTCCTTGTTATATTCTGATAGCTTGTCCTTGACTCTGCATGGGAATTCATCCCTATTTCTCTTGAACTTGTAACTGCCTTTGGCCTTGATATTTATCCTTACTGTTAGATCAATTGTCATGATTTTCAAGTTATACCATTTCCTGCATTGCATTTGTCATGAACATGAGTAATTGGTTAATCACTTATATTCTGCTTGATGAGAGATGTAATTCCTACTGAGCTTTTTGCTCACCAGCCTATTTTCAACATTTTTCAGGTAATGACATTGAAGATAACCATACAGATGGGGAAGGGCAAGAGTGATGAGCGCAATGGAATCGAGTCTGTGTCTTTTATCTTCTTGAGTCTTGTCCTGTCATTGACTTTTTTCCTTTTTATTAAGAGTAATGAGTCTTTTCATTTAAATATGTAAGTGAGTCAAGAATTGTAAGTTTGACATTTGATATTAATAAGAATTGTATTTTTGTCATTATTGTCTGGCCTTGAAGTTGTGTCTTATGAGTTGCTCTGATTATTCACGACTGTATTACTGCCACGTTCCGACCAATACGTTCCGCTGCTATCGGATCGGGGCGTGACAGTAGTGGTATCAGAGCCTAGGTGTATTAAACCTTAGGTCTTGACTATAGGTTGCCATCAGTTCTAGGTTCAATCCTATTGTTTCCCTGTGAGATTGGGTAGAACTTTGGGTTAAGTGCTAAAAATAGTTATAACATCGGCTTAAAAAAATGGCTTAGCAACTTTCATGGGAATAAATTGATAAGTATTATATAATTTGCCTTGTTTATGGTAATGATAGGTTACTATCAATGGCCGCCGAGCGTGCCCATGGGCATGAAATGCAAAGGACAGTTCAGGGTCTGACCCAGGCTCTACAACGGGTAGCCGAGGGTGGAGCAAATCGAGGAGGTGGAGAATTACATCGTGAGTTTCGGAGCCTCAATCCCTTTAGGTTTAGTGGAACCCCTGATCCTGATATAGCGGAATACTAGACAAAAGAGATGGAAAGAATCTTCAGAGTGATGCAATGCTCGGACCAAGATATGGTCCTATTAGCAACATTCCAACTAGAGAAAGATGCAAGGGCTTGGTGGGAGTCCGTGGAAGCAACCTTGTCAAATGATAAAGTAGCATGGGTAGAATTCTTAGAACACTTCAACGAGAAGTATTTCTCGAAGAGAGTTTGGGAAAGAAAGGCGGGAGAATTTGCCTCCCTTAAACAAAGGAGTATGTCTGTGGCGGAATATGAAGCCCAGTTCTCGAGGTTGTCACAATATGCGCCTCATTTGATTATGACGGAAAAGATGAAAGCTAGAAGATTTTTAAATGGATTAAGACTGTAGTACATACCCCAGTTGGCACCGATGGATATTCAATCATTTGCCGAGATGGTTAAGAGAGCTCAATTATTTGAAGACGCTATGGAATTATCCGACAAAGTTAAGGCGAGAATGCAAGAGAAGAAATTAGGTAATGGCAATAAGAGGCTTAATGAGGGAAACGATGTTCCAAACGGCAAGAAGCCTAAGGGAGTAAAGTGCAAGCATTGTGGGAATGATGGTCACAAATCTGAGAAGTGTCGCTAGAAGAATGGAGCTTACTTTCGCTGTGGAAGCCAGAAGCATAAGGTAGTCGATTGCCCCCTTCCTAAAGATCAACCTCAGCAGGCAAAGGATCATAAGGAAGCACGGCATTGAGGACAATTACAAGCAATAAGACAAATCGAACCTACCGACGATGAAGTAACTAGAGGTACCCCTTAACTTGGCCTAGTTCCTTGGGTTGTTCATTAGCATGCCTAGATGATTTAGTCTCATGAATGGAAAACTAGAACTAGATACACCACTGATATAGATTGGAAATGAATTTCATTGAATTTGGGGACCAAATTCTTCTAAGTGGGGGAGGGTGTAGCACCCCTGATAATTTAAGGAACAAAATTCCTAAATAAATTAAAATCGGCATAGAAATATTTAGTTATACGCTTAATGGGCTTTAATACTTATAACATTTTAACAGCCCAAAAATAAACACACCGCAATAAAGATAGCCCATTTAGTTAAATATATAATTACAAAACCTTAATCAAAAGATTTCGACTCATATATGACAAATGGGTTGAAAGTCACGAATACAATTCTCAATGACAACCACATATATAAATATATGTAGAAACAATTAACTAAAATCCAACAACAAGAGCCCATTTACATGCTACCCAAATAAAACCCAAAACCCACTAGGCCAGCGTAACAATCAACCTAATACCCTTTTAAAATGCCACCCTCGTAAGCCAACCCAAAAACCCACAAATATGCATGCATGTTATAAAGCCCAACATGCAACCCATAACCAACCCATGTTCTCAAGCCCATGTGCCACAAACCATTAAACCACATGATCACTGTAGCTCAAATAAACTCAAAGCCAAAAGACCAAACCACAAAACCCACGTGAGCCTTTTTACAAAGTAACCATGTAACCCACGTATGCAACCCGAAAACCCAACCCAAAATGCATGCTCGAACATGCATGGCACTTACTATTAGGGTTTCAATGGCCAAACTTGGTTAGCGGCTGTACAAACGGCAAGGGGGTTATCATCACACGGAAAGGATTCAAACCTTGCTAACACTGGTTCTATCACCCCGTTTAGGATCCCCATCCCTATACAAATCACGCTAAACCCCTGAGGCACTTCTTTTCTCTGCTTGCAAACTCCTCCGCGTTGGCATTTCATTGTCCATCTTCTTCCTGGAGCTGCTCGCTGTCGTTCGTTGCCACTAGGAGAAGCCTCTCCTACTCTTCCTCCTGCGGCTGAGACTTGAAGGAGCGTCATGTTGAGTACAGAGGGTGTCAAGCTAGAGGGGGAGGGGGTGAATAGATTGACCTTTTTAAAAATTATAGTAGAGCAAATCGCAGCAGATGCAAGATAGCTGGAAGTTTAATTGATGAACTAAGCCAAGCCAATCAGAGAGCGCACCTATTTATGCATCTAGTGAAGAACAGATTAAGAAAATTAGAACAACCCACAGGAGGACACAGAATTTTAAGGTGGTTCGGTCTCCCAGCGGAGGCCTACGTCCACCTCCCCACTAAACCAGTGGGGAACCCTGCTGAGCTTTACAGCTTGGCTGTAACGAGGAACAGTCTCCTCAATCCTGCTGAGCAATGCAGCTTAGCTACACCAGGATCTAAACCCTGAACAGCTGACAAACAGCTTGCAGGCACCCTGGCCTATTTATCCCTGATCACAGCATAGCTCACTGGATCAGATTACCCCTCTCTCAATCAGAGAGAGAACAAACAATGTCTAAGTTAAATCAGAAACAAAAAGACAGAAACAAAGAAATCACATAGTGGTGAAGCGAAAACTAATCCTCAGATCTACGGTGATGCAGACTCTGGAAGCAAATTCAGATCTCTGGATGAGATTTCTTCTCAGCAGATTGGTCTGCTTCTGAGCTTGACCAGCTTCACCTTCTTCACGATGTTCTGGTCTTATCAGATGATCTTCAGAGTAATAGAAGGATGTTCTTCGTCTTCAAGCTCTTCTACACTATTCCCCCTGCTCTTGCCTCTCTCTTCTATATCAATTCAAATCGATACCTCACTCTTCAACTTTTTCTCGTTTTATAGCTATCCCCAAATCTGGAACGCACATATTTCCCACGTTCACCACAACCCACGTGCAACCAGTGGACCCCGCCTGATTTGCTTGTTGGCTCAATGATTGCTCACCCCACGGCCCCACTGATCTTCGTACGTATATTCAGATGGCGTAAACTCAGTGATCCCAAAAGGGTTGACGCAGCCTATCTTCCATCTTCTAGCTTTATGTTTCATGCGGAGTGCGTTGACGCATGGTGCAATTGCGTCCACGCATCTGGTCACTTATTGTTGCACTTTAGACAGCTGCATCGATCTATCGAACTGCAGCGTCGACGCTACTTGATCAATGCGTTGACGGACCAGAGTAATCCACAAGATACTTTCTTGATTGGTTGAACTGCTGCGTCCACGCTGCTTGATCAATGCGTTGACGCACCAGAGTAATCCATAAGCTGCTTTCTTGATTGGTTGAACTGCTACGTTCACGCTGCTTGATCAATGCGTTGACGCATGATGCCACTTTAACCTTTATGACCTGTTGCGTAGACACTTTAGCCGTCCAACTTCAACCCTGTTCAAATCTTAATTCAGAAAAGAGATACACGTGTGATTGACACAGATTTAACATAGCACTTTAGAGTTTAATTTAGCATGCATCCAATTCATGATTGTCATCATCAAAACCAGGAGGACAACAATCTCCCCCTTTTTAATGATGACAACTCTGAAATGATTTAAGAATGAGACGTCAATCAAACGCATAACAATCTGTCAATCAGAAGCACAAGTATCTGTAATTCATTAAGCTTCATTGCATTGAAAAAAAATATCACAAAAATAATTACTTCATGTATGCTTAATCACAACAAGAACCATATGCAATCATTCATCATTCATTTAACATTAGATTTGAACTCATGCTCTCCCCCTTTGACATCATCAGGAAGGGGGCAAGTGAAAGGCTTCAATGGAAAAAACGGCCTAGTCTAGAAGTGGATCCGCGAGCCCTTGGTGCTTGACTTTGAGCATACTGAAATCTTTGAGAAGCAGGTTGATCTCTGGCCAACAAAATGCGAATGTCTTGAGATATCTTAGCTATGTCATGGCTCAATGTGGTTCTCACATTTGCAATCTCAGAGGACATATCAGCTTGGACAATTTTGGTATTCTCCAGTTGGTTGCCAAGAGATGTAAGTGCTTTAGTCACAGTGTCAATCTTTTCGAACATAACTTTGAGGCATTGGGGAAGTGCATTGACAGGACCTTTGATGGTTTCAACTGCTATCCTCACATCAAAACATAAATCAGTAATCTTGGCAAATGATTGAAAATATGAAGCTTGTTGGCTGTGCATATCGTTCACCAGTGTGGTTAATTTGTCAAGGAGAGAGGATATGTTTTGCAGGATGTTCCTTGTTGCTTGGTCAGATACCATCTTGGTGAGTAAGAAATTTTTCCACTCGGATAAGATGGAAACTTCAAAGTGTACAATCCGAGTAGTCAGTTTGTTGAAATGATAATTTGTGAACTCCATTAACTTGTCCATCTTTGCATCCTGACGTTGCAGTATCATAATCATGTTTGTGAACATCTCTTCAACAGTTGCTGGAGGTGGAGCTGCATCAGAAGTTGAAAAAGTTCCTCTATAAGCTTCAATGGCTCCAGTTATAAGGGGTTCCATTTGAGGTGCAGAGCCACTGTGTTCCCCAGTTTCCAGCTGAGGGCTTGATGGTCTAACAAAAGTTTCTTCAAAATCTTGCTCTCCTCTTGCTGAACTACCCTCTGCTCTGTCTTCACTTACCACAGGTGGAAGTGGTACCTCTATCCTGTTCACCTGACTAGCATCCCCAGTGTCTGTTCTTGATGCCTGACCTGTTTCTAACGGAGCTGTTTGCTGACTGGGAAGTATTCTAACTGGTTTACCATCAATGATTTTAAAGCCCATAAATTTCTGAATGTAAGACATGGAATATATGTTTCTTTTTGGGATTACATGTTTCTTCTCAGTTCCAAAATCCCCTCCTACCTTCTTGAAGATCGATGTGAGGTGTGCTGCATAAGGTAGTGTTCGAGAGTGGTGAAGACATGTTCCAATTGTCTGAATTACAACATCGATTAATGAAATCTTAATTTCCTTTAGCATGCAATACACCAGAAATCGTTGCATATCTGTTACTCTTTCTCTGCCACTACTCTGAGGTGTGATGATAGACGTGCAGATGTGATGAAGTAGTCTGACCGATGGTAAAAATCTATTGGCTTTTAAACTAGAAAGGTATGTCTGTTTCACGTCAGAAGGATCTTTGGTTTGCCTAGTCAAAACAGCAAACGCCTCATGCTCATCTAGCTTAAACGAATGAAGCTTTGCTCCACCCATTGGTATTTTCCAAACTCGAGCAAGCAAGTCACTAGTTAACTCAAAATAAACATTTCTAACTGTGGAGGACAGTTTGGGAATCTGCGGTTCATATTGCAAGTTCTGATAAAATTCCCTGATGAGAGTAGGATAGTAAACTTTGTGTTTTGTCACAAACTCCCACCAGCCTTGAAATTCTAATGCGGGCCGTACCTCAGGAAATGCTGCAAGTAGCTCTTCATCAGAACCCACGATGTATCTGGGGATAAGAACCTTGAGAGGTTCTTCTATAAGAATAACAGAAGAGGGTTCAGAAGACCTGGATTTCTTTTTCCCCGTTGTGCCAAAAGAGGTGCGCGGTATAGCGGATTTTGATTTTGAGAGTTTCCTTCTCTTGGCCGGCGGACTAAGACTTCGAGGATGTCTCTCCTTCTTCTTTCCTTTGTTCTTCCTGGAGATATTTGGAGATGGTGTCTCTTCAGGATGGCTGGCCACTGGTACGTCATGCGCACCCTTTGTGCGTGACTCAGTCGGCAACTGTGCCACACTAGAATCCCTCAAGCTCTGCTCCATCGACTTCTTTCCCTTCTGAGCACCCTTCGGCGAAGATGATCGGACACAAGAAATGGAGTGGAAAGGTTTTGGACGTGAAAGGCAAATGCACGAGGGTGTTTATAGGAGAATAGAAACCCCTTTTAGTGAGCGGCTCACCCGGTTCAAGTCGGTGAACCGAAAAAAAATTGTTACGCGAAGCATTGCGTTGACGCCAAGGGATATTGCGTCGACGCAGTGAAGCAGATATGAATGAATATTGCAAGTGGAGTAGCCAGAAAGACATCCGTACAGGGAATTTTCTTAAGATAGTTAGATAAATAGTAGACATGCTCATATTCAAGGATTTTTAATTGTTGCAGATCAAGTTCCCGTGGAAAGAAGCATGCTGAGGTGGACTCCAATCCAACTAATGATGAAGAGATAAAATGTTCTTAAGATATTAAATTAAAACAATGAACGCTAAGAATCCATGTCAGGATTAAAACAATGAACTCTTTTCATACTGGGAGCATTTTCATTTCTTTCCCTTATATTTCAATTTCAAGTAGCCCTTACTGAGAGAGAGAGAAATTTAACCGGTATTGAGGATAAACTCTAGGGTACACAATAGCGTTTGGATCAAACACACCCACATGTATTCATATACATAATAATATGAATTTTTTTTTAATTCTTATTTTCAATATTCTCAGTGGCAGTCAAGTACAGCTAGCCTTTTTACGCAGGTACACATGTTTATCAGACACCAGAGTCCCTGGTTACTCAGCATGGCTGACTATTCTGCTTGATGCACCAGAGTTGGTAACCCACCTCATGACACGCCTTTCAGCACTTCATAGGTGCATGAAGGTGGTTTCTCAATTGACAGTCACCATTGCTCTGTAATGAGTTGACTTTTATTTGATAGCAGAGATAACAGTCAACTTCATGACTTCCTCTTTAGCACTTCTGTGGTACATAGAGTTAGTTTCTCAGTGTAGATCTGCCATTGCTCTGAATTTTATAACATATATGTGGGGTGAATTTCTCTAGCATATATTAGACCCTTTGTGAGTTTAAAACCAATACTGATATTAAATTCCTTTACTCATAGTGGTTTCTTTACTTTTAAGCAATAAGGATCAATACATGAAAAGATCCCAGTTTTATTAAATTGTTCAGTATTTATTCCATACACAAGGCATTATTAGGTTCAAGAGTTTTAGAATTCAACCATCAATAAGAACAATAGATCTTTAATCATTAGCTCTTCATGGAACCAATCAGAATATGTCTTATGCCCATTAGGAACTTATCACTTAAACAACCCCTGAATTTAGGACATTATCCACATATCTCAGTGCTCTAGAAATTTTCCCTCATATTAGGATGTCAAAGAGGCTTTATTGAGGGATAAGAACGGAAGGAACGAAATGGATAGACATATCAAGTTGATTTGGGATATAGAAGTTTCCAAAGAGAGAAGATATAACACAAAAATTCCAACATGGCACTGCTACTTTGAATCAGTGTTAGCTCAAAAACCAATTATGTTTCTAGGGATAATTGCACAGTGCGTTAACCCAGCCTCATTACTGCGTCAACTCATCCATCTAGACATCTCAAAAATTTGTTCAATTTCTGAATGCAATTGTCCATAGCGTTAACCCAGTCTTATCACAGCGTCAACTCATCCATCTAGACAGATCAACAAGCCATTCCACAAGTTGGGTTGCTAACCGAACTCTCAGCACATTTTACTGACCAATTAAATCTTGTGAAGAGTAAAAGAGATCACTCCCCCTCAAACTATGCATGATTAAATGTTTGGGAGAAGATTAGTTGCTTTTCCATGCAGAAGTTTTATTTATGATGTGATTTATGAGAAAGATATTCTTATAATCTAACTAAACTCCCCCTGAATATGAGACTCATTCAATCATACGCACTTTTCAATTTATGCAGGGCAAAGATAATTCATTCTAATACAAAGTAAATCAAGCAAGTTTCATAGGAGAACATGTTATCATGTTAGGCATTAAGATGAGAATTACACAAACCAAGCTCTCTTCTGAGAAAAGAGAATCTTTCATTATTCAGAGGCTTGGTGAAAATATCAGCTAATTGATGTTGAGATTCAACGAACACAAATTTAAAGCTACCCTTATTCACTTCATCTCGTAGGAAATGATGCCTTATTTCAATATGTTTGGTCCTAGAATGCTGGATGGGATTCTTGGTCAGGTTTATGGCACTGGTGTTATCACATAATATTTGGACACATCCAAGATCAGTTTGATAATCCTGGAGCTGGTGCTTGATCCATAACACTTGAGTGCCACAACTCCCTGCAGCGACATATTCTGCCTCTGCAGTGGATAGTGCCACTGAGTGTTGTTTCTTGGATGCCCAATAAACCAAACAACCTCTCAAAAATTGGCAATAGCCACTTGTGCTTTTCCTGTCAAGTTTGCATCCAGCATAGTCTGCATCTGAATAGGATATAAGATCAAATGAGCAAGATGCAGGATACCAAATCCCTAAATCTCGAGTTCCAGCGAGGTATCGAAAGATACGTTTGACAGAACTTAAGTGGGATTCTCTAGGATCAGATTGAAAACGAGCACACATGCACACACAAAATTTGATATCTGGCCCAGATGCTGTAAGATAGAGGAGTGATCCGATCATACCTCGATAAGTCTTTGCATCTACTTGGTTACCTTTCACATCTGCATCCAAATTTGTGTTGGTGCTCATGGGAGTGCTTATGGCTTTAAAATTTTCCATCTTGTATTTCTTTAACAGTTCAGATATGTACTTTGCCTGATTGATAAAGCATCCCTCCTTGCTTTGGGTGATTTGTAGACCTAGAAAGAACTGAAGCTCACCTATTAGACTCATTTCAAATTCATTGGTCATCAAACTAGAAAATTCCTCACACATACTAGGTTTAGTGGATCCAAATACTATATCATCAACATAGATCTGAACTAGAATTATATATGAGTTTCTTACCTTGGTGAAGAGAGTTTGATCCACTTTACCTCTTGAATACCCTTTTTTAGTGAGAAATGAGCTAAGTCTGTCATACCATGCTCGAGGTGCCTGTTTGAGTCCATAGAGGGCTTTATCCAACCTGTACACATGGTTAGGACAGTCTATACATTCAAACCCGGGGGGTTGTTCCACATATACTTCTTCTTTTATTAAGCCATTAAGAAAGGCACTTTTCACATCCATTTGATGTAATTTTATTTCATGACAGCAAGCATAAGCGAGAAGCAACCTAATAGCTTCTAGTCTAGCTACTGGAGCAAAGGATTCTTCAAAATCAATCCCAAATTCTTGATTGTAACCTTGTACTACCAATCTAGCTTTATTCCTTATAACAACACCATTTTCATTTTGTTTGTTTCTAAAGACCCACTTAGTTCCAATCACAGTATGTTCTTTGGGTCTTGGGACAAGGTGCCACACTTTATTTCTTTCAAATTGATTTAGTTCTTCATGCATGGCATTTATCCAATATTCATCTTTCAGAGCTTCATTTACATTCTTTGGTTCAATGTGTGAGACAAGAGCTAAATTATCCATTTCCTCAATTTATCTAAGTTGAGATCTTGTTCTAATGGGTTCATGCAGATTTCCAATGATGCTAGATAAAGGGTGATCCCTGAATGTTCTAACATTAATTGGAGAATTACCTTCATTTATACCTGCATTACCTCGACTGCTTGATTCTGCTTGGACTTCATTTGCCCTTGTCTCTTCCTCTTGAGGATTTTGTTCTTCCTTCTCTTCAATGAATTTCCCATCATCCTTGTCCCTGCAAGATTTCTCAATCTCAGATTTTTCATTCAGTTCGTCAAATACAACATGAGGAGATTCTTCAATAGATTGTGTTTTTAGATTAAAGATTCTATAGGCCCTTGAGTGACTAGAGTATCCTAGAAAAATGGCAGGTTCACTCTTGGGTTCAAATTTGTCCAAAACTCGTTTGTCATTGTTTTGAACAAAGCATTTTGATCCAAAGACTCTGAAATGAGCAACCGAAGGTCTCTTACCTTTCATTAGCTCATATGGAGTCTTTTTGGACTTAGGTCTTACCATTGCCCTGTTTATAATGTAACAAGCTGTATTCACTGCCTCTGCCCAGAACTTCCTTGGGAGTTCTCTTTCGATCAGCATGGTTCTGGCCATCTCCACAAGGGTTCTATTTCTCCTTTCCACGACTCCATTCTGTTCAGGAGTTCTTGGAGAGGAAAATTTCTGTGACATACCGGTTGCTCTGCAGAAATCATCAAATTCAGAGTTATCAAATTCTCCTCCATGATCTGACATGATTGATGAAATGATAAACTTACCCTCCTGCTTTACTTTCTTAAAGAAGGCCTGAAATTCTTCAAATGCATCATTCTTGTGAATTAGAAAAAACACCCAAGTAAACCTAGAAAAGTCATCCACTAAAACAAATCCATATTTGCTTCTGATGGGAATCGACGCCGAGCCAGTACTTTTCATATTGCATTTATATTCTTTAGTTTATTTTTATATCCACGGGAAAGTATACGCGCAATTGTACGGCTTTATCGGCCAATGCGTCACTCCCGTAGATTGTGTGGGTTTTTATGCAATTATGCAGTAGGACCATCAAGGGGGCCCTCAGCCCTTTTCTATTGGTCCATGTCACCTTGTGGGGCTGGTCAACCATCCTAGGTGGACATCTAGAAGGGTGGACTAGTCATATGGACACATGGGAGACAAATGGGTCAATATTCCAATGGTTGGCCACCTACCCCATTCAACTTCCCTTATAGTCAATAGGCCGCCCCCTTCCCCTATTATTTAATATTTTTTTTGTGTGTGATTCACACTTATCCCAGTCCTTCAATCCCCCACCCCTAGATCCAAGGGTGCACAATTGATTTGATTGGAAACATATATAAGCTTGTATTTTTATGAGAAAAGTAATGAAAAATCAGAAAATTGTGTTGAAGTTTGGAGCATATTGCGCCCCCTTCCTCTCTCCTACTGTTCTTCCTTCTCCAACCTCCATTTCTAGAGTGTTTCTATCTTCTATCATCCCCTCTCAACTTCTGATCATCACCGGTGCCGCCGTCGCCGCCGTTCGTGCCGCCTTCGAGCCGCCGCGAAATCGTTCTCGGTGTTCTGTCCTGCTGGACAGAGGTCTCTTCTCAAAATTCCTGCTATCAGCCACGGCCTCTTCGTGGTCTAAAATTTTTATGGTGTGTTCTTCCCTTGTATCCCAAGCGCCACCTAAATTTTAACGCCCAAATTCCATCGTTTAGTATTTTCCCATTTTCGTGCATCTTTCATTCCTAGTTCTATTTTGTCTCTATCTACAGTGACAGTAGCCCTGTGTTTCTCACCTCCGGCCATCTTTTTGATTTGTCCAAACTCTCCCAATTTTACTGAGAGTTCTGTCCATCACCCCCTACATCCATCAATTTTCTTAATATTTTTATCAGCCTTCTATCTATTTTTAGAAATTCGTGTTCTTCCTCAACTACAGTGTTGTTAGTCAGATCCCAGATCCGACCACCCTCCACTTCCAAAATCCGAAAAAATCACCACCGCCTCTAAATCTAGATCCAAAAATAGTCCTGGTTTCCTTACTTGATTTCGTACAACTTTCATGAACAAGTCGAAGTCTGAATCCGAGATCTTCATATCGGTCAAAGGCAATCTACAGGAAAGTTCTCTGCTGACCTGAGATTTCAGGAACTGTACAACAGGAACTTGGAAATTCTATAAGTCCGGATCCGTGCAGATCCAGACCAGATATCCAGGCCTCAATTGAAGGATTTGAAGTTAGCGTTCCAACGACGCCAGTCTCATGTCGATCCGACATTGGGGCTGATCGCAGCGCCCGTTCTCGTCGAGACGCGCGCTGAAAAACAAGAAGTTGCAGCCCGTGGCCGGTTATTCCGACCGGTGTCGATCGGAGCCGCCCAGCCTCCGGCCGGTGAACCAACGCGCCCCCACTCCAGGGAGCGCCCTTCCAGGCATCCTCCACTACAGCGGTGCCATCGGGTCCCACACGGCCCCTCCAGACAGCACGTGGGCCCCACCGTCACAAGTTCGGGTGCTGCCGAATCAACGCGAGAAGCCGCCCGTCAACCCAAATTCAGTCCTCCCGGACCCCATTGTGCAGCCCTTTACCTCCCTACGTGGAGTGGGCAGTAATTCATTTGCTGTAATATGGTGTATTAATTATCCCGGGAGTACGAGTTTTGGCCGGGTCCGTCGTCCCCACGCCGAGTGCGTGGAGGTATCGTGTTCGCTCCTTGCCTGGCATTTTGCTTACTTCATATATATTTATTTATGCCGCTGCTAGAGAGCATGTGTAGGGATATCTAGCTCGCTTTATATGTTCATTACCGTTGCTGCGAGAGAGTACGTGACCATCCCGTGACCCGATCCGGGCACAAAAGAGAGCCGATCACCCTAGCTCATTGCCAGTTTCTCAACCGCACACATCCGACGCTTCCCTCGTTAAGGGGCAATCACGAGCTTGTCGTGTCCGTGGTCTCGTCCCGCATCAGCTTCCACTTACACTTGCTGTTCTAGTGGGTCCAAACAAGTCCATATGAATGAGTTCAAAAGGTTTAGTAGATTGATTTTCAAGTCTGGACTTAAATGACCTTCTAGTATGCTTACCTTGAGTGCATGCATTGCAGACTTTGTCATTTTGTTTAAAAGATGCATCTGGCAAACCATTCACCATGCTAAACTTTACTAACTTATGCATGACACTATAGCTAGCATGCCCTAGCCTACGGTGCCAAAGCCAAGCAAGTTCATTTTTATTCACAGCAAGACAAAGATTATTATGTGCATGATCATCTAAGTCCACCATGTACATGTTGTTTATTCTTTTTCCAATGAACTTAACTTTTTCAGATTTCATATCAAAGATAGTACAAGCATGGGATTCAAACACAACTTTGTTTCCTTTATCACACAGTTGGCTGATACTTAGATGATTGTATTCTAGCCCTTCAACAAGTAACACATCATCAATAGAATTTAGAAGATTATTGCCAACTTTACCTTTTCCGATGATTTACCCTTTATTGTTACCCCCAAAGGTGACTTGACCTTCATCTTTTTCAACCAAGAAATAGAATTTAGCTTTGTCGCCCGTCATGTGCCTTGAACAACCACTGTCGAGATACCACCTGTTATGTACGGCAGCAAGGCATTCCTGCAATTCATTTCAAACAGAAGATTTTGGAACCCAAATACGCTTGGGCCCCATCAGACCACATGATTGTTCTAGATAATGCAACAAACTTTTAGGAATCCAGACCTGTTTGTTTGTAGGTTCTTGATGTTTAGAATTCAATGGTTTGTAAACTTTCTGATTAACTTGATGTCTTCTTTGAGATGGATTTATCGAACCTTTTCTTTTGTTATAGAAACGTGAGTTGTTATTCTTGTTCTTATTCCACTGACTTTTCAGAGGATCGTAGGCCTGCAGCGTAGACGCTCCTGGACCGCTGCGTCGACTCCAACCATCTCTAAGACCATATGTAATCTGATGCGTGGGAAGCGTAGACTCATCATAGTGACTGCGTCGACTCCACCATTCAGCATTTCTAACGGGATGCCCTTTCTGGAAGACATTATGCGTTGGCGCCACATAGTAAGTGCGTTGACGTGATCGACTTCCACCAGACCTCTGACTTTCAGACTTCCTATATGCATGTTGTTGTGCTGATGAACTGGTTGATGAATTGTGGTTGGGGTCATCGTATTTACTTGTAGAAGCACACCTGACCCTAGGCAAGCTCTCAAAATTATTATCTTTCAAGATGGTTTTCATTTTCTCCTTGCCTTTTTCTTTATTATCTTTCTTTTCATGTGTTTGGCTCTTCTTAGATGTGTTCTGTCTGAGACAAATGTGACAAGTCTAGTTCCCAGAGCCTTTTTCTTAGTTGGATTAAATCCAAGACCTTCTTTTCCAAAGTTACCTTTTATCCCCATGATAGCTTCAAGATTGTCCTTTCCTTGGGTTAATTTTTCAAGAGAGAATTGTTTATTTTGGTTTTCATTTTCAAGTTTCTTTATGTTTTCTTGGAGTTCCAGGTTTACTCCACAAATAGCTTCATATTTCTCCTCAGCAATTTTTACTTCGCTTTCTAATTTTTGCATTCTCACTTTCAATTCATCATGCACATTCTGTAAGAAATCATTTTCTCTTTTCATCTCAATCATTTGGGCCTTGCTTTCATTGTTTTCTTCTAGGGAGTTTTTTGAAATGAGCAATTTCAGCTTCAAGAGTTTTAACTTTTTCATTCAATGAACTTTCCTGATTAGTCTGATTTTTCTTTTTCTTCAGAGATTTATTTTCTTTCTTCACATTATGATATTTATCTAAAAGTTCATTGAAAGCAACTTCCCAATCACTACAAGTGAAATCTTCAAGTGAAGAGATTACCTCATCTTGATCATCTCCATTGGCCATGAAGCATAACTTTATTTCACTTTCATCTCCTGATGAGCTATTTTCTTCATCTTCATCCTTTTCCTCGTCGCTCCAAGTGCTTATCATAGCCTTGGGCTTCCTGTTTCTCCATTTCGGTTGAGTCTTCTTCAAGTTCTCAGGGCATTCAGATTTGATATGCCCCTGTTTCCTGCATTTGTAGCACACCACTTTATCAGATTTTTTAGAGTTTTCTGATTTGAATCTTTGATTATTCCTTACCGGAGGTCTGCTACTCCTCACGGCCTTACCTTCCTTTCTTAAAAATTTCTTGAACTTCCTGGTGAGCATGGTAATCTCACTTGAGTCATCTTCAGATGTAGAAGTTTGACTGTCGTCTGAGCTCTCCATGCTGCTGGGACCTGCCTTGAGAGCAAGTGGCTTTTTCTTCTTGAAATCCTCATCAGTCTTTCTAAAGTTTAACTCATAGGCCATTAGTGACCCGATAAGCGCATCGGGGGTTGTTGTAGGAAGGTTCCTAGATTCCTCTACAACCGTGGCCTTTGTATGCCAGATTGGTGTAAGGGATCTAAGAATCTTCCTCACCAATTCATAATCACTATAGACCTTTCCTAGACCTTTAAGACCGTTTACCAAGAGAGTTAATCTAGCATACATTTCTGATATATTCTCATCAGGTTTCATTCGAAATGCCTCATATTCAAAAATCAGCATGTTGGCTTTAGTTTCTCTTACCTCTGAGGTACCTTCGTAAATAACCTCAAGTCTATCCCACATCTCCTTGGCGTTGGCGCATGATGATATTCGAGAGAACTCCTTGGGGTGCAGTGAACACTGCATGATATTCATGGCTTGCCAGTTGATATTGGATTTGCGGATCTGCTCCTTCACCCATAGCTCTTCGTCTCCTTCGATCTGATACGGTCCCTTACTCACGACCCTCCAAGTTTCATGCTCCTGTGCTCTTAAGAATACTTGCATACGATTTTTCCAGTAAGAGTAGTTAGTTCCATCAAAAAATGGTGGCCGATTAATTGCATACCCCTCTGGCATGAGACCTCTGTTCTCCATTAGTTCTCTCTAGGTTGTGAAACCTTTACAAGAGAGCCTGGCCCTCTGATACCACTTGTTGAGTACAGAGGGTGTCAAGCTAGAGGGGGAGGGGTGAATAGATTGACCTTTTTAAAAATTATAGTAGAGCAAATCGCAGCAGATGCAAGATAGCTGGAAGTTTAATTGACGAACTAAGCCAAGCCAATCAGAGAGTGCACCTATTCATGCATCTAGTGAAGAACAGATTAAGAAAATTAGAACAACCCACAGGAGGACACAAATTTTAAGGTGGTTCGGTCTCCCAGCGGAGGCCTACGTCCACCTCCCCATTAAACCAGTGAGGAACCCTGCTGAGCTTTACAGCTTGGCTTCAATGAGGAATAGTCTCCTCAATCCTGCTGAGCAATACAGCTTAGCTACACTAGGATCTAAACCCTGAATAGCTGACAAACAGCTTGCAGGCACCCTGGCCTATTTATCCCTGATCACAGCATAGCTCACTGGATCAGATTACCCCTCTCTCAATCAGAGAGAGAACAAACAATGTCTAAGTTAAATCAGAAACAAAAAGACAGAAACAAAGAAATCACACAGTGGTGAAGCGAAAACTGATCCTCAGATCTATGGCGATGCAGACTCTGGAAGCAAATTCAGATCTCTGGATGAGATTTCTTCTCAGCAGATCGGTCTGCTTCTGAGCTTGATCAGCTTCACCTTCTTCACGATGTTCTGGTCTTATCAGATGATCTTCAGAGTAATAGAAGGATGTTCTTCGTCTTCAAGCTCTTCTACACTATTCCCCCTGCTCTTGCCTCTCTCTTCTATATCAATTCAAATCGATACCTCACTCTTCAACTTTTTCTCTTTTTATAGCTATCCCCAAATCTGGAACGCACATATTTCCCACGTTCACCACAACCCACGTGCAACCAGTGGACCCCGCCTGATTTGCTTGTTGGCTCAATGATTGCTCACCCCACGGCCCCACTGATCTTCGCACGTATATTCATATGGCGTCAACTCAGTGATCCCAAAAGGGTTGACGCAGCCTATCTTCCATCTTCTAGCTTTATGTTTCATGCGGAGTGCGTTGACGCATGGTGCAACTGCGTCCACGCATCTGGTCACTTATTGTTGCACTTTAGACAGCAGCATCGATCTATCGAACTGCAGCGTCGACGCTACTTGATCAATGCGTTGACGCACCAGAGTAATCCACAAGCTACTTTCTTGATTGGTTGAACTACTGCGTCCACGCTGCTTGATCAATGCGTTAACGCACCAGAGTAATCCATAAGCTGCTTTCTTGATTGGTTGAGCTGCTGCGTTCACGCTGCTTGATCAATGCATTGACGCACCAGAGTAATCCATAAGCTGCTTTCTTGATTGGTTGAACTGCTGCATTCACGCTGCTTGATCAATGCGTTGACGCATGATGCCACTTTAACCTTTATGACTTGTTGCGTAGACACTTTAGCCGTCCAGCTTCAACCCTGTTCAAATCTTAATTCAGAAAAGAGATACACGTGTGATTGACACAGGTTTAACATAGCACTTTAGAGTTTAATTTAGCATGCATCCAATTCATGATTGTCATCATCAAAACCAGGAGGACAACACGTCATCTCCTTCTTCTTCTTCCTGCTGTCGTTTCCTATTGTTGCTGCCGTTGCAGCACCAGCATCCTTTGCAACCGAGAAGACGTGAAGGGCGCCCATCCCCCTTCCTTCTTCCTCCTACGGACAACCAAGCACCAGTTCCTCTGCTACCCACGTTGCTGTTGCTGTTGTTTTGAAGCATCCTCAATCTTCTTCTTCCTCCTGTTGCTGTGGAAGCGGCAGAAGTTCTTCATCTTCCATCCCCTGCTCGAAGCAGAGTCTCGTTCTACTCGTCCTTCATTGTTCATAGTCTCAATCATCACAAAAGGTAGGTGTTCTCTCTGACAGCTAAACTCAATTAACATGGATAATACATACTCCTATGATCATAACATCATGCTTATATCTCATGTTCGAGTTCATAGTCTCAAGTTTCTCGTAGGTCTTCTCAAGTTTTGTAGCCCAAACAAAAATTAATTCATCATTGTAGGTGTTCTATCTTCATGCCAACGATTATAATTAGATTAAACCTCACATGATATTTCTGCATGATTTTTACTACATGATTTCTTTCGTGTTTTGGTTTAATACTATAGAAGTTAGTTATGGAGTTTTCACCTTAATAACTTGTACGTGGGTATCGGAGTCTCCTTTGGCCATGAAAATTTATGGGCGTACTAGTGGGATGGTGACCGAGATAGTGAGAGTGGTTACACCATTTTTCGTACCTCTTATCTCAAGATCCCCCATCTCTCAATGAAAAATTATTTTGAACGTCCGATTAGGCAGAGTTTTTTGAGCCCGTCATTTTGATATATAGAACGCGTGATTATGACACGTGTACATCGAGAACGGGAGGATCAAAAAATGGACACAAATTGTTAATGACGACAATTTGATTGTCGTCAATTTCTTTGGACGACCGTAAGAAAAGGCGTCAAATCTTATATATATATATATATATATATATATATATATATATATATATATATATATATACCTTGTAACTAGACCTTCGAAAATCTATATCTATTGAACTATGCAATATAAAATTATAAAAAATATATTTTTGGAATCCTTGAATTTTTCTCCTAATTATCATATATTCTATTTCCTTAAATTATTTCATATAAATAAATGTGCCTTTGAATGTATATTTTTGAAATTATTCAATTAAATATATATTGACGTGAATTCTTGTTAAATAAATTAAGTTAAAAATTATAGAATTAACGTCCTTCCAAGTGGATGTTAATTAATAAATGACACTACTCGTGGACATCAATTAAAATAAGTTTAATTAAATATATTTAATTATAGAATTAGATGGACGTAAATTCTATAATTAACGCATTCATGTTCTCACTGTTTTCTTCCGATTTTGACCCATACCTCAGGTCTTTTGGCACTCTCATCTCACGTCTGTAGATGGAGTCCTTGTTTCTTTATTGGTTCACGTTATACACCTCAACTCTCGGTGACATACGAGCCCTCCGTTGGACATTCTGTTCCTTCGGACTGGCAAGTTAGTCATTGGGACCTCCGTAAGTCTCCGCTAGCCTTGGATTCTCTCAAGGCAGCCGAGCTGGTTGTACCCTAAAATCCTCGGGATCCGATCCGTGTCATTTTGGTTTTCCATTAGTCTTGACACTCTACTCCTTTTGAATCTTCTTGTCATCAATTTGAGAACATAACCCTTTGACTCTGTATTTGGCCAAATCTGATTCTGAAACATTAAGGGCTGTGGGTCCGCGACTTTTCAGTGCCAGGTAGGACGGAAGTCTAATTCTGTAAACCATGGTAATTCTGGGTGTGGCATTGCACCAAACTCTGTACATCTGTTATATTCTGTTATTATGTTATATCTGTTATTCTGCAAACTCTGTTAATTCTGTTAAATCTGTCATTCTGATAATTTGTAGCTTGGTTATTTTGATAATTTAGATATTCTGCTAGATTGCTTATATTTATTGGAACTCTATTATATTCTGGCCAATTCTGAAGTTATGTTCATCTAAGTATCTGTCCTTGTTATATTCTGATAGCTTATCCTTGACTCTACATGGGAATTCATCCCTATTTCTCTTGAGCTCGTAACTGCCTTTGGCCTTGATATTTATCCTTACTGTTAGATCAATTGTCATAATTTTCAAGTTATACCATTTCCTGCATTGCATTTGTCATGAACATGAGTAATTGGTTAATCACTTATATTCTGCTTGATGAGAGATGTAATTCCTACTGAGCTTTTTTCTCACCAGCCTATTTTCAACATTTTTCAGGTAATGACATTGAAGATAACCATACAGATAAGGAAGGGAAAGAGTGATGAGTGCAATGGAATTGAGTCTGTGTCTTTTATCTTCTTGAGTCTTGTCCTGTCATTGAGTTTTTTCCTTTTTATTAAGAGTAATGAGTCTTTTCATTTAAATATGTAAGTGAGTCAAGAATTGTAAGTTTGACATTTGATATTAATAAGAATTGTATTTTCGTCATTATTGTCTGGCCTTGAAGTTGTCTTATAAGTTGCTCTGATTATTCACGACTGTATCGCTGCCACGTTCCGACCAATACATTCTGCTGCTATCGGATCGGGGTGTGACATAAGTGGTTATGCCAACTTCCGCCGAAGTCTATAATACATGCCCTTAACATATCTTCAACAACTTGATTTGTCCTTTTAGTCTGTCCATCCATCTGGGGATGGAAAGCCGTGCTGAAGTTGAGTTTCATCCCTAGAGAGTGTTGTAGACTCTTCCAGAAATGAGAGGTGAAGCGTGGGTCTCGGTCGGATATGATCGACATGGGAACTCCATACAGTCTAACTGTCTCCTTAATATACAAAGCAGTAAGGACATCAACCTACCATCGGCTTTTGATAGGCAAGAAATGAGCCGATTTAGTTAGGCGGTCGATAATTACCCAAATTCTATTATGTCCACCTCTAGTCTTGGGCAAGCCCATAATAAAATCCATGCCAATGTCCTCCCACTTCCACTTGAAAATATCTAGTGAATGCAACTTTCCGGCGAGTTTCTGATGTTCCGCTTTCACTTGTTGACATGTCAGGCAGCGAGATACGAAGTCCGCTACCTCCCTTTTCATATTAGGCCACCAGAAAGTTCTTTTCAAGTCTTGGTGCATCTTAGTGGCTCCACGGTGGATCGTGTACCTCGATCGATGAGCTTCTTCAAGCACCTTCTTTTTCAACTCCGGACAGTCGGGTACACATGTCCGTTCATGGAATAACAGTCTTCCATCGGGTGCAGCTTGAAATCAAGTCTCTCGTCCAGCTTGCCTTTTATCTCCACCAGTGTGGGATCTTCCTCTTGTAGCTTCTTAATCTCAGGTAGCAAATCCGGATGTAGACTTATGTAGGATAGAATAATACATCCGTTCTTCTCGTCTGTATTGATATTGAGCTAAGAGAATTTCTCCAGCAGCTTCCATTCTTGGATCATACAGTTGGCCAAAATTGCTCTCGGCTTTCGACTGAGGGCATCAGCTACAGAATTACCATTACCGAGATGGTACTGTATAGTGAAACCGAAATCCTTGAGATACTCGAGCCCACGCCTTTGCCGCATGTTTAGTTCCTTCTGGGAAAATAGATATTTGAGGCTTTTGTGATCGAAGTACACAATGAATTGTTCTCTATAGAGGTAGTGTCTCTAGATCTTTAAGGCAAATACCACTACGGCTAGTTCTAAATCGTGCACCGGGTAGTTCTCTTTGTGCTTCTTCAGTTGCCAGGAAGAGTATGTAATGACTCTCCCATTTTGCATCAATACACACCTGAGGCCGATACCAGAAGCATCGGTATATACCTTATACTTCTCTCCTTCGATTGGCAATTATAAGACTGGAGCAGTGGTCAAGAGATCTTTCAAAGTTTGGAAACTCTTTTCACAGTCTTCCTTCCATTCATAAGGTATTTCCTTGCGAGTTAATCGGGTGAGAGGAACAACAATTCTTGAAAAGTCCTTGATGAAACGCCGATAGTAACCAGCTAGACCCAAGAAGCTTTGAATCTCCGTTGCACTTGTTGGTCGTTCCCAATTCTTCACGGCTTCGACCTTTGATGGGTCCACGGAAATTCTGTTCTTCGAAATTATATGGCCCAAGAAGGATACTTCCTCAAGCTAGAACTTGCACTTGCTAAATTTGGCATATAATTTGTGTTCCCTCAATATCTGCAACGCCTTCTTAAGATGTTCTTTATGGCATTCTTCAGACTTTGAATAAATCAAAATATCATCGATAAAGACCACAATGAACTGGTCTAAGTGAGGCCTGAATATGGTGTTCATTAACTGCATGAAAGCTGAGGGGGCATTTGTTAGTCCGAAAGGCATAACCGTAAATTCGCAATACCCATACCTGCTTCGGAATGCAATTTTATGAATGTCTTCTTCTTTGATCTTCAGTTGATGATAACCAGATCGGAGATCAATCTTGGAGAAATATTTAGCTCCAGATATTTGGTCGACAATTCATCAATCCTTGGTAGTAGGTACTTGTTCTTGATTGTAAGGTGGTTTAACTGTCGATAGTCGATGAGGAGTCTCATCGATCTATCCTTCTTCTTGACGAATAGCACAGGCGCTCCCCATGGGGCCGGATGAAACCCTTGTTTAATAGCTCCATTAGTTGTTCCTTTAGCTCTTTCAACTCAGCAGGAGACATTCTGTAAGGTGCCTTGGAAATAGGTCCAGCACCATGGACAAGGTCGATGGTGAACGACACCTCCCTTTCCGGGGGTAAGCCGGGCAATTCTTCTGGAAGAACGTCAAAAAAATCCCGAACTACACTGATGTCTTCAAGCTTAGACTCCTCGATGTCTGTGGTAGTTACAACTGCAATGAAAGCCATACATCCTTTGCTTATAAGTTTACTAGCTCGGAGGGCTGATATAAGAGGTGATCTAGCTCGAGGGCTAATGTATACCAGTTCCGGGTAATCCACAAAAGTTATCTTGCCAGTCTGGTAATCTACAGTTGCTTGGTATGTGGATAACCAATCAGCACCAAGTATGACATCATACACTTCCATATCTAGGCAAATTAGGTCTGCAGGCAGATTATTTCCTTTAACCATAATCTCACAGTTTGGGTAATGATGTGTGAGGTTGGCATTTTTCCCGATAGGTGTAGATATGACAAAGTCTAGCCATTTAGGCTCCTTAGTAAAAGTAGTAGCAAATTTCTTGGAAATAAATGAATGTGTTGCTCTAGTATCAAATAAAACTTTAGCAGTCTTAGAGCAAATAGTTAGTATACCTTCCACAATTTCGCCTTCCATTTCATCTGTCTCTTGGAGAGCTTGCAGACGGCCTTGCTTCTTTGCCGGGAGCTTCTCATCTTTAATGGCTTGCTCATTCATCAGTGGGCAATTAGGGATCCGATGTTCTCAGCTTCCACATCGGAGATAGGCTCCTAGCTTCCTCCAGCATTCCTCGGTCCTATGACCAACTTTGTCATAGTACTTACAATCTTTCTTGGAAGGTGTGGTGGTGGAGAATGGCTTGACATTCTTTTGGACTTTCTTTACTTTGGAGGTCTCCCCTCCACTGTAGTATCGCTTCTTATTGAATGATGCTTTAAAATTTCCTGGGCTTGTGACAGGTTCCTTTTTGTCCCTTCCTCGGATCCTCTCTGATAGTTCGGTGGCATCCTCGAGCAACTGCGCATGCCGAACCATTTTCGAGTAGACTTGGATGTCCATCGGTGCAAGTTGTGTAATATAATAGAGCAGAAGTCTGTTGAGGAACCTTTTAGCCTTCATCTTCTCTGTATACACCAAGTGGGGTGCATACCTAGCCAGTCTTGAGAAATGGGCCTCATACTTGGCTACTTTGAAGGTCCGTTGTTTCAATGCAACAAATTCCGCGGCCTTCTTTTCCTGGATATGGTCGAAGAAGTACTTGTTGTTGAAATGCTCAGTGAATTCATCCCATGTGACGTGGTCATCGAGCAATGTTACTTCCACAGTTTCCCACCAACATCGAGCGTCCCGCTCCAGTTGGAATATAGCAAGTAGAACCTTCTCCTCGTCTGTGCATTGCATCACACGTAAAATTCGTTCCATTTCCTTTAATCAATTTTTGGCATCCTCGGGGTCAGACGAACCCGTGAACCTTGGCGGGTTCATGTTACGGAAACCCCTGTGGAGATCACCGGCTCCACAGTTAGCACTGCCTTGCGCCACTTGCTGTAGCACCTGTGTAAGGCCCTGCATGGTGCACTGCATCTCGCGCCATTGTGATCTTTCAGCGACCATGATCCTACAAAAGAGTTTAAGCATAATAAAGATCGTGTTTAATTATAAGGTCGAATGTCATCATAAAACTCAACCCATGGCTCCACCCATCTCACCAGGTAAGGTAGAAATCTATCCTTGGACTTAGGTTTTTCCTAGGAAGTTGAAATCCTAGTCTCTGATACCACAAAGACTGTCACGCCCCGAGCTCGGAAGATACTCGGGTCATGGCCAGCTTATATAGAACCATTCAATCAGAGCAGTATACATATTTTTTTGACAAAAGACAGAGTGCGCAAAAGACTAAATAATGACTAAGTTTTTAATTTCTAAAATGATACAAATGTCCAAGATGACAAATCTTACAATTAACCAACTAATGGCAAACATACATTATTCAGACCAAATTACTATTCTTCAAGCCTTAACAAATTTCCAATCGACTAGACCGACTTAACTAGAAGTACAAGATAATGACTCTAGATAAGCAAAGACGCGGCAAGCTAATAGTAGACGAATGGCATTCTAGCACTCTTCACTCGGTATCATTCCCATTCATGTGGATGTCGCTATCCGAATTACCTAAAAAATATTAGGAAGCAACTGGATGAGTGAATCGCTCAGTAGGATTTATATCTCAAGCTCTACCAATCTTTAAGTTAATTACAAGTTCATGCGGTATAATGATGCATGTAGGATCGAGCAAGAATATCAAGAATTGTACCAAAAGAGTATCACCTGAACATCAATAATATGCATCAATAAGGAACTAGCAAGTGATTGCCAAGTAATTGCACAAGTCTTTCCAAGAAATCAATATTCAAGCAAGTCTTTCCAAGAAGATAATAATCAATATTCAAGCACGTGATCTCAAGCTCGTGTAATAACAAGTAGTGTAATGGAATTGGCTATTTCATTCATTTCATTCAAGCAAGTAATTTACCCTTTTTCGGGTCAAACCATTCATGTCAAGCATGTCACGAGAGAGTGAGTGGGAATGTCTCAAGTCAAGTCAAGCAAGCAAGTACTTCGGTGCAATGCAAACACTATGGTCAATAAACTCCCATGGGCACAAGTACCTTCGGGTGCTCCTCCCAGGACCAGACCGGGCCCTATATGCACAGCATTGTTTCATGTATACTTTTAGACATCCACTCTCATTTATATAGCCATTATGGAATTTCAAGAAGTTTACACATTGTAGGAACATAAGGTAGATTTTCAGGAATAGAGTTCAAGGACAATATCAAGTGTAAATGATGAATTATGACCATCTACTTAAAATGCACGACACATAGACAAATCAGGGTTAAGGAGATGGCTAGGGATCATTGGGTAAGGGCCGGACAGAAGCCCAAAAATTTCAGGTTACAGGGAAATGGGGCCCTTGCAGAGGGTCTCTATTTCAGTAAATAGAGTCTTCTCAGAGAGTCTCTATTTTAATGCTGAAATAGAGTCTTCCCAGAGGGTCTCTATTTCAGTAAATAGAGTCTTCTCAGAGAGTCTCTATTTCAGTAAATAGAGTCTTCTCAGATAGTCTCTATTTTAATGCTGAAATGGAGTCTTCCCAGAGGGTCTCTATTTCAGTAAATATAGTCTTCTCAGAGAGTCTCTATTTCAATGCTGAAATAGAGTTTTCCCAGATGGTCTCTATTTCAGAAAATAGAGACTTCCTGGAGGGTCTCTATTTCAGAAGGTTAACAATAACTGTGCATGTAACAGGATAACAGGGTTACACATTTTGTAAACAGGTTTAACAGGTTATGAGATTATCAAGCTATAGAATTAACAAGCTTAACGATGGCTATGTGATTAACAAGGTTTGACAGGATATGTAATTACCATGCTTATGTAATTAACAAGTTTAACAGGCTACAAGCTTGACCAGGTAAGTAGTTAACATGTTAACAAGTTAACATGTAACATGTTTAACAGGTTTCACAGGCTAATCCGCAGGGTTTAAGAGGTAACAAGTTTAACATGCTAGTTGATAAGGTTTAACGGGCTAATCACAGGATCAGTGGGGGTTTAATCCCCCAGATGGAAATGCCGACCTCGGCAGGGGCGCCCCAATGGGAAATGGCGGCCTGGCCAAGGGCGCCCTATTGAATGGCGCCCTGGTCAGTGGCGCCCTTCCCTTGGGTGCCCCATTAGACTCAAAACACTATTCATCAGGCAAATTTTCATAAAATCTGGAAATGAAGACATGGTTAAATAGAGAAAAATCTGAGGATTTCAAAATCATGCTCATGCGAAGGTTTCATGACTTGGCTCTATAGATATAAATATCTGAACATGGAGGATACTAATTACACGATTTTACTGTTCATGATTTATAACATGTCCACAGAATCAGGAAGTAAAGGTATAGAATCAGGAAGTAAAGGTATAGATAGACATGGAAAATTTGCAGGATTGTAAGATCATGCTCATGCAATAATTTTTGAGTTTAATTTCATAGATATCAATTTTTAAACATGGATTAATTTATAAGAAATTGGGACAGATTATGAGTATAAACCGTATGTTGTACACGGGATACTTGACGGAGAATCTACTCACGCAAGAGTTAGTGTTTCAGATAGGCGTAGCCTAACCTTGCCAGTAAATCTTTTGATATACCCCTGACTTAAATGACTAGATTGTGACTATGAAAGGTTTAACTATCATGCATGTTAACTAATATTAACTACTAGTTAAGCCAGATCTTGAGAACATCTACTTGTTGAGGTGGTTGACTCATTTAACCGTGGAATCCTAGCCCTCCAAGTCCTCTGCAGCCAAGCCCCCAACCGCAGGATGTTGTACATAACCTGCACGTGAAGAGAAAATGTTAAGCTCTCTTCTACATGTGGAGAAGAGAACGGCACAACAACCTTCTCTTCTGTGGCAGGAATGGCAGGTTGGCAGTAAGGCCTTCTACGTTGGATAGAGAGAGTTGTTTATAGGGAATAATCTCTATGGGAAATCAGATCTGAAGCTTTGCTGTGATTGTTCCCTCCAGGGTCCCTCGCCAACATATGTCTGGTGATCATTGTACTTGCTGCCTCCCTGGGAAATGGCGCCTGTGTGAGGGGTCTATGTTCAGTTGAATAGCACCTGGGGTAGGGGCGCCCTATTGAAGAACAATGCCCAGGTCAGGTGTGCTATTCATCCCTGGCTGCTGTTCCCCGTACCGTGCCATGTTGGGGGTTGAGGTGTCTTTAAGATGTATTATATGCATACATATCTAATTGGTTGGTTAGTGGGGTCTTAAGGGAGATATATCTAAGTATATCTATATGTATACAGTGTGATGCTTGGTGGCACTGTGGCCCTGGGAAATAGTGCCCTTATACAAGGGCTTCATTCAGATGAATGGCCTTTCCTCTTGTGCTTGGAACATAAAACCACATGTGATGACTTTAATTGTTGTATATTTATATAGTGGCCCTCATTGGGTATTCCACCTTTTTTTGGCCTCCTTATGGAGTTATTTAAGATTTTATTTATTTGGGAAAAAGTCTATTTTGTTCTTATTTTTATCCGGGGTGCTACATGCAGGATGCACGAGATGCAGTGGCAATGGACATGCAGGTTCATCTCCATAGTGTAGAGGCCCAGCTCGCGACTACGCAGGCAGATTTGGAGGCCCTGGTGAGTATGCATTGACTATATGCTATTAATTATTCCTGAATTCTTTGTGTTTGGCCACTGACAGTCTCAATTAATGCAGCGTGCCCAGCAGGGAGCGGCAATAGGAGGAGCAGGAGGTTCTTCTTCCAGCACCAGGGACTCGACTGTCGAGATCACCTCTTTAGAGGAGCAGTTAGCAGGAGCGGTGGAACACGCTGAGGCGGCGAAGCGTGACTTGGCTGCTTAGGTCAGTTCACAAATAATATTCATACATGCACACTATTTCCTTGCAAAAAAATATATCATTATGCTTATGAAATATGATGAATTATGCAGGCTAAAGAGTTGCAGGAGGCGCTCACTCGGGCTGCTCTAGCAGGGACCGAGCTCGCGATCTATGACCAGTGGGTCGCAGAGTTGGAGGAGGCAGAGGGGAGGCGGCGAGAGATAGAGGAGTTGCCTCGAGAGTTGGTGGAGTTATAGATCCTCCTCGGGGTGGAGAGGAGGGAGCAAGCTCGGGAGAGGGAGGAGTGGTCGAGTGAGCGGCTTGAGCTCGAGCGCGAGCTGTCAGAGCTAAGGATCCACCTCAGTGCCCTCGAGGAGCGCTTACGAGCGGCAGAGGAGCGCTACTGTAGAGGTCGAGAGCGGGGGCAGTGAGAGGGATGACCCAACGCCTATTCCAGCACGGGTTACCTAGCCGGTTTCTCTATGCAGCAGAGGAACGAGGTGAGCGAGCGAGCCCGAGGTGAGAGGTCGGCTGCCACCCAGGCGTCAATGAGGCCCTCACGAGTTCCTCCTAGGGACAGAGGTGAGGCAGAGAGTAGTAGAGGAGAGAGGAGGGTGGTGACGAGAGCTAGAGAGAGATTGGTGTACACCACCTCCTTGACATTTTGTACTCACATATATGTATGAGAATGGAATGAAAAGAACATTATTTTGATGTTACCTGAGTTGTTCCTTTTGTGTTCTTTGTGTGCTTGCACTTCTCCTGTCCCTGTGTGTCACACCTTTAGCAAACAGGTTAGTTAGTCTGTTCGACTTGGCCCCTTACTTAATAAGCAAGGGGATGTCCTTTTGACCTTGATAGAGGGTCAATGGCCCACACCTTTAATCAACTAAGGCAAATGAAATAACATAGGAAGATGCAACATGCAAGCAAGCAGATGCAAACTGGAATTAAAAAATGATCATATGTAATGCAAATAGGTAAATGATTTGTTTTCTCTCTTTTTTTTCTTTTTGTGTGTGTGTTTGTGTTTTTTTTTCGTTATTTTTTTGTTTCATTTTTTTTTTGTTTTTGTTTTTGTTTTTTTTGTTTTTGTTTTTTTTTGAATAAGAGAACAACTTTTTTTATTTTTTTGTAAGACTTAGCATGGTACATAGGTCATAAAACCTTACTCATTCACCATCTTAAATTCATTAGCCATTCTTAAATAAGTTAACAAAGGGTCAATGTGCTTGAAGTTTGTGCTTTTACTCAAAATCTCGCGCAGCGCATCCTCCTAAGTCCATCTTTGCCATCCCTCAAGCCAATGACGTACCGTTGGGGGAGAAGAGAAGAGGATGTTGGGGGAGGTTCACGAGGGGGTTCAAAAGACCAGGAGACTTCCCTCCCCTACCCTATTGCCTGTTGTGGTTCTATCTTTGGCTTAGGAAAGTTTTATTACCTTTTGCCCTTATGGATGCATGCTTACGACCAGAGTTTTCCCTGCGGGGACTTTACCCTCTTGACATGCTTTTATTTTTATTTTTACTTTTTTTGATTTTGAGACTTTGATAGGAATTGACTTTACTTGGGCTTTTTGGCATATTGTTCCCTTTTGGGCCGTGACTTTCACCTACTAGGGTGGCGATAGGTTTGATTGTCTGTCCCAAAGGCTTCACTCCCCCTCGTGAACCGAAGAAAAGAGAACATGTAAATACCTTACACTCTTAGTTCGGTATTGACTTTCCTTGGATTTTGTGCCGCTTGAGTTTAAGAGCTAAGTGTGTTGTGTGTGTGAGTGTTGAGCCAAGGTTAAATTACCAAGAGTGAAGAATGAATTAGAGATTTTAATTTTTCAAGTTTCGTGGCCCACGTACCATACCAACCTACGATTTTTGTTTTTTTCATTTTTTTTAGACTTAAGGGTAGTATTTTTTCAAATAAAGTTCATTCCATGGGTGAGCCAGTTCTTCCCCTTCAACATTAACCTGTTTATAACCATTGCTAGGATGAACTTCTCATATTACAAAGGGCCCTTTCCAGTTTGGTTGGAGTTTTGAACGGGGTCTGCCAGGTTTTACAAAAATTCTTTTGATTACCATTTCACCAACTTTAAATTTTCTCTCAATTACTTTCTTTTGATAAAATCGTGAAAGCCTGTATTGATAAATTCTTGCATGTTTAGCGGTGGCTAGACTCCTCTCATCTAAGAGTTCCAATTGTGTAAGGAGGGATTTGTGTCCCTCATCAATAGAGAGCTCCTTGTCCAATTGCACCCTAAGAGAAGGTATAAGAATCTCATAGGGGACTATCGCCTCCATCCCATAAGTAAGGGCTAATGGTGTTTGCCCAGTGGGTGTACAGATGGAGGTACGGTAGGCCTATAGAGCTTCGACGAGCTTCTCTGACCAGTCTGCAAATTTATTAGCTTCACATGTCTTCTTGATGATCTTAATTAAAGTTTTATTGGTTGTCGCTGCTTGGCCATTACCCTGTGGATAATAAGGAGATGAATGATGCAATGCAATGTTATACCTGTTGCAGAGGTCTTGAAGCTCTTTAGAGATAAATTATGGTCCATTGTCGGTGATGATGGTACTTGGGATGCCGAACTTGGCGATGATGTTCTTCATGATGAAATTGTAAACTGTTGACGGTTTAATTTCCACATAAGCTTCCGTTTTCGCCCACTTAGTGAAGTACTCCGTGGCCGTGAGTTTGAATGATTTTGATTTAGTGAGGAGGTTCGCATCATCAAGAGGTCTAATGATGTCGAAAGCCCATATGGAGAAAGGCCATGGGAAGGACATAGGATGGAGTGAAGAAGCAGGGGAATGAATCTTGTCGGCATGTAGTTGGCACTTAACACACCTTCGAACATAGATAGAGCAATCCTCTTCTAGATTGGGCTAATAGAAACCTAGCCTAAGGATCTTCTTTGCTAACATCTGGCTATTGACATGACCCCCATAGACTCCTAAATGCGCCTCTTCCATGACCTTCAATGATTCGTCATTATCGAGGCATCTAAGAAGAACACCAATAAGACCCCTTCTATATAGCACGCCTCCAACTAGGGTGTACCTTTGGGCAACTCTCCTGATTGCATTCTTTTCTTCTACGATGGCTTCTTCGGGATATGACTGATCTTGACAATATGTTGCAATCTCGTAATACCATGGCTTTTCCTCATTAGCCAATTCTTCTTCTAGAATATCCAAAAGTATAACCTCTTTATTCTCAATAATCCCTCCTTCCTTAACCTTATTGAGCAACTCCTCCTTAACCCTAAGGAACCCAGGATCTCTAATAGCAGGAGTGACATGCCTATGGATGATGATAGAATAAAAGCTCCATCCAAGAGGAAAGGACAAGGAGGAAGTGAGTGAAGCAACAACATCAGCTAAAATGTTTTGGTTACGAGGAACATGGACAGAGATCAGTTTGGAGAAGAGCTTGGCATTGATAGACGTGAGTTCTTAGTAGGGTTTAAGCTTAGGATCGAGCGTGTGACATTTGGTGAGCAGTCAAAATAAGCTGACTATCAGCTACAATTTGCAATTAGGTGACACCATATAGATGGGTGGACTCAAGTCCAGCCAGAAGAGCCTCATATTCAGCTATATTATTAGTGACAGGGAATGCAAGCTGAAAAGCTTATGGAATGGTGACTGTCTCGGGTGATAGAAGAACAATGCCGATCCCCTTGCCATGAGAGTTCAGAACTCCATCAAAATATAATGTCCACATGAGATCTGAGGGTTGGTTGATAGACATTAGTTCTTCATTTGGAAACTCCGATTGAATAGGATCAAATCTAGGGAGAGGGTGACGAGTAAGATGTTCTACTATGGCATAGCCTTTAATCACTTTTTTCTGAATGTAGATGATATCAAATTGAGAAAGGAAGCTTTGCCATCGTGCCAATCTATCAGTGACAACATATTTTTCGAGAAGGAATTTGATGGGATTCATGTGAGCGATGAGATGGACTTTATGAGCTAAGAAGTAGTGCTTCAATTTCTACACCACCCAGACTAGAGCAGCACAAGTTTTCTCCATAGCCGTATACTTCTGCTCACAGGGGTTGAGGAGCTTTGACAAGTAGTAGGCTGCCCTCTCCTTACCTTCTTCATCAACTTGCGTAAAGATAGCACCCACTGAGTCATCCAGGATAGAAATATAAAGAATAAGCGGCTTGCCTAGAATTGGTAGCCTCAGGATAGGAGGATTAGCTAGATAGTCCTTTAATTCGTCAAAAGCCACCTGACACTTATCATACCAATGAAACTTGACTCCCGACTTGGTAAGCTTGTAGAACGGTCTACACCTTTGTGATTGTTGGGAGATAAATCGGCGAATGAATTGTAACCTCCCGATCAATCCTTGAACTTTCTTTAAATTCTTGGGAGGGGGCATGTCTCTTACTTCCCTCGCCTTGTTGGGATCAATCTCGTTACCCCTTTTACTAACAATGAATCCAAGCAATTTCCCCGACGAAATACCAAACACGCATTTCTTGGGGTTCATTTTCAATTGATATTCATGCACCCTTTGCAACACCTTTGCTACAACCCCAGGATGCTCAATCCTTGTCCTTGATTTCACTACCAAATCATCAACACACCTCGATATAAATGTGGATCATATCATGAAAAATAGCCATCATAGCCCTTTGATAGGTGGCTCTGGCGTTCTTAAGTCCAATGGCATGACCACATAGCAATACGTATCCCAAGGTGTAGTGAAAGAAGTCTTCTCTTGATCCTCTTCAGCCAAGCGAATCTGATTACAACTAGAGGAGCCATCCATAAAAGAGAGAGTATCAAACCCTGCCGTATTATCAATCAGAACATCTATGTGAGTAAGGGGGAAGTCATCTTTAAGACACGCGCGGTTAAGGTCCCGAAAGTCTATGTAAATCCTTACTCTTCCATCTTTCTTCATTACCGGGACAATGTTAGCCACTCAATTGGGGTAGAGGACGACTCTAATGAACCTAGCCTTATGAAGCTTATCGACCTCTTCTTTCATTTTTAAAGCCATGTGTGGGTGGAAATGCCTTAACCTTTATTTCACTCGTACAGACCCTATCTTAAGTGTTAAGCGATGTTTAACTAGCGCAGGGGCTAGACCCGGCATATCCTCATAACTCCATGCAAACGTGTCCTTATACTCTTGAAGAATCTGAATGAGTGCCTCTTCTTCAGATGGCGGCAAATTTTTTCTTATGAGGACAATCCTAGGATTTTCCTTAGTTCTCAAGTTGATTTCTTTGGTAGGTTCTTCTACTGAGGCTGACGGTTCATCAAATCTCCTTATTCCACTTGCAAATGCGTCAGCCTCGTCCTCATACTCATCATACTCTTCGGCCCCTTCTTCGACAGGGTCTTCATCGTTCATAATCTCATAGACACCAAACCCTTCATCTAAAGAACAAGCTCCCTCACATTCTCTGTCCGGCAGAAGAATCGGATCCTCTAAAAACTGGGAATGGCTAGACATGCCTGGCACCTCCTGGCTAGCTCTAACAAGAACCTACGGGGAATCTGCTTACCCTTGGCTTTCTTACTAGCAACTACCCCAAGACTCTTATTGCTAGAAGAGCTAGAAGAACAACTACCCTGATCACTAGATCCTAAAGAAGAGGGAGGAGAATGGGGTATAGAAGAAGAAGGTACAGAAGAAGACCCCTCATCGGAGGAGTAAAGGAAGTCTGCTAACGGACCTTGAATGAGCGGCCCTTGGGTCGGGGCACACTTGTCACGCCCCGAACCGATAGCTGCGGAAGGCATGCTCGCAACGTGGCATTGAAACAGTCATGATTAATCAGAGCAAACCAACCAACACGTAAAACAACACCAAAGATACAAGGATGCCATGTTTTAACAAAAATAATAATTTTTATTGATATTGAAAATTTTAAATTTCAATTTGACTCGACTGACAATAATGGACACAATAAAAGAAAACAAAGAAAAAGGGAAATGAACACGACTCACTTCACTAACTAGACTCAAGCAAAATAAAGAAAGGAAGACTCTGATCTTTAAGCTCCAGGTTCACTTGATCACACTGGCCCGTCTCCAATTTCATACGCGTCGATCACCGAATTACCTGAAAAATGTTAAAGTAGGGAGTGAGCAAGAAGCTCATTAGGATTTATACTCTATCACCAGGCAAAATTTAAGTAATTAAGCATTTCATGAATATGAATGAATGATGTGTAAAACACAAATAAAGCGGACTAAGTAAACAGTATGAACAGAAGAAAATTGACAATTAAAGGGAATTGCGATAAGGCAAGTCAGGATATCAATAGCAAGTAACTAGAACTTTCATGTGAATGGCCATTTATCAAGTCAAGTCAAGTCACGTCAAGCAAGTACTTTCACGAAATTCATGCATGTATATCGAGGTTTCACGAGAATGTGGAATGTCGTAGACTCGCATGCTACCTAGTACTTCGCGGCAATGCCTCCCCATGTCATTAAAACTTCCATGGACACTAGTACTTTTCAGGCACTCTCCCCAGGACCATAATGGGCCCCTATGGTGCGTTGGCATTGAGGGTTGGATCAGAGATCCCACAATATCTAGACATCCACAATAATTTTAATGGCCAAGAGTTCCAAGGTCAAGCTATGTAGCCAAGGTAAGTGTCATAGAAATATGGATTTCTTTAAGAGTTCCAACAACAAGCTCTTTAATCAAAGGATAAGTCATTTAACAAAAATGACTTTGATGAACGATTTATAGGAATATGATTTAGAATGGAACTAATAAAGGTCCTAATCTCGAGATATTATAGCCTAAAGAGGATATATTGGTCTAACACACAAAACCCACGGAAAAACGGAGATATTGGAACACTGAAAGAAGAGACGATCAGAATTGGATCGCTATCAGAATATGGCTGTCTTAAGGGGACCGTAAAAAGTGGTTTAGACTAGACTCGGCCAGTCAAAGTAATGAATGGGTCTGTGGAACCGGACGTGTTTCAATTAACGAGTCGGGGACACTGGACGCATCAAAAAGTGGCCACATGGCTCCGAGAAAGAGACGGTCTAGGGAGGACCGCAGCCATCAAATGGCGATCTTGGAAGGGCCGTTTTAATAAAACAGACGGAATTTCGACAAGCCTCGTTCCGCCAAAAATAGACTTCTAATGGGTTCAGGTCTTGGTGGTACAACCTGCTCGGTGTCTTAGTGGGAATCCGAGGCTCACGGAGTCTTACGGAGGCCCGGAACATGAACACCTAGTCAGGCGGAAGGAATATCTGACGGAGAGGTATTCGATGCCCAAGAATTTATGGCTTAAAAATCAGCGGAAAACGAGTGTAGCGGTAAGTCGAAACCACCGGAGTGGCACGACCCTCAAACAATCCTAAGAAGGTAACAAGCTGTGAACAACAATTAAAGGATAGTACAAAAATTTTACAAGTTAAGCCATGATTTGACCATTCTTTTCTACATTTTCTCAAAGAATAGAAAGATAAGAAATGATCAAAATTTGAACTTGATAATTCCAACAACCTAATGGTCATGTTCTGTAGTGTTTTAGCTTCAACAACGCACAATATGACAGCATAAACATAGCCTAATACGTAGGAAAGAGAGCCAGTTTCATGCTGGTAAACAAGAGATAAAAATGGTCTTCTACATGCCGCAAGTAGCATACGACGGTCTCAGGAAGACTGCTACAGTAAAACCATTGATATATATATATATATATATATTGAAATTAAAGCATGAACGCATCTAAGAGGCTGGACGCGTCTACGAGAAGGCGTCAGCTTTCTAGAGCACGTCAATAATATCTCATAATTATTAAACTAATTGATATACGTGAACACGTCTTAGAGATAGGACGCCTCAATCAAAATAATATATGTTTTTTCTAAAAAGTGGGGGAAGGACGGTCTATCACGTGATTATTTCTTTCTCAAGCGGTCACTGGTATGACTATTTTTAAACCCGAGATCCGCCAACGGCGAACCCCGACAGACCTTGACTAAAACGACGATTGTGAGCAATATACTGAACAAAATTTAGGTAAAATGGTACTGTTGGAAAGAGCATTCAAAGAAAAATAAGATAACATGCTTTGATTTGAGTTTAGGCTAAGATAAACCAACATAAGACGAGCTTAAAGTGAAGGCAACCTTAAGGGTATATCACTGAGTAAACTAAGAAATTCGATTGCCATGGTATACTAAAATTAGGCAAACTGGTATCAAGTGAAAGGGGACAGAAAGATGAAAAAGATATCATATTTCATTATGGGTTCAGCCTGAGAGAAACCTACCTATTAATGCGAGAAAGGAAGTTGGCGGCGGCGGAACCCTAGACGAAAGCTCCCTCTTCCTAGACGCACCACACCCTCAATCGTGCCCACCGACGGTTGCTACGCCCAAATGGGATACTAGGGAGTATTAGACATCAATTTATAGGGCTAGGGTCGAAGGAAGAGTCATATGTGTGCTAGGGGATTGAAGGGAAGAGTCTTCCGCGTAATGTTCGCGGTTGACGAATTCAACGAGCCTATCTTCAAAATCCGGCGGCTAGGGTTAGGGTTTACGTGGGGGATTAGAGGGGAAATGGACCTCTATCATGGGCCTATGATTTGGTACAGGATTGGCCTCAATTGGGCTCGAATAGAGTTCGAATTTGATCGATCAAATGGAAGTTTTAGGGTAAAACTCGTTCTACCTAAAACTCTGAGTTTTACCTGAAAATCATTGGTTCGGGCATAATCAAATTTTATTTTAGGCTCTGCCTAGTTAACAAGTTTGTTAAGCATTCTGCCCTCTACAACAATATAAATTTATCATATTTTTTATAAATTAATTGAAATTTGGCCTAGGGTGAAATTCCATTAATTTAATTAGGTTAAATTCGGTTGGTCGTGGAAAATTGATTGTATCTCAAAATATTAAATTTCTTATATGGTCATTGTAGAAAAATAGTCATTTCTTCTTATTTATATAGTTTGGCCACTTTCAAATTAATTAATTAATTATTATGGTGTCGTTTAACTAAGAAAATTATTGAAGTCATTAGATGACAAGTTAATTAAGAAAATAACTATTTTAATCTTTTCAATAGATCGGCCTCACTTTTACGTCAGGTCTCAACTCAATTATTCATTCCATTTTTTTGCAAATTTAGTTTTCTTTACTTTTGTTCATTTTTATTTATTCAGACGAGATTAAATAATTTAAGCAATTTTATAACTTAATTCATAGCATGTTTTTCGTATATTTCTTTTCCCTCATTTTTTATTTCATTATATATTTTATATTTTATTTTTTATCCCTTATTAATTTATGATTATTAAGGAATTTGGTCCGCAAATTCATCGATATATATATATGTCAAATAATTTAACTAAGATTGCCCTCATCTATTAGTCATTTCAAAATAACATGTTAATCATAAATCTATGGAAAGAAAAGAACTAACTAAGGTTAAGAATGATACCTCATATAATTTCTTCTTCGATGACAAGTTGGGGCTCCTTCAATACCGGTTCCGATTCACCTTTAATTATAACTTGCGCGGGTAGTTTAGGGCAACTAGCCATCCTATGGTCTTTACTTCCACATCGAAGACACGCTCCACGCTTCCGTTAGCACTCCTCGGCCTGATGACCTAATTTACGACAGTAAAAACACTTCTTTTGTGACAAGTTATTCCTTCTCTTTTTATTACTTTGAAATTCTTTACGATGGACTCGCCATCCTTTAATAAAACAAGGCCTTAACTTACTCGTAGACCCGCTCGCTTTCATTTCAAAAGTGGGTTAGATTCCTGCAAAATAATCATAAAGTTAATGATCTTATTACCCTTACGCGCCGCACTACCGTAGTCTTATACATGTTTTATTACTTAAACCGAGACATTACCCAATCTCACCAGGTGACATGAAGGGATAACACTGATTATACGACCTATTACTAAGGGTAACCTATACTTATGAACAAGAACCTAGGACTTAAACAACCTAGCTCTGATACCACTTCGGTCACGACCCGAACCGATAACAGCAGAAGGCATGCTCAGAATGTGGCAACGAAACAATCATGAATAATCAAAGCAATCCAACCAACACGTAAAACAACACCAAAGATACAAGGAGGCCATGTTTTAAAAAAAACAATTTTTATTGATATCAAAAATTTTAAATTTCAATTTGACTCGACTTACAATAATGGACTCAATAAAAGAAAACAAAGAAAAAGGGAAATGAACACGACTCACTACAGTAACTAGACTCAAGCAAAATAGAGAAAGGAAGACTCCGGTCTCTAAGCTCTAGGTTCACTTGATCACACTGGTCCGTCCCCAATTTCATACGCGTCGATCACCGAATTATCTGAAAAATGTTAAAGTAGAGAGTGAGCAAGAAGCTCAGTAGGATTTATACTGTATCGCCAAGTAAAATTTAAGTAACTAACCATTTCATGAATATGAATGAACGATGTGTAAAACACAAATAAAGTGGACTAAGTAAATAGTATGAACAGAAGAAAATTGACAATTAAAGGGAATTGAGATAATGCAAGTCGAGATATCAAGAGGAAGTAACTAGAACTTTCATGTGAATGGCCATTTATCAAGTCAAGTCAAGTCACGTCAAGCAAGTACTTTCACGAAATTCACACATGTATATCGAGGTTTCACGAGAATGTGGAATGTCATAGACTCGCATACTACGTAGTACTTCGCGGCAATGCCTCCCCATGTCATTAAAACTCACATGGACACTAGTACTTTTTGGGCACTCTCCCTAGGACCAGACCGGGCCCCTATGGTGCATTGGCATTGAGGGTTGGATCAAAGATCCCACGATATCTAGACATCCACAATAATTTTAATGGCCAAGAGTTCCAAGGTCAAGCTATGTAGCCAAGGTAAGTTGCATAGAAATATGGATTTCTTTAAGAGTTCCAACAACAAGCTCTTTAATCAAATGATAAGTCATTTAACAAAATGACTTTGATGAACGATTTATAGGAATATGATTGAGAATGGAACTAATAAAGGTCCTAATCTTGAGATATTATAGCCTAAAGAGGCTATATTGGTCTAACACACAAAACCCACGGGAAAATGGAGATATCGGAACACTGAAAGAAGAGACGCTCAGAACTGGATTGCTATCAGAATATGGTTGTCTTGAGGGGATCGCAAAAAGTGGGTTAGACCAGGCTCAGTCGGTCAAAGTAATGACCGCGTCTGAGGAACCGGGCATGTTTCAATTAAGGCGTCGGGGACACTGGACACATCAAAAAGTGGCCACATGGCTCCGAGAAGAAGACGGTCTAGGTAGGACCGCAACCATCAAATGGCGATCTTGGAAGGGTCGTTTTAATAAAACTGACAGAATTTCCGCAGAACTTCGAAAGGCATCATTCCACCAAAAATACACTTCCATTGGGTTCAGGTCTTAGTGGTACAACCTGCTCGGCGTCCTAGTGGGAATCCCAGGCTCGCGGAGTCTGACGGAGGCTTCTGAACATAAACACCTAGTCCAGCAGAAGTAATATCCGACGGAGAGGTATTCGATGCCCAAGAAGTTATGGCTTAAAAATTAGCGGAAAATGAGTGTAGCGGCAAGTCGAAACCACCAGAGTGGCACGACCTTCAAACAATCTTAAGAAGGTAACAAGCTATGAACAACAATTAAAGGATAGTACCAAAAAATTTACAAGTTAAACCATGATTTGACCATTCTTTTCTACATTTTTCTCCAACAATAGAAAGATAAGAAATGATCAAAATTCAAACTTGATAGTTCCAACAACCTAATGGTCATGTTCTATAGTGTTTTAGATTCAACAACACGCAATATGATAGCATAATCAAAGCCTAATATGTAGGAAAACGAGCCGATTTCATGCTGGAAAACAAGAGATAAAAACGGTCCTCTACAGGCCGCAACTAGCATAAGACGGTCTCAGGAAGACCGCTACAGTAAAACCATTTATATATATATATATATTTTTGAAATTAATGCATGAACTAGTCTAAGAGGCTGGACGCGTCTACCAGAAGGCGTCAGCTTTCTAGGGCGCGTCAATAATATCTCATAATTATTAAACTAATTAATATACGTGAACGGGTCTTAGAGATAGGACGCGTCAATCAAAGTAATATATATTTTTTTTCTAAAAATTGGGGGAAAGACGGACTATCGCGTGACCGTTTCTTCCTGAAGCGGTCACTGGTACGACCGTTTTTAAACCTGAGATCCGCTGACGGCGAACCCCGACAGACCTTGACTAAAACTGCGATTACGAGCAATATACTGAACATAATTTAGGCAAAATGGTACCGTTGGAAAGGGCATTCAAAGACAAATAAGATAGCATGCTTTGATTTGAGTTTGGGCTAAGATAAACCAACATAAGATGAGCTTAATGTGAAGGCAACCTTTTGGGCATACCTCTGAGTAAACTAAGAAATTCGATCACCATGGTATACTAAAATTAGGCAAACTAGTATCAAATGAAAGGGGACAGAAAGACGAACAAGATGGCATATTTTAATATGGGTTCAGCCTGAGAGAAACCTAACTATTAATGCGAGAAAGGAAGTGGACGGCGGCGGAACCCTAGACGAAAGCTCCCTCTTCCTCGACTCACCACGCCCTCAATCGCGCTCACCGGCTGCTGCTACACCCAAATGGGATACTAGGGAGTATTAGGCATCGATTTATAGGGCTAGTGTCGAAGGAGGAGTCATATGTGTGCTAGGGGATTGAAGGGAAGAGTCTTCCGCGTGATGTTCACGGTTGACGAATTCAACGAGCCTATCTTCAAAATCCGGCGACTAGGGTTAGGGTTTACGCGGGGGATTAGAGGGGAAATGGACCTCTATCATGGGCCTAGGATTTGGGACGGGATTGGCCTCAATTGGGCTCGAATTGAGTTCGAATTTGATCGATTAAGCTCGTTCTACCCAAAACTCCGAGTTTTACCTGAAAACCATTGGTTCAGGCTTAATCAAATTTTATTTTGGGCTCTGCCTAGTTAACAAGTTTGTTAAGCATTCCGTCCTCTACAAGAATATAATTTTTTCATATTTTTTATATATTAGTCGAAATTTGGCATACGGGTGAAATTTCATTAATTTGATTAAGTTAAATTTGGATGGTCGTGAAAAATTGATTGTATCTCAAAATATTAAATTCCTTGTATGGTCGTCGTAGAAAAATAGTCATTCCTTCTTATTTTTATAGTTTGGCCACTTTCAAATTAATTAATTAATTATTATGATGTCGTTTAACTAAGAAAATCATTGAAATCATTAGATGACAAATTAATTAAGAAAATAACTATTTTGACCTTTTCAGTAGATCGGCCTCACTTTTACGTCGAGTCTCAATTCAATTATTCATTCCATTTTTTTGCAAATTTATTTTTCTTTTCTTTTGTTCATTTTTATTTATTCAGACGAGATTAAATAATTTAAGTAATTTTATTACTTAATTCACATCATATTTGTCATATATTTATTGTCACTCATTTTTCATTTCATTATATATTTTATTTTTAATTTTTTTATCCATTATTAATTGACTGGGGTGTTACACCCTCCCCCACTATAAGGAATTTGGTCTCCAAATTCACCGATATATATATATATATATATATATATATATATATATATATATATATATATATATGTCAAATAATTTAACTAAGATTGCCCTCATCTATTAGTCATTCCAAAATAACATGTTAATCATAAATCTATGGAAAGAAAAGAACTAACTATGGTTAAGAATGATACCTCCTATAATTTCTTCTTCGTCGACAAGTTGGGGCTCCTTCAATACCGGTTCCGATTCACCTTTAATTTTAGCTTGCGGGGGTAGGTTAGGGCAACTAGTCATCCTATTGTCTTTACTTCCGCATCGAAGACACGCTCCACGCTTCTGCCAGCACTCCTCGGCTTGATGACCTAATTTATGACAGTAAAAACACTTCTTTTGTGACAAGTTATTCCTTCTCTTTTTATTACTTTGAAATTCTTTACGACGGACTCGCCATCCTTTAACAAAATCGGGCCTTAACTTAATCGTAGACCCGCTCACTTTCATTTCAAAAGCGGCTTAGATTCCTGCAAAATAATCATAAAGTTAATAATCTTATTATCCTTACGTGCCACACTACCGTAGTCTTATACATATTTTATTACTTAACTCGACACATTATCCAATCTCACTAGGTGACACGAAAGGATAACACTGATTATACGACGTATTACTTAGGGTAACCTATGCTTATGAACAAGAACCTAGGACTTAAACAACTTGGCTCTGATACCATTTCTGTCACGCCCCGAACCGATAGCAGCGGAGGACATGCTCGGAACGTGACAGCGAAACAGTCATGAATAATCAGAGCAAACCAACGAACATGTAAAACAACATCAAAGATACAAGGAGGCCATGTTTTACCAAAAATAATAATTTTCATTGATATCAAAAATTTTAAATTTCAATTTGACTCGACTTGCAATAATGGACTCAATAAAAGAAAATAAAGAAAAGGGAAATGAACACGACTCACTTCACTAACTAGACTCAAGCAAAATAGAGAAAGGAAGACTCCGGTCTCTAAGCTCCAGGTTCACTTGATCACACTGGCCCGTCCCCAATTTCATACGCGTCGATCACCGAATTACCTGAAAAATGTTAAAGTAGGGAGTGAGCAAAAAGCTCAGTAGGATTTATACTGCATCGCCAAGCAATATTTAAGTAATTAACCATTTCATGAATATGAATGAACGATGTGTAAAACACAAATGAAGCAGACTAAGTAAACAATATGAATAGAAGAAAATTGACAATTAAAGGGAATTGAGATAATACAGGTCGAGGTGTAAACTGCAAGTAACTAGAACTTTCATGTGAATGGCCATTTATCAAGTCAAGTCAAGTCACGTCCAGCAAATACTTTCACGAAATTCACGCATGTATATCAAGGTTTCACAAGAATGTGGAATGTCATAGACTCACATGCTACCTAGTACTTCTGGAGAATGTCTCTCCATGTCATTAAAACTCCCATGGGCACTAGTACTTTTCGAGCGCTCTCCCCAGGACCAGACCGGGCCCCTATAGTGCGTTGGCATTGAGGGTTGGATCAGAGATCCTATGATATCTAGACATCCACAATAATTTTAATGGCCAAGAGTTTCAAGGTCAAGCTATGTATCCAAGGTAAGTTGCATAGAAATATAGATTTCTTTAAGAGTTCCAACAACAAGCTCTTTAATCAAAGGATAAGTCATTTAACAAAAATGACTTTGATGAACAATTTATAGGAATACGATTGAGAATGGAACTAATAAAGGTCCTAATCTCGAGATATTATAGCCTAAAGAGGCTATATTGGTCTAACACACAAAACCCACGGGAAAACGGAGATATTGGAACACTGAAAGAAGAGACGGTCAGAACTGGATCGCTATCAGAATATGGCTGTCTTGAGGGGACCGCAAAAAGTGGGTTAGACCAGGCTCGGATAGTCAAAGTAATGATGGGTCTGTGGAACCTGACGTGTTTCAATTAAGGAGTCGGGGACACTGGACGCGTCAAAAAGTGGTCACATGGCTCCGAGAAGAAGATGGTCTAGGCAGGACTACAGCCATCAAATGGCGATCTTGGAAGGGCCGTTTTAATAAAACTGACAAAATTTTGGCAGAACTTCGAAAGGCCTCGTTCCACCAAAAATAGACTTCCAATGGGTTCAGGTCTTGGTGGTACAACCTGCTCGGCGTTCTAGTGGGAATCCCAGGCTCGCTGAGTCTTACGGAGGCCTCGGAACATGAACACCTAGTCCGGCTGAAGGAATATCTGACGGAGAGGTATTCGATGCCTAAGAATTTATGGCTTAAAAATCAGTGAAAAACGAGTGTAGCGGTAAGTCGAAACCACCGGAGTGGCATCACCCTCAAACAATCTTAAGAAGGTGACAAGCTATGAATAATAATTAAAGGATAGTACGAAAAATTTTACAAGTTAAACAATGATTTGACCATTCTTTTCTACATTTTTCTCCAACAATAGAAAGATAAGAAATGATCAAAATTTGAACTTGATAATTCCAACAACCTAATGGTCATGTTCTATAGTGTTTTAGCTTCAGCAGCGCGCAATATGACATCATAAACATAGCCTAATATGTAGAAAAATGAGCCAATTTCATGCTGGAAAACAAGAGATAAAAACGGTCTTCTGGCAGGCCGCAACTAACATAAGAAGTTCTCAGGAAGACCGCTATAGTAAAACAATTGATATATATAATTTTTTTTTGAAATTAAAGCATGAACGCATATAAGATGCTGGACGCATCTACGAGAAGGCGTCAACTTTCTAGGGCGCATCAATAATATCTCATAATTATTAAACTAATTAATATACATGAACGCGTCTTAGAGATAGGACGCATCAATCAAAATAATATATATATTTTTTCCAAAAATTGGGGGAAAGACGGTGTGTGATCGTTTCTTTCTCAAGCGGTCACTGGTACGACTGTTTTTAAACTTGAGATCCGCCGATGGCGAATCCCGACAGACCTTGACTAAAATGACGATGACGAGCAAAATACTAAACAAAATTTAGGCAAAATGGTACTGTTGGAAAGAGCATTCAAAGACAAATAAGATAGCATGCTTTGATTTGAGTTTAGGCTAAGAGAAACCAACATAAGACGAGCTTAAAGTGAAGGCAACCTTTCGGGCATACCTCCCAGTAAACTAAGAAATTTGATCACCATGGTATACTAAAATTAGGCAAACTAGTATCAAATGAAAGGGGATAGACTGACGAACAAGATGTCATATTTTATTATGGGTTCATCCTAAGAGAAACCTACCTATTAATGCGAGAAAGAAAGTGGACGGCAGCGGAACCCTAGACGAAAGCTCCCAGTTCCTCGACGCACCACGCCCTCAATCATGCTCATTGGCAGCTCCTACGGCCAAATGGGATACTAGGGAGTATTAGGCATCGATTTATAGGGCTAGGGTCGAAGGAGGAGTCGTGTGTGTGCTAGGGGATCGAAGGAAGAGTCCTCCGCGTGATGTTTGCGGTTGACGAATTCTACGAACCTATCTTCGAAATCCGACGGCTAGGGTTAGGGTTTACGCGGGGGATTAGAGGGGAAATGGACCTCTATCATGGACCTAGGATTTGGGATGGGATTGGCCTCAATTGGGCTCGAATTGAGTTTGAATTTGATCGATTAAGTTCATTCTACCCAAAACTCTGAGTTTTACCTGAAAATCGTTAGTTCGGGCTTAATCAAATTTTATTTTGGGCTCGGCCTAGTTAACAAGTTTGTTAAGCATTCCATCTTCTACAACAATATAAATTTATCATATTTTTTATAAATTAGTTGAAATTTGGGCTACGAGTGAAATTCCATTAATTTAATTAAGTTAAATTCGGATGGTCGTGGAAAATTGATTGTATCTCAAAATATTAAATTTCTTGTATGGTCGTTGTAGAAAAATAGTCATTCCTTCTTATTTATATAGTTTGGCCACTTTCAAATTAATTAATTAATTATTATGGTTTCGTTTAACTAAGAAAATCATTGAAGTCATTAGATGACATGTTAATTAAGAAAATAACTAGTTTTACCTTTTCAGTAGATCGACCTCACTTTTACGTTGGGTCTCAAATCAATTATTCATTCCATTTTTTTGCAATTTTTTTCTTTTCTTTTGTTCATTTTTATTTATTCAGATGAGATTAAATAATTTAAGCAATTTTATAACTTAATTCACATTATGTTTTTCATATATTTTTTCACCTCATTTTTCATTTCATTATATATTTTATTTTTAATTTTTTTATCATTTATTAATTGACTGGGGTGTTATAACACTCATGAACAATATAGGAGGTCTCTTCAATAGAAATGAAAGTGGAGGATTGGGAAGTTTGAAAATTGACATTTTTTTTGTTTTTAAGAATAGTGAAACAATGGGAGGGAGGAGTAGGAGATGGAGAGATTTGAAAATTGCTGATTAAGAGATTGCCCATGGTGAGGCAGGATGGAATGTTGAGAAAATTGATCAATGAGCTGAGGAGGAATTAAATAATCTTGGAGAAGATCGGGAGAAAAGGAGATCAAGACCGTGGGTGGTCTCGGTATGTTAACAGTAAAATGTTTGGAGCATAAAAATGTTATTAAGGATGTATTGATAGCATTAATGATAAAAAGGCCTACCCACAACCTATCTATAATGAATCCTTCCTCAAAGGGCACATCCGGCTCTCCAGTGTCGGTATAATTACTGAGCAGTTGCCTCTTATCAGTGATCACCATCGGCTTCTCCAGCACGTCATGAATAAGGGGAGGCCATTCTGGGTCAGTTGGCATAAATATCCGGCTCAGATATATAGTGATATCATTCATATCAAATCAATGGTACCATTCACATTCCGGGTCATCCATCTTTCTTCTTTTGAGCGTCCTTAAGGACTCCAAGGCCTTGTAGGTGACCAGCGGTGCTAGGTGGTGGGTGAACTGGAATGAGTGCACATCTTGATGATATGGCATTGAATTAATCGCCGTGGTCTGCTCTTTGGCATGTTCAGTGGGCCCCTTTACAAAGTGAGCATAGAGAGACCACGTGAGAGGCTGCATGTCAGTCTTGAGTGTAGATGTCATAGTGGCCCACGGTTCTTCGTCATCTTTTTCAGCTTTGATTTTGCCCGGCCCTCTATATCCTAGGCCGCCTCGGGGAATGAGCTTGTGGTCTTTTATGGGCTTCAATCTATCTTGGAGTTTTACCCCTAAGCCCTTGCCGGATCTGTATCCCATTTTCATCATGATATTCCAACCAGAGGTATTCATCATTTGCTTTTTCTTCTTCCGCTTTTGAGGTAGGGGTGGTGCCAGTATTGATGGAGAAGCTGAAGCTTGCGGTCTTAACACATCATGCCGCGGGTCGGCAAGGTCCAGCACAGATAGCAAAGGCTTATTGGTTAGCCAAATAGAAGGTATTGATGTGGCTGAGAGAATATCTACTGCCGGCAAAATGGGCAGACTTGTAACTTTGATGACCCGCCCCAGATGCATCGACCTTACCTTATGGTAAATGTGCAAGGTACATCGACCTTGAGAATAAAAACAAACAAGCGTCGACCTTACTAAGACATGCATAGACTTGTCCTTCAGTCGCTAGGTCACTAGTATCGACCTTACAAACATATGCATAGACCTGTGCAACAATCGCTGTCTTACTAACATCGACTTTGTTGAAGCATGCATTGAACTATACAAGAGTCGCTAGCTTACTAGCATCGACCTTCTAGTGTAGGACTTTACATGTGCATCGACCTTCTAGTGCAAGACTTCATATATGCAACGACCTTTCAATGCAATACTTCTACATGTGCATCGACCTTTCTAAGCGATAACTCTACACATGCATCGACCTTCAGAATTGAAATGGACATATGCACTGACCTTTATATGCAATAATGTGAATATGCACCGACCTTTACTTGACTAAAAATTAATTCTGACTAAAATAAAGATATTAAAGCAATAGTGTTACCAAAGTCAAAATAAAGTCAACTAAACCGTTGCCAACAACAAAACACAGTATTCATCTCACTAAGCATCAAATCCAGAGGAGACACAACAAGAACGAGAGGGAGAGGGAGAGAGGGAGGTGAGACGAGAGAAGGGGGAGAGAAGATTGCTGGTAGTGCAGTGGTGCAGGGGAAAGAGAGAGGAGAAGTTGGGGTGGTCGACAGAGGAGAGAAGGGAGTGAGAACGGAGAGCGACGGGGGAGAGAGTAGAGAAAAGAAGAGAGAATGAAGGGAGGGAGTGTGCGAGAGCAAGGGGGAGTGCAGAGAACAAGAGGGGAGGGGGGCGGCTACAAAGAGAGCAGTGAGAGAGAGGGAGCCTGAGATAGGGAAGAGAGAAAGAGGGAGAGAGAGGGATGGGAAGAGATAAAGGGGGTGGGGAATGTTGCCGGCGGAGCCCCTGTTCTGAACAGGGGCACCGTCCAATAGGGAAGTGAAGGGGGAGAGGAGAAAGAAAGAGGATGGGAAGGAGAAAGAAGAAGAAAGGGAAGAAGGAGCAGCTGGAGGAGAAGAGAAGGAGAAGAAGGAGGGGAGAAAAAGAGAAGCAGGAGGAGAAGAAAGAGAACGAGGAAGGAGGAGAGGTTGACGGTGGGAAGAAAGAGGAGAGGAAGGAGGAGAAGAAGAAGGGGAATGAGAAGAAGGGAGAGGTTCCATCCATAAGAAGGGGGGAGGGGAAGGTTTTGTAGGGAATAGGCAATGCCCCATGCTGTCCACATCCGCTCCATATCGCCCATGCTCGCCTGCACATTCCATCGTCTGCCTAAGTCGCTGCCAAAGCCGCATGCCTGGGGACCGGGCTGCCGTGCACACCGTTGTCTGCCTAGGCCCATGCACGCTGCCGTGCCAACGCCTACGAACACTGTCGTGCCTAGCTGCTGCACGCATGCCTGCACGTGTCGCACGCGAAGAACGCACGCGAGGCTCCTCCAGCATGCCTGCTGTCGTGCTACTGCTGTCTACAGCCCTGTTCAGAAATTTTACAAAAAAATATACAAAAAAATATACCAAGGCCCCTCTAGCAAAAGAGTTTTAATAATCAAATAATTTTATGTTTAGGCCCCTCGACACAAAATGAATTAGTTTTATGTAGAAAACAATCATCACAAAATTTCTTATGAAATAATTTTATCAAAATTTAATTATATAATTTTTTATTTATTTTAAATATGTCTCAATTCCCATTGATTATAGAAAAAGCTCCATTTTTTGTGAGATTGAGATTATCATGTAAAAATTGCATAATTAACTTTGTTATAGCCTAGAAAATGATGTGTGTGATATGAATAAATATCAACAAATGAGGCTTATCACTAGGGCTTCACCAACCATAGCCAAATCTACCTGGCTGACAAGGCACTATTGTGCATGTGTGGTTCATGTGTGGTTTTGATGATGTCCAACTATGACTCATGTGTGATTTTGATGATGTCCAACTATGACTCATTATTGTGCATTGATGATGTCCAACTATGACTCATTATTCTGCATTTGATAATGATCCAACTATGATTCACTTTGTGTGTTGATGATTTTTTTATGCTGCCATGTTCTTCATGAGATTTTTTATAAGTGTGCAGATTTCATCACATGGAGTCTCATGTTTAAATTCCTGGATCATAATGAAATCCTTATTGATTTTTAAACTATGATATTCATAACATTTTGAATGATTTTTATTCCCCTCATGATGTAAGTGAATGAGTTGTTTTGAAAGTTGACAGATGAGAAAAGGAGTTGACAAGAGTAAGGCAAAATCAATCGAATGAGTGCAAAACCAGTCGACTAAGGTCAAAGTCAGTCGACAGATATGTCAACTGGGTCAACCCAAGAGGTTGGCCGGTCGACTGATGCGTGGAGTTTGGTCGACTGACTAGTTTAGCTGGTTGCAACATCAAGAGTCAAGCAGATAAAGTGTGTCGACACACATCAGAAGTGTGTCAACACACATCAGAAGTGTGTCGACCTACACTAGTTCACCAGAACAAATTTCTCCATCAGAGGTTAGGGTGTGTCAACCTAACCTCATGGTAGGTCGACCTAACTGGTGTATAATAGCATCCAGTAGCATCATGAAGCCAACAATAGTAACATGCACAAACAACAGTCAACAACGTCAGCTTGTAGTAGCAGCACAAGCAGTTGAAGCTATCCGCATGCATCATCTAGCAGCAACAAGTAGCAACAGCAGCAAGATCAGCTAGCAGCAACATCAATACAAGTTGGGCATGGACTTGGAAGCAGCTGGACCCAAGCAACCTCAGATGGTTGGCGCAAACGGGTGAAAGCAGATAAGTCAAATAGAACAAGAAGCTCAAGGTGCATGGGGCTATCAACTTGCTGAAATCAGGTGCAAAGGGCTGTCCAGTTAGTCGACAGACAAAGCCAAACTTCAGTTGACTGAGTTACAAATCAGTCGACAGACATGAAATTCAGTCGACTGATTTCCCAAGGAGTCGACAAATATTCATGAAGCAAGATGGAATATGAAGGCTGTGTCGACGCAACTTGCTTATGGTGTAGACACACTTTTGAACAAACAACACATACCCATGAAACCAAGTGAAGATCAGGTCGACGCAATGAATCTATGGCGTTGACGCAACAAAGGCATCTAGCCTGTTAGGCAATGAGAATGCACTGAGTCGATCTACTTCATCAGTGAGTCGACCCACTTGCTTACAAGAAGCAGAACAGCCAGTAGCAACACCAGTGCAAGCAACAGCCAGCATCCAGCAGCTTCAAGTGCTTATTACAAGACTGCATCGACACCACCCTCTTGGTATGTCGACACAGGACTCATTCCAGGAGCTACTTCAGAAGCAATTTACAAACGTGCGTCGACACACCCCACTAGGTGCGTCGACACATACATGTCTGGCTCGCAGACCAGCACACGCGGACAGTGTGGTGCGTCGACACACACATTAGGGTGCGTCGACACATGCTTGTCCGGCTCTCAATCCAGCTCGCAGTAGCCCCAGCGGACAGTGAGGTGCGTTGACACACCCCACTAGGTGTGTCGACACACATGAAGCTCAGCTACAGATCTGCCTACTTGAGCCCCTCCGTACAACTCGTGAGTCCTTAAGAAGTCACAAATTTATTTACTCCAAGTCAATGGCTCATGCCTATAGGACACGTGTCTCCAGGTCTAAAAAAGGTCCTAGGACGAAGATCCTTCCTTTTCATCATGGGATAGTCAGGTTACTTTCGTAAAAAGGACCTGTTAGAAAACAGACCTGGAAAAAGGGACTTTTCATGTTTCTATTCTATAAACATGGACCAATCAGAAATCAGATCTAAAAAGGCTAGTGTCCATGTCTGTTTTTTAAAAAAATGGGCCAATCAGAAAATAGCTCTGAAAAAGGACCAATCAAAAAATAGATATGGAAAAAGGGAACTTTCCATGCTTCCCTTCTATAAATACAGACCGTTCTTCTGGGAAGAGCTTGCTGCAGCTCTTAGCATCTAAGTTTAAGAAGAAAAGAGAAAAAGAGAGAAGAACAGCCCTTAGCCACTTGAAACACCCTGAGCTTGCGAAGAAAACTTTAAGCTGCTAAGTTTGAGAAAAAGAGAGTGTGATGCCCTGAGCATCCTGAAGAGATCTGAGAAGAAGAAAAGAGAGGAGAGCAGCCTAGCAGCTGGCTCGAGCCTGAGAAGAGAAGAACTTCAGATCTGAGTTCAGATCTGTAGCTACAGCTTTAAGACTTCGATCTGAAGCTACATTTGCTTTCTTAGTTTCGTTTTCCATTTTTCCTTTGAAACTTTGCATGTGTTTTTCATGTGCGGTGTTGTGTTGACAGTGTTCGTCCAGTACCCTTTTTTAGGGACTAGAGTGTGGTTTTGGCTGTTGGGTAGCCGTGAGGAGCTTGTTCCTCATGCAAGCTGTTAGTCAGTGTTTGTGACACTTGGGGGGTTGTCCCCGTATCTTGCTACAACTTTGCAGCGTGTTTTTCTTTTAGGGTTTGTCCCCATGTCGTGCTGCACCTTTGCAACACGTTTTTCTTTTAGGGTTCATCCCCACATGTTGCTACAAGTAGCAAACTGTTCCGAGGATTGTGTCCTCGTGTCAAGCTGTGTATCAGTGTTTGTTGGGGACTTGTCCCCATGTGTGTTGCTGCGAGTAGCAGCTTGTTCTGAGGACTGTGTCCTCATGTCAAGCTGTGTATCAACGTTTGTTGGGGACATGTCCCTGTGTGTGTTGCTACCAGTAGTAGCGTGTTTTGAGGACTATATCCTTGTGAGGACTGTGTCCTCGTGTCAAGCTATTAATCAACAATGAAGTCTCACCGGGTTTGGTGACAGGTGGACGTAGGTTGCGGATTTGCAACCGAACCACCTTAAAAATACTATGCAGTGGTTTGTTCTTATGGTTTGATCCCCCTCTATTATCTCCATTCACATGAACTTGTGTGCTTCTGATTCACACATTCTAATATGTTCTCACACTGCACATGCACACTCTGAGTTGATCACACACACACCCACTAAGTGTTCCATCCAAGCCTGGTATGGGCCATCATCTACAATGTGTGCTGTGATTATATTTTGTGAAGTACTGTCTAATTCTGGTTTAGCATATCTTGTTAGGGAACATTAGTGTTCCATTACTCCACATTTCATTAAGTGGTCGGATTGATTTTAAATTGGGTATAGTTTTCTAAAAGGATCTATTCACCCCCTCTAGATCCTATTGCGCACCCAACAGCCACCACCACCGACCAAGGAGGAGGTGCTCATTATTATGGTGATGCTTCGTAACCCCGTCATGGACATTGACTTGAAGTTGACTTCCATGCTCCTCAAGTCATTGGGGTTGATCACCCCACTATCCCATGGTAGTACCTTGTGTTATCGGCATTGTTTGCTTCGAACTGGCATCTAACCTTCGTCCCTATCATTTGTAGGTGCCTCTGAGCCTCCTTTGAGGGCTCAAGGGGTTGAGTGGGAGCTAGGGTTCAAGACGATCGTGCAGCGGTCCTTTGTCCCTCGTCCATGTGACTATGTTTCCTCACTCGCTGCCACTGAAGCAGAGATCATCATCCTCCAAACCGTCTCACCAGTGGCTGTGCTCACACCGGCGTGCCTAGTGTACCGCCCCCTATAGGTGGAGGCAGGAGAGGGGTGTCACACCATCGGACATCATCGTTGTTAACTCTGGTGCCCACCACTATCCCTAGTCTAGAGACGAAGACATCGGAGGTGACACTAGATGTTGGTGTTAGTCCTCTAAGCGTTTCCCGTAGCCTACCGAGTGAGTCTTCTGCAATGGCAGGGGGACAAAGGTAAGGTCGTGGATCTGGAGACCTTGGTGGCGCTGGATCGCCAGTGTCGCCAAGAGAAGAGGAAGAAGAGGGCTACGGTGTTATCCCTACTATCACCCCTGATGGTGCTGCCACCGACCTTGGGTGCCTGCCCATCCATGTCTGCTCCGGCATCGGTACGTGAAGATGACATGTCACTGCTCACCATCCCCACCAGCTCGCTCCTGCTGGAAGAGACCCGTGGGAGCCCGGGCCTCTACGCCATGTCCTTCAACCTAATGAAGAAGGCTATGGGGTCGAGGTATCTGCCTGTGAATGTCTCCCTCAACATTGATGGGGGTCTCACGTGACTGTCGACGAAAAACTTGGCGTCCATGAGTGGAGTCCTTGGTTTGTGGGGTGCCCACTTTTCGGAGGCCGAGCAGTAGCTGAACTCTAGCCAGAAGGAACAAGAGAACTCAGATCTAGCATGAATGAAGATACAATTCACCACAATGATCAGATCAGGCAACCAAGCAAATGACATGTATGCGTAAGCAACAAAGATGGAATATGATAGTAGAAGAACTAAACTCAACCTCACAAGTAGTCAGAACAACAACTTTCCAATTAGTCACAAAGCAAGGGCAGTACTAGGCAGAGGGTTGATCTAAAGATCTCCTCACACAAGGGGCAATGTTCCGAATAGGTGTAACCTATCTTTCCCACCACGCCTTTGATATACTTCTTGGTTGTGAACAATTGCAAGAGACAAAAGAAACATACACCATAAATCAGACATGTGATTTTTTAGGTGGTTCGATTGCTACCCGCAATCTACATCCACCCCTCACTACTTTGGAGTGAGGCTTCCTTGCTCAAAAAAGAAAACAGTGGACTCAGTCTGTGACAATGGCTGTAACACAGCTTCACCCCCGAGAAACACACTCCTCGCTTCTTCTAGATTTCCAGAAGGAACCCAGAGGAACAACCTCCCTTCCTCTGCGACCGCAGAGGGAACCCCGTGAACTGCACCCAACAGCTCACGCAACCAGAGCATATAATCCTCTCTTCCTCTGATGCACAAAGGGACCACGGAGAACACTCTCCCTTCTTCTGAAAGTACTCAGAGGGAACTAAGAACAACTTCGTACTGAAGAACCAAAAAGAAACAGAAGAAATGAAGGAAATTCGATCGAAGAAAAATAGACAAAATAATGTAGCTTCGACTTGAAGCAATCTCCAGAGGAGATGGGCTGGTTACACTCAAAATTTTCTCTTCTTCTCAAGGTGGATCTCTATCTTTATTTTCTTGAAGAGCTCTCTCTGAATATCCAATAACAATGAAGGTAGCAGCTTCAACAACCTCTCTTGAACGGAGTGGCTGATATTTATAAACAGAGTATCGTCTTTCATTTGAGATTCCAATTAGCAGCCAGGATAATCCATTGGTCCACGTGGAAAGGAATATTCTGTGATATTAACTTTCCATAAATCAGCCACGTGGGTTGTAATTTGCATGCCAAAACTTCCATGAGTGTCGACAAAAGATTCGCCTGGGTTCATCACGAGCTCAAGAATGATTTTCAGAGTTGCCTCGCAAATCTCCCATAAGTATCAACTTATCCTTTAAGCAATCATTATTCATCCCTAAGAAAACATCATTATGCCTTAATCCTCTTAAAGCTGTCGTAAATACTTCTATGTTGAAGATTAGAAGGGGTTGGATGGACATGCCTTCTTGCTGCGTCGATGCAGTGTAGCTAAGGAGCACTTCAGATAGTTGGCTTCGAGTGAATGGCCCTTGGTGCGTTGATGCAGCGCTTGGATGCTTCGACGTGTTGACTTTCAATAGCTAGTTCTGAGTTGAGTGCGTCGATGAACTCCTCAGACACATCAGTGCAGTGTGAACATAGAACCCTTGGCCAGAAGGCTTCAACTGCTAGCTTTTGTCTTGGTGCATCGATGCATAGTGTCGCCAAGTAAAGTTAGAGTGTAATGACATATCACTCATGAGCTGATGCATCGGATCATCAATTTGCTGCTTCGACCTTCTTTATGAAAAGTTGTACTCAACTACTTCGACGTAACGCCATTCAGTTTCTAATGCTGGGCAGATGCGTCGATGCAGTAGCTAGATGCGTCGAGGCATCGTCAGATCTGCTTCGACCTCTAGATTGCAACTTGTTCTTGATGTGTCGGTGCAGCTCTTTGTTGCGTCGATGCGGCTCTCTAAAACTCACTTCTGTGGTTGTGACTGCATCGAGGCAGTGGTGAACTCTGACATTTTTTAGAACTTCCTCACTTACTTTGATGTAGCTCCAGCAGCCAGAGCACCTACAATTAAGACTTATTGTGTTAGCTAGTGAACCATATTTCATTGACATCATCAAAACACATAAAATGTAACATTCTCCCCCTTTTTGATGATGGCAACAATATGAGTTATTAAGTCTTATTAATGCCCAAGGGAAAAATATTCATCTTGCTTGAGAAATAGTTGAACATTCAAAGATTTGAAAGGAATAGACTGAAATACAGAAGTAAGGTTCATTTGAGTTACCAAAATGATAGACATGATACCAATCAAGACAAGGACAGACAGATAAGACTTCTTACTCTCCCCCTTTCACTCTTACTCTTACTCTCCCCCTCTGACATCATCAAAAAATGGGCAGAGAAGAACAATTTGTAAGTGCAAGGGAGACCAGATACAGGAAGTTCATAGATTCAGAAATTTTCAGGACCATCTCTTAAAGATTTAAGTGAGAGAACTAAAATTAGTTTAGATGTTTCAAACTGATAATCTAGAGAGACAAAGAATAGGAGTTTGTGAAAATTATCTCCATACATGAATAAGGAAGGCGATCAACTTGTCATATAAATGCCTTGAATGAGCTGTCTAAATGCTATACTAGTTAAATTTTCAGATAGTTCTCAAGTGAAAATTTTCCAGTAGTATTGAGAACAAATAGACCACACCATATGTTGCATTGGGGATATGAGTACTTTCATCATTATTTCTGAATGAGTGACTTTTTCTCATTGAGCAATGTGGGTTAACTTACACCTTTTTACATGAGGAGACACATTGGTTAGATGTAGGAATCCTCAGTTACTCAGTGTGGTAACCTGAATGCTTCTCTTTTGAGAATAGAGTTAGCAATAGAGATGTCTTTTTACGTGAGACACAACACGTCTTAGGTGAAGTGACCTAGTTACTCAACATTTTATGCCATTGCTCTTCCATGGTTTCATAGGCAAAGCCTTTTTAACCATAGATAATCTAGCACTTCATGACTCAACTTAACTCCACTTCATGGTGAAAAAGTTGGTTTCTCAATAAACCAGATTATTGCTCTAAAATAATTTTACCCCTTTTATTTTTAGTGAAGTAGAATGTTTGAGAACAATACTTAAATGTACAGATTTTTCAGCTAGAGTTGTCTCCTTGTGATTAATGTTCTATCTTTTAGAAGAATTCAGTGCATGATATTCCAACATTGTTCTTCACTCATTAGTCTTGTAGGAAGATATTTTTCAGAAGTCTTTATTTTTGTCAATACAAGATCATGAAGCTTAAATTTCTTAGCTGAGATTTTAGTTAACAGACTTAATTTCTTTAAGAGAATTCTGAGTCTCAAGATCTATGAAAGAACTGTATAAGTTCTCAATAACCACAATGAACACTTACAGACTTCAAGAAGAAGGACATACTCCCCCTATGAACTTGACTGCATGGACTCAAAAAGAATGCTTAACCAGACCAAAAAGAAATCTCTCCGTGACTACATGAGTCAATTAGCCTTGGTACTTGGCTGAGAACGTAGGTCATAGACCACCTCAAGCATAGTGCAGGTTTCCAGACAGACATAATCTGCCCTTCTCCTCACACCATTTTATATACCAAGAATGGTTGAACAAAATAGAAAAAGGAAGAATAACATTGAAATGCACAGATGCGTTGACCTTGGATCAGGGTGTATTGACGCAAAGACTATTCGCAGACTTGCAAATGCGAAGAGTTTAGACTGACAGGTCGAGGTGGTGATAGTAGTGCATCGAGGTAGGTTATAGACTCACAAAATTTAGAGACAGAAATGAATTGGGATTTCAGAAAACAACATGGAATTTAAGAAGATCTAAAAATGCCCAACTCTCTCCTCAATGTAGAGAACATCTCATTATCCAAAGGCTTAGTGAATATATCTACAATTTGATGTGTTGTGCCTACATGGATTAATTCAAAGTTACCCTTAGAGACTTCATCTCTTATGAAGTGATGCCTGATTTCTATATGCTTGGTTCGTGAATGCAGTACAGAGTTCTAAGACATGTTTATTGCACTAGTGTTGTCACAGTATATAGGTGTACAGCAAAGGTCTACACTGTCACGCCCCGAGCGCGGAAGAAACCCGGAGAGCGTGACGAGTTTATAATCATTCATGTCAATCAGAGCAATAACAATTTTGACGACAACGACAGAGCGCGCTAATAACAACAATAATTTATAAAACTGACACCTTCCACACTAAATCATCAATACATAATGTCAATTTAACAATGACTCGTTTAAAAAAAGGTGACTTAATAACAATAACGGAAAGACACAACGCAACAGGACTTGGCACGGTGCCTAGGGACTTCTACACTCATCACTCTTGGTCATTCCCATCTGGTCACTATTCAGAGTCCAAATTACCTGAAAAATTATTGGAAAGCACTTGATGAGCGAACGCTCAGTAGGAATTATATCTTCAGACCCAGACTTGCTTTACATGATTAATACATTATGCAGTATGGCATGATTGTGTATAAAAAAATGCGAGTGAATAACGAGAGTGGAATAACAATAAATATTAAGAACGAGCTAGCAGGGTATCATGTATATCAAGTAAATTTAACAAGGGTACCGAGCAAGTAATATCAATTCAGGTCACGAGATAGTGGCTACACATTTGTTCGAGGACTGCCCAATCAGGGCCACGCAAGTCAAGTGTATCAAATCAAGCAAGAGAGAATTGTGGAACGTCATCAATCAGGCTAGTCATGTACTCCGGTGCAATGCCACACCGTAATCATTCAACTCCCATGGGCACAAGTACTTTTAGGTGCTCCTCCCAGGACCATATTGGGCCCTATATGCACAAGCATTGGTCATATAAATTGACATCCACTATAGTTTTGTAGCCATTGGGAATTCCAAAGAAAATAGCTTATTGTAGGATGTTAAGGCGGATTAATGGAATTTTGGAATTCAAGGCCAGAGATTTATGTAGAGATGACTTAACTAGAAAATATGCATAAGACTAGGTAATTGGAGTCCTTCTAGGAAACCATAGAATGGAATTGGCGTCCTTATTAACGGGCGCTAATTCTGTAAATATGATATTTAAGCAAGAATAAATAGCGTCAGTTATAACAAGCGTAATTTAACTTATTATTATTTTTTCCACTTAATATAAATGACATCCTTATAGGTGGCTGTTCATTTCTCGTATTTTTAATTAAATAAATATTTACCTCTTTTTTTAAAGACGTTATTTCATTTAATATAGAACATACCTTTTAAAAGGACACATATTATTTAATAAGAACTTTTGAAAATAAAGTATATGATAATCAGGAGAAAAATTCAAGGATTTCAAATATATAATTTTTTTTAATTTATGTTGTCTAGTTTAATAGATATAGAATTTCAAGGTATGGTTATATATTTATATACATATTCAAATGAGTGGGTTCGCGTGAACGTCATTACAATTGTATGCTACTATTTATCTCATGGATGAACAGTGACACTTTTTATTTATTGAGTTTTTACAGAAACTAATTACATGATAAATAGGAGAAAAATTTAAGGATCTTAACCCTGAAATATCATGATTTTATTGTATTAGGATAAAAAGATAAAAATCGATGAAGATGGTACGGGTGTTAAGCATATGAATAGTGACCCGTTTCAAATACTAATCTTTTTCCAAACTAATTACATGATAAATAGGAAAAAGATTTGAGGATCTTAATCCTGAAATATCACGATTTTATTGTATCATGATAAAAAGATAAAAATCGTCAAAGATGGTACGGGTGTTAACTACATGAATAGTGACCCATTTCAAATACTAATCCTTTTTCGAAACTAATTACATGATAAATAGGAAAAAGATATGAGGATCTTAACCCTGAAATATCACGATTTTATTATATCAGGATAAAAAGATAAAAATCGTCAAAGATGGTACGGGTGTTAACTACATGAATAGTAATCTATTTTTAATACTAATCCATTTCTAAAACATATGGCACGGGCATAGTCTGTTAGCAGAAACAAGAGCACTCCATGATGGGCTAATGATTGCAAGCCAATGTGGCATAAGACTATCCAAGATATACTCGGATTGTGCAGCTCTTGTGGAGGCTGGTAGGAAAGGAGAAGCTCCTAGCTGGATGGCTACACCTTGGTGGAGACAGACCCGTTTGCTTCTAGTGGAAAGTGGTTGTCATCTACAACACATTTTCAGGGAAGGGAATCATGTAGCTGACTCCTTGGCATCATTTGCATGCAATATGTCGAGCAATTCTGTTTTTGTCCGAGAAATGGATCTTCCTCGGGCTGCTAGAGGAGCCCTTAGGGTGGATAGGGCAGGTTTGCCTGATTTTCGGCTTTGACTTATATTGTACTCTTTTAGTGCTCTCTTAGCTTTTGTTGGCTTGTAAAGGCATTATTACAGCCTCCTTGTTTTTCAGGGGCATGCCTCTTAGTTCTTGTACATCCAACTTAAAAAGAAATAAAATTTAGGGCCCTAGTGTAGCCTGGGGGAGTGAGCACATTCTCCCTCTTTGAAGGGGGGTGCACTCGACCAGCTTCTACTCCAGATTGGCCGGTGGTTCAATAAAAAAAATCAATTTCTAAAACTAAACAACCAGAAAAGTTTATAACGTGATCGTCTAACCATTTAACTAAGCATGTTTTTAAGAGTTTTCATCTGGGGAGAGAAGACCTACCTTAAATGATGATCTGGGAATAAACAGTGATATAACAGGAAGACTAAGGCTCTCCGCAACACGTTCACCACCACAGGAAGAAAATAACATAAAGCTATCACCCTTCTTGTGCAGCAACAACGAACAGGGAAAGGAAGAGGAAGAAGAGTGTTTTAGGAGAAGATGTACAACAACGTTGCACGAATGAGAGCAGGGGGATTTATAAGAGAGGTGTGGTTCAGATGGGAAGGTTCTAATGGCTTCCTGTGTGAACAAATTCCCAGCCGTTCAACAGTCGAAAACCATTTTCATTTGGACACTAATCCGCGTATTGACCATCCCCCCTCCTTTAATGATGTCGGTTGTCCCCATTTGTCACATGTGTTAAGATTAGGTGGTTGGGTAGGTGGCAGATAACACATTTTGGGTTTTTAATGAAAGGTTTGAATGGTTTGTATGAGATAGCACGTTGGGTTTTTAAGAGAAAAGGACTTGTATGGGCTTGTGCATATACATGGGGTTATTTGGGTTGAGGTTAGCCCATTGGGAAACTCACATGGGTTTGGGCTCTTTGATGTGGGTTTGTAAAACCTCCAAGGCCCATTTATATATTTTAAGGGGAAACAATAATACGAGCCCACGAAAGTATATATGTAGATGTGGGTTTGTAAAGCCTTCAAGGCCCATTTATATTAAGGGGAAACAATAATATAAGCCCACTAAGTGTACATGTAACAATTTGTAAAGCCTCCAAGGCCCATATATATTAAGGAAAACAATAATATAAGCCCACTAAGTATATATATGTAACAATTTAGGTTTGTGTAAAGCCTTCAAGGCCCTTTTGTTTAATTATTTATTTATTTTTACACTAGTTTATTTCTAATTAGAGTACATGTTTTTCTTTAAACTTTTCAGGGGTGCTACACCCTCCCCCACTTAAAAGAATTTGGTCCCCAAATTCAACTGCATAATTGGAGACATAGAGGGTATAGGGTACTTACAGTCTAGAATAGCTCCGGATATCTCATTCGCATGGACTCTTCAGTTTCCCATGTGGCTTCTTGTTCTAGGCATTTGTTCCATTGTACTTTTACCATGGGAATAGTCTTACTTCGTAATACTCAAACTTCTCGATCAAGAATCCTCATCGGCTTCTGTTCATATGTAAGGTCCTTTTGAATCACCAAGTCATGATGATCGATGACGTGGAAAGGGTCGTGCACATACTTCTTTAGCATAGAAACGTGGAACACGTTGTGCACTTCTGACAGTTGAGGAGGCAAAGCAATGCGATAAGCTACCTCGCCAAATCTTTCTAGCACTTCGAATGGACCAATAAACCTTGGTGTAAGTTTACCCTTGACACTGAATCTTCTAATACCACGACAAGGAGAAACCTTGAGGAAAACATGGTCTCCAACTTGGAATTCCAGGTCTCTTCTTCTGTTATCAGCATAGGACTTCTGCCTGGATTGAGCTATTTTGAGTCTATCTCTGATGAGTTGGACCTTCTCATTCGTGTCTCGAACCATATCTGGTCCTAGTAGTTGTCTTTCACCAACTTCATCCCAGCATATTGGAGATCGACAACTTCTACCATAAAGTGCTTCGAATGGAGCCATTTGGATACTAGCCTGGTATCTGTTGTTATAAGCAAACTCGGCCAGGGGAAAATGGTCATGCCAACTTCCACCAAAGTCAATGACACATGCTCTTAACATATCTTCCACGATTTGATTCATCCTTTCTGTCTGCCCATCCGTCTGGGGATGAAATGCAGTACTAAAGTTGAGCTTTGTCCCCATTGAGTGCTGTAAACCCTTCCAAAAATGAGAGGTGAAACGCGGGTCTCAGTCAGACACAATAGTTACAGGTACACCATGTAGTCTAACAATCTCCTTGGTGTATAGTGCTGCTAGGACGTTAATCGACCAACGGCTCTTGATAGGTAGAAGGTGAGCCGATTTGGTTAGGCGGTCTATTATTACCCAGATACCATCATGTCCGCCTTGAGACTTAGGCAAGCCCATGATGAAATCCATTCCAATATCTTCCCATTTCCACTTGGGAATGTCCAGAGGATGTAACTTTCCAGCCGGTTTTTGGTGTTCCGCCTTTACTTGCTGGCACGTAAGGCAGCGAGATACAAAATCTGCTACCTCCCGTTTCATGTTGGGCCACCAAAAAATTCTTCTCAAGTCTTTGTACATCTTGGTTGCTCCAGGATGGATAGTGTATCTAGAGCGGTGAGCTTCTTCTAGTATCCTTTTCTTCTATTCCGGACAGTCTGGTATACAGGTCCTTTCATGGAATAACAGTATGCCATCAATTGCTAACTGAAAATCAGGTCTTTCACCTAGGTTATCCTTTATCTCCATAAGTATAGGATCTTCTTCTTGTAATCTCATGATCTCAGAAAGTAGGTCCGGATGCAAACTCATGTGTGCCAGAGTAATGCACCTTTCCTCCTTGTTCATATTTATGTCAAGCTCAGAAACTTTCTCCAATAAATTCCATTCCTGGATCATCAAATTGGACACTATTGCTCTTGGGTTCCGACTTAAAGCATCTGCGACAGAATTACCCTTGCCAGGGTGGTATTGTATGGTAAAGTCAAAATCCTTGAGATATTCCAGCCAACGCCTTTGCCTCATATTAAGTTCCTTCTGAGAAAATAGGTACTTGAGACTTTTATGATCAGAGTACACGGTGAAAGGCTCTCCGTAGAGATAGTGTCTCCAAATCTTTAAAGCAAACACTACCGCGGCTAGTTCCAAGTCATGTACCGGGTAGTTTTCTTCATGTTTCTTCGGTTTCCTGGAAGAGTATGTAATAACTCTTCCTTGTTGCATCAGCAAACACCCGAGGCCAATACCGGAAGCATCCGTATATACCTCGTACTTTTCTCCTTCGATAGGTAGGACCAAGACCGGAGCAGTAGTCAAGTGGTCCTTTAAAGCTTGAAAACTTCTTTCTCAATCCTCGTTCCAATCATATGATACTTCCTTGCGAGTCAGCTTGGTGAGTGGTACTGTGATTTTCGAGAAGTCCTTGATAAAACGCCGATAGTAACCATCTAGACCCAAGAAACTTCGTATTTATGTTGCATTTGTAGGTCGCTCCCATTTCCTCACGGCTTCAACCTTTGTAGGATCTACAGAAATTCCATCCTTCGAGACTATATGGCCTAGAAAGGATACTTCTTCTAGCCAAAAACTCGCACTTGCTGAATTTGGCATACAATTGATGGTCCCTCAATATCTGTAACGCTATCCTCAATTGTACTTCATGCTCCTCTTCAGACTTTGAATATATCAGAATATCATCAATCAAAACCACAATGAATTTATCCATATGTTGTCTAAAAGTGCTATTCATGAGCTGCATAAACGATGCATGGGCATTTGTTAGTCCAAAAGGCATAACAGTAAATTCATAATGCCCGTACCTACTTTAAAATTCAGTTTTATGAATATCCTCTTCTTTGATCCTCAGTTGGTGATAACCCGACCGAAGATCAATCTTTGAGAAGTACTTTGCTCCAGAAATTTGATCGAAGAGTTCATCTATCCTCGGTAGTGGATACTTGTTTTTGATGGTAAGGTGGTTCAACTGACGATAATCAATACATAGCCTCATCGATCCATCCTTCTTCTTGACAAATAACACCGGTGCTCCCCATGGGGAAGTACTCGGTCCGATGAAACCTTTCTTTAATAATTCCATGAGTTGCTCCTTCAATTCCTTCAGTTCTGTGGGGGACATTCTGTAGGGTGCTTTGGAAACAGGTCCGGCACCCGGAACAAGGTCTATGGTGAAAGAGACTTCCCTCTCTGGTGGTAAACCAGGTAAATCTTCAGGGAAAACATCGGAAATTCCCGAACTACTTGAATGTCTTCAAGTCTGGCCACCTTAGTTTCTAGGACAGTTACAAATGCTAAGAAAGCCTCGTAACCTTTGCTGATAAGTTTATGGGCTCGAAGAGCCGAGATAACTAGTGATCTCTTTTGCGGAGTAATATAAGTTAACTCCGGGTAATCTACAAAGGTTACTTTCCCATTCCGACAGTCTACAGTTGCCCGATGGGTGGAAAGCCAATCGGCACCTAGAATGACATCATACCCCTGTAGATCTAAGCATATCAGATCAGCAGGTAGATTGTGGCCTTTAATCCTGACCTCACAGTTTTGGCAATGGTATGTGACTTCGGAATCATTCCCTAACGGAGTAGAAATTACTAAATTCATCCGTTCTGGTTCCATAGAGAATGAAGCAGAAAATTTCTTCGAAACAAAAGAATGGGTTGCGCCGGTATCGAACAAAACTTGAGCAAACTTGGAACAGATAGATAAGGTACCTTCCACCAGTCCGCCTTCAGTTGGTTTCGTCTCTTGCAGAGCTTGGAGACGTCCTTGCTTCTTTGCTGGGCACTTTTCTTCTTTGATTGTTGATTCCGCCCGTTCATTCAACAGGGGGCAATCAGGGATTCGGTGTTCCCGACTCCCGCATCGGAGGCACGCTCCCAACTTTCTCCAGCATTCATCGGCCTTATGGCTAGGCTTGTCACAATAATAACAATTCTCCTTAGCTGGCGTAGTGATGGAGAAAGGCTTGTGGATTTGCTTGGGCTTCTTATCCTTGGAGTACTCTCCTCCAACATTGGGTCGCTTCTTGTTGAAAGAAGGTTTGAAGTTGCCGGAGGTAGTAACGATCTCCTTCTTGTCCTTACCACGGACTTTGTCGGACAACTCCGTGGCATCTTCCAGCAGTTGAGCACGTCGAACAATCTCTGGATATACTTGGATATCCATTGGTGCCAATTGAGTGATGAATTGGGGCCTAAGCCCATTTAAGAAACGCCGGACTTTCATCTTCTCCGTACACACCAAGTGAGGTGCGTATCTTGATAGCCTAGAGAACTGGGCCTCATACTCGGCCACGGTTAAGGTTCTTTGATTGAGAGCGGCAAATTCTGCGGCCTTCTTCTCTTGGACGCGGTCGGAGAAATATTTATTGTTGAAATGACTGACAAAGTCAGTCCATGACACATTGTCTTCCATTAATGTAGCTTCGACTGACTCCCACCAGCACCTTGCATCTCGTTCCAGTTGAAATGTAGCTAGTAGGACCTTTTCATCATCCGTGCACTGCATGACACGGAATATTCGCTCGATCTCCTTCAACCAATTTCCAGCATCATCCGGGTTAGAAGAACCTGTAAACTTAGGTGGGTTCATATTCCTGAAACCTCTGTGGAGATCTCCCGCTCCACGGTTGGCTCCACATTGCGCTATCTGTTGTAATGCCTGGGTAAAGTCCTAGACAGTACGCTGCATCTCACGCCACTGGGCACGTTCCGCAGCCATAATCCTACAAGAGTTTAAATTAGTCTCATATTTATTTATAAGGATGGTCACCCTATGATGACTTAAATCCCTTGGCTCTACCCGATCTCACGAGTTTAAGAGTTGACCTATCCTTGGACTTGGGGTTACCTAGGAGTTCAAAACCCTAGGCTCTGATACCACAAAAACTGTCACTCCCCGAGCGCGGAAGAAACCCGGAGAGCGTGACGAGTTTATAATCATTCATGTCAATCAGAGCAATAACAATTTTGACGACAACGACAGAGCGCACTAATAACAACAATAATTTATAAAACTGACACCTTCCACACTAAATCATCAATACATAATGTCAATTTAACAATGACTCGTTTAAATAAAGGTGACTTAATAACAATAACGGAAAGACACGACGCAACAAGACTTGGCACGGTGCTTAGGGACTTCTATACTCATCACTCTTGGTCATTCCCATCTGGTCGCTATTCAGAGTCCAAATTACCTGAAAAAATATTGGAAAGCACTTGATGAGCGAACGCTCAGTAGGAATTATATCTTCAGACCCAGACTTGCTTTACGTGATTAATACATTATGCAGTATGTCATGATTATATATAAAAAAATGCGAGTGAATAACGAGAGTGGAATAACAATAAATATTAAGAACGAGCTAGCAGGGTATCATGTATATCAAGTAAATTTAACAAGGGTACCGAGCAAGTAATATCAAGTCAATTCACGAGATAGTGGCTACACATTTGTTCGAGGACTGCCCAATCAGGGCCACGCAAGTCAAGTGTATCAAATCAAGCAAGAGAGAATTGTGGAACGTCATCAATCAGGCTAGTCATGTACTCCGGTGCAATGCCACACCGTAATCATTCAACTCCCATGGGCACAAGTACTTTCGGGTGCTCCTCCCAGGACCAGATTGGACCCTATATGCACAGGCATTGGTCATATAAATTGACATCCACTATAATTTTGTAGCCATTGGGAATTCCAAAGAAAATAGCTTATTGTAGGATGTTAAGACGGATTAATGGAATTTTGGATTTCAAGGCCAGAGATTTATGTAGAGATGACTTAACTAGAAAATATGCATAAGACTAGGTAATTAGAGTCCTTCTAGGAAACCATAGAATGAATTGGCGTCCTTATTAACGGGCGCTAATTATGTAAATATGATATTTAAGCAAGAATAAATAGCGTCGGTTATAACAAGCGTAATTTAACTTATTATTATTTTTTTCCACTTAATATAAATGACATCCTTATAGGTGGATGTTCATTTCTCATATTTTTAATTAAAAAAATATTTACCTCTTTTTTTAAAGATGTTATTTCATTTAATATAGAACATACCTTTTAAAAGGACACATATTATTTAATAAGAACTTTTGAAAATAAAGTATATGATAATCAGGAGAAAAATTCAAGGATTTCAAATATATACTTTTTTTTAATTTATGTTGTCTAGTTTAATAGATATAGAATTTTAAGGTATTGTTATATATTTATATACCTATTCAAATGAGTGGGTTCGCATGACCGTCATTACAATTGTATGCTACTATTCATCTCATGGATGAACAGTGACACTTTTTATTTATTAAGTTTTTACAGAAACTAATTACATGATAAATAGGAGAAAAATTTAAGGATCTTAACCCTGAAATATCACGATTTTATTGTATTAGGATAAAAAGATAAAAATTGATGAAGATGGTACGGGTGTTAAGCATATGAATAGTGACCCGTTTCAAATACTAATCTTTTTCCAAAATAATTACATGATAAATAGGAAAAAGATCTGAGGATCTTAACCTTGAAATATCACGATTTTATTGTATCAGGATAAAAAGATAAAAATCGTCAAAGATGGTACGGGTGTTAACTACATGAATAGTGACCCGTTTCAAATACTAATCCTTTTTAGAAACTAATTACATGATAAATAGGAAAAAGATATGAGGATCTTAACCCTGAAATATCACGATTTTATTGTATCAGGATAAAAAGATAAAAATCGTCAAAGATGGTACGGGTGTTAACTACATGAATAGTAATCTATTTTTAATACTAATCCATTTCTAAAACTAAACAACCAGAAAAGTTTATAACGTGATCGTCTAACCATTTAACTAAGCATGTTTTTAAGAGTTTTCGTCTGGGGTGAGAAGACCTATCTTAAATGACGATCTGGGAATAAACAGTGATATAATAGGAAGAATAAGGCTCTCTGCAACACGTTCACCACCACAGGAAGGAAATAACATAAAGCTATCACCCTTCTTGTGCAGCAACAACGAACAGGGAAAGGAAGAGGAAGAAGAGTGTTTTAGGAGAAGATGTACAACAACTTTGCACGAATGAGAGCAGGGGGATTTATAAGAGAGGTGTGGTTCGGATGGGAAGGTTCTAATGGCTTCCTGTGTGAACAAATTCTCAGCCGTTCAACAGCCGAAAACCATTTTCATTTGGACACTAATCCGTGTATTGACCATCCCCCCTCCTTTAATGATGTCGGCTGTCCCCATTTGTCACATGTGTTAAGATTAGGTGGTTGGGTAGGTGGCAGATAACACATTTTGGGTTTTTAATGAAAGGTTTGAATGGTTTGTATGAGATAGCACGTTGGGTTTTTAAGAGAAAAGGACTTGTATGGGCTTGTGCATATACATGGGGTTATTTGGGTTGGGGTTAGCCCATTGGGAGACTCACATGGGTTTGGGCTCTTTGATGTGGGTTTGTAAAACCTCCAAGGCCCATTTATATATGTTAAGGGGAAACAATAATATGAGTCCACGAAAGTATATATGTGGATGTGGGTTTGTAAAGCCTTCAAGGCCCATTTATATTAAGGGGAAACAATAATATAAGCCCACTAAGTGTACATGTAACAATTTGTAAAGCCTCCAAGGCCCATATATATTAAGGAAAACAATAATATAAGCCCACTAAGTATATATATGTAACAATTTAGGTTTGTGTAAAGCCTTCAAGGCCCTTTTGTTTAATTATTTATTTATTTTTACACTAGTTTATTTCTAATTAGAGTACATATTTTTCTTTAAACTTTTCAGGGGTGCTACATACACTGTAGTCCTTGAGCTAGTGTTTTATCCAAATTACTAGTGTACCATAACTCCCTACAACTACGTACTCTGCCTCTGCAATGGAGAGGACAACAAAATGCTATTTCTTGGAAGCCCAAGAAACTAAACACCCATCTAAGAATTGACAAAAACCACTTGTGCTCTTCCTATCTAACTTGCAGCCAGCATAGTCTGCATCAGTGTATGAAATTAAATCTCGGGTGTGTGCAGCAGGAAACCAAAGACTTAAATTGTGTGTGCCCGATATATATCTGAAAATTTCTTTTAACAACAGCAAGATGTAATTCAATAGGTCTAGATTGAAATCTAGCACACATACACACACTAAATTGAATGTCAGATCTTGAGGTAGTTAAGTATAGTAGGGAGCCAATCATACCTCGGTATAATTTTACATCTACTTCTTTACATGACTCATCAGCATCTATGGAGGCATTTGTACCTATTAGAGTGGCTATTTGCTTCAATTTGTCCATTCCAAATCTTTTCAAGATCTCTAATGTGTATTTAGTTTGACTGATGAAACAACCATCCTTCAACTGATGTACCTATAGGCCAAGAAAATATTTCAGTTGTCACGCCCCGACTCGTAAACTCGGTCCAGTCGTAAAGACTCACGTCGGATTCCGATCGGAACGTCACCGTGGGACAACCCAAGTGGTATAATTACGGTAGAGAATTTTACATAAGCATTGAGACATCATTACAGCGGAAATAAAATTTCTCAAATCATTCAGCTTACAGTTATAAGACTACATCCACATAGATAGAAATAAAGGTAACAACTTAACAAGTCTTTTATTACACAACCAAATTTCGCACACATTTTTTTTTCTAACATAAGACATAACTACCTAAGATAATGACTCGTAGTAAATCCGAGCCGCGGTCAAAACACTGCGAGATCACTCATCACTTTCTTCTACCGCTTCAACTGAAAATATTCAACGGGGTGAGTTTACGAATAGACCCAGTAAGAGACTAAGCATAGTCCACAGTCATAACATGTAAAAATATATCCAAAGTGATTTACGGCATTTCATTTTACAAGTCATTCTTAGGCATAATTTTAAATAGATAACATATGAGATTACTACATTTAACCCGATCTTAATTTTTTTACGACCATAAGTCATGATATCAACATTTTACAAATAAACATGTACAATAAAACTTTATTCTATCAATGATAATTCAATAATTGTAAATATTACTATGCAATATAATTCAGCTCATTTATCAATAAAATGATTCCAGTACTAGGCGGAGTAAAATCTCACGCATAGTGAAAGGATTCAAACAGACTTAATCTGTCCTTTCCCAAATCACCATTTGATATACCGAAGATTCATTAATAGTAAACATTTACAGTGTAATAGCAGTAAAATGCAATGACAGTTCAATAAGTAATGACACTTCAATATCAATTCATTGAGCAGTAACAGTAGTTTCAGTATTGATTTAGTGAACAGTAATAACAGTTCCAACATCAATTCAGTGAACAGTAATAGTCGTATTAATAACGACTCAGTGAACAGTAGTAGTAGTCAGTATCAATTCAGTGAACAGTAATAGTCGTATTAATAACGACTCAGTGAACAGTAGTAGTAGTCAGTATCAATTCAGTAAGCAGTAACAGTCATTCAATTTCAGTTCAGTAAACAATAACAGTGGTATAAATAGCTAGACACAGTACCCAAACCACCACTAGAAGGACAGTCAGTCGGTACTCGATCACCTAGGTAAATACTGATGAGTCTTGGTTACTATGCAGAACCGGGAGAAGTCCTCTCCACCTTAACCAGTGGTACTTGTCCACCTCCAAGATTTTAATTTTTGTTACCCTCGGGGCCAGTACAGTATGAACCTCCCCATAGAGGTATTTCTATGGCTTAGTTCCAGTCTCCCCCTATGGTGCTAGTGTCCATTTGGTAGTAATAACAGTGCGGTATATATATATATATATATATATATAACTCATATTCAATGGACTCATATCAATACATCTCTACAGCTGCAAAGAGAATCCTCCAAAGCTGATCAAATGGTCTTGCCCCAATCAGGGATATGCCTTAAATGTGGATGGGGCTGCCAAAGGCAACCCGGGTCATGCAGGTGGAGGGGGTTGCATTAGGGGCCGCAGAGGGGAACTGATTCATGGCTTTTCTTACTATTATGGAGTGGGGAATAATATGGTGGCTGAGGCCAGAGCACTTTTAGATGGGTTGAGAATTTTGGTCAAGGCTGGGATTCCAGTGGCTGTCATCTATTCGGATTCTAAAGCCCTTGTTACCATGTTGCAATCTAATCAACAACCTCCTTGGAGGATCTGCAGGTGGTGGGAAGATATCAAGAACATCATTAACAAAAATAAATGGCACATTCAACATATTTATCGAGAAGGAAACACTGTTGCGGATGCCTTGGCATCATTAGCCTGTACAGCTCGCATCAATCAGGATTTTACATGTTGGAAGGAGCTCCCTAGAAGAGCGCGTGGTTGTGCCACAGTAGATGCAGCCGGTCTCCCTAGCTGGAGGAGATGAGGATCTTTGGCATTTTTTGATTTCTTTTACTCTTCCTTTTGTTACATACCCAGGGGTATGCCCCGCGGTCCAATTGTAAAGCCTCTCATCATTATCAATTACACTTGGGCCGGAGACCTTTGGTGGAACTAGCACAAAATGTGCTTTCCCCCAAGAGTTCTCTCTGGTATAGTTTATTTAAAAAAAGAAGGATCAATACAGAAAATTTCCATCATTTTTTAGACAATATTTATACTTTTCCCATAATTAGTTATACACCATTTATACATCAAAAATTCCAAATTTTGTTCTCAGAGATCAGAATACATTGCAATTACAGAGAACCAATACTTTACAGGAAAAATCCAAACATAAATTTTTCATCAATTTTCAGACAGTAATTATAATTTTTCCAGAATTACTTGTATTTCAACATGTATCATAAATTGACTAACTTTAGTTACCATGTTATGAAAATCACTTAACTTCTTTTGCATATCAAATTTATATGTAATATTACACAGAAAATTTTTCATAATTTTTCATGCAAGGATTCGAATTTTTACAGAATTGTATAAATTTTCATATGCATGGAAAATTAACTAAATTTACCCACAACACTCTAAAAATCACTATAATTTGTCAAATCATCATTCATAATAGAAATATTATTTTTAAAACTTTTTATTATTTTTCACACTGCATTACCATTGTTCACACTATATTTTTATTTTTCACACTAAGTAAGAAAAATATATCATGAATAATAAATCAACTAAATATATCCAAAATGATCAGATAATTTCTAAAACTTTACAGAACGTTGTTCCAGACAGAAGTATCATATATAAAAAATTTCATCATTTTTCATTCAGTATGTCTAATTTCTAAAATTCTATATCTGTTTCTAAAATTTACAATAATAACTTTTAAATGGATAAAATTATCCAGAATGCTTACAATGACTAAAACATACTGAGAATTAACTTATGAATATCATATATCAGTTCTGTAATTTTCTCAGGATTTTTCACAGAATATTAATATTTATTTAATTTTCTAATTATTTATTTAAACATTGATAAATATACCAATAAAGATTCCATTATCAGGATAAGATGCAACTTTCATCAAATAGTTATAACATGCATTTAAGTCTTCTGGTAAAGATTTTAAGATTTTTCATAAAGTATTTCTATTTATCCCATAATTTTATACCTCTAAGAAAATATCAAAAATTATATAATATCACTTACATGCATCAATAAATATTGATATTTTAAGAATACAACAAACGCAACGTAAGAACCATACTTTGAAATTCTAAGAGTTTTATGAAGAGGATCTCTAATTTATATAATTTCTGTATAATTATTTACTTACTTTATCATGTATAAAATTTCATTAACAGAAATATCTTGATCTAAAAATAATAAAATATTTTCTACACATGGGTCTCACAGTTAAATACATTCATAAAATTTATGGTGATTTTATATAACCTCTTTAATTTTTTAGTATAATTAAACACCTTTAAGATAATATTAAAATATCTTTAAACGTGAAAATAATTTGAATCAGACATGAACATTTTTACAGAAAGTTTAGAACATCAGATTTCATGATTCTGGAAGGTTCTAAATTTACCATGCACAGATGCTAATTATAGTGTATTAAACACTTGATTTACCCTTAATCACATGCCTTAATATTAATGATTTAATATTTATCCGGCTAATATATGATCACACATAATGAAACAATGATCTCTGGACTTAACTACCTATAGAGATGCTAATTACACACCTTAAACCATCTTAAATATGCTAATATATACTAATCAATGGGATTAAGTGCTAAATCCTTTATCTTAATGACGCTTTAAACATCTCCTTAAACAGCCTTCTCCCCTCTCCTTCTGCCCTTCACGTAGCCAGCTTCCAAGAGGAGTAAATGAAGCTCTCTACCCCTCTATTTATAGGGGGTTTGGCCTAATTAAATCTTAACCATCCATTTAATCAAGGGTGGAGATTAAAGTATTTATTTTAATGATATTTAATTAAAATTTGACGTTCAAACTTCACCAACCCATTCACTTAATTTCTTTTGACTATCTCATATTTTTCCTTTTTTTTATGTATATGACATGTGGGATTTGACTAATATAAGAGTTAAGTTAAAAGAGGCTTAAAAAGGTGATTAAATTTTTTTTTTATATGTGACTACCAAAGGGGCGGGGGGGGGGGGGGGGGGGGCGTGCTCCCGCCCGCGCGCGCGGGACGGCCGTTGCCCCACCTCTTTTTTTGATTTTTTTTTGCTTTTTGACCTTATAAATTTTTTATTTATAATTATACTTTTCTCATTTTTTTCAAACCTTTTCTTTATTTGTTTTAAACCCTTCCTTATATTTTTATAAAACAAATAGCCTTATATAAATTTTATTTTAAACTTTGTTTATTATTTTTTCCTTATTCACTCTCTTTTAATTTGAAACTTTTTTTAATTCTATGACTAAAATAAATACAATAAAATAAGTAGTTTAAACATTTAGGCGTACATAAATTTTTTTTAACAATCAAATAAAATGCTATAAAATCGTAGGGCATTACACCCTCTCCCCCTTAAAGAAAATTTCATCCTCGAAGTTAGGGGTTAGATCACATACCGAACAGATGAGGGTACTTCTTCTTCATCTCTTCTTCTGCTTCCCACCTGACCTCCTCATGCGAGAAGTTCATCCATAGTACCTTCACCAATGGGATGACTTTAGTCCTCAGTACCTGCTCCTTGTGGTCCATAATTCGAACATGTTGCTCCTCATAAGATAGGTTCTGCTGAAACTACATCTGTTTAGAACTGATCACGTGTGCCGGATCATGCACGTACCTCCTCAGCATGGACACGTAGAACACCGGATGTACTCCCTCCAGAGACGGAGGTAAAGCCAACCGATATGCCACATTCCCTAATCTCTCCAGAATCTCGAATTGTCCGACGAATCGTGGATTTAACTTCCCACGCTTGCCGAACCGAATGATTCCCTTTGACGGAGACACCTTGAGGAAAACGTGATCACCAATTTCGAATGACAGCTCCTTCCTTCGGTTATCAACATAACTCTTCTGTTTGTCTTGTGCCGTCATCAATCTTTGTCTGATCAACCTGATCTTTTCAGTAGTTTCTTGAATAACTTCTGGTCCCACATACTGCATGTCTCCTGTTTCCTCCCAGCACAATGGAGACCTACAAGGTCTACCATACAGTGCCTTGAATGGAGCCATGCCTATACTCGCATGGAAGCTATTATTATAAAAAAATTATACAAGAGGTAGATGTCGCTCCCAATCGCCCTTCCAATTCAAAACAGAAGCCCTAAGCATGTCCTCCAGTGTCTGAATCATCCTTTCAGACTGACCGTCGATTTGCGGGTGAAAAGCCGAACTGAGCTTGAGCCGCGAACCAAAAGCTTCATGCAACCCTTGCCACAGTCTGGATGTGAACCGGGGATCCCTGTCGAAGATGATCAACTTTGGAATCCCGTGAAGTCTGACAATGTTATCAACATATAGTGTTGTCAAACTTTCCACCGATTGCTTCACCTTCATAGGAAGGAAATATGCAGACTTTGAAAATCGGTCCACGATCACCCATATAGAGTCATTGCCCTTTACTGATCTGGGAAACCCAGTCACAAAATCTATAGTGATTGCTTCTCATTTCTAATAAGGAATTTCCATTTTCTGCATTAGCCTTGATGGCTTTTGGTGCTCAGTCTTTACCTACTGATAAACCAAGCATCTAGCAACATAGTCGGCTACGTCCTTCTTCATTCCTTGCCACCAAAAAGACCGTTTCAAGTCTTGATACATTTTACCACCTCCTGGATGAATAGAGAACATTGACCGGTGAGCTTCCTCCAGAATCTACCTTTTAAGATCGGCCAAATAAGGTACACAGATCCGGTGATGAAACTGAATCACTCCATCTTCATCCCGAGCAAAGCCGGTCTTCCCGATCAATTCTTGCAACTTAGGATCATCTTTTTGCACCTCTATCAGCTTGTCAAGCACTGTTGACCTAATGGTCAATTGAGTCACAAATGCCTGACATAGCTGAGGCTCGATCAAAGCCATAAGTTGCACTGCATCTTCGATCATCTTTCAATCTTGCTGCATCATAACTCTTTTTCTACTGAGAGCATCAGCTACTACATTCACCTTTCTTAGATGGTATCACAATTCGAAGTCATAGTCTTTTAAGAATTCGACCCATCTTCTTTGCCTTAGATTCAACTCCTTCTGAGAAAATAGATACCTCAGACTCTTGTGGTCAGTGGACACCTCGAACTTGACGCCGTAAAGATAATGACGCCAAATCTTCAATGCATGAACCACTGTAGCCAATTCCAAATCAAGAGTCGGGTAGTTTCACTCGTGCTCCTTTAGTTGACGAGAAGCATAAGCGACCACCCTTCCATTTTGTATTAATACACTGCCTAAACCAACCATCGATGCATTAGAGTAGATGGAAAAGTCATCCACATTGTTAGGCAAAATGAGAACTGGTGCCGATGTCAGCCTAGTCTTCAGCTCTTGGAAACTCTTCTCACAGCTCTCAGTCCATATGTATCTGACTCCCTTTCGGGTCAACTTGGTTAGTGGCGCCGCTAGAGATGCGAATCCATCGATAAAGTGGCGATAGTAACAAGCTAACCCTAAGAAACTTTGAATCTCCGTGGAAGATTTAGGAGTCTCCCATTCTAATACCGCCTGAACCTTTGTGGGGTCAACGGCAACACCATTGCCTGAGATTACATGCCCGAGGAAATGAACCTCATTCAGCCAAAAGTCACATTTGCTGAACTTAGCATACAACTTATGCGCTTTTAGCGTCTCGAGAATGATTCTCAGGTGTTCTCGGTACGAAGCTTCATCAGGAGAATATATCAACACATCATCAATAAAGACAACCACAAAGGTGTCAAGATAAGGTCTAAACACCCGATTCATCAAGTCCATAAAAGCTGCAAGGGCATTTGTCAGACCAAAAGGTAGCACCAAGAATTCATAATTGCTATATCTCGTTCGAAACGCCGTCTTGGATGTGTCTTCTTTCTTTATCCTCAATTGATGGTATCCCGAACGCAGGTCAATCTTTGAGAACACCGTGGCTCCCTGTAACTGGTTAAACAAATCATCTATGCGGGGTAAATGGTACTTATTCTTAATGGTCATCTCATTAAGTTTACGATAGTCAATGCATAACCTAAGAGAACCATCCTTCTTCTTCACAAATAGAACTGGAGCTCCCCATGATGACACACTTGGACGGATACACCCTTTGTCTAACAAGTCTTGAAGTTACTTTTCCAACTCTGCCAATTCTGCTGGGACCATTCGGTAGGGTGCCTTAGAGACAGGTGTTGTGTCAGGTAACAAGTCAATGGCAAACTCTAACTCCCTTGTAGGTGGTAACCTGGGCAAATCCTCTAGAAACACATCAAGGAATTCCTTAACAACCTCGATCTCTACTACGGTCGGTGACTGGTCAACATCAGACTTTGTGACTACGCTTGCCAAGAATGCATCGTAGCCCTTCCTCAACATTCGCACAATCTTCATTGCTGAAACCACCAACTTCCTTCCAGCCATATATTCAGTAAGAAATGAGAAAACTCTTTCTCTTTAGGGATGCGAAAAATTACTCTCTTCTTTCGACAATCTATCAGAGCGTAATGCTCTTCTAACCAATCCAACCCTAATATAGCATCAAAGTCTTGCATAGGTAAACAACAAAAACACTCGGGCAGAGTTCTTCCTTCTATATTGACTGACAATGAGGGTATATGCCTCTTGGTAGACACTGCTCCTTTAGGTGTGTACACCAACAGGGGCACGTCAAGGTCTAACGACTCAATTCCAAATTCTTCATGCAATTGACGAGCAAACCTCTCAGAAATGAAAGTGTGTGATACACCGGTGTCAAATAATAGTCTAGCATGAATAGCATTGATAGAGATAGTACCTTCTGTGAGGTCCTCCGCCTGCTCGGCATCCTCTCTCGCAAGTGCAAACACCCGAGCTGGTGCTCGGGGTCTCCCTGTGGGTCTTGCTACTGCTGGTTTGGCTGCTACTGGAGCTGCTATGGCTGCTACTGGCCGAGCTGCTACAGGTTGCATCATCTTCGGATAATCTCGAATCATGTGGCCCTTCTCACCACAGCGGAGACACCTGCCAGTGGCGATCCAGCATACTTCCCCACCATGTCGCTTGCCACATTGCTTACATTCTGGTTTGTTGCTGCCCCATGCTGGTGGTGTGCTCTTCCCTCTCATAAATGACTGTGACGGATTCTTCATCACCCTTTTTCCTTTGTCGAACCGGTGAAATGGTGCCGATGGCCTCTTTGTTGAAGTCCTTTTCTCCTCTTGATATAATTCCATGTCACTCTCTTGACGACATGCTGCGCCAAGAGCCGCCTCCATCGTAGTCAGATCCAATGCAACTAGATGGGTTCGAAGTGATGGTCGAAGTCCCGCCACGAACTTTTTCACCTTTCTCTTTTCATCTGTAGCAATATGTGGTGCATATTTTGATAATTCCGCGAACTTGGCCTCATATTCAAGCACGATCTTCGACCCCTGAGATAGGGCCAGAAAGTCTTGCTCCATCTTGTCTTGTACATGCTCCGGTATGTACTTTGCCGTGAATAGCTGTCGGAATTCTTCCCAAGTAATATCATCCTCTAGTCTGTCAGGTTGATTTCTTAGAACATACGCCCACCATACGTCCGCTCTCTCCTGTAGCATATATGCCGCTAGACTAATCTTATCCTCATCTGCACATCGGATGACCCGGAAGATCTTCTCTATCTCGCGGAGCCAGTTTTCAGCCATGAGTGGCTGACTCTCCCCCTTAAAAGAGGGTGGAGCCATCCGCCAAAACCTCACCATCATTGTCACCCCTCCGGAAACCTGCTCCTAGGGTGATGCTACCTGAGTCTGGAGTTGTGCCTGGGGAGCTGCCTGTGTCTGAGCCTGGGTCTGCATGGCTTCAACCAGACCTTGCATGAACGTTCCATAATCCACCAAAGGTGGTGGGGACGGTGATGGGAGTCCTCTCGACTCCTCCTGAACATCGTCATTGTGAACCGCACGATGACATCCTCCCGCCATGGTCTAGCAATAAAATAATACGGTTAGGTTTTCATCAAAACAACCTACTAGTTCAAGACTTCCTAAGATATGGATTAAGCTGATGACCATTTATGTAAATTCTCAATCTTGGGCTCTGATACCACTCTCTGTCACGGCCCAACTCGTAAACCCGGTCCAGTCGTAAAGACTCACGTCGGATTCTGATCGGAACATCACAGTGGGACAACCCAAGCGGTACAATTACGGTAGAGAATTTTACATAAACATTGAGACATCATTACAGCGGAAATGAAATTTCTCAAATCATTCAGCTTACAGTCATAAGACTACATCCACATAGATAGAAATAAAGGTAACAACTTAACAAGTCTTTCATTACATAATCAAATTTCACACACATTTTTTTCTAACATAAGACATAACTACCTAAGATAATGACTCGTAGTAAATCCAAGCCGCAGTCAAAACACTGCGAGATCACTCCTCTGTTGGTCCCGGGTAGGCGAGCGGACAAGAAGGGGGGGTTGAATTGTCCCCCACTAAAAATGGCAATTTAAAAACTATCCAAGCAGAATTAACAAGTTTTATCAAGATTGAGGAATTCACTGAGTAAGGAACTGAATTCTCTCAACCTCTCCGATCTCACACGATCATACAAAGGAATATAACAGTCACATCACACAATCCCACAAAGCAAACCACAAGATAATGGAATTTTTAAGGTGGTTTGGGACCACGACGGGCTCCCTACGTCCACCCCTTACAAAACCGGTAAGGCTCCACTCGCTGGATAGACCAGCACGGGGAAAACTCCCCAACACGGAGCAAGGCTCCAACACACACGGGGATGAATCCCCAACACGGAGCAACGCTCCAACACACACACACACACGTAGGAATACGCATGCACACAGACACGGGGACGCACCCCAACACACACACAAACACGGAGACGGAGTCTCCAACACGATCCAACACCGGATCACAGTGCACACAGACTTGCCACAACAAATGCAGCAAACGACATATACAAACACGCGCAGCAACACCCGCAGCACTGAGATCACACGACCATACGTATATGGTCACACACACACAAATATCTCTATGAGTTGAGGAAATAAAAAACACATACTCAAGACAAGCTTAGACACAAATGAAAACTATAAGAACAATCACAAATAGATAGGAATAGGGTATGGAAGTTGTTCCCCCTTCGATCTCCAATGGCCGAACGATGACGTTCCTTGATGCTCGATTCGGAGGTATGCCGGATGCCGACGATTTGAACATCAACGTGTTCCTCTTCTCAATCCGCTTCACTTTCTCTTCATACACGATCTCCAAATCCTTTTGGATGTTGATTAAATCACCATGGCTTGAGCTTTTCCTTCCTTTCTCCTCTTTCTTCACCTGCAAGAAGAAAACATGAACACATTAGGGTTAAGACTTGTTAAATTCGTAGCTCTCATATGCATACTAATAGGAAGCACCAAAAGACTAGTATAGCACTTCTAAAAACCTCCAAAAGGACCCCCAATAGGTCTCCCATCAACCCAAGGTCACAAGAGAAAGAGTTAGGCACAAGTTGACTTGGTTTGGATGGATTTCGGAACCACGTTTTTGACTTTTCGCCGTTGGCGGTCGACCTACACGGGGCTAGCGGTCGATCGGGATTCTGCAGGGCTAAAAACTCCCATCACTGGGAATTTCGATCGACCTAAACTTTCTGGCGGTCGACCGCTAGCTACAGTAATTTTAGGTCGACTTAAACTGTCCTTTAGGTCGACCTAAACCTGCAGAAAAAATACAGAAAAAATAAAAACATTAGTAAACATGTAAGAAAACATGCCCAATGATCCCAAGTGATGAATGCATTAAGTACATACATGAAATCATAAACAAGGAGGATGAAAACACTTGAAAAACTCAATCAACCACAACATAACATTAAGATCATATGGCTATCCAATTTGTGCAATAAGATAGCATCATTGAACCAAATTTCATATATCATGAGGATGCCATTCAACAATGTGATTGAGTCTAATTTGCCAAGTGTATATGCAATATATATGAGCATCATTCAACCCAAATTAACCAAAGTTCACATGAGATTCAAGCTTGAGCACTAACAACTCATTTCTTCTAAGATTTACATGATGAACTCAAACATTTAAACTAGCCTCAAGACCGTATGAAGAATATGCATGGAGTGCATTCAAAACCATACATAAAAAGCTATTGAAACTTTATTCCATATCTTAACTTTAAGCACATAGGAGCCCAATCTTTCTCAAACAAGAAACACTTTCTTAAGCCATGCTTTTTAGGCAAATATGAGCGTATAAAAGAGGTATGTGGAATGTATAAAATATAGTAAGATTCAATGCAATGCAATGAGAAAGGTAACTCCCTTTTTGGAAGAAGAACTTCATTGATGCACTCCTTTGAGTTCCCAACATGAGCCATGGACTTGTTCCTACAAGCCAAGATAAATATGGCATTAGTTTTTTAAACCCCAAAGATTCATATGACTTTCAAGAGTGAACCTTGAAGTCGTTCTTTCATCTCATCAAAAGCCATCTTTCAATTCATCAATCAACGACGTAAATATATTTCTCAGTCAACGACATAAACATGTTGCTCAATGAACCACACACAAGCACAATCATTTTGTTATCATTAAAATTAAACATTGTTGTGTAGTGGACAGCGGATCTAGAGGGGAGGGGTGAATAGATATGCCCCTCTTTTCGCAATGTAACCCTCTATATAGCTAGATGAAATAAATTGCAGTGGAATATAACTAGCTAAACGAATGACACAACGATTTGCTTAGCAAGATGATTACTAATATATCGATTCGAACCTAAGCATGCATTTAGAACGAAGCAATCACACAAACAAACCACAACACATGAGATTTTAAGGTGGTTCGGACTGAATCCCCAGTCCTACGTCCACCCCTCACCAAATCCGGTGAGGCTCCACTAGTGCCACGCACTGAACCGCAAATCGGAAAGATCACCGATTGCCTTCCTACTAACCGCCGGTAGGGACGTCAACACCGCAAATCGGACAACCTCCGATTACCTTCCTACTAATCACCGGTAGGGGCGATTTTCAGTTCCAAATGTTTGAATGAAATGGAAAAGAACAATTATGAAAATACTCAAACAAGATATGAAATATGCTCAAGGAGAAAAGATCTTGTCTGAGTTTGCTGGAGCTTGAATCTGATGCTTCACTTGGCTTGGAGTTGATCTCCTCTTGAAGTAACTTGAATCACTTGGAGATATGATGAAGAACTTCTTCCCGGAGTACTGTTCACAGCTACAGTACTCGAACTCCTCTCCCTTGAACACACCTTTGCAGCCTCCTTTGATCTCCCTTATTAGCCTTTCTTGCTTCTACTCTTCTTTGGAGGTTGCTGGATTGAGATATGAACTTGAATCACCTTGAGTTGACGGAGAGAGTGTTGGATGTAGCTTTGATCTTCCTTTTGATCCTCTTGAGTTGATGAAGAGGAAGAAGGATGCAGTTTAGATCACCTTTGAACCCCGTGATTGCTTCTTCTTCCTTGGAGGTTGAGATGGCTTCAGATCTGGACTTGAATGCCTTGGAATGGATGAAGAACTCCTTCCCGAAACACTGTTCACGGAGGTGCTACAGTGCCTCAAAAATGGCCTCCCTTGATCTCTCTTGAAGCCTTGAAGCATTAGGGTTTCTAACCCCTCAAGTGTTGGTTTTATAGACCTTGAATGGTCCATAGACACCCTCCAGACCAGATCCATAAATCATGGAAGATTAGGTAAGGTTTGATTAAACAAATCCATGGAAAGGGGCTGGCCACGAGGTGGAATTCGAAGTCAAACATGGCTGCATCGGGGCTGGCGGTCGACCGGAACTCATGGGGCGATCGACTGGAACCTGCAAAATCTCCAACTTGTCGGTTCTGGGAGAACCGGTCGACCGGAAGAGTAGGGGCGGTCGACCGAAACCTGTAAATCCTGGAGTGGTTCGTTTCTGGAAGAACCGGTCGACCGGACGCCTAGGGGCGGTCGACCGAAACCTGTAAAACGTGGAATTCTTAGGCTCTGGCAAATCTGGTCGACCGGCCAAGGTGTGTAGGTCGACCGAAAACACCTATACCTGCAAAAATGAAGTGTTAGACCAATGAAACATGTTCATAAGTCAAGATATTCATGTCCTCATCAATTTCATGTATTTTGGGATTGAAATCAACTTAGAATATGCTTTGAGCATTTCTAAATTTTGTCTGCCCCTTGACCCCCGCGACCTGACCGCGCAGGTCGATCCGCGTGCGAGGGCGCAACATTGAGCTTTTACCTTTGCCATTTCCACTGAATTCCTTCGTATTTGTCATGAACAAAACATCACGTGTATCAGTCACATGAGAGTGGAAAATAATAATGACTTATAGTGTTTAGCTATTATCAAAACCAAGAATATCCAATAACTCAAATGTCCACAAGATGATGTCGAATGACCCAAACCACAAGATGAATCAAATGACCAGAGAGGCACAACAAACACCAAACAAAGTACAGTTATTTTGTTATCATTAAAATCAAATACTAGGAGATGCAAAAATCTCTTGCAACAATCTCCCCCTTTTTGATGATGACAAAACAATATGTGCGAGAGTACACAACAACATTCTCAACCAACATTCTTCTCCCACTTGAGCACACAACCAACATGCATTGAGCACACAACATTTCTCTCCCCCTTTTGTCATCTACAAAAAGATATGGGGTTATTTGACATGATATGAACATGTTAGGCTGGGAGAGATGATACCAATGTGAAGACCAATTGATGCAAAGATAGGGGGTTATGTGACATGATACCAATTATTGGAAATGGGTGGCCTCAAAGAGATGAACCATTGGTTGAAAATTTATGCAGCATGAAGCATTCAGCATGATAGCATTCAAGGTCGAGAACCCATTGTAGATATTCACAAGATGCAAGAGCACAACAACATCAAGATGGCATATAAACTGATTTTATTTGATTTTCAAATTTTTTGATTTTTATATTTTCTGGAAATGCATAAAAACTCAATGCAAGCATATGATGACACTATGAATGCAAGCATATGAAACTCAATGCAAGCATGCAATGCAATAAAAACCAACTAGGCCAAATGTTGAATTCAAAAACTATGTTGATTATTTCTGTGTGAGGGTCACAAAGTTTTGATTTTCATGATTTTTTTTTAATTTTCTTTAGGAATGTATGAGGCTAAATGCATACAAATGATGAGATGTATAATGCACTATGCAACCAAGCATATATATATACGTATATACATACAATACAGCTCCCCCTTACTCATTTAAGAGGGGAATGGGTATAAGAAAAGTGCATGAGAGTCAAAATAACTAGGATGCTTATGTGTATCACTTAGGGGATTGTGCAATCACACAGAGGAGTTATATAGTAGTCAATGCAGTCAATCAATTTTCTGAATACATATTAAATCAAATTTCCATATGTGTAGGTGAACAACATGAAAATAGACTGTAGTCATATGGATATTCAGATTTTCAGATCAACACAATGATAGATTATACAAACTGAATTTCATTAAGAGAACATCATATTGGAGGCTACGCTCTGCCACAATAAGTTTTCACCAATTTTTCAACTCAACCAATATCACATGATAGACAGAATTTTTCAAGAGTGATCAGGTTCGAATGATTCCTTTTTACGCGAGGAGACACATGGAGCTCATGCCAGAATCCTCGGTTACTCAGAATATTAAACCATTCCACCTCATTTTGAGCAGAGATACTAGTACACCACATTTCTGAAGTGAACCACATCACGTCTCAGGTGACATGTGCCCAATTTACTCAGTGAAGCTTGTTGAACATGTGTGCAACTGATTAATAATTTTATGGTTTTGATGATGTCTGCCTCTATAGTCATTAATGAACTATACCTGCATTTGGTAATGTTAATACTCATACATTTCAGGTCATTACACTTCCAGCGTAAACGATCAAGATCAAGAGCTTGAACAACACTTCCAGTACACAGATATCAAGGCATACGCCAATATTGGTTGCACGGAAATCTAGCATATTTCAAGCACAGGAATCAAGCTGAAAAGCATCATACATAAGGTCATTGCACACTCCTCATATGGTCAGTGCATGTCTTGCCTTATGGATGGTTCGAGGTCGGTGCAACTTCTTGATAGCATGCTACAAGATAATCCAAGGAATTCAGTGGAAATGGCAAAGGTGAACGCTCAATGGTTGCGCCCTCGCACGCGGATCGACCTGCGCGGTCAGGTCGCGGGGGTCATGGGGGCAGCGCCCCTTGCGGGGGTTTCCAGGGGCGGAGCCCCCGGAACAAAATTTTGATTATAGGAGCAATATAATCAAATAGAAATCCTCAAGACAGTCAAGGTTGATGCCACAAACATGCACGGGCTGTTAATGGAGTTGAACGACGGAGCTGAAGCAGCTAACGGACCGACCCGGGCTGGACCGGGGTCTGCCTAACTGGCGGTCGACCGCCAGCACAGGGGCGGTCGACCGCCCCAGCCAGGGAAGGCCAGCTTGAAAGTCTTTCAGTGGCGGTCGACCGCCAGCTAGTAGCGGTCGACCGAAAATCCCAGGGACCATCCGTCTACAGCATGTTTCAGTAGAGGTCGACCGCCAGAAGCTGTAGGTCGACCGCCAGCCCCGAGCCTTCAATGTTGACTTTGTTTCCAACTTTGAAAAGGGCCATTCAACATGGATTTGTTTAATCCAAAAGTCACCTAAACACCCATGATTTGTGGATCTAGTCTGAGGCTTGTCTATAGACCATTCAAAGTCTATAAAACCAACACAAGAGGGTTAGAAAACCGTAGTTGATCATTTGGAGCAAAGAGAGATCAAGAGAGGCTAGAGAGGAGATTGGAAGAAGAGGTACTGTAGCCGTGAATAGTACTTCGTGCAGAAGTTCTACATCCAATCCAAGGGATTCAAGCCTACATCTGAAGCCTTCAATCTCCAAGGAAGAAGAGAAGCAAGCAAGCTCACAAAGGTGATCAAATCTTCATTTAAACCTCTTCATCAACTCAAGGGAAGATCAAAGCTACATCCAACAATCTCTCCATCAACTCAAGGTGATTCAAGCTCATATCTCAATCCAGCAACCTCCAAGGAAGAGTAGAAGCAAGCAAGGCTAATAAGGGAGATCAAAGGAGGCTGCAAGGGTGTGTTCAAGGGAAAGGAGATCGAGTACTGTAGCTGTGAATAGTACTCCAGGAAGAAGTTCTTCATCAAATCCTCAAGAGATTCAAGCTCCAGCAAACCTCAGATAAGATCTTTTCTCTTAAGCATATTCTATATCTTGTTGAGTGTTTTTCATAAGTTGTTCTTATTCCATTTCTTTCAAACACTTGAACTTGAGAATCGTCCCTACCGGTGGTTAGTAGGAAGGCAATCGGAGGCTGTCCGATTTGCGGTGTTGTCGTCCCTACCGGTGGTTAATAGGAAGGCAATCGGGAGTTCTTCGATTTGCGGTGTAGCCGTCCCTGCCGGCTTTGTGTGTAGGAAGATAGAAAGAGAGTTTTCTCTATTCTGTGGTTTGGGGCGTGTCCCCGGTCAAGCTGTGAGTCAGCAAGGAAGCCTCACCGGGTTTTGGTGAGGGGTAGATGTAGGTTGCGAGGTTGCAACCGAACCACCTTAAAAATCCCTGTGTTGTGGGTTGTTTATCATGTGTGATTGATCTATATCTTCTAACTCCATTCACAGGTTCGTGTGCTTCCATACTTGGTTATCTTGTTCACACACATATGCACTTTGAGTGATCAACATAGCACACACACACACACGCACGGTTGTTGCAAGCTATTTCATGCTCTAGTGTTATGCTTTATGATCCATGCACTACAAGGCTTATTTCTTTCAAGATCACAAATGTGCTTAAAGAAGTGTGGACGTTTCGTAGCTTGCAATCCAAGTCTTTTCATTTGAGCCACTCTACTTAATTCCGCTGTGCATTATGCCTAAGTGATTCATTCACTTTATAAGAGTGGTTTAAGTTTCTGTTAGCTAAGAGTTTTAAATAGGCCAAAGCTTTTGATAGGATCTATTCAACCCCTCTTTCTAGATCTGTTTACACCTCGCGGGACCCAACAAAACTAGGCATTACTTTGCCATTCTTTTCAGATTCTTTCTACAAAAAAGGTAGGCAGCTTTTTCCTCAACTGTCTCTTTGACATTCATGCAGCAAGTATAATATTTCTTGAGTGTTGAAAGGAAATTCCTACATCCTTATTTCTAACACTCATTTTCACATTTGGTGTATGGAGTGTGCGAATTTGATTCAGCATGTATACCGAAAATTTCATGAACACATAACAGTGCAGCTCCCCCTAAATAGATGCACTTATCATAAGATTACTCCCCTTGAGTATAAAACATGTAGTACTCTAGTGATGACTCAATTTGTAACGTTATTTAGCAAGAAATATGAGGTCTTAGAAATGTCAAGGAAGGGGGTGATTAGCATATAATAACATGCAAGCACACAACCGGAGTATATGTAATATGTAATGTAAAATGCAATTCTTGTTGGTCCCGAAGACATGATACCAATGTTGAAAGCAAATGCACTACGTGAATGATATGTAGATATGATATGCAAATAGATATGATGTGCAAATGTGCAATGATATGTAAATATGCAATATGATATATGGTCTAAATGCACTTTATGAATTTTCTAATGCATGCAGCTTATAAACACATGAAAATGTAATGCAAGATGTAGCATGGATGCAAATTACAAGTTCAGTTTTTCATTTTGATGGTCTAAATGCACCTAATGCATTGAATTCTAATGCATGCAACCTATCCCTATATGAGAAAGGAATGCAAGATGTAAAAATAAGATGGGAAGACTGATTTTCAAAACTATTTTCAGATTCCACAAGAGGACATTCAGTTTAGAAAGATGAACAACAAGCATTTCAACACTAGGCCTTTAAGAACAAGGGTGCATAAAAGATTGGAAATGAGTAATGCATCCCATTTGTTTTCAGAACCTGTTCAAAAAATAGATTTTCAACAAAATTTCACAAGTTTAAAAAGGCATCCACATGCCAAACAGATTTTTAAAGTTCTGGTACGAGGTGGAGGTAAAGGTCCGAAAATCCAACTCACACATAGTGAGAGCTTCTAGGTGAACGTAATCCACCCTTCCACTACAAACCATTTGATATACCAGAAACTCAATTAGGTTCAGATGCTCATGCATTTCAGATAGAGAAGTATTCAATAGGCAAAGACATCATGTTTATTCCTCAAAATTTTCAATTCATTCAACCAATGAGACATGTTCATCTTAGCAGAATACAAGAGTAATAGATGATGTTTTCAGAAACAAAATCTGTCAAATGAACAATTTGCATTTCAAAAATTTTACCTTCTGAAGCAAGAAAGAATTTCAGATTCAATTCGAGTGCACATGATATTTCAGAATCTCAAGGCAAAATGATTTTCTTCTAAAGACATGATTCCTCATTGGCCAAAATAATCCATTTTGAATTTTGGTACAAGGCGAAGTACTTGATCCGAGAATCACCTTACGCATGGTGTTAGCTTCCTGACAGACTTAATCTGTCATTTCACATAACATCATTTGATATACCAAATATTCATTTAATGAGAGCATGAGTGGCTTGTAAGAAGATGCAATTCATACATGACAAAGTAGCCGAAGGAAACCATCAGAAATGCCAATTTGATAAAGAAGAAACAAAGTTGGGGTTTTATCATTTGAGTGTGTCTTGTTCTATTTTATTGAACCCCTTTCATTTCTCATTTACCTCAAGGCACACCTTTATCACAACCGACTCATTCGTCGGATTTTGACACCCAAGCCTTCTTGGGCCCTTGGATATTAGAAACATTTCTACCAGAATCTCTCCTTGACATTCTCATAGCCATCATGTCATCATTTTTCATGATCTACAATCTTCAATAATATGTCCATGATTTCCACAATAACGGCATTGAGGAGAAGTATTTTTGCTAAAAGATTTCCTTTTAGGAGCAAAGAAATTTTCAAATGCATTCCATCTTCTATTTTCAAAGGATCTAGATTTAACAAAATTAAACCTAGCATTCATTCTAGAAGCATGGAAAGTTTATGTTTTCAAGAACCAACATTCTTTCATAACATGACCGTATTTCTCACAATGAAAGTAACAAGGTGATGTGGGTCTTCGGAATGAGTTACCATCGTTTGCATGATTTTTTGTTAACAAGTTTCTCTTATTGGATGCAAACCTTTGAGCATGAAAGACATGTTCATTTCTAAATTTTCTTTGAAAATCACGCTTAACATTCATGGCTTGAAAATCATCCTTTTGCTTCACAAAGCAATTATCCATCACATGGCCTAGTTTATGACAATAGAAGCAAGAAACATTTCTCTTTATTTTGAAGGCAGAGTTATCTTTGCATGCTTTTTCATCATCCATTTTCATGACAACATAATCATTCATTTCATGGCCATGCATGTCACAGTAAAAGCATTCAACATTCAAGTTCATTTTTCGCCCATTCTGAATTTTTTGAAACCCTTTTTGTATGGTGAGTTTTGTGTGGAGGTTTTTCTTTTTTTCAAAACTATTTTCAGAAGTTTTCTTTTGAAAAATGAGAGGAGCAGCTTTGGAGGTGCTAGGAATGTCAGATGCATGGACAAAAGAGGTTGTCATTTTATGTTCAAAAGATTTTTTATTGACCGGGGTGTATCCAAGACCCTCTTTTTAAAAATTCACCTTGACACCTAGCATTTTGTCTAAGTTCTCATTCCCTTTGACAAATCTAGACAAGTCATTTTTCAAATCATTTGTCTCTTTTTCACATGCAAGGATTTTCTCACTAAGCAAGTAATTCATGGATTCCAAGTTTCCATTCTCTTTCAAGATTTCCTTATTTTCATCATTCATGGCATGGAGTTTTTCAGTTAAGTTTTCAAGAACTTTCTCAGTTTTAACAAACTTTAAAATCTTAACAAACAATTATTCATTTTCAGATTTCAACAAGGAATTTTCTTTTTCAAGTTTATCAAAGTATTTCAATCTTCCCTCAAGGAAGGAGTTCTGAATTAACATGGCACCATTTTTTTTTAAGATCTTCATTTTCATCCATGATGCTCTTGCTATCAATTTCAGAATCAAATAGCTTTTCAAGCATTTTATCATCATCAGACAAAGAAGCTAGCTTGTTCTTAAGATATTCTTCATTTTTCTCAAGCATAGAGTTTTTAGACATGAAGAATTTATTTTGCTCACGCAGCTCATCACACTCATTTTCAATTTGAAAAGATGTGTTATGTTTTCTAGCCATTTCAACATCTTCATTCAAACATAAATCTCTTCTGAAAATATTTCAACTCTTGATTCAAGAGATTCATTTTGTTCTTGTAGATGTTCAATTTTTGACTCCAAGGTTTTGCAGTTCTCACAGGAGGAATTAGCATGCCCATTCTCATCATTTCTCTTTTTAAATCTCTTGATTTCAGATTTATATTTTTTGCATCTGCCTTGCAAATCGGCACATGCTAATTGCCATTCTTCAATTGAGGGTTCTTCAGAATAAGAATTTACCTGACTTGAGCTTTCCTCACCATTAGCCATCAAGCATGTACCCACTTGGGAATCTTCTAGGTTTCCTTCAAATATAGCCAGTTTATCCCATAGATCTCTGGCTGACCTGCAGGAGGAGATTTGGGAAAGAACATTAGACTCTATATAATTCCTTATAAAATTCAAGGCTCGAAGATTGATTTCATTTTTCTTTTCATGCTTTGCACTCCATTCTCTTTCATTTGATGGAAGTTTATGTGGACCATTACATATAACTTACCAGATTTCACACTCTTTCATACCAAGATAGAAAGACATTTTATTTTTCCAAGAAATATAGTTGTGACCATCAAAGCATGGAGGAAGGGAAGACAAACAAGCATAAGACATGATGCTCAATGAAACTCGCCAAGAGATCACTCTAAAAGTCATTAGACACAAGAAATTAGAGCCATGCTCTGATACCAATTGTTGGTCCCGGGTAGACGAGCAGACAAGAAGGGGGGGGGGTTGAATTAGCCCCTACTAAAAATGGTAATTTAAAAACTATCTAAGCGGAATTAACAAGTTTTATCGAGATTGAGGAATTCACTGAGTAAGGAACTAAATTCTCTCAACCTCTCCGATCTCACACGATCATACAAAGGAATATAACAGTCACATTACACAATCCCACAAAGCAAACCACAAGACAATGGAATTTTTAAGGTGGTTCGGAACCACGACGGGCTCCCTACGTCCACCCCTTACCAAACCGGTAAGGCTCCACTCGCTGGATAGACTAGCACGGGGAAAACTCCCCAACACGGAGCAAGGCTCCAACACACACGGGAATAAATCCCCAACACGGAGCAACGCTCCAACACACACGGGGATGAATCCCCAACACGGAGCAACGCTCCAACACACACACACACACACACACACACATGAATACGCCTGCATACACACACGGGGACGCTCCCTAACACACACACAAACACGGAGACGGAGTCTCCAACACGATCCAACACCAGATCACAATGCACACAGACTTGCCGCAATAAATGCAGCAAACGACATACACAAACACGCGCTGCAACACCCGCAGCACCGAGATCACACGACCATACGCATATGGTCACACACACACAAATATCTCTATGAGTTGAGGAAATAAAAAACACATACTCAAGACAAGCTTAGACACAAATTAAAACTATAAGAACAATCACAAATAGATAGGAATAGGGTGTGGAAGTTGTTCCCCCTTCGATCTCCAATGGCCGAACGATGATGTTTCTTGATGCTCGATTCGGAGGTATGCCGTATGCCGACGATTTGAACATCAACGTGTTCCTCTTCTCAATACGCTTCACTTTCTCTTCATACACGACCTCCAAATTTTCTTGGATGTTGATCAAATCACCATGGCTTGAGTTTTTCCTTCCTTTCTCCTCTTTCTTTACCTGCAAGAAGAAAACATGAACACATTAGGGTTAAGACTTGTTAAATTCGTAGCTCTCATATGCATACTAATAGGAAGCACCAAAAGACTAGTATAGCCCTTCTAGAAACCTCCAAAAGGACCCCCAATAGGTCTCCCATCAACCCAAGGTCAAATGAGAAAGAGTTAGGCACAAGTTGACTTGGTTTGGATGGATTTTAGAACCACGTTTTTGACTTTTCGCCGTTGACGGTCGACCTACACGGGGCTAGCGATCGGCCGGAATTCTGCAGGGCTGAAAACTCCCATCACTGGGAATTTCGGTCGAGCTAAACTTTCTGGCGGTCGACTGCTATCTACAGTAATTTTAGGAAACCTGCAGAAAAATACAGAAAAAATAAAAATATTAGTAAACATGTAAGAAAATATGCCCAATGATCCCAAGTGATGAATGCATTAAGTACATACATGAAATCATTAACAAGGAGGATGAAAACACTTTAAAAACTCAATCAACCACAACAAGATCATATGGCTATCCAATTTGTGCAATAAGATAGCATCATTGAACCAAATTTCATATATCATGAGGATGCCATTCAACAATGTGATTGGGTCTAAATTGCCAAGTGTATATACAATATATATGAGCATCATTCAACCCAAATTAACCAAAGTTCACATGAGATTCAAGCTTGAGCACTAACAACTCATTTCTTCTAAGATTTACATGATGAACTCAAACATTTAAACTAGCCTCAAGACCTTATGAAGAATATGCATGGAGTGCATTCAAAACCATACATAAAAAGCTATTGAAACTTTATTCCATATCACAACTTTAAGCACATAGGAGCCCAATCTTTCTCAAACAAGAAACACTTTCTTAAGCCATGCTTTTTAGGCAAATATGAGCGTATAAAAGAGGCATGTGGAATGTATAAAATATAGTAAGAGTCAATGCAATGCAATGAGAAAGGTAACTCCCTTTTTGGAAGAAGAACTTCATTGATGCACTCCTTTGAGTTCCGAGCATGAGCTATAGACTTGTTCCTACAAGCCAAGATAAATATGGCATTAGTTCCTTAAACACCAAAGATTCATATGACTTTCAAGAGTGAACCTTGAAGTCGTTCTTTCATCTCATCAAAAGCCATCTTTCAATTCATCAATCAACGACATAAAGATATTGCTCAGTCAACGACATAAACATGTTGCTCAATGAACCACATACAAGCACAATCGTTTTGTTATCATTAAAATCAAACACCAAACAAAGCACAATTGTTTTGTTATCATTAAAATCAAACACTAGGAGATGCAACAATCTCCTGCAACATCCCCGCTTTCTTCTATCGCTTCTCTTGAAAATATTCAACGGGGTGAGTCTACAATTAGACTCAGGAGATTAAGTATAGTCCCCAGTCATAACATGTAAAAACATATCCAAAGTGATTTACGACATTTCATTTTACAAGTCATTCTTAGGCATAATTTTAAATAGATAACACATGAGATTACTACATTTAACCCGATCTTAGTTTTTTTACGATCATAAGTCATGATATCAACATTTTACAAATAAACATGTACAATAAAACTTTATTCTATCAATGACAATTCAACAATTGTAAATATTACTATGCAATATAATTCAACTCATTTATCAATAAAATGATTCCAGTACTAGGCGGAGTAAAATCTCACGCATAGTGAAAGGATCCAAATAGACTTAATCTGTCATTTCCCAAATCACCATTTGATATACCGGAGATTCATTAATAGTAAACATTAACAGTGTAATAGCAGTAAAATGCAATGACAATTCAATAAGCAATAACACTTCAATATCAGTTCATTGAGTAGTAACAGTAGTTTCAGTATTGATTCAGTGAACAATAATAACAGTTCCAATATCAATTCAGTGAGTAGTAATAGTCGTATTAATAACGACTCAGTGAACAGTAGTAGTAGTCAGTATCAATTCAGTAGGCAGTAACAGTCATTCAATTTCAGTTCAGTAAACAGTAACAATGGTATAAATAGCCAGACACAGTGCCCAAACCACCACTAGAAGGACAATCAGTCGGTACTCGATCACCTAGGTAAATAGTGATTAGTCTTGGTTACTGCGCAGAACCGGGAGAAGTCCTCCCCACCTTAACCAGTGGTACTTGTCCACCTCTAGGATTTCAATCCCCATTACCCGCGGGGCCAGTACAGTATGAACCTCCCCATAGGGGCATTTCTATAGCTTGGTTCCAGTCTCCCCCTATGGTGGCAGTGTCTATTTGGCAATAATAATAGTGCGGTAAATAAATAAATAAATAAAGAAATAATAATAATATATATATATATATATATATATATATATATATATAACTCATATCCAATGGACACATGCCACTCAAAAATCATGCTATGGACACTAAGTATGAAATATGCCATTTCTAAAAATTCCTTTTTTTTATTTCTGAAATTCTCAACTTATTCAAATATAATGACATATATATATATATCAAAAATTTCTAATTCTATTTGCAGAGATCAGAATGCAGTGAAATTTTAGGAAATCAATATATTTACAGGAAGGATCAATGCAGAAAATTTCCATCATTTTTCAGACAATATTTATACTTTTCCCATAATTAGTTATACACCATTTATATAAAAAAATTTCTAATTTTGTTCTCAGAGCTCAGAATACATTTAAATTACAGAGAACTAATACATTTATAGGAAGAATTCAAACATAAAATTTTCATCAATTTTCAGACAATAATTATAATTATTCCAGAATTACTTGTATTTCAACATGTATCATAAATTGACTACATTGAGCTACCATGTTCTGAAAATCACTTAACTTCTTCTGCATATCACATTTATATGTAATATTACACACTTTTTTTTCATAAATTTTCATGCAAGGATTCGAATTTTTTCAGAATTGTATAAATTTTCCTATGCATGGAAAATTAACTAAATTTACCCTCATCACTCTAAAAATCACCATAATTTGTCAAACTATCATTCATAACAGAAATATTATTTTTGAAACTTTTTATTATTTTTCACACTGCATTACCATTTTCACACTGTATTACTATTTTTAACACTAAGTAAGAAAAATATATCATGAATAATAAATCAACTAAATATATCCAAAATGATCAGATAATTTCTAAAAATTTACATAATGTTGTTCCAGATAGAAGTATCAGATATAAGAAAATTTATCATTTTTCATTTAATATGTCTAATTTCTAATATTTTATATCAGTTTCTAAAATTTATAATAATTTACAATAATAACTTTTAAATAGATAAAATTATCTAGAATGCTTACAATGACTAAACTATACTTAGAATTAACTTATGAATATCATATATCAGTTCTGTAATTTTCTCAGGATTTTTCACAGAATATTAATATTTATTTAATTTTCTAATTATTTATTTAAACATTTATAATTATACCAATAAAGATTCTATTATCAGGATAAGATGAAATTTTCATCAAATAGTTCTAACATGCATTTAAGTCTTCTGGTAAAGATTTCAAGATTTTTCATAAAGTATTTCTATTTATCTCATAATTTTATATCCCTAATAAAATATCAAAAATTATATAATATCACTTAAAGACATCAATAATTATTGATATTTTCATAATACAACAAACTCAATGTAAGAACCATACTGTGAAATTCTAAGATTTTTATAAAAAGGATCTCTAATTTCTATAATTTCTGTATAATTATTCATTTACTTTATCATGTATAAAAATTCATTAACAGAAATATCGTGATCCAAAAATAATGAAAATTTTTTTACACATGGGTCTCACAGTAAGATACATTCATAAAATTAATGGTGATTTTATATCACCCCTTTAATGTTTTAGTATAATTAAACACCTTTAAGATAATATTAAAATATCTTTAAACGTGAAAATAATTTGAATCAAACATGAAAAGTTTTACAGAAAGTTTATAACATCAGATTTCATGATTCTGGAAGGTTTCTAAATTTACCATGCACAGATGATAATTATAGTGTATTAAACACTTGATTTACCCTTAATCACATGCCTTAATATTAATGATTTAATATTAATCCGACTAAGATATGATCACACATAATGAAACAATGATATCTGGACTTAACTACCTATAGAGATGTTAATTACACACCTTAAACCATCTTAAATATGCTAATCTATACTAATCAATGGGATTAAGTGCTAAATCCCTTACCTTAATGGTGCTTTAAACACCTCCTTAAATAGCCGTCTCCCCTCTCCTTCTGCCCTTCACGTAACCAGCTCCCAAGAGGATCAAATGAAGCCCTCTACCCCTCTATTTATAGGATGTTTTGCCTAATTAAATCTTAACCATCCATTTAATCAAGGGTTAAGATTAAAATATTTATTTTAATGATATTTAATTAAAATTTGACATTCAAACTTCACCAACCCATTCACCTAATTTCTTTTGACTATCTCATATTTTGTTTCTTTTTTTTATGTATATGACATGTGAGATTTTACTAATATAAGAGTTAAGTTAAAAGAGGCTTAAAAAGGTGATTAAATTTTTTTTTTTATATGTGACTACCGCAACCGCGACAGTCAAGGGGGGGGGGGGGGGGGGCGTGCGCGCGCCCGCACGCGTAGGGAGGCCACCGCCCCACCTCTTTTTTTTTGATTTTTTTATTTCTTTTGCTTTTTGACCTTATAACTTTTTTATTTATAATTATACTTTTCTCATTTTTTTCAAACCTTTTCTTTATTTGTTTTAAACCCTTCCTTATATTTTTATAAAACAAATAGCCTTATATAACTTTTATTTTAAACTTTGTTTATTATTTTTTATTTCTTCACTCTCTTTTAATTTTTAAACTTTTTTTTAATTATATGACTAAAATAAATATAATAAAATAAGTACTTTAAACATTTAGGCATACACAATTTTTTTTAACAATCAAATAAAATGCTATAAAATCGTAGGGCATTACATCAATTCTCCAACCAAGCTCATTTCAAACTCACTAGACATCAAGTTTGCAAATTCATCACATAGTTCAGTTCATGTTGAACCAAAAATAATATCATCCACGTATACCTTAACTATGATAAGATGATTATTCAGATTTTTATAAAAAGAGTTTGATCCACCTTAGCTCTGTTGTAGCCCTTACTGAGTAGAAATTCTATCAGTCTATCAAACCAAGCCCGTGGGGCCTGTTTTAGTCCATACATGGCTTTATTTAACTTGAAGACATGGTTAGGCAGCACAGATAACTCAAAGTCGGGGGGTTGCTCAACATAAACTTCCTGTTGGCCCAGACTAGATGGCAGAAAAAGAAGGGGGGTTGAATTGTCCCCTTGACCTAGATGGCAGATTTTAAAAACTCTCTTAACTGAACACAATAGAATTAAAACCAACTACTTGATTAGTCTAAACAAACATGAGATTTAAAAGGTTCTCTCAATCTTTCCGATCTCACTCGTAATAACAATGCAACCGTTAGATGAAATTATGCCTAACACGGATAACAGAAGTAGCAGTGTGCTGTGGTGTAGTGAATAAAAATCTATAAATCTACCTGTGAATGGAGATAGGAGAAATGGACCATCGCACAGGCATTCACAAAGGACACGGAGATTTTTAGGTGGTTCGGGACCACGACGGGCTCCCTACGTCCACCCCTCACCCAATCGGGTGAGGCTTCACTACACGCTACTTTCGTAGCAACACGAGGACGAACCCCAACCACACGCACACACGCTGCTTCCGCAGCAATGTCCACACACGGGGAAAATCCCCAACACGCTGCTACCGCAGCACACAACCACACACAGAATCGGGGAACACGCCCCGGACACTAAATCCACTCGGAGACGCAGCTCCGTCTACACATAACCAACCATGAGGAAACTTTCCCCACAGTGAAACCCAACACACGGAGAGGAAGCTCCGCACACACACTTTGATATTCCGAGTTTGATAAAATAACAAGATATACAATGAATGCCCATAGAAGTATTTAGATGAAGATTGACTATGAAGCACTCATAGAAATGAACATAGATATGAATCATCAAGAGAAACAAGATCAAGAATGTCTTCTCTTAGGTTGGAGGCCGATAGAAGATGCTTCGTTGGTTCCACACGAGAGGAAGAAGAAACTCAAGGTAAATCGAGCCACCGGTGCTTTCTCCTTAAAGAACTGGTCACAGATCTGGCATTGGAGGCTTGAGAATGGATGTAGATCTTGAATGCTTGCTCTATTCAACCTCTCCTCAGCTTTGGCCGCCCTTTCCCTTCTTTCCCTGCAAAAACAGATAGAGAAAATTAGAGCTTCTCCTTATTTCTTCCAAATTCGCAGCATATATATAGCAGCAAGTTAGGGTGAACAAAAGACCATATTACCCTTGCAAAACCCTAGCAAAACCACCCTAATATGTTCATTAGTAACCCAAGGGCATTAGGGTAAATTTTCATCCCAATCGGAGGTCATTAGACTAGGTTTCGGTGACTTACGGAAATCCCGCACGGAGCTGCGAATGAGGGGGGGTCGACCCACTTAGGAGGGGGGTCGACCCACCTGCCAGACAGAATGCTGTCTGGCAGGTTTGTTATAGGGGGGTCGACCCACTTGTGAGGGGGGGTCGACCCACTTTTAGCCAGAAGCCCTTTTTACGCCTTTTCTTGCCCAGGGGTCGACCCATTGAGTGGGGGGGTCGACCCATTTGCCATGAAACCTCATGAAATGATATGTTAAAGTATTCTTAATGATCTAAAAGTGCAATCCATTGAACCCAATCATGAATTGAATGAAAAGGTAAATTCTTACCACGTCTCCATAGGTTTCTGGACATAAATAAACCTGCATCTTTAGAGAATCAAATTCATGTTATGCTTTGATCCATGCAAATGAAGAATTAAACTTGAATGCATTATCCACACAATACCACCTCTTCAATGCATTTCAACCTTGATGAACCTGCACATTAGTATGTTGAAAGTGCAACCATATGCACAACTGATTCAAACATTTCCAAACCACATTTTTCACAGGTTCACTTTTCAAATACAATTTAATCAAGCCAACATGAATTGAGAGCAAACTCAAATCTCCACTTCGTATATGCATGAAACTGAATGTATAGACTTGGAAACTTGAAGGCACAAGACAATGTATAGACTTGGCAGAAGGCCAATGCATAGACTTGGATTGAAGGCCAATGTACAGACTTGGTGGCTTGAACCAATGTATAGACTTGGAAGCTTGAAGGCACAAGATAATGTATAGACTTGGCAGAAGGCCAATGTATAGACTTGGATGGAAGGCCAATGTATAGACTTGGATGTAAGAAGGCCAATGTATAGACTTTGAAAGAAGGTCAATGTATAGACTTGGAAGCTTGAAGGCCAATGTATAGACTTGGCTTGAAGGCCAATGTACAGACTTAGTGAAAGGGAATGTATGTAATACAATTCTTTTAAATACCCATAGACTAGTGCGTTCTAGCACGGGAGCATATGAAGTCTCAGGGGAGCATCTATGGCCTCTGGACAGCATCACCAACGTCAGGGGAGCATGTGGAGCACATGCTATCTCTGGGGAGCAATCGCTGCTCCAGGGGAGCATCTATGGCCTCTGGACAGCATCACCAGCGTCAGGGGAGCATGTGGAGCACATGCTGTCTCTGGGGAGCAATCGCTGCTCTAGGGGAGCATCCTCAAAGTTAGGGAAGCATTAGCAGTCACCGGAGGGCATACTCGGTCCCAGGAGAGCATCCGGGGGGACAGGCGAGCATGCGCGTCTGATGTACAGACTCTACCAATGTTTAGACTTTGGAAATAAATGAAGCATTTCAGAGCAACTCAAAACAAACATTCATGTGAGGCATAATCAGTTCAGAAACATGAATTATAAATGCAGTTCAGAGCATGTGTAACCATGGGCAACAAGATATCACGCATTTGTCAGTTCATTAAGAACACCAACATAATGTTTCCATGAAGACACCAATGTGAACATCAACATTAAGGATGTGAACATCAACATTAAGGATGTGTGCATGAAGGACCATTGTTTATGAACCACCTGCAAAACAAGATATTATAGTGTTAGCTTGTTTATTGTGCAGACGCCATTTAAGCATAAAACACACAATATATTAGAATCATCAAAACCATTGTCAGAGACAACAAGGGGGCGCACAGAACCCAACAATCTCCCCCTTTTTGATGATGACAATATATTGTGACTTTTTAAATTCAAATTCAAATATCTCTCCCCCTTTGGCATTATCAAAAAATGGGGGTTAAGATGACAAATGTGAGATTTCAGCATGAATGAAAGAGAATGAAATATCAATGGCACACGAACCCAGCAAGGACCGACCATTAAAGGAAGGTGTGTGAACCATGAAGACCAAGCAAGAAATGACTTTTGATGTGCAGCATGTAAGATGACAAAAATTATATGCAAATGCTCAATTTTTGAATTTTGTTCAAAATTATATTCAAGATGACCAAGCTATGCACAAGTTTTGTTGAAAGCACATTATTCTCCCCAATTGTCAAGAACAAAAAATCAGCTGACAATGGGTTATTTAACATGTTATTTGCAAGTATAAGCTAAAGATGCATCAAGATGAAGTGTGATATGAACAAACTGAATCAAGCATTCAAGCATTCAAGCATGCATAATAAGATATAGACTCATACAAGTCCCTTCGGGACGGGTGTAAGGATTATGCAATCGATTATAGAACATGATGTGCATGTACAATACTAAGAAGGTCGTGCTTACATAAGTAAGTACTGCATAAACCATGATAAGCGACAGATTCATAAGGAACATTCAAACAATCAAACCCAAGGTGCAAATGTGAAAATTGAGCAATGAAGTTCAAGTTAATATGGAAAGTCAGATTTTCTAAAGAACACTACAAAGTACTTATCATCCATACACTTTCAACACAATGCTCGACTATTGGTAGCTACGCATGACCCCAAATTTTTTCTTTAAAGTACTATAAATGGTGTGACTAACCTTTTGACGCGAGTCATGCCCTTTGTTTCAGGGGCAATTCCCGGTTACTCAGTTTCGTCACTTTTTATGATGTGGATGAGACACTTTTCGACGCGAATTGTATCCTTTGTCTTAGGGACACTTCCGGCTACTCGGTGGCAAATCACACTTATTTTAGTGTGGATTAGTTTCTCCTTTCGGCGTGAGTTTCCTCCTTTGTTTCAGGGGGGATTCCCGGCTACTCGGATCCACGTTCCACATATACGACTTTTTGGTGGGGTAAACAGCTTTTTCCTCACGAGATATGTGATTTCCATGTATAGAATCAATAGTCCTCTAAAGTGTAGAGTAGAAAATAGTGATCCTTATTAAATTGAATCATTGTCTCAAAAAGGTGCATTTTGTGTGGGTGGTTGTATTGAATGAAGAAGATGAATTAGCCTTATCACAGTAATGTCTCCCCCTAAATGTATGCACGGTTATAAAAATTCTCCCCCTTAATATGTGCCATGTAACAACCATGTCTAAATCAATGTAATTTCATTTAGCAATGGATGAGTCATAGAAGAAGTCAAAAAGATGAGTATAAAGTATATACATGCATTCAACCAGGGATCTTTCAATGTTTTCAAGCAAATGATTATTGGTACTTGGCGGAGTACATTGGTCCGAAGACCACCATCACGCATGAGAAAAGCTTCCAGTTGGACATAATCCAACCTTCCACTATCGCCATTGATATACCAAATAATCATGACATTCAAGCACACGAGTATGCAATGACATGCAAATGTATGCATGTAACCTAAAAGGATGATTGAAAAATTATTCCTATTCAACAGTATGCAAAGATGTGTATGATATGTGCAATGAGTATCATGAAGATAAGTATGTATTCTATGTATGCACATGTGAGTTGTTATTTGTAAATAGTAAGTAAGAGTCTGAAGGACTCTATGCACAGTGTAAAGCATACAAAGCCAAATTTATTTTGAAAGTAAAAGAGAAGGTGTGTACTAAGAGCCATATATGTCCAAGGTTAAGCATTCAAGAGTTATGATTATTTACAAGATGTTCAACCAAAAATCATTCAAGTCAACTACTCATCAAAATTGAAGGATCTCAACATTTTAGAACTTGACGAGAGTCAGTGAAACAGAAATGTAACTTCATAATTACAACCTTTTTCTTCAAATGAAATTTTTACCTTTTCAGATTTGTCAAGGAAAACCTAGGTGAAACAAACTTCAAATCAAGCCATTTTGTTTCTCACCTTGAGGGTCCTTTATTTGTTGATGTTTCTTGACCTCAAGGCGCCCCTGCAAGATAAGTTCTCATTTTGGCAATTTGAGTACCCAAGTCATCTTGGATCCCGAGGGGTTAGTTCTTACACGAACAGATGAACTCCTATTTTTCCTAGCAAACCATTCATCATCGGCCCTCATCATGGTACAATCGTCCATAGAATGTCCATTCAGGCCACAATAAAAATAATGAGATGATTTTCTTTTCATGGACATCTTTTCATCATTTTTCATTAAAGAACAATTGTTCATCTTGTGTCCAAGGCCACCACAGTAATGACAAGAAATATTTTTCATGAAGGACCACTCATCATCATTTCTCTTTGTTAAATAATTTTTAAAAATATGACCATGCATCCCACAATAAAAGCAATGAGCATTGAAGGTTTTCTTCATTGGTTTATCAAGATTGTTAGGCTTATCAACAATTTTTAATTGTGACTTCAATGCTTCATTATCATCAAATTCCATCAAGGAACAATCATACATATCATGTCCATATTGTCTACAATAATAGCATGAAACATTTCTTCTTTTTCTTGAAGCATGATTGTGTTTATTATATGAGGGTTCTGCATGCATACAAGAACAATCAACATCCTTTTTCTGTGTTTCATTTTGCTTATCATACAACAACATGGATTCATTCAAATTTTTGATCTCTTCTTCCAATGTTAAAATGTGCATTTCAAGATCAGCAATCTCTTTTTCACATGAGGTGACTTTTTCATTCAAAATGACATTGATAGTTTTATGACTTTCAATGTCTTATTCCATAGCATGAGCATTTTCAAAGTCATCAGCAACAACTACACCTTTTCCTTTTTCAAGATTTTCAAGATTTTTCAATCTACTCTCAAGTAATGAAATTTGAATCAACAAAGCACTATTTTCATTTTGGAGCTTTTCAAATGAACTTTTGTTCATAGAAGTGTGTTCAATTTCATTCATTTGAAGACTCACATTTTGACCAACCATTCTACCCATTATTTCATTATTTTCAAATTTGTCATTCAAATCCCTGAAACTTTCTATTTCCTTCTTAAGTTCCTCCAGTTCATTTGTCTTGTCAACATTCAGATTTACTTTTCCTTTTTTCAAAAGGACTTTTTCAGATAGAGAGTTGTTCAATATTTTCAGCTTCTCATTATCTTTCTCAATGAGTTGAAATTCTGAAATTTTATCCTGTAGAGATTTGTTTTCAGATTTCAGATTTGCAATCGTTTCTTTGAGTTCTTCTTCAACAAGCATGTGAGATTCAATTGATTTTTCATGCTCAATGCATTTTTCACATGCAGAATTATCAACACACGAGCTTTCAATTTTCTTTTTGAGTTTTCAATTTTCAGATTTTATTGTTTTATGTCTTTCAAGCAACTCATCATAGGCATCCATTAATTCTTCAAAACTTAATTCATCATCAGAATTTGAGTCAGAAGATACCTCCTTGGATTCTAGGCTGGAATGATCATTCTTACTATTAGCCATCATGCAAGCATCTTCTAGCCCTCCTTTATGAACCTTGATCAGTTGATCCATAATTTCTTTGATCGAGCTACAATCAAGAACAAACAGAAATTTGTTAAAGTCAATTGCAGCTTTAAGAGCATTCAAAATAAAAAGATTATCAGAATTCATTTTCCTATGTTCATCAGTCCACCTTAGTTCATTTTTGGGTAAGACATGTGGACCACGAGAGATTAATTTCATGAGTTTTGGATCAATACCAGAAATCCAAATAGTAAATTTTCCAATCCAAGATATATAATTAAAACCATCAAAGACAGGAACAGAGTTCAGATTAGCCATCATAAAAAGATCGTTTCTCCTAGACCGTGAGGTCCGCTGAATAAAAATCAGAGACTGGGCTCTGATACCAATTGTTGGCCCAGACTAGATGGCGGACAAGAAGGGGGGTTGAATTGTCCCCTTGACCTAGATGGCGGATTTTAAAAACTCTCTTAACTGAACACAATAGAATTAAAACCAACTACTTGATTAGTCTAAACAAACATGAGATTTAAAAGGTTCTTTCAATCTTTCAGATCTCACTCGTAATAACAATGCAACCGTTAGATGAAATTATGCCTAACACGGATAACAGAAGTAGCCGTGTGCTGTGGTGTAGTGAATAAAAATCTATAAATCTACCTGTGAATGGAGATAGGAGAAATGGACAATCGCACAGGCATTCACAAAGGACACGGAGATTTTTAGGTGGTTCGGGACCACGACGGGCTCCCTACGTCCACCCCTCACCCAATCGGGTGAGGCTTCACTACACGCTACTTTCGTAGCAACACGGGGACGAACCCCAACCACACACACACACGCTGCTTCCGCAGCAATGTCCACACACGGGGAAAATCCCCAACACGCTGCTACCGCAGCACACAACCACACATAGAATCGGGGAACACGCCCCGGACACTAAATCCACTCGGAGACGCAGCTTCGTCTACACATAACCAACCATGAGGAAACTTTCCCCACAGTGAAACCCAACACACGGAGATGAAGCTCCGCACACACACTTTGATATTCCGAGTTTGATAAAATAACAAGATATACAATGAATGCCCACAGAAGTATTTAGATGAAAATTGACTATGAAGCACTCATAGAAATGAACATAGACATGAATCATCAAGAGAAACAAGATCAAGAATGTCTTTTCTTAGGTTGGAGGCCGATAGAAGATGCTTCGTTGGTTCCACACGAGAGGAAGAAGAAACTCAAGGTAAATCGAGCCACCGGTGCTTACTCCTTAAAGAACCGGTCACAGATCTGGCATTGGAGGCTTGAGAATGGATGTAGATCTTGAATCCTTGCTCTATTCAACCTCTCCTCAGCTCTGGCCGCCCTTTCCCTTCTTTCCCTGCAAAAACAGATAGAGAAAATTAGAGCTTCTCCTTATTTCTTCCAAATTCGCAGCATATATATAGCAGCAAGTTAGGGTGAACAAAAGATCATATTACCCTTGCAAAACCCTAGCAAAACCACCCTAATATGTTCATTAGTAACCCAAGGGCATTAGGGTAAATTTTCATCCCAATCGGAGGTCATTAGACTAGGTTTCGGTGACTTACGGAAATCCCGCACGGAGCTGCGAATGAGGGGGGGTCGACCCACTTAGGAGGGGGGTCGACCCACCTGCCAGACAAAATGCTGTCTGGCAGGTTTGTTACAGGGGGGTCGACCCACTTGTGAGGGGGGGTCGACCTACTTTCAGCCATAAGCCCTTTTTACGCCTTTTCTTGCCCAGGGGTCGACCCATTGAGTGGGGGGGTCGACCCATTTGCCATGAAACCTCATGAAATGATATGTTAAAGCATTCCCAATGATCTAAAAGTGCAATCCATTGAACCCAATCATGAATTGAATGAAAAGGTAAATTCTTACCATGTCTCCATAGGTTTCTGGACATAAATAAACCCGCATCTTTAGAAAATCAAATTTATGTTATGCTTTGATCCATGCAAATGAAGAATTAAACTTGAATGCATTATCCACACAATACCACCTCTTCAATGCATTTCAACCTTGATGAACCTGCACATTAATATGTTGAAAGTGCAACCATATGTACAACTGATTCAAACATTTCCAAACCACATTTTTCACAGGTTCACTTTTCAAATACAATTTAATCAAGCCAACATGAATTGAGAGCAAACTCAAATCTCCACTTTGTATATGCATGAAACTGAATGTATAGACTTGGAAACTTGAAGGCACAAGACAATGTATAGACTTGGCAGAAGGCCAATGCATAGACTTGGATTGAAGGCCAATGTATAGACTTGGTGGCTTGAACCAATGTATAGACTTGGAAGCTTGAAGGCACAAGACAATGTATAGACTTGGCAGAAGGCCAATGTATAGACTTGGATTGAAGGCCAATGTATAGACTTGGATGTAAGAAGGCCAATGTATATACTTTGAAAGAAGGCCAATGTATAGACTTGGAAGCTTGAAGGCCAATGTATAGACTTGGCTTGAAGGCCAATGTACAGACTTAGTGAAAGGGAATGCATGTAATACAATTCTTTTAAATACCCAGAGACTAGTGCGTTCTCGCACGGGAGCATATGAAGTCTCAGGGGAGCATCTATGACCTCTGGACAGCATCACCAGCGTCAGGGGAGCATGTGGAGCACATGCTGTCTCTGGGGAGCAATCGCTGCTCCAGGGGAGCATCTATGGCCTCTGGACAGCATCACCAGCGTCAGGGGAGCATGTGGAGCACATGCTGTCTCTGGGGAGCAATCGCTGCTCCAGGGGAGCATCCTCAAAGTTAGGGAAGCATTAGCAGTCACTGGAGGGCATACTCGGTCCCAGGAGAGCATCCGGGGGGACAGGCGAGCATGCACGTCTGATGTACAGACTCTACCAATGTCTAGACTTTGGAAATAAATGAAGCATTTCAGAGCAACTCAAAACAAACATTCATGTGAGGCATAATCAGTTCATAAATATGAATAAACATGAATTATAAATGCAGTTCAGAGCATGTATAACCATGGGCAACAAGATATCACACATTTGTCAGTTCATTAAGAACACCAACATAATGTTTCCATGAAGACACCAATGTGAACATCAACATTAAGGATGCGAACATCAACATTAAGGATGTGTGCATGAAGGACCATTGTTTATGAACCACCTGCAAAACAAGATATTATAGTGTTAGCTTGTTTATTGTGCAGATGCCATTTAAGCATAAAACACAATATATTAGAATCATCAAAACCATTGTCAGAGACAACAAGGGGGCGCACAGAACCCAACACTTCCTCTTTAATAAAACCATTCAAGAAGACATTTTTTAAGTCCATTTGATGAAGTTTAATATTATTTGAGCATGCAAATGCTAGCAATATTCGAATTGCTTCCATCCTAGCAACTGGTGCATAGGATTCATCAAAATCCACCCCAATTTCCTGACTGTAGTCTTTTGCTACCAATCTGGCTTTATTTCTAAAAATTATTCGATCTCCATTTATCTTATTCCTAAAGACCCACTTAGTTCCTATGACAGATGTTGAATTTTATGTTTTGATGATGTCAATACGATATGTTTTTCTTGGTGCTGACACTAACTTTATCCCTGCAGAAAATATGAGTCAGAATAATCCAAGGAAAGAATCTCAAAGAGCATGGGGTAGTTGACATGATGAGGTAAGGTCAGACAGATGCATAGACGCATCTATCAGATACCTCGATGCAGTCATAAACCTTCGAGCAAATCTGGTATGATGCATCGACGCAACCAGCAGAATGAAGAAGAGATGCATCGACGCATCAAGCAGAAAATTGGCCTCCGGACCAAATCAGGTCGATGCACACAATCTTCATAGAGCAACTAAAAGTCAAAGCTTCAGAAAGCTGCCTCAATTCTCTTAGTCAAGTCACTATGATGAAATCAAGAAAATTGAAGCAGCAATCAGCAGCAACTATTAAAGACAAGTCGATGCGTGCAAGCAAATTCACCTTGATCAGGTCGATGCAGCTGGAGCCTTTACTCTTATAAGGTCGATGCAGAGGCATTGATTTTGTTAATAAGGTTGATGCAGTAGCATTGGTTTTATTAGTAAGGTCAATACAGTAGCATTGGTTTTACTAGTAAGATCGATGCATCAACGTTGGTTTTATTAGTAAGGTCGATGTAGCAACATTAATTTTTTGTTAGCAAGGTCAAAGTTTTGGTGATAAGGTCGATGCTACAAGTCAACCATACAAGATCAGGTCGATGCAGATGGTTATAAATTAACAGGTTTGAAGATCCGAACTCCAGACTCTTAACTTGAATTCGTACCCGATTAGAAAGGTTGATTCAGCGATATAGTGGCACATGATCCAAGAAAAGGTGGCACGCTTTTTTAGAGGTTTCCAGAGGAAGAATATTCTGATTGCCAGGTGGACCAATGAGATATCACTAGGTTTTTTGCCTCATCCATTTCGCTCCAGAGGCTCTGTTCTATATAAAGAGGCCTCATCCTTCGAAAGAAGAGCTACTGGTGCTGCTAGTGCTGCCCTCGTCGCTGCGATTGTAAATCAGAGAGAGATCTCCCTGCAGAAGAAAAAGAAAAAGTGAACATCTTGAGTGGAAGAGAGGATTCAGAGCAGCCATCCATTTTTCATGAAGAGTGCTTCTATCGAAGCTACATTGTTTTCATTCTAGTTTTTATCCTTGTTCAAATTTCTTCATCTTTCATTTTGTTCCTCTATTTTATTTTGGTTGTGTTCCCTGTGAGTATTCTCAGAGGAAGGGAGAGTGTTCTCCGTAGTCCCCTCTGTGAATCAGAGGAAGGGAGGTCTTCGACCTCCGATTTTGTGAGTTGCTAGGTGCAGCTCATGAGGTTCCCTCTGTAGATCGTAGAGGAAGGGAGATTGATCTTCGGGTTCTTTCTGGGCTTCCAAAAGAAGCGAGGAGAGTGTTCCTCGGGGGTTGAAGCTGTGTTCATCTATTGTTGCAGACTAAGTCTGCTTGTTGCTTTGTTAAGCAAGGAAGCCTCATTCCAAGGGAGTGAGGGGTGGATGTAGATTGTAGGTAGCAATCGAACCACCTAAAAACTCGCTTGCCTCTTTTGTGTGCATGTTTTTATTGTCTCTCGCAATTGCATTCAACCAGGGAGTATATCAAAAGACTTGATGCAGAAGTTGGGTAATGCCTAACCGGAACATCAACTCTTGCGTGAGGAGATCTCTTGATCCAACCTCCATCTAGTACCTTCCCTGCGTTGTATCTGAATATCATTTGTTGTTCTGATTGTCTCAGTTGAGTTCTATTCCTCTATCTTATCACTGCATCATTTGCAACTTATGCACACAAACTGATCGCTAGAGCGCTTGAACTGAACGTTGTAATTCCTCATTTGCTTGATCTGATTGTTGTTTTTAAAAAGTTTTTATCAGGAAAGTATTCGTTGAAAGATCTATTCATCCCCCCTTCTACATCTCTCACCCTATTTTTCTATCAATTGGTATCAGCAGGTTTTCCATCATATGGTCCAATGACTAGGAAAGACCTGAAACGAGCAATCCACTGTGCTTCATAGCTGAAGGGCACTCAATAAACATGCCTCCTTTCTTCAATGGGACTAACTACCTACATTGGAAGAATAGGATGGAAATATTTCTACGCTAGCAGAGTCATGAACTATGGAGGGTCATCACCACCAGACCATTTGAGCTTCCTGAAGATGAAAGCACTTGGTCAGGGAGCAGATCCGTGTATCAACTATGAATTGGACAGCAATGAACATCATGCAATGTGTTGTGCATCTAGAGGAGTATTCCAAGATTTCTGCATGCAAGACAGCCTAAAAAATGTGGGATGAACTTCAGTTGATCTATGAAGGAACATCACATGTGCGAGCCACCAAGGTAAATATGCTAACCTATGATTATGAATTATTTAAAATGAAGCCCGATGAAACCATATCAGAAATGTATGCTAGGCTCTCACAGGTTACCAATAGTCTGAAGGCTCTGGGTAAACAAATTCAGGAAAGTGATTTGGTTAGGAAGGTCCTAAGGTCCCTAACCCCAGTGTGGCACACAAAAGCCACTATATTAGAAGAATCTAAGGACCTATCCACCATGACTGTCACAGAGCTGATAGGATCCCTGATGGCTTACGAGATTAATCTTCAGAGGAATACAAAAGAGAACAAGAGAGGAAAAACCATAGCTCTTAAGGTATCAAGAAGCAGTGGTGAGAGTAGTGAGGAATATGAAAATTTCTCAGACCTCGATGATGAGCAATAGGCTATGCTGACCCGAAAGTTTCAAAAATTCATGAGGTCTAGAGAAAAAACTTTCAAAAGGAGGAGATCGCAACAGGCTGATAAGAACACCAATTTGAAATTTGATAAGAACAAAAATTCTGACAAGATCACATGCTTTCACTGTAAAAATCTAGGTCATATGAAGAATGAATGCCCGAAGCTCATGAGGAAGAATGTAAAAGTGCAGAAGAAAAAGCCTCAGGCCATGGTCTACACATGGAGTGATGAAGAAGAAGACCCTGAGAGCGGATCTTCAGAGGAAGAAGAGCAAGGACTGCGTCTTATGGCTGACAGTGATAATGAGGTAAGCAATCCTTTCGAGAATTATTCTATTGATGAATGGGAAGATGCTTATGCTGACTTGCTAGATAAGTTAAACTGTCAAACCAAAGATTACAAGTCTATGAAAAGAAAAATGAACGACACACTTAGTGATAAAATTTTCTTGGAAAAAGAAATTGAAGACCTTAAGAAACAGCTTGAGGAAATGAATCCACTAAAAATTGAAAATGAAAATCTCATAACAGAAAAGGAAGAAATCAGGAACAATTTAGATGAATTTAAGATCAAACTTCAAGAAATTTAGAAAGAAAAGGAGTTGACAAAAGAAAAATATGAGGCTGTGAAAAATGCAAATTCTGAAAATTTTAAATAGTGTGAACAACTTTAGAGAGAATTAGATGATAAACAGAGAATGATGGAGAATTTTGTGCAAGGAAAGTCTAACCTGGATACCATGTTAGGTGTAAAGGTTAATTTCAACAAGGAGGGTCTTGGCTATGACCCAACGAACAAAAAACCTTTCGAGTTTAAAATCATCACATTCTGCTCAGGAAAAGGGAAAGAGAAATTGGACACCCCATCCAGTTCCAACGGCAACCAGAATGCCCAGCAACTAAAAGTAATGAAATTCATAAAAATAAATTCAACAAACTATGCTGGATAACAAATTAAAATTCAAGGGAACTCAGCTGGCAAAGCTGCCATGCTTCGACCCAACTTCATTTATGCATCGAGGCACTCTCTCTCAGATAGAGCCAACACTGGCATTCAGGAAGTGATGCCTCGACGCAACACCCCCATGCCTCAGAGCAAAACAATTGACAGGTCGAGGCAAGTGACCCAAAATAGAAAACCTTCGATTCAAAGAAACTTGAACAAAAGTAGGGCACACTTGGTCAAATTCTGTCTACTCACAAAGATATTTTAACAATCATGATTTTCCAAGACAGAATGGGTACATAAGACTCCTAAGAAATAAATAGTCCACAAACTGGAACAAATTCCAATTTAATAAAAGGCAAAATGGACAAAATTTTGCATATAACCCCAACAAAACTGTCAACAAGAAAAAGGATAAGAAAAACATTATTAAACAGTTTTGGATTCCGAAAAGCTTGCTAAATGATTTGAATAATGTCTTTGGACCCAATCTTCCTTGGGTTCCAAACTCTTTTACTTGATTTATTTTTCAGGTCAGTCTGGCAGCCCTGAATAGCAGATGTTATTTAGACAGTGGTTGTTCCAGACACATGACTGGAGACCGAAGTAAATTCAGTGAGCTAAGGCTGAAGGTAGGAGGGCTTGTCAAATTTGGAGGGAAAAACAAAGGTAGAATAATCGGTTCAGGAACAACTGGTAAGCTCCCTTCAAACATTGTTGAAAAGGTCCTTTTAGTTGAAGGTCTCGAACATAATTTGTTTAGCATCAGTCCGTTGTGTGACAAAGGTCACCAAGTAATTTTTGATAATCATGTTTGCAAAATACTTGAAGCAAATTCAGACCAAGTTAAATTTGAAGGACATAGAGTGAATAATGTCTACATAGTAGACTTGAATGATTCATCTGAATCAAATCTCTGCTTGTATGTTAGTTTAGAAAATAATGCCTTTAATTGGCATAGGAGACTTGGGCATACTAGTTATAGCACTCTCAATAAATTGTTTAAGCATGATTTGGTCAGAGGCTTGCCCAAAATAAAATTCACAAAAAATTTAAAATTGTGCGATGCATGTGCATTGGGTAAACAAACCAGAACTTCATTCAAACTTAGGATAGAACCCCTCTCCTTTAAGCCTTTGGAATTCTTGCACTTGGATCTTTTTGGACCCTCTCAATCATTGAGCTTCAATGGTAAGAGATTTGGATTTGTCATTGTGGATGACTTTATCCATTTTGCATGGATTTACTTTCTTGCTCATAAAAATGATGCATTCAATAAGTTCAAACTATTTTTCAATAAAATAAAGCAAGAGGGTAAACATAAAATCTGTATAATTCAATCTGATCATGGAGGAGAGTTTGAGGACTCTATCTTTTCTGATCTATGTGATAGTGAAGGACTGACTCACATGTTTTCTTCTCCCAGGACTCTAGAGCAGAATGACATAGTGGAAAGAAGAAACCGGACCATTGTTGAAATGGGTAGAACCATGCTCGTGGAGAGTCAGCTACCTAGAAGATTTTGGGTAGAGGCAGCCAACACTGCATGCTATACTATCAACATGGCCATGGTAAGACCCATCCATAAGAAAACCCCCTATGAGCTTTTAAGAGGTAAGAAACCAAATGTGGCTTACTTTAAGATTTTCGGTTCTAAATGCTTCATTCACAATAACAATAAAAAGAACCTTGATAAGTTTGAAGTCAAGAGTAGCCCAAGAATTTTTCTAGGATATTCTGAAACGTCTAGGGCATAAGGTGGTGAGGACACCCTGTAGACACGCCATTCTTGACGTCTCCTGAGAAAGTCTCATATTACTATACAACGCCCCGCAACGGCTTACGCATTTTGAATCGCTCGAGTGCTTCCTTTGCTTGGGTCTTCTTCTGCCTTTTTTGGCATCCGGAATCGTCTCGTCACGGCATTCGGACGACATCAACACCAGTCGGACGCATCAAGAGGTTCCGGAATCAAGAAGGGGATCTACCGGGCGGCCGCCGACGCCTGATTTGAGGACCCGGGTGGGTCTTAATGGGGGCGTCCAGGCCCCTGGACGCCCCCATCTTTTTAATTTATTTTATTATTTTATTATTTTCTTAGGGCCCAAAAATAAATAAAAATATATATATTTTACTGGAGGCGTCCAGGCCCATGGACGCCTCCATAAAAACTAATAATAATAAATATTTATAAAATGCCACTTGGCATAAAAAAAGACAAAAAATAATTAAAAAAATATATATATTAATGGAGGCGTCCAGACCCCTGGACGCCTCCATAAAAACAAATAAAAAAATTAAAATGGCAGCCCTGGTATAAAAGACAAATGAAAAATAAAAAATAATATAATTTTGGAGGCGTCCAGGCCCCTGGACGCCTCCATCAAAACCCTCACGGGCGCCGGCCACCGAACGATGGTTTGTCGTGTGTGAAAAAATCCAAAATATGGAGACGTCCAGTCAGCTGGACGCGCCCATTTCTGAATCACGAGGCGCCGCTCATAAAACCACGCGTTGTGCCAAACCGCGTGCGGCCGTCGTCGGCTTTCGGTGGACCTGCTTGAGGCGTCCGGGACCCTGGACGCCTCCACAAAAGTATTCCAAAAAAAATCAATAAAAATAGAATAAAATATTATTTCGGCCCTGATGGAGGTGTCCAGGGTCCTGGACGCCTCCACCCTCCGGAGCCCTATAAATAGAGGCCCACCCCCTCAGTTCTGGGAGAGCTCAGAAGTGATCCGATAGGCTGCCGGAGCCCAGAGGCTACGGAGTCATTTTCTAACCCGTGGGTTCTTTTGTAGGTGGAGGTTCTGCCGGCTTCTCGGGTGCTCACGCTCGCGAGAGGAAGGTCGTCTTCATCCACCGCGCTTCCACGTCGTCCCCACGCTGCCGGAGCTCCGCCGGATTTCACCCTCGGCTCATCCAATAAGCCTTTTCTTCCCCTTTCTCTTCGTAGTTCTTTTGCATTCATCATCTCGCATCCTCTATCCCCCTTCATAAGGGCGCCTCTTCTTTTATACTTCTTGCATCCATCATCTCATTTTTCTCCTACTCGAGTCCGAGAGGGGTTTAAAAGATAACACCAACCAGGTGTGTGTCTTGCCATCATTTCGTTATTTTTATCGCAAGGATTTGAATACTACACCTCTATCTTTCTAATCCACTTGTCATTTGTTTGTCGTTATTTTGCAAGGGTAGCCGAGGAAAGCCCTCTCCGTCGGCCGGCCGGAGGGAGAGGAAGAAGCAACCCGCCATCTCCCGCTCTTGAGGTAGGCGCGATCACTTTCTTATTTTGGGGTCTTTCGGCCCCTGGCGATCACATCTTATTTTCGAGGCCGCGGCGAGTCACTTCCCCAATGGCCGTTTAAATTTCCGTTCTTATATTCTCTTATACTCTGTTATATTCTGCTCATATTCTCGAGGCCGCGGCGAGTCACTTCCCCAATGGCCGTTTAAATTCCCGTTTTTATATGTTATATTCTTATCTATTCGTGTTCTCGAGGCCGCGGCGAGTCACTTCCCCAATGGCCGTTTAAATTCACGTTCTTATACGTTATATTCTTATCTGTTTGTGTTCTCGAGGCCGCGGCGAGTCACTTCCCCAATGGCCGTTTAAATTCCCGCTCTTTGTATTCTCTCTATATTCTGTCATCTTATTATATGTTCATATTCTCGAGGCCGCGGCGAGTCACTTCCCCAATGGCCGTTTCAATTCTTGTTATTTAATTTTTTGCACCATTCCTGTCCCCCCGAGGCCGCGGCGAGTCACTTCCCGCTATGGCCGTTTAAACCCCATATTTTGCTATATCACACTTGTCCCGCTCGCCCCGCCGGAGCAATCTCCCGTGGTGGCCCCTTCTCTCTCTTCTCTTATTTCTGTGTTGCAGCAAACAAAAACCAAAAAGAAAGAAAAGAGGAGCCCGCGCGCGCTCCGCGTCCTCTCCGCTCTTCCCCGAACCACGTGACGTCGCTCACAGATTGGCGATCACGGTGGGACCTCTACTACTTCCTTTCGGCTACCCTTGCAAGTTCGGCACCATCCGTGCCTCTCCACCTTCGCGCCCGCGCGCGCCCCCGTTGTGCTCACGGCAGCACCGTCAGTTTTGATTGGTTCTTTGTTTATTATATGTCTATTATTTCTGTTGTTTTCCCACTCCATATATCTGTCAGCATTCCATTGCATACATCCATTCCTCTTTTCTATCCTTTTTTTCATTTTTTTGAGGATCACCCTTTCCCGGTGAAGGAAGGACTCTCCGTTTGGGAATTCCTCTCAACGGACTAGAATCTCCTACACTGGGACCTCCGTAAGTCCCCGACATCAAAGAATCTCCTCTTCGTTCACTGGTCTGGTTGTACCATTGAAGTTCCCCGGAGTTAGTCATTTCATTCGTGGTGAGACGAGAGACCCTAGCTGACACGGCGGTTAAACAAAAACAAACTAGGGTCCCCATTTTGTGTGAACTTCGGATCTCGCTAAAAATACAAAAAAAATCATCAAAATTAAAACACAAAAAAGGGCGTAAAGGCATCCACTTGTTTGATAATCTCTGCTACCTACTTGCTAGTGTATGTTTTTGCGTTCTGGGAAAACTGTGAGCATGTCTCACGAGTCTTCTGAGGAAAACCACCCTAGTCGTGGTTTGACAGCCGACCCGCAAGTCTATGCTATGGACTCGGGTCCTTCTCATGACCCCTCACATGAGGTGCAGGTTATTGCCGGGGACACGTCCCTACCACAGGATATCTCTTCCTTACTGGGCGTCCTCGCCAACACGGAGCTTACCTCTGAACAGCTCCGGGCCTTCCAGGCCATTCTAAAGGGGAAATCTGTTTCCCCCACGCCCCAGGAATCAACTCCGGCCATCGCACCTCTCCAAGAGTCCGTGCAGGCCATTCCATCTCCTTCATTGGCGCAAGCCATCCAGTCTCCCTCGCTTCAAGGTCAAGCGAGCCAACAACCACCCTCATTCCAGTTCCCGTCACAATCTCAAACTCCCGTTGTTCCCCACACGCCGCTTCAGCCAGGGCCAACTGTCGGCGGTCCGACAGCTCCCTCTCATTCGGGGTTCCCCCCTCAAGTCTCCGGGAGACAGTTTCTCCCCCAGTGGCAAGTGCCACCTTCACCCCCAGAGGAGCTCGCCCAATCGCTCCTCAATAGGTTCAACCGCATGGACGAGCAGTTTCAAAATCTGAGAAGGATGGTGGACGTGAAAGCCACCCCGGAGGTTGCTTTGCCAATCCTTCCCGTCATTCATCTTCCTCCCTCCGAAATGCCCACGTACCGCAGATACAATGGTACCGGCAACCCCTTCATTCATCTCAAGGATTTCATGTATGAGTCCTCTTACTGGCAAAACGATCAGAGGTCCCTGGCATACCTCTTTCGGAGATCATTGGATGGTCCCGCGCTTGAGTGGTTCTATTCTCTGGAGCCCCGCGAGGCCGAGAATTTTGAAATAGTCCAGAGAAGGTTCTTGCAGAAATATAGGGATAGGGTCGGTCCCTCACTCTCCATTACCGACCTAGTGGCCGAAAAGATGAAACCCGACGAGGATTTTGTCCGATATGCTGATAGATGGAGGTCTCTGGCGGAAAGAATAAGGGATACCCTCTCCGAGCCCGAACAAGTGAAGATGATTGTGTCTAATGCAACCCCACAGTTCAGACATGTCCTGGCCATGAATAAACTTACTACAATGGAGGAACTCTATGAAAGGGCCCGGTACATCCAAACCCAGTTAAAAGACTCCCCCATCATGAACATGTTTGAGTCGCCGAAGCCCAAAGTGGTCAGAAAGACAGGCGCTGGTGTCCCGGGCGGAGCCACAGAAGGGGTCGTGACAAATGAGCAAGTCAGTGCGGTCAACAATGCCAACTATGCAGTCAACCCAAGGCCTCCACAAATGCCCCGACTTCCCCTTCAACCAGGTCCTTTCCCTCTTCGTCCTCCACCCCAAAATAATCCACCCCAGGATAATATGCCTCCATTACGCCAACCCCAGCAACAACAACCACAACCTCAGCAACAACAACCACCGCTTCAGTACAACCAAGTTCCACCCCCGGGGAACTATGGTCCCCAACAGCAACAAAGGAGGCCTCTCGGTCCCAAAAAAGCCTACTATCCACCATTGCCGGAAACCTTAGCAGACATTTTTAATGCCCTCATGGCATCAAACCAACTCGCCCTACCCAGAGATAGGCCCGCGTGGCCCCCCAATGTTGATACCTCCAAATACTACGTCTACCACAGGCAGCCGGGACACAGTGGATTACTGCTTCCATTTCAAAGATTACATCCATGATATGAATGATGAACATCAAATAGATTGGGATGAGATGAGACGGTACGTCGTGACTCTCAAGGCTAGGAGACCTCCTCAGAGGCCACATCAGCAGTTACAACAGCAACAGCAGCAGCAACCACAACAACAACAACAGCCTCAGCAGGCCCCACAACAACAGCCCGACATGGGAATAATCCAGAATCCATTACCGGAGCCCCAACAGCCCAATCATCAGGTTAACCCCATCTCCTCCTTCCCGGAAGTCGGGAGAGAGCAGGTGTGGCACCAGGAAAGTACCTCCATTCTTTCTACCTCCAAACCTATCGTCATGCAACCCCCTCACCTTGCCCGGGTAGCACCTCTCTCTCATCAACCCGCGTCAGTATCACCATCACCATTTCCACTACCATTACGCCCTCTCATCCGCACCCCGACCTCCTATCAACCGACACTCTCCACTACGCCTTCACACCCTCTCACCTTCTCTCACTCCCCCACTTTACCATCCACCTCTACCACATTTACCCCTACGCCTTCTAAACCCCTTATCATCCGTCAACCATACATAACCCCGTCTTTCTCCACCACATCACCACTAATGCCTTCAAAACCACTCATCACCCACCATCCACCTCAAAACCATTACCCGTTTCAAACCTTACCCACTTCCACTTTGCCTCCGCCTCCACCTTCCAGACCCCTTATCTTCATAATCCGCGCAATATCCCCTCTACCTCCGCCATGCCTCCACCTAACAAACCCCTCATCAGAATCCCTGCTCCCGTCATCACCCCTGCTTCATCAACCATTCCTCCACTACTACCCCTCAAACCCCTGTTAAAACCCACTGCTACCCCCACAGAGGTACAAAAGCCGCAGGCAATGGTGCTCCGGAGTGGAAGGATTTTCCACAGGGTTTTCCCCCACAACAGTCAGAATCCCGAGCAATCTCAACCAGAGAAGGATGATGCAGAACAACCAGAAAGAGCTATCCCTGGAACACAGTATGATCTATTGAAACACTTGGACAAGACACCTGCCCGGATCTCCATCCTAGAGCTACTTCAAAGATCCACATCCCACCAGGCGGCCTTGATGGAATATCTTCAAAAGGTCATGGTTAATGAAGACCTCCCCGTGGAGAAGATTTCGACCGTCCTGACCCCAACAGACACACAACCAGCCATCATGTTTCACAACTACGAGCTCGCTCCCAAGGAAGCTCGGAAATATGCATTGTGCATTTCAATAAAAATTAATGGGGTATCCATAAACCCGTGTCTTGTGGACACGGGTGCATCCATAAATGTGATCTCCATGAGCACTCTTCAGTTGTGTGGGGTCAACGAGGAACAAATAAGACCTTCCTCGATCACGGTCACGGCTTATGACAATAGCAAAAGGCCACCGCAGGGGATGATTATTCTGAAGGCAGAACTAGGCCCCATGTCAATTCCCACGGAATTCCATGTCCTCGACATGGACCCCACATTCAAGGCTATACTGGGTCGCCCTTACATCGAAGCCATGGACGCTGTGCCTTCCACCAACCATCAGTGCATGAAGTTTCCTTACAATGGGAGAATTATTAAAGTGGTCAGTACACCTGTCCTTCACACAGTGGATGCTATCAACACCTCTCTGCCTTCTGTTTGGCCGTCTCATCGGCCCATATTGTCACTGCTGGACGTGCGTGATCCATCTCACATTCCACTAGCACCAAAGGAGCCGGTCAGGGAAACCACAACATCATGTCTCTCTTTTCACTCCAAAGGTTGGGAGATTATGAGGAACATCGGCTATCAACAAGGAAAAGGTCTGGGCGCACAGTTACAGGGTATGCTCAAGCCGCCAAAAGAAATTAGGCCGAACCGTAGGTTTGGCCTGGGCTTCAAAGGACCGTTCAAGGTAGATTGGAAGCCCCTCACGTGGACTCTATCAAACCACTTCAACAGAGGGCCCGTTGTTCAGATGGGAGATTACCCATGGGAAGCATATGGGGGATCACGTGCTGTATATTTGGCTGAAAAATATCCGAGGATCACCAAAAGAGGCAAGATCAAAGATCCGGAATGCGAGTGGGACAAATGGTTCGACATACGGGACATTTTCGTTGCACTGGAAAGGATGTTCTCGTCTCCGCAGCTTGAAGGACCACCATTGATCTCCGAAATACCAGAGAATATTACCACTCTTGCCAAGGTTCCAAACTATCCTCGTCCTCGCCAGAAGGACTCTGTCATCGACGGATCTTCATCCGTCCTCAACATTGCCGTCGACGGCTCATTAGCCGCCATCCTCTCCATCCACTCGTCTCAGCCTTTGCTGATATCTTCTTCCTGGGCCAGACAATTGTCTGATGATCTTCCCAGGTCCCCTTCTTTGCTTACATACCTGCGCGGGCTTTTCAACCCACGCCAGGTCTTCAACCATGATCTGCTCTATGAGCCTCACAATCCTCTAGCCATAACCCCTTTTCTCTCCCCTCCAATCTCTTTTCACTGCTTTGTCATTAAAAATGAAAACGAAAAAAAAACGTCAATTTTCAAACTCCCCAACAACACATCTTCGTTGAGGAAACCTCCTACATCTCCCACGGGTGCGTACCGCCTTGCGGACCACCCGTCCAAGGTCCGATGAGCGACCTTTTCTACCCCTCCTCTGAGGGGTCTTCTCCTGTACATTCTACACCATCCTCTTCGTCTTCCTCTTCTTCTGTAAATATTGTCAGTCAATCTAGGAATGATAGGCCGAGGGTAGTACCTAGGAAGAAGTCCAAGGGGAGGCAGATCCCTCGTCGATTCCTTCTGGATTTGGCCGCCAGGTGTCAGGCCCTTCTTGCCATCCCCCAGTTGTTAGAAAATCCCATCCAGCTACCCGAAATAGAATGCGAGGGCGACTGTGCATCTGATGAAGGGTATGGAGTCTACGAGATCACGGATGAAGAATGCCCCACTGAAGATGAGGGTGAAGAATATGAGGATGCGGCAGGCGCATACGCTAGTGGAATGAGGAGATTGGACGAGCCGTCAACCGCCGTAGAAGAATCCACCAAAGAAGTCAACTTGGGAACTGAGGAAGACCCTAGGATCATCCTCATAAGTGACAACCTACCACCCTCTGAAGAAGAGGCATTAATTGAGGTCCTCAAGGAATATAAGGACACGTTTGCATGGAGTTACGAGGATATGCCGGGTCTGGATTCAACCTTGGTCGAACACCGTTTAACCCTAAAACCAGGGTCCGTCTCGGTAAAACAAAGGTTAAGGCGTTTCCACCCTCAGATGGCTTTGAAAATGAAGGAAGAGGTCGATAAGCTCCACAAAGCCAGGTTCATTAGAGTCGTCCTTTATCCTCAATGGGTGGCGAACATTGTCCCGGTCATGAAGAAAGATGGGAAAGTTAAGATTTGCATCGACTTCCGGGACCTTAACCGCGCGTGTCCAAAGGATGATTTTCCCTTACCTCACATTGATGTGCTGATTGATAACACGGCAGGATACGAAACCCTCTCTTTCATGGATGGATTTTTAGGATACAATCAAATTCGTTTAGCAGAAGAGGATCAGGAGAAGACGTCATTCACTACCCCTTGGGGAACATATTGTTACGTGGTCATGCCGTTTGGGTTAAAGAATGCTGGAGCTACTTACCAAAGAGCGATGATGGCCATATTTCATGACATGATGCACATATATCTGGAAGTGTATGTGGATGACTTATTGGTGAAATCAAGGACCAGGATGGAACATCCAGAAGTTTTGGCTAAGGTCTTGCAAAGGTCAAGAGAGTTCCAATTAAAAATGAACCCGAAAAAGTGTGTGTTTGGTGTGTCGTCGGGTAAATTGCTGGGGTTCATTGTGAGTAAAAGAGGGATCGAGATAGATCCCGAAAAAGCCAAGGCCATCAGGGATATGCCGCCTCCCAAGAATCTGAGGGAAGTCCGAGGTTTAATCGGGAGGTTGCAGTTTATTCGTTGGTTTGTGTCTCAACATTCACAAAGGTGTAGACCTCTCTACGAGTTGACCAAGCCAGGAGTAGAATTCCACTGGAATTCTAAATGTCAGAAAGCTTTGAAGGGTTGAAGGAATATCTGGCTAGTCCACCCATTCTCATTCCACCCAAACCAGAAAAACCTCTGATCCTTTACGTCTCAGTCTTGGATGACTCCGTGGGAGCCGTCCTCGCACAAGCTGATGAAGAAGGCAAGGAACGGGCAACCTATTACTTGTCCAAACTTCTCAATCCCTGTGAGCAGAAGTACACCGGCAAGGAGAAAACCTGTGCTGCCCTCGTTTGGGTAGTGCAGAAATTGAAGCACTACTTCTTGGCTCACGAAGTCCACTTGATTGCTCGAATGAATCCTATCAAATTCCTTCTGGAGAAATCCGTCCTTACGGATAGGCTAGCACGCTGGCAAAGTTTTCTCTCTCAGTTCGACATCACCTACATCCAGCAAAAGGCGATTAAAGGCTATGCCATAGCCGAGCATCTCGCTCACCATCCTCTCCCCAAGTTCGATCCCGTCCAATCAGAGTTTCCAGATGAGGAACTAATGTCCATCAACCAATCAGATGAGCCAATGTGGACGCTATATTTTGATGGAGCTCTGAATTCTCAAGGGAGAGGAATCGGCATCGCCCTCCTGTCGCCTGAAGGCCTCACATTCCCATTGGCATACCAACTCAAATTTCCAGTCACCAACAATATAGCTGAATATGAAGCCCTTCTAGCTGGCCTAGAACTCGCTCATTCTTTTCGTATCACTGAGTTGCGAGTCGTAGGTGATAGTCAACTCATCCTTCGCCAGGTGCTCACTAAGTATCGCACTCGCGATCCCAAACTCAAGCCATACCAAGAACTCACTGCTGCCTTTGCCAAACTGTTCACAAAACTGATCTTTGTTCATGTCCCTCGTCATCAGAATATTCTCACCGATGCCCTCGCCTCGTTGGCATCATCCATAAGGTTCCCTCTAGGAAGTTGGTTTAAGTCCATTTCCATCTACAAACTTCACGCCCCTGCAATCGATGATACTTCCTACGTAAATATCAAAGACAGGATAGCAAGGAAGATCCTGCAGGAAGATATCCTTGAGAAGAGGGAAATCATGTTGGCAGAGGTCGAAGAAGAACTGGCTGATGAAGAGAAACCATGGTTCTATGAAATTGTCAAATACTGCCAAGATCAGTCTTATCCTGAAGGGGCCACCACAGAGGACAAGAAAGCCATAAGAAGGGTGGCTCAGAAATATACTTTGGTTGGAGGTCTACTCTATAGGAGGAGCCTTACTGGTATTCTGTTAAGATGTCTTGGTGATGATGAGGTTTGGAAATGTGTAGAAGAGACGCACTCGGGTGTGTGCGGTGGCCACGTGAATAGTCAGATGCTCGTCAAGAAGATCATTCGGCAAGGCTTTTACTGGCCCACTATGGAAGAAGATTGTGCTGTCTATGTCCGTAGGTGTGTCAAGTGTCAACTTCACGCCGATAAAATCCATTCACCATCTTCCTCACTTCATCCAATATCCTCCCCATGGCCTTTCTCCATGTGGGCATTCGATATCATTGGTCCCCTAGGTGATCCCAATTCCCTCACCAAGCAGAAATCTTTCATCCTTACTGCGACGGAATACTTCACCAAATGGGCCGAAGCCGAAGCTTACGCGGAAATCAAGGCGTCAACAGTCTGCAAGTTCATCATGAAGAACATCCTCGCCAGATTCGGCGTCCCAAGCACGATCGTCACCGACAATGGGCCACAGTTCATTTCTCAGGACCTACAGGACCTCTGCAAAAGGTACGCAATTGCATTGCATCATTCATCGCCTTATTACCGACAAGGTAACGGCCAAGTAGAGGCCACCAATAAAACATTGCTCAAAATCATCAAAAAAACCTGTGAGTCTAGCAAGTTTTCAGACTGGCCAGAAAAGCTTATCGAAGCTATATGGGCCTATCGCACTTCAATCCGTACCCCCACCGGGCAGACTCCATTTACCCTTACTTATGGTATGGAAGCGGTAGTCCCATATGAGACTCTGATCCCTTCTCTCAGGGTACAATTGGACGAGGACTTTCCCCTCGACGATCGTCGTAATTCACTCCTCGCCCAGTTGGAACTCTTGGATGAGAAGCGACTGGCCGCTGCCGAACACGCGCGTGTGTATCAAAATAGACTCGCTCGCTTTTACCAAAAGAAAGTCGTTGAGAGAAAATTCAAAGTCGGTGAGATGGTCGTAAAAAGAATTTTTGTCAAACCTGGAGGGCCGCGTTCTAAACTCCAACCCAATTGGGAAGGACCATTTGTAATTCAAGCCGTGCACCCTGGCAACGCCTACAAGCTAGTCAACGTCGAAGGGACCGAGTTATCCCACCCTTGGAATGGGCTTTATCTTAAGAAATACTACCCTTAGCACAAAAAAAAAAATGATGAACAGATAAAAACATCAAAAAATAAAGAAATATTGAAAACCACTAAAAATATGGAAAATTCAAAATGCCGATGCCCGGCAGTCACCATATAGTTAAGTCTCTGCATCTAACCTTCATGTTAGGATAGGGCCCATTAAGGCTTGGTAGGCACCGGGTCTTGGTTTGCCAGAACCGTAGAGACCCCTGTCCGGCCACGTCGGCCTATGCTCGCTCGAAGGAAGCTAACATGTGTTCACTTATGTATTTTATTCAAAAAAGTTGGCAGCATCACCTACGGTGGGGCCCCACCCAGAAGATCTCCGGAAGCTGTAATCTTTATTCTTTTCTCTTCGACCAAATGAGACAGTCGGCGCCCTTAAAATGCTGAGCATGAGAAACCGAAACTCAAACCCCAAGGGCAAGAGTAGGATCCATTTCCTCGAGCATCGATCAGAGCACGAGAAGAGGGCAGTGTCCCCGCAGGCATACGAAAAGGGAGCCCACAAACGTCAAACGACTATATCTCCCTCACAAAAAGAAATACAAAATCAAAATCAAGAGAAAAGCCTGGTCGTGACCGTGCCTGGTGCGATAAACGGAACCCCTCAAAGCAAAAGTCTGAATCCACAAAGGGGGCCGTGGAATGTAAATGCTCGAGATTTGGTCTGAAGTTGTCTGAAAGGAAAGAGTTGATGGGCCCTTATTCGCTCGCCGGGTTAACGGCTTTGCCGGTCCTCTCAGGAGGTTTATCCCCTACGCTCTTCCTTCTCCCTCTAAAGATGAAGGTTCGATGGAGTTTCTGAAGGGTGAAAACTGCCTAGGGTCTGCGACCTTATTTTAATATACACATTTGGTTGCCTACTTTGAAAAGCAAAAGCTATCGCTGTGAAGGAGTCTCTGTGTTTCTGGCTGGTCAAGACCCCTGTTTACCGCCTTGATGTCTTCTTGTTTAACCTCGGGCTTAGGCCAATGCAAGCGCGTCACCTATGGGTGCGACGGCGTCTGATTCCGGGTCAGCGTCGCGCGGTTGGTCGTTAGGGTTCCAGGGTGTTCCATCATATACCATCTAGAGTTGTGAGGAAATAGACCCGGGTCGGGCAAATCATTTACCTCAAACACCTTTTGGGTGAATCCCTGTGGTCGGAAGCGACTGGGAGCCTAAGCATGGCATGACGGTATTGTCATCAGGGTAAGTCTTAGCCGGCGGGATCATCATTCGAGGGGTCTAGAGGCCCAAATCAACCTAGATGTGCACTTAGGATACCTGGGAGGTTAGTAAGAAACCCCTGTTCCCATGAAGGTCAGGTACCATTTGGGTGCTTGCCGGGCGTTAGCAATAAAAAAATTGAAATGATAAAAGCACAAAAAAAATGGAAAAGAGAAATGTACATATTTGCAAACAAAAAAAATCTTTTTATGATAAAACAAAAAAATATCAAATATAAAAAAGAAAACAAATCAATTTTGCATGATTACATTTGCGTGCAGCATCTCACTTTTAATACCGCTTGCATTCGTATGCTTGCCTGTTGCATTTATCATCACCGCATCTTTCCCTTACCTTCGTTAAATAAAGGCTTGGCCCCTTGACCAGTTATCAAGGACAGTCACAGTGACCATTTGCTTATTGAGCAAGGGACCAAGTCAGAACAGAAATTCTGATTTGTTTGTTTCAGTGATGTGTGCAGGGATTCAGGCAACAGAAGTAAAGGTGAAAAACCAAACAAATCGAACCTTGTATTTTATTCCAAAAACAAAAAAATTACATCAAGTTCCGCCCTCTCTCTCTGCATTACTCGTCCCACTACTCTCCGGACAAAACACTCTCAAAGGTGCTACCCAACTACGAAAAGCGGTACTCCTACCGCTCTGTACTCCCCTTCCTATTCCCGCATCCCGGCGTTGATCTACGGAAGCAGTAGAGAAGCTACCAACACGAAAGCCACGCTCTCGTGCTCTTCGGTAGCGCTCCTCACCATCTCTCAGCCACTGTTCAGCAAGACCAAGGCTGATTCGGAGTTCGAATAGTTGGGCCTCCATGGCCCTTCGTTCCTCCCTTTCAGTCAATCTGTTGGCTCTTTCTCTCTCCGCGTCTCTTTCTTTCTCTGCACGTTCTCTCTCACGGTCTTCCCTCTCCAACTGGAGAGTGATCCTCAGTTCCACGGCATCCCTAGAGGAGTCGTCATCAGGATGACGCCGCAGTTCCCTCTCCAGTTCTGCTATCCTAGCCTCCTTCTACGCAGCTTGGCCAAGCGCTTCTTCCGCCTCCTTTTCCTGCCGAGTGTACCATCTCAGATACACGATAAGGCATAAACAAGGAAAACTTAACACTGAGACTCTTACCTGTATAGAAAGCATCCCTTCTGCCTCCGCAGCACGCTGCGTGACGTGAGCAAGTTGCTCATGAAGCAAGTTAAGTTCGGAAGTAGGAATCCACGAGCTGGAGGAGGTACCACCCACTCCCATCGCTGGGGAAGCCGCGCCAATCTGGGCATGCTACGACCGCATGAATTAGCAGCCAACATCTGGAATCTGGGATTTTAATTAGGAACGTACTGTACACCTACCAAGGCGCTCGTAGCTCCGCGGGCATCGCCCAACTGTTGTTCCATCTCTGCCAAGCGAGTTCGTAAATTCGCTATCATGGCATCCCGGACATCCTGCAGCCATACGAGTCAGCATTTCCACCGGAAAACCAAAAAAAAGAGAAAAAGGAGAAAGAAGAAAAAAGAAAAAGGGGAAACCTACCTCCGCAAGTCCCTGGGGTTGGAGCCACTCTGCGTACTTTGTCCTATATAGACGCAAGTAGTCCTCGCTATCCCGCGCCTGTGATTCTACAATCGTGCCACCCCGTTGCCAGTCCTCATACTGTTCGGGGAATCGCACGCGCCAGTCAATGCAGGTCGCCGGTCCCCGCGTCTTTCTCCCGACACGAGGTGGCGCAGCTGAATCCACCCATTCTTGAGCCAGTCCTTAAGTCCTCATAACTAATCGTAGCCGAAGCGGCTCGATTTCATTCAGGCAGTGCATCCATAGTTCCCGTCCGAACCGGGCATGACTTTCTAGAACCCACGGCTGGTCGGCATCGACCATGTCTGAGTAGGGTCTCCAGTTTACCATCGCTGCAGGGAACTCCTGTAGCTCTCGCCTTAGCACCATCAGTTGGTAGGTTAGGGGTGCCGCACTCATGATGGATTCCCACCGCCTGGCTAGCGGCACCATCGCAGGTCGCCAATGCCGAGCTCTCCCCATAGGGAGGTAATAATAGCTCCACAGCTGCTCGGCGCAGGCCATCAGAACTTTGCAAAAACACAAAAAATACAAAACAAGCAAAACCAAAAAAATACCTGGATGAATGGTGTGAAACCACTCACAGTCATCTCACGATCCGTTTCTTGGAATAGGCCTGCAAACAAGTGTGCCAGCATGGCGGCTCCCCAGGCATAATACCCTACTCTTTCAAGGTCTGACAGCAGCTCCAGGAAGCAACATTGGATACCGTCCCCTTTCGAGCCCAGTACCAATCTCCCCAAAAGGAAGAGGAGAAATCTCCTCAAATCTATATTGCATCTTTCCCAGTCGCCGAAATCTGTGCAGTACACGGCGCGGCATCCTATTTCTATCCTTTCCATGAACTCTTCTGAGGATTCATCGTCCCGCCGACGAGTGTCGGTGAGCCCTAATGCATCCATCAGGGACGCCCTAGCTACCGACCTGTTTTTCCGACCATCCAGGTCCAAACCCAGTAACTTCTGGGCACCTTCTCTGTAGTCCGCGTAAGTGACTTCGGTCACTGCCTCGCCCTCTACTTTCAGGCTTGTGATCCGGACCACATCCTCCAAGCTGGGCACCATGTGCCCCCAGGGCATCAGGAATGCCCGGCTCACTGGGTCCCATCTCTCACACAAGGCTTGGATCAGGACTAGGTCGAGCTGGATCGGCTCGATCCGAAGGAAGGTACCAAATCCCATCACGTCTAGTCTCGCCTTCTGAAAATCTGGGAGGCCCCTGTACGCTGCTACTACCAACTCCCATAAGATTTGTGATTTCATCACAACCTACACATACAAGGAATGGGGGTGAGGTTTGGTCGGAAGAAAGGAAGAAAGAATGAGAAAAGGGCAAGAAAACTTGGCTTACGAGTTGAGATTGGGCCCTTTCGCTGAAGTGCCCTTCAAGGTCTGAGAGCCTCCTGGAACTACTACCACTGGACCTGCTTCTCTTCGAGGAATGGGAAGATTCGCCCTCCATCCAACTCTCAGAATTTTGAACTCCTCCTCTCCCGTAAGAAATTGTGCTCATCGAGTTAGCTCTCGATATACCTGGGAAGATAAAAGGGACAAGAATTTATAGAAATGGAAGGAGTGCGGGCCAAGATTGCCTCCATCACCTGTCAATGATAGCCCTCGCAATGAGGCACCGCCCAAGCGGTCCCATGTGTCGCTTCACCGCTCGCACAGGGTGATTGACTGGACGAAGAATAGGACGAATAGCCCCTATGTTGTCTAAGGATACCCTATCATAATTTGGAGGACGTCCGCAAAATTTGACATAACATCCGGGAAAAGGAACTAGGGCCGTCATTATTGACTTCGACGGCAGATTCCCGTGGAAAATGGTCACAACAAGATGCGATTCTCTGCTTGGGGCGGAGTCTCGACAGACCTATCACATGGGAACAGTGCAAAGGAGAAGAAGTGTAGGGAAGAAGGAACGCACAAAAGAATAAATAAACAGCAGAAAATCAAATCACTCCATTCATAATTCTACATAAGCTGTCACAAACACTACAATCATAGAGAGGTGGCGGGTCCACTAGCTCGCCAATCCTCACCGTCACTCATCTCTCTGGGCACTCTCCTCCTCTCCCCCGAGGTGAGGGTCCCTCAGAAGCCTCCGGGATCCCCGTGCAGTAGCATCTGCCTCGCCTCTGGGCGCCTGCTCCGCAGCAGTGACTCGCTGCTGCTCCCCTGGCGTGGCAAAGAAGCCACTGGCGGCAAAGTGACCGGACTGGCGGAGTCGCTCCCCGAACTCTCGCGCTCTCTCGTAGCGCGTCTCCATCCCTCCTAGCCTCTGCACGACGGCCTGAAGGCCCAGCTGGAACTCCCTCACTTGGGCCTCCAAGGCCCTCCTCTCGGTCAGATCCCGCTGTCGCTCGGACCTTCTCTCGGCTTTCTCTCTCTCTGCCTCTCTCCTCATCATCTGCAGAAGAACCCTTAACTCCAGGATGTCTGGAGAAGGTCTCTCCTCACCGCGATGCCGCAGCTCTGCTACAGTCGCCACCCAGGCGTCACGCTCCTCTTCCGCCCGGGTCGCGCGGGCCACCGCACCGGCAAGTTGCTCCCGGAGGGAGGCAATCTCGAGAAAAGGGGCCGAGGAATTGGAAGATCCGCCACTCCCACCGTCGCTGTCTGCTGGGCACGCTGGAACAAAATAAACAACGGCCGTCAGTGAAACTCCAAAATCTGAAGTTAAAAGTGCGGCACATAACTTACCAGGAGCGACAACTCATGTTGAGCGACGGCCAGCTGCCGCCTAGTCTCTGACAGTTGGGCGCGCGAGCCGCCGATGCCACCCATGTCCCCAGCTTGGGGAAGCCCCGCGTAGCTCTCTCTCTGCCGCCGCAGGAAGTCGGCACTGTCCTGCACCAGTATACCCCCTTTCTGTCCAGGGAGACGTACGGGCCACTCCTCGAGCCTCGCCTTGCCGTGACTCTCCCTCCTGACGCGGCTCGGCTCGTCCGCACTCGCCCACTCATCAGCCAGACCCAGGGTCCTTGCCATGTCCTGCACCAAGAAAGGGGTCCCACATCAGTCAAAAGGAACGCGTCCCCTGTCTAGGACGCGTCCATCATTTGAGTGCAACACTCGCCGAACCCTTTCCCCCTCGCGCGGCTCGCTTCAAAACCCAAAATGAATTAAAAGAGGAAGAGATCGAAGCACCTACCGAACCGTGTTCACCTCCTCCCACGCCATCGGGCCCCTCAGGTCCCTCGGGGGCCCGGAGCGGCCCTTCCTCCTCCATGGACGCCGTTCCGTGCTCGGGCGCGTCCCTCCTTGGGCGAGGGGTCCCGCGTCCCTCTCCACCTTCACCGTGGTCAGGCCCACCGAACTCCATCGATCAAAAGAGGAGGAAGACGAGAAAAGGGGCAAGCGAGTTTCGGCAGAAGGCGGGCTCGTTTGCGGGTAAGGCACGGGAGAAGAAAGGCCACCCGGCGCTTTAAATTTGAATTCAAGGATTAAGACGCGTCCTCGCGCCTGGACGCGCCCAAAAGGGGGAAAAGGAAACAAAATCCCCCCGTGCAAAGCGTAGTTCCCCGCTGTTCAGGGCAAGGTCTCGCGGAGCGTGCCTCAAAGGACAACTCAGTGCAAAGAAGAAAGTGTGGGAGAGAGAAAGGTACACACAACACAAAAAAGCCATTTCCATTTCATATAATAGCCGAAAGTACATCATACAGTGAGAAGGGTGACGTACAAGCAACTCTCTAACTCTCACCGTCACCCTCCTGGTTATCTCTCTCCTCCCTCCTCTGCCGGGGATCCCTAGGGGGCCTCTGCGAACCCTGAGAAGCCGTGCTCGCCTCGCCCTGCGGTGGCACTCCAGCCTCGAAGGCGCGACGACGCTCCTCGGTCGAAGAGACCAGATAGCTGCCCATGGAAAAAGAACCAGACTGACGAAGTCGCGCCCCACGTTCCTTCGCCCTCTGGTACCGCTCCTCGCTCTCTCGAAGCCTCCCCTCCGCCGTGCCGAGACTCAATCGGAGCTCCAGCAGCTGGGCCTCTAGAGCCCTCCTCTCGGTTTGATCCCACTGTCGCTCTTCCCTCTCTCTCTCCCTATCCCTCTCTCTCTTCACGCTCTCCCTCTCTCTCTCCACGTTCTCCCTATCCCTCTCCCTCTCCTCTCTCTCCCTCATCGCCTCCCTCCACGATAGCTCGAGGGCGATCCGTAGATCCAGCACGTCACGAGGGAGCTCCTCAGCCTCCCGTCGACGCTCCTCCTCCAGCTCCGCAATCCGGGCGTCACGCTCTGCCACCCAGGCATCGCGCTCTGCCACCCAGGCATCGCGCTCCTGCTCAGCACGAACAGCACGGGCCAGGGCCTCCCGAATCTCGGCCACCTGTCAAAGCACGCATGCACCGTAAGAGAACAGTGATAGAAGGAAAGCAGCTAGAAAAGGGTCGGGGCCAAGCAAACACTCACTCGAGCCTCGCGGTCACGCTCGACCTCCTCAGCCCAAGCCACCGCGTGCGCCAGCTGCTCCTGGAGGGCAGAAACCTCCGGAGGAGGGCCCCGCGAACTGGAACCCGCTCCACCAGCCATCCCGGCTGTCGCTGTCTGGTGGGCCCGCTGAAACACGGGGCAAACGTCAGTCAAAGGCTAAGCATCAAAAATCCAGGTCACAAAAAAAATACATTGCATAGACTCACCAGGATCTCCAACTCCTGTCGGATGGCCACCAACTGCCGCCTGGCGTCCGCCAGCTGGGCCCGCAGGTCGGCGATCATGTTGTCACGAGCATCCTGCATTGCACATAAGTCTGTACCACATGCATATACATATAGAAGGGTGAAGCATTTTCATTTCACACTTACCCCTGCCATACCACCGAGGGAGAGGCGGTCCCCGTATGTAGCTCGATATCGTCTCATGTAATCTGTGCTATCCTGTACATGGTACACCACTGGGACCCCGCCCTGCTGCCAGTCCTGGTACTGTGCTGGGAAGCGCGTGTGCCAGTCCACAATCTTCGCCTTCCCCTTGGTATTCCGCCCAATGCGGGCCGACGCATCTACGTCAACCCACTCTTGGGCCAGCCCCAACGTCCTCATGACCAGTCTAAGCCGCAGCGGCTCAATCTCGTTCAGGCAATGGACCCACACGTCCCGCCTGAAGCGAGGAAGACCCGCTACAACCCAGGGCTGGCCAGCATCGCCCATGCCTAGGTAGGGCCTCCACACCACCTGCATCACCATACATACATCATATTAGTTACCATTCAGTCACACACATAAACACAAAAAAAATCATACGCATCATACCATGGCCTCGGGATACTCTCTCAGCTCCCGATGAAGTGACGCCAGCTGGTAGCCGTGGGGTACTGCAACCACGACCGGCCTCCACTGCCGTGCCAGAGGCACGGCCCTCCTGTTCCCATGCCTAGCCCTCCCCATCGGGAAATAGTAATAGCTCCACACCTGCATCCATCATACATCATTAGTACAATAATTGCATATTTAACTGTGGGAATGCATAAATAAAATGTTTACCTGGAGGAAAGGTGCGAAGCCGCTGACTGTCGTCTCCTTCTCCGAAGTCTGGGAGAGATCAGCAATCAAATGGGCAAGCAGAGCCGCTCCCCACGCGTAGTGTCCCACTCTGTCCAGATCCACCAAGATCCCGAGGAAACGGCAGTGGATGCCATCCCCCTTCGTCCCCTGCAGAAGGCGGCCCAGGAAGAAGAAAAGAAACCTCCGAAGATCTAGGTCCACCAGCTCCCTCTCGCTCGGATCCTGGGTGAAAGCTGCACGAGCATCCCCCTCCAGTCGAGCCAAGAACTCCGCTCCAGTCTCGCTAACCCGCTGGCGCGGGTCGACGAATCCGAGTGCCTCCATGATCTCCACTCGACCGACTACCCTGCTATCTCTATCAGTCACGCTCGTCTCTAACCACAGCAGGTCCAGGGCACTCTCTCGGTAGTCGGGGTAGGTGACCCCGCTGACTGCCTCTCCGTCAACCCGTAGCCCGGTAATCCGAGCCACGTCCTCCAGCGTCGGCACCATGTGCCCCCAGGGCATCAGAAACGCCCGGCTCGGTGCGTGCCACCTCTCCCTCAATGCCTGGATAAGAGGAAGGTCGAGCCGGAAGGGCTCGATCCTAAGGAAAGCTCCAAAGCCCATGGCGTCCACACGCGCCCTCTGGAAGTCCGGCAGCCCGCGGTATGCTGCCACCACCAAGGACCAGCTGATTCGGCCCTTCATCACGCCCTGCACACCACAAAAACCAACAAAGAACACATCAGCATCATGAACAGTAATAAACAATAACATTGTATATACTATTTATTCTTTTTATTTTATTTTTTTAAAATATATATATATATATATATATATATTGTTTTTTGGAGGCGTCCAGGCCCCTGGATGCCTCCTTCCTATTTTCTTTATTTCTTTTTTTGAAAAAAAATACAAGAACCAAAAACAAAAAAAAAATATATAATATATATATTATTATGGAGGCGTCCAGGGCTTAGGACGCCTCCTTATTTTTATATTTTATTTTATTATTTACGTAAATAAATAAATAAACAAAAAATAAAAAGAAAAAGTGGAGGCGTCCAGGCCCCTGGACGCCTCCTTCTCTCACTACCCAGCCTTCTCTCACAGCCTCTCGCACGCCCGTTTTAGCCTATTGAACCACAGAGTGAGAATTCCGAAGTACTTACCGGGTCGTGATCGTCATCTCCCGCGTCACCAGCATCCGCAGCGGCCTCCGCGGCCAGAAGCGGCACCTCCATCTCCTCCTCCGCAGCAATCTCCTCTGCTACGGCCTCCTCAGCATCGTCTCTCAGTCTCCTCGGATGACGAGCCAGTCGTTTACGCTTGTCTCCACCTCGGTTCGGGCCTCCTAACTCCATTGGGGCGAAGAATGGGTCTGTCTGGTTTGACCGGATCGTTTGAATGAACAGTAAGTGAGTAAGAGGGGGGGGAGCCCCCCCTATATATAATTTGTGCTTTAATTGGGGCGTCCAGGCGCCTGGACGCCCCCACCTTTTTATTTTTTAAAAAAATTCAAAAAAAACTTAGGGGCGTCCAGGCGCCTGGACGCCCCCAAACCAAAAAATTAAAAAATAAAAAAAGTAAAAAATTAGGGGCGTCCAGGACCCTGGACGCCCCCAAAAATTTTTTTTTTAAAAAAAAATTATAAAAAAATAGGGGCGTCAAAATAATAAAACATATAATAAAAAGAAAAAAGGGGTTAGAGTATGTATATAATCCAAACAAAAGAAAAAAAGGAAAGAAAAAGAAAAACCACAAAAAAGATAATAATTAAGGGGACGGGGGTCCGAAACATCCAAATGCCAGATTTTATTCCATCAGAAAGCAGAATGAGCTACATCAGGGGTTTAGGCGCCTTAGGCCTTAACTTCCCCAGTTCGGTTACATAAGCCCTCCACGGCTCGCATTCTTCCACCACATGCGCTAATGCCTTTCCCGCAACACTTGTCTTCCAGGGAGCTTTAATGGCCTTCGCTTCCTTCACGTCCGCTTCAGTACCCAACTCCCTCTTCTTCAAAGGAACGATGCCAGTCGGTGGCGGGAACGAATGGCGTGGGATGCCAATCTGGAGGCAGCACCAATGCGCGTTGTAAAGAACAAACTCGGTCGCGCCGATCAGTTGAAGATCAACTTCGGGAGAAGGCCTCATGAGGAGATCTAGCGAAAGCAAACATGCCGGTGCACAAGTAAAAAAGCCTTGTGTCACGGTGCGGAAGTGAGACCGCCAGTCTTCACGTTTCTTCAGCCACGGAACGCGGTTCACTACAGTACCACTGAAGCCTAACACGTCGGCTATGTGATGAAGAGGGCTTTGTTGGAAGAGCTTCGAAGCGGTTGGCATTCCCTCGCGATGGTCGAATTTGAAATGCAAATCTAGCCAGCAATTCAAGACAAGTGCACAACCAAATGGAGGCTTACCCATGCTCGAGGCAGTAAGACCGCTGTAAAGATAGGCAAGGACGGCGGGTCCCACCCTCTTTCCACGCCAGATCCCGCAGATAGCACCCAGTTGGTCTTCCTCCACCATGTTGTCGGTATAAGGGAACAAGAGAGCACCCGCCAGACAAATGGTGAACCCCTTCATGATTCCCTCCAAATAGTCATCGTCTGGTGACCCTCTCAGGGCGTCCATGACCCACTCCGCAAGCTTTTGGAGATCGATCCCCTTTTGAGTACGGACCTTTCGGGCTGCGTCGGGCGGCATGAAGCTTCCAAGGACACTTTCAGAAGTCCCCCGTGTCAGCATCCGCATAGCCTTCACCTTCCCGTCACTCTTGAATTTCTTCAATCCGAGCAGAAGTTCCACCTCCTCGAGGAGGATGGTCACCTCGAAGGTCGGGAAGATAAAAGTGTGGGTCTGGGGATGCCAGATCTCCACTAGTGCGCCCATAGCCGCCCAGTCCATACGAATCTTCTCATAATGCTTGGCATGAATAAGGAGCCCCTGCAAATGCCACTTCGAGAGTATGGCTCTCATGCCAATGGAGATATTGGAAGTTAGCTTTGAAAGCCATGGCAGTTTGGAAAACTTCCTCGCGCCTGGGAAGAGTGGATATGGCTGGAAGAAGAAAGAAAGATGAAATGAATGAAGTAAGAAGAAGGTTCACATGGAAAATTTGAAATGAATCAGCTTACCATATGCGACAAGATCGTCCCACTCAGATGACCCTCGAGGTCGGAGAGTCACCTGATCTCGCTGCTAGGCCTGCTCCTCTTCATAACGCGGGAAGACTCTCCTTCCATCCTGAAATCTCTAGATTCTCCTCTCTTTCCTCTCCTGAGCTTCCAAAATCCACCTTGGTGCATTTGAATGAACTAGCCTAAGGGGAGTTCTTATAGGAAGGGAAGGGTGCTACAGGACAGAACATGTCACATCAGTGGTCATTGTCAAGATTTTGGTATAGATCTCCTTTGAACTGTGGTGCGATTCTGCTATGATTCTGCTACTTTATGATGTTGCTAACCTTTGCTGGCCTGTGCAGGTTTTACTAACGGACGTCTTTGTCCTATCTCCTGTCCCACTTTTCATTGGTTGGTCCCACCATGTCATGCATCGTAGTATATGATACGTACGCTACTAGAACATGTCAAGGACCTTGCGACCAGAACAAATATGGGATTTGAGTTCCCCTTCAACAAAAAAACAGTGATGATTTCGGAAGAATTTGGGTTGTACGGATAGGCCGTTAATTTGTGGTAGCATGGGGACGACGGTTCCATTCAGTGAGTTGGTACGCGGATAAACGGGCCCCAGCCCAGTATCAGCTCACCGGGTCGGTATCCTGACCCGTTCTTCACAAGCTGACAATATTATCATTGGCTATTTTCTATTTTAGTTTGTTTTAAATTTTTCTTTGAACCCAGCATGCATTCATATAGGACTTTGATTTATTGCGGAAGATCATTCAAGTGATTCGATTGTGAAAGCCGTTGTGCTCCAATTCTCACAAATATGAGATATTCCACTCCGAATGAAATACTGAGTTTTCTTGAGACAGCCCTACGCTACTCTTCCAAAGGAGACCCTTGTTTGGACAGACCCTCAGATATTCCTTTACCTTTTTTTTTGACCCACCTTGGCCGCAGCACTTCCACATTGACTGGTAACTGCTCCCCAAAGGTGAAACCTCCGGTTTATGACCCAGGTACTTCCACACCGAGAAGTTGGTCTCCTTTTGTTTCGTGCCTGAGCGCACATCTCACCCTCCCTTATTTGATCTCCGTCCAAGCAATCGTCAATATTTGAAAGACCTTCTTCAAGGTCGCCTCATTGAAACTCCAGGAAAGATTCCAAACAGTAACGTCAAAAGCGTGTCTCATCACACCTTGGCATCAACTTATCAGTCCGCTCCCACTTCACTCCACTCCACTTCGATACCATTCCACTACGTATCGCTCCCTTGCAAAGCAGACGCCAAGGCGGGGCAGCTGTAGACACGCCATTCTTGACGTCTCCTGAGAAAGTCTCATATTACTATACAACGCCCCGCAACGGCTTACGCATTTTGAATCGCTCGAGTGCTTCCTTTGCTTGGGTCTTCTTCTGCCTTTTTTGGCATCCGGAATCGTCTCGTCACGGTATTCGGACGACATCAACACCAGTCGGACGCATCAAGAGGTTCCGGAATCAAGAAGGGGATCTACCGGGCGGCCGCCGACGCCTGATTTGAGGACCCGGGTGGGTCTTAATGGGGGCGTCTAGGCCCCTGGATGCCCCCATCTTTTTAATTTATTTTATTATTTTATTATTTTCTCAGGGCCCAAAAATAAATAAAAATATATATATTTTACTGGAGGCGTCCAGGCCCATGGACGCCTCCATAAAAACTAATAATAATAAATATTTATAAAATGCCACTTGGCATAAAAAAGATAAAAAATAATTAAAAAAATATATTAATGGAGGCGTCCAGACCTCTGGACGCCTCCATAAAAACAAATAAAAAAATTAAAATGGCAGCCCTGGTATAAAAGACAAATGAAAAATAAAAAATAATATAATTTTGGAGGCGTCCAGGCCCCTGGACGCCTCCATCAAAACCCTCACGGGCGCCGGCCACCGAACGATGGTTTGTCATGTGTGAAAAAATCCAAAATATGGAGACGTCCAGTCAGCTGGACGCGCCCATTTCTGAATCACGAGGCGCCGCTCACAAAACCACGCGTTGTGCCAAACCGCGTGCGGCCGTCGTCGGCTTTCGGTGGACCTACTTGAGGCGTCCGGGACCCTGGACGCCTCCACAAAAGTATTCCAAAAAAAATCAATAAAAATAGAATAAAATATTATTTCGGCCCTGATGGAGGTGTCCAGGGTCCTGGACGCCTCCACCCTCCGGAGCCCTATAAATAGAGGCCCACCCCCTCAGTTCTGGGAGAGCTCAGAAGTGATCCGATAGGTTACTGGAGCCCAGAGGCTACGGAGTCATTTTCTAACCCGTGGGTTCTTTTGTAGGTGGAGGTTCTGCCGGCTTCTCGGGTGCTCACGCTCGCGAGAGGAAGGTCGTCTTCATCCACCGCGCTTCCACATCGTCCCCACGCTGCCGGAGCTCCGCCGGATTTCACCCTCGGCTCATCCAATAAGCCTTTTCTTCCCCTTTCTCTTCGTAGTTCTTTTACATTCATCATCTCGCATCCTCTATCCCCCTTCATAAGGGCACCTCTTCTTTTATACTTCTTGCATCCATCATCTCATTTTTCTCCTACTCGAGTCCGAGAGGGGTTTAAAAGATAACACCAACCAGGTGTGTGTCTTGCCATCATTTCGTTATTTTTATCGCAAGGATTTGAATACTACACCTCTATCTTTCTAATCCACTTGTCATTTGTTTGTCGTTGTTTTGCAAGGGTAGCCGAGGAAAGCCCTCTCCGTCGGCCAGCCGGAGGGAGAGGAAGAAGCAACCCGCCATCTCCCGCTCTTGAGGTAGGCGCGATCACTTTCTTATTTTGGGGTCTTTCGGCCCCTGGCGATCACATCTTATTTTCGAGGCCGCGGCGAGTCACTTCCCCAATGGCCGTTTAAATTTCCGTTCTTATATTCTCTTATACTCTGTTATATTCTGCTCATATTCTCGAGGCCGCGGCGAGTCACTTCCCCAATGGCCGTTTAAATTCCCGCTCTTTGTATTCTCTCTATATTCTGTCATCTTATTATATGTTCATATTCTCGAGGCCGCGGCGAGTCACTTCCCCAATGGCCGTTTCAATTCTTGTTATTTAATTTTTTGCACCATTCCCGTCCCCCCGAGGCCGCGGCGAGTCACTTCCCGCTATGGCCGTTTAAACCCCATATTTTGCTATATCACACTTGTCCCGCTCGCCCCGCCGGAGCAATCTCCTGTGGTGGCCCCTTCTCTCTCTTCTCTTATTTCTGTGTTGCAGCAAACAAACACCAAAAAGAAAGAAAAGAGGAGCCCGCGCGCGCTCCGCGTCCTCTCCGCTCTTCCCCGAACCGCGTGACGTCGCTCACACACTCGAGCAAGAATACGGCTCGACTCAGAGAGCCGTCGGTACCGGACACGCAGCACGACTCGGTCGACACCGACCTCTTTATGACTGGGGGACAGTCTGGAGTCTCCACCGGAGCCTTGACACTTTAGTATGTATTTATATTTTATACGTATTTGGGTCGTATTTGTATTTTGTATGTATTTGGGTCATATTTTTATTTTGTACATATTTGGTATTTTGTACGTACTTGGTCATATTTTGTATTGTGTACATCTTAGGTGTGTCTTTGGCATGTATTTGGGTTTGCATCATTTTGGGATTTCAAATTTCAAATGGGTTCGAATTCAAACTCCAAGGAGGGAGAATGGAGCCCATAGAATTTAAATTTCAAATGGGTCAAATCCAAACTCCAAGGAGGGAAGATGGAACCCATAGAATTTAAATTTCAAATGGGTCAAATCCAAACTCCAAGGAGAGAAGATGGAGCCCATAGAATTTAAATATCAAATGAGTTCAAATCCAAACTCCAAGGAGGAAAGATGGAGCCCATAGAATTTAAATTTCAAATGGGTTCAAACTCAAACTCCAAGGAGGGAAGGTGGAGCCCAAACTCTTTATATTATCATGTATTCCCCCTCTTGAGGGATTTTTGATGAATGGATGAATGAAAATCTCAGTTTTGTCAAGAGCATTTCTTTCTTCTTCCTCCCCTCCCCTCTAGGGTGTGACACCCTCTACCTCTCCTCTCCCTCTTCCTCTTCCTTTTCCTCTTGGGTGCGATGCCCTAGCCCCCCCCCTCTTCTTGCAGGTTCTTGCTACCACAACTGCTTGGAGGCAACCTCCCCAACATCTCCCCAATCCCGGAGTTCAGAGATCGTGGCCGTGCTGCAAGTGTGGAGGAGATAGATCCCTGCTGCCCTGCGCACTTCTCTAGTCATCTGGTTGCAGATTTGAGCCTGAAATATCAGGTTGGCAAGCCCTTCTCCCATCCTCAAATCCCATCACCCTCTTCACAACTTTTCTTCCTCTCCCTGTCCTCCAACATCTCCTGAAAACGTCTCCTCAAAATTGGCTCGGCAAAAAAACTTCTCTTTGTATCCCTTTTGGTCGCGCAGGCTGCCTCTATGCAGACCTGCATAAAACCTGAACCCTGTAGATCACATTGGTACGCCCCCTTCCCAACCTCATATCGCATTCACTTCTTCAGAGTTTTTCTTCCTCCATATGTCCCATATACCCAGTTAAAATTTCACATCAAAAATCCACCGGTGGCCAAACTTCTCTTAATGGCCTTTTTTTCATTGCGCAGACTAGCCCTGTGCAGCCCGACGGGATAGAACCAGTCCACAGTAATTTTCCTAACCCTCAAACCTTACCCAAATGCTATAAAAATTGGTACACGTCCTCCCCACATCTTAATCCTTCCACCATAAAAATTGCAAGTCAATATGAGCCCGTTTACCCTGCGCACTACCATCCTACTTTCCTGGTTCCCTGTTGGTCTGCACAGGCCTGCAGACTGAGATCTGCATTCCAGTGCCTCCCACGCCCAAAACTATCACTGCACACCACCCCACCTCTGCTGACCAGTCATCCTACGCCTGTCAACTATCCACCAGAAAAAACCCCGCCCCATTCTCCTCCAGGAAGCTTCGGTTCCAGCCCAATCTTCGGTCCCCTGTCCTGCTGCTAGCACACAGTCCAGATTGCACAGGGCCAGCTCCAAAATTCGCTTCGCCTTCCACGGTACCCCGTTGCAGCCGCCACTCCACCGGTGTCCCTGGGACATCCCCAGCAGCGTCCACGCCAAGTTATGTGACCAGCAGATGTGAAGAAAGCGGCATACCGGGCTCGTCTTCCTGCTGCCTCCCAGCGCGCCCGCAGACTGGCGAGCAACCTGCCCACCGCTTGAGGTCACTCCGGCGGGTCCAGCCGGCGCCGTCGACTTCCCTCCTCGTTTAGGAGGCTCGCCATCCACTGCAGCGTGCTACCAGGGATGTGGGAATCTCCCTTGGCTTCCGTGACGCGTCATCCACTCGTGGCCCGTCACCCCACTTCGCACGACCCCCGGACTACGCTATGTAGCCTTTTACCTCCCTGCGAGGAGTGGGCGTTCGTGTTGGGTTGTACCTCTGTTTGGCTTTGTACCGGGTGGTTGTGTGATTTGGCCGGGCATCTTCCCCACGCCCCGAGCGTGGAGGTATGCATCCGCTTCCTTGCTTGGTTAGCTTGCTTATTTAGTATAGTTTCTTGACACCGCTGCTTGTGAGATCATAGGCGCCTAGCTCTTATATTTGGTACGTCACTGCCACGGTGAGAGAGTGAGACCGTCCCGTGACTCATCCGAGTCGCGAGTGTGGAAATGACTACCCTAGACCCTGCCGATTTCTCAACCGTGCGGATCGGCGCGCTTCCCTCTCTTGGGACGCCTGTGAGCTATAGTTTCTATTGGTTGGCGTAATTTCCTTCTTGGGAGCGTTAGGTGTCGAGCCTATGCCGTTTGAACTATTAGTTGTTGGTCTTAGTCGTCCCTTTAGTCGCATCTTCACATAGAGTCCTAGCTCGCATAGTGTCCCGCATCATAGGGGTTTTCAATATAACTGATCAAACTGTAGAGGAGTCTCCTCATGTTATTTTTAATGAAACCATCTATTCTACTAACTTGGATGATGATGACAGGAATTCAAGACATGATGAAGAATTTATGGAAGAAAAATTGAATGAAGAACCAAAGGTATTTGAACCTGCTGCACAAGATGAACCAGTTCAGGGTGAGCCAGCCGAGTAAGGTGAGTCTTCAACCAATCTTAGATTTCTGAAAGATCACCCTGCACACAATATCATAGGTAATTTGCAAGATCCACCTAGAACTAGGTCTTATCATCAGACTGTAAATAATGAAGACTTAATAGCTCTAGTGTCCCAAATTGAACCCAAAACAGTAGAAGAAGCTTTAAATGATGAATCTTGGGTAAATATAATGAACGAAGAATTGGGCCAGTTTGAAAGAAATAAAGTCTAGAATCTTGTTCCAAGACCTAAAAATGTGTCAGTCATAGGAACCAAGTGGGTCTTTAGGAACAAAACAAATGAAGATGGTGTCGTTTCTAGAAATAAGACAAGGTTGGTAGCCAAAGACTACTGTCAAGAGTTTGGGGTGGACTTTGATGAGTCTTATTCCCCAGTGGCTAGGATGGAAGCAATTAGAATATTGCTAGCTTTTGCTTGCTCTAAAAATACTAAACTTCATCAGATGGATGTTAAAAGTGCATTCTTAAATGGGTATATAAATAAGGAAGTTTATGCTGACCAACCCCCTGGATTTGAACTGTCTGTAGAACCTAACCATGTGTTCAAGTTAAATAAGGCATTGTATGGCTTGAAGTAGGCACCTCGGGCCTGGTATGACATATTAATTGAATTCTTGATCAGCCATGGGTACAGTCGAGGTAAGGTGGATCAAACCCTTTTTACTAAGAATCTGAGTGACCACCTAATTATAGTTTAGGTATATGTGGATGACATTGTATTTGGCTCAACATGTCCAGAACTGTGTAATGAATTTGCTGGACTGATGTCATGTGAATTTGAAATGAGCTTGGTAGGAGAGCTAAAAATTTTTCTTGGATTACAGGTTCAGCAGTTGGAAGATGGATGCTTCATCAGCCAGACAAAGTACACCCTGGAGATCCTCAAGAGATTTGGCATGGACAAGTTGAAACATATAGCCACTCCAATGGGTACAAACACATCATTAGATGTTGATCTGACAGGTAAAGAAGTGGATGCAAAATTATACAGAGGTATGATTGGTTCTCTTTTATATTTAACTGCCTCAAGACCTGATATATAGTTTAGTGTGTGTATGTGTGCTAGATTTCAATCTAGACCCACTAAATTACATTTAAATGATGTTAAAAGAATTTTTAGATATATCTCAGGCACACACAATTTGGGTCTTTGGTATCCTGCGGCACACTAGATCTAATTTCATACACGGATGTTGACTATGCTGGCTACAAATTAGATAGGAAAAGCACTAGTGGCTTCTACCAATTCTTAGGTGGATGCTTAGTCTCTTGGGCCTCCAAGAAGTAGCACTCTGTGGCCCTCTCCACTGCAGAAGCTGAATATGTAGCTGCATGGAGTTATGGTACATAGGTTATTTGGATTAAGCACCAGCTCAAGGACTACAATGTAGACCTTGGATGCACACCCATATACTGTGACAATACCAGCGCTATAAACCTATAAAAAAATCCTGTCTTGCATTCATGCACCAAACACATAGAGATCAGACATCACTTCATAAGAGATGAAGTTTCCAAAGGAAACTTTGAATTAATCCATGTAGGCACAACACATCAAATTGCAGATATTTTCACTAAGCCCTTGGATAATGAAAACTTTTCTACATTAAGAAGAGAATTAGGCATTTTTAGACCCCCTTGAACTCTGAATTCCATCAACTGCTCTTGGGGCTGCTGCATGCCTCGATGCACTAAGCCGATGCCTCAACCTGTCTGTTTAATCTTCTCCACTTGCATCCTTGTTGTTTGTCTCTACATCGATGCACTCAGTTATCAGATCGACTCATCTCATTTGCTCATTTCAGTCTTAGTATATAAAATGGTGTTAGGAGAAGGGCATTTTATGTCTGGAAACTTGCACTATGCGTGAGATGATTCTAAACCTAACTCTCTGCCAAGTACCAAGGCACATTATGTCATAAAGTTAGAGGGAGATTCTTTGCTTGCTTTATCTAAATTCCATTTTGATGCTTAAAGTCCAAGTGTAAGGGGAAGCAGATTAGATTCTGTGTCTGTCAGTCCACCGTGGTCAGTTAGATTCCTATACAGTCTGTTCACAGAATCCAGTATTTCAAAATTATCTTAAAGTCTTAAGATTGATTAACTAAAATCTCAGCAAAAAAAAATGTTTGAACTTTATAATCTTGTATATACTAAAATAAAGGGTCTGAAGAATATCATTCTACATATCTTATGAGTAAAAAACAATGTTAAAATATAATGCCCTAAAAACTTCTAAAAGCTTGAATCTTTATCAAAAGAGAGACAACTTCAGATGAAATTCCATTACATAAGTATTGTCCTCAAACCTTCCACCTCCCTGAAATCATAAATAACAAAATTCTCTCATAGCAATGACTCGGTTTACTGAGAAACCAACTGTTTCACCAATGAAATGGAGTAAAGTTGTGTCATGATATGCCACGTTAACTCTGATTAAAAAGGCCATGGAAACCTGGCAGAGCAATGTCTTAGAGTGTTGAGTAACTGGGTCACTTCACTTAAGATGTGTTGTGCCTCATGTAAAAAGACATATCTAATGCTAACTCTGTTCTCCAAGAAAGAGAAACATGACGTGGTTACCACACTGAGTATCTTGGGATTCCTGCATCTAACCAATGTGTCTCCTTAAGCATAAAGGTGTAAGTTAACCCATTGTGTTCAAAGGAAAAGAAAATTATTCAGAAAAAATATTGCATGTGTTCAAACTGAAGTTTTTCTAAGACATATTGCAAAGTAAAAGATGTTGGTTTGGCTTCAATACTGCTGGCAATTTTTCACTTAAGAAGTCTCTGAAAAATAAATTAGTATAGCATTTAGACATTCAAGGCATTCATATAAAACTTTGATCATTCTCTTTACATCTGTACAACGATAATCTTCTAACCTATGTCCCGTGTCACTCTAGATTATCATTTTTAAACATCTACGCTCATTTTAGTTACCTCCCTTAATTCCTTAAGAGATTGACACTTTCTAAAATTCTGTGAACTTATTGTATCAGGGACCTCTTGACCTCACTATCCCCACCTTCGCCCTTTCTTTTCGATGATGTCAAAGGGGGAGAGAAAAAGAGGGAGAGCAACAAATGGGGAAGGGGGAGAGAAAGTTTGTGGGAGAGAAAAGAGAGTATGTGTTTAAGGGGGAGTTTTAGTTAAGTGTGGCGCTGCCATGCTGTTATGGTTTAGAATTAGAGCTGTCCATCTATCCATACATTTATATTTCCTCTCTATCATTTCTGTCTGTCTGTCTGCACTGAAAAACAAAATTGAAAAATAAATCTTTTTACATAATCATATAATAAAACATTTATATTGATTAAAGTTATTGTCATCATCAAAAAGGGGGAGAATGTTGAATTTTATGTTTTGATGATGTCAATACAATATGTTTTTCTTGGTGCTGACACTAACTTTATCCCTGCAGAAAATATGAGTCAGAATAATCCAAGGAAAGAATCTCAAAGAGCATGGGGTAGTTGACATGATGAGGCAAGGTCAGACAAATGCATCGACGCATCTATCAGATACCTCGATGCAGCCACAAACCTTCGAGCAAATTTGGTATGATGCATCGACGCAACCAGCAGAATGAAGAAGAGATGCACCGATGCATCAAGCAGAAAATTGGCCTCCAGACCAAATCAGGTTGATGCACACAATCTTCATAGAGCAACTAAAAGTCAAAGCTTCAGAAAGCTGCTTCAATTCTCTTAGTCAAGTCACTATGATGAAATCAACAAAATTGAAGCAGCAGTCAGCAGCAGCTGTTAAAGACAGGTCGATGCGTGCAAGCAAATTCACCTTGATCAGGTCGATACAGCTGAAGCTTTCATGTTATCAGGTCGATGCAGCTAGAGCCTTTACTCTTATCAGGTCGATGCAAAGGCATTGGTTTTATTAGTAACGTCGATGTAGCAGCATTGGTTTTATTAGTAAGGTTGATGCAACAACATTGGTTTTACTAGTAAGGTTGATGTAGCAGCGTTGGTTTTCTTAGTAAGGTCGATGCAGCAGCATTGATTTTTTCATTAGCAAGGTCAAAGTTTTGGTGATGAGGTCGATGCTACAAGTCAACCATACAATATCAGGTCGATGTAGATGGTTATACATTAACAGGTTTGAAGATCCGAACTCCAGACTCTTAACTTGAATTCATACTCGATTAGAAAGGTTGATTCAACGATATAGTGGCACGTGATCCAAGAAAAGGTGGCATACTTTTTCAGAGGTTTCAAGAGGAAGAATATTCTGATTGCCAAGTGGACCAATGAGATATCACTAGGTTTTTTTGCCTCATCCATTTCGCTCCAGAGGCTCTGCTCTATACAAAGAGGCCTCATCCTTCGAAAGAAGAGCTACTGGTGCTGCTAGTGCTGCCCTTGTCGCTGCGATTGTAAATCAGAGAGAGAGAGAGAGAGAGAGAGAGAGAGAGAGAGAGAGAGAGAGAGAGAGAGAGAGAGATCCCTACAGAAGAAAAAGAAAGAGTGAACATCTCGAGAGGAAGAGAGGATTCAGAGTAGCCAACCATTTTTCATGAAGAGTGCTTCTATCGAAGCTACATTGTTTTCATTCCAATTTTTATCCTTGATCAAATTTCTTCATCTTTCATTTTGTTCTTCTGTTTTATTTTGGTTGTGTTCCCTGTGAGTATTCTCAGAGGAAGGGAGAGTGTTCTCCATAGTCCCCTCTGTGAATCAGAGGAAAGGAGGTCTTTGACCTCCGGTTTTGTGAGTTGCTGGGTGCAGCTCACGGGGTTCCCTCTGCAGATCGTGGAGGAAGGGAGATTGATCTCCGGGTTCCTTCTGGGCTTCCAAAAGAAGCGAGGAGAGTGTTCCTCGGGGGTTGAAGTTGTGTTCAGCCGTTGTTGCAGACTAAGTCTGCTTGTTGCTTTGTTAAGCAAGGAAGCCTCACTCCAAGGGAGTGAGGGGTGGATGTAGATTGCGTGTAGCAATCGAACCACCTAAAAACTCGCTTGCCTCTTTTGTGTGCATATTTTTATTGTCTCTCGCAATTGCATTCAACCAGGGAGTATATCAAAAGACTTGATGCAGAAGTTGGGTTACGCCTAACCGGAACATCAACTCTTGCGTAAGGAGATCTCTTGTGATGGGGACATCAAAGCAAGGCCACAAACATTTTTGTTTGCATTTATATCCTTGAGTCAATTGGGTTTTAATTGTAAGACAATTATAAGCCAATGGGTTAATCCTTAGGGATTAATGGGTTTCTTTGCAAAAGGCCACTAGGCCCAGCGGGACCCCCACCCTCCCTCTCATTGGGCCACCTAGCATCTAGGGCCCACAGGGGTTGGTCTTTGGTCCATCGGAGAATATTGACTATGTGACAAATTCCAACTTGGCCACTTGCCCACTTGAAGAGGGCGCCCCCCCCCCCTTTTAGTTTTTTATTATTGTGTTATTTTGACCACATGGGAGAAGAATTTCCTATCACCTAATTGCCCCTCCCTAACCCTAAATCCGAGGTTAGTTTAGGTCTTTTAGCTAGTGTTATAAAACCCTTATATTTCATTATTTTCAAAGAATTATTGAGAAAAAAAAAGTATTTGTTGCAATTGCCCAATGGCGCCCCTCTCTCTTCCTCCCCCTGCAGCAGAGATTGCAACAGATCTAGGGTGTGATGCCCCAAATCTTGGAGTGATTCCAAGTTCTATCCCTACCCCTGGGTGTGAAGCTCAGCCACCACCGCCGCTGTCGCCGCCGCCATCGGTGCCGCCAACGAGCCGCCATGACCCGATCTATGTTCTGCTGTCCAGGATATTAAGATCCAAGACATAAGCTCAAAGATCAGGTTGGTTCTCCCAATCTAGCCGTCTGATCGACCTCAATTTTTGAGGGTTTGTTCCCCTTGTCGTTCCCCACTCACAGTTTAATTTTAATGTCAATCAACCCCCGTTTGCCCCTCTTCCCAGTCATTTCATTCCACCTCTAACAGTTTGCCCATCAGCAGATCTGTGAGACAGAACCCAGATCCACGAATTTTTCTACCCCCAAAACCATGTCAAAAAAATACCAAAATATTTGTGTGTGATCCTCACATCCCCCTCTTACCCAAAAAATCCCCAGGATCCAGATCCACCGAATTCCCTTCGGTCAAAATTCATTTTCAGGTAGATCTCACTCTGTCCTGCTTGATCTGGATTTTGAGCCAAAAACAACTTCAAAGCACAGAGTTTTTCATTTCGATCCAGACTGTTGGATAGATCTGAATCTCACGTATGTCAAAGCTCTCTGAGTTCCCTTTGCAACGGCACTAGTTTCGTCCCGATCCGACACCGGATCTGGGCTTGGTGATCGTTCTTGTAGAAGCGCGCAATTTTGTCCCGAGACAGGCCAACAAGAGCAGTCCTCCGGTTAATTCCTTCAAAAATACGCCAGCTCAGATTTAGCCGCCGCCGACTTCAGGGATCGAAGAGGAACATTCCACCGGTGTCCCAGCCAACCGCCTCGACCATAAGTCGACCGGAAGCCGATGTCCCACGTGCCGAGTTCGCTTGCTGTCCAGCGAGTCTGAACAGTGCCGAGTCGGACCAGCAGCCCGCCGCCGACCCGAAAGCCCTTCCGGCTTGCTGCCCGTCAACCCGAGATCGGTACTCCCGAGTCTTTGTTGTCACCCTTTACCTCCCTGTGTGGAGTGGGCGTAAAATTCATTGTTGTAATTTATTGATTATTTATTGTACCGGGAGTACGGGTCTTGACCGGGATCGTCTTCCCCACGCCCGGAGCGTGGAGGTACGTTCTCGCTCCTCCCTTTTATCGCATCTGCTCATTTCATATTTGTTTTTATGCCGCTGCTTGAGTGTTAGGATATCTAGCTCGTTATATTATTTCAATCACTGCTGCGAGAGAGCGAGTGTGACCCGTCCCCTGACCCAATCCGGGCACGAGCGAGAGCATTGACCATCCTCGACTCATTGCCAATTTCTTAACCGCACAAATCCGCACGCGCTTCGCTTGCTAGGGATGGATCACGAGCTTGCCTAGAGTCCCAGGTTCGCATCAAATCAGTCGACTCACATCCCGTCCCGCATCATCTTGATCCAACCTCCGTCTAGTACCTTCCCTACGTTGTATCTGAATATCGTTTGTTGTTCTGATTGTCTCAGTTGAGTTATATTCCTCTATCTTATCACTGCATCATTTGCAACTTATGCACACAAACTGATCGCTAGAGCGCTTGAATTGAATGTTGTAATTCCATGTTTGCTTGATCTGATTGTTGTTTTTAAGAAGTTTTTATCAGGTAAGTATTCGTTGAAAGATCTACTCACCCCCCCTTCTAGATCTCTCACCCTATTTTTCTATCAACAAACACATTTTCAGGTCTAGGAAATAGGTTCCAGACTTTATTCCTTTCAAATTGACCCAATTCTTCATTTATAGAATTTATCCAAGATTCATATTTTAAGGCCTCTTCTATGATTTTGGGTTCAATTTGAGACACAAGTGCTACTAGATCTTGATTATTGACTTCCTGATGAGAAGATCTAGTCCTAGGAGGATCATGTAAATTACCTATGATGTTGTGTGCAGGGTGATCTTTCAGAAATCTGAGATTGGTTGAGGACTCACCTTGTACGGCTGACTCACCCTGAACTGGGTCATTTTGTGCAGCAGGTTCTTGTGATTCTTCATTCAACTTGTCCTCCAGAAATTCTCCATCATCTCTTGACTTCCTGTCATCATCATTCATGTTAGTAGAGTTGAATGTTTCATTGAATATGACATGAGGAGACTCCTCTACTGTTTGGTCAGAAATGTTAAAGACCCTGTATGCCCTTGAAACTTCAGAATATCCTAAGAAAATCCCTGGACTACTCTTGGCTTCAAATATGTCTAAGTCTTTTTTATGATTGTTATGAATAAAACACTTAGAACCAAAAATTCTGAAGTAAGCCAAGTTTGGTTTCTTACCTTTCAGAAGCTCATATGGGGTTTTCTTATGAATGGGTCTTACCATGGCCCTGTTAATTATATAACAGACAGTATTTGCAGCTTCTGCCCAAAATCTTCGTGGTAATTGGCTTTCAATGAGCATTGTCCTTGCCATTTTCACAATCGTTCTGTTTCTTCTCTCCACTATTCCATTTTACTCTGGGGTTCTGGGAGAAGAAAATTTATGAGTCAGTCCTTCACTTTCACAAAAATCTGAAAACATTTAATTTTCAAATCCCCCCCCCTAATCAGATTGGATTGTGTAGATTTTGTGCTTACCTTCTTGTTTTATTTTGTTAAAGAATTGTTTGAATTTATGAAATGCAACATTTTTATGAGCCAAGAAAAATATCCATGCAAATCTAGTATGATCATCCACAATCACATATCTATTGTCCCCGTGGTTTTGAAGTTTTGATGATGATAAATATTATGACTCATTATATATATATATATATATATATATATATGTATATATATATATTCTTGATGGTATAATTTTGATGGATTTATTACTAATCTCATCATCTTTATATAGCAGTATGAAAATCTGTCAGAACAGGTTCTAAAAATGACTAAAGGTAATGACTGTTCAAAAAGGTTATAAAACATCAACATTGATGATAAAAAGTCAACGCCAGGTAACCAGTGCATTGAAGCATACAGGTCAGTGCATATACCTTTTCTTATTAAGTAAAGTCAGAGCACATGCGCATGCTCATAGGCATAAGGTCAGTGCTTCTTCTCCAGAGTGGGTGCACAGCATAGGTCTGTGCATATGCATTGTCTACTATCTGAAGTCTATGCACATATGCTAGTGATAGCAAGTAAGGTCTGTGCACATTGCTCTATCAAGTCTGAGCATATATGCCAGTATTCATAATCAAGTCTGAGCATATCAAAGTCAATGCACATTTGTTATCTATTCAATGTGTTTGACAAAATGTCCTCTGTCATATAGCTACCTGATCACCTCTCTCTGAATTACTTATGACAATAAGGTGTTTGATTAAATGCCTTTTATCTTGTTAACAGGGACTTAAGCCACTGAAAGACCCAGGATCAAACATATGAAAGGCAGCATGCCTTACACTTATTTTGCTCACGTGGCTCAAGGTTCAACTAAGAGGGCACGTGATCCAAGATAGGGATCTCGTCTGAAGCTTCTGCCACGTGGATAGCGCATCTTCATCTCCTGACACGTGGACTTCTAGCGAAGCTCTTCTTTTCGAGATTCCTTGGGCGGGAACATGTTTTCCACGCGCCCAATCTTTCATGAGCCTATAAATAGAGGCCAGATCCTTCAGATCAAAAGTGAGATAGAAGAAGGGAATTAGAAGAATTCAGAGAGCAGCAGAGAAGAAAAGAAAGAGAGAAAAGAAAGAAAAGTGTAAGAGTTAGAGTGTTGAGAGAGAGAGCTCGTTGAAGGAAGAAGAGTGAAGATCTAAAAAAAAAATAGAGTATCGTAATTTCAGAAGGAATCTGAAAGAAAGGAGAGTGTGAGTTAGAGGGAGAAACGAGATCGTGAGATAGTGAGGAAGAGAGAGCTCAAGAGAAGAGATTAAGAAGTAATCAAAGCTGTTCTTGTAGATTTGTTTCTACTGGCCTTTGGATCAGATCCAAGCCAGATTTGCTTCTATGAGAGCTACATCGTTGCATTTCATTTACAGCTTTTTGGTGCTGTATTTCATCGTTGTTTTCTTTTACTTTCTTTCATTGAAACTTTAAGCTGTGTGTCAGCAGAGCAAGATGTAATGCTCAACGGGCGAGGTATGTACCTCAGAAAGCAAGTTGTGATGCTCAGCGGATGAAAGCAAGCTGTGATGCTCAGCGGTTCAAGCTGTTAGGCAGCAGTAAGCCTCACTCTGGTTAGAGTTGGGGGATGGATGTAGGTCTGCGGGCAGTAAACTGAACCATCTAAAAATCATCTGTGCAGTGGTTTGTTTGCTATTTCCTTAATTCGATAGATGTATTGTGATGACCCGGACTCCGGATACCGGATATACCTGATAGGACTACCGAGCAGACCTGGTACCACTTGGAACCCGTGAAGCCTCCCAAGAGCTGTAAAGCTCCGAAGGGAAAAAGGATTGTCGTGTAGTATATTGAAGTCGCAGATATAACAATAAGCAATTAAATTTCATTAATCAGGTTTGCTAAAGTAGTAGAAATAAAATTACTTTTTAATTAATAGTTAAAATTAACAATTATACCAGAGTCCAGTCCAAAGGAAAGACAAGTACAGTCAAATAGAAAGAAAGACGTACGCTGAGGTCGGGGGAAAGCCGACGTAGGTACCGCTGGCAACTACGAACTCTCCACACCAGGAACCGCAAAGGAAGAAGGGCGCCACACCTGAAAAGCAGGGGTGAGTCTCGTGTCACTGGCCCAGTAGGGGTCACGCGGATCCCCACTGAAAAATAACGCAGTAACACAGAATAAAAACTAAAACAGCAGTAGTAGTAAAGCAGAAAAAGCTAAACTACAACTATAAAGTTACAAAAGAAAGGCGTAACAGTAGGAGCAGAAACAGCTAAAAGAAAAGGGAAAAGCAAAGCCACAAAGACCGGAACACGGCTACCGGGAGAAGCTCGACTCCCTAAGCTACTCCAAACAATGACAGAAGGGCGAATCCTGATCTCACGAAGTCAGGAGTTACCAATCTGTCGACAGAACGCCAGCCTCAAGACTAAGGCCGACGAAAATAGACAAAAAGGCCTAGAAGAGACCTAGACAGACACAGAACACTGAAGCCTACACGACTAGATTGTCGTGTATGCTCCTTAAATGCAACCACACACACGACAGGAGCGCCGTGCATGCCACACAACACTGACCTTGGGTATAGCCAAGAAAGGACTAACTCTGAGAGGTCACGATGCACGAGAAACGCGAGAGTCACGTGTCACGTGACGGAAGCACCTCCTCACTAGAAGAACATCCAGATGCGTCCACTAACGTCTTACACTGCGCCATAAGTATCTCGCTACGGACGCCGAGAACGACGGAGACTGAGATACTCACTGAACCAGAACAGAAACTACAGTAACGAGTGACTAGCCAGGGTCACGCCCATCGACGCCAGTCCAAATGCCCCTGACCACGTGTGCACACACCGACTCTTGCTTAGAGCCAGGCCTCTAGATAGTTTTTCCCCCCAGTAGGACGCTACCGTAAAGCAGGGGCCCACGGAAACTAGCTTAAAAATCGTATCTCGGGAACTGCCCCACCACCACTCCCAGGTGGGCCGACACTCGAGGTCGTGAGGCTACGACTAGTGGAGGCTCACTAGACACAGAGACTCTAAAACACGAGTGCTGGAGTACAGAAAGGCCAAGCACGCACTGTCACATGTACTATGAAGCACAAAGGCAGTACACCAATTGCCAACAGACTCGGGACAGGGCAACTAGACCTACCAACGCAATGATCCTTGAGTCTCATGACTCAGAACCAAGATCGTCGCATGGCGGTAATGACGAACCGCCAATCAGCCTAATCTTAAGCCACATGAAGCGACAATGGATCATCGGATCCACATAACCGTATAAAATGACTCACGGAGACCTGAGGGAGCATCAAGACCCTCAAAGCATCTGGACACACAAACCGAGGTAAGATAGTACCTCTAGGGGTCCAGAACCGTTGTCTCGAGCTATCCAGAATAGTCAAGATATACAGAAGGTTACTTGTCAACCATTGGGTCTTACCGGGTTGACCAGAACCTAAATAATGACTCTGAAGCGATACAAAGGCACTCTTGGCTATCTGACTATGGTTGTAGCCCTCATAAGATGTCATAAGACATCCACGGGACGGCGGGCAAACCACAAAGTCAAGCCAAGATAATCAGAAGTCAAAACATCAGGAAACGACACGCATGAGTTAAGCGGAGAAACATACGCTGGCGGTCATAGAATGGGCCGCTAGGTGACTGTAGTGGTCAAGGATTAGGATGCTAAACCCAGTCAACCCTGAATCGACCTATTCGGTCAAACCACCAAAGCTGTCTAATATAGATCTGCCACACGGACTAGGCGGTCCAAGAGACAATCGCCACACTAACCGCCCTAAGACATTGACCTAAGTCAAGCGACTTGTAGCGGCCTAAGAAAGGGGCACCACAATGAAGATGCAGACGAAGGTTGGGCCGCCAAGGCCAACCGACTTAAATTCTTGACTAGGTCTAAAACCACTGTAGCATGAATACCGAGGTAGCTCATGAGCCGCCGAGACCATCCCCTCAAGACGGGAACTCAAGGGAGGCCACACGCATGCGGGGGAACCCCACCGCACTTACACCGATACACGGTGACTCGATCAAGCGTAACACAAAGCCCGAGACACAAACACCTATGGACATGCTAATTGAGGTAACATGGCACCTCCCGACACCCCAGAAACACGGACACGGAACCCACAGGGTGTCCGGGACACTCGCGAGGCAATAGGTGGGTCATTGGGTCTCAACCGGACCGACCAAGACTCAAAACAGTCAAAAATATAGAATTTTGGTCGACCTGACCCCTGGGGTCGGTCGACCTGACAAGGTGGGTGGACCGGACCTGGGTGGTCGGTCGACCGGATCGACACGGCGGTCACCCGTCCTCTCCGAATGCAGGCCGGTCGACCGGTCAGCCCACTGCAGTCCACCGGTTACGGCGGAAAATCGGCCGGACCGAGCCCCAAAGCCAGTTTCCACGCCCCGTTCGATCCTGATCGAAAGGGAAACAGTCCTAATGGACAAAAGCAACCTTCCACAGGTCGGAAGGGGCACATGCAATAATTTAATCGCAAGAAACGGGCGATTCCATTGAATCGACCCTAATTGGGTCACCGGGGTTCCCGGGCTCGTACCGGCCCCAAATGACGACCAATCGACATGAAATCAGCAGATCTGGAACGCTGGCATTCCAGGGGTTTGAATGATACCAACTGATCTGAAAATCGTCACCATTTTATGGCGAACCCTACGAACACCTCAAAAGCATGATTTTACCCCAACAAGGCAAAACCCACTCGTATGCTCACCGTTCAGCGTGAAACTGCGAGGGAACGTAGAAAAGAAGTAGGTGATCCATTTCCCTACCTCCACTGACGATTACATGCGCCAAAGTGACTAAACTGCGCCGAAATCCACCAAAATAACGAACCACGTCGGTTTTGAATCCACCGAGGGATCGCGCCGCGCCACGCTCAATCCGTCACCCCATCACGCGTCCCGATCACTCCATCACATTCCCGCCTCCGCCAACACGCCAACGGTGTGCACCCCGCGCCGAGAGACCCAGAGAGGAGAGAGAATGAGAGAGAGAAAGAGAGGTGAGAAATGAGGGAGGAGAGAGGGTGAGGAAGGTTAAATAGAAAGAAAATTAGGAATTTTCCTAATTTTTGAAAATTCTAATTTTTGTGCCAAAAATCCCCTAATTCAGAAAAATACGTAAAAATAGCCGAAACGATCCTCTCAAAGAGTACATCGCAACTGTAGCGTCCTCGAGTCGATAAGCTGAGAAATAAACTCACCACAGGGTTCCGTAACTTGTATGGGAGAAAAACACACATGGATCGTAAAACTTAACTCAAGACCCACAAAAGCGATCCAAAAGTACTCCGATAAGGATCCGAAAGATCCAGGGTATTACATGTATGCTTAGGCTTGCATACATAATTCTAAATCTTATGTCTAGTAAGGAATTTGTCTACATACCGAGCAGTTGATATTGGTTTTGAGAGAGTAGTATATTGAATATAAGAACTTAGTCTTGATCTTCTATTTGTTATTGGATATCTTTTTGTTTGATTGAGCCATTTGAGAGTTTAATTTCGTAAAATTTATAAGTACAATTTTAATTGGGCATTTTTAAAGGCCCCCCCTCTGAATCTGTGTCTTCACCATGTCATAGACTCAACAATTGTTATCAGATCGGGTCTCTGACTTTACAGATCCAACGATCTGCAGAGGATCTTGCTGATTTTAGGTGCATATTTGATTTTGCTGAGCTTATTGTCTGAACTGTGCTTGAATTGCATCCATGGCTCGTCCACCGGTTTTCAATGGTTCTAATTTTAATTCCTGGCTCAGTAGCATACGTAGGTATGTTAAATCTAGTGATCTTGATCTATTGAAGTTACTTTCACATGGTCCATATAGATTACCTATGGATAAGTCTAAATGGATTGACGATCATAGATCTAAACATGCTGATAATTTTAGAGCTTTAATCTTGGTAAAAACTGCAGTTGATACTAATGTTCTTTCATATATTTCAAACTACAGTACAGCCAAAAGCATTTTGGATGAACTGGCTCGTATCTACAAAGAGCATGAGGAACAATGCTTGACGGCAAATACCAGCGAATCAAGTAGTAATCAAAATGAAGAAGAGGACGATGAACATGTAAATCCATTCGACAACTTCTCTTTAGATGATTAGCAGGAAGCATATGCAGATTTGTTAGAAGCATATGAAAAATTAAGAAAATAATATAAAAAGCTGAAAAAGAAAATTGATCAGAACAGTACAAACTCATCTTGTGAAAATTGTTTGAAAATAAAATAATCTTATGATGTCTGTCTATCTGATGTTCATATGCATAGAAAACGAATTTCATTATTGAAAAATGAAAATCAAGGATTTGTAGATCAAATTTCTGAACTAGAAGAAAAACTGAGCTCATTTAATGATAATCAGATTTGTATCAAAAATTCAGTTTAGAATGATAAACTGATGAAAGATCTTGATCATGCTAAATTGGAATTAATTAAGGTGAAATCTGAGAATGAAACTCACAGAAAGCAGATTGAAGATAATGACGAAAAATTCAAAAGACTTCAAGAAGAAAATAGTTTAATGTCTGAAAAATTAGAGGCCATTAAAGTTGTTATGATGGAAATCAACACCGGGCACTAACATTTTATTTTTACATTTGTATCCTTTTATTTGCATTTATATCCTTGGGTTAATTAGGTTGCAAATATATGGCAAGTATAAGCCAATGGGTTACTTAGGCTAAGTCAATGTGTTTCTTTCCAAAAAGGCGTAGGCCCGGCGGGACCCCCACCTCCTTTCCCATTGGTCCACCTAAGCTCTAGGGCCCATGTGGGGCTGGTCCATGGTCCACCTTGGACTTGGAGCAAGGAGAGGAGAGAAGAATTCAAACTTCTCTCCCCTTTTTTCAAAGGGGCGCTCCCTTTTATAGTTTTTTAATCCATGTTGTAATTTTTTATTAATGGTCATTTGACCACATGGGAGAATAATTCTCCAATACCCTAAGTGCCCCTCCCTAACCCTAGATCTAGAGAGAGTTTAGGTCTTTTATCTATTTCTTAATAAGCTTGTATTTCCACATTTCATAGAATTAATGACAAAAATTGAATGAAATATTGTGAATTGCCAAGGGGCGCACCTCCCTCTCTCTCCCTTCCTCTTGTTCTTCATCTTCTTCATTCTTGATTCAGGGTGTGAAGCCCTAAATATTAGAGTGAATCCAATTTCTACCTCTTCCCTAGAGTGTGAAGCTCCGCCTCCGTCGCCGCGGCTGCGGCCGCCATCGGAGCCGCCAACGAGCCGCCACAAGCCGCCCTCCACCCTGCTGTCCTGAACAACGAAATCCAGAACATCAGCCTAAAGAACAGGTTGGTGTTCCCAGTCCACAGCTCTGATCGAGCTGAGATTTTAAGGGGTTGTTTTCCTTTGTGTTATCTTTCCACCAATATAAATTTTGTTCCATTCCGATCCCGTTAGCCCCTCCTCTAAGGTCATTCTTTCTACCCCTCGCAATCTGCCTGGTTGCAGATCTACAAGATATAGTCATGTTCTTCTATTTTTCCTGCGCCTCAAAACACCTCTGAAAATTCCCAACATATTTGTGTACGCCCCCCACATAGTTCTCTTCCACCCATAAATTCCACAAGCCCTAAATCCACCGCCAACCCCTCAGTCAAAAATATTATCAGATAGCTCCCCTCCTTTTCTGTTGGATCTGGATTCCAAGCTAGAAAATAATCTGTGCCACAGTCATTTTCATTTTCAATCCTATTACTGGATGGACCTAAAATCAAGATGTGTTGTATATTTTTGAGTCCTCTTTCCAACGGTGCCAATCGCGTCTCGATCTGACACCGGATCTGGGTGTACCAACCGTTCTCGTGGGAGCGCGCGTTTCTGCTCCGAGGCAGGCCTGTAAAAAGGGGTCATCGGATAATTCTAGAAAAAATACGTCGGGGTAGCTTCAGTGACCGCCACTCCCAGGGGTCGACCAGGGACCCTCTACCTTCATCCCGGTGAACCGCCGCCGTCAGAAACTTACCGGAGGTCGTCGTCCCTTTGGAGGTCATTGTTCGCTGTCCTGCGGGCCAGTAACTCGCATAACCGGAGCCGATGCCCGTCGCCGCCCGGAACCCGCCACCTTACTTCTCATCAACCCAAATTCAGTGCTCCTGGCATTTTTGTGTAGCCCTTTACCTCCTTGCATGGAGTGGGAGAGAAAATCACTGCTATAATTAACTTTATTTACTGTACCGGGAGTCACGGATCTTGGCCGGGATCGTCTTCCCCACGCCCGGAGCGTGGAGGTATCATTTTTGCTCCTCGCTCGGCATTTTTGCTTATTTCATATATAATTATATATGCCGCTGCTAGAGTGTTAGGATAATTTAGCTCTCTCAAATTTTAATCACTGTTGCGAGAGAGAGTCCCGTGACCCGATCCGGGCACGAAAGTGAGAGTTGACCACCCTAGCTCATTGTCGGTTTCTCAACCGCGCACATCCGCATGCTTCCCTCGCTAGGGACGATCGTGAGTTTGCCTAGAGTCCAGGGTTGCATATCAATTGGCGTCGAGTCGCGTCCCGTCCCGCATCAAATTGGTATCAGAGCGGGTTTGAGTCTAGGGTAGTCCATCATAGCATGGTTTAAGTCAGGTTGCATTTCACTCCTATACCCGGTATATCAAAAGGTGTTTCCGGAACGATAGGTTACGCATATTGGGAAGGATGCACACTTGTGTGAGTGTGATCTTCGGATCAAACCTCCGCCACGTACCGGATACTGGTTGAGTCTAGGAGGTTTGTAGTCGTGTCTGCATGTCCAACCCACCTAAACTTCTCCCAATTCCCCATGGGTACCCAGTACCATCACCCTGACTCTATGGGCGAACCCCAAGGTGCCACCCAGGGAGGCCGATCCCTGGATGACTTGTTCGCTCTACTCATGGAGCGCATGGATAGGTCCGACCAAACTCGTAGGGAGCATATGGAGAGGTCCGACCAAATTCGTATGGAGCATACCGACCGCTTGGTGGGCCATTTCAAGGCCATGGAGGATCGTGCCGAGGCTTTTGACCGATCTGACCAAGGTCTGGTCGAAAAGTTAGAGAGTGTAGGAAGAATCCCCCACCAGGAGCTCCCCGGAGCTGTTCCGATCCCTCAAGCGCCAGCTACCAAGCCCGCCCCTCTGGCCACCCATAGTGAGAGTAACCACTTCCCCGACCAGTGTCCTTTACGTTCACCAATCTTAGAGGACACACATTCGGAGGATGCCCCACCCGGGCTTACTCTAGTGAGTTATGAGGCTGATCAAGAGTTGGCTGAGGAGTACCTCGTTGAGATTATGGGATTAGAGAGTGATCCCATAGAGTGCCTAGTGGGCCAGGGTGAGGTGCCACCCCACGACTCCATCTTGTTGGTCACCCCAACCCCACCGGTCATCCCGGAGATGTTTGTCCCACCCACTTTGTCCTCGGTGGATGTGCCATCCGCCGACCCTAGACAGTCAGCCGTCCCGCTTTTACCCGTCTCTCCTATAGTGGCACAACCACTAGTCACTATTGTACCACTGTCGACACCCTATATTGACACAGTATGGTCTGATTTCTTCCACGTGTTCGAGAGACAACGTCCGGACTTCCCACTTTTCATGCTCCACAGCAAATGTCTGGATTATCCTCCCATTCCCCACCTCCTTGTCCTCACACATTTCTGTACTCGAGGATGAGTCTTCTCCAACTGGAGATGGTTGATGAGAGTTGAAACTCGTGACATTAAGTTGTGGGTCAGTCTATCTTTTCACCTAGTGTATGCAGACGGTGTCCAACATGTTTACCTGGGCTTCCTTAGAACGTTCGGTGTGCTTATGTCAATCCTAGGAATTCGTTAGGTTTTGTCTCTCCGTTTATCCATGTCCCAAGCATCCATGAGTCGTCTTTAGTATGTCCCGTGTGTTTGGCGTCAGTCATAGTATTACTATGAGTGTCTAAGTTGGCCTAGGATCATGTTTGAGTCCGTGTTTTTTTGTCCAGTTTGTCAAGATTGTCGAGTGCATAGTGAGTCCGCATGTGTCAAGCATATTAGGAGTTGCATAGTCGATCTAATGCAAGCTCGCGATGTGAGTCCCTTTCGAGTGTGAGGCAAGTCAGGTCTACTGCGTACGTTGTAGACTTGCCAGAATTTGGGATCAGCTCTACCTAATTATCGCGGATCTAGTCACATATCGGGACTCCACGGTGATTCCTAGTGAGTCATTGAGCCGTCTCATTCCTTTGAGAGTGACCCCACCCCGGAGTGTCCACCACTAGCCTCAGTCCCATAGCAACATGTGCATATCAAATATATACGGGATGAGCAGGTGATGATTACTTGGAGTGGAGCGTACTCTGCGCTACCTGGTACGATGACAGATCCGCAGGAGCCACATGAGCAGCCCATCCCTTACTCGACAGGGTCGAGTTCTTCCCACCCGGGGATAATTAATAGGAATCAACGTCGGGCACTAAAATTTTATTTTTGTGTTTGTATCCTTTTGTTTGCATTTATATCCTTGGGTTAATTTGGTTGTAAATGTATGGCAAGTATAAGCCGATGGGTTACTTAGGCTAAGTCAATGTGTTTCTTTGCAAAAAGGCTGCGTAGGCCTAGCGGGACCCCCACCTCCTTTCCCATTGGTCCACCTAGGCTCTAGGACCCATGTGGGGCTGGGCCATGGTCCACCTTGGACTTGGACCAAGGAGAGGAGGGAAGAATTCAAACTTCTCTCCCCTTTCTTCAAAGGGGCGCCCCCTTTTATAGTTTTTTAATCCATGTTGTAATTTTTTATTAATGGTCATTTGACCACATGGGAAAATAATTCTTCAATCCCCTAAGTGCCCCTCCCTAACCCTAGATCTAGGGAGAGTTTAGGTCTTTTATCTAACTCTATATAAGCTTGTATTTCCACATTTCATAGAATTAATTACAAAAATTGAATGAAATATTGTGAATTGCCAAGGGGCGCACCTCCCTCTCTCTCCCTCTCTCTTGTTCTTCATCTTCTTCCTTCTTGATTCAGGGTGTGAAGCCCTAAATATTGGAGTGAATCCAATTTCTACCTCTTCCCTGGAGTGTGAAGCTTTGCCTCCGTCGCCGCCGCCGCCATCGGAGCCGCCAACGAGCCGCCACAAGCCACCCTCCACCCTATTGTCCTGAACCTTAAAATCCAGAACAGCAACCTAAAGAACAGGTTGGTGCTCCCAATCCACAGCTCTGATCGAGCTATGATTTTGAGGGGTTGTTCCCCTTTGTGTTAGCTTTCTACCAATATAAATTCTGTTCCATTCCGATCCCGTTTGCGTCTCCTCTCAGGTCATTCTTTCTACCCATCACAATCTGCCTTGATGCAGATCTACAGGATAGAGTCCTGTTCTTCTATTTTTCCTGCCCCTTAAAACACCTCTGAAAATTCCCAACATAATTGTGTACATCCCCCACATAGTTCTCTTCCACCCATAAATTCCTCAAGCCCTAAATCCACCGCCAACCCCTCAGTCAAAAATCATTTTCAGACAGCTCCCCTCCTGTTCTGCTGGATCTGGATTCCAAGCCAGAAAATAGTCTATGCCACAGTCATTTTCATTTTCAATCCTATCATTGGATGGACTTGAAATCAAGATATGTCGTATATTTTTGAGCCCTCTTTCTAACGGTGCCAACCGCGTCTTGATCCGACACGGGATCTGGGCGTACCGGTCGTTCTCGTGGGAGTTCATGTTTCTGCTCCGAGGCAGGCCTGTAAAAAGGGGTCACCGGATAATTCCAGAAAAAATACGTCGGGGTTGCTTCAGCGACCGCCACTCCCAAGGGTTGACCAGGGACCCTCTGCCTTCATCCCGGTGAACCGCCACCATCAGAAGCTTACTGGAGGTCATCATCCCTTTGGAGGCCATTGTTCGCTGTCCTGCTGGCCAGCAACTCGCAGAACCGGAGCCGCTGCCCGCCGCGGCCCGGAACCCGCCGCCTTGCTGCCAGTCACCCCAAATTCGGTGCTCTCGGCATTTTTGTGTAGCCCTTTACCTACCTGCGTGGAGTGGACGAGAAAATCACTGCTGTAATTAACTTTATTTACTGTACCGGGAGTCACGGATCTTGTCCGGGATCGTCTTCCCTACGCCCGGAGCGTGGAGATATCGTTTCCGCTCCTCACTCGGCATTTTTGCTTATTTCGTATATAATTCTATATGTCGCTACTTGAGTCTTAGGATAACTTAGCTCGCTCAAATTTCAATCACCGCTGTGAGATAGAGCAAGCCCGTCCCGTGACCCGATCCAGGCATGAAAGTGAGAGTTGACCACCCTAGCTCATTACTGGTTTCTCAACCGTGCACATCCGCACGCTTCCCTCGCTAGGGACGATCGTGAGTTTGCCTAGACTCTAAGGTTGCATATCAATTGGCGTCGAGTCGCATCCCGTCCCGCATCATGTTAATGTGGAACTGCAAAAAAATCTTCAAAAGGTTGAAACTAAATAGAAACAAGAAGTTATTTCTGCTGACCAGACATTAATTGATGAGTTAGTTCAAAATGACAAACTCAATGAGGAAATTGGAAGATTAACACTTGAAAATGAAAAACTGAAAAATCTGAATACAGGTATTTCAGAGAGATTGCTTAGTTCAGAAAAAGGAAAGGTAGTTGACACTAATGAAAATGAGAAGCAACAAAATCTGGAAAAAGAAATTGAAAATCTGAAAACTGTTAATAAAATGTTGAATGAGAAAGTTGTTAGTTGTGAGGAGGAAATGGCTAGCTATGAACTTTGCATTTCAACTCTTCAATGCGAGAATAATGAGATGAATGATTCCTTGTGTAAGTCTGTTGAGGGGATAGGTGGCATTTCTAGAAACAAAAAGAAAATGAGGAATCAGCTATATTCCACCTTTGTGCAAAGTTCAGAAAGTGTTAGTACTTCTAAGGTTTTCCCTAAATAAATTGCTACTCAAAAAATTCAACAAGAAAATAAAAATCAGAAAACAATGAGAAAGAAAAGAAACATTATGAATACTGATAATTCTAAGGCTAAGAGATTCCCAGCTGTTCAAAGAAAGAATATTGAATGTTTTTATTGTGGAAAATTTGGACATGTGATGAATGATTGTCTTATAATGAAAAAGGATGATTTGAACCTTGGTAGAATTCATGCTAAGCACTCTCATGCTAAGAAACATTTTTCTGTTCAAAATAAAAGAATTCAATATTTTTACTGTCATAAGATAGGTCATCTCATGCATGAGTGTAGACTAAATGAAGAAGATGACCTGAATGCAAGTGCTATGCATGATAGAAATTTTCATGCTAAAAAAAGATCTAATCTTCAGAAGAAAGATATTAAATATTTTCAGTGTGGTAGATCTGGACACATTGCTGCACACTGTTGGCAGGTTAAGGGAAAGAAATTCAATTCTAAATTTGTTAAATTCTCTGCAAATCAAAGTGTATTTGGTAGAAATAAATCTGTTCTTATTGAAAAATTCATTACATACTTTGAGTGTGGAAAGTCAGGCCACAAAGTTGCTGATTATTGGTTGGCAAGAAATAAAAGACAAAATGGTCATGTAGATAACAGAAACCTTTATGCATAGGCACATAGATTTTATGCTCATGTTAATGTGCAAAATAGGAAAAACATAAAACCTGTTATCTCATGTCATTACTGTGGTAAGATTGGACATTCTATGTCTAATTATTTTTTAATGAAATCTGATGATATGGTGGCTCAAAAATCATGGAGAGCACCCTTCAAAGGTGCCACTGTCTTTTCAGGACCCAAGACTTCTTGGGTACCTGCTTTTGTAAAATGAGAATCTATTTTGCAGGAGTGCCTTGGGGCTGAGGAATAAAAGGGGTTAATAAACCAAGGCACCCAAGTAAGGTAAAATCCCATTTCTGTTGTTCACAGGTTTGTTCATTTGAATTCTTCATAAAGTTTCTCAGATAACTGCATTTCATGCTCAATCTATTAATTAAAATTTCATTCATACATGTTCTTAGCTGCTTTAACATTTGCATTGCTCAACATGAGTTTCTCAGTCATACATTGAGCTGTTTGTGAACATATCAAATGAAGATATGTTGAATTCATTTCTCATTTGCAAACATTGATATTTTGACACTTAATTGTGCTTCAACTGGTTACATCTTGCATATTCTGAAACTGTTATGCATTTTCATGCATGATTTCATGGTATATCAAATGGTTTAGCTCTAAAGGACAGATTAAGTCTGTCTAGAAGTTCTAACCATGTGTGAGATGGTCTCTAGACCATGTTCTCCGCCTGGTACCATGGGTCAACATGCATATACGGCAGTCTAAGACATAATTCATTAAACTTCCTTGCATAATGTTTTTTGCATATGTTGCACTTAGAATTCAATCATATAGTGCATAAAGTCAGGGGGAGATTGTTAAAGAAAATATTGCATCTCATGCTTATCAGATTAAGTCCCCTGCATGGTCTTCATGTCACACATAATTGGTTCAATGCATTAAGTTAGGGGGAGTCAATGCATATGTATACATTTAGTTCATTATATATCATTCACATAGAAAATACCAAAAAGATAGATTGATTGCACAATTCTAAGAGAACATATTAATGCATCTCTGTCCAGTTCGGTCGACCAACATTTCCCACTCTGGTCAACCGAAGCTCAGAATTTTCATCTGAATAACTACTGTCTTTGCTTCTTGGTTTCATTCTCAACTGTTGAACTCTGAATGATGACTCTCTCCAAACACTACAAGTCTGATCAACTTGATTACTGCTCTTGCATTTGCTGAGGGGGAGCTACCTTGAATGTATTTTGTGCTATCTTATAATAACTAGACAGTTTATAAAAAAGGTTTAGTTGGAAAGATAGGTCAGGCCTATCTGGAAGGCTAACCCTTGAGTGAGTAGATCCTTGAATCCAACCTCAGCCAAGTACTGTTCCTAGTTGTGATTCTATTTGTCAGCTCACCTTGCAATTCACATTTTTGTGACTGACATTTTCTGTCACTTCTATATCAAGCTGGTATGTCTGAATCTTCCTTTTACTGAACTTTGAACTTTTGTTATGCTCTCAGCTCATTGATTTCAAATAATTCTCATACCCTCTAAATCATTGACCTAAGTTGCTGCACTTCTTAATTGTCCTGTTAGAAGTGTCGACACCATGAGTCGTCATTATTTTGAAAATGTTCTATATCATGGAGTTTGTGAGCAGATGTCGACACAAAGAGTCAACACCTTCATTGATATACTTCCAATCATGTTTCTGCCTTGATTGGTCAATCAAAGTCTTCACTATCTCATAACTTCAATTCTGTGACTATCTTTCTGAAACTATTTGCTCTTGCTTTCTTGACTATCATAGTCATACTTCTGAGGTTGAAAATTTCTCAATCAGTGATAGTCACTTGCTTGGAATACTTGCCATATTCTTAAACTTGTCTGAAATCACTGCATATCTGCGAAACCTTAAACATCTTTGTCTTAACTCAGACTAAATCTTTGCAAGATCTTGTCTCATGTCTGAACTTCAAGTTTCTTGCACATGGTGCATATTCTTGTTACTTCCTTAAACATTCCTTCATATTTCTGAAATTTAGGAAGATTTCAAACTATGTACCTTGATCATAAATATGAAAAACTACATTAATGAGGAATCTTTTTTTATACAGATTTATGAATATCTGAAAGATTAGATTGGTTTACGTTTAATATATTCATTTAGGTTGGTTATAAATACCTTGAAAATATCTGAGTCAGCTTTAATAAACCTTAACCAACTATTTCATATTGAGTCTTGTCAAATCTTCTGAAATCTAGAAATGTTGAAATCATGACTTTATTTGGTTGAAATACATGAACTCTGTATTATTTTTAAACATCTGACTTTTCTGAAAAAGACTTTGGTCAAATCTTGTAAGAGCAATGACTTTAGTCACTGAGAAACACATGTCCAAAGGGCTGTCATGAGGTGCCATAGTTAACTCTGCTTAAAAATGATTGAAAAATCGGCAGAGCAATGGCTTTCACACTGAGAAACACATCTCACTCATCAAAGAAATGAGTTGAGGTATGTCATGAGGTGAAAAAGCTAACTCTATTTTTTATAAAGCATGACTGTTAGTCACACTAAGTACTTAGGGATATTGGCGTCAAAACAACGTATATCCTTTAGTTACAAGGTGTGTACTGAGCTAGATTGCTCGTAAGATTTGATTATTTGTTTAAACAAATGAAATATCTGAAAATGGATGCAAAAGAAAAATGTTATAACCCTGGACAAAATCAAATGGTTTCATGGTTGTTTAATCTCAATACTTATGATTGTAATTCCTAAAGAAGTCATTGAAATTGATTGAGTAAAGATGAAGGGAGGTTTATCAAGATGTTAATATGAGGGATTGATTTATTTTTATTAAATCTTGATTTCAGATATGAGTACTGAACTTTATTGTCAAACCATGTATACATCATATTTAAACCATGTAGTTTAATAAAGTTCATTCATAAACCCTTATAATAGGAGACTCTAAAAAATTCTTATCTTTGGATTTATGAAATTGGTATATCCTTGAAAATCTTGTTGAATTTCTCATGTGTTTAAAGATCATTTGGGAATTCGGTGCTCAGTTTGCATTTACAGTTAAAATTCAAAACTCAGATTATGCACACTGTCATGACCTAAAATTATTCTTGACTTCACCTATGACCTCTTCAACTGAATGTTTTACTCTGACTATCATGTGACCTTCTTCAACTGAATGCAAAATTCGAATGTCCAACCATTGGTATCAATCTGACTTGATTATCCAATCTGAATGTCTGAATGCCTACTTCAATCTGAATGTCCCTGTGGTTCACTATTTTTTTTTCATTCCACTCCATCTCCTCTGTAAAAAGGAAGAGTATCTGTTCAGGGGGAGTTTAGTTGACAGTGAATCCTGTTGCATACTAACACATAAACGGGGAGATCTTGTCAGCATCCTTAATGTTCTTTCCTTTTTGATGTTGTCAAAGGGGGAAATTTTTGTGAGTCATGGTTGGTTATTCTGACTGTTGGTTATTAATTTACTGCTGCATTACATGCTGTTGCTGCATTCTGACAGAGCCATTCTATGGTTATACTTGCTTGATCATCATGCTGAATTATTGCAATGACTCATAATATTATCATCATCAAAAAGGGAGAGATTGTTGTGTCCCTGTGGTTTTGAAGTTTTGATGATGACAAATATTACCACTCATTATATATATATATATTCTTGATGATATAATTTTGATGGATTTATTACTAATCTCATCATCTTTATATAGCAGTATGAAAATTTGTCAGAATAGGTTCTAAAAATGACTCAAGGTAATGATTGTTCAAAAAGGTTATAAAACGTCAATGCTGATGATAAAAAGTCAATGCCAGGTAACCAGTGCATTGAAGCATACATGTCAGTGCATATACCTTTTTTTCTTATTAAGTAAAGTCAGAGCACATGTGCATGCTCACAGGCATAAGGTAAGTGCTTCTTCTCCAGAGTCGGTGCATAGCATAGGTCTGTGCATATGCATTATCTGCTATTTGAAGTCTGTGCACATATGTTAGCGATAGCAAGTAAGGTTTGTGCACATTACTCTATCAAGTCTGAGCATATATGCCAGCATGCATAATCAAGTCTGAGCATATCAAAGTCAATGCACATTTGTTATCTATTCATGATTACAATGTGTTTGACAAAATGTCCTTTATCATATAGCTACCTGATCACCTCTCTCTGAATTACTTATGATAATAAGATGTTTGATTAAATGCCTTTTATCTTGTTAACAGGGACTTAAGCCACTGAAAGACCCAGGATCAAACATATGAAAGGCAGTATGCCTTACACTTATTTTAGTCACGTGGCTCGAGGTTCAACTAAGAGGACACGTGATCCAAGATAGGGATCTCGTCTGAAGCTTCTGCCACGTGGATGGCGCATCTTCATCTCCTGACACGTGGACTTCCAGCGGAGCTCTTCTTTTCGAGATTCCTTGGGCGGGAACGAGTTTTCCACGTGCCCAATCTTTCACGAGCCTATAAATAGAGGCCAGATCCTTCAGATCAAAAGTGAGATAGAAGAAGGGAATTTGAAGAATTCAGAGAGCAGCAGAGAAGAAAAGAAAGAGAGAAAAGAGTGAAAAGAGTCAGAGTTAGAGTGCTAAGAGAGAGAGAGCTCGTTGAAGGAAGAAGATTGAAGATCTGAAAAAAAATAGAGTATCGTAATTTTAGAAAAAATCTGAAAGAAAGGAGAGTGTGCGTCAGAGAGAGAAACGAGATCGTGAGATAGTGAGGAAGAGAGAGCTCAAGAGAAGATATTGAGAAGCAATCAAAGCTGTTCTTGTAGATTTGTTTCTACTAGCCTTTGGATCAGATCCAAGCCAGATTTGCTCCTACGAGAGCTACATCGTTGCATTTCATTTACAGCTTTCTGGTGCTGTATTTCATCGTTGTTTTCTTTTACTTTCTTTCATTGAAACTTCAAGCTGTGTGTCAGCAGAGCAAGTTGTAATACTCAGCGGGCGAGATTTGTACCTCGGACAGCAAGCTGTGATGCTCAGCGGGTCAGCAAGCTGTGATGCTCAGCGGATGAAAGCAAGCTATGATGCTTAGTGGTTCAAGATGTTAGGCAACAGTAAGCCTCACTCTGGTTAGAGTTGGGGGATGGACATAGGTCTACGGGCAGTAGACTGAACCATCTAAAAATCATATGTGCAGTGGTTTGTTTGCTTGTTCCTTAATTCGATAGATGTATGCTTAGGCTCGCATACATAATTCTGAATCTTATGTCTAGTGAGGAATTTGTCTGCATACCGAGCAATTGATATTGGTTTTGAGAGAGTAATATATTGAATATAAGAACTTAGTCCTGATCTTCTATTTGTTATTAGATAATGTTTTATTTGATTGAGCCATCTGAGAGTTTAATTTTGTAAAATTTATAAGTACAATTTTAATTGGGCATTTTTAAAGGGGAGATTCATTCACCCCCCCTCTGAATCTGTGTCTGCACCATCTCATAGACTCAACAATATCCAAAGCGTTTACCATTGAAACTCTGAGTTCTAGAGGGGCCAAATAGGTCCATGTGCAAAAATTCCAGTGGTCTGGAAGACAGTGATTCTGTTCTAAGTTTAAAAGATTTTCTGGTTTGTTTGCCCAATGCATATGCATCACATATTTTTGAATTTGTTTTGAATTGGATTTTGGGTAAACCTCTAACTAGATCATGCTTGACTAGTTTATTTAGAGTGCTATAACTAGCATGGCCTAACCTCCTATGCCAATTAAAAGCATTATTATCTAGGTTGGCAGACAAACACAAACTGGATGCTGAATTTTCATTCAGGTCTACTATGTAGACATTATTGACTCTATGCCCTATGTTGGCCCAGATAACAATATACGCGAACAAGAAGGGGGGGTTAAATTGTCCCACAAATGAAATTACAGATTTTAAACTTTAACGCAGCGGAATTAAAACGATTATAAGATTTAAGCTATGATGGAATGAAATTGAAACAATATAGAAATAATTCTCTTGACCTCTCCGAACTCACACGATCACACAAAGAAATATATCAAGCAAACCACATAATCACACAGTGCGAGAGAGATTTTTAAGGTGGTTCGGGACCACGACGGGCTCCCTACATCCACCCCTCACCGAACCGGTGAGGCTTCACTCGCTCACAATGAAGTGCATGGAGTAAAAACTCCAACACACACAGAGACTTCGTCTCCACAATGATCCAACACCGGGATCAAACCACACACACAAACGCAGCACCAATCACAGCAATATCCACACGACCGTATGCAAACGGTCCACCCACAATGTATTCTCTAGTTCAAAGAAAATAGAAATATGCTCAATACAGCTCAAACCAAAATGTAAATAGTGAAAGACAACATAGATAGATGAGCAAAGGTTGTAGAATGTATCCCCTTGATCTCCATAAGCCAATAGAAGAAATCCCTTGAAGCCTAGGTCGGAGGGAAGTCGGATGGCGTCGTTTTGGGCATCTCCTCGATCCTCTCTTCAAGCCGCTCCTCTTTTCCTTCTACCACGAGCTCCAAAGAAGCATGGATGTAGATCAAAACCTTCCTTCAAGAGCTCCTCTTCCTTTCCCCCTTTTCTTCACCTACAAGATAAGAAATATAAGCATTAGGGTTCTTCTTTCTAACAAAATCGTAGCTCTTTTATATACATCTCAAAGAGAGAGGAAAAGACACATAAAACCCTCCTAATACATGTTAGAAACATCCTAATATGATTAGGAACCAATGGGGGGTAGTATGGTAAAGTTTAGAAAGGTTTTCAATACGTTTTAAAGTCTACCTGAAAATCCGTTCTGGAGTGGTCGACCCTCGTGCAACCAGAGGTCGACCAGACCAAAAATAAGGCCTTGGCACACAGGGGTCGACCCCTGGGGTCGACCCCTTCAGGTGGCTAGGTTGTCTGCTATGCAGACAACACACAGCCCAGGGGGGGTCGACCCTAGGGGTCGACCCCTTCCCTGAAGGGTCCGAAATCATGATTTTCGCCCCGTTTAAGCATCAAAAAAATTCCCAAAAATCAAGAACTAATTACCATGCATTCAACAAAGTATTAAGACCAATTAAACCACATTTCAATAAGATTTATGTGAATAGATTAAGCACATTGAAAAACTCAAAAACCTCATTTTAAAGATGCATGAAACATTATCAATGCATTAAGATCTCATAGAAGATGTGCATGAAAACCACCCAAAATTTTAGCTAAAGGTAAAATCACTTGGACATGGATGTAAGCAATATATGTGAACATCAAATACCTCATTTCCACCAAGAGAACAATTTTTGCATAAAGCTTTATTCATTAAAACCCAATCATGGTTTCTACATACAAACCATATACAAGGAAATCATTCACACATGAAACCATGTTATGACAATGAAATTCTTCAAGCAAGCACACATTGTTTGATATCATTAAAACCAAATTCCATATTCAACTAGGGGATCTAACAATCTCTCCCTTTTTGATGATGATAAAACGATGTGTGTGTGAAATTCATACGATTGAATAAAAGCCATTCATTCAGTTTCAATGTGTTAGAGTTGATGAACAATGTGAATCACTTTGAAACAAGAGTTTGAGCAAATTCTAATGCATTAACAGAATGATAAATTTAAGCACACCAACCTATTCTCCCCTTTTTTGTCAACAACAAAAAATTGACTAACAACGGGGTTATTAACATGTTATGAACAAGTATGATCTAGAGATGTGTATAAAATCATTCATGCAAGCAAACAAGCAAGCAAGCATGATAGTCAAGCAAGCATGTAGACATATATATCTCCCCCTCAATGGGATAGAAGGATAGCAAGTGAGCATTTGATTCAAGTCAAAGTGTGAAACATGATGCATAATCAAAAAAGGTAGTGCATTCATATGCTAGAGGCACTGCATAAACCATGATAAGAACAAATTCACAATACACATTCATCACAATAATACCCAAGAGTGAAATATGTGGAAATGAGCAATGAACTTTAAAATTATATGGATATTGACAGAATTTCTAAGGAACACTAGAGGGTTATTTCCTTTCTACAATTCCATTTAGATCCTCGACTTTTGGTAGCTTCGTACAACCCCCCTTTTTTGTGTTTCTTTTATAGGATTTCACCCTTCGGCGCGAGTCACCTTATGTGTCTCAATGGGGTTTCCCGGCTACTAGGATTTATCACAATTTTGATTCTTGTGAATTTTAGCTTCACTTTTCGACACGAGTTTCCTCATTTATTTCAATGGGGATTCCCGACTACTCGGTTTCACATTCCACTTATCGATTGGGGTTGGCAGCTTTTTCCTCATGATTACTCTTCATTTCCTTGTAGAAATTTTATTTCCCTTAAAGTGTTGAAAAGAAGTTCTGAAATCCTTATCATTCAAAGTCATATGCATCATTTTTGTGCAAAGTGTGTGGGTAATTACTATGTATGTAGAAAATGAATTTGCCATAACATAGTAATGACTCCCACTAAATGTATGCACAGTTAGAAATAAATTCTCCTCCTTTGTATATGTCACTTTTCACAAATGATCAAAATCAATGCATTTTATTTAACAAGGAGGTGAGGTCTTAGAAGATTTTCAAGAAATGGTTTTCTAGAGATATATACATGCAAGCAAGCAAGGATTTTGGAAATTAATTCAAGCAATATGATTTCCGGTACGTGGCGAAGGTGGAGGTCCAAAGACCCTACTCACGCATAGGGAGTGCTTCCAAGTGGACGTAATCCACTCTTCCACAAATCCCATTTTATATACTAAAAAAATCATGGCATTAAAACACGCAAGTATGTAAGATATGTCTAAGCATATGCATGTGTATGTACAATATGTAGCATGAAGTGAAGTATGTATGCTATACATGCAAAACGGAATTGTTATTTGCAAAAGGATGAGTGAAAGTATGAGAAACTCTATATGCAGTGTCAGGCATTCAAAGTATGCTTATTTACAGCATGTGCAGTTAAGTGTATGGACTGGCAAAATCAACAAAAGGTCAGTGTAAGATTCAAACGAGTATCAACATTTTCTCAACAAAATGTGCAAGGTAACAAGCAATTTCTCAGCAAACTAGAATTTCATATCTCATCAAACACAGGATTTGGAAGTACAATTACAAAAAATCATATTCACACCACTTGGCTTAATAAAATAATACAGTAAGAAACATCAAGTTTTTCTCAAGCTTCAAATCCTTACTCTTGGAGTGTGAACCAAAATCAACCGGTGTCTAAAAGGAAGATTCTTACCGGATGAACATTTATTTACTTGCCTTGAGAGATCAACTTTTGTCAATTATTTCCTTGGGCTCAAGGCATCCCTACAAAGACAAAATTCTCATTTTTTAGTTTTGGGGTACCCAAGCTTTCTTGGGTCCCTTGGAGTTAGTTCCATGAGCTAAAAGATTTTTAGCCTTACTAGCAAACCATTCATCATCTTCCCTCATCAAGCCACATGTATACATAGAATGACTAAACTTGTCACAGTAGAAACATGTGACCGGAGGTCTCCTAAAATTATTTCTCTTATTTGCATTCTGAGAGTCAATGAAAGAGTAAGAATGATAGCATGAACCAATAGATGAATTCTTAGAGTTCATTTCAAATTGATCATCATCAAATTTCATTAGAGTGCACGTGTACATTGTGTGGCCTACTTCACCACAATAAAAACACGTAACTCTCCTTTTTTCATAAACATTTCTGCTAGTATCTGAAAAGGTATTAATCGAATGTGAACAAGAGCCATGATCTTTTTGTGCTTTATCATGTGGATGTTTTGAAGAATGATCATGCACACATGATGATTTTCTTTTGTATTCAAAATTTTTATTTCCTTTGGTTCCAAAAGTATTTTTTAGATTTTCATGCTCATTTTTTACTTTCTCAAGTTCTTGCTTAAAAGAACTACACCTATCATTCAACATTCCATTTACCTCTCTCAAACAACAAATTTTATCTCTATGCATTTCAACATCAATCAAGAGAGATTCATTTACACCTTTGAGGTCTGAACATTTATCATATGAAGAAGTTTCATCAAAAGTGTTTTCAAGTTTCTTCTTGAGCTTCTTATTTTCTGATTTCACTCTCTTGTATTTTTCTAGTAATTCATAATAGAGATCGAATAATTCTTTAAAGGAAATCTCATCAGTTTCAGAACATACCTCCTGATTTCCTTCACCATTAGAATTCACCTCAAAATTTTCCTGGCTCGAAGGAGCATTGTTGTTCGCCTTTAGACATTCAATATCATCTTTTCTTTCCTGGGCTTTGATTAGCCCATCACAAATCTCTTTAGCTGACCTACAAGATGAAACAAAAGGAAATACATCAGTGTTCACTGCAGCCTTTAAAATATTCAACATAACAAAATTTTCGTGGTTTTCTTTCCTATGATCGTTGGTCCATTTAGATTTATTTCTAGGCAACATATGAGGACCATGCTCAACTAGCTTCCAAAGTTTAGGATCAGAATTGATTATGTAAACAAAGATTTTAACTCGCCATGGCACATAATCAGAGCCATCAAAAATAGGAAGCAAATTCACATTAGGCATCATGAAATGGTCTTTACTCCTAGGCAGTGAGGTTCGTAAAACAAATCAGAGACTCAGCTCTGATACCAATTGTTGGCCCAGATAACAATATACGCGGACAAGAAGGGGGGTTGAATTGTCCCCCAAACGAAATTACAGATTTTAAACTTTAACGCAGCGGAATTAAAATGATTATAAGATTTAAGCGATGATGGAATGAAATTGAAACAATATAGAAATAATTCTCTTGACCTCTCCCAACTCACACGATCACACAAATAGATATATCAAGCAAACCACATAATCACACAGTGCGAGAGAGATTTTTAAGGTGATTCGGGACCACGATGGGCTCCCTACGTCCACCCCTCACCAAACCGGTGAGGCTTCACTCGCTCACAACGAAGCACACGGAGTAAAAACTCTAATACACACGGAGACTTCGTCTCCACAACGATCCAACACCGGGATCAAACCATACACACAAATGCTGCGACAATCGCAGTAATATCCACACGACCATATGCAAATGGTCCACCCACAATGTATTCTATAGTTCAAAGAAAATAGAAATATGCTCAATATACCTCAAACCAAAATGTAAAAAGTGAAATACAACATAGATAGATGAGCAAAGGTTGTAGAATGTATCCCCTTGAGCTCCATAAGCCAATAGAAGAAATCCCTTGAAGCCTTGGTCGGAGGGAAGTCGGACGGCGTCGTTTTGGGCATCTCCTCGATCCTCTCTTCGAGTTGCTCCTCTTTTCCTTCTACCACGAGCTCCAAAGAAGCATGGATGTAGATCAAAATCTTCCTTCAAGAGCTCCTCTTCCTTTCCCCCTTTTCTTCACCTACAAGATAAGAAATATAAGCATTAGGGTTCTTCTTTCTAACAAAATTGTAGCTCTTTTATATACATCTCAAAGAGAGGGGAAATTAAAAGACATATAAAACTCTCCCAATACATGTTAGAAACATCCTAATATGATTAGGAACCAATGGGGGGTAGTATGGTAAAGTTTAGAAAGGTTTTCAATAGGTTTTAAAGTCTCTCGAAAAATCCGTTCTGGAGGGGTCGACCCTCGTGCAACCAGAGGTCGGCCAGACCAAAAATAAGGCCCTGGCACACAGGGGTCGACCCCTTCAGGTGGCTAGGCTGTCTGCTATGTAGACAGCACACAGCCCAGGGGGGGTCGACCCCACGGGTCGACCCCTTCCTTGAAGGGTCCAAAATCATGATTTTTAGCCCCGTTTAAGCATCAAAAAAATTCCCAAAAATCAAGAACTAATTATCATGCATTCAACAAAGTATTAAGACCAATTAAACCACATTTCAACAAGATTTATGTGAATAGATTAAGCACATTGAAAAACCCAAAAATCTCATTTTAAAGATGCATGAAACACTATGAATGCATTAAGATCTCATTGAAGATGTGCATGAAAATCACCCAGAATGTTAGCTAAAGGTAATATCACTTGGACATGGATGTAAGCAATATATGTGAACATCAAATACCTCATTTCCACCAAGAGAACAATTTATGCATAAAGCTTCATTCATTAAAACCCAATCATGGTTTCTACATACAAACCATATACAAGGAAATCATTCACACATGAAACCATGTTATGACAATGAAGTTCTTCAAGCAAGCACACATTGTTTAATATCATTAAAACCAAATTCCATATTCAACTAGGGGACCCAACATACAAATTTAACTCTGTCAGAATTTATTTCAAAGATCTTGCATGCATGGTTATCAAAAGCAACTTTGTGACCCTTGTCACACAATTGACTAATGCTTAACAAATTATGCTCGAGACCTTCAACAAGCAAAACTTTTTCAACAATGTTTGAGAGAAACTTACCAATGGTGCCTGAACTAATTATTCTACCTTTATTCTTCTCTACAAACTTAACCAGTCCTCCTACCTTCAATTCCAGCTCACTGAATTTGGTACGGTCTCCAGTCATATGTCTGGAACAGCCACTATCTAAGTACCATATGTTGTGCATGGATGCCAGACTGACCTGCAAACAAATCAAGCAGAAAATTTTGGAACCCAAGAAAAGTTGGGTCCAAAAGCATCATTCAAATGCTTCAGCAAGTTTTTAGGGATCCAAAGCTGTATGATACTTTTCTTCTGATTAAATTTCATGTGTTCAATATTGACAGGTTTGGAGGCAGCAAGTTTTGGTTTTGGTCTACCTTGAGTTTTATTAGACAATTTTTTATTCCACTTCCTTCCAAAATAACTTCTGGAATTCTTCATGAAAGTTTTCTGATTCTGGAAGGCATGCTTATTAATAAACTCTTGAGAGTAATCAAGATGAGACCAGTGTGTCTTGTCATTCTTTACACTTCTATAGTTGTTAGAGCTTATGTTATGGTTAGGGTACATCGACCTATTGAGTGGGCTGCATCGATGCATCTCATCTTGAAGGCCAGTTTTAGCTCTGTCTGGGACATGATGACTTGACTCACCACTTGTGCTGGGTCGATGCAGGGTTGTTTTAACAATTTATTTACCCTGAGTTTTGGTTGGTTGTCCAGTGGGATTTGTTGAATTGGCATTTATAAAGTTCATCATCTTGGGTTGCTGGACATGTTTGTTACCATTTGAACTGGATGGAGTGTCCAGTTTTTCTTTCCCTTTGCCTGGGTAGAAAGTCATATGTTTAAATTCAAAAGGCTTTTTGTTTGATGGATCATAACCTAGACCTTCTTTTTTAAAATCATTTTTACACCTAGCATGGTATCTAGATTGGTCTTCCCTTGAACAATTTTTTCCAGCATTTCTTGTTTGCCATCTAACTCCTTTTGAAGCTTTTCACAATGTCTTTGAATTTCAGAATTTGCATTCCTAACAGCTTCATATTTTTCAATTATTAACTCTTTTTATTTATTGATTTCTTGAAATTTCATCTTGAACTCATCCAGATGTTTCTTGGTATCCTCAGTTTCTATTTTCAAATTTCCATTCTCAATTTTTAGTGGATTTAATTCTTCAATTTGTTTCTTGAGATTTTCATTCTCTTTTTGCACAGAAGTTTGATCATGAATGATACTGATCAGCTTTCTTTTCACTACTTTGTATTCTTTGGTTTGATAGTTGAATTTATCAAACAAATCAGCATAAGCGTCTTCCCAGTCATCAATTGAATACTTTTCGAAGGGATTGCTTACCTCTTCATCACTATTGGCCATGAGACATAGCCCTTGTTCTTCTTCCTCTGAAGACCCATTTTCAATGTCTTCTTCTTCATCACTTCATGTGCAAACCATGGCCTGAGGCTTCTTTTTCTGAGCTTTGAAGTTCTTCCTCATCAACTCGGGGCAGTCCCCTTTCATGTGACCTAGCTTTTTGCAATGGAAACAAGTAATTTTGTCAGAATTTTTATTTTTATCAGATTTAAAGTTAGAATTCTTACCAATCTGTTGTTGCCTTCTTTTCCTGAAGGTCTTACCTCTAGTTCTCATAAACCTTTAGAATTGTCGGGTCAACATGGCTTGTTGGGCATCATCAAGATCTAAAATATTCTCATATTCTTCACTGCTCTCTTCACTGCTTCGGGACACTTTGAGGGTTATAGTTTTTCCTTTCTTGTATTCCTCCACACTCCTCTTGAGATCAATCTCATATGTCATCAGTGACCCCATCAGTTCTGTTACTGTCATAGTGGACAGATCCCTAGACTTCTCTATCACAGTGGCTTTCGTGTGCCACGTAGGGGTTAGGGACCTAGGGACCTAAGAATTTTTCTTACTAGATCAATTTCCTAAATTATTTTCCTAGTGCCTTAAGACGGTTGGTGATCAGTGAGAGCCTAGTATACATCTCAGATATGATTTCATCGTGCTTCATCTTAAACAATTCATAATCAGAGGTGAGCATGTTTACCTTAGTTGCTCTCACTTGGGAGGTTCCTTCATAGATCAGCTCCAGCTCATCCCACATCTTCTTGGCAGTCTTACAGGCAGAGATCCTGGAGTATTCCTCTGGGTGCACAGCACACTGCATAATGTTTAGAGCTATCCAGTTGACGGTTGACAATCGGATCTGCTCCCTAGTCCAAGTGCTTTCATCTTCAGGAAGTTCAAACGGACCGCTGGACCAAGTGCCTTTTGATATACTTCTTGGTTATGAACAATTGCAAGAGACAGAAGAAACATACATCACAAATCAGACAGGCGATTTTTAGGTGGTTCGATTGCTACCCGCATTCTACATCTACCCCTCACTACCTTGGAGTGAGGCTTCCTTGCTCAACAAAGCAAACAACAGACTCAGTCTACAACAACGGCTGTAACACAACTTCACCCCCGAGGAACACACTCCTTGCTTCTTTTGGATTTCAAGAAGGAACCCGGAGGAACAACCTCCCTTCCTCTGCGACTGCAGAGGGAACCCCGTGAACTGCACCCAGTAGCTCACGCAACCAGAGGATATATTCCTCTCTTCCTCTGATGCATAGAGGGGACCACAGAGAACACTCTCCCTTCCTCTGAAATTACTCAGAGGGAACTAAGAACAACTTCGTACCGAAGAACCGAAAAGAAACAAAAGAAAGTAAGGAAATTCGATCGGAGAAAATAGATAAAACAATGTAGCTTCGATTTGAAGCAATCTCCAGAGGAGATGGGCTGGCTGCACTCAAATTTTTCTCTTCTTCTCAAGGTGGATCTCTCTCTTTCTTTTCTCGAAGAGCTCTCTCTCAATTTCCAATGGCAATGAAGGCAGCAGCTTCAGCAGCCTCTCTTGAATGGAGCGGCTGATATTTATAAACATAGTATCATCTTTCATTTGAGATTCCAATTAGTAGCCAGGATAATCCTGATGCGGGACACTATGCAAGCTAGACTCTATGCAATGACGGGCCTACATGAAAAACTAAGACCAGCAACTTTGCAATAGTTTGAACGACGTAAACTCAACACCTAAGGTTCCCCAGAAGGAAACTGCGCCACTCAACAAGAAACTTTAGCTCACAGGCGTCCCAAGAGAGGGAAGTGCGCCGATCCGCACGGTTGAGAAATCGACAGGGTCTAAGGTGGTCGACTCCACACTCGCGACTCGGACGAATCACGGGACGGTCACACTCTCTCACCGTGGCAATGATATATCAAATATAAGAGCTAGGCACCTATGATCTCTCAAGCAGCGGCATCAAGAAACTATACTAAATAAGCAAGTAACGCAAAGGAAGAGCAGACGCATACCTCCACGCTCGGGGCGTAGGGAAGAAGCCCGACCAAGTCACACAACCACCCGATACAAGAGCTAAACAAGTACAGTCAAACACAGCCCACTCCTCGCAGGAAGGTAAAAGGATACACAGTGATCCGGGGGTTGTGCGAAGTGGGGTGACGGGCCACAGATCGGTGTTGCTCGTCGTCCACGTACGGCTGCAACTGAAGTGAACTACGTAGCGCCCACGTAGCGGCCTGAGTCCAGCCGCGAGGAAGGCGAGCCTCGACACCTAGGAAAGAGCAATGGTCCCTGGAGGCGGGCAGAAAGTGATGAAGACCGCTCGGAAAGACGCCGGACGCTGACGGCATGGGAGGGAAGCTCCGGCGTGACCTCGAATGGGCGGGCAGACTGCTGGCCAAGCTGCACGCGCGTAGGGAAGCAGCAGGAAGAAGAGCATGACACGCCGCCTTCCGCTCGTCCACTGGTCACGAAACATGGCGTGGACACTGGTGGGAATGTCCCAACAACGCCGGTGAAGTGGCAACTGCAACTGAGTATCGAGGAAGTTGTTGCGAATTTCGTAACAGACCCTACACATTCTGGTCTGTCCTCAGGCAGCAGGACCATGGGTCCAAGATTGGGCTGGAACCGGGGCTTCCAGCTTGCAAATGGGGTGGGGTTTTCTCTGGTGGATAGGTGAGGGTCCTGGGATGATTGAGTAGCAGTGGCGAGGTGGCATGCAGTGGTGGTTTTGGGTGTGGGAAGGGGAAACAGGTGGTGCTCAGTTCTGCAGTTCAGTGCAGTCAGAACTAAGGGCCAATAAGGTGGACGGGGTAAGCATAGAAAGGGGGCTCAGAACATTGAGAGAAAATTATGGGGGAAGGTTGTGGATGTGTATAAGCAGTGCTAACAATTTCAGAGCATTCAGAGGTGATTGGGGGATCGTCCCTTTGGAGGGGTTTTGACACTATCGCGGCAGCACTGCACAAGAGCAATCTGCGCGACTAAAAGGGCTCTAAAGGGAAGTTTTCGGAAAGAGAGAGTTTTGAAACAGGATTTTCAGGAGAGGTAGGGGACAGGTAGAGGATGAAAAGTTGTGAAGAGGTAAGGGGGATCCAAGGTATGTAAGAAGGCGTAACAATATGATCTTCATTGTTCTTGTTTCTGCAGGTTTGCACAGAGACAGCCTGCGCATGAAAAAGGGCTCTGAAGAGAACTTTCTCCACAAGATGAATTAGGGTATGGGATTTTCAGGGAACGTGGGGGACAGGAGGATAAAGAAAATCTTAGAATAAAATGATGGGATCTGAAGACGGGAACGGGGCGTGCCAACCTGTTCTTCCGGACTCAAGTCTGCAGGCAGACAACCAGATATGGGCGCAGGACATCATGGTTCATCTCCTCCATGCTTGTGGCCAACCTTTGGTCCATGGCTCCGGGCTTGAGAGGATGATGGGGAGGGCGCCTCCAGCAGATGGGGAAGCCAAGAACCTGCAAGGGAAAGGGGCTAGGGCGTCGCACCCTAGAGGGAGGGGAAGAGGGAGAGAGGGAGAGGGAGTCGCACCCTCTTGGGAAGGTGGGGAGGGAGGCCGCGGCCAACACTTGGTTTTCTCCAAATTAATTCTTCATTGATTTCCAAAATGAATACAACATGTTTATACGTGGGGGAGGGAAAACTCTACTGACTTTCCTAAAAGAAATAATAAGAAAATCTAATTTAATTTGATTGGCCTACAAAATAGGGAAGGGGGCTAGTTAATCTCCTAAAAGATAGGAGAGGAGGGGGCGCACCTCATAGGAGGTGGGGAAGGTGGGGGCGCCCTCCTCCAAACCCTAATGGATCTTGGTAATGGGTTTGGGTAGAGGAAAGGAGGGCTGGCCCAATATGGGCTCTCCCTTGGGCGCCCAGCCCAAATGGGCCATGGTAGTGAACCACAAGGTGGCCCACTAACCTCTCTATTAGTCTACACAGCTCAAATAAAGTCCAAATGGAGTCTAATTGGCCTCAATTTGGCCTAAAAACAATCCATAATGACGAGAATAAAAACTCCTAAGCTCCAGACTATATCTCCAAGCCATCTCCAAGCCACAAAGAAGCCTGCGAGTCCCGAACAGTGCTACGCGATCTCTAGCTCGGGTGTCCTCACAAATTCTCCTCGGGTGGGAGAAACTCGACCCCATCGAGTAAGGGTCTCGGTCGCTCCGATATCGCTCGAGCAAGTCTAGATCTATCCTCTCAAGCTCTACCCTAGTGATCCATGTGTCCTCAGACGCGGGCCGTCCTCTCCAACAAACTAAGTAGCGGTGATATGTGCCACTCCTAGTGGTAGTCACCTACTCATCGAGTATAGACTCTATCCGCTCACGCTGCTGAGGTGACAGGGCTGGAAGTGGACTCTCGGGGGATGGCTCGCTCACAAGGGGTGGAGAAGGCCCAAATAACTCACTGGGGATCACTGCCGGGTCCCTGTATGCAACTAGATTCGAGATGTTGAATGTGGAGCTAATACCATAGTCCTCCGGCAAGTCTACAACATATGCATTGGATCCAACTCGCCTCAAAACTCTAAAGGGGCCAGCACCACGAGCCTGAAGTTTCTTCCCGGCTCTAAAAGGAAATCGTTCCGGTCTGACCCGGATCATGACATAATCTCCCTCCTGGAACTCGCAAGGGTGTCTATGAGCGTCAGCCAATTTTCTATATTACGCGTTGCTGGACTCAAGGTCGTGATGATGATGCAGACTCTGAAATAGCTGTGTGGACTCATACCTACGCGAATGCATGGGTGGTCCTAGACATCCAAACATGGACCTAGCATGTCCATGACGCCTACCTGACTGGATAACACAGGGAGGACCTGGACAACCAAAGTTGTACCTATCATACACATGTGTCCTACTAAATGTGGTAGACTCTGGGGGACCAATATGTCCAAACTCACACACTATGTAACCCCTATATGACTGTGTTAGCTAGGTGCGATTGATAAACACAGATCCAGAGGGGGGTGAATGGATCTTTCAAAGAATTCTACCCAATTTAAAATTCGCATGAGATGATAACAACAAGATCAGTGGACAATTGATCAAACATAAGATATGCAAACTCAATTAAACTCTAGGGTATAGATAATCAATTAAATCACGGTCCTAGCATGCATCTAGCGGAAGCAGGCAATCAAACAAACCACTGCACAAGGATTTTTAGGTGGTTCGGTCCAAAGACCTACGTCCACCCCTCACTCCCAACCGGAGTGAGGCTTCCACTAGTAACACTAGCACAGCAGACTCAGTCTGCAACAAATGTTGCCAAACAGCTTGACTAGGGGAACAACCTCCCCTCTTCCTCCCAACCGGAGGGACACCCCAAGCGACTCTCAGCCACTTGGAAACCAGAGACACACGGTCTCTCTTCCTCCAGACCCGGAGGGAACCCCTAGACTTGCTACCCACAAGCCCAGAATCGGAGGACCAAATCTCCCTTCCTCCAAACCGGAGGGGAACCTAGAGACCCAAGTCTCTCTTCCTCTGAAACCCAGAGGGAAACACAAGTGACACCAAGTCACCTGCAAACAAGAGGTCTCGGACCTCTCTTCCTCCCAATCGGAGGGAAACAACCAATGACACCCAGTCAAAGGCAACCAGAGACGCAAGTCTCTCTTCCTCCACACCGGAGGGAACCCGACCTCACACTACAGGATCGGAAGAACAGCAAGTGAATAGTTCAAAGGAAAAATAAAAACGCAGCAACAGAAAGCTGAAAAGATAAAATCAAATGTGGCTCTCGCAGGAGCTGGCTGGCTTGGATTTGATCCACGGTCCAGTAGGAACTTCTTCTTCTGCTTCTCTCTTTCTCCCAGCACGAACTCTCTTTTCTTCTTCTTCTTCTTTCTTTCTTCTTCTTCTTCTTCTCACTGCTTCAGCCTTCTCCTTCTTCTCACTTCTTTTCTTCTTCTTCTCTATTCTCTATATCGTGGAGGCACTCTCTGCATTTCGATCTCACTCAGCCGATGGAGGAGACTCCATATATATACCAGCAGCAGGCAGCTAGGGCTTATGCTCTTTTTGATTTTCGCCCAAGCTTCAGTGGTCCACGTGTCAGCATTTCAGCCTCTAGGATCACGTGCAAGTCTTGATGGCCTCATTCATTAAACCTGTCAGATAATCAGTTGAATAACCTGTCAGTTAATCAGTCGAAGACAGTATCAGCTTAAGGCAATGTTCAGACTTCATTCAGCGAGCAAGGCACACATAGACGGCTGTATAGACTTAGTTAGTTCAGGCCGCTAACAACGAGTGTATAGACTTAACGAAATAGTGAGTGTACAGACTTTAGTGTTAACGTGCCAGAGAAACCAATGTACAGACTTTATGCTGTACAGACTTGATGTTGATCAAAAGACCTTTGGACATCAGTCCAAGGCGTCAACGCTTCCATCGTGCAGCGTCGCCTCAGCTCCTCAAGCGAGATGCTCACGCCCTTGGCAACTGGCCAATGCGTCAACGCATCCAGTGTCAGCATCGACGCAGTGAACAAGACAGAAAGCGAAAGACGCACAATTGCGTCTACGCAGTCAGCCAAGTGCGTCAACGCACTAAAAGCACAGAACCCATGAAGACAGACAGGCTGTACAGACTTTGATGCTCAAAGACGATTGTATAGACTTTGCCTTAGAAACGAGTGTATGGACTTTAAACCAGCAAATGAATAAGTATGTACACTGAGGGAGTGTATAGACTTGGAACCCAAGGCAGTGTACATACTTGGTAAGTCTGAGCCAATGTACAGACATCAAGTGAAGACCAGTGTATAGACTTCTCGTGAAAACCAGTGTACAGACTTTGAGGCGTTTGACGGATGTATATACTTAGCCTTTGAGGAACGATGTATAGAGTCTGAACGTGAAGGCAGGCTGTATAGACTTGAAGCGCTTGAAGCGATGTACAGACTTGGTGATGAGACACCAATGTACAGACTTGCAAAAGCGAAGCCAATGTACAGACTTTGAGAGACATGAACACTGCGATGTTCAGACTTTAGTAGTGTATAGACTTGGCCAAACGTAGGAAAACTATGAATGTATAGGCTTGGCCAAACGTAGGAAAAGCCCCCAATGTGCGGACTTGATCATCCAGATTCAAAACAACCGATGTATAGACTTGAACGCTGTACAGACTTCTCGAAGTGATGCTTGAGCAAAGAGACAGTGTACAGACTCTGTGATGAAAGGCTGATAAAGCGAGAAATGTATAGAGTTGGAGAAGAAGACGCACTGTTCACGCTGTACAGACTTGACGTTGGAACGAGACTGTAGAGACTTGCTAAGACGATCGGATGAAGAATGCATTGTGTGGACTTTGATGAAGAGTCCAATGTACAGACTTGACGTTGGAAGCTGAAGGATTGAGCGATGTATAGACTTGGTGGATGCTGTGCAATGTATAGACATCCAATGAATGAAACGCTGTACAAGTGCTCAAACAGTCTGATGTATGGACTTGTATAAACCTGATGAATGAACTGAGGGTTCGACCCATTGAACAGGCTAACAAAAAAAAAACCAGATAACAAACAATCCAGATAACAAACAATAGCAATCATGAAATGCATCAACAATAAATGAAATGCACCAATGCACACAGCTCATAGCCTCTGCCAGTTCGTTGGTTATGTAGTTCAGATAAGATGTTCAATGAGACATACATATGCAACCCAACCAGTTAAATGCAGATTCAAATAAATGATGACTTATAGTGTTTGCTATCATCAAAATCACAGGGACACAACAATCTCCCCCTTTTTGATGATGACAACACTATGAGTCATACTGACTTGATCAAAAACATTTCTCCCCCTTTGACTTCAGTAAAAAGACATTAGTTGAAGAGGGAGGAATAATACTGCATAAGATGAGTGAATTAAAAGCACCCCCTTTGACTAAACTCCCCCTTTATGGCAATTAGCTCCCCCTGAATAGAATAATGATCAGAACGTTTTGAAGGTTGAAACCAAATAAGATGAAGGGAGAATATCAACAAGAGCACAGGGACACTCAAGAATGCTGACTAGATCTCTCCCTTTATGAAAAACACTCAGCATGACATGGAAGCTCCCCCTGATTAGATGGAGTGAAAGAGGTGATGAGCATCTATCAACAAAGCACATGGGTATTCAAGAATTACCACAGTCTGTAATTACAGTGAATAAATGAGAAAGTAGGATTTTCATTAGCACACCAAATTCATAAATCTTTATAAAGGAATTTCAGATTCTTCAATTATAATAGATTATGAATGAGTTTAAACTTACCATCATGATTTAAGAGTGATGTATTTAAAGTTTATCTGGAAAATTCATTACTCATATCAGAAGCATCTTTTAATAAAGATGAACCATCAACTCATTTGTTATTCATGTTGAACCTCATTCCATCTTACTCATTTTAAATTCAATGACTCCTATGGAAGTTACACAAGATAGTATTGAGATTAAACATAAATAAATGAGACTGAACTTTTCTTTAAATTTTCAGAATTTTCTATTGAGCATCACTCATTTTTCCTGAGCAAGTTTGGTTCAGTCAACACCTTTTTACATGAGGCACAACACGTCTTAGGTGAAGTGACCCAGTTACTCAGTGTGACAACCACATTGCCTCTTAAAGAAAACAGAGTTAGCAATGGAGTATCTTTTTACATGAGGAGACACCTTGATCAGAGGCCAGAATCCCCAGTGACTCAACACAACCATGCCATTGCTCTGCCAGATTTTCAAGCATTTTGAAAAGAGAGTTAACTATGGCACTTCATGACATGGGCTTACTCTACTTCGTTGATAGAGAACCCAGTTTCTCTGTGACCAAAGTCATTGCTCTTGCTTTGAATTTTTAAGTGTTTTCAGATTTTTCAAACAAAACTCAGTACATTTGAAATGTTTAAGAACAATACCTTCTACATATATCTTAACCAAAGAAAGCCATGTCTTTTAAAATTTTAGATTTCAGAAGGTTTTGCATGAAGTTCATGAGACAACTGGTTAAGATTTATTAAGTAGAATGAATCAGATATTTTCAAGACTTTTACATCAAAACTTTGGAAATACATTAGACTTAAATCAATTTGATTTATCAAAACATTCTTAAGCCAGTATAATAGAAGATTCTTCTTTTCAGAATGTGTCTGATTTATGTCTAGGGTGCACTAACTAAAATCTTCCTCATTCAGATGAATCAATGACATTGTCAGGAAATCAATGGAGTCAACAAAGTAATTTTATTGAGAGAATAGCAGAGAGCAATCAGAAGCCAGCATTAAAGACTAGAATTTAGTCAGATTAGCTTGGACTAGACTTGACAAGCTATCAAGAAATGTGAGTGATAGGAACAAGCTAGCAGTTGAACTTCAAAGTGAACAGAATCAATAGCTAAGTCTGGAATATAGACAGATCAGCTATATCAGTGTAGACAGCAGAGAATTCAAGAGAACCACACATATGCCAAGAATGGATCAGATTGCTAGACAGAAGGAGTTCAAGAGGTGTTGAAGAGTTCAAACAGGAATGCTCCCCCTTTCTAGATGCGATGAAAAATTTCTTTTTAGATTTTTCAGTGAAGGAAAGTGTAATGCAACTAACTACATGTATGCAAAGACATGCAATGCACTACTATTCAAATGCAACATCAGTCAAGCTCCCCCTTACAGAGTGCATGATATGCTGTGCATTCAGATCACACAAATCAGAATACAAAGTTTTCAGAATTTACCTGAATGGGGCTTTATCATCTTGGGTGCCTTGGTTTACTTTACCCCTCTTTATTCCTCAGTCCAAGGCACACCTGCAAAGTATTTGATCATCTTGATCCTACAGGGACCCAAGCAGCTTTGGGTCCTGCGTTAGCCCTGACAGGTGATCTAAGCAAATTCATAGCAATATGGTCACCATGATCCATCAGATAGCAATTTTTCATAGAGTGACCAAACTTCCCACAATATCTACATGACGTGACTGGTTTCTGGTTTTTATGATGCATAGTAACAGTAGCATAAGGTTTATAAACATATTCATAAGATTTTCTGTTATATGCATGAACAGTTTGGTTCTTATTCCTAACCAGCCAACATTCAGAAGATTTGTGACCTTGCTTCCCACAGTTGTAACATGAAAATCTTGCAAATGGTTTTGCAGGGAATTTGACACCATAGGGGTTAACAGTGTTCTTATGAACATGCCAACAGTTCTTGACTGTATGGCCATTTTTCCCACAGTGAGAGCAAGCAAAAGAATTTCTTCTATGAAAACCATTTTTACCCCAAGTAGATCTAAACCAGCACTCAGCAGCCTTGTGCCCATGCTTATTGCAGTTGAAGCACACAATGTGCTGACTGAAATTATGTTTAGATCCATATGGATCATGAAAGTGCATGGAAGACCTGGCATGTAGTTTATTATCTTCTTTCATGATAAAACATTCATTCATGAGATGACCATGCTTCCCACAATAATAACATGAAGTATCAGGCTTCCTAGCAGTGTGGTTTCTATCAGAAAGATTTCTTGAATGTAAAGTTCCACTAGTATGCTCATCCTTTAACATCAATCTGCAATCTTCCATTATGTGACCTCCTTTCCCACAATAATAACATGACCCCTTTTTAATATGAGTGTGTGAGAGATCATGTGAATTGTGTGTAGCCTTCTTTATAGTAACAGGAGTGTCTTTATCCTTCTTCTGTGAAGTTTCACCCTTTTTCAGTTTTTGATTTTGTTCCACAGTTTTGGGTTTCACAGTGGATTTTGTGCAGTGAATTGGAAGACAGAAGGAGCAGAGGTTGTGTTCTGATTGGTAGCTTTGACAAAAACAGTAGATGTTTCATTCCCATTACTCCTTTTATTTGTCGGACTATAGCCCAGTCCCTTTCTCTCAAAGTTATCACTCTTTCCAAGAAGCTTATTCAGATTGTCCTTTCCTTTGACAAATTTTGATAGAGAATTTTTCAAATCTTTAATCTCAGAATTCAAGCCACAAATATTAGCTTCATATTTGGACAGATCTGTTTCACAGGAAATGACTTGTTGATGCAAGGCATCATTCAGACTTTTGAGTTTTTCAACTTCCTGTTTTAGTTTTGTTTCATTGTCAGCTTTAGATAGGGACTTATAAAGATCATCAACTTCTTGTTGAAGGGATGTGATAGTAAGCTCATATCCAGCTATTTTTCGTTCACTGCAACTGACATTTCCATTTAACATTAAGTTGATGGTTTTTAGACTCTCAATTTCTTGTTCAGCATTCATCAACCTATCAGAATTATCCACACTCACACACTTGCCTTTTTCCATTGTCATTAGCCTATCTGTCAGCTGGGTGTTTAGATGTTTCAACTCATTGATTTCCTCTTTCAGTTTACTGTTCTTCTCTAGGAGATCAGCATCAAGCACCCATTCATCTGAGAGAGACTGACATTCATGAAACATTTCCTGTTGTTTTTCAAATTGAAGTTTGTCAAGATTTTTCTGAATCTCTGAATTTGTTACTCTATCAGCCTCTAGTTTTTCAGAAATCAATCTATTTTCTTTTTCAAGATTTATTGATTTGAGTTCAAATTCCTTGAGCTGATTATTGAGTATTTCATTTGCAGATTTCATTTTTTCCAATTCAGAGTTGACACATTCTAATTCTCTCACCAATTTTTCATTTTGAACAATATCATTGTTGTGAGCCTGATCAACTAAGCTAAGCCTTTCCTTTAGTTCAGCAATTTCACAAATAAGCTCTTGACTCTCCTTTTTGTGTAGACCAACTTGTTTCATAAGAGATTTTTTTTCAGATTTGAAATGATCTAAATCTGAACTAATAGAATCAAACTCTGTTATCTATCTTCTAAATATTTCATTTTCAGTTTTCAGAGTTTCAAGATTTTCACCTCCTAGTTTTTCCAGCTTCTTTTTCAGTCTTCTATACCTCTTACTCATTTTTTCATGGGAGTGTAACAGATCAGCATAGGCATCTACCCAGTCATCTAAAGTGAAGCTAGAGCAGGGGATGATTACCTCTTCAGCATCTTGGAATTCCTCTTGATCACTGCTATGGTTGCTCTCGTCAGCCATCATGCAGTTGTCTTCATTCATCCTCTGAGCTAGCTTCAGCTGATCCAGAATGTCCTTAGCGGACCTGCAGTCATAAAAACAAGAATGTAGAGCCTTGTCAGTAGCTGCTCTCATTAGGTTAAAGGCTTTCTGATTTTCTCCATATTTTGACTTGTGACTTTTAGTCCATTTGGACTTTTCCTTTGGCAATCTGTGGGGACCTTGTGAAATTAACTTCCACAGATCCGGATTAATCATTTTCACATAATTGTGAAGACTGCTAATCCATGAGTTAAAGTTAGAGCCATTGAAAACTGGTGGAGAACCCATTGAATAAATCGGCAACCAGATTAATGCAGCAAAGGGTAGAAACAGAAATGCACCAAGGGACAACAGGATCCTCTGCAGATCATTGGATCTGATCAATCAGAGAACCGCTCTGATACCAATTGTTAGCTAGGTGCGATTGATAAACACAGATCCAGAGGGGGGGTGAATGGATCTTTCAAAGAATTCTACCCAATTTAAAATTCGCATGAGATGATAACAACAAGATCAGTGGACAATTGATCAAACATAAGATATGCAAACTCAATTAAACTCTAGGATATAGATAATCAATTAAATCACGGTCCTAGCATGCATCTAGCGGAAGCAGGCAATCAAACAAACCACTGCACAAGGATTTTTAGGTGGTTCGGTCCAAAGACCTACGTCCACCCCTCACTCCCAACCGGAGTGAGGCTTCCACTAGTAACACTAGCACAGCAGACTCAGTTTGCAACAAATGCTGCCAAACAGCTTGACCAGGGGAACAACCTCCCCTCTTCCTCCCAACCGGAGGGACACCCCAAGTGACTCCCAGCCACTTGGAAACCAGAGACACACGGTCTCTCTTCCTCCAGACCCGGAGGGAACCCCTGGACTTTCTACCCACAAGCCCAGAACCGGAGGACCAAACCTCCCTTCCTCCAAACCGGAGGGGAACCTAGAGACTCAAGTCTCTCTTCCTCTGAAACCCAGAGGGAAACACAAGTGACACCAAGTCACCTGCAAACTAGAGGTCTCGGACCTCTCTTCCTCCCAACCAGAGGGAAAACCCCAATGACACCCAGTCAAAGGCAACCAGAGATGCAAGTCTCTCTTCCTCCACACCGGAGGGAACCCGACCTCACACTAGAGGATCGGAAGAACAGCAAGTGAATAGTTCAAAGGAAAAACAAAAATGCAGCAACGGAAATTTGAAAAGATAAAATCAAATGTGGCTCTCGCAGGAGCTGGCTGGCTTGGATTTGATCCACGGTCCAGTAGGAACTTCTTCTTCTGCTTCTCTCTTTCTCCCAGCACGAACTCTCTTTTCTTCTTCTTCTTCTTCTTCTTACTGCTTCAGCCTTCTCCTTCTTCTCACTTCTTTTCTTCTTCTTCTCTATTCTCTGTATCGTGGAGGCACTCTCTGCATTTCGATCTCACTCAGCCGATGGAGGAGACTCCATATATATACCAGCAGTAGGCAGCTAGGGCTTATGCTCTTTTCGATTCCCGCCCAAGCTTCAGTGGTCCACGTGTCAGCATTTCAGCCTCTAGGATCACGTGCAAGTCTTGATGGCCTCATCCATTAAACCTGTCAAATAATCAGTTGAATAACCTGTCAGTTAATCAGTCGAAGATAGTATCAGCTTAAGGCAATGTTCAGACTTCATTCAGCGAGCAAGGCACACATAGACGGCTGTATAGACTTAGTTAGTTCAGGCCGCTAACAACGAGTGTATAGACTTAACGAAATAGTGAGTGTATAGACTTTAGTGTTAACGTGCCAGAGAAACCAGTGTACAGACTTCATGCTGTACAGACTTGATGTTGATCAAAAGACCTTTGGACATCAGCCCAAGGCGTCAACGCTTCCATCGTGCAGCGTCGCCTCAGCTCCTCAAGCGAGATGCTCATGCCCTTGGCAACTGGCAAATGCGTCAACGCATCCAGTGTCAGCGTCGACGCAGTGAATAAGATAGAAAGCGAAAGATGCACAATTGCGTATACGCAATCAGCCAAGTGCGTCAACGCACTAAAAGCACAGAACCCATGAAGACAGACAGGCTGTACAGACTTTGATGCTCAAAGACGATTGTATAGACTTTGCCTTAGAAACGAGTGTATGGACTTTGAACCAACAAATGAATAAGTATGTACACTGAGGGAGTGTATAGACTTGGAACCCAAGGCAGTGTACAGACTTGGTAAGTCTGAGCCAATGTACAGACATCAAGTGAAGACCAGTGGATAGACTTCTCGTGAAAACCAGTGTACAGACTTTGAGGCGTTTGACGGATGTATATACTTAGCCTTTGAGGAACGATGTATAGAGTCTGAACGTGAAGGCAGGCTGTATAGACTTGAAGCGCTTGAAGTGATGTACAGACTTGGTGATGAGACACCAATGTACAGACTTGCAAAAGCGAAGCCAATGTACAGACTTTGAGAGACATGAACACTGCGATGTTCAGACTTTAGCAGTGTATAGACTTGGCCAAACGTAGGAAAACTATGAATGTATAGGCTTGGCCAAACGTAGGAAAAGCCCCCAATGTGCAGACTTGATCATCCAGATTCAAAACAACCGATGTATAGACTTGAACGCTGTACAGACTTCTCGAAGTGATGCTTGAGCAAAGAGACAGTGTACAGACTCTGTGATGAAAGGCTGATAAAGCGAGCGATGTATAGAGTTGGAGAAGAAGACGCACTGTTCACGCTGTACAGACTTGACGTTGGAACGAGACTGTACAGACTTGCTAAGACGATCGGATGAAGAATGCATTGTGTGGACTTTGATGAAGAGTCCAATGTACAGACTTGACGTTGAAAGCTGAAGGATTGAGCGATGTATAGACTTGGAGGATGCTGTGCAATGTATAGACATCCAATGAATGAAACGCTGTACAAGTGCTCAAACAGTCCGATGTATGGACTTGTATAAACCTGATGAATGAACTGAGGGGTCGACCCATTGAACAGGCTAACCAAAAAAAAACCAGATAACAAACAATCCAGATAACAAACAATAGCAATCATGAAATGCATCAACAATAAATGAAATGCACCAATGCACACAGCTCATAGCCTCTGCCAGTTCGTTGGTTATGTAGTTCAGATAAGATGTTCAATGAGACATACATATGCAACCCAACCAGTTAAATGCAGATTCAAATAGATGATGACTTATAGTGTTAGTGTTGCCATCATCAAAATCACAGGGACACAACAGACTGTGGACATGATGATGCATGAGTGAGAGACTGGGGCTTCCTTCTTTCCAAGCTCTGGAGTGTGGATGCATGCGTGGAAGGGGTGTGATAATGGACCTCCTCGACAAGGTGGGGGAAAGAATATGAGTCGAGAGGCTCACTAGGGAGGGGATCGAAAGGGTAAAAGAAATGATGACCCCTCCCGACAGGTCCCTTCACTATACTTGCCCATGTTCGACATTCGCCCAGGTGCAGATGGTCACCTTCAGGCACTATGATAGATGGGGCAAGCGGCTAAGGAGGAAGGCAAGGAAGGTAAGGTTCCTCCCTCGGGACTGTATTACCATAAGATGGAACAAGGTCAAGCTCATCAGGTATAGGAAATAACAAAAGGACCTCGAAGTGATATGACCTATGGTGTAAGCCGAGGTAATGGACCCCAAAGTAGGGAGCGTGAAGCTATGACTATAGGGTTGGTCAGACCCTAAGGCCAACATATATGTCAACTCCCATTGACAATCTAAACTCCTAAGAAAGTCCTTCACATTTTTCACAAAGCAGAAGGATTGGAAAGTGGTGTGAAAGGAGTTAAGGGGTACTACTAGGAGTGCTAGTTCCATGGGTGGGTAGCAAGGAATCGAAGCATCTAGAATAGGACCCTTCCTTTACCAGCTAGCTAAAGACCCTCCAATGACAAGTTCGCCCTTGGGAGGTAAGAATGGCTCTAGATGAGGGTCTAAGGGCGAAGCATCTCCCTCGGGTGGGGAAAAGGAGTCCTCTATGAAGTGGATGGGACCTTGGCTCTCCGTCGAGGGTGCTGGGCTGAGGGTGTCGGCCCTGACCTATGTAGGTTCTAGCACGACTTTGTCCTGGCTCAAGGGTGGGCTAGGGCAAGTCGGAGTACCAATAGGAGTGCGCATCCATTCAAGTCTCTCCCTAAAGGTTTGCAGGAGTTTGGTGAGGGTGGCATCCCTCGGGATAGAGATGGCCTGGGAGTCTTGCCGGTCATCATGAGACTTAGTCTCGGACGTAGACTCATACATAGGTGGCACCCTGCTCCTCCAACTATGATGCGCTCGGTTGGGGGTAAGAGGTGATGGGCATTGTGGAGGTTGAGCCCTTATGGTGGCCTTAGACTGGCCAGGAGAGAAAGGAGGAGTGGTAGTGCTACTCGGGCTATGGCTCTCCGAGTAGGAGGGGGAATGCTGGGGAGCGTAGATCTTCCTAAGTTCTACCTTCATCTCCTCCCATGAGTGTATGGGCTCTTGCCTCCAACCCGCCCTAAGACTCACTATGTGATTCCACGCTTCCTTGGCTTGAGGCGAAAGCCGTCCCTTGGCAATGTTGACTCTCTCGGGTCCATATACCCAATTCTTCTCAAAGTATTTTTCCATGGTAACCTCCCACTTTAGATAGGCACTGGGGCTCGATTCATCAAAGCGAAGGTCCTCATGTAGAATGATGTCCAAGAATAGTGGGTCGATCGGACCCTTGTGGAGGGCCGAGTTGTATGGAGTTGACCAAAGAGGGATAGCCATGATGATGCACCCGACAACACTAAATACACATGCACGCCCTAGGACTATGGAAGGGACATGCAGGACCACTAAGGGACGGGACTAGACACGACTCAAAATGGTGATGGAAAAGGGGAAGAATGCGGACTCAAATGCACTTAAAACAAACCTAATGACTCAAACGCAACTTGACAACCCTAATGCCTCAATTTCACCCTAGACATCCTAAGGACTCAAATTACCTAGGACCCCAATTTGATAGAACAAATTAGTTCCCAAAGCCCTGATACCAAAATTGATGCGGGACACTATGCAAGCTAGACTCTATGCACTGACGGGCCTACATAAACAACTAAGACCAGCAACTTTTCAATAGTTTGAACGGCGTAAACTCAACACCTAAGGTTCCCCAGAAGGAAACTGCGCCACTCAACAAGAAACTCTAGCTCACAGGCGTCCCAAGAGAGGGAAGCACGCCGATCCGCACGGTTGAGGAATCGGCCGGGTCTAGGGTGGTCGACTCCACACTCGCGACTCGGACGAGTCACGGGACGGTCACACTCTCTCACCGGCGTCAAGAAACTATACTAAATAAGTAAGTAACGCAAAGGAGGAGCAGACGAATACCTCCACGCTCGGGGCGTGGGGAAGAAGCCCGACCAAGTCACACAACCACCCGGTACAAGAGCTAAACAAGTACAGTCAAACACAGCCCACTCCTCGCATGGAGGTAAAAGGCTACACAGTGATCCGGGGGTTGTGCAAAGTGGGGTGACGGGCCACAGATCGGTGTAGCTCGTCGTCCACGTACGGCTGCAACTGAAGCAAATTGCGCCGCGCCCACGTACCGGCCTGAGTCCAGCAGCGAGGAAGGCAAGCCTCGACGCCTAGGAAAGAGCAATGGTCCCTGGAGACGGGCAGAAAGTGACGAAGACCGCTCAAAAAGATACCGGACACTGATGGCATGGGAGGGAAGCTCCGGCGTGACCTCAAACGGGCGGGCATACTGCTGGCCAAGCTGCACGCACGTAGGGAAGCAGCAGGAAGAAGAGCATGGCACGCGACCTTCCGCTTGTCCGCTGGTCACAAAACTTGGCGTGCACACTGGTGGGAATGTCCCAACAACGTCGGTGAAGTGGCAACTGCAACTGAGTACCGAAGATGTTGTTGCGAATTTCGTAACAGACTCTACGCGTTCTGGTCTGTCCTCAGGCAGCAGGACCATGGGTCGAAGATCGGGCTGGAACCAAAGTTTGCAGGTGGCAAATGGGGCAAGGTTTTCTCTGGTGGATAGGTGAGGGTCGTGGGTTGATTGAGTAGCAGTGGCGGGGTGGCGTGCAGTGGTGGTTTTGGGCGTGGGAAGGGGAAACAAGTGGTGCTCAGTTCTGCAGTTTAGTGCAGTCAGAACTGAGGGCCATGAAGGTGGACTGGGTAAGCATGGAAAGGGGGTTCATAACATTGAGAGAAAATTATGGGGGAAGGCTGTGGATGTTTATAATCAGTTTTCAAAATTTCAGAGCATTCAGATGTGATTTGAGGATCGTCCCTTTGGAGGGGTTTTGGCACTATCACGGCAGGACTGCACATGAGCAGTCTGCGCGACTAAAAGAGCTCTAAAGGGACGTTTTCAGACAGAGCGAGTTTTGAATCAGGATTTTCCGTAGAGGTAGGGGACAGGTAGGGGAAGACAAGTTGTGAAGAGGTGAGGGGGATCCAAGGTCTGGAAGAAGGCGTACCAATATGATCTTCAGGGTTCTGGTTTCTGCAGGTCTGCACAGAGACGGCCTGCGCATGAAAAAGGGATCTGAAGAGAACTTTCTCCACAAGATGAATTAGGGTATGGGATTTTCAGGGCACGTGAGGGACAGGAGGATGAAGAAAAGCTTAGAAGAGAATGATGGGATCTGAAGATGGGAACGGGGTGTGCCAACCTGTTCTTCCGGACTCAATTCTGCAGGCAGACAACCAGATATAGGCGCAGGACATCATGGTTCATCTCCTCCATGCTTGTGGCCAACCATTGGTCCATGGCTCCGGGCTTGAGAGGATGATGGGGAGGAGGAGGTGTTATCAGAGATTATAGAGGAAATGTTATTCTTGCTTATTCCCACTATTATGGCCAGACTAACAGTCTTGTAGCAGAAGCAAGGGCATTGATTGATGGCATCAAATACCTTCATACAATTTCTGATCTCCCAGCACATATTGAATGTGACTCACAAGTTCTTTTTCGGGTAATTAAAAAGGAATATCAATGCCCATGGTCTATTCTTCCGTATGTCAGAGAGATCTGGAGATCTATTACATAGTATGATAAGATTGATCATATTTACAGAGAAGGAAATAAAGTTGCGGATTCTTTGGCCTCCATAGCTTGCTCATCCAAATGTAATGCTTTTTTCTCTTTCAATGAGCTACCCTCAATTATAAAGGGAGAGGCTCGGTTGGATAAGCTGGGATTGCCCAGCATTAGATTGATGTAATCTTTGTTCCACTTCATTAGCAATAAAATTTACCTCCTAGTGGTCTGATGGTGGAGTGGCTCCGCTCTTTACCTCTGGTAAAGGGTGCAATCTCCCATTTATCCCTAGGCAGGATTTTTTGGAAAAAAAAAGGTAGGACGGAAGTCCAATTCTGTAAACCATGGGAATTCTGGGTGTGGCATTTCACCAAAGTCTGATTCTGATGATGGGGAGGGCGCCTCCAGTAGATGAGGAAGCAAAGAACCTGCAAGGGAAAGGGGCTAGGACATCGCACCCTAGAGGGAGGGGAAGAGAGAGAGAGGGAGAGGGAGTCGCACCCTCTTGGGAAAGTAGGGAGGGAGGCCGCGGCCAACACTTGGTTTTCTCCAAATTAATTCTTCATTGATTTCCAAAATGAATACAACATGTTTATACGTGGGGGAGGGAAAACTCTAATGACTTTCCTAAAAGAAATAATAAGAAAAGCTAATTTAATTTGGTTGACCTACAAAATAGGAAAGGGGGCTAGTTAATCTCCTAAAAGATAGGAGAGGAGGGGGGGCTTACCTCATAGGAGGTGGGGAAGGTGGGGTCGCCCTCCTCCAAACCCTAATGGATCTTGGTAATGGGTCTGGGTAGAGGAAAGGAGGGCTGGCCCAATGTGGGATCTCCCTTGGGTGCCCAGCCCAAATGGGCCATGGAAGTGAACCACAAGGTGGCCCACTAACCTCTCTATTAGCCTACACAGCTCAAATAAAGTCCAAATGGAGTCTAATTGGCCTCAATTTGGCCTATAAACAATCCATAATGAAGAGAATAAAAACTCCGAAGCTCCAAACTAGATCTCCAAGCCATCTCCAAGCCACAAAGAAGCATGCGAGTCCTGAACAGTGCTACGCGATCTGAAATGTCGCTCTGCTGCATCACGCCGATCCCTAGCTCAGGTGTCCTCACACAATCCATTGGTCCACGTGGAAAGGAATATTATGTGATATGAACTTTCCATAAATTAGCCACATGGGTTTTAATTTGCGCACCAAAACTTCCATGAGTGCCGGCACGTGATTCGCTTGGGTTCATCACGAGCTCAAGAATGATTTTCAGAGTTGCGTCGCAAATCTCCCTTAAGTATCCACTTGTCCTTTAAGCAATCATTATTCATCCCTAAGAAACCATCATTATGCCTTAAGCCGCTTAAATCCGTCGTAAATACTTCGATGTTGAAGATTAGAAGGGGTTGCATCGACATGCCTTGTTGCTGCGTCGATGCAGTGTAACTAAGGAGAACTTCAGACAGTTGGCTTCGAGTGAATGGCCCTTGGTGCGTCGATGCAGCGCTTGGATGCTTCGACGTTTTGACTTTCAATAGCTGGTTCTGAGTTGAGTGCGTCGATGCACTCCTCAGATACGTCGGTGCAGTGTGAACATAGAACCCTTGGCCAGAAGGCTTCAACTGCTAGCTTTTGTCTTGGTGCGTCGATGCATAGGGTCGCCAGTTCGAGGCAAAGTGTAATGACATATCGCTCATGAGCTGATGCATCGGATCATCAATTTGCTGCTTCGACCTTCTTTATGAAAAGTTGTACTCAGTTGCTTTGACGTAACGCCATTCGGTTTCTAATGCTGGGCAGATGCGTCGATGTAGTAGCTAGATGCGTCGAGGCATCGTCAGATCTACTTTGACCTCTAGATTGAAACTTGTTCTTGATGCGTCGGTGCAGCTCTTTATTGCGTCGATACAGCTATCTAAAACTCACTTCTGTGGTTGTGACTGCATTGAGGCAGTGGTGAACTCTGACATTTCTCAGAACTTCCTCACTTACTTTGATGTAGCTCCAGCAGCCAGGGCACCTACAATTAAGACTTATTGTGTTAGCTAGTGAACCATATTTCATTGATATCATCAAAACACACAGAATGCAACACATGAGTCTCAAGTTATTTAGATGCTTAGGCTATCACCTTGCCTTATTGCATTAATACACAACCTAGGCCAATTCCCAAAGCATCGGTATATACTTTGAATCCTCCTCCCACAATAGGCAGAGTAAGAACATGTGCAGTTGTTAAGCGCTCCTTCAGAGTTTGAAAACTCTTCTCACATTCTTCAGCCCACACATAATAATTTTCCTTCCTTCTTAATCTAGTCAATGGCACGGCAATTTTAGATAAGTCTTTGATGAATCTCCTATAGTAATCGGCCAATCCTGAAAAATTTTAGATTTTGGTCACATTTGTAGGCCTTTTCCAATTATTGACAGCTTTCACTTTATAAGGATCAACAGAAATACCTTCCTTAGAGATCACATGACCTAGAAATAAAACTTCTTCCAACCAGAACTCACATTTGCTCAATTTAACATAGTTGATTCTCCCTTAATATCTGTAAGGCCATCCGCAAATGTGCTTCATGCTCTTCCTTGGTTTTAGAGTAGATTAATATATCATCAATAAATACCACAATAAATTGATCTAAATAGGGCCTGAACACACTATTCATGAGTTGCATCAATGTTGCAGGTGCATTAGTCAGCCCAAAAGGCATGACAACAAATTCATAGTGCCCATACCTACTCCTGAAAGCTATCTTATAAATATCTTCTTCCTTGATTGTCAGTTGATGATAATCAGACCTAAGGTCAATCTTGGAGAAATAATGAGCTCCAAAGAGTTGATAGAACAATTCATAAATTCTTGGCAGAGGCTACTTATTCTTGATAGTCAATTGGTTCAACTTCCTATAATCGATACATAACCTCATAGATCCATCTTTCTTCTTTACAAAGAGAACATGTGCTCCCCAAGGTGATGTACTAGGTCTGATGAATCCCTTCTCCAACAATTCCATCAATTGGTCTTTTAATTCTTTCAACTCAGTAGGTGGCATTCTATAAGGAGTTTTGGATACATGGGCTGCTCCTGGTATCAAATCGATTGAGAATGAAACTTCTCTCTCGGGTTGTATGTCAGGTAACTCCCCAGGAAATACATCAGGATATTCTCTAACAACAGAGGTTTTTTCTAGAATAGGTTTCTTGGGTTTGATTTTAAGGACAGAAGCCAAGAATGCAATACATCCTTTCTTCATCATTTTTTGAGCTTGAAGGGCAGAGATGAGAAGAGGGTGTCTAGGATGGCTATTTCTAGAGAAAGTGAGTTCAGGGTATCCCGGTTCACCAAAGGTTACACTTCCTCGCCTGCAATCCACCTTAGCATTATACTTGGTTAACCAGTCATCACCTAAGATTACATCATAACCTTCCATGTCCATGCATATCAAATCAACAGCTAAGTTACGGCCACTAATCAATACTTCACTAGAGGGAAAATAATGTTTAAGCTTAGTGCTTGCTCTTAAAGGTGTGGAAATGACAAGTTCAATTTTTAAAGGAACGGGTTTTTCATGTAAGGTGGCAACAAAATTTTGGGATATGAATGAATGGGTAGCTCCAGTATCAAATAGAACAAAAGCAGTTCTAGAATTGATGGTGAGAGTACCTTCTACCACTCCTCCTTCTTCAATAGGTGCAGGTTCTATCAGAGTTTAGAGTCTTCCTTGAAGTCTTAGCCCTTCTTGACTTTTCTTCTTCGGCGGAGATTCCTTCATAAGGGGACAATCAGAAATTCGATGCTCCTTACTTCCACAACGCAAGCATGCTCCCTTCTTTCTCCAGCACTCTTCGATCTTATGACCAACCTTGTCACAATACTTGATGATGATGAAGGTGCAGCAAGGATGGCTTGCCTATTTCCATCTCGATGCTTTTTGTCTTATTGACGAGTTCATCCTTCGTTTGGCCTCTTTTTTCCAAATGTGGGTTTAAAATTTTCGATGCCAATGACTTGTTCTTTCATGACTCTTCCTTTGATTCTATCTGCCATCTCCACGACATCTTTTAATAGTTGGGCCTTTCGGACCATCTCGGCATATGTTTGGATGTCCATAGGTGCCAGTTGGGGAACATATTAGGGTTTTAGCCCATTCATGAATCGCTTGGCATTCATCCTCTCCGTATTAATAAGATGTGTAGCATAACGGGCCGGTCGGGAAAATTGGGCCTCATATTCAGCTACAGAGAGGCTTCTTTGTTTAAGGGAGGAAAATTTCGCTGCCTTCCTTTCTTGGAGTCTTTCTGAAAAATATTTGCCATTGAAATATTCCAGAAATTCCTCCCAAGTAATTTGAGGATCGAGCAAGGTCCCCTTCACCAATTCCCACCAAGCTCTCGCGTCCCTTTCGCGTTGAAAAGTTGCAAGCAAAACTCTATCTTGATCCGAGTATTGCATGACTCAGAATATTCTTTCTATTTATTTGACCCAATGTTCGGCTTCATCCGGGTTAGTAGAACCATTGAATCTCGAGGGATTCATGTTCCTAAAGTTGTAGTGTAGGTCTTCTACACCATAGTGATTAGCTCCTCCTTGAGCTACTTGTTGTAGGGCTTGAGTTAGCCCTTGGACAGTCCTTTACATTTCCCTCCATTGAGCACGCTCAGCGGCCATTTTCAACAGCTAAGAATGTCTGCAAAACAAGTTATGGGGATTAACTATCTTAACTATACATGTCTTAATATCTAGCCCAAGTCTCTACCCAATCTCACGGGTAAAGTATCACTAAATTTTAACCTATAGTGTGAAGAACCTAGAGTTTTCAATAACTATGTCTTGATGTCCTAGACTCTTTTTTTTTAACTATAGGCTCTGATACCAACTAAACTGTCACGCCCCGAACAAGGCAAAAATATCAAGGCATGAACAGTTATACGAGCGGGTTAATCAAGAGACTCAGATGATGAGTACGAATAAAAAGTGGACAAAATCACATCTTTATTTCATAACCTGACATTTCTAACAAATATTCTTTAAGGACTTTTGATACTATTCAAATCTAGTACATTCATTTCTAAGTAGACAGACTGGAAAAAAATCTAATAAAAACTATCAGCACTCTCGTCACTCCAACCCATTCCCGTCATCTTTGAGATTTCCTGAAAATTGACAAGAATATATAGGGTGAGCTAGAAAGCTCAGTAGGACTTATATCTCTTTACCAGGTCACTTTAAGTAATTAACATTTTGAATTATCTATATGCTCTCGAAATAAAATAAGTAAATAAAACAAATGACAAGTATAGTAGAGAACAAGATCAGGAAGTCAAGAATTCAAGAGTGGATATTGTAGAACTCAAGTGTAAGCATCATGATCAATAATAAGTATAGAATTGTAAAATTGGCCATGTAACAAGAATATTAACACTCTCGGTCAAACATGTCATGTACAGAAAGTCAAGCATGTAGCGAGTCAAGCATGTAATAAGTGAATTGTTTAGTTCAATCTTGCATGTCAGTTGATGTAATGTCACACCTGATCATTCAACTCCCTCGAAAACAAGTACTTTCAGGCTTTACTCGCCTAGGACCTGATCAGGGCCCCCATGTTTGCCAGGCATTGAGTGTTCAGGTGGACTAAGAGTCCCATGTAATTTCTAGAACAATTCATTTATAATTATGGCCAATCCAAGTTTCAAGAAAAGCTTAAGAAGCGTAGTATAACGTACAACTAGACATTTAGTGTCATGTCCCGAGCTTTTATTACAGCGGAAGAAATATCAGAACGTGAACAGCCGACATGGTAAGCCTCTCGCAAGCAAGAAATCAGAGCGCAAGACAATCACATAAATGTAATTGCACAAGTAAGTTTTCTCAAATTTATGACTTTATTTCATAATCAAAAATTAATTTACACAAGATCTCTTTTGACAACTTTCATGACTACGGCTCAAGAAAAATCAAAATTACAATAGGACTAGACTAGACACTTTGATCATCTATGGCTTCTCTCATTTTGAAAACCTTCATTCACTCTCGGACCCGCTGCTAGCATAATCCGAATCCCATTTTCTAGTACTTCTTGAAATAGACAAGAAAATAAGTATGAGCACACTTGCCCAGTAGGTATCTTCGTATCAACATGAAGGTAATATTTAAGTGATTAACATCTTAGCTCTAGAATTAAGATAAAATAAAAATGTAATAAACAATCAATATAAACCAAGATAACCAAGAATTATGAAATACTGAGCAAGTAGATGTGAGCGAGTATAGACCATGAATTCGAGCAAGATTAATCACATAGATATAAAGTTGGCCTTTCACGATAAGAATGTACGAGCATGTAACTAGAAAGTACTTTACACAACCTTGTAAAGGCTATGTATTAACAAGCATGTAAATTTTCATAACGAGCCTCGTGAACTTCACTCATTTATAAGAGAATGTACTCCCAGTGCAATGCGACGCCAGTATCATCATACCCCATAGTTTATCTCACGTTTCCGACCATCGGTCGTGGGGACTAGCATAGAGCCCTTAGACACAATCCGTGCCCGATCTTGCATCTTCAAGTTATAAATCCATCTACTTTCCCGATATATAATAATAATATCAGCCAATAATTAAATTTCAAACAACAAGTTTAATGATCAAGTAACCAAGGTATAGAACGTACCAAAATTTCATATGATTCCAATGAATGACTTAAAAAGGACATGAAGAGGCGAAATCTCGCGCTGTGTCCTGAGCGGGCTGTGGATCACCAGAAGATGAACTGCAAGACAGGGAAACGTATCAGAGGGCCCAGGGGGTTTCCCTGGGGAAAAACCCTCCGATGGTTAAGTCAGTAGAGCTGTGGTGGAAGCAATAATGGGGAGGAGAAAAACTAGTGCACGAGATTCCTCTCCACCAGAGGGGTGAAGCGGATTGTGCTAAGGAGTTGGGGTGTATGAGTGCCTTAATGGCCCTTACCTTCCACCGGAGGGTATCCCTGGTTTAAATAGTACGCCGCCTTCAGGAGTCCTGCAAGCTGAGGGGTTTCCGGCGGGAGTTACATCCTCAACGTGGGCTTTCATGGCCTTATCGTGGGAACGTTATCGCCTCGAAGTCTGACGGCTTCTTGATTCCCCTGTCCGTTGGGGACTCTTAACGGCAGCACGAACGGATAATATCCGGTCTGGCCGAGCTTCTGAAACGCCAGCCCTGTCTGGGCGATGAGCATAGCTCGGCGAAAGAGGGGTTGGATAGGTCGGCGAATGCCTATCTCTCCCGGGCGAGGAAACGGCTTGGGCCGGACCCTCCTTGTGACCTGACCATTACTCGGGCCCTCCGAGCCTAGGGGCCGCCGGGGAGAGTTGGTTCCTCGAGTGTTTGTTCATTGGGCTTTTCTTTCCTAAGTGGGCCCTGTGGGTTGTCACTCAGGTGAGCTTGCCTCGTTGGACCCTGTTGGGTCTTGTTGGGCTGCTCTTTGAGTGGGCTATAGAAATCCCCCTCTCCACTTGTCCCCCTCCTACTCTCGAGCCATGGAGGCTCGGTCGAGTAGTTTTTGAGGCTTTGGACCGGCGTGGCTCAGGTGGGTGGAATTCTGTTGGCGTTATGGAGCCACGTGTAGTGGTCGCCTGGGCCCGTAATGATGATCCTGACGGATTTGAAATGAAGGGCCCCCCTTTTCTTGGAGCACGGAATGACGTGCCGCCTTCCTCCAGGGTTTTATAGGCGTTGGGCGCTGTTCGTCGTTCTAGGCTTCTCAGGGTTTTAGGCTTTCCTTAGTTTCTTTGCTTCTAGGGCTCCTTGATGCGCCGTGAGAGCACGGAGGAGACGCAAAGCCTTGCGGCGGCGTTTGAGGAGTTGGCGAGGGTAACCGTGGAGGCGGTACGGCAACTTCCTTCCCCCCCCGGAGTCTTCGAGCTCGCGCGAGGGATCATCTTCCAGCTCGATGGCGGATCTGCCTTTGGAAATCGAGCAGGTGAGGCGGGAGCCCGTCCCCAATTGCAGTGAGTTGGGGGAAGCCGAGGTGAGGAAGCTGGAGCATCGTTTTCGCTTGCCTCTCAGGTACAGCTTTGCTGCCGCCGCCCCATATGAGACGAGTCTGGACAGCCGTACGGGGCACATTTGTACTTTTCTTCTGGCTTGGAAGAGTGGGTTCCGCCTTCCCTTTGAGCCTTTTATACTTAAGCTTCTCGAGTTTTTTCGGTTGGCGCCTATTCAGTTGGTGGCCAACTCGTATCTCCTTCTTTCCGCCTTTCGGATTCTCTGTCGTCAGCATGACATTTTTCCTTCCTTGGACCTCTTTCACTATTTTTTCGAGTTGAAAGCGCACCCGTCGAAGGGGAAGGGCTTCTACTTTATCCAGGCGAGGAGGAACATGAGTTGCATCTCACTCGCAGCGAAGGACTCCTCGCACAAGGGGTGGAAGACCCAATTCTTCTGGGTGAAGGTGGAGGCGACGGACGAGTCTTGGAGATGTCTGGTCTCGCCCAATTTTCATCCGAATCTTCCCCCTCGCCAGGAGGAGTTCCCTTCCCACATGGAGCGGCAGGCCGCTCGTCTGCTGGATAACCGCCAGTCGACCGAGGAGCTGGTGACGCCGGAGAACATCGAACGGTGTTTTCTTACGCGGTTGACGTCGATAGGTACCGCTCTCGAGGTTCTTCTCCTGGGGTGGTAGTTACTTTCTTTCTCCTGACCGGGTATTCTTCCTTTGTTGCAGACGTGAGGCGGGAACCTCTGGAGGAAGCTGCTGAGGTCATTGATCTGGGAGATGACACGGCGGCCGACGAACCAGATGCTTCTACGGGTCGCGCCCAAGCCCGAGATAAGGGCAAGGGGGTGGCCCCCGAGGGATCTTCACGACCAACTGGTACGAAGTGCAAGGATCCCACGGTGGGAAAGTTGCGGGAGGCCACGAAGGCCAGGAAACAGGCCAAGAAGGCAGGTCTTCCTTCTACCGCTGGGGGTGACTCCGGCTCGGCGGCGCTCCCCTCTCGGGGGCAAGATGGGGCCGAGGAGACCGGGGGCCCTTCAGAGGGCGGCGATGGGTCGGCTCTCCCCCCCACGGGGGTAGAGGGGGCCGATGTTGAGGTAGTTGACGCTGAGATCGGGGGATCGGTCGGAGTCGGTGATGTCTCGGTCGGCGAGGTGCGGGCCGAGACAGGTAGGGCTGGGGGTTCGCCCGCGAGGGCGTTGCAGCCCCAAGTGCTTGAAGTTCCTGATGCGGTCGATCCCGCGGCGCCGGTCGAGGTTGGGGGTTCACCCGGGGAGGCGTCGCAACCCTAACCGACCGTGGTGCGCGAGGCAGTCAGCTCCGTTGCTCGAGCAGAGCCTTCTGGCGGGGTGCCCAGGGCGGAGCGGTTCCCTCTGCCGGAGCCATTGGAAAGGCTCGGTATTACGGGCGACCTGTATCGGGTCGCCCGGTTGATCGCCGCAAGGACGAAGGGGGGAGAAAGGCGCAATACCCCCCCCGGGATCCTTGATGTTCTGATAGAGGGCGGCCTGGTCATAGCTCGGTCAGCGGCTTTGATGTCGGAGGCGCACGCCCGGACGGAGGCGGAGTGGTCGAACCTCGCCTGGGCCCTTGGGAGATGCGAAAGGAAACTGGCCCGACTCAAGGGGGAGCATGAGGGGCTCCGGCAGGAGTTTTCTACGTTCCGGGAGGTGGTGCGGGCGAGCCGACTGGAAGCCGGGGTGCTAACCGAACAGCTCGCCAAGACCCGAGAGTCTCTTGAGAGGACAAGCCGATCCCTGGAGGAGGAGCGTCTGCGTACCCTCGAGCTAGACAATCGCTGGGAGCTCGAACGCGCCGAGCTGCTAGATTGGGTGGAGGTGGCGGAGCGCCTCCACTCTGAGGCTGAGGTGGACCGGGCCCGGGCGGAGGAGCGTGCGAGCGAACCCGAGTGGAGGATGGTCGAGGTAGAGGAGCGTCTGGCGAGGGCGGAGGAGCATGCGGCCGAGGCGGAGTGGGCTCGGGTCGAGCTCGTCGGAAGGGCGGGGCAGATCGAGGCGGAGGTGATCGAGCGCTATAGGAGCTCGGATGCTTACTCGGCCGACCTGGTAGAAGCCGCCCTACCCTATTATGGGGTAGCACTTGGCCGGGGCGCTCGAAAGGGGTTCAAGCAGGGCTATCGCCGGGCGATAAACTACGCCGATGAGCAAAGCTCCGCGATCGAGTTCCCCTTTGGCCAGCGTTATGACTCGGATGAGTCGGTTTCTAGCTCCTCATCGTCGGTCGGGGAAGATTCGGAGGGGTCGCCTCCATCGGGGTCACCGGCTCCGGGCGTTTCGGGAGGGCTCACGACCGAGACAGTTCTCGCACAGGCGAGGTCAGTGTCCGAGCCGACCGTCACCGAAGGTGCCGGGGATGACGCGTCCCCTTCCGCCGTTCTTGAGCGTCAAAGTGGGCCCGAGACCTGATGTATTTTGCCTTATTTCGCCTCTTTCTCTTTTTGTCTCTCTTTCCTCTTTTTAGAGAGTTTCCTTTTTGTGTGATAATGAACGACTTACTCTGTTTGAGTACCATCTTTGCCGTGATTTGGTTGGCGTATCTGGAGTAGTTGGGAAGTGCCGAAATGTTCTGCGCGGTTTTCGCATGCTGATTTGGTAGATTTCTGACGGGGCGTCCTTTCATTCCTTCACGCTTTGAATGCCAGGCCGCTTCGTGAATCCCGCTAGGGCGGGGATCGAGGAGTTAGAGGTGACCATTCAGGGGGATCCCTTGGCGTGTTTTAAAGGGGGGAGTCATTTAAGGCGTGCGGCCTCCCTTGGCCTATAAGAGAGACCGAAGGGCGCTCCTTCCTCCTTAACGCTAAGGATTCTCACCGACCATCTGTCCTTACTCCTTCTTCTTCACTCTACGTTACGCCGCTGCAATCTAAGCATGGAGGGTCCCGCGGAGGGTGACGCTACCGACGACGGGGAGCGGCGGGCTCCCGCTATCCTGGAATGTTAAACGGATCCCACGATCGCAGCGCGTGCACGAGACGGGTCTGACGGTCACCGCGCGGATCTGGGGAGGGCTTCGGCGTGTGGAAGCACGCTGTTTGCCTCTTCTTAGCTCCGGCGAGGCTTCCGGGTGGACGCCGAGGCGGAGGGTGGATGGGGGGATTAGGGGTGCCTGCCGCCACTCCCTCCGTGTGAGGGGAGGAGGCGACTCAAGTTCCCTCCTAACCTCTCCCAGCAGCCTCTTTTTCCCTCTTCTGTTCTTCATTTCTTTCACTCTTCGGGGGCTGCTTGCTCTCTCCTTCCTTCCAAGGAGTTGGCAGATTGGAAGAGGGGAGGCCTTCACGGCGCTCCTTTTTCCTGGTTGTTGCCAACTTGGGAGGTAGCCTTCCTCAATGTTTAAAGGTGGCCTTCCTTCTGCAGTCCCTCTGTCACCTTTGTCACGGGCCACCCGAGCCAACTGGCTCGACCACCTCTTGTCTGAGCCAGTTTCCACACGAGGCAGAGTCAGTGGCTGGACGCGAGGAGATCAAGACCGAGTCAGCCGAGCGATGGCCTCTTGAAGCGGTGTTAGACGGATTTTTGCTTTTTGCTATGTGATGTACTGGCATTTTCCTATCTGATGTACCAACAATTGTTTGAATGAATGGAGAGGGAATTTTATTTCATTCAATCTTGCTATACAACTTTAGAAATAGAATCTGCGTAGTGTGGTTGCATTCCATGTCCGGGGAATGGGTTCCCCTTCCATTGTAGCTAGCCTGTACGCACCTTTCCCGAGCGTCTCGATCACTCGGTAGGGGCCTTCCCAGTTGGGGGATAGCTTGCCCGCCGCCTCCAGTGGTCGAGAGGCTTCGGCCTTCCTGAGGATGAAGTCCCCTGGTTGGAAACGTCTGTCTCGGACCTTGGCGTTGTAGTATCGAGTGAGGCGGCGCTGGTACTCCGTTGCTCAGACGTTCGTGATCTCTCGGAGTTCGTCTGCCAGGTCGAGGTTCTCGAGCAACTTTTGCCCGTTTGCCTCGGGTGAGAAGCTGATCACTTAGAGAGACAGATTGGTGATCTCTAATGGAACGACGGCTTCGGTGCCATATACCAACTGAAAAGGGCATTCACCGGTTGCCGTCCTGGGGGTCGTTCGGTGCGACCATAGTACGCTAGGCAATTCCTCGAGCCAGCTACCCTTAGCCTTGCCGAGTCTGGTTTTTATGCCTTTTAAGATAGTCTTGTTGGCATTTTCAACCAGCCCGTTGGCCTGAGGGTGGGCGACCGAAGTGAAGTGGTTGCGAATATTTAGGTCGGCGCATCTGTCTCGGAAATACCGAGAGTCGAATTGCCGACCGTTATCGCTCACTATCACTCGGGGGATGCCAAAGCGACAAATGATCGATTTCCAAACAAAGCCCCAAACGACTGTCTCGGTGATCCTTGCCGTACGGCCTCGATCCACTTGGTGAAGTAGTCGATGGCGACGATGATGAACTTCTTCTGGGACTGGGCCATCGGGAATGGCCCAAGGATATCGATTCCCCACCGAGCGAAAGGGTAAGGCTCGGCTAGGGTGACAAGTTCCGTAGCCGGCTGATGGACCAAATGGTCGAACCGCTGGCAACGGTCGCACTGCCGTGCGTGAGCCGTGCAGTCGCGCTGCAGGGTGGGCCACCAGTACCCCTGCCATAGCAGGATCCTGGCTAGCGGCCGACCTCCTGCATGCGCTCCGCACAGGCCTTGGTGAATCTCTTGGATGGCTCGGCTTGCTTCGTCGGGACCGAGGCACTTCAGGAGGGGACCGAAGAACGATCTTCGGTAGAGAGTGTTGTCGAGGATGATGAAGCACCGAGCTTGATACTTCATTCCGTGGGCTTCCCGAGGGTCGGAGGGCTCTTGGGAGTCCTGTAGCCAGGACAGGTAGGGGGAGCGCCAGTCACTTGGAGTGGCCGAGTCAACAGCGAGGAGCTCCGTGTCGATGCTCGGGCGCTCTAGCTCTTCTAGGAGGACCGATCGTGTACCTTCCGGGTCTAGGGAGGAGGCCAATCGAGAGAGGGCGTCCGCCCGAGAGTTTTGCTCCCAAGCTATCCGGACTACCCCAAATTCCTTGAACTGTTGGGCCAGGCTCCGGACCAACTGAAGGTATTTGATCATGGGTGCCTCTCGAGCTTCGTACTCACCGTTGACCTGACCTGCGACCAGCTGAGAGTCGGTGTGGATCCTGACTCGCTCGACCCCCAACCGTCGGGCCATGCGTGCTCCGAGATAAGGGCCTCGTACTCGGAAGCATTGTTGGATGCCTGAAAGTTGAATTTCAAGGAGTACTGTAGCTCTATCCCTTCGGGGGACCTCAGGAGGATCCCCGCACCGTAGCCTGCTGAATTGGACGATCCATCGACGAATAGTTCCCAGGTTGGCTCGGTCGTGGTCGGAGGCCTGTCTTCGGCCGGGATGGTGCTTTCGGCAATGAAGTCGGCGAGCGCTTGGCCTTTGATTGCTGATCGTGGCCGGTACGAGATGTCGTAGGCCCCGAGTATAATGGCCCATTTGACGAGTCGCCCTGAGGTCTCGGGGTGGGCCAGAATCTTCTGCAACGGCTCACCGGTTAGCACGGTGATGGGGTGCCCCTGGAAGTAGGGCCGGAGGCACCTTGCGGAGGTAACCAACGCTAGCACGAGTTTCTCGGTTGCGGGGTACCTCCGTTCGGCCTCATTGAGCACCTTGCTGGTGTAGTAGACCGGTCTTTCGATTCCCGAATCATTTCTGACTAGGACCGAGCTGACCGTGGATGGCGTCGCCGAGAGGTAGAGCAGCAAGACTTCGCCTGGGACGGGCTTGGAGAGCACCGGTGGTGAAGCCATGAACTTTTTAAGCTCGACAAATGCTGTCTGGCATTCCTCATCCCATGCGAACGTAGCAGATGCTAGCTTGGGTCCCCTCATCAGTTTGAAGAAGGGCAAGCATCGTTCGGCCGCACGGGACAGGAACCGGCTGAGAGCGGCGACACACCCTGTCAGACGCTGGACGTCTTTAACGCACGTGGGCAGGCGCATGTCCAGGATGGCTTGGACTTTGTCAGGGTTGGCTTCGATCCCGCGCTGAGTGACCAGGAAACCCAGGAACTTTCTGGATTTTACTCCAAAGGCGCACTTGGCGGGGTTGAGCTTCATGTTGTACTTCAGGAGGGTGCCGAAGGTTTCGACAAGGTCAGTGAAGTGGTCTTGGGCCTTGGGGGTCTTGACGAGCATGTCGTCGATGTAAGCCTCGACGTTCCGACCTAGCTGTCCCTCGAACATGTGATTTACCAGTCGCTGATATGTGGCTCCAGTGTTCTTCAACCCGAAGGGCATTCGGGTGTAGCAATACACGCCGCAGTCGGTGATGAAGGCGGTCTTCTCGACGTCTTCTGGATTCATTCTGATCTGGTGATAACCCGAATAGGCACCTAGGAAGCTGAGTATCTCGTTGCCCGAGGTTGAATCAACCAATTGGTCGATGCTCGGTAGCGGATAGCAGTCCTTGGGGGTAGCCTTATTCAGATCGGTGAAGTCCATGCACATTCGCCATTTGCCTGTGGTTTTTGGCACCAGGACGACGTTGGCTAGCCACGTTGGGTACCGGACTGGTCTGAAGAGACCAGTCTCTTGTCCCTTGGTGACCTGCGCCTTGATGATCGCCTGCTTCTCGGGCGCATGCTTCCTTCTCCGTTGCTGTACGGGCCTCACGGTGGGGTCGAGGTTGAGCTTGTGCATCACGGTCTTCTCTGGTATGCCAGGGAGTTGATCATCGGACCAAGCAAAGACCTGAATGTACTCGAAAAGAAATTTCTTGTATTGCTACTGTTCCTTAGGTGGTAGGTCGGCTCCGATCCTTACTCCGAGGGCCGGGTCATCGTTTAGGAATACCGTTAGTAATTCGCCACCGGGCTCGGTGGTTACGTTCTTTCCTTCGACTCCCTTGGGGCCCTTATCCTTCCCGTCCGGCCTTGAGGCTTCCACCGAGATGTTGTAGCACCTTCTAGCCGTGGCCTGGTTACCTCAGACTTCCCCCAACCCATTTTTGGTGGGAAACTTCATTTTCTGGTGATAGGTAGATGGTACGGCCTTTATTCGGCTGAGGATTTTCCGACCGAAAATGGCGTTGTACGCTATCATACCCTTGATCACTATGAAGTCCACCATGACCGTAACGGTTTTGGGTGGGGTGCCGATGGTGACCGGCAGGCTTAGGGCTCCCTCGGGGTAGGTGGCCAAGCCGTTAAACCAGCAAAGGGGTGTTCGGATCGGGCGGAGCTTGGATGGGTCTTCCCCCATCTTGAGAAAACAGTCATAAGATAATACATCGGGGGCGCTCCCATTGTCAACTAGAATTCTATCTACATTACAATGGTTTATTGTGGCTGAGATAATGAGGGCATCTTCATGCGGGGTGTTCAGCCCTTCCAGGTCTTGGTCGGAGAAGACTATGACCAGGGGCTCCCTCGGCGGGCCCCTGGAGGGATCTAAGGCCTGGCTGGCCCGTTCGGCATGACGCTTCCTTCCTCGACTGGTGTCGCCACCCGATGCCGTTCCTCCGGAGATGACGTTGATGTTGACCCCTCGGGGGGCGTTGTCGATCTCCTTGGCGGCGTCTCGGTCTTCTTTGCGCCCGACTGCAAACCGGGCCAGGTGCCCCTGACGGATGAGACGCTCGATCTCGTCTTGGAGCTGGTGACAGTCACCGGTGTGGTGCCCGTGGTCGCCGTGGAACAGGCAATGCCTGTCGCGCTTACGATTCTTCGATCTCATTGGTTCGGGCTGGCGGAGGAGTCCCGAGTCTTTGATGTCTTCATAGATCTCGTAGACTGGCGCGGTCAACGGGGTGTATCGCTCATACTTCCGTTTGCGCTCTCCTTCCCGATCGCGCTTCTTGCCCGAGCCAGGATTTGGCTCGGAGGCCCGCTTCTTGTCCCCCTCCCGACCCGAGCCAGTTGTGTCTCGGCAAGCGCTGAGTACTTCTTCGCACTCGGCGTGGCGCAGTGCCAGAGTCACTAGCTCGGCAAGGGTCGAGGGAGGGTGGAGGACCAGTTCACGGCGGAGATTCTAGTCCCGGGTGCCCCCGGTCAGAGCGGTCGTGGCCAAGGCCACATCCAGGCGGGGAATTCTGAGGGCTTCCAATTTAAATCGGTGGACATAAGCCCGGAGCCTTTCCCCTTGCGCCTGTTTGAGGGCCAGGAGCCCCGCTACAGACCTTGGGGGGGCGCTCCCGGCGAAGCTTTCCTTGAAGACTCGCCCGAATTGCCTGAAGTCCCGGATGGACCCAGGGGCGAGGGCCCGGAACCATGCCTGAGCGCCTTGGACCAGGGTGGCCGCAAAGGCTCGGCATTTAATAGGATCCGGTGTTCCATGCAGAGTCACCAGGGCGTCGAAGCTGTCGTAGTGGTCGGCTGGGTCACCCTGGCCATCATAGAGCTTGAAGGTCGGAATGGAGGTTCTGGGAGACACCTCTGCCTTCAAGATGTATTCGGAGAAAGGGGATTTCTCCTCATCCTCCGGGAGAGAGGTCTTCTGCAGGGCGCGGAGGGCGCGCTCTTGCTCTGCAAAACGTCTTTCGAAATCCCTCAGCCGGAGGGATAGTTTCAGTTGCGGTCGAGCCGTGGGACTGGGGGGAGCGTCGTGGCGATCCTCAGGACCGCCGGCGCTCTGGCGTGGAGGCCTTGCCCCCAGTTTCCCTTTTTTGGGCTTGGAGGAAGCCTCTTGCTCCGGGGGCGGAGCTTGCGAGGGTCCTCCCGCGTTGTTGCGGATGAGCTGTTGACCGCGGAGGGTGAAGCGGCCCCCAGCGGTATGCTGGGACGCACTTCGACGGGGGGGGCTCCCGGACGGGGCGCAAGACCTGGCATCCCTTGCCACCTGGGCCCTCATGAGTTCCACGAGGACATCAAGCTTCTTATTGAGGGCCTGGAAGACCTCGTCGCCACCGTTGGGGGGTACCCCTGTCGCCGTCGGAGGGGGCGGCGGCCCATTGGTGGGGACGCTGGCGTTGGAGGGAGGGTTTTGTGAGGCCCTAGAGGGGCCATCTCCTGCCGCCACCACGGCCTTACCCTTCTCGACGGCGGATCTCCTCCCTGAGCTTCTTCTCACCATCTTGGCTCTTCGTGCGTTTCCCACAGACGGCACCAGATGAAGAGGCGAAATCTCGCGCTGTGTCCTGAGCGGGCTGTGGATCACCAGAAGATGAACTGCAAGACAGGGAAATGTATCAGAGGGCCCAGGGGGTTTCCCTGGGGAAAAACCCTCCGATGGTTAAGTCAGTAGAGCTGTGGTGGAAGCAATAATGGGGAGGAGAAAAACTAGTGCGTGAGATTCCTCTCCACCAGAGGGGTGAAGCGGATTGTGCTAAGGAGTTGGGGTGTATGAGTGCCTTAATGGCCCTTACCTTCCACCGGAGGGTATCCCTGGTTTAAATAGTACGCCGCCTTCAGGAGTCCTGCAAGCTGAGAGGTTTCGGCGGGAGTTACGTCCTCAACGTGGGCTTTCATGGCCTTATCGTGGGAACGTTATCGCCTCGAAGTCCGGCAGCTTCTTGATTCCCCTGTCCGTTGGGGACTCTTAACGGCAGCACGAACGGATAATATCCGGTCTGGCCGAGCTTCTGAAACGCCAGCCCTGTCTGGGCGATGAGCATAGCTCGGCGAAAGAGGGGTTGGATAGGTCGGCGAATGCCTGTCTCTCCCGGGCGGGGAAACGGCTTGGGCCGGACCCTCCTTGTGACCTGACCATTACTCGGGCCCTCTGAGCCTAGGGGTCGCCGAGGAGAGTTGGTTCCTCGAGTGTTTGTTCATTGGGCTTTTCTTTCCTAAGTGGGCCCCGTGGGCTGTCACTGAGGTGAGCTTGCCTCGTTGGACCCTGTTGGGTCTTGTTGGGCTGCTCTTTGAGTGGGCTGCAGAAATCCCCCTCTCCAGGACATTATGCTACGGCGGTAGTCCGACAGCATAACAGTACATTCATTAATTTCCATAACTTAATGTTTAACTTTTTAACACATTTTGGGACCCCAGATAATCCTAAGATCATCTAAGAACTCAAGAAAACCAACCTCAAGGGTCAAACCTTGGGTTAGACTAAATCAGGAAATAAGCGGTCGTTTACTGGACCGTTTCATCCATAAAGCGGTCATAGTCTAGACCGTTTCATAAATAGAGAGTTGACGCAGGTAAAACCATCTGGAGCTTTAGCGGTCTAGTGAATGGCCGCTAACCGAATCAGACGGTCGTCCAGAGGGCCGCTAAGGTCTAGAGTACTTAAAACATCGTTAAGTGCTTTCTAGAAAAATTGGGTTTTAATGGTACAACCAGCTCGGCGTCCTAGTGGGAATCCCAGGCTCGCGGAGTCTTACGGAGGCCTTAAAATAAGATCACCTAGTCCGGTGGAAAGAATATCTAACGGAGAGGATCACAAGTGCAAGAGAGTGTGCCTATAAGTGCAAAGTGTAACTAATAGTCACATACCGGAGTATATGTCATGTACTTAAGAAAATGACTCATGAGATAGAAGAGATCATGATAAAACAGTGATCAAGTTAAAACTAGACAAGTCGTGAACCACGTGAAATGTAATTATAAAAGTATAAGGTTTTGGGCATGAATTTAGCACAAGTTTAAAATAATACCAACGTGCATAAGGAACATGAAATCTGCTAGAATAAACAATAATATAGCCAAGTGTATGAAAATAACACTTAATACAGGAATAACCTAATTATCTAGGCTTAGCATATGATATATAAGGCTATTCTGCATTATGTTTCGGGTTAACAATTAATACAGAACTCAGAATCATCAAACGGTCTCGGGAGGACCGTTTCATGGGCTCTAGCGGTCTATCGCAGGGCTGCTAGTGATTTCAGGCGGTCTTTAAGAAAATCGTTTCTTCCTATTTAGCAATAAAATCGAAATATATACTAAGCTAAGGCCATTAGATGCAAAGTAAAACATGGCAATAGATAAATGTGACCTAATAACACCATATTAAAACATGGAGATGTATGTTGAATTAAATAAACTGAAATGACCATTTTCTTGTTTTAAGGGTATGGTTCATGCATGCTATACAATCCTATATGCATAGTCAAAACAAAACCCCAAATACTCCATGTATAAAATATGAAATTGACTGCAAGAAGAGGGCTTTTATCCCTAACATTGAGTTTAAGCCTTTCATGAGATAACCTACCTTTGATTTGGGCTTTAGTATTTGAATTTAGTGCTGGAAGTAGACCCTAGTTTCTGCTCGTTCAAAACCGAACCAGCAACTTCGTGGCTTTCTATCTTCCGATTCTCTTCACCTAACACCATGAAATTTGGAGGGTAAGAAGAGGGTACTAAAAGGAACAAATAACTCTAAGGATCCCTTATATAATTACCTCGTTTAGGGCTTCTAATTTGTTGTTCAATCTGGCCTGTTAGCATAATTTCCTGAGATTCTTGTGCCAAACTAGCGACTTTGCAGACATCTAACTCCTTGTAAGCTTGATCTCTTAGAATGAAATTTTGAGGGTAGTTAGTCCTTAGTATTATGAACCAAACATTCTAAAGAACCTACCTCAGAAAATGCTTCCTTACCTTAGTTCCACGCGAGTCAAACGTAAGGGCCGCGCATGTGAAACCTTAGGTCTATTTATAGGGTTAGCTAGGGTTATGAGGATTAGAACGAACCTAGAGTCCAATTTAGATTTTCAATTCAATCCTTTACCATTCTAGACTCTTCTAACTAAGGGATAGCATCGATCCTATGTGATTAGGATGCCAAGGTTCCCATTTTTTCATGTCTTCTTCCATTCGCGGAATCTGCAATGCCTAGCAGTCTAGTCTTTAGACCGTTTTATGTCCCATGCGGTCGCCCGATAGACTGTTTATACTGTTGGGCGCCGAATTTGAACTGTTTTCAAACTCTTTTGATATTATCTTCTATTATCTACTTAAATTCCGTAAATAGGATATTTTAAGCTTCTAGAATATGGGTCAAGACTTATGGGCTTAGTTTTGGGTCTTTTGGGTCTAAAAAGATTAGATTTATTTAAATAAATATTGGGCTTAATTTAATTAACTATAATTCATTTAATAGCCCATTACTCTTGAATTAACTTCTATTTATTTTCAAAAAATCTAAAAAAACCCAATATATTCTAGAAAATTCAAAATATTATTTACTAAATCTTGGGGTATTACATTTAATTATGGAGGACTCTAGAGGTAGCTCCCGTTATGTAAAACTTTGCATCATTCCGACCTCAAGAGGTGGCTCCCATAACGTAGCACTTTGCCCCGCATGACACTTAGCTTATACACTCCCAAATGGTAGATTATGGCTAAAGTACAGATCTAGCAAAATTTCCATTCCCAAGGACAAGTAGTATGAAGAGTAAATGAAGTTTATAAGAGAAGTTCAAGGATGATTTAAGACATCATGTTTAACGACATTAAGATAATAAAGAGAATAATTTGCGAGTCAAGGCACGATCAGCTCTACGTAAAATCTTGTAAAATAGGTTTAGATCAAGTTTTTTTTTTACAGTCGGGTGCTTAGCAGAAAACCCAAGAGATCTCAGCCAAGTAAGAGGTGGGATAGTGGGAGGTTCTCCTCGCATTCTCAAGGTCCTAATTAAGTAACCACTTATCCACCTAAAGCGTTTGCCTGTGGACCTCTAGCCTTAGACACCAGTCTTTCTTGGTAGAGTTGCTAGCTACACGATTTGTCGGAAACACAGCAACACGTAAATCGAATGAAATCATTCTTGCATATTCTAACATGTTCATTTTTAAAAAAAATTAATGAAAGAAAAGACATTGAAAACATATGTCAAGCTTTCAGATAGAGCTTAGATCAAAATGGACAAGGTCAATCATGTATAGGAATTTTATGAAAATTTGAGCATAGTTGTTTAAACCTTTAACGATAGCCTTACGAGTTCATTTACGTAAGGTAAGAACATGATTTTAAAATTTAAAATTTAAGTTTTGAAATAACACACATAAACGAGGTAAATCGGACATAGTTACCACGTTCAAATCACGGTCCATGTGTGATCCGCGTTCTTAGATAGAAAATCGAAACTCGTTCTTACAATGAAAACTCTAATTTTTTAGACTTTAAATCTTAAAATAAGCCACAAATATATGATCATCAAAAATTGCATAGAATCAAAATACTCATGCAAAGGAACATATATGAAGATCTAATTAAGTTTTGCCTGAGAGAAAACTTACCTAGTGGAAGATCGAAGAGGAAGAAGAATAAGAATGAAGAACACTTCGAACACTCGTCCAAACTTCAAGATTTTCGCCTCTCTACAACTAACACTTCCCCAATGGATTTGTGCTTTGAGTAGGAAAGATCTCAGCCCTACTTATCGGCCAAATCCCATAAGTATTTTATTACTAATTTAATTCCAAGTCAATTTTTGACTTAATTTTTCTATTTCACCAACCCATGTTACTATTACAACCACTTATATTGACAATAAATTCTAACATGTGAATGTTGAAATAAATCCCCCTCTATGACATAATCAATTACCTCATTTATTCAATGATATTTTATTGCTAATTTAATTCTAAGTCAATTTTTTACCTAAATTTTCTATTTCACCAACCCATGCTACTATTACACTAACTTATGTTGACAATAAATTCTAACATGTGCAAGTTAAAATAAATATCCCTCTATGAAATAATCAATTACCTCATTTATTCAATGATGTTTTATTGCTAATTTAATTCTAAGTCAATTTTTCACCTAATTTTTCTATTTCACCCACCCATGTTACTATTACACCAACTTATGTCAAAAATAAATTCCAATATGTGAATATTGAAATAAATCCCCCTCTATGACATAATCAATGACCTCATTTATTCAATGATGTAAGAAATGACATCATCTACTAATTAGGATTTAATTAGAGCTAATAATTCTCTCTTAAATCGGATGCTACAGTAACAGTATCGACGTTTTCGCCTTCTCAGAGTCATGCCGCAACTCTCCCCGTTCGTGTTATCACGTGGGATAGGGTTCACGTTTATATAGTCTACACTTTAAAGACATAAAGAAAAAAATATTCATCATTTATTTTATTTTCATCTTTCATTATTTTTTTCGCATATAAATACATATATAAAATTTCGAGTTGCTACATAATGATATCGGGTTTGACTCGGTATCCAGATCCTGGGTCATTATAGTTGGTATCAGAGCAGTTGGTATCAGAGCGAGGTTACGACAGTGTATATGAATGCAGAATAAATGTAGTGTTTAACAGTGCAGAGAGTCCAGTATAGTCAACAACTAGCCTAGGATGTTCTATTTTCCTTACCGTGTTGTTTTCCTTGTGTGTTTAAGAACCTGCAATGGCGCAGAGGGGGCAGGTGCGGTCCCAAGCAGAGTTCGCTGTAGGGACCCAAGATGAGCAGGGTGGAGTACTGCCCCCTCTAGTAGTTGTGGCTCCATGTGTACTGGGACCAGCAGGGTTTCTTGATCTATCCACCCAGTTTTTGGCATTGGCTCTTGGGGAGTTGCCGGTTGCCTTGTATTGGGCAAGGTTCGTGGAGTTGAGTTGGTATGCGCCACCGGCTATGGCAGATCAAAGGTTTCTGGCTCAGTGGTTCATCGCTGGCTTGAGGCCAGAGATTCGTCGGATGCTTATCGCATCCGGGGTGGGCGACGTGGAGGTGGCTTTTCGTACGGCGTCAATTTTAGAGGTAGACCTTTTGCGTGCCTCAGAGTAGGCTGGGGCAACACAATTCCAACTAGGTCTCCCTCTGTAGTTTCAGGAGCAGCCAGTTGCATCCTCTACCCTTGTTTGTGGACGTCGTCGACAGGCCGGGTGGAGGCATAGGCAAGCAGTTCGAAGAGGTGTCAAGCGATGCCAAGAGCTAAGGTGTCAACGGCAGGCGCAGGCCTCGGAGGAGACTATGCAGCAGCCAGTAGCTAGGCGACCGTGAAATGGCCTGATAGAGCAATTGGGGAAGTGTCCAAGGTGTGACAGTTTCCATGTTGGCCATCCTTGTCGAGTGGACGTAGTGGAGCTGAGGTGTTTTAGGTGCGACCGACTAGGGCACCTAGTTCGTGACTACCCTGAGAGGAGATATTATAGGTGCGACTGGGTTGGGCATGTAGTCCATGAGTTCCCCCAGCCACCACCTCAGCCATGATCGTCCCTTTGTGGCCTCAATGAGGCATGGGAGGCAGGTGACAATATTTTGACCCTAGCTGAGGTTTGTGTATAGAAGGTACGACTATGATTTTCATCTGGCTTTTGTCTGTTTCTGGTGTTCCTTGTGATTCCCTTATTGGTTAAGTGTGTTGGGGCATGTGTCCAGGGTTTGCCTCAGAATCTATTATCTAATGCTGGGAGGTGCTGCAGCTACAGTCAGGCAGGACTTTTGGCACATGTTTGCCCTGAGGGGCTATCCTAGCAGCCGTGGTGACTTTAGATATGGCGAGGTTGGATTCCCAGGGTTGCGAGATGTGCAACCGGGCTAGTGAGGAGGTGTCCCACCTCATGGCAGGTATAATCTCGAATCATTCAAATTGTGCTTAAGGTATGTTTTTCTTAAATTATGATGTTTTCCATTTTATTTAAATCTGTGTTCGTGAGTCCCCGTGAGTATAATGGGAGTTAGAGTCAGTGTCCTACGTGGTGGTAGTGGAGCTACCTGCAGGGGTTCGGTGCTCTTTCCCCACTTCGGTGTGGCATGTTGGCGCCGTAGTAAGAAGGGTAGAGTTACTAGTCGGGTTGCATGTGCTACGCCAAGTGGCTAGTGTCCTAACTTTTTTTGACAGAAAGCATACTTGGATTTTTGGTTCGGTGTGTGAACCGCTAGGCTAAGCGTGCGAGTCTGTGCTCCAAATCTAAGGTGTTTGAGTTCCTCACCCTATTTTATGGATTTAATTAGTGGAGTTGGAGGTTGTTTAATGGAAAGTGCCATAATCTCCTTATTTCAATATGGTATATCGTGCAGAGTTGCACAGCGGAAGCGTAGTGGGCCCATAACCCACATGTTCCAGGATCGATATCAGGAGAGATTGGAGAATATCCTGGTAGTGAGTAGAGTTATGGAGGTCATTTGGCTAATCTTAAGAGGTTGGCTTTGGTATTTAGTCACGTTGTCCACGAGGCTGGCATCGATTGGCATGCCGTTGTTTAAGGCATCGGGCTAAGCAGCATCAATGTGGTTAAGAGCTAGAGGCTTTTGGAGTCAAGGGCTATTGAGTGAGGACTATGGTTGCCCTAGTTTTGCCCCTTGAATCGTCTTGTGTGGCTTATGGAGGAGCCAATGTGTAGTTGAAGTTGTGTGTAAGGTGTGGGCCATTGAATTGGTCATCTTGGAAGCGAGAATGTGCTACTTAGGACTGAGGAGTTGTTTGATCAGTTTCGATTAAGGTGGTGCTCTTCAAGTCAGTTTGAGTTCGATGATGTATATAAATTGAGAAAATTACTTCTGGGTCCCAGTAGGAATGTTGCGAGCATCGGTGTGGCCAATTGAACCTCTAGCACCTAGCAATTGTGTGGATTTGTGTGTTGGGTGTGCGGCAGTGATGACAATTGGGGACCCGGTGGAAGCTTAGATGAAGGTTCTTTTAAAAAGGACCTGGACTGTGACCTCGATTTGGTGTGCTTAAGGTTTGATGTGGTGTGAGGCATGGTCCTCGGGTTTAAGTGGTTTTCCGTAGGGCATGAGGCGCCGGTATATGTCGTCAAAGTTGAGATAGTGATTTAACTGTCCCTGGTCAGGGTGAATGATCTAGATGTAGGGCCGGGTGTGGTAGTGCTGAGAATGAGATTCCGTAGGGTTGGCGTGTGTAGTCGAAGGAGCTAATTAAGTTATCTGAGCGCTCTCAAATATGTAGATTGGTATGCCGATGGTTCGGCAGGTGTGACTTTCAAGACCAGATTGAGTGATGCCACGATTATGGATGGAGAACTCGGTGGTAACAGAACTCAGGAATGTTTGGAGTTTGGTGCATGTTGCGGGCCATTGTCCAGATTATTGTGCCAATATAAGGCGTTCCCCACTCGGAAGGAGCTATTCAGAGGAGTTGTGTATGAGGTGTTAGGTTGCGCTATCTGAGAGGATTTGCGATGCATGTGGGTGCCAAGAATCGAATTGGGTTGGTCAGCAAGTAAGAGAAAATTGTGAAATGGTAGGTGTGGATCATCGGCTGTAGTGTGAAATAGTCATTTCCTCGATGTGAGAACCCCAGAAGGGATGATGTGAGTTAAAGGCCCATGTTGTTAGGGAAGGTTTGAGGCGTTGTGCCCAGGATTAATGAGGTTGAAGAGTTCAAAATTCACGTGGGTGACCTCGTTGTTCTTTCTTTCTTGAGAAATTGAAATTGGCTGGATGGCCAGGGAGAATTAGATGGCGTTCGGTTGATGTATGGCCCAGGCATGGAGATCGTAGATGCTCGGGACAATGGATATGACCGAGTATCCGGAGTTTTGCTCGATGGTTCTGTAGAGAAGCTGGAGAGGAGCGTGATCAAAGGATTCTTGGTCAGTGTGACCGGCGACTAGCGGATGATTTTCTCCAACCGATGTGTTGTCCCTCGGGTTTGGTATTGTATGATGTGGTTTGTGGATTGTGAAGTCTTGGGCGATTGATTGTAGGTGTTCCATGGGCATTGGTGGAGACCGATGCAAATTGGGCTTTGGGACTAGTGTTAACCAATGAGCATTGATTGTGGTCCAGCTCTTGAGGTGAGAGTCATTGGTTGCGAGGAGCCGTCGGAAGTGTTGTCGACAGTGGTGATAGCTATGTGAGTCTCGCTCGTGGTTAGAGATGTGATTTTGCCCTTGTGAGGGTACTTGGCGTTCGGTAATTGACGAGGCCGATGTCCTGAGTGGACCCCTGGGCATGATTTTTCCCAGTGATGGATTGGAGTTGCATCTAGAATCGGGTGTTTCTCTCCGTGTACGGAGCATGTCTGATGTTGTTCGTGCCCTTGAGGTTTCAAAGAAGCTGAGATGATGCCAGACTCGTCTATCTATGTGCGCCACGATCGGTCCGACGATTGGTATGGATTGGCGCAGTGGTACGAGAGGACTTTATTGGTTATATTGGTTTGGTACTGTTCCTTAGAGAAAGATTTTTGGAGATTATGGTGGTTGGGCTGCAATCGTGAGGTCTTACCCAATGGGTGAGTTCTTCCCTGTGAGTTCTGTGTGTTGTCAAAAATTTCGAGGATAAAATTCTAGTAAGGGATAGGATTTTAACGTCCTCGGGTCTCGGATCGTGTTTCCGCTTGTTGCGGATCGTGTCTGTATTGATTTTGGAATTTAATATTGGAGTTTTGGACCCCCTAAACAGTATTTATGAGAGTCATTTTGGGTTCATCCTGGCGTGTGAGCGGTCTTACTTTTTTTAGAAATTTTTCTATCTCAGAATGTATTTTTCAAAAAAAAACTGGAGTTAATGTAGATTTTCAAATGTAACAAAAAAAAATTAAAGCCTATTTAACCCCCCACCTTTTCGCTCCCTCTCACTTTCTCCCTCTCACCCTCTCGTTTCTCTCCCTCTCTCCCTCCACCTCTCCGACGGCCAACGGAGCACAGCGGTGGGTGAGATCGAGGGCCACGTGGCCTTCGAGCGGCGGGAACAGACATGAGGAGCAAGGGGCAGTGGCGCAGTATGGCGTGCTCGCGAGATCAAGGTTTGGGTTCTAGCGAATGCACATTTCTTGGCGATTCGGTGTCCGTAGAGCGTGGTTTCTTTGTGAGAGGTAGGGGGATGGATCCTAACTACTTCTCCCACATTTTCCCTTGATCTGGTAGCATTTTTGATGCGAGAGATGGGTTTACCACCTTTTGGGAGAAAATACATGATTAGGGTCAAGAGCGTGGTTCGACTAGATTTCGTAACGATCGTTGGTTTTGATCACGTATTGTGGATGCCATTGTGGTTAGGATGGTCTCCCCATGTTTTTCAAGGCTTTCCAAGCCTAATATGGATGAATCAAGAGTGGGGATCAGCCTTTGACGCGAGTTCTGGAGGGGACCCTGAATAGGGAGGCAGTCAGTGGGGCTGTTGCCTCTGCCCAGTTGGGCGGCCGGGTCATTGGCCGCCTAGGGAGTTGGGTGGCCAGAGGGTTGGCCGCCTATGGGGCTATCAACTGGGCGGCTAGTGGCCTGGCCGCCCTACCTAGAGTGTTGGGCGGCCACCCTAGTGGCCGCCCAGGAGGGTGGGCAGCTAGTGGGGTGTCCGCCCAGGCCCAGTATGCCCGTTGACCCGATTTTCACGATTCTACGCGATTAGCGGTCCTTGTCTATGTTGTGTGCATCGGTAGTAGATAGATTAGCTACCTAGTCAGTTGTTCTTGACTTTCATGATGTCAAGCTACTTCGTGATGGATTAGTGCGAACCGGTGGTACTCTGGTTGTTTCCGCTGTTACAGCGAGTTCTCACTTTCAGTGATCCTTCCCACTTGACGTAGCTGACCTGGGCACATAGTTGCTTACCCACCTAGGAGTGGTGGAAACTAGTCCCAAGTAGATAGTTTTTAAGTTGGTTACGATAGGGCCCCTTGCCTTTGCACCTGAGTCCAGGCTGGGGGGAAAATCAACTAGAGGACCCGACTTAGAGTAGATGGTCTGTGTGTGCACACGTGGTTGGGGGCTTCAGGCGTGTGCTGACGAGTACGACCCCAGCTAGTCCTTGTTCTATGGTACTATGTTCGGTGTCTCAGTTTCTGCCTGGGGCGAGTAGGGAGACACCTGAGACTGCGGTATAAGTCGTCGATGGATGCTTATGGTCTTGCTTCTAGTGGGGTACTACTCTTGTCACTTGAGAGTAGCGGTTTAGGTTTTCTACTGATGAGGTTCAGTGTTTTGGCAGCTTAAGGTCCCTGTTACTCATGATCAGGATGTGGTTTTCCTACTCTCCTCGAGAGTCTTGTCCCAACAGCGTAGCCCTTCTCCCTTGTCGCCGATTGAGGGTTTTCTTTGTAACTTAGTCTCTAGCCCTTTTGTACTTCCAGAGCGGTACCCCGAGATAGGTTATTATGGTCCAATTTTTGTAGCCTATGTTATAAAAAGTTCAGCATGGTTTATGTTGGATACTCGAGGTATTCCATCATTGTGCAGGCTTCCGTCAGCCAGTGGCTTAGTGTGGCTACTTTATGTTTACAGTGCCATTCCTTTTGCCTTACTGTCCTTCCTGCTTTACTGTTCTTTATGTCTTATTATTTGTTGCTCTATTGTTACATTTCATTGTGGTGGGGATCCGCAGGGCCCCTACTAAGCCAATGAGATGAGGCTTACCCCTTTTCTTTTTAAGTTTGGCGTACCTCCTCTTTGTTCGGAGTCCTTGAGCAGCACCCAAGAGTCCTAGCGTCACCAGCTTCTGTCAGCCAGGGTATGCCCCAAGGCTTTGTACTTTTCTTTTGTTGAGCTGTACCTTTGGGAGTTGTATATCTGGACTAGAATTTATGTAAATTGTATAAATCGATTTATAAATGTAAACTTTAATTTTGACATTTTAATTATTGCATTTATTTTAGATTTTTTTACACTCACGTGACACCAAATTGAACCCTTCCGATCTTCCCAGCTCGTGGGTGGCGGCGTAGGATCCAAATGTTATCGGGTTTGACTCGGTATCCGGATCCTGGGTCGTTACAATTTCCATCTTTAAATAGATCCCCAATCCCTTCTTCTTGGCCTTTGGCGTGCTGAAGGAGGTTTTCCTGGAGACTTGAGGGCGTAATCTGAGGAGGAGAAAAGGATTCTTGGGGCTTTTGCGAGTTCTTCATCCCTTGTATTAGATCCATTTAAAGGTAGGTGTTCTCTCAGGCTAAACCCAAAAGTATCAATGAAATAGATTTAAGTGGATGTCTAGTTTGTTTCTATACCGTTTTCCCCAATTTGTATTGACCAGGAAGCATGCTAGATAAGTTTTATTGAAGAGGTATCATCATTTTAGTAGGAACAAAATCGGGTTTCTGATCGCGGTGGTCACAGGGACCGCATTCTGATCGCGGTGCCCCAATAGGCGGTGACCATATGAGATCATTTAACTTTTGTTTTAAATTTAAAAATCATGTTATTAATGTGTCGTTCAAAGGGGACACATTCTTGTTGATGTGTCATGTCCCTGTGATGTGTCCATTTATCATCTCAAAGTTTTATTTTAATTGTGAGGTGACCTGAGATCGCGATCAATAAGCATGCCGTGTTCTCCATAATCATGGTGCCCAAGGAGACCGCGTTCATGCTTTTCATCCAACAATTTATTTTAAATATTGTATATCTGGTTTTGAGGCATCCTAAAGAGGTGACGCGTATAATGATGACGGCCAGACAGGATGCGATTTTTAACTTGAACACCTTAAGCATCGGAAGCTCCGTTTTAGACCACATTGTCCTTCTAGATCTTGTTCTGTATCATGACCTCTATGCTGACCGTGATCTTTTCAGGTTCTCCTTAGCCAATAATTCATCCAACATGTTAGATATGCTAATTTTGAGGTCTAGAAATCAAGCTTTGTTTAAGCATGTCATTTATATAACCACATGATTAGGTAATTTCTATTCCTTTGAGGTTATTCCTTTCATTATTCTTATTGTCTATTTTCCAGCATTTGATCTCCATGATTCCATTATCTATTTTCCAGCATGTTAAAAGAAGCAAATATAAATCTTGTTAATCTTGAAGTACTTATTTTCCATAGCCTCTATCATGATTGTGTACATGCTTAGCTTATATGTTCTTGATCGACGATTCAAACGTTTAGATTATTCTTTTTTATAGTTGTAAATCATGTCATTCCGTGATTCTATTTCTCGCAAATCCCTTCTTGGTGAAGTTAGAACCCTCCGTCGGATATCCCTTTCGCCGGACTGGAACTTCTTCATCCAAGGCCTCCGTAAGACTCCACGAGCCATGGATTCTCTCATGGTCGTCGAGCTAGTTGTACCCTAAAAATCATGAAAACCGTCAGACTCATGTCTTACTAGCTTAAGATATGATTCTACCGGCCTTTGGAACCAAGGAACAAGGTCCTATATAGTTTTGTCAATCTATTTCTAAATGCGGTATACCCAGAGACAGCGTTCAGTCTTCTGTCATCTGAAGGTGGTGTACCCAGAGACCTCGTTTAGGGTCTATTTAACCTTTTGGAACGCGTCGTGGTACAGGGACACGCTCTTATAGACACGTCGCCAATACAAGACGCGTTCATGTCGTGACCTCTGGGCAGACCGTGTTCTGCTTGATCATGGCCCTAACACAGACCGCATTCGTGCTGAAGGTGGCCTTGCTACAGATCGTGTTAATCCATGTTTCTCGTGAAAATCAGTCATCTATTTGACTTGTATATAAGCAAGTTTGACATCCTTACAAGTTTGTATCCTCCTGGTCACCTCTGGAAATCAGGAGTTTTCTTTGAAATGTGATCTCGTGAGCTATACCTTAAATTTCTTTGGCCATTATAAAATTAATGTGGATCTCTAGATAATTACTTGGGATCGATGATCCATAACTACAATGCATGGAGTTAATGGGGCCCGATCTAGTCCTGGGAGGAGCACCCGAAAGTATTTATGCCGATGGGAGCTATTATTGACCTGGTGGGACATTGCACGAAAGTACTCGCATTCTAGATTAATTTACGACATTCCACTTATTCATGAAATTCTTGAAATTCTTGAAACACTTGAAATATTTGACTTATACTTGCTTGCGTTATATGGCCAATCAAATGATAGTGCTTTTTACATGTTCATTCCATACTTGCATTCTTACTATTCCCTTGACTTACTTGTGATCTCCATTGTTTGCAATTCTATATCTTCATGTTCATGTCCCACGATTTGATTATGTTTCTTGGTATTAGTGCATTTGCATTTTCAACATATTAATCACTTAAAGATGCCTAATATAGAGATATAAATCCTACTGGACATTCGCTCACCCAGCGTTATTGTTATTATTTTCAGGTAGTTCTGATGAGGAACCTCACTCTGACAGGGTAGAGCGAGAGTAAATGGAGTGATTTAGTTCCCTTTAGATGTTATCTTTATTTTGTCCCCCTTTAGCTAGAGTTGAGTGCCGTTGTGAGATGTTGTGAGCTACTTAAGCTTGTGAGTTAATTATGTTCATTTGAGACTCGGTGTTATTGTAAAACTTTGTTATGTAAGTTAAGTTGTTATCTTTCCCCTTTAGTTTTCCTTTGGGGATGGTTTATCTTTAGTGCATGCTCTGATTGTCGTGATCGTTACAATCGTCACGTCCTAATATTCTGTGTCGGGAATGTTGACACCCGTTTTTGGACCAATGAGTTGGGTCATCTCCTTAACTATTTTTTTATATGTCCCAAGTTATTCATCGACTACCAGGTCATTTTTGGGTCAGTCTTTGGGCTTATTTTATGGGTTGTTCTCCCTGGTTGGGCCTAGTTCCTCTGATTTCTCGACATTTGAGCTTATTGAGCCCGGATAAGGGATAATAAGGATTATCTTGTGGATTAACTCGAAGATTTATCGGCCCTTATCTCTTTTTCCATGTCTACTAGCCTAGCGATCTATCGTGCGACCGTTTGGTGGGCGTTGGCAGTATTTTGCTAGACCGCTAGGAGGCAGAGAGTCCTGCTGGGTTTCTTTGATCTTATCTCTTTCTGGATGAATGAGCCATGCGGTCTATTGCTAGACCGTTTCTTGAGCCTTGCGGTCTATCACAAGATCGTTTGGGGAGACAGAGAGTCCTGCTCTGTCTGTTCTTCCTCTACTTCACCGTGGTCGAACTAGAGTCTTTGGATTGTTGATTTCTCTCTAGATAGAGGCTCTCAGAAGCTTTTGTTTGTTTCTATGGACTCTTGGCAGTATTATCTTCGAGGTTTATCTAGTTTCAGGCTTATTTTCGTGTCATTATCCCTCCAACTCGAATCTAAGATTTGGGGGTCTATAAATCGGACCCTTGACTTCATGGCTTAAGGAGGAGATTTCTAGAGTTTGCCACGAAGTGCTGTTGCGTTTTGGAGTGAGTACTAGCCAGGGAGAAGCTGTTTCTATGTCCATAAGGCTTCTGGTCCAGGGAGTATTAAGTTTCAATAGTTATCTTTGTGTCTTTTTCTCTTGGTTTTGGTCTTTCCCCTTTGTATCATCATAGCATATTCCCTCTTCTTCTTCCACGTTCTCTGCACTCACACCACATTTTTCAAACATCTTCCTATCTTTTCCACGCCCCACAGGGGTTAAAAAATCACCAACCCCCAGGTATTCACCCTTCCATTTATGCACTTTAGTTTAATTGCATTATGGATACTACACTTGTCCAAGGGCTTATTAGGTCATTTTTCTCTGTGTCTACACTCTTTTGCAGGTTTACAGGACTCATTGCACGAGGCCCAGCTCTTCTGGCCGGTCAGGAGGGGTGGAGATATAAGTTCCAAGCTTCTATTCTGGATGCGTTAGCGGCCATTCATCAGACTGTTTGCAGATCTCAGGCGGTCTATCGTAGGACCGTTTTCCATCTTCTAGCGGTCGTCTGTTAGACCGTTTGCCGCTGCAATATCTGGTTTTCTCTCTCCCATGGCGGGTGACTTCACTCGGCTCCTTCCAAGGTATGTGTTGTAGTTTTACTGCGATATTTGCCTTGGTGGCGATCACACTTTCCTTCATCTGGGTATTTGTCATCTTATTCATCATATTGCTTGCTTTCTCTTTATTTTAGTTGTTCCACACCTACGGTGTGTGTTTTTATGTATTCCTTTGCTCCACGCCCCGGTGTGTGTTTCTATTTTTCCTTATTAATTTTTTACAGTATTGATGACATACCCCCCATGCTCAGATTTCATGTTGATTGCTTGAGTTAGTGCACTACTTGCTCACACACTTCCATATCTTTCATGTCACAATCACATTCACCATCCCATGCCCATCTCATCTCACATTCATAAGAGAAAACATCAACACCCCTAATTTTTTGGCGATCACGGTGGGACATCTAGTGCCAATCATGTTGAGTTTCTGTCTGACCTGTTGTTCTTAGTAATTCCCAGTTGCCCTTGTGTTTTCCCCGGTTTTCCCATTTATACCCTGTTGTTTTCTGCTCTCTGGTTCTCTGGCGGTCTCCTCCCTGGCCGTTTGTGGCTTAAAAGCGATCTAGAGATAGACCATCTTATATTTAGCGGTCTCCTGGATGACCGTTTCTCCAGTTATAGGTACGCACACCGAGGTTGCTGTTATTTCCGCAGTTTTTGACTATGTTTATTATTTCTGGGTGCTATCTGGTCTCCTCCTCTATTGTGGCATATATACATATCATTGTTTGCATCTTGTTTGCTAGTTATTATGCTAGAAATTGCATGCACTCCGATGCACATAGGGTCATTCATCTTTCATATCATAGTTGCATTCCCACCTTGGTGTGTGATCCTATCGCCTCCATATTCCTTGGGGTCGACTAGGTGACCACATCGAGGACCTCCATAAGTCTTCATGAGCCGTGGATTCCCACACGGATGCCGAGCCGGTTGTACCTTTGCCACCCCGTGTCTAGGTTGCATAAGTAAGGGAGAGTTTACACCTAGAGTCAACCAAGTTCCCAAATATTCTTCCTATTAGGAACCTATTGTTGGAGAGAACATATTAAAATTCAAATTACTAAGATTCTAAAGGAAGAGATAAGTAAAATATGTGCATCATTATAACTTTGTTGACTTTGGTTGCTTTTCATCCCTTTCTTATTTGCATAAGTTTGGAGTCATCTTGTCTAGTTGCTCATTTGTGGTTGTTTGTGTTTGTGTTCTCTTTTCAAGGTACTTTGTTGCATGTGGAGTTTCTTTCAATCATTAGATTCATCTTCTAGGGGCAATTCCTCTTTCACATCTTATTCCAATCCCTTATTCGAGTCCAACATGTCTACCTACGATCTTCTCATTCCCAAGAGGAATCTCTTCCGCAGGGACTCTTGGAGGACCCGCCTACGATTGTCCAACTTCAATCAGGAGAAAGGTCCGCCCTTCCTCCATCCTCTGTCCCCATGGGTTTCGTTCCGCATGGTGTGTTGTCCCGCTAAGTTTTGGTCCCAACTGTGTATGTTGTCCCGCCGCGTGTTGTCATGCCCCACCATTTTCTCCGTTCTCGAGCTTGTTGTTTGTTCATGTGGTGCTTTGCATATGTTCGTATGTTAGTTCATCCTTCGTTATGCTGTTATGCTATGTTGTCTTGTTCTTCGTTCATTTTGTGGTTATGTTATTACTATGTTTTGCTTATCTCTTTATGTGTTTGTGTTATATAAAATCAGAAAATCTAAAAAAATGCCGTTTCACTTAGCAAGTAAGTCAGGTACGGCTCTCTATCCCTGCTCGTTGTTGCATTACTATATGGTATCTACATTATTGTATCCTCTAAAGGACCGGCTGGTTACCCATGTGTTCTAGGATCTGATGTTTCCCTTTAACAAAAACGATGATGATCTAGGAGCATACGGTTAATCGTTGGATAGGCCGCTCGGTCGGGTCGAGTGGGGGATGATGGACTTTGTCTCGTGCGCCGTGGTTGCAAGAAGACTCTTGACCCCGTCTTGACTCAGTCTCATAATATTATCCTTGAGTACTTTCTATTTTATCTTTCTTTGTATTCGTTTTGATGATTTCTTTATTTTAGCCCAGCATGCATCATGTCATTTTTTGAGCACTCACGCCTCGTGATCTTTCAAGTTTTTTCCTCAACAATGGTTAATTGCACTTCAATTCTCTTGGATAAGAGATCTTCATTTCACTCTGAATTTGAACGTCTTCTCTGATCTGCCCGCTTGGTCTGATTGGCCAGCGTGATTCCTGTCTGGATTTTATCTCAGTTATATTTCTCCTACTTTTTACGTTGTGCTCTTTCCGACCCCCTCATTGTCTGTGGATTGTGTCCCCGATGAGGATGATCGTGTTTCCTTTTTTTCTTGTTAGTTTAGTTCTCCAGACATGTTTCATCCTTGTCATCCATTCCAGGTGGTTAGTTCGGTGATTTTGGGAGAAATCCTATCGCTTGTTGGTTATGATGTGTGTCTTTTGCCTTGATGGCCGCTTTTCAATTCTCTCCGCTTAATCTCCGTGTCATCTCCATTTCACATCACTTTCACTTTCGCTCCATCTCCTTTTCATTTCACCTCCGCATCACTTTCGCTCATTCCCTTGCAAAGCAAACATCAAGGAGGGGCATCTGTTGACACCCGTTTTTAGCCTGCAAGTTGCGTCATTTCTCTTATTCATCATTTTGATATCCCGAATTAACAATTATTTTGGAGCCTTCCTTGGATGGATTTCGAGCCCATTTTATTGCTCCATTCCCTTTGAGCCTTGGAGATCATGATTTCTTAGAGCCCTGGGGATAATTTTAATCAGCTTCCAGCCTTCCAAGTCGAGTTACAGCCCAGTTAAGTCGACTTCCCTCAAGCATTCGACCCCTTTCGCTGTGCAGTCTTAAAAAATAGTCATTTTTCATCTCCTTAAGTTCTTCAAGTGTCCTTCACCAAAGTTGTTCATTTTTTAAATCCCTACATTTTTGTCTTCTACTCCATTAGCCAGTTCTCCACCATTTTCAAGTCCCAGCACTTTTCTCTATTCTTACCCCATTTTCTTTCTCCTATGATCATCTTTTTATCTCACTCTGTTCATGAAAGTTGTGCATTTGTCAGTTATTTACAATTTCTTCTTCAACCACTTTCGCTAATTCTGTACTATTTTTGAGATATTCACCAATTTTCACACTCTACTGTCTTTACCCAGAAGGAGGTCACCCAGAGGACCGTTTTCAGAAGGAGGTCACCCAGAGGACCGTTTTAAGAAGGAGGTCACCCACTGGACCGTTTTTAACCATAAGAAGGTCACCCAGAGGACCGTTTTCAGAAGGAGGTCATTTGCTAGACTGCCCAGCTCTGAGAAGTGGTCATTTGCTAGACCGTTTTTAGCCAATTTTGCACGAAGTGCCGTGTTCGCCAACGACTCTATTCTTAATGATATATGAGGTCCAGTCATGACCGTTTCTTACCAAAAAAGGCCGCGCGATAGACCATCTCTATGATAGAGAGTACAGATGACCCTGAACTTCATCTTCTTCACCGCTGGACTCTATCCTGAAATCTGGACGACGGGCCTATCTTTCGGCGGCCGTAACTTCTAGAAACCAACTCAAAATAGAGCCTCATTTGTTTCTATCTCTTGCCCTTTGGGTTATCTCGAGTTTGGTCTATAGGACACAAATTTTCATGGGCTATACCTCCTGGAATCTTGGTCGTAATATCGGGTTTTATGCATTTCATGCAACCAAAACTCCTCTAGATTAGGCTTTGGGCCCTTCTTGCGGCGGGAATATCTTCCAGATCCTTCCACCAAAAAGAGTTCCATTCGTTCCTAAGTCTTATCATGACTATTATCTCGAGATTGATCTAGAGATCATGAGATTTGGTGGAATCTATCCTCCATAATCGCAGCAGAAAGTTCGAGGTTCCAGCATTTTTCTATAAATAGATGCCCAGTTCGCCTGTGCGACGGGGGGCTCTTCTTCAACCTGGGGCAAAGCCATGTCGGATTGTTAACTCAAACCTTCGACCCCAGGCTATTGAGAGAAGTATAGGCTTTGTTTTGGTCCCTTATTTGCTTGATTTCATCGTCGTTTGCCCTCCTAACTTCGACCCTACTTCTTTTAAATCATCACAGGTTCTGTCTTCCTGCTACAACTCCGCGGCGGGATGCTCTTCGTCGGTCCGGGGCGGAGCCATGCTGCGCTGTCTACCTCCTACTCTGACTCCAACCTATTGAGAGGAGTATCATCTTCATTTTCCACTACTCTAGGCTCTTTTCCTTCGCTCCTATGCTTAGTTCCCTTCTCCCACTTTTCACAAATCATCACAGCCTTTACACTTAGTTTCTGCACGATTTTTGCACATTTTGCATTTTTCTCCATTTTGCACAACAATTTTCTCCTCATTTTCTCCTCCAAATTTCGTGATTTCAAATCCCATGCATGCATAATACTCCCACCTTTCATTTGCACCCGTTTATAGCGGTTTAAAACCCTCTCCCGGTACGTTCTCCCCCTTTCTGTCATGCTATTTTACCACTTCAGGGCATATGCTACACCATCATATTCTAATGGGTTTCCTCTTATTTTTGTGGCTTTGTTTTGTAGGAGATTATCAATAGAACGTGAGGCCCTTGCTTTCTAGCCAGCTAGAAGGTGAGGAGGTGCACCCACATCGGTTCCCCGTATTCCCTTTGAGGCGCGATCACACGTTGTAGCAGTTCATCTTTGGGCCACATCTTCTTCCCCATTTTCCAAGGTGCATGGCATCATATTCCTCCTTCCTTCATTCTTTTGGTGCTGTAGAACTTTGGTGGTGATCACAGTCAGGTTTCTCTATTCTTCATCGCCCTTTGCTTCTCATTGTCCATGTTTCATGTTTACACGCTCATGTTTATATGTATATGCTCATAGTTTAGGGGCGAGATATTAGATTACATTTACATCTTACAGACGACACTGCCGATTTGTATGCGCAGGGTTTAAAGAGATTTGATGAACCATCGTCAGCAGTGGATGAACCTATGAAGGAAATAAATCTGGGAACTGAAGAAGACCCCATGCCTATTATTATTGCCGCTACTCTCCCTTCAGTAGTTGAAGAAGATTTAGTCTAGGTCCTAAGGGAGTATAGTGACTCTTTCGCCTAGTCTTACGAGGACATGCCGGGTCTTGACCCCTCTTTGGTAGAACATCGATTGGTGCTTAAGCCAAGGGTAACACCCGTAAAATAAAGGTCAAGAAGATTTCATCCCCACATGGCCTTAAGGATAAAAGAAGAGGTCGATAAATTATACAAGGATAGATTTATAAGCGTTGTCTTATATCCCCAGTGGGTGGCGAATATAGTCCCTGTCATCAAAAATGATGGGAAGGTGCGAATTTGTATTGATTTCAAGGATCTAAACAAAGCATGTCCCAAGGATGATTTCTCGCTGCCTCATATAGACGTATTGGTGGACAACACCGCCGGGTATGAAGCACTATCATTCATGGATGGTTATTCAGACTACAATCAAATCTGTCTCGCTCCTGAAGATCAAGAGAAAACCTCCTTCACCACGCCTAGGGGTACGTATTGCTATGTGGTCATGCCATTTGGATTGAAGAACGCGGGTGCCACTTATCAAAGGGCAATGATGGCTATATTTCACGACATGATGCATGTCTATATGGAAGCTTATGTGGATGACATCTTGGTAAAGCCAAGGACTAAAGAGGAACACCCCGTCATTCTAGCTAAGGTGCTTCAGAGAGCTAGGGAGTACCAGCTAAAAATGAATCCAAAGAAATGTGTTTTTGGAGTCTCTTCAGGGAAGTTGTTCGGCTTCATAGTTAGTAAAAGGGGGATTCAGATTGATCCTAACAAAGCAAAGGCCGTCATGGACAAGCCTTCGCCCAAGAATATCACGGAACTTCAAGGACTGATTGGACGATTACAATTCATTAGAAGATTCATATCCCATCATTCTTAGAGGTGCCGCCTGTTTTATGAATTTCTAAAGGCGGGGGTCAAGTTCGAATGGAATCAAGACTGTCAAAAGGCCTATGAAGATTTTAAGGTGTATTTATTTAATCCCCCAGTTTTGCAACCTTCTGTCCCTGGGAAACCCCTGACCCTATATATTTCTGTCATTGAGGACTCCCTAGGAGCTGTCCTAGCACAAGTAAATGATGAAGGCAAAGAGCGGGCAACTTATTACCTTTCCATGTTATTTAACCCCGCGGAGGCCAAGTACACTACCATGGAGAAAACTTGTGCCGCCTTAGTTTGGGTAGCTCAGAAACTGAAACACTACTTTCTAGCTCACCAAGTTAGGTTAATCTCTAGAATGGACCCAATTCAGTATCTCTTAGAACAGCATGTCCTTTCTAGTAGGTTAGCTCGCTGGCAGAGCTTCCTCTCTCAGTTTGACATCACGTTTGTCATTCAGAAGGCAATCAAAGGATATGCCATCGCTAAGCATCTCACCCATCTTATTATCCCTTTCACGGACTCTGTTCAGGATGATTTCCCTGATGAGCATCTCTCTATTCTTACTCATCATCCCTTTTGATCTCTGCACTTCGATGGTGGACTCAATTCCCAAGGCCGTGGGATAGGCGCTGTTCTGCTCACTCCGGAAGGAGTAACGATTCCCTTTGCATATCAACTTTGTTTTCTCGCTACCAACAACATCGCCGAGTATGAAGCTCTCCTAGCTGGATTGAAGCACGCCAATCTATTGGGCGCACGTTATTTAAACATCATAGGAGACTCTTAACTCATTATACGGTAAGTCATGTCCACTTACCGCACCCGTGACCTGAAGCTCTCAAGCCATACCAGGATTTGGTCACTCTATTGGCTAGGCAATTCCGTAAGCTGATCTACATCCATACTCCTCGATCTCAGAATATTCTTACTGATGCATTGGCATCACTCACTTCCTCCCTATCCTTTCCTCTCAGTCGGAGCACTGAGACTATCATCGTCCAGAGATTAGACGCCCTTTCTCTTCAGGATCCTTGGTTCGACAACCTTAGGAAGACTGTAGAGGCTAGGGCTGAGAAGGAAGATTTGAAGGAAGTATCCTTGACAAACTTAGAAGAGATTCTGGAAGAGGGGGAGTTGCCATGGTACCATGAAATTGAGCTGTATTGCAGGGATGGATTGTTCCCAGAAAGGGCAAGTGCCGAGCAGTGTAAGGCTATTAGAAGAGCCGCCTCGAAGTACACTATCATTGCTGGAAAATTATACAGGCGTGCTGATGGGGACATCGCTTGCCACTTCCCATTTCTCCAAGGGTCCCGATGCTCGCCATTATGTTCGTCTTAATTTCCTGAGTTTGGCTATGTAATTTTCATATCTTTCTTGAGTCACTTTGATGTATTTCACCTTTATTTTGAGTCAAGTCCTAGGTGCTCATGCTTGTTACCTAAGTTGATCGTCATATTGGGCTTGTTTGGCTTTGTGGCCCATTTAGAGGAGCCAGGCCCATGGGCACCCCTTTTAGCACTTTTGGTTATCTGTTATTGGCTCTTTCCTCAGGGGCTTTTGTACAAAGTTGGGATCCCTATATATAGGACCCCAACCCCCTCTTGTGGAGGCTAATGAAGTATAAAAGAATTTGCCACAGTATTTGTGCACCTCTCCTTCTCTCTCTAGCTCTCTCTCTCTCTCCTCTTCTCTCTCTCTCTAAAGGGGGCAGCCCCCTCTCTCTCTCCTCCCCCTCTCTCTCCCAAATTCGCACCATCCTCTCTCTCTTCACCTTGCCATCTCACCTTGCCACATCACCCACCCTTTCACCTCCCAAGGCCACATTAACTCTCTCATTTAATCCCTCCCTCTTCCAAGGCACCCCTTGGCATTCCCCATACACCCCCTCACTTCCCCAAGCACCCCCTTCACCCCTCCCAAGCTAAAATTCGAATTCTCCTCCCTTTGGGGACTGCACCCATTCATTCCCAGCCCCTTCACCTCCCTAGGTCGCAGCCCCCCAACCCCCCTTCCCATTGTTCTTCCTTTGGCCAACCAAGTTCTTCCACCCCTCTCCCCCCTTTGATCAGTCTGCAGGTGGCAGAGGAAGGGTCATCTTGCAGAAGCTTTCACGGAGTCATACGGAGACCTATGAAGAAGTACCATACATTTTTGGAAAGGTATACCAGTTGGCTTCGCAGGAGAGGTGACCTCATCTCATTCCGAGTTCGGGGCTGCCTGGGAGAGCCGTTCTCCCCCGACTGCGCTGGACTTCCCCTGCCAAGTTCCTGAACCTGATTTGAAGCTGTACCACGACAAACGGCGGAGGATTCAGACCATGAGTTCTTCAACAAAGTTCTTCCACGTCCTATCCTCTTCCAGGATCAGGAAGCGGAATCGCGATCGGCATCCGGAGGCCAGAGTTCTCGCTCTTCCTCCTCGACTAGACGGGTCTGCCTCCCACAACCTGCAGCGACCAGCTACCACTCATCGGCGTCCCCCAGTCCGCCCCGACATCAGACGGCTTCCCCACTAGTTTTCCTACAAAGAGGGTTCCTCCAGGATTCCAACAATTTTGACGGTTCGAGATTTGGTGTCCGGGAGCGGCCGGGACAACTCCTGCAAGTCACTGTTCGTGTCAGGTAGCTGTTGCGGCCAGAAGCTGCCACCTTGTTTGAAGCTTTACCCGGACCAGCCACTGGAAGATTCAAGCCACGAGTTCTTCTACGAATATCTTCCTCCACCTTTCCTCTTTTGGGATCAAGAAGCGGAAGTGAGTTCAACATCCGGAGGTCAGAGCTTTCGTTTTTCTTCCTCGACTGGACGGGTCTGCCTCCCACAACCTGCAGCGACCAGCTGCCACTCGTCAGCATCCCCCAGTCCACCCCGACATCGAACAGCTGCCCCGTCAGTTTTGCTGCAGAGAGGACTCGCTCACGGTTCCAGAAACTCCAGTAGATCGTGATTTGGAGTTCAGAAGCCATCGGGGCGATCTCTGCATCCTGCTGTCAGAAACAGGAAGCTGCCGCGCCCAGATTCTGCCTCCCTGATGAAACCCCACCCCAGACCAGCAACTACAGCAGAAGAAATCAAGGAAATTCAGGGACATCCGCGTGCCAGATACGAGGAATTCCACGCTGGTCTTGCCTCCGGCGAAATTCAGGAACGTGATCTACAGTCCAGGAATCATTGGGAAGTCAGCCGTCGCTGGTTGCAAGTGGGAACATCCCCGGCGTCCAACCTACCTTTCCCCGACGGTTCTCCCTTCCCCGCCTGGCCGGCTTACCGCCCCTCCCTGCAGGAGGTAGTGTTTGATTGTACTTGAATATTTCCCACCCCCGAGATCACCCTCCTGCGCGAGGTGTAGTGATTGTACTTTTAAACAGGATTGAAGCTTCATCGGCGCAGTGTGCGGGGGAACCCACACTTCCCCGCTCGCCCTCGTCTCCGACCGGGGTTGGTTTCCTCAAACCAACCAGGTGAGCTCTGCCCTTGCCCCTTTATTCCTGTTCATTTCATATTTGCGAGACTTATCCGCTGGTTGGAGAGCGAGTGCCCGAACCCGGAGCCACCATCTTAGTATGGTAACCGTGGCTAAAAGTGAGCGAGTGACCTAGTGCCCTCAAGGCACCCGGCCGCCCTTGTTTGTGGGATTCATACCTTTGGGAGGGACAACCTTAGCGGTGCTGGTCCTCTAGCCAGCCAGGGGCTAACTCCACCACCTCGACTCGGCATCACCGAGTCACCACGGGAATCGCGAGCGTGCAGTGTGTTGGCGACTCTCTAGTAGCTCTCAAGTCTTGTTGTTGCTATTGTGAATTAAGTCCTAGGGATAAAATTCTATTGCTGCATTTTGGTGTCACATCAGTTGGTATCAGAGTAAGTTCTAGACTTGTCTCTACACGCCTAGATCCTAGGGTCTTTGCATTTTCATCATCCGTATGCATGTCCACCCGTAGTGGTACCTTGTACCGAGCCGACCCCTCTACCTCGGTTCTCCCATGAATCCCATTCCCCAAGGTTACCCAAACATACCTAGGGAGGCTCCCAAAGCTCCAATGGATCGACTTGAGGCTGCCATTCAAGCCCTCTCGGAGAAAATGAGTGGGATTTCCACCCGCCTAGAGAGACTCGATGAAACTAGGGCCCCGCCTAGGAACCATGCCCAACGGGCACCCCCTCCACGAGTTGAACTTGATAGGGAGGACCTTGAGGATGACTTCCACCGTGAGTATGAGAGGCCCCGCCAACCTAGACATTTTGAAAGGCGACCACCGGAGGATCCGGATGATTACCTCTTGAGGATGATTAAGGTTGAGGCTCCTAACTTTGATGGGTCACATAATCCACATGTCTACCTAAAATGGGATAATGCTATGGACCAATACTTTGGTTGGTACCCTATGACGGAAGATAGGAAAGTTAGGCTCGCGAATATGCACCTTACCAAACTTGCCAAGACCTATTGGATAAGTGTAGAAACTAGGAAGAGGATTAGGAGGGAAGAACCAATCCATACCTGGGAAGACATGAAGACCCAACTTAGGCTCCAATACCTCCCCAACTCCTACCGTGAAGACCATAACCCGAATAGCACTCCCACTCCCCCGTTTCCTCCCAATCAACCCAAGACTTCTCTTAGGGCCCCCGCTCCACCTAGGCCCATGACGGCCATCACCCAACCTAAAACTCTCCATCAAACCCACACCCCACAAGCTTCCACGGTCCCCACCACTACCCTTCCAATATCCCCAAAAAGGGACACACCTCCCAAAATCAATCAACCCATTCCTCCTCGACCCACCCATCTTCCACTACCAATCCCAATCCTACCCCAACTTAGGTCTCCACTTCTTCCACTCCCAAACCCAACCCAAGTTCAAGCCCCCTCACCACCCCGGGTGCACCATGCCCCAACCTTCATCACCCCATCCACAAAAGACCTTCCCATTCCCTTGGAAAGCAAAACCCCCACACCCCAAAAGGATGAGAACGTGATTGAGGAATATGAGGCTTCCCTAGATTGGGAGGAAGAATATGAAGCCCAATGCCAAAGGTTGGGTCAAGAAGGCTCCTCTTTATCCAAAGAGACCACAACGAGCCTAACTAGGAACATCCTCCCCCTTGAGTTGCCAGATGACCATCCAAGTCCCCCCACCCATCTTTCCATAAAACCTGTGATTTTAGGGGAACCCCTCATTGAGTGACTAAAGCAAGACCTCCTCCTCCACATCATGCACCCCCCTATGGAAAATCATTACCCAATTGTACCCACCTCTCCATTCCACACAACCTTCCAATCGTTCTCCTTTGTAGGATCCATGAGGGACTTGGTTAGGAGTGTATTTTGGCAAATAGAGGTGACAAACATGTGGGCCTTAGAAGCAAGCAACATGGGGTACCTTAGTTTCTCACACCCCTCTATCGGGACCATCACCTCCATTTACACCAAGGGTCCTTGCACGAGTAAGCTCTTGTTGTTTCTACATGAGCCCAATGAGTTTTACCTCACCCCCTTGCCCTCCTACAAGGAGCCTTGCGTTGGGCCCCACCAGGATCATGACTTCCACTTCCCTATGTGTGCTAGGGACCCTAGGGCGATCACTTGGATTGAAATCCCCCTCCACGTTAGTCACCCCTTAGCCCATCTTGATCTGTTTGGCCACTCCCCATGGGCTTCCAAGCCTCCTACCCTCACCCACCATGTCAGTCCTAACCCACCCATTCCAAAATTCCGCCCACACTATGAGAGTCAAGGCCAAGGGTGACATCAACCTTGGAGATGTGGGAGTGACCCATCCCAAGAACCGCTTCGATCCCCATGAGTGGAAACCCCCAAATCTCACAGATGGGACCATCTTGATAGGAATCCATGTATCACAACCTTTCGCATCATGTGGTCAAGCTAGTCACATCACTTGTGTCACCCACACACTAGGTCCAGTGCACGATAGGTTTACATTTGGACAAGTTGGTCTTCCCCCACTCTTCATCTGTCTCATGCATGATAGGGCCACTCATGGCTGCCCCGGTCCACCTAAGTGCACCAAGGTCCACATGGTTCCTAAGCATGATAGGTCAATTCATGGATGCCCTGGTCCCCCTAGGTCCATCAAAGTCTACATAACACCATTGCATGATAGGTCCACATTTGGTTGTCCAGGACGCCTTTATCCACTAGTGAGTCAACATCCATAAAGACACATGAAAACATTCGCAAACACATCAACAAGAGCAATGAGAATTATAAAAAGACTGCCGATCCCCACCGCCACCACCAAGAATTCAAAACTGGTGATTTTGTGATGGTGAGAACTGAGAGGCTATTCCCTAGGAATACCTCAAAGTTGAGGTCTCGTGGAGCTGGCCCCTTCCAGGTGCTGAGACAACTTGGCACCAATGCTTACGTGTTGAAACTCCCTGAAGAATATGGAGTAATCCCCACATTCAATGTGGCTGACCTGGTACCCTACAAAGGCCCCACGGTGACACCCAGTGAGGAGATCCAGCCTACTCCATCCCTTGAGAGCGCCCCCACACCTCAGAGAGCTCCACCCAACTTGAGAAACCAGCGTGACAAAGTGGAGTGAATATTAGATGAACAGGTCACCAACACAAGGGGCAAGGCGTATGGGCGATACCTGGTTAGGTGGAAGGGACGGCCACCTTCGGACGATGCCTGGGTGAGCCGGGAGGACCTCCAGCAGCTGGATCCTGACCTATTGGAGCAGTACCGCAGCGGAGAGGACCCTTACTCGACAGAGTCGAGTTCTCTACACCCCGGGAGTATGATGGGGACATCGCTTGCCACTTCCCATTTCTCCAAGGGTCCCGATCCTCGCCATTATGTTCGTCTTAATTTCCTGAGTCTGGCTATGTAATTTTCATATCTTTCTTGAGTCACTTTGATGTATTTCACCTTTATTTTGAGTCAAGTCCTAGGTGCTCATGCTTGTTACCTAAGTTGATCGTCATATTGGGCTTGTTTGGCTTTGTGGCCCATTTAGAGGAGCCAGGCCCATGGGGGCCCCTTTTAGCACTTTTGGTTATCTGTTATTGGCTCTTTCCTCAGGGGCTTTTGTACAAAGTTGGGATCCCTATATATAGGACCCCAACCCCCTCTTGTGGAGGCTAATGAAGTATAAAAGAATTTGCCACAACATTTGTGCACCTCTCCTTCTCTCTCTAGCTATCTCTCTCTCTCTCCTCTTCTCTCTCTCTCTAAAGGGGGCAGCCCCCTCTCTCTCTCCTCCCCCTCTCTCTCCCAAATTCGCACCATCCTCTCTCTCTTCACCTTGCCACCTCACCTTGCCACATCACCCACCCTTTCACCTCCCAAGGCCACATTAACTCTCCCATTTAATCCCTCCCTCTTCCAAGGCACCCCTTGGCAATCCTTATACACCCCCTCACTTCCCCAAGCACCCCCGTCACCCCTCCCAAGCTAAAATTCGAATTCTCCTCCCTTTGGGGACTGCACCCATTCATTCCAGCCCCTTCACCTCCCTAGGTCGCAGCCCCCCAACCCCCCTTCCCATTGTTCTTCCTTTGGCCAACCAAGTTCTTCCACCCCTCTCCCCCCTTTGATCAGTCTGCAGGTGACAGAGGAAGGGTCATCTTGCAGAAGCTGTCACAGAGTCATACAGAGACCTCTGAAGACGTACCATACATTGCTGGAAAGGTCGACCAGTTGGCTTCGCAGGAGAGGTGACCTCATCTCATTCCGAGTTCGGGGCTGCCTGGGAGAGCCGTTCTCCCCCGACTGCGCTGGACTTCCCCTGCCAAGTTCCTGAACCTGATTTGAAGCTGTACCACGACAAACGGCGGAGGATTCAGACCGAGAGTTCTTCAACGAAGTTCTTCCACGTCCTATCCTCTTCCCGGATCAGGAAGCGGAATCGCGATCGGCATCCGGAGGCCAGAGTTCTCGCTCTTCCTCCTCGACTAGACGGGTCTGCCTCCCACAACCTGCAGCGACCAGCTACCACTCATCAGCGTCCCCCAGTCCGCCCCGACATCAGACGGCTTCCCCACCAGTTTTCCTGCAAAGAGGGTTCCTCCAGGGTTCCAAAAACTTCGACGGTTCAAGAATTGGTGTCCAGGAGCGGCCGGGAAAACTCCTGCAAGTCACTGTTCGTGTCAGGTAGCTGTTGCGGCCAGAAGCTGCCACCTTGTTCGAAGCTTTACCCGGACCAGCCACTGGAAGATTCAAGCCACGAGTTCTTCTACGAATATCTTCCTCCACCTGTTCTCTTTTGGGATCAAGAAGCGGAAGTGCGTTCAACATCCGGAGGTCAGAGCTTTCGTTTTTCTTCCTCGACTGGACGGGTCTGCCTCCCACAACCTGCAGCAACCAGCTGCCACTCATCGGCGTCCCCCAGTCCACCCCGACATCGAACGGCTTCCCTGTCAGTTTTTCTGCAGAGAGGACTCGCTCACGGTTCCAGAAACTCCAGTAGCTCAAGATTTGGAGTTCAGAAGCCGTCGGGGCGATCTCTGCATCCTGCTGTCAGAAACAGGGAGCTACCGCGCCCAGATTCTGCCTCCCCGATGAAACCCCACCCCGGACCAGCAACTACAGCAGAAGAAATCAAGGAAATTCAGGGACATCCGCATGCCAGATACGAGGAATTCCACGCTGGTCTCGCCTCCGGCGAAATTCAGGAACGCGATCTACAGTCCAGGAATTATCAGGCAGTCAGCCGTCGCTGGTTGCAAGTGGGAACATCCCCGGCGTCCAACCTACCTTTCCCCGACGGTTCTCCCTTCCCCGCCTGGCCGGCTTACCGCCCCTCCCTGCGGGAGGATTGAAGCTTCATCGGCGCAGTGTGCGGGGGAACCCACACTTCCCCGCTCGCCCTCGTCTCCGACCGGGGTTGGTTTCCTCAAACCAACCAGGTGAGCTCTGCCCTTGCCCCTTTATTCCTGTTCATTTCATATTTGCGAGACTTATCCGCTGGTTGGAGAGCAAGTGCCCGATCCCGGAGCCACCATCTTAGTATGGTCACCGTGGCTAAAAGTGAGCGAGTGACCTAGTGCCCTCAAGGCACCCGGCCGCCCTTGTTTGTGGGCTTCATACCTTTGGGAGGGACAACCTTAGCGGTGCTGGTCCTCTAGCCAGCTAGGGGCTAACTCCACCACCTCGACTCGGCATCACCGAGTCACCACGGGAATCGCGAGCGTGCGGTGTGTTGGCGACTCTCTAGTAGCTCTCAAGTCTTGTTGTTGCTATTGCGAATTAAGTCCTAGGGATCAAATTCTATTGCTGCATTTTGGTGTCACATCACGTGCTCTCAACGGGATGCTTATGAGATGTCTTAATGATGATGAAGCTTGGAAGGTGGCCGAAGCAGCCCATTCAAGTGAGTGTGGAGGTCATGTTAATGGCCAGGCTTTAGCGAAGAAAATCCTTAGGCATGGTTACTATTGACCTACTCTAGAGGAAGATTACTCTCTCTATGTCCGGAGGTATCTTAAATGCCCACTCCACACTGATAAAATCCACGCTCCTGCTTCATCTCTTCATTCACTTTCCGCTCCTTGGTCGTTCTCCATGTGGGCTTTCAACATTGTCGGCCCCCTCGGTGATCCCAACTCTTAGACCAGGCAGAAATCCTTTAGCCTTATCGCCACTTAGTACTTCACCAAGTGGGCTGAAGCGGAAGCGTATGCGGAAATCAAAGCTACCACGGTGTGCCGCTTCATCATGAAGAATATCATCGCGGGGTTTGGAGTGCCAAGCAGCATCGTCACCGACAATGGACCCCAGTTCATCTCTCAAGAGCTCCAGGACCTTTGTAAGAAGTTCAATATTGCATTGCATCATTCATCTCTATATTACCCGCAAGGTAGCGGTCAAGTCGAAGCCACTAATAAAACCCTTCTTAAAATCATAAAGAAAATATGTGAATCTCACAAATTTTCAGATTGGCCTGAACGATTAGTGGAAGCTCTATGGGCTTACCGTACCTCCTTCCATACTCCTAAATGGCAAACCCCCTATGCTCTCACTTACGGGATGGAGGCGGTGCTCCCATATGAGATCTTAATCCCTTCCCTAAGGGTACAGCTCGATACGGAACTTAATCTCGATGAACGTCAAGAGACGTTGCTCGTCCAGTTGGAGATCTTGGATGAGAAGTGGATGAATGCGGCTGATCACGTGTCTATTTATCAAAAGAGAGTTTCGCGTTATTTTCAAAAGAAGGTGATTGAATGCAAATTTCAAATAGGTGATATGGTTTTGAAACGAAAATTCATTAGGTCCGGAGGTCCTAGGTCCAAATTGTAACATAAGTGGGAAGGACCGTTCGTCGTTAAAGAGGCTTACCCAGGGAATACATACCGCTTGGTCAACGCAAAAGGTGAGGAGCTGTCTCACATCTGGAATGGGTTGTATCTTAAGCATTTTTCCCTTAGAGTGAGGCTAATGAAGGCCTAGTAGCGAGGTGTCTCTTCCTCGATCATGAAGAAGGATTCCAAGATTAGCAAATCACATACTTCACAACATCCCTGGTCGGGTTTCCCAATTTTGTGCAAACACCGTTTCTCCCTTGGCCATACTTGGGGGGAAGTGAAAGTCCATGTCCGTTTCTTTCTTCGGCTGGATCTAGTGGCAAGAGACAAATAAGGGGGTGATGACTGATCTAGACACCCTGATGAGAGGAGGTCTCAAATAGGGGCAGTCCGTTATGACCTGATTCCACAGAAAGAAAAGCAATGGTGACACCAAAAGGAAAAAAGAAAAGAGAAGGAGCAAAAGAAAAAGCAAAGCCGAAAGCTCATCCCAAAAGGTCCAAAATTCAAAGATCAAAAGCACTAAAAGGTCTGTAACTAGGCATGGCAAGAGTGGCAGTACAGCTTCCCCGTGAGACATTAGAGCCCGGTCATATGCGTGCCTAAGGTGGATGAAGGTTCGATGACGGACACAAAGCCCCGGCGCAACAGACTAAATCTCTAAAGGGGTTGTCATGAGAGGAACTCAACCCCTAAACACCTCTATACCTAGTCTAGGCTTATCTCTCAAATTCCTTTTTTCTTTTTAGGACTAAAACTATACCCTGGGTATGGCCTCGATAGAAGTACTGTTACATAGGTTCGCCCTAGCCAGGGTTTGTCACCTCAAAATCACGCTGATCTCAGAAGATTCTTAGTGTGACGGGTAGGGCTCTTATTGCCGGGACGGAATTGGCTTTCAAAATCCAAAAAAATCAGATATGTCAAAATCCAAAAAAATCAAATATGCCAAAATATAAAAAATCAAATATGTCAAAAATCCAAAAAATCAAATATGTCAAAATCATAAAAATCACACATTTTGAAAATCAAAAATACCATCATCCTTGCATAGCATGCATTGGCATTCATATTATTTATTGCATTTCGCCTATTTAATAAGCCTCCACCCCTTGACCAAATATCAAGAATTGATCATTCCCTAACTTGCTGAAGGCAATGGGTTGAGCCTAAGAACAAATCTAACTTATTTCTTATTTTAAGCATGTGCAGACACAGGTTCCATTGCTCAGGATTCAAAGCTTGCAAGTTTCTCCATCTTCCCTCCCTTGCAGTCTATTGATAGACCGCTTAAACCTGCCCTAACAGTCATCCAGGGACCATTTTCCTCACCCGAGAATCAAAACACTCAGGTTTTTCTGTCCCTTCACCATGACGGTCTATCGCTAGACCGTTAGCTCTTTTCTGGTAGTCCAGTAGGAGACCGCAAGAGTCACCCGAGAGTCAGAAAACTTAGAGTTTTCCTGAGTCCTTTCCCTTGCGGTCTATCGCTAGACTGTTAGTCTCGTCTAGCGGTCCTTTACTGGACCATTTCTAAAACAGAGAACTCTATCCCTGTTGTCTATCAGACCAAAATTGAGAGTCCATGGCACATCTTTTAAACTAAATCTCTTATTCATTCATTCAAATTCATAATACATCATTTTTTTAATGAAATTCAAAATTCAAGGAATCTCAAGTTACATTCAATTTCCTATCCACATGAGGTCGGATCTTGCACAATTCCTTTACATAAGCTTGATACTCCTCTCCGTTCTCTATAACCTCCGCTGGCAAGGTACAGACTCGGCTGATCTCCAACATGGTCAGAGTCCTCCACACATCCCGTTCGTCCCCCTTGGTCCCAATCTTCGTAGCTTGAAGGGGAGGATAGTGAGTTAATGCTTGAACCATAGTGCAAGGTAGCCCGATTTGTAAGTAGCACTGGTGCGGGTTGTAGATCTCTAAGGTAGTGTTCCCCACTAGCTGCAGGTCTAGGCCCAGTTGTCGGGGTAATTTGAGGGTAGTGCCTTGAAGAGCCCGAGGTCGCATCATGAACTTGTCAACCGAAAAAGTGTTGAGGAAGAGGTGCCAATCATCTCGTGCTTTCTTATCTGCAGTCTGGCATTCAACCTGTGAAGAGAACCCAAATGCGCCTCCTATGAAGAAGAGTGGGTGGCTCCCGAATATGCGGCTAGCTGAAGGCAAGTCCTCCTTGGGTAGAAATTTAAGTCTAAGTCCCATCCAACACTCAAGGATGATCATTGACCCGAAGAGGGGACCCCCTAGTGAAGCTGAACTAAGGCCTTCATAAAGGTAAGAAAGGACGGCTTGGGAGATCGATAAACCCCGCCACAACCCACTAATAATGCTAAGATTTTGGATATCTAGGAGGTGGTCGGTGGTAGAAAAGAGTAAGACCCCACACAAACAAATGGAGACGGCTTTTGCTATGGCTTCATATTTCCCACACTTGTTTTTGCAATGAGAAGTGATCCATTGGGCGAAGGGTATTAAATGAATATGGCAAGGGCTGATAATGGTTTTCACATCTTTTGGATTGGGTAGGAAGTCTCCCGAGATGAGTGAGTGGTCTATAGGTTCAACCGTGTGACACACCGAGTCTTCATCCCCCACCTTAGTCTTAGGAAGGGCTAGGTAGGTCTCTACCTCTTCTATAAGGACAGTGGCTTCAAAGGTTGGGAATATGAAAGTGTGTGTTTAAGGATGCCATAACTCCACAAGGGCTGAAATGCTAGGCCAATCATAAGAGATTTTTTAGAAATTCTTGGCTAAGACTAATAAAGGGTGGAGGTGCCATGCCCTAAGGATCGAGGTAACTTCTAAAGAAAGTTCTTTTATCATGGGAGCCACCCACTTCAAGCTAGAATAGCACCTTGGGCCAGGAAGGAGCTAGAAAAAAGGAAGAAAAAGAAAGGAAAACAAGAAGAAGGAATGTCATATGAAGGAACTTAAGAAAATTCAGAATTTTGGAATTAATTTGAACTTACCTCTCTTGAAGAGCTTGTGCTCAGGTGCTTGGGGATTGAAGTTAGCCACTACAGCTCCCCATGCTCCTTTTTAGCCAGCTTTGCCCCGGTATAGGCCACCTCTCCCATGGTGCTAGCTTCAAAGCTCCTCTCCATGATGATTTTGGGGGATTTTAGGGAGTTTTCAAGGTTTAAAACCAGATATTTCTATGAACTGCGAATTTTGGGTGCATTCTTACTTATAGGGCTCTGATTTTAGTTCTAATGCATTAGGATTGAGGTTAGGGAACCTCAATTTAAGTTAGGATATGTTTTAATGCATATTAGGGGTCTCTCTCTCTCTCTCTGGGTTAGGAATCTCACGGAGAGTCCCGCTCATATTTCACTGCATCTTTTCCCTAGCGGTCTATCGAGCGACCGTCAAGCACCCTTAAACGGTCGACAGGCGACCGTTTATTCCATTTCTTCACTGCCTTCTCTCCCACTCGCCTAACGGTCGTGGCTGGACCATTTTCTTCCTTCTGGCGGTCTTCCGGAAGACCGTTTTCCCTTGTTTACCCCTATTTTGATCAATCTTTCTTCACTTAAATCCTCAGCTTTCTCAGTTATCTCTCTCACCCTCCCACTCACTCTCCTGCTTTCTTTGTCAGTCCTAGAGGTCGTTGTTAGTGAGTCAGCATTTGCATCCACACATTTTGCATTTCAAAAAACCAAAAAAGATCATACATTTCATTAACATAGAGTCATATTAAAGTACAAATTATGCCCCAGCGGGTCCCTCTCCTGGACCCCTGCTGTCCCCGGTACCCTCGTGCCTCTTTGTCGACGGGGCCTTGGAGGTGCTCCCCTCCTCTCGCTGTCGTCATCGCCTCTCTGCATCCTCATTCCTCCGGAGGTCGGAGGAGCCAGTGAGGAAGTCTGGGAAAGCGCTGCTCCGTGCGCCACTCTGCGACGCACTAGCCGAAGGTCTGCGGTCCATCAGTCACATTATCCGCTCCATCATCCGCAACTCAATCCTCAGATCATATGCCTGGCGCCGAGCCTCTCTCGCCTCAGTCCTGATATGCTCCAAATCTGCTGATCTAGCTCTAAGTCTCTCCACCTCTGCACGGAGATGGGTTACCTCAGCTACCTCGGTCCGAAGGTGCCCTGCCTCACCCAACGCTACAGTCAGCTCCCTCGTCTGCATAAGCATTCATCATATTAATTAAAGTGCATTTTCATATAGCATTTAAGAGAAGTCGGTCAGCTGCTTACCCTCACTGCGAGAGTGGCATCGGCCTCCTCGGCCCGAGCAACTGCCCGAGTGAAGTCAATATCCCGATCTGCTCGGCCCGCTGGCGGGAAAGACGAGGATGGAGTGTCGGGTCCCTGTCATCCTGCTCTCTTGGCTCGCTGCATTTAGAAGTCCTAGTTAGTCAATCATGCATAAGCATAAGCATTTTAAGTCTAAAGATCAGAACTTTTTTTTTAATCAAAGCACTGGCCAATCTGGAGCTGGAACTGGTCGAGTGCACCCTCCCTCAGAAAAGGAGAGTGTTCCCACTCCCCCAGGCAGCACTAGGGCCCTAGATTTTATTACTATTTTCTGAGAGAATTACAAAGACATTGGGGCATACCCCTGAGAAACAGCAGAGCAAGGCCCTTATGTACCCAATGAGAAGAGAAGTAAGGTTAACAGAATGTAATTAAGAGAAGCTAAAAATGAAAAGCTGGCAATCCTGCCTTATCTATCCTGAACGCACCCCTGGCCGGCCATGGAAGATCTCTAACTCGAATAAAAACTGAGTTAGTAGATACATTACATGCAAAAGATGCCAGGGAATCAGCCACTTGATTCCCCTCCATGTATATATGCTGTAGCGGGCAACCACTTTCCTGAAGTAGCAGCATGGTCCTCTTCCACCATGGGATTGTCATCCAATTGGGAGCAATTTCCTTCCTAGCTGCCTCCACCAGAACAGCACAGTCCGAAAAAATAGCTACCAATCTTATGCCACACTGCTTTGCAACAGCATGGCCATCATGCAAGGCTCTTGTCTCAGCCACAAGGCTATACCCAATGCCATAAGTGAAGACAAAAGCTACCATCAGTCTTCCAGTAGCATCTCTTATACAACCTCCTCCCCCACTTCTACCAGGATTGCCTTTCGAAGCTCCATCAAAATGTAGAGTATAGCCTTGCACAGCCAACTTACAAGCGACAACAATTGTTTTTTTGGTTACAATCCGAGGGGATAAATCTAAAACAGTAAGACATCTGGATTGATTCTGTGATAAAGGTCTATGGAAAGTTAATCTGTCCAGAGCCATGGAGATAGAAGAGAGGATTCTTCTCTTGATTGCTGCACAGTTAATGAGCATACCTTCAAATCTTGCAGCACATCTAGACTTCCAGATTTCCCATAGCATCAGAATAACAGCAAGGATCCCAATAAAACTATAAGATGACTGCATATTAGTAACAGAAATGAGGTCCCATAATCGGGCTGTAATTTGATCACTAAACCAAGCTCTATTGTTGATCAGGGGATACACCCATCTCCACAATTCAATGGCCAGCTCTCCAAAGATAAAGACATGATTAAGATCTTCTTGGCATGGGAGTAAATAGCAGTTACACTTAGATGCCATTTGGATCCCACAGTCAATGACCCTACTGTCAACCGGGACAGCACGATGGAGTATCTTCCAAGCAAATAAAGCAGCCCTCGGGTTTATGGCAGCATGCCATAGCTTGGCCCATGGTGGCCTCCTTATGCCCTTGGACCGGATCATATTATATACTGACTTGACAGAGAAGTTACCCTTTAGAGTTCCAGTCCAAACACATATATCTATTTCACTGGTCAGCTGAATATTAGGGAGTTGGGGAAAATCACTTAATTCTCTTACAGCATGTTGAGGATCCAGTAGGACCTCTCTAACCGAAGCCAAGGCACCCCCATTTGCACCACTGTCTGAGATTACTCTAAACAGAGGGCCATTCCCAGTCCAATTGTCCCTTAGGAAGTCTGTTCCATCCCCGCAGCCAATGAGCCACCTGCTGTGCTATAGTATAATATCTCTTGCCTGCCTGAAAACAGCCATAGGCATTCCAGCAGGAAAAGGCTTAGGGCTGCTAGCTAAGTGAAGCTTGATGAATCGTCATCGGGCATAAGAAGACCAAAGAGATGACCCATGTAAAATGTTCCACAGCATCTTAACAGCCAGGGAGATTTGAACTCCTAGCAAGTCCCTGATGCCTAGTCCCCCCTCCACCCGAGGCTTTTGGATTGTAGGCCAAGCTACCCAATGTCTAAGGTTTGTACTTTGGTCTCCATGCCAGAAAAAGTTAGCACACAGACTTTCAATAATATGTATTACATTCTTGGGTATAAAGCATGCTGAGGCAAGGTAGACTGGCATACTATGTAGGACAGAATCAACACTGCCCTCCCTGCTGCTAACAAAAATTTGGACTGCCATCCCTCCAACTTGATCTGGATCTTATCATTCTAAAGATCAGAACTTACCAGGAGGTCCAAAGAGCACTAGAGGTCGTCTCTCTGCTAAACTATAGAATGGAGGAGTCCCTGAAGCTCCGCTATCTGGCGTTGGGGGTCTAGCTGCATATAGAAAGTCAGATGGTTAGTGTAATACCCCAATTTTTTGAGAAATTAATTAGAAATTTGAAATTTATTTGAAATTAATTAGACTAATTCCTTAATAAATAGAATAAGCTAGATTTCGACCATTTTATAAAAATCCATAAAAGTTATATTCTTGTAGAGGATAACACGTTTAACAAACTTGTCTTCTGTGGCCAACCCAAATAAAATCTATAAGTAAGCTGAATTAGTGGATTAAGCCCAAATTGAACACTTAGTTAACTATACCTTGAAACGTCAAATTCGAGCCCAATACTCCATCAATTGAGCCCAAATCGGTGGCAAATGAAAGGCCAGGATGCGAGGATCATTTCCCCTCTCTTAATCTCCCGAAACCCTAACCCTAGGAGATGCATTCGGTGGAGTTTGGATCGAGTCAACGATTGCGGCGGCGTTCACATCAACTCGACTTGCGTGGATGAATACTCCGCGCATAGAATCCTCCAGAAGGTGTATGACCTATTAAAGTGAAGCTCTCTAACCCTAGAATTGTTTAGAACTAGTGGCGGCTGCAGAGGAGTTAGATCGAGGGAGATCTCCATCGATTAGTGGTTGCATGTACCAGCGTCTTTGGTTTTTTTTCTCCTTCCTTCTTCATCCGATTCAGGCAGATGATAGCAAGCCAAACCCTACAAATAATATATGATTGGAAGCATCATCGTCTCAGCTTTTCATTAGTATATAAAGCCCTAAATTTTATCAAGTGTGCTACGAGAATTTTTGATTTTAGTAGAAGCATGTCAGAACTAGGATTATAATTGTTCCATTTCGATTAAGTATTAATTTCAGGCTGTAAACATAAAATTGATTCATGCATCTTGTAGAGTTTTTCGTGCTCTTTCTGTTAGTAGTAAAAGCCCCAAATTTCATACTTTATATCGTGCAAATTTCATGTTTTAGTTCTGACCCTAGAAATCTCGCCGGAGTCGGGCAAGGCGAAGGGGTAGCGACCTGTCTGGATTTGTGCGGCCACACGATAGACCGCACATCCCAGATAGGCGGCCAGTTGTAGACCATATAAATGTTCATGTCCCTGATCGTTTACCTGGAATGGGCGGCTGAACCCAAACCGCATGTCTGTTCTGCGGCCAGGTACAGATCGCACATCCCTTCCAACGGCACACGACCGACTGTCCATATCTAGCAGGCCTTCGGACCTGAAGGGGCATGTGCAGCCTATCTGTGACCGTATATTGAGATGTAAGGTCCAGAACCGACCGCACATATGTAACAGAACTGATTAATTATCATTTCAACATGTTATGTTAGTAGATTAGTGGTTAATGGCATGTTAGCAACACACCTAATAAACTGTAATTCATGACAGTAAATAATTCTTGCTAATTTTTTTAATTTGAGCTTGATCTTGATTCATCTTTCCAACAAATGTCAATCTTAAGTGTGAATCATTTATAATTGAAATGGCTATTAGGTTTACACTTGTTAACCTTAGACCTAAACCATTAATCTTGAACCTTTATTATCCCTTAGAATTGATTTTTGGACTCAATCGAATTGCTGTGATTTGAGTTAGTCCGAATTGGACTAACAGAGACTTGAGCGGCCATTTGTTAACCGCATATACCCCTGAACGGGCCACTGGCGACCGTTCATCCCTGGCTAATGCCAATTTGTCTTGGCCGATTATCCTTGATCCAACTTCGGCCAAATCCTAATTTGATCAGCCCAGTAGACCCTAGGCCGACCAGAAGACAGTGGGCTGGACTCTGGTCCAGTTCCACCCTGCCTATGGTAGCCCGGGATCCCACTTGGGCGAATTTCTAGATTTTGGTTAGGCCATGTGTTGTGCGGCCAGATATGGCCCGTACATCTGACAGGCGACCCATGATAGACCGTTCAACTAATGAGCGGCTCTGTCAGAACCATATATCCTATCCTCGGTTTTGTAAACTTCTGGCATTGTGCGGCCCAATACTTACCGTGCATAAGGAAGAGCGGCCCTTTATCAGCCGTTCAACATTGACCCCCGAGGGCTAGACCTCAGCCCAGTTCTTGTTAGTGCGACCCAGTGTTAACCGCACAAGTCTTGAGCGGTCCAGTAGGAACCACATATCATCTAGAGACTAGTTTTCTCCATGTTTTATGATTTTGAATCCAAGAACATGTTGGTTCTTGATAACTTGAACTCCTGGACAGAAATTCTGGACAATATCTCTTCAACTTAGCCTTGGGATGTTCCGAGGTAAGTTTATACTTGATTATAATTGGCCATTTTAACTTGATTAAAGTCTAGACGGAACTTGGGATCTTGGATCCAATAAATCAATGCCAACGCATCATAGGGGGCCGGTCTGGTCCTAGGGAGAGCGTCCGAAAAGTACTTGTGCCCATGGGAGTTTGTAATGACATGGTGAGGCATTGCACCGAGTGCATGACTAGCGTGATGTCTATGACAATAATCTCTTACTTGAATCGTGTTCTACTTGGTTATATTCTTACTTGTTGGCCAATTTCCTACAATTTTCTGTTATATATATTGTTCTTAACTTGCAATTCTTATAGTTATATCATTCTGCCATATTGTTATTCCATTCCATTCTTTAGCACTTTCTTTTATTATGTTGTTTCATTCGATCGTAATTTCTTTTCTTCCGTTTCATACATGTAATTAATTGGTTAATCACTTACACTTGCCTGTTGTTACCTACTGAGCGTTCGCTCATATAGTTGTTTTCCCCCCTTTCCAGGCAGCTCAGGTGAAGATTCACAGATGGATGAGAATGGGCAAGAGTGATGACTTGGAGTGTATCAACTAGTCGTTATGTTGAGATTGTTATAGTTGTTTTACATCTAGCTATGCCTTAGAGCTTGTGTTACTTATGGTAACGGAGTCGAGTAGAGATTATGCTTGATTATGTTTAAGTCAGTTTGATGGTATTTGTAATAGACTTGGAGTTATTATGTTCATTACGTTATGTTAATTCTTAGTTTATCATGTTATCTTTACTAGCGTTTTCTACTGCCAGTCTCGATATTCCGCATCGGGGCGTGACAGTTAGTGCATCATTATAGGTGTCAAAGCATTAGAAGTTGAAGTTTAGAAGTCATACCAGTCGTCGGGCGCCATAGAAAACCTGACGCCGTACCTTCTGGCCTAGGCCTTCAGGTAGGCCTCATCGCTGCTAGCTCGGGCTCGCACCACCCTGCCTCTCTTGGTCCAGTCCCGTAACTGGTCAATCGCCCGGGTAACCCAATCGATCTCCCCGCTCAGGCCTTTCGAGGACCGTCCGACCCGCTCGTCGTCACGTGTGAAGAACTCCACGTCCGGCTGGTGCACACCTCGAGTCCTCATGATCAGGCGATGGTGCAGTGGCTCGATGATGTTCATGCAATGGAGCCATATATCTCATCCCGCGTACTCCTGGGCCGCCTCCACCCAGGGCTGTCCCTCGTGACCCTCGTCACGGTACGGTGTCCAGTGCACCTGAAAGGTCATGCATTCAAATCACATTCATCATTTCATAAAAGCATTTAAGTGCATTTAGAAGTTTTAGAGTCCAGAAGTTTATTGATGCATAGGGGAACGTGTCCATGTCTTCCTGGATCACCCGCGCTAAGCGGCGTAGTGACCCCGTGTCTCGAACCGCCATCCACCGTCTCGCGATGGGTACCCGATCCGGCTGTACCTCCATTCCCCGCTCTAAGCCTGGGAGATACATGTAGCTCCATACCTGCATTTGGTCAAATGTTAGCATATCATAATCATAATCATAAGCATAATCATAAGCATTTAGAGTCAAGCATTTTTACTTGAAGTAAGGGTGAGAAGTCGCCCAACATCATCTGCCGGTCGGTGGTGCTCAGTGAGTTGAAGAGGAACGCCAGCACTGCGGTGCCCCATGCATATCCTCCAACTCCATCCAAGTCCCTCCGTAGTGGGAGGAGCCTGACGCTCACTCCATCCGCCCTCGTCGTGAACAGAAGCTTCCCGAATAGTAGCATCAGGAAGCAACGAAGGGTGATGTCTCCCTCTGGTCCCGGTCCGACATCCACTCTCTCTCGGGCTCTGTCTGTCAATCTCCCTAGATGCTCCTCCGGTAGCTCCCCTACGGCTATCGCCGCTCCCCTCAATCCCAAGCTCTCGTGTAGGGTCGCCCGCCCCAGCATCGATGAGTGGCGCCCCGGTCTCAATAGCTCCAGCCCGAGTAGCTCCAGTGCCAGCTCTTAGTAGTCGACGTATGTGGTTCATGTCACTGGTGCTCCGTGTACTCTCAATCCCGTGATCCTCACGACGTCCTCGAGCGTCGGGATCATGTGTCCCCATGGGAATAGGAAAGCTCTGCTGATCGGGTCCCATCTCTCATGAAGAGCGTAGAGCAGTGTCGTATCTATCCTCATCACCTCAATGCTGAGTAGCTTGCCGAATCCCATCGCTGCTAGTCGCTCTCTCTAGTAGTCCGGTAGTGCTAAGTAGACAACCCAAACCTGCAGCCACGAGATCCTGGTCCATCTCTTTCCCTGCATACATTTAAAACATCCAAAATCAGTCATGCATATAGTTCATAATTCATGCAAATGCATTGCATTTTAAATAAAAACACAAAAAAACACTCTGGGTCCAAAACGGTCGCCTCTGGACCGTTTCTTCTTCCCAAGCAATCACCCATTGGACCATCTAGTTTCCTAGCGGTCGCTGGAACGACTCCTAGGCACTCAGCCACTGGGCATTATTTGCCTCGTTTCCCCGAGCTTTGAAAATGGCCTCAGTGGCCTACACAATAATTTAATGGGTCCCTATACCCATTCATATCTCATTCCCCATACATGCATGGTCTTAACAAAATCAAAAATGGGTTTTTTAGATATCTCGACCTACCTCGGACGACCGTCGTGACGTCGCCGTCACCGACGCCTCCTCCGCCGTAGGTTCATCTTCATTGCCAGTAGCCTCTCCCAGTTCTTCTTCCGCTGCAAGAGCCTCTTCCACCTCTACTTGGGCCGATGGCCCTTCTTCCTCCGCCGGTGGGTTCGCTGTCACCGTGGGCGGCACTTCCTCCTCCTCTATCCACAGCCGAAAGCACTTTAGAGCTCTCTTCTTCACCATTTTGGGGATGAGAGGGTGTGAGATTCATAGTGGTCGCCGGTGGGTTGGTCACCGGAGTGGCCAGAGTGTGGATTGGTTAGATTGAAATGAGATTGAACATATGGGAGAATGAAACGCCCGTTCTGGTTTTGAATTCGCTCAGAGCTATGCGGTCTATTGCCAGACCGTTCATTCCTTCTTGGCGGTCTTCTTCCAGACCGTTTGCAATCTGGGTCACCCTCAAAGAATGTGAACCGCCCTTGCCCAAGCGGTCTATTTATAGACCGTCAAGAGTCCTTTGCGGTCCTTGCCTAGACCGTTTGTCCCAGTTGCATATTGATGATTTGAAACGAAATGTATGCTTGATTCATGGCTCTATTTTGATATGGTTCATATCTTACTGGTGCCTCATGCTTATTCTATAGATTTAATTATTGATGTCTAACCCTTCTTATTGTCAAAAGCTTGAACACCATCATGCCATCATTGCTCGCCAGGTAGGTAAGTCAAGTAAGTATCTCGATTCCTTGGTCCCTTAATGCATTACTATATGGTAGTTATGATATATTACCTCGAGAATCGATTGGTCATTCATGTGTTCTGGGATCTGATATTCCCCTTTAACAAAAATAATGATGATCTAGGTGCACATGTTTAATCATTGGATAGGCCGTTGGGTTAGAAAAGTTGGTGGACGATGGTTCTATCTTGCACGCCGTGGTTGCAAATAGTGTCTTGACCTTGATTTGTCTGGTCTAGCAATACTATTATCGAGTATCTTGCTATTTTATACTTTCGTTGCATTGGATTTGATGATTTCTTTATTTTAGCCCAGCATGCATCATGTGCATCTTTGAGCATTCATGTGCCCTCATCTGTATAAAGTGTCTCAGTAATGGTGGATAACTATGTATCCATGGTCTTGAGTAAGGAGAGTCATTCCACTCTGAGTTGAAAGGTTTTCTTTGGTCTAGTTGCTCAGTTTGGTTATCTGAAGGTTCCTGTCTAGAGTTTAGTTACTTGTCTTTTTACTTTTCCGCTTGCTCCGACCGCCTATCAACTGTGCGTTCCAGTGAGAAGGCTGGTCGTGACTTTAGTTCCTTTAGTTGTTAGTTCATCCAGGCATGCGTCATTCGGTTTGGCCGTTCCTTGTGATTGGTTCGAAGTTATCCGGAAGATTCATATCACTCGTTGGTTGAGGACGGGTGTCTATTTACCTTAACACACGCTTTTTAGTCCACTCCGCTACATTTTCGCTTCATCTCCATGTTCCATGTCGCTTTCGCTTCGCCTCCGCTCGTTCCCCTGCAAAGAGGATGTTAAGGAGGGGCATCTGTTGACACCCGTTTTATGACCAATGAGTTAGGTCATCTCCTTATCTATTTTTTTACATGTCCCGAGTTATTCGCCGACTACCGGGTCATTTTTGGGTCAGTCTTTGGGCTTGTTTTATGGGTTGTTCTCCCTGGTTGGGCGTGGTTTGTAGCACCGTGAAAATTTAAATAGAAGATAAATAAAAATAACCGTAAATACTAATCATGGAATAATAGTAGAGAATAAAAATTTTGATAGTAAAAATAGCCAAAATAGATAATGGGCCTCAATAGAGATACAGTAAATAACTGAGTAAAGTGTCATACGATCGAACCCGACTCTGATATCCAAGACAAAGGTAAAATTAATAAGGTAGATAAATAAATGAGAGTAATAACAATAATATAGATAAATATATTTGAAAGTTCAACTTAAATATGAAATTTAGTAATGATTAACAATGGGCTTAAAACTATTTTATTATTAAGATTAGCCTAACAAATAAGTTAAAACCCATTATAATTCAAACAAATTTAATTAGTGGGCCTTAATCAAGGTTTAAGAATTAACCCATGTTAATTTGTAAAAAGAAAGACCCAACCCAATAATATAAAGCTAAGAGTTATACTAAATGGGCTTTAAAAGAATAATGAGCCTTGATGATAATTATTGGACTTTTAAAAGAATATATATAAACACATATAACACGTTATATATATAACTATATTACCGAGAAGTTTTTCTAATAAGACCCAAAGTTGTTCAAAAGAAAACCCGTAACTTCTTTAATAAACCTATATGTGTTAGAAAGCCATCAAGTAAATAATGGGTGTTTGATACAAGGAAACCCGTATGAACCCAATTAAGCCTAACTCATTAAGAAGAAACCTAATCAACCCTTTGCATATTAACCCATGGGCTAATGGGCTTTTACCCACACATACACACAATAAAGCCCCTACAGACAAGCCTATATATATACATGTACCCAAACATGAACCAACAAAACCATTTAATCTCAAACCCACAACGTGTTAGCGCAGTGAAGAGTGATATAGAAAGGGGGATGAATAGATCACTCCCTAAAAATACTAATTCAAAATTAATTCAATAATTCAAATTCTCAACCCTTCAGATACAACGAGAGGGACAACTAAGACAATCAATAACCAAGACAGAAGATAGAGGAAAGATCGAGATCTATTCACAGTGAAACAAAATACCAAGCAGAAGGAGAGCAACACAACAACGATATGCAAACCACAGAAGAGGCAGGCAGTTTTTAGGTGGTTCGATTGCAGTCCACAATCTACATCCACCCCTCACTCCAAACCAGAGTGAGAATTCCACTAGCTAATGCTAGAACAGTAGACTCAGTCTGTAGACAATTGCTGCCACACAGCTTGACCAGGGGAACAGCCTCCCCTCTTCCTCCACACCGGAGGGATACAACCAGTGACAACAGTCACTAGCACACTAGAGACCGAGGTCTCTCTTCCTCCACCCAGGAGGGAACCCACAAGCGACTCCCTGTCACTTGCAAACTGGAGGATCGATCCTCCCTTCCTCCGATCACTAGAGGGTAACAATATTCGATAAGGAAGATGAAATGAAAAACGAAACACGAAAATCAAAGCACAAAAATCCTCTCTGAAAATAAGAAACAATGTAGCTTCCGAAGAAGCAAATCTTCAAGCCACAGACACTGCTCTCTCTCTCTCTCTCAAATATATTTCTCTCAGATCTGGATGAAATGGAATTCTCTCTGGAACGTGGAGGCTCTCTCTTTTCCTATTATGCTTAGGGATTCTTCTTCTCAGCTATTTCCTCCAGTTTAGTCCTTCTATTCGCAGAAGACACCTTTTATATGGCATCCGACCTGAATACCATGACTTCACATGAGTGGCGTGAGTGGGGCTCGTTCCCTCCTTTTCCAGAGCATCCTCCGATCACGTGCTAAGCATCATCCTCGGATCACGTGCCCAATCATCAACCTGAATCATCTGCAGGCAGAGACAAAAGAAATGTAACTAGTTAGTTCAGGCTTTTAACACGGCGTGTATAGACTTTAGAAGCAGCAAATAAGCAAGTATGTACAACGTGAGAATGTATAGACTTGAAAGCCTTCATGCGACCCCAATGTACAGACTTGCAGAATGATGCATTAACATAATAGAGAGGAATGTGTAGACTTCTGTGTAAAGCATGCAGCAATCGTATGTATAGACATGAAAACAAGGGAGTGTGTAGACTTGATGAATGCGTGCATGAGAAGGTAGTGTACAGACTTTGTGATGCACAAGCATAACCAATGTATAGACTTTTCGATGCACATGCTGCAGTTAAGCGAACGATGTATAGACTTACCCCTTGAAGAATGTACAGACTTTGAAGACTCGAAGCCCCACGATGTATAGACTTTGAATGCATCTTCAAAACACAATGTGCAGACTTTACCAATGAATATACTTGATCTATTGGCTGTACAGACTTTAAGCGATGTAGAGACTTGGTGAACGCCAAGCGATGTACAGACTTGGTTAGCGCCAAGTGATGTATAGACTCGGTGAATGCCAAGCGATGTACAGACTTCAATGACTCATGCAACCAGACACGTGAATGCTCAGACAATGTACATACTTAGTGCAAATGGGATGTGCAGACTTTGTAGCAACAATGCAGGCTGTGCAGACTTGAGAATCTTGAAGGCCAATGTACAGACTTAGAAAGCTTGAAGACTGCGATGTATAGACTTTGCAAGCGCCAGGCCAATGCATAGACTTTACCAATGTGTAGACTTTGCCTATATGCATTGTGTAAACTTGATATCAATGAATGCACTAGCTGTACAGACTTGCATAAGCGATGTATATACTTCATATGAAGGAATGCACAATGTCTAGACTTGATATGAAGGAATGCAAAAGACTCTGTACAGAGATGGCCAATGTACAGACTTCAATGTAGAGACTTTGAACGTGTATGCTGGCAGTGTATAGACTTGATCAAGTAATGCATGTCTATATGACAACCACATGAACTGCATTGTCCCAAGTGTTGAAGCATGAATTGAACTAGAGATAGAAACAGACTGATTTATAGTGTGAGACATCATCAAAACCGTAAGGATGCAACAATCTCCCCCTTTTTGATGATGATAACACTATGAATCAAGCAATATCAAGGCTTAACAAGAAATTAACTGCAGCTTTAACAATCAAAGCAAATTCTAGGCAAGCTCATGCAGAGCCAAATTAAACACTACTGCTGAAACACTTCTTTCTCCAAAACCACTCCCCCACAACTCACTCTTAGAAATTTCCATGACAAGCTATTCTCCCCCACAACTCATGATCTACTGATATTGCAAAACCTCTCTCCCCCTTTGACATCAGCAAAAGGAAATGCAGAATATATGAAAGTGCTGGAGACATGAAGAAGAAGTACAGTAACATCTTAGTGCAGAAAGGCACGAACAAGTCTTAAGAGAATAAGTGAGGTGCTAAACTCAAGTGAAGATTCTTGAACTCCAGTAAACAATAGAGAAATAGAATGATAGAAAAGTTTATCAACATACATAGTATATGATTTAGAACAGGGGTGAATAAGTATGGCAATACATAGTTGAACAAGCAACTATCCCAGAAGACAACAAGAGACAAAGTCAGAGAAGGTGTTCTCAAGGTATTGAGGACAAGTAATCCATTAGTGCATAACTACAAGAGATTTTTGAGATGATTTTCAAGAAGACCAATGAGTAAGTTGGTAATTCACTCTTTTGACATTAGGGAGACACCTTGATTAGAGGCCTGAATCCCCAGTTACTCAGTGTGAGTACCTCATTACCTCCACCTTTTTTTTTGGAATAGAGTTAGTAACTGTGGCTTTTGACATGAGGAAACACCTTGATTAGAGGCCAGAGTCCCCAGTTACTCACCAGCAAGCCACCATTGCTCTGTGATGGTCAGAATATTAATGTCATGTTTTTTTTTGTGAAGCATTTGACACCTCATGACATAGGAGAAAACTTCATTTCATTGATGAAGCTTCCAGTTTCTCAGTGAACAAATCAAGACCTTTGTTAATTCAGTTTATCCCTTATGTTGAGAAGATGGAATGATTGAAAACAATACCCAAAGGACTATTTCTTGAAGTGAATCTTGAAGTCTAGATTTCAAGTTGTTTGGGTTAAATATCAAGACATACAGGTTTTTGCCTGAACCATAATCACTTGACAATGTAGGAAGATATACTTTATACAATTAATCCAGATCTCTGAAAGACTACCAGAGGCAAGATTCTAGCTGGACTTTAGTATCACAGACTTATAGACTTAAGAGGTGAGTGAGATTCTACTGTCTGAGAGAACCACACTAGATCAGTCATGAAAACCAGCAAAGACACACATTTGGCCAGTCTTTTTGAATCTGTCAAAGAACTCTCTCTCTCACAGCTCAACTAGCTCCCCCTTAAACATAGCATTTCTAAATGCTAACCATCAGACACACATAAATCCCCCTTACAACAAGAACATACTTCACAATTAAGACAATTTGAATAAGCCTAATTCTCTTCTCAGTCTAGTGAATTTCTCATTATCCAGAGGTTTAGTGAAGATGTCAGCAATCTGATTATCAGTGCCTGCATGAATCAGTTCAAAATTGTTCTTAGAAACCTCATCTCTTATGAAATGATGCCTTATCTCTATGTGTTTGGTGCGTGAATGCAAAATAGGATTCTTGGCAAGATTAATGGCACTGGTATTATCACAATAGATAGGTGTGCACCCCAGGTCTACTTGGTAGTCCTGAAGCTGGTGTTTAATCCAAATGACTTGTGTACCACAACTCCCTGCAGCCACATATTCAGCCTCTGCAGTGGAGAGGGCCACATAATGTTGTTTCTTGGAGCCCAAAGACACTAAACACCCACCCAAAAATTCACAGTGACCACTAGTACTTTTTCTGTCTAGTTTACACCCTGCATAATCTGCATCTGTGTATGCAATTAAATCAAGTGTGTGTGAAGCAGGAAACCATAGACCAAGAGAGTGTGTAGCTGACAAATATCTGAAAATTCTTTTCACTGCAGCTAAATGTATTTCAGTGGGTCTAGACTGATATCTTGCACACATTCCTACACTGAACTATATATCAGGTCTAGAGGCTATCAAGTAAAGTAAAGATCCAATCATACATCGATAAAGCTTGACATCTACCTCTTTACCTGTCTCATCTGCATCCAGTGAGGTATTGGTACCCATGGGTGTTGTAATGTGCTTCAGGTTATTCATATCAAACCTCTTGAATAGTTCCATTGTGTATTTGGTCTGGTTGATGAAGCATCCATCCTCTGACTGTTGTACCTGCAAGCCAAGAAAGTACTTTAGTTCACCGACCAAACTCATCTCAAATTCAGCAGACATCATTTTAGAGAATTCATCACATAGTTCATAACTAGTTGATCCAAATACAATATCATCTACATATACCTGAACTATGATGAGATCTTTATTTGTACCCTTGGTAAATAAAGTTTGATCAACCTTACCTCTGTTGTAGCCCTTGTTGATCAGAAATTCAGTCAATCTTTCATACCATGCTCAAGGAGCTTGCTTTAGACCATACATGGCTTTGTTTAACCTGAAAACTTAGTTAGGTTGAGGAGAGAATTGAAATCCAGGGGGTTGTTCATCAAAAACCTCTTCCTTAATAACTCCATTTAAGAAGGCACTTTTAACATCCATTTGTTGGAGTTTTATATTCTTGGAACATGCAAAAGCTAGCAGAATTCTTATTGCTTCCATCCTAGCAACATGTGCATAGGATTCATCAAAATCAACACCAAATTCCTGACAGTAGCCTTTGGCTACTAGTCTGGCCTTATTCCTAGAAATGATTCCATCTTCATTCATTTTATTTTTAAACACCCACTTAGTTCCTATGATATTAACACTTTCTGGTCTTGGAACAAGCTTCCAGACATTATTTCTTTCGAACTGGCCTAATTCCTCACACATAGCATTAACCCAAGCTTGATCAGCCAAGGCCTCTTCTACTGATTTGGGTTCAATTTGTGAGACTAAAGCAATTAGGTCTTGATTATTAACATTCCTAAAATGAGACCTAGTCCGAAGAGGATCTTCAGGGTTACCTATGACATTATCTATCGGATGATCTTTAAGAAACCTAACATTTATTGAAGACTCACCTGTTTCTTCTGGCCCTTCCTGGTTGGGAGGATTTGATGTACCACTCGGCTGAGTCTTCTCTTCTTCTTGGTCTTCGAGGAATTCCCCATCGTGATTGGAATCCCTGTCAACATTTTCAATGTTAGTAACACCTTTCTTTTCACTAAAGATGATGTGTTGAGACTCTTCAACTTTCTGGTCTGTTTTGTTAAAGACCCTATATGCCCTTGATACTTCAGAGTATCCTAAAAATATTCCAGGGGAGCTTTTAGCTTCAAACTTATCTAAGTCTTTCTTGTCATTGTTATGAATAAAGCATTTAGCTCCAAAAATTCTGAAATGAACCAAGTTTGGTTTCTTACCTTTTAGTAGCTCATAGGGTGTTTTCTTGTGAATGGGTCTTACCATGGCCCTGTTGATTATGTAAGTTGCTGTGTTGGCCGCCTCTGCCTAGAACTTCTTTGGTAGTTGACTCTCAATCAGGATGGTTCGGGCCATCTCCACAATAGTTCTATTTCTTCTCTCCACAATTCCATTCTGTTCAGGTGTCCTGGGAGAAGAAAATCTATGTGTTAGTCCCTCTCTTTCACAAAGATTAGAAAACATGGAGTTTTCAAACTCACCTCCATGGTCAGATTGAATTGTACAAATCTTGTATTTTCCTTCTTGTTTGACTTTATTGAAAAACTGGTTAAACTTTTGAAAAGCATCACTTTTATTGGCTAAGAAAAAGATCCATGAAAATCTAGAATGGTCATCAATGATCACATAGCCAAACCTATTCCCATTAAGACTCTGAGTCCTAGTAGGACCAAAGAGGTCCATATGGAGAAGTTCCATTGGTCTAGAGGACAATGGCTCAGATCTTAGCTTGAAAGAATTCCTGGTCTGTTTGCCTAGAGCACAGGCATCACATGATTTTGAAATAGAATTGAACTTAATTCTAGGCATGCCTCTAACTAAATCATGCTTGACCAATTTATTTAAAGTAGAGAACTAGCATGGCCTAGACGTCTATGCCATTCAAAAGCATCATTTTTAGAATTAGCAGATAAACAAAGGTTAGGTTCAGATTCAGTATCTAAGTCTATCATATAGACATTATTCACCCTATTGGCTACAAATTTAACTACATCGGAATTTATTTCAAAAATCTTGTATGAGTTATCATCAAACACAACCCTGTGACCCTTGTCACATAATTGACTAATGCTAATCAGGTTGTGTTGAAGACCTTCCACAAGTTGAACATTTTCAATGGAGTTTGTGGAAGACTTACCTACTGTGCCAACTCCAATGATCCTACCTCTGTCCTTTCCTTCAAATTTGACCAGACCCCCTACCTTCATCTCTATCTTGCTGAACTTGGATCGGTCTCCTGTCATGTGCCTGGAGCAGCCACTGTCGAGGTACCACTTGTTGTTCTCAGCTGCCAGGCAGACCTACACAAACAAAGTCAAGCAAAGTGATTTGGAACCCAAGATGAGTTGGGTCCAAAAACATTATTCAAATCTCTAATCAGATGTTTAGGAATCCAGATTTGCTTCAACATTCTTTTCTCTGGCACCTTAGTTCTGGTTTATTGAAATTATAACCGGGGTTGTGTCCAGCTGGTCTGGGGAAGTAAGCTCTATTCCAGTCATTGAGTTTCCCATTCCTGGGATATCTCCTGTGAGCTTGTTGATTAACAGATTTTTGAGAATGATAGTTGTTTCTCCAGTAGTTTCTGTTTGGACCTGTCTGTTTGTAGTAATTCCATTTTCTATCCTGATCCATTTGCTTGGTCCATTTACCATTTATATTCTGGTGAGTGGGCTTAGTGAAGTTCTTCACAAGGTTCATTCCCTTTTAATTGGTTGACCAGCACTGTTTTGCAAATTTTCTTTTGGACGTTGAGCTCCTTGACTGCTATTTGAGCTGGATGGTATGTCTAGGTGCTCTTTTCCCTTCTCTGGGCAGAAGGTGGTGGTTTTGAATTGAAAGGTTTCTTGTTAGTTGGGTCATAGCCTAGACCTTCCCTATTGAAGTTAACCCTTGTTCCTAGTATAGCATATAGACTTATTTTTCCTTGAACAAATTTTTCCAAGACCTTCTGTTTGTCTTCCAGCTCTTTTTGTAGAGACTCAAAGTTTTTTAAGAGTTCAACATTCACTTTCTTAACAGCTTCATACTTCTCTGAGGTTACTCTATTTTCTTTCAGGCTTTCTTCCATTTTCATTTTGAGTTCATTGAGCTGGGTTTGACTCTCCTGGTATTCTACCTTGTGTTTTTCATTTTCTTTTCTCAAGGATGTCATTTCTTCTAAGTCTTTCTTTAATGTCAGTCTTTCCTCACTGATTTGGGTTAGTACTTCAATATTAGTATTGAATTTTCTCTTGAGGACCCTATGCTCTTTACTGAGAGAATTGAACTTGTCTAACAATTCACCATAAGCATCTTCCCAGTCATTAATAGAAAAGTTCTCAAAGATATTTGTTACCTCCTCTTTGCTGTTTGCCATTAGGCAAATCCCTTCTTCATACTCCTCTGAGGAAGTGTCTTCAGGATCTTCTTCCTCATCGCTCCACGTGCAGACCATTGCCTGTGGCTTCTTCTTTTTCTGCACCTTTGAGCTCTTCTTCTGAAAGTAGGGACCCTTCTTCTGGAGATCCGGGCAGTCCCCTTTCATGTGTCCCTATCTGTTGCAATGAAAACAAGTCATTCTCTTAGTATTTCAATCCTTGTTATTGCTAGACTCAACATTCTTATTGAAGGAGTATGGCATCTTCCTCCCAAAGATCTTCCCCTTATTCCTTAAAATTTTACTTAACTGTCGAGTGAGCATTGCCTGCTCCTCCTGGTCGAGATCGGAAAAACAACCGGACTCAGGGCTACTGCTCTCGCTACTGCTATCCTTGTTGCGGGATGCCTTGAGAGCAACATTCTTTCCCTTCCTGTCACTTCCTTCATCTCATCTTTTAAAGTTCATCTCACAGGTCATGAGGGATCCTATGAGTTCATTCACTATCATAGTCGACAGATCCTTTGACTCCTCTATCACAATGGCCTTAGTGTGCCATGCTGGGGTTAGAGACCTAAGAATCTTCCTGACTATATCTGCCTCTGCTAGCTCTTTCCCTAGCCCCTTAAGAGTGTTTGTGATCAAAGACAACCTAGCATACATTTTTGTGACATTCTCCTCTGGTTTCATCCTAAACAGTTCATACTCAGAGGTGAAGAGATTTACCTTCGAGGCTTTCACTTGAGCTGTACCTTCGTAGATTAGTTCCAGCTCATCTCACATCTGCTTGGCCGTCCTATAGGCTGATATGCGGGCGTATTCTTCTGGGTGAACAGCGCACTGGATTATGTTCAGGGTCGTCCAGTTGAGTGAAGACAACTTGACATGATCATCTGTCCATGCATCCTCGTTCGGTGGCAGATCATACGGCCCTGTAGTAATTACCCTCCACAGCTTGTGGCTCTGCGCCCTGATGAACACCTCCATCTTATTTTTCCAGAAGAGATAGTTATTACCATCAAAGAATGGAGCGCGACTAATGGATTGTCCCTCAGCCATGAAGCTTCGAGGACCAGTAGGATTACCCTGACCGTTGGCCCACATGATGCCAACCTGCTCTGATACCAAATGTTAGCGCAACGAAGAGTGATATAGAAGGGGGGGATGAATAGATCACTCTCTAAAAATACTAATTCAAAATTAATTCAATAATTCGAATTCTCAACCCTTCAGATACAGCGAGAGGGACAGCTAAGACAATTAATAACCAAGACAGAAGATAGAGGAAAGATCGAGATTTGTTCACAGTGAAACAAAATACCAAGCAGAAGGAGAGCAACACAAAAACGATATGCAAACCACAGAAGAGGCAGGCAATTTTTAGGTGGTTCGATTGCAGTCCGCAATCTACATCCACCCCTCACTCCAAACCAGAGTGAGGATTCCACTAGCTAATGCTAGAACAGCAGACTCAGTCTGCAGACAATTACTGCCACACAGCTTGACCAGGGGAACAGCCTCCCCTCTTCCTCCACACCGGAGAGATACAACCAGTGACAACAGTCACTAGCACACTAGAGACCGAGGTCTCTCTTCCTCCACCCAGGAGGGAACCCACAAGCGACTCCCTGTCACTTGCAAACTAGAGGATCGATCCTCCCTTCCTCCGATCACTGGAGGGTAACAATATTCGATAAGGAAGATGAAATGAAAAACGAAACACAAAAATCAAAGCACAAAAATCCTCTCTGAAATAAGAAACAATGTAGCTTCCGAAGAAGCAAATCTTCAAGCCACAGACACTGCTCTCTCTATCTCTCTCAAATATATTTCTCTCAGATCTGGATGAAATGGAATTCTCTCTGGAACGTGGAGGCTCTCTCTTTTCTTATTATGCTTAGGGATTCTTCTTCTCAGCTATTTCCTCCAGTTCAGTCCTTCTGTTCGCAGAAGACACCTTTTATATGGCATCCGACCTGAATACCATGACTTCACACGAGTGGCGTGAGTGGGGCTCATTCCCTCCTTTTCCAGAGCATCCTCAGATCATGTGCCAAGCATCATCCTCGGATCACGTGCCCAATCATCAACCTGAATCATCTGTAGGCATAGACAAAAGAAATGTAACTAGTTAGTTCATGCTTTAAACACAGCGTGTATAGACTTTAGAAGTAGCAAATAAGCAAGTATGTACAACGTGAGAATGTATAGACTTGAAAGCCTTCATGCGACCCCAATGTACAGACTTGCAGAATGATGCATTAACATAACAGATAGGAATGTGTAGACTTCTGTGTAAAGCATGAAGCAATCGTATGTATAGACATGAAAACAAGGGAGTGTATACACTTGATGAATGCGTGCATGAGAAGGCAGTGTACAGACTTTGTGATGCACAAGCATAACCAATGTATAGACTTTTCGATGCACATGCTGCAGTTAAGCGAACGATGTATAGACTTACCCCTTGAAGAATGTACAGACTTTGAAGACTCGAAGCCCCACGATGTATAGACTTTGAATGCATCTTCAAAACACAATGTGCAGACTTTACCAATGAATAGACTTGATCTATTGGCTGTACAAACTTCAAGCGATGTAGAGACTTGGTGAACGCCAAGCGATGTACAGACTTGGTGAGCGCCAAGCGATGTATAGAGTTGGTGAATGCCAAGCGATGTACAGACTTCAATGACTCATGCAACCAGACACATGAATGCTCAGACAATGTACAGACTTAGTGTAAACGGGATGTGCAGACTTTGTAGCATCAATGCAGGCTGTACAGACTTGAGAATCTTGAAGGCCAATGTACAGACTTGGAAAGCTTGAAGACTACGATGTATAGACTTTACGAGCGCCAGGCCGATGCATAGACTTTACCAATGTGCAAACTTTTCTTATATGCAGTGTGTAGACTTGATATCAATGAATGCACTAGCTGTACGGACTTGCATAAGTGATGTATAGACTTCATATGAAGGAATGCACAATGTCTAGACTTGATATGAAGGAATGCAAAAGACTCTGTACAGAGATGGCCAATGTACAGACTTCAATGCAGAGACATTGAACGTGTATGCTGGCAGTGTATAGACTTGATCAAGTAATGCATGTCTATATGACAACCACATGAACTACACTATCCCAAGTGATGAAGCATGAATTGATCTAGAGATAGAAACAGACTGATTTATAGTGTGAGACATCATCAAAACCGTAGGGATGCAACATAACGACCAACCTCTTTTATACACATACACAGAGAAAAGGTCAATGGGCCCATACAAGTCAAACCCACGAATGGGCTCAACGTGAGCAGGCCTTTTTGACCTTGATGCCTTCGATGCTTAGGCTTAGGGTTTCACCTGTTAGCGCAGCGAAGAGTGATATAGAAGGGGGGATGAATAGATCACTCCCAATTTGAACAACTTCAGCGGCAACTCACTACTTCAAAATATAACCCTTCAGATGAGGCTAAACAATGTAGCTAACCCAGTGAGAAACTAAGACAGGATAATAAGGTGCGATTGGAAGAGCCCGTCCACACACAAACACAATACCGAACAGAAGGAAAGCACAACGATAATACCAAGCCACAGAGGAGACAAGAGATTTTAAGGTGGTTCAATTGTAGTCCACAATCTACATCCACCCCTCACTCCAACTAGAGTGAGGATTCCACTAGCCACTGCTAGAAAACTGCATACTCAGTCTGCGAACAATGTGCTGCCACACAGCTTGACACCTGGACCTGCTACTTGCAAGACCAGAATCGGAGATGCCTCTCCCTTCCTCCAACCCGGAGGGAACCTGCTAATGACAACCCGTCACTGGCAAAAACTAGAGATCACAGATCTCTCTTCCTCTGCAGCCCAGAGGGGAACCAGAGTAACTATCCCTTCCTCCAAACACCGGAGGGTAACAACTCGAAATCAGATATATGAAGAAATAAAAGGAAAAACAAAAATGTAAACAAGACCAACGATGAACACAAATCGTTTCAGAAAAATCTAATACAAATGTAGCTTCTGAAGAAGCAAATTGGACTCTTCTCTCTCACTCAGACTTTTCTCTCACAGCAATGCTCTCTAATCTTTTCTCTATATCTTCTTTCTAGAACGTGGAGGCTCTCTCTCTTTTCTTCTTCTGCTCAGGAATTCTGCTCTTCAGCTTTTTCTCCAGTTCTATCCATCTGATCGCAGAAGGCACTTTATATATGGCATTCGACCTGAGTTTCAGGCCTTCACACGAGGGAGTCTCGTTCCCTCCCTTTCCAGAGCATTCTCGGATCACGTGCCAGGCATCATCCTCGGTTCACGTGTCCAATCATTGACCTGAATCATCTGCAGGCAGAAACAAAGAATGTGATTAGTTAGTTCAGTCAGATAGGAATGTATATACTTTAGGATAGCAGATGAGTAAGTGTGTACACTGAGGGAGTGTATAGACTTGTGAGTCCTCATGTGACCTCAGTGTATAGACTAGCTGAATAATGCATTTAGCACAACAGATGAAATGTGTGTACTTCTGTGAAGTGTATGAGGCCCTCGAGTGTATAGACTCAGGGATGCCAAATAGGCAAGTGTGTCATAGTGTATAGAGTTGAAGTTCTTCATGCGAGCTCAGTGTATGGACTTGTAAGTGTTCATGCGATCTCAATGTGTAGACTTCATTCAGCAGTCAAGACAATGGATGTATGGAGTTGGTCGTGTGAAGGAGAATGAGTGTAAAGACTTGTAATGAAGAGGAGCAGTGTGTAGACTTGAAGCACAACTGTATGCACTGTATGGACTTCAAAGTATAGACGTTGATGTATAGACTTCGAAGAGAACAATGCTTGAAGGCATCGAATGTGTAGACATAGAAATAGCAATTAAGCAAGTGTTTCAAATGAGAGAGTGTATACTCTTGAAAACAGCATATAGGCAAGTATGAACAGCTTGAGAGTGTATAGACTTGCAGGTGATATCGAGTGTATAGGGTTGAAGGATAACTGAGTGTCTAGACTTAGTGATGTGTAGACTTCCCAAAGAGCTGGATGATGTACAGACTTGAGCAAGTGAAGTCTGTTCAGACTTGAAGGTTCACAGTGTGTAGACTTTGGCAAGGCAACGTCAATAAAGTTTCCAGTGTACAGACTTACTGAACTGAGCGTAGGTAAAAGATATGAGGAATGTATAGACTTACTCAGTTCAGTTCAGAACGTAGGTAGGGGTCCCAATGTATAGACTTACTGAAAATGCAACCGCTGTACAGACATGCTCAACCAGTCCGATGTACAGACTTGGACTTTCAACAGAAGGATGTACAGACTTAGAAAACTCATGCCAATGTTCAGACTTCACCCTGTGCAAGCTACAGTGATTGAGTGTATAGACTTAATGGTCTCCCTGGCTATACAGACTTGAGCACAGGCTGAACAGTCGAATGTATAGGCTTGCTTCCACCGACCAGTGTAAAGACTTTGTAGGCGTGAGATGTTGAATGAGTCGGTGGCTGAGACGATGTACAGACTTCAGGTGAACCGATGCAGCTACAGTGAATGAGAGTATAGACTAGCTGAACTCTGTACATACTTGCAGCTTGAGACAGTGATGTACAGACATGGAATCAATGAAGGCGTTGGTTGTACAGACTTTGAAGAATGCCGCTCGCTGTACAGACTTCGAATCAAGGCATGAATAGTGAATCAATGTCTAGACTTGGATGCCCAAGCCAATGTATAGACTTGTGCAGTGTAGCCAGTGTATGGACTTGTACAGTGACTAGAGGCTGTACAGACTTTGGGTCATGATGTGTGAGACGAGGGACAGTGTATTGACTTTGAGATGGCAGACGATGCGTAGACTTGTGGTTCAACAGAGTGTATAGACTTGGAAGATGAAGGGCGATGTGTAGACTTTGAAATGAACGGGAGAATGTATAGACTTGACCCCTTGAAAGGTTGTTTATACTTCAGATGCAATCTACAGTGCCGTTGTATGGACTTGAACTCAAGGGATGGCTGTACAGACTCTGAAAGCTTAGCGGAGGGTGTACAGACTTTGAATATTAAGTTCAATGTATGGACTTCAGGTGAAGACCAATGTACATACTTTGAATATGAGATTCATTGTATGGACTTGGAGAGTAAAGGAGGCATCGACCCATCAGTGGTGGAGGGTCGACCCATCAGTGTACAGACAATGCAGACAGTGTGTAGACATGATCAAGTAGTGCAATTTTATCTGACAGCCATATGAACTGCACAGTCCTACATGATGAAGTATGAATTATTCTAGAGATAGAAGATTGATTTATAGTGTGAGACATTGTAAGATCAAGTCTGTACACCCCTTCTGCATGCATCGTCTCATGCATCGTCTACATTGTCCAGCACATACATCGCTTAAAGTCTGTACAGCCATTCCTTGAGATCAAGTCTATACACTGCATTGGTGGCAAGTCTATACATTGCCCTATTTCAGGCATGCAGAGTCTATACAGAGTTTGCACAAGTCTGCATCTTTTAAGTCTATACATTGGCCATGTCTACACATCGTTTGCCTGGCTTCTTATTCAAAGTCTACACATTCATGGCATATGTGCATCATTTGTTCTGCAAGTCTATACATCGGCCTGGGGCTTGCCAAGTCTGTACATCGCCTGGGGCTTGCTAAGTCTAGACATCGGTGAAGTCTTTACATCCACCGCTGAACCTTCCAACTCTATACATTGTCCTGTTGCAAGCAAGCCATTCATCAAGTCTATACATTCCTTACCTTTACCTACATTCAGAACACCAAGTCTATACATCGGTAAGGTCTGCACATGGTTGCCTTGAAGCTGCATCAAGTCTAGACATTGTCCTGTAGCTAGCACAAAGTAAAGTCTGTACATTGTCCCCATGTTCACATGCTTCAAAGTCTATACATCGTGGGCTTCGAGCATTCAAAGTCTGTACATTCTTCAAGGGCCAAGTCTATACATTATGTCGCTCACATCTTCAAAGTCTGTACATCGTTGGCCTGTGCATGCTTCGTCTTCTAAAGTCTATACATCCGTCACACTCCAGCATTTGCATTGAAGTCTATTCATTGCTGTCTCATGCATTCTAAGTCCATACACCATGCTATTGGGCATCGGTCATTACAGCAAGTTTGCACACTGTCTGCACATTCTCAAAGTCTATACAGCTTGTGTCTGCATCAATTCATAAGTCTATACATTGTCTTCTGCACAAACACAAGTCTACACATTGTAGCATGCACTATAAAACTAGTCTGTACACACTTCAGAACTCAAAGGCTGAACACTCTTCAGCAAGTCTGCACACACTTCAGCACTCAAAGGCTGAACACTCTTCAGCAAGTCTGTACACTCTTCAGCACTCAAAGGCTGAACATTCTTCAAGCTAAAGTCTGTACACTCCTTATTTCTAAGTCTATACTTTCTATCCTTCACACTAAGTCTATACACGGTGGTCTTCAGTTACCCAGCAAGTCTGTACATCCTTCTGATTATTTTCTTATGACTATGTGACAGGTACTGTTCGTGAAGCCTATGAAGGGCACGTGATCCAAGGTTGGCACCTGGCACGTGATCCGAGGACAACGCCCTAATTGCTACTGCTATAAATACAAAGCCTCCTCCATCTGGAGAAGTCTGATCAAGAGAAAAAGAGACTGATCGAGAAGAGATCAAGCAAGTGTGATCGAAGCAGAGGTAGCGAGCAGAAAAAGGCAGAAGAAGAAAAAGGAGAGAGCAACAGAGAGGCTGAAAGCAGAAGAAGAAAAAGAAAAAGTGATTGAGATCGAGAGCTCGTGAAGTAGAAGAAAAAGAAAAAAAGAGATAGAGAGAGGGTTCATGAAGAAGAAGAAAGAGGAATCATCAGAAGATTTGTTCACTGGCATTTGGATCAAATCCAAGCTAGACTTGCTCCTGCGAGAGCTACTTAGTGTGTCTCATTTCCAGCTTTACGTTGCTGTATTTTTTCTTTGTGTTTGCTTTTTATTTTGTTCTTTCCATCTATTCACCTTGTTCTTCTGATTCCCTTGTTTGGGATCGGGGTTCCTCCTGTAGTCTCAGGAGAAGGGAGACTTGTTCTCCGATTTGCTAGTGACTGGGTAGTCTCTAGTGGTTCCCTCTGGTGTGGAGGAAGAGAGGTCCGTGACCTCTGGTTTGCAAGTGGCTGGGAGTCACTTGTGGGTTTCCCTCCGGGTTGGAGGAAGGGAGATTCGTCTCTGGTTCTAGTCTTGTGGGTTGCAAGTCCAGGTGGGTTCCCTCCTGGGTGGAGGAAGAGAGACCTCGGTCTCTGGTTGCTAGTGACCGGTAGTCACTAGCGGTTGCCCTCCGGTTGGGAGGAAGAGGGGAGGTTGTTCCCCTGGTCAAGCTGTTTGGCAGCACCTGTTGCAGACTGAGTCTGCGGTTCTAGCATTAGCTAGTGGAAGCCTCACTCCGGTTTGGAGTGAGGGGTGGACGTAGGTCTGTGGACCGAACCACCTAAAAATTATCTGTGCCGTGGTTTGCCTTGTGTGTTTGCTCCTTGTCTTCTACCTCTTTCACAGGTTGTATGAACACTCTTGTTTCTATCTGCAGTGACCTTGAGCATTACATATTTTGCTAAGTGAATCTGGTATGCACAATTTGTCTTCGGCATTAGTCTTGATCAGGTTCCACTAGTATAGTTAGCAGTTCATCTGATTGATCAAATGTTCATTTGAGTTCTATAGCTTTTATTCTGCAACTGTGTCTAGCAGCAGGCTTATTGTTTTTAAGTGGGGCAATAATTTTTGAAAGGGATACATTCACCCCCCCCTCTGTATCCATCGCACCGTCCCAACAATTGGTATCAGAGCGGGTTGTCTGCATAGAAGGTCCAGCGACCTGCAGATTCGATCCTGCTATCTGGGTGCTATCTAGCTTTTGGTGCATCATTATTCCTGTTGCATTTATCTGATCAGTTTTCATGGGTGATCCACCAGTTTTCAACGGCTCTAATTTTAATGTGTGGTTTGTCAGTCTGCGCAATTATGTTGATGCAGTTAATCCTGATCTGTAGAAGTTAATTTCACAAGGTCCTCACACATTGCCAAAGAAAGTATCCAAATGGACCAACAGCCACAGATCCAAGGATGGAGAAAATCAGAAAGCCTTCAATTTGATGAAAGCAGCCACTGACAGAGCCTTACACTCTTGTCTTTACGATTGCAGGTCAGCTAAGGACATCCTGGAGAAGCTGAATCTAGCTCACAGGATAAATGAAGACAGCTGCATGATGGCTAACAGAAGTAATCAAAGTGGCAGCCAAAATGAAGAAGAGGATGATGATGAGGAGGTAAATCCTTTCGAGAATTTTTCTTTAGATGATTGGGAGAATGCATATGCTGAGTTGCTTGAATCTCATGAACATTTAAGAAAACAATACAATAACTTGAAAAAGAAAAGTGATCGGGGTAGTTCAAGTTCTGCATGTGAAAATTGTTCAAATATGAAGCAATCTCATGATGCCTGTTTGTCTGATATCCATATGCATAAAAACCAGAATGAAAAATTGATGAAGGAACTTGAATGTGCTTGCTCTGAACTAAGTAGGCTAAAATCTGAAAATGACTCTCTTAGAAAATCTGCTAAAGAAAATGAAGAAAAATCTGAGAAACTTGAGCAAGAGAAGAATTTGTTTGCTGAAAAATTTAATGCCATAAAATCTGTAAATATGGAATTACAGAAAGATCTTGAAAAACAGCAAAAAGAATTGAAAGAACTTGAATGTGTTAGCTCTGAATTGGATGTTCTAAAATCTGAAAATGAATGCCTTAGGAAACAATGTGAAAAACTCCAGGCTCAAACAATATGTTCTAATAAATCTGCTTGCAATGATTGTCCACTTCTTAAGTAAATAAATGAAAATCTTCACTCAAATTTAGAATGGCAGAAGGAGTTAATTGTTTCCCTAAAGGAAGAAAACAGAGAACTGTTAAACAAGATTTTGGAGTTTGAACAGATAGAGGAAGAGCTGAATAGTAAAATGAGCTCAATGAAAATTGATAAAGGCTCTGTTGAAGAAACTGAAAATTTGAAATCAAAAAATGACAAATTAACTAAAGAATTTGAAGGATTGAAGCAGTTGAACACTGCTATGTCAGAGAAACTTCTTCTCTTAGAAAAAGGAAAATCTGTTTACATTGAAGAATCTGAAAAATTGAGAAATCTAGAACATGAAGTTGAGGAATATAAAACTGCCAACAAGGTACTAAGCGAATGTGTAAATTGCAATGAACAAGAGATTGCCAGTTATGAAATACACATCGTTTCTCTGGAAAATGAAATTGAAGATTTGAATAATTTCTTGTCAAAATTTGTGGACGGAAAAGATAATCTGGACAAGATTCTAGGAGCAAAGTTTAATTTTCAGAAGGAAGGGTTGGGCTATAAGCATTCAAACAAGAAGAGTTTTAAAAATAAAGTTTAAACTTCCTTTGTTTCCAGATCAACTTCTCACAGCCCTCAGAACCTTCCTGGTTATCAGTCATCTGCTCAAAAGAAAACAACAGAAAAATAGAAAGAAAAGAATCGACATGTTCCTCTTCCTACTATGCATGTTTCACCCATACACTCACATGCATCTAGAAAGAAAATGATATGTCACTACTATCACAAATTTAGACATCTGATGCATGAGTGTAACTTGATGGAAAATGATGACCTAGATGCTGTACAAAATAATCATGGTAGAAAGCATGTCTTTAGAGAAAAGAAAATTCACTGTTATAATTGTGGAAAAATAGGACATGTTGCTGCACAATGCTGGTTAGGTTCTCATAGAAAAACCTTCTTTATCTGCTCTCATTGTGGAAAATATGGTCATACAGTCAAGGACTGTTGACATAACCAGGGTAGGTATGTGAATTTCAAACATGCTAAATTCCCTGCAAATAGAAATGATTTTGGTAGGAATAAATCTGTTTTTAAAGAAAAGATTCTTGCATGCTTTGAATGTGGAAAACTTTGCCACCGAGCTTCGGAATGCTGGTGGGCAGGTAATGGTAAGCCAAAATTTCATGCAAGTAACAGAAATTTCCATGCCAATGCACATAAAATTCATGTTCATAATGATGTGCATAAAAAGAACCTAAAATCTGGTTCTTCATGCTACTACTGTGGAATATTTGGGCACTCCATGAATCATTGTGCTTTAATGATGAATGATGATAAACAGGCCCAAAGGTTGAGGAAAGCACCAATTAGAGGTGTTACTAACAATGTAGGACCCAAGAAGTCTTGGGTACCTAGAAACATAAAATGAGATTTGTGTTTTGCAGGTATGTCTTGGGGATGAGGAATAAAAGGGGGTCAAATAAACCAAGGCATCCAAAGTTTGGTAAAACCCCACCTCTGATGGTAGACATTTAAGTGTTTGATAACGTTGTTTAGATAGCTGCATATCATGTTTGATTTGTTAATCAAAATTTCATGCATATAGCTTCTCAACTGCATCTATACTTGGCATTAAAATGTCTCAATAAATATGATGTGTTATCTGTGCAACAGTTCAACTGAAATTGGTGCTTGAATACTGAAATTTGAATTGATTGAAAGTGATTGAAAATGAATTGCACATCATAAAACTGAAAAGCTGAATTGAATAAATCTGTTGCTTTGTCGATGTCTCATGCTTAAAAATGCTCACCTGCACAATTTGACATGCACACGCATTCACAATTACATGCTATCAGCTCACTGCACTTGCATCTACTGGTTATAAGTGTCGACACCTTGAGTGCTAGCTCATGCATACATTTAGGGGGAGCATTATTCATACTCTTGAAATCGCATCTGACCCATGCATTGCAACACATTTCAGCTTCCTACTTCAACTGTTATCAGCCTTTTTCATTCATCCTATCCATTGGTATCTGTTGAATTGGCTGCTCCTTAAAATGATTCGGCCTTTCTTGAAAATTCAGAAAGACTTCTCTGTGCATATCCTGATCATAAATCTGAAAACAACTTAAAGATGAATCTTCTATTATATAGGACTATGAATGTCTGATTCTTTCAGCCAGTTGAAGTTTCATGTATGTCTTGTGTTTGCTTATGAACATATCTTGAAAATATCTGAGTTAGTCTTAATAAACTTTAACCAACATTTTCATGTTGTGTTTTTTTTAAACTCTTTTGAATTCTGAAAATTCTGAAATCATGATATTCCTTGATTGATATGTATGAAATTAGTATTGATTTTTAAACATCTGAGAATATGGAACATGTCTAAGGGTAAATCCTGTCAGAGCAATGACTTTGGTCACTGAGAAACCATGTCTAAAGGACTGTGTCATGAGGTACCATAGTTAACTCTGCTTAAGAATGATTGATAATCTGGCAGAGCAATAGCATGCCCACTGAGAAATACATCTCACTCATCAAAGAAATGATTTGTAGTGTGTCATGAAGTGTAAATGCAATCTCTGTTCTTATGAAGCATGACAGTTAGTCCTTCCAAGTGCTTAGGGATACTGGCGTCTAAACAACGTGTATCCTCTAGTTACAAGGGTGTACTAAACTCAAGTGCTCATGAAGAATGTTATAAAAAATTTGTTGCTGATCTAGTGTATCATTTGAAAATGTGTGCAAAAGAAATATTCTATTGGAACCCTTGACAGAAACAAATGATTTCTTATGTGTTTAACTTCATTACTATTGATTGCATCTCTTAAAGGAATCTTTGAAATTGAGTGAGTAAGAAAGAAGAAGATTAAACAAGACTGTCAATATGAAAGTAAGGTTCACTTTTATTAAAACTGATTTCAGATATGAGTACAGAAAGCTTATGAACAAGCCTTGCATACATCATATTCTGATCTGATTTGTCAATGAAGATCATTCATAAATCTCTATAATAGAAGAGTCTGAAATACCTGTTTAATCAGATTTATGAAATTGATATCCCATTGAAAACCTTTCTCATTCATTCTGTATGCTTCCTTTCTCACGTTGGACACAATTATTTCAGACCTGACTGTTGACTTCTTTATGTCCTGAGCTTCATTCCAATCATTGTCCATCTAAGGGGGAGAATTCTTACATGTCCCTATAGTAAAATATTCATTCAGGAGAATATCTTGTTAGGGGGAGTTTTTTATGATTGTAACTCAGCATTGCATAATAGCTCCTATATCATCTTCTTCAGCTGTCAATGATCATTCCATTCTTTTTGATGTTGTCAAAGGGGGAGAACTTTTGTGAGTCATAATTTGCATCAATCAACAGTTGCATCACATGGTGTTTTACATGCTCATTATGTTTACATAATCATGAACTGTCATATGGTATTTCATAACCATCATGATGAATCTATTGCAATGACTCATAATATTGCCATCATCAAAAAGGGGGAGATTGCTGTGTCCCCTGTGGTTCTGGAGTTTTGATGATGACAGATATTATGGCTCATTATGTTTACATCCTTGATGATATAATCCTGTTGCATTATGAGAAACTGTCAGAACAAGTTTAAGGATGACTTACAAGTCATGAAGTCAACCCAAGTCAAAGTCAAATCATGACAGGTAAGGTCAATGCTCAGATCAGGTAATGCTTTGTCTACTCTCAGATCTTTGATGATGTTTTAGCTTATATGCATAAACTGTTCTGTGCATGCATTTAAGTCTGTACAGCACACACACACACACATTGTCATGCACACACACATAGTCTGCACATCAAGTCAGTACAGCCCCTGGTCGCAAGACCAAGTCTGTACATCGTTGTTGATATTTATTTGTCTATCTTCTATCTTTCTTTTGAAGTTTGAAAAGTGATATGGTAAGATGACAAACAAGCAATCAAAGATCTACTCAAACCTATGAACATGTGATCATGAACCTAAGCAATCATAGCTAGCTCTAGCACGGGCATGCTATCTCAATCAAACTATGCTAAGGAAAAGGAAAACACATGCCGGGGCGTGGAGCAAGGAGTAAACAAAAACACACCGTGAAGGTGGAACAAGCAAGAAAAATAGAAAGATATGATGAAGAAGACAGCTAATGCCCAATACCAAGGAAAGATGTGATCGCCACCAAAGTAAAAACAAGTCAAAGACCTGAATATACCTTGGAAATAGGTGGATGAAACACTTGCCCACGGGAGAGAAAACCAGAGAAAGCCTACAGATCAACTTAGAAGTGACGGTCAGAACCCTGTGCGCTACTTGGAAGTGATGGCCACACGATAGACCGCCGGAAGAGAGTGACGCGCCTGCACAAGACCGTCAGATAACCTGCAGTAACAAAGCTTGAATTCTTTTAACTCTAACTCTTCCAGCCGGCTAGAAGACCTGGGCCTCGTGTTAATGAACCTGTAAACCTGCCAAAGATGTAGAAAGACCAAACATAATAACCTCAATTAGTCCTTTTCACAAGCATAGCATCAATTCTCAAAGGACTTAACATCATCAAAAGGAGAGTGGATTACCGGGGAGCTTTTGGTTTTTTAACCCCTCTGGGTGTTTTAAAAGGTTGGGAAGATGTTTGTATGCTTAGAGGACAGCGAAAAACGTAGAGAAAGAGGAGGGACAATGCTTTGATTGAGGAAAAACCAGGGAAGAACTCAAGCATGCAATGATGAACTTGAAAGACCAAAACCAAAGTACTCCCTTGATTATGAGATGGATGGACGTGGGAAGCAGTTCCTCCTGGATGAAGATGGCTCCTGAGTTCGGCAGCACTTCGTCGTGAATTCAAATCTTCCTCCCCTCGGGCCATGAAATCAAGGGTTCTATTTATAGACCCTCAAACTCTCAGGTCGAGCAGAGGATAATCAAGCAAGATAAAGAGATAACTCTTAGCAAATCCTCGAAGATAATATCACCAAGAGTCCATAGAATCGAACGGAAGGTCCTGAGGATCAGATTTGCAAGAGATATCGTCAATCCGAACCCTTATCTCGACCACGGAGTAGCAGAGAAAAGGCCTGAACTGCTAGGACTCTCGGAAGGAAGTAACGGCTGCACGACAGACCGCCACTTGGAAGCAACGCATCAAGGACCATCCGTTACTATCAACCTTATCCCTAAAAGATAAGATCAACGGGAAGAAGACCCAACAAGTTGGACTCTTCAAGGAAGCAACGGCCAAGGCATAGGGCGTCAGAATGAAACAACGGCAGCACGACAGACCGTTATTATCAACGTGGAATCAAAAGGATAAGCTTTAAAACGAGGCCTTAAGCCTTAGGACTCTTCAAAGAGTAACGGTCCAGGCCCCATGCGTTATAATGAAACAACGCGCCTGGTTCGGACCGTTATTACCATTGAGTTTCAAGAATAGCAATGAAGGGTTGCTAAGCTGTTGCCAACGAAATGCCACCAGGAGCCAATTCTTAATCCAGGAATTAAGACCCAAGAAACAGGCCTCAACTGATCAAGAGATTCAATGAAGAGTGAATAACTCGAAGCATCATATAGAATGAAACAAGGAGATGACCCGACTTATTGGGTATAAAATGGGTGTCAACAATCGTCTCCTGCATGCATTACTTCAAGTATGTACAGCCAGTGCATTGCTTCATATCAAGTCTAGACATTGTGCATTTCTTCATATCAAGTCTAGACATTGCATGCCACAAGTCTGCACATCCTGTTTGCACTAAGTCTGTACATTGTCTATACTTTCACGTGTCTGGTTGCATGAGTCATTAAAGTCTGTACATCGCTTGGCGCTCACCAAGTCTATACATCGCTTGGCGCTCACCAAGTCTGTACATCGACATGGCGCTGGAAAGTCTATACACTCATTTCCAATGGCTGTGCATCGTCTGCATATTTCACACTAAGTCCATACATCACTGTACATGACTTCTTCAAGTCTGTACATGGTCTTGGCATATGCACACTTAAAGTCCATACATCCATCAGTTTATAGTTGGCCAAGTCTACACACTGTAAGACAAAGTCTGTACACCCCTTCTGCATGCATCATCTCATGCATCGTCTACATTGTCCAGCACATACATTGCTTAAAGTTTGTACAGCCATTCCTTGAGATCAAGTCTATACACTGCATTGGTGGCAAGTCTATACATTGCCCTATTTCAGGCATGCAGAGTCTATACAGAGTTTGCACAAGTCTGCATCTTTCAAGTCTATACATTGGCCATGTCTACACATCGTTTGCCTGGCTTCTTATTCAAAGTCTACACATTCATGGCATATGTGCATCATTTGTTCTGCAAGTCTATACATCGGCCTGGGGCTTGCCAAGTCTGTACATCGCCTGGGGCTTGCTAAGTCTAGACATCGGTGAAGTCTTTACATCCACCGCTGAACCTTCCAACTCTATACATTGTCCTGTTGCAAGCAAGCCATTCATCAAGTCTATACATTCCTTACCTTTACCTACATTCAGAACACCAAGTCTATACATCGGTAAGGTCTGCACATGGTTGCCTTGAAGCTGCATCAAGTCTAGACATTGTCCTGTAGCTAGCACAAAGTAAAGTCTGTACATTGTCCCCGTGTTCACATGCTTCAAAGTCTATACATTGTGGGCTTCGAGCATTCAAAGTCTGTACATTCTTCAAGGGCCAAGTCTATACATTGTCTCGCTCACATCTTCAAAGTCTGTACATCGTTGGCCTGTGCATGCTTCGTCTTCTAAAGTATATACATCCGTCACACTCCAGCATTTGCATTGAAGTCTATTCATTGCTGTCTCATGCATTCTAAGTCCATACACCATGCTGTTGGGCATCGGTCATTACAGCAAGTTTGCACACTATCTGCACATTCTCAAAGTCTATACAGCTTGTGTCTGCATCAGTTCATAAGTCTATACATTGTCTTCTACACAAACACAAGTCTACACATTGTAGCATGCACTATCAAACTAGTCTGTACACACTTCAGCACTCAAAGGCTGAACACTCTTCAGCAAGTCTGTACACACTTCAGCACTCAAAGGCTGAACACTCTTCAGCAAGTCTGTACACTCTTCAGCACTCAAAGGCTGAACGTTCTTCAAGCTAAAGTCTGTACACTCCTTATTTCTAAGTCTATACATTCTATCCTTCACACTAAGTCTGTACACGGTGGTCTTCAGTTACCCAACAAGTCTGTACATCCTTCTGATTATTTTCTTATGACTGTGTGACAGGTACTGTTCATGAAGCCTATGAAGGGCACGTGATCCGAGGATAACGCCCTAATTGCTACTGCTATAAATACAAAGCCTCCTCCATCTGGAGAAGTCTAATCAAGAGAAAAAGAGACTGATCGAGAAGAGATCAAGCAAGTGTGATCAAAGCAGAGGCATCGAGCAGAAAAAGGCAGAAGAAGAAAAAGGAGAGAGCAGCAGAGAGGTTGAAAGCAGAAGAAGAAAAAGAAAAAGAAAAAGAGATTGAGATCGAGAGCTCGTGAAGTAGAAGAAAAAGAGAAAGAGAGATAGAGAGAGGGTTCATGAAGAAGAAGAAAGAGGAATCATCAGAAGATTTGTTCGCTGGCATTTGGATCAAATCCAAGCCAGACTTGCTCCTGCGAGAGCTACTTAGTGTGTCTCATTTCCAGCTTTACATTGCTATGTTTTTTCTTTGTGTTTGCTTTTTATTTTGTTCTTTCCATCTATTCACCTTGTTCTTCCGATTCCCTTGTTTGGGATCGGGGTTCCTCCTGTGGTCTCAGGAGAAGGGAGACTTGTTCTCCGGTTTGCTAGCGACTGGGTAGTCTCTAGTGGTTCCCTCTTGTGTGGAGGAAGAGAGGTCCGTGACCTCTGGTTTGCAAGTGGCTGGGAGTCACTTGTGGGTTTCCCTCCGGGTTGGAGGAAGGGAGATTCGTCTCCAGTTCTGGTCTTGTGGGTTGCAAGTCCAGGTGGGTTCCCTCCTTGGTGGAGGAAGAGAGACCTCGGTCTCTGGTTGCTAGTGACGGGTAGTCACTAGCGGTTGCCCTTCAGTTGGGAGGAAGAGGGGAGGTTGTTCCCCTGGTCAAGCTGTTTGGCAGCACCTGTTGTAGACTGAGTCTGCGGTTCTATCGTTAGCTAGTGGAAGCCTCACTCCGGTTTGGAGTGAGGGGTGGACGTAGGTCTGTGGACCGAACCACCTAAAAATTATCTGTGCCGTGGTTTGCCTTGTGCGTTTGCTCCTTGTCTTCTACCTCTTTCACAGGTTGTATGAACACTCTTGTTTCTATCTGTAGTGACCTTGAGCATTACATATTTTGCTAAGTGAATCTGGTTTGCACAGTTTGTCTTCGGCATTAGTCTTGATCAGGTTCCACTAGTATAGTTAGCAGTTCATCTGATTGATCAAATGTTCATTTAAGTTCTATAGCTTTTATTCTACAACTATGTCTAGCAGCAGGCTTATTGTTTTTAAGTGGGGCAATAATTTTTGAAGGAGATACATTCACCCCCCTCTGTATCCATCGCACCGTCCGAACAAAATTATATTTTACTCTGATCGACTCGACTATTTAACTGCCACGTTCCGAGCAAACGAACACATTCTGCTGCTATCGGTTCAGGGTGTGACATAGTTCCTCTGATTTCTCGACATTTGAGCTTATTGAGCCTAGATAAGGGCTAATAAAGATTATCTTGTGGATTAACTCAAAGATTTATCGGCCCTTATCTCTTTTGCCACGTCTACTAGCCTAGCGGTCTATTGTGCGACCGTTTGGTGGGCATTGGTGGTCTTTTACTAGACCGCTAGGAGACACAGAGTCCTGCGGGATTTCTTTGATCTTGAGCCTTGCGGTCTATTGCTAGACCGTTTCTTGAGCCTTGCGGTCTATCGCTAGACCGTTTGGGGAGACAGAGAGTCCTACTCTGTTTGTTCTTCCTCTGCTTCACCGTGGTCGAACTAGAGTCTTTGGATTGTTGATTTCTCTCTAGATAGAGACTCTCAGAAGTTTCTGTTTGTTTCTATGGACTCTTGGAAGTATTATCTTTGATGTTTATCTAGTTTCAAGCCTATTTTTGTGTTATTATCCCTCCAACTCGAACCTAGGGTTTGGGGGGTCTATAAATAGGACCCTTGACTTCATGGCTTGAGGAGGAGATTTTTGGAGTTTGCCATGAAGTGTTGTTGTGTTCTAGCGTGAGTACTAGTCAGGGAGAAGCTGTTTCTACGACCATAAGGCTTCTGGTCTAGGGAGTATTAAGTTTCAATAGCTGTCCTTGTGTCTTTTTCTCTTGGTTTTGGTCTTTCCCCTTTGCATCATCATAACATATTCCCTCTTCTTCTTCCACGTTCTCTGCACTCACACCACGTTTTTCAAACATCTTCCTATCTTTTCCATGCCCCACAGGGGTTAAAAAACCACCAACCCCCAGGTATTCACCCTTCCTTTTATGCACTTTAGTTTAATTGCATTATAGATACTACACTTGTCCAAGGGCTTATTGGGTCGTTTTTCTTTGTGTCTACACTCTTTTGCAGGTTTACAGGACTCATTGCACGAGGCCCAGCTCTTCTTGCCGGCAATGAGGGGTGGAGATATAAGTTCCAAGCTTCTGTTTTGGGTGCGTTTGCGACCATTCATCAGACCGTTTGTGGATCTCAGGCGATTTATCGTAGGACCATTTTTCATCTTCTAGCGGTCGTCTGTTAGACCATTTGCCGCTGCAGTATCTGATTTTCTCTCTCCCATGGCGGGTGACTTTACTCGGCTCTTTCCAAGGTACCTGTTGTAGTTTTACTACGATATTTGCCTTGGTGGCGATCACACTTTCCTTCATCTGGGTATTTGTCATCTTGTTCATCATATTGCTTACTTTCTCTTTATTTTAGTTGTTCCACACCTACGATGTGTGTTTTTATTTATTCCTTTGCTCCACGCCCCGGTGTGTGTTTCTATTTTTCCTTATTAATTTTTTGCAGTATTGATGACATACCCCCCATGCTCAGATTTCAGGTTGATTGCTTGAGTTAATGCACTACTTGCTCACACACTTTCATATCTTTCGTGTCACAATCACATTCACCATCCCATGCCCATCTCATCTCACATTCATAAGAAAAAACATCAACAAAGGAGTGACAGTTTTGTGGTATCAGAGCCTAGACTTCTTAAATCCATAACTTTTCCTTGAGATAGGTTCTAATGCCAGTCTATAACTCTTAATAGAGTCTTAAAACTAACCGGTAATGTAGCAACCCGATTTTCATAAGACTAATTAAAATAGTTTAAAAAATTCAAGAAGGGAAAGAACTGGAATAATTATAATGGAAATCAAGTGAAATATAATAATGGATCAATAAATTAAGGCTTAATGGGCTAAAATGCTAAATTAATTCCTAAAATTTAGAATTTCTAAAACATTTGTTTTAATTGGGCTAAATTGATTTTAATCTTACCCTAATGGGCTAATAACTTCAACCAAACCCAAATGTACTAAAAGGAGGTCGAATCTAACCTAAACCCTAACCTTAATTCGAACTAGATAGGGTGGGGGTGGCCCTAGATATAGATAGAAATCATAATTTTTTGAGTTCTTCCCTAACTCGATTTCCATGACCTTATTAGGACTCTTAGGAGCCTTAAATCCTATAAATAGGACCCCATAGCCTCTCTAGTCGACCCTAGTTCATAGGAGAAGGCTGCTAGGCGTGGGAGGATCGATCTAGGAGGAGCATTCATGGGTTTTTCTTCGAGTTGTATTGTTCTTCACTCGTCTTCCTCTTCTTCCTAATCTGGCTCTAAATTTGGTGATCTATCGGGCTAAACCTTCAATTAATGATTCGAACAAGTGCATCTGCATGTTCCCTATCTTCCTGTATCGTTTTACCAAATTTTTAGGGCATGGATTAGTTATCGCCGTTTTAAGGTTTTTCTATCGGAACGGTTCTCTGTTCGTAGTCGCGGCCCCTCCAGGAACTACGTCTCTGAACATGGTGGGACGATAGACCATGACCTGATAATTTAAAATTTTATATTTTACTAATATTCCTATTAAGATCGCGGTGCCCCGACTGACCGCGTTACTGATAGTTGCGGCGCCCCTGATGATCGCATTCTGGCACGGGTTTCCAGAAACCCTAGTGCCATGTCTAGCATGATAAGTGATGGTTATTGAGTTTATATGCATGATTTTACATCTGCATATCATCTGAACCAACTAATGTAATTAGGAAATATGTTTTAACCCTAATTTCACTAAGTTCACAAGCCTTGTTCTTAGTCCATTTGATTCTATATTCTCACCCTATCTCTAATGTCCTGAGCATGTCAAAAGAATAGTTAACCTCCTGGTAACCTAAAATTGACTCATGATAGCTTGTTTTAGTTTATGGCATGATAGTTCCATTGATCGTGTATTCATGATTTTATCTTGGGATACATCATGAATATATAACTTTTAAGGTTTTGTCACTCCGGTGACATTGACTGACCATTGCTATTGGTTTCTGTAGTATGATAGGAACAGATAATTCTTGGTGAAGTTAGGACCCTCCGCCGGATATTCTTTCCGACCAGACTGGAACTTTCTTCATCGAGGCCTCCGTAAGTGTCCGCGAGCCTTGGATTCCCATAAGGACGCCGAGCTAGTTGTACCCCAAAAATCCTATAACCCACTAGAATCCTCGTCCTACTGTGTAAGATAGGGTTCGACCGGCCTTTGGACCCATAGAACGGGGTTCTGTTTGGGTTCTATCAGCTCTGTTCTGAACGCAGCCTGGTTAGGAACCGTGGTCATCTCCGTATCGCGATAGTCATGCTAACCGCGTTCTATGAAAGGCCCATGTCTGGATCCCTCTGCTCTGATCACGGCCTTGAGACCAACCACGTTCTTGATGGATCGCAGCACTATTCATGACCACGTTGAACCTCGTTGTTCCGAGCTTGTTTTCATCAGTTTGACTATGGTTTATAAATCCGAGATTTAATTGTTTATGATACAGTCAACTTTATATTCCTCCAGAATAGCGTCAATTCTACTTATGTCATGATATTTCTGGAACATAACTTCTTGACTCCATGTTGGCCATATCTGCAAATTATGAAATTATTAAGGGCTATGGGTTCACAACAACTAATGCCAGGTAGGACGGATGTAGCACCCCTGGTAATTTTCTATATTTTTTTGGAAATTAAATAGATTTATTTAAGCATTTTTAAGCTTGAGTGAGCTTAACCATTCAAAGCCATTGATTTAAAAGCCCAGCTATTAACCAGATGAATAGGTCCACTTAAAATGGATCTTAAACCCTAAATTTAGACCTTTTGGCCCAACCCCAACTCTTAGAGATGTAATAAGGACTATTTCCCTAATTAGGATGGATAATAGGGATAAGTAGAAGTGGAATTTGATTTAAACTAAAATTCTTAAGAGAGGAACGGGTCGTGGTCAATCGCGCGACCGCTTCTTGATGATAGCGGTTCCTCCTCAACCGCGACTAGGTTCCGTAACCGGGACAGAGGAAAGCATAGAAATCTTGGAATTTTATCCATGAGTTTGCCATGGATCGATGCTATCTCGAAGGGAAACCTATCTATGAATCTTAGAGATCGACTCTATCTCCAATAGGGCTCCTAATTCGATCAAAATTTGCAGCCCTAGGTCTGTCTCTATAAATAGGACCTAGTTTCAACCTGCGCGAACCCTAGTTTTGGATCACGCGTAGCAGAGGTATAGTATCATCATTTTAAATCTTTCCTTTAGAACTTTTTGTTCCCCTTAGTATCTTCTAACCCCCTTCCAAAATTTCGTGCTAGGAGATCAAGCGGTCAAAGAGTTAGAGGGATCAGAAGTTGTTGTTTCTACGCAGGGCGCGTAAGAATGGGAGCATTCTTCCGGCAAGAAATTCCCAGTCTAGGAGCAATCCTAGAGGTAGGTTGTCTCATGAATGGCTTAATCATCAAGTTAGGAGTAAAAGCCCTCCGGTTCGTCTTGATTTCATGCATTATACATGGAGTATTTCATGTTTTACCTTGATTGTGCAACTAGGTCTTTAGTTCATGTAGTCCATGAAACTCTAATGGAAAAAGATAAGAATCTTGGTTGAATTCATGCCTTCTCATGCATTAGTTACATGCTATCGTGCTTTATCTTTCGATTTTACATAGTTTTCATGGTTAATTGCCTTAGAAATAGGCTCTGCAAGCCGGGATATTGTCTCTGTCTGTTGTAAATAAAAGGTGATCTTGAAAAGACCGCGACTTCCAAGTAGTGGTTGCCTGACCCACCGCGATCTCCAGATGGCAGTCATGAGAGAACAGCGATCTGACTTCTATTTACCCCAAACAGGGATCAGGTCAAGCTTCACATTTTTGTTGTTATGTATAGTAGTATCTATACCAAATCTCATGATGTTTAAGTTCCCTGCTGTATCAGGTTTCAACAGGTTCATATGTTATGCCATATCATGTTTAAAAGCTTATTTTCATCTTATGTTATTTTCACATGAAAACTGTATAGTGTTGTACTAAAGGTTTTCCATTCTTTTGTTCATACGGTGATCTATGTTTTTACATGATCTCTCTCATCTCATCTTATTTTTGGTTTCATTACTTATAGCCCATACTCCAGTAAGTAATCTATTAGTCACATGCACATGATAGGAACACTTTCTTGGACATTGAATGACTCTCTGTCAGAAATTCCTTCTGCTGGACTAGGAATTCATGTTTCAAGGCCTCCGTAAGACTCCACGAGCCTAGGATTCCCACTAGGATGTCGAACTGGTTGTACCTTCAAAACCCAAAGTCTAGAAGAGCACTGCATGTTTTTTGCGTTATTGTGATATGTCCTAATCACGGTTCGCAGCTAACCGCATTCTTATGATCGCGGCTCGATACAAGACCATGTTCTTGTTCATCCCAGTATTGAGTCGACCCAACTCCTGTCCTGAGTCGACACACTACGATTGTGGCTTATACTCGACCGCTACCTCCAGATAGCGGTCTGGTGACAACCACGTTCTGTCAAAAGTTACTCAACCCGTGGGTTTGACCCAAGGGGGTTGATTATGCTCTGTTTGTATTCCCAGACGATCATCTAATTATCTAGAATCTGAAACTTTGTCTAACAAGTTATTAAAGAACTATCAAAGTAAGAAAGATGTTGTTATGCTAGCAAATTTCTTCCGTGGCACAACATACGTTTAATTCATTATTGACCTCTTTTTCCAATGTATTCCATGCAATCTTACATTGCTTACTATCTCTTCAGTGAATTATTGAAATTACATTATTGGTCGACTTTATTGTTATTTCTCATGGAAGTAGCTTGATTTATAACTTGAAGATGCAAGCGCGAGCACAGATGGTGTCCAAGGGCTCCAGTCTAGCCCCCTCGACAGATGGTCAGAAATATACTATTAACCATGGGGTATAATGATTACTAGCATCGCATTGCACTAGGAGTACTTTTTTTTATAAACATGTGAAATCCACGAGGTAATATCATGAAATTTACATGCTTTCTAGTACATTCTTGTTACATGACTTTCTAATACATAGCCTTTTCAAGGTTATGAAAAGTACATCCTCGTTACATGAAAAGTACATTCATGTGATTGAAAGGCCAAATTTATATTCTTGATCATGATATTATATTCTTGCTATTTCATGTCCTTACATTTACATCGTGTAACTTGATGTTACTATGGTTTTATTTACATGTTTTATTGCATTCTTTTTCATTATCTTACCTTCTAGAGCTAAAATGTTAATCATATAAATTTGCCATCATGTTGACACGAAGATACCTACTGGGAGAGTGCGCTCATTCCCTACTTTCTTTGGCATTTTCAGGAAGTTCTTGTGGCTCAGAGTCGGATTATTCAAGTGATGGATCTGAGAGCGAATGAAGATCAAGAGAAGCCCTAGTGTGTCTACATTGAGTCTATTGTGTCACTTTCAGAGTCATGGTTATGTAATTTTCTATTTTCTTGAGTCTAGTGAGTCATATGTCAAGAGAGTCAATTGTAACTTTGATTATTTAATCATTATGCAATAAAGTTGAGGTTTTTATCATATGACATTTGCGTACAATATTCATGATGTTATATGTTGCGCTCTGATTGTCTTGCTAGCGCGAGGCTTACTTTGCTGGTTGTTCATGTTCCCGAGTTATTTCCGTTGTATATGTATATCTCGGGGCGTGACAGTTAAGGTGGTATCAGAGCCATACCCTAGCTGAAAGTGTAGGAACTAAGTGTCATGTAGGGAAAAGTGCTACGCTATGGGAGTCACCTCTTGAACCCACAATGGGACAAAGTGTTACATAGTGGGAGCCACCTCTTGAGTCTGTAGGGGCCACCTCTAGAGTCCTACCTGCCTGGGGGTTTGATTGTGTGCTATATGTGCCCAGCGACGAGGATGTCACCTATATAAGAGGGTGATGCGGGACGGGAATAGGGAGTCTTCAAGATAGTTGTCCAGGTCGTGCTATATATTCCTAGCGCCTTCTTGAAGAACGCGCTATATCATTCTAGTGCGTTCACAGAAGTTGGCAGAACGACGAACTTCGACGTTGGAGCACCCGTGGATGACTTCGGGGGTTCAAAACACAAGGGGAAAGCACACATGATGATGGATAACACATGGGGAATGCTGAAATGGAAATCAAACCAACCTAATACTAGCTAGGATAACTTTGGTGAAGGCGGATGTGGGGTGAGCGGCGAGGGAAGGAAGGTGGATGTAGATGATGCTAGGACCGTGAGGAAGCTTGGCTGGGGCCTCTCACCTGAACCCTTCACGGGGACGGTGCAATTGAGTTCCATCCTGACCGTAATAGCATCTTTGGCGGTGGTGGGGGGGAGGTGAACGTTGGTGGAAGAAGAACGAAGCTCCGAATGAAGCCTCACACTCGACCCCATCTCAGAGCCGATGCATCCGAGGCTTCGATCATCCTCCATTGAAGGGGAAAGGGAGAGGGTTAGGGAAGCAGAATTGGGTCTCGTACCCAGATAGGGACGGATGAAGGGGGTTTCCAAAGATTGGGGAAGATAGCCATGGCTACACTCAATCAAACACTCATAGATTCATTGCTTATTTTGATCAAACGAAATGGGATACAAATATAGGGAAAGGGGAAGACAAAATAATGCTAGCACATCAATTACAACCATGGAAAATAGCACACATTGAAGACTTTGGGGAGTTCCGACGCCGGGAAGTTGGATCGTCTGCCACTGCGTCTCTGTCTGAGATCGCGCTAGTTAAACATGGCGCCTTCTTCAGATCACGCTACCCAAGGGTAGCGCGTTCATCTTTGGCCTGGCAGCTTTCTCGATTCGCTTCGGCCTGGCAACTTGCTTGATTCCCATCAGAGGGGTAGATTATAACACCCTCAAATATAGACAAGTTGTACTCTATATCACCGAGGCGTCTTTTGAAGTATCGGCTCAGTTCTCAAAAAAGAACTCTGAAGTTAAGCTTGCTTAATGGGGAGTAGTACTGGGATGGGTGACCTCCCCGGAAGTCCTCCATTCTGGAGCCAATCACTGTCAAAAAGGGACAAAACCGTGAGGCCGGTAGGCCGAAGCAGACAATATCTTGACGGTATAGAGTACAGGGCGTGACAATGGAAGTCCATTCTGTAAACCATGGGAAATTTTGGGTGTGGCATTGCACCAAATTCTGTTATTCCGATATTTTGTTATTCGGCTATTCTGATAGTCTGCTATTCTGATATTCTGTAAATTTTGTTATTCTGGCAAACTGATATTTAGATATTCTACTAGACTATTGCTCTGTTGTCTTGCCTTATTGTTGGATTTCTGATATTCCGGCCAATTCTATAAGTTATGTTCATATGGTTCATAAATTCTTGTCTTATATTGTTAACTTGTCCTTGGTTCTACATTGGGATTGTTCCCTTTTCTTTAAGCTTCCTATCTATCTTTGACATTGACATTGATCTTGATCGCTTCCCTGATTGATAGAATGCATTTCATATTGATTTATTGTTTATATCACTCTTGGCATAGCATTTCATTGAATATTGGATAATTGATTAATTACTTATATTTTGCCTGGCAATAGAGATGTAATTCCTACTAAGCGTTTTTGCTCACCCAGTTTCTCTTAACATTTTTTAGGTAATAATGATGAAGATGTTCAATCGGAAGAGGAAGGGAAATAGTGATTAGTGCTGTAGAGGATCGGAGTCTGTGTCTTTTCTTTTTCTTGAGTCTAGTCTTGTAATTTGAGTATTTTCCTTTCTTTTTATCAATGTAAGTTTGAGTCATTATTGTGTAATAATGACATTTGATACTAATAAATTATAGTTTTGTTGTCATTTTCTGAACCTATTGTGTGTCTTGTGGTTTGTTCTTATTATTCATGATTGTTCGCTACCACGTTCCGAGTAGTTCCGCTGCTATCGGTTCAGGGCATGAAAGAAGTGGTATCACAGCCTAGGTTTTGTAAAACCCTAGGTCTTGACTATAGGTTGCCTTAAAAGCTAGGTTCATCCCTAATGTTACCCGGTGAGATGGGTTAGAACCATGGGTTAAGTGCTAAAATTGGCTTAACAACTTTTACGAGAAGTAATTTGTTAATCTTGTATGATTTGTTTTGTAGGGGCTAGATAGCTAGGGTGATGGCGGCTGAGCGAGCGCAATGGCGGAAGATGCAAAGGATTGTTCTGGGTTTGACTCAGGCTCTTCAATAGGTAGCTCAGGGAGGAGCGAATCATGGTGTTCGGGAGTTGCATCAAAAATTTTGGAGTCTCAATCGCCCTAGATTTTGTGGAACCCCTAATCCCGATGAGGCAGAAGATTGGATTAAGGAGATGGAGAGAATCTTTTGGGTAATATAATGTTCGGACCAAGATAAAGTCCTTCTAGCAACGTTCTAATTAGAGAAGCATGTGAGGGCTTAGTGGGAGTCAGTGGAAGCCACTTTGCTAAATGATCAAGTAGCATGGGCGGAATTTTTTGAGCACTTTAGTGATAAGTATTTTTCGAAGAGAGTTCGGGAGAGAAAGGCTGCGAAATTTGCCTCCCTCAAGCAAAGGAGTATGTCTGTAGCAGAGTATGAGGCCCAATTTTCTAGATTATCTCGTTATGCGCCTCACTTGATAGTAACTGATAAAATGAAGGCCAAGCGGTTCTTGAATGGGTTAAGGTTGTAATTCATACACCAATTGGCACTGATGGATATTCAATCTTATGCCATGATGGTAAGAAGAGCTCAGTCATTAGAGGATGCCATGGAGTTGTCTGATAAGATCAAGGCGGGAATGGAGAAGAAGAAGTTGGGTAATGGCAATAAGAGGCCCAATGATGATAATGGCATTCCGAATGGCAATAAGCATTAGGAGGAGAAGTGTAAGTATTGCGGGAATGATGGTCATTAATCTGAGAAGTGTCGCTGGAGGATCTGATCATGTTTTCGCTGTGGGAGCCAGGAGCATAAGGTAGCCGACTGTCCTCTTCCTAAAGACCAACTTTCACAGGCAAAGGATCATTAGGAAGCACGACGTCAAGGATGGTTGTAAGCATTGAGAAGGGTCGAGCCTGCTGATGATGAAGTAGCTAGAGGTATCCATTCACCTCAACCTAGTTTTCCTTCCCTAGATTGTAGATTATTTGCTAACTTGCTTATGTGATCTCTTGTGATGTTTGGGAAATAAGACTAGGTACCCAACTATTATTTCGGAAATGAATGTCGTGTGAATTTGGAGAACCAAATTCTTTTAAGTGGAGGAGGATATAGCAATCCAGTTTTTATAGGGTTAATAAAAGAGTGTAAAGAATTTAAGAAGGGAAAGAATTGGAATAATTATAATGGAAATCAAGTGAAATATAATAATGGGCCAATAAATTAAGGCTTAATGGGCTAAAAGGGAAAATTAATTCCTAAAATTCAGAATTTCTAAAACCTTTATTTTAATTGGGCTAAATTGGTTTTAATCTAACCCTAATGGGCTAATAACTTCAACCAAACCCTAATCCACTAAGAGGAGGTTGAATCTAACCTAAACCCTAGCCCTAATTCAAATTAGATAGGGTGGGGGTGGCCCTAGATATAGATAGAAATCATAATTTTTGGAGTTCTTCCCTATCTAGGTTTCCATGACCTAATTAGGACTCTTAGGAGCCTTAAATCCTATAAATAGGACCCCATAGCCTCTCTAGTCGACCCTAGTTTGTGAGAGAAGGTTGCTAGGCATGGGAGGATTGATCTAGGAGGAGCATTCGTGAGTTTTTCTTCGAGTTGTGTTGTTCTTTTCTTGTCTTCCTCTTCTTCTTGATCCGGCTCTAAGGTATGTAATCTCTCAGGCTAATCCTTCAATTAATGATTCAAACAAGTGCATCTACATGTCCCCTATCTTCTTGCATCATTTCCCCTAATTTTTAGGGGCTATATTGCATGAATTTCATGAATCATGGACTGGTTATCACCATTTTAGTGTTTTTCTGTCAGAACAGTTCTCTATTCGTAGTCGCGGTCCCTCCAGGAACCACATCTCTGAACGTGGTGGGACGATAGACTGCGACCTGATAATTGTAAATTTTATTTTTTACTAATATTCCTGTTAAGATTACAGTGCCCCGACTGACCACGTTAGTGATAGTTGCGACGCCCCTGATGACCACATTCTGGCACGGGTTTCCAGAAGCCCTAGTGCCCTATCCAGCATGATAAGTGATGGTTAGTGAGTCTATATGCATGATTTCATGTCTGCATGTCATCTGAACCAACTAATGTAATTAGGAAATATGTTTTAACCGTAATTTCTCTAAGTTCACGAGCCTTGTTCTTAGTTTTTTTTATTCTATATTCTCACCCTATCACTAATGTTCTTAGCTTGTTAAAAGAACAGTTAACCTCATGGTAACCTGAAATTGACTCATGATATCATGTTTTAGTTTATGGCATGATAGTTCCATTGATTGTGTATTCATGATTTTATCTTGGGATACATCACGAATATATAACTTTTAAGGTTTTGTCACTCTGGTGACATTGACCTACCGTTGCTATTGGTTCCTGTAGTATGATGGGAACATATAATTCTTGGAGAAGTTAGGACCCTCCGTCGGATATTCCTTCCGATCGGACTGGAACTTTCTTAATTGAGGCCTCCAGAAGTCTCCACGAGTCTTGGATTCACACAAGGACGACGAGCTGGTTATACCATAAAAACCCTATAACCCACTGGAATCCTCGTCCTATTGTGTAGTATAGGGTTCGACTAGCCTTTGGACCCATAGAACGGGGTTCTGTTTGGGTTTTGTCAGCTCTGTTCTGAACGTGGCCTGGTCAAGAACCGCATTCATCACCGTATCACGATAGTCATGCTGACTGCATTCTATGAAAGGCCCCTGTCTGGATCCCTCTGCTCTGATCGCGGCCTTGAGACCAACCGCGTTCTTGATGGATTGTGGCACTATTCATGACCGCGTTTAAACCCATTGTTTTGAGCTTGTTTTCTTCAGTTTGACTAAGGTTTATAAGTCCAAGATTTAATTGTTTATGATACAGTCGACTTTATATTCCTCTTGAATAGCGTCAATTCTACTTATGTCATGATATTTATGGAACATAACTCCTTGACTCCATGTTGGCCATATCTGCAAATTATGATATTATTAAGGGCTATGGGTCTGCAACAACCAATGCAAGGTAGGACGGAAGTTGATGCGGGATGGACCACAGACTTGACTCCAAATGGATATGCGATCCTTGGACTCTAAGCAAGCCCGTGATCTTCCCTAACGAGGGAAGCGTCGGACGTGCGCGGTTGAGAAACCGGCAAAAGAGCTAGCGTGGTCAACTCACAAATTCATGCCCGGATCAGGTCACGGGATGGTCTCGCTCTCTCTCGCAGCAGCAGTGGTATAAAAAGTATAGCGAGCTACGATCCTAGCATGCTCTCTAGCAGCGGCATAAAGAAATATATACGAAATAAAGCAAATGTTGAGATGTGAGCGAATACGATACCTCCACGCTCTCGGCGTGGGGAAGACGACTCCGACCGATCTCGTACTCCCGGAACAGTAAACAATTAAATTACAGCAATGAATATCACTGCCCACTCCATGCAGGGAGGTAAAGGGCGACACAATGGGACCCGGGAGTAGCGGGTTCGGGTTGACGGGCAGCTTCTTGTGTAGCTTCGACGGCACACGTACTCATGATCATGGGACCCACGTGCTGGCCAGTGGGGCCGTGTGGGACCGGGGTGGAACCACTATGGTGGGGATGCCTGGAGGGGCGCTCCCTGGGATGGCGGTACGCTGGTTCGCCGGTCGGAGGTCGGGTGGCTCCGATCTTCACTCCTCGGAGTTGCTGCCCACGGATCTGAACTGCTGTTTCAGACCCGCGCACCCCGACGAAATCCGCTGCTGCAGTCACTCCCGACGTCGGATCGACGCACAAGCGGTGCCATTAGAAAGCTGGCTCGAAATCCTTCGATTTATGGCCAGAGAAAGAAAACTGAATTTCCTATTGATGGCCTTTGTCAAATATTCAATCTGCTGGTTGACAGGACCTGAAAACTCGGGATAGAACTAAGTTTTCCTGAGAGTTGGCATAGACCGCGATGTAGACCTTCGATTCAGCTTTTGAGCCCTTCATGAAAGTTGTAGAGGGAGAAGAGAGGAAAACAGGGTTATCTTATGAAAGGTTTGGTGAAAGTTTTAAGTTTTTTGGGGATTTTATACTGACTCGGGGTCGGATCTGGACAGCAGAGACAGAACTGAATTTGGGGAAAAGACACAATTCATAAAAATAGGTAGAGGGCTTTTGAAATTCGACGAAAATTTATGGAGGATGGGGATGGTGGACAGATCCTCCAATAAATTTAGGGATTCAAAAAAAAATCAAGAAGGGGGTCGAAAGGGGGAAGAACTAAGCTTTTGCTACATAGATCTGAAAAGGGACAGATCAGGAAGACAAAAAGACACGAAAATGGAAAAGTATAAAAAAGAGGTGAAATGATGGGATAATTGTACTAGAGGTTGGGGATCAAGTGGGGAACCAACCCTGAAAATCTCAACTCCAGATGATGTCGGAGTTGGGAGTTAAAATTCTCGTAGTGAACCTCTGTCCAGCAGAACAGAACCTTGGACAACACTTCGGAAGCGGCTTTGCGGCGGCTCGATGGCGGCACGAATGGCGGCGGCGGCACCAGAGATGAATCTAGAGATAGAGTAGTTAAGATAGAAAGGGTCTACACCCTGAAATACAGAGGGAGGAAGAGGAAACCAGAGGGAGAGAGAGGGGGCACAAATTTGCTCCAAGTAATCTGATTTTTTTCTTCTCATTAATTCACAAAAAATGGAAATACATGCCTTATATAATAAAAGGAAAATGACCAATTATGCCTTCAGATCTAGAATTAGAAGGGGTATACAAGGTATAGAACTAATTTATTCTAATAGATTTTTTTTCAAAAATTAAAATTGGACCAAAAATGGGGAGCGCCCCCTTGACTAGGTAGGTAAGGTAGGTGGCATATTTGAATTTTTTAACCACTTATCTCCCATGTGTCCAATTGACCTTCTAGATGCCACCTAGGACTTTGACCAGCCCCACATGGACCCATATGGCTTATGTGGACCAATGGGGAAGGAGTGAGGGCCCCCTTGCTGGACCTACTGACATTTGCATAAAAACCCAAACAATCCAAGGGAATGACACATTGGCTTATAAAGCCTTACAATTGCACATATACTTTCTCAGGGACGAAAAAACACAAATGTAAAATAAAATATTAATTCTCTTGCTCTGATGTCCCCATCAGAAGTCCATTCTATAAACCATGGGAAATTTTGGGTGTGGCAATGCACCAACTTCTGTTATTCTGATATTATGTTTTTATGTTATTCTGATAGTCTGCTATTTTGATATTCTGTAAATTTTGTTATTCTGGCAAACTGATATTCAGATATTATACTAGACTATTGCTCTGTTGCCTTGCTTTATTATTGGAATTCTGATAGTCTAGCCAATTCTATAAGTTATGTTCATCTGGTTCATAAATTGTTGTCTTATACTATTAACTTGTCCTTGGTTATACATTGGGATTGTTCCCTTTTCTTTAAACTTCCTATCTATCTTTGACATTGAAACTGATCTTGATCGCTTCCCTGATTGATAGAATGCATTTCATATTGATTTATGGTTTATATCGCTCTTGGCATATCAATTCATTGAATATTGGATAATTGGTTAATTACTTATATTTTGCCTAGCAATAGAGATGTAATTCTTACTGAGCGTTTTTGCTTACTCAGTTTCTCTTAACATTTTTCAGGTAATAATGATGAAGATGTTTAATCAGAAGGGGAAGGGTAAGTGTGATGAGTGCTCTAGAGGATCAGAGTCTGTGTCTTTTCTTTTTCTTGAGTCCAGTCCTGTAATTTGAGTCTTTTCCCTTTTTTATCAATGTAAGTTTGAGTCACTAATGTGTAATAATGAAAGATGATACTAATAAAATTATAATTTTGTTGTCATTTTATAGCCCCATTGTGTGTCTTGTGGTTTGTTCTGATTATTCATGACTATTCGCTGCCACGTTCTGAGTAGTTTCCACTGCTATCGATTTGGGACGTGATAGGTAAGGTTGGGTAGAGCTATGGGCTAAGTTTTAAAATGTGATTAATCTAAGAAAAACATAGATTACTTAACTTTTGTAGTTGTATTACAGGTGTTTAGACGTTTCGAATGGCTGCCGAGAGAGCACAGTGGCGCGACATGCAGATGACCATGCAGGGTTTGACCCAAGCACTGCAATAGGTGGCTCAAGGAGGATCTAGCTGAAGAGCGAGAGATTTACTCAGGAATTTTAAGAGTATGAACCCTCCTAAGTTTGCAGGATCTACGGACTCAGATAAGGCATAACACTAGGTGAAAGAAATTGAGAGAATCTTTTGAGTTATGCAGTGTGCTGATGAGGAGAAAGACCCCTTGGCTACCTTTCAGCTGGAAAGGGATGCTCGAGCATGGTGGGAATCTATTGAAGTGACTCTACAACATGATCATGTTGTGCATCCCTAGTTTTGATGATGACAATCCACAAATCATTGAGATACTCAATTAAACACAAGTAGAAACATTCTCCAATTTATGAATCAATAAGAACTTCATTCTTCCATGAATCCAGGTACTGATGACATTGCAGGCAGTGGTAAAGTGATATTCACTCCAAGGGTTCCACTGATCAACAGTTTGAAGGAAGAGATTGAGCGTCTCGTTTAGCGTCTTTATGCATGAAGCTTCAAGTCTGCACATCGGTATCCAGTGCATGCATTATCTAGCAAGTCCATACAGACTTAGCGAAAGCTCAGCAACTCTATACACTGGCACTGTTAAGTCTGCACATTTGTGGCCACGTCTCACCTGCATGTTCATCAAAGTCTGTACAGCCACCGCCTCAAGCATTTCAAAGTCCACACATCACTAAAGCATGCACTGTCAAGTCTATACATCGTCAGCCTCTTCTTTCAGCGTTTCACATGTTGGCAAGTCTACACAATAGAAGTCTATACATTGGATGTTCAAAGTCTGTACATCGGATGAGCTTCTAATATCAAAGTCTATCCAGCCTGTATATTGCCCTGCTTCAAAACAAAGTCTATACATTCGTTTCTAAGGCAAGTCTGTACATCGCCTGTGGGCATCAAAAGTCTGTACAACGCTGCATGTGTTTCGTCAAAGTCTGTACAGCCTCTACAGCACCTTCAAGTCTGTACACGGTTCAGTCGTTTTGGCTTGTCCACTCATCTTGAAGTCTATACAGTGCATCATCTCTTCCAGCGTCTTACGCTATCAAGTCTGTATAGCATTAGCCTACAGCGCATCGTCTCTCAAGTCTGCACATTGCCAGTTTGTGTCTCACCTAGCGTCTCAGTGGCAGGTTGAAAGTCTGTACAGCATCACAGTCTCACTCAGCGTCTCAAGCTTCATCAAGTCTATACACTCGTGAGAAGCCAAAGTCTATACATTGGGGCTCGTCCAGCAAGCAGAAGTCCATACATTGGCCGCTGTCATGAGAAGCCAAAGTCTGTACATTGGCCTTTGCCATGCGAAGCCAAAGTCTGGACACTCAGTTACAGACTTGCTGCTTCAAGCTTCTAAGTATGTACATCCGTTGCGTGAGGCCTGTCAAAGTCTGGATAGAACCTATAGAAACTAATTCCGAGTTGAAGGTCTAAAAATCTGGAAAGCAGTTGACAATGGCACGTGGATAAAGGCATGGGAGAATATTCTGGTCAATCTGTTGCTGCATCTCTTGGAGATCGAGTCAGCCTTACGAATAGGATTGAAGAAACTGAAAAATAGATTTCCGCCCTAAAAGTCAGCAGAGAATCTGAGCGCGAATATCAGATTGGCTCAAGCTTCTGTCTCGCGCCAATTCTTGATGACAGATGGAGGGAAACAAAAAGAATATATGCATGCCGAGAGAGGTGGTGTGTACATACGATTAGAGAGAGTGGAAGACAAGGGTTTTTTGCAAGAAGGAACCGGCCGCGTTCAAGCCCTACTATGCAGTTCGTGTAGATGCAAGAAGATCTGCTGCTGAAGATAATGGGGATCCAGCTGTGCAAGGGCTCAAACACCTGAAGGCTACCCAGCTCAGAGATCATGATCTCAATGCGCCAGCAGCCCTATGCACTTGGATTTGCCAAAATTCTGAAATCTCATATCTTCAGTTTAATGGTTCCTTGTCGTTCTTAAATCAACTATTTTCTTCTGATTGTATCAAGCTGTGAGGCAGCAGTGTCAAGCTGTGTCAGCGTGTGTGCAAGCTGTGAGGCAGCAGTGTTGCTTGAGACAAGGGTCTCTTGGTAGTGAAGCCTCACTCAAGTTGAGTGAGGGGTGGATGTAAGTCTCGCATAGAGACTGAACCACCTAAAAAGATCATCCTGCATGTGTGAGTTGTTTTGGTGTGATTGCTTTCGTTGCATATTAGTTTATAATCTTGATGCATTGAGTAGCTACATCTTATTGACACTCTAGTTAGTGACATTGACTCGAGCAATAGTTCAAATAAGGCTGGAATAAATTAAAAAGGGGGAAAGATCTATTCACCCCCCCTCTAGATCTATTCAATCCTCACACAACACGTGGTATCAGAGCTTGGCTCTCCAATATGTGGTCTAACAACCAGGAGAGAACAGGAGGATTGATGTCTAAGGGTCTGACAGCTGAGGGACACTCAGTGAGCAGACCACCATACTTTGATGGAAATGACTACTCATATTGGAAAAATCGTATGCAGGTATTTCTAAGGGCTCAAGATCATGAAATGTGGAGAGTAGTAAGACGTGGCCCCTATGAGCTTCCTGAAGATGAGGACTCGTGGACAAGAGAACAGATTCGAAAATCAACCATCAACTGGGGCGCAATGAATGTAAAGCAGTGTGCACTACATCCCATGGAGTTCTCAAGAGTCTCTCAATGTACAACCGCGAAAGCCATGTGGGACAGGCTGGAAGTCATATACGAAGGCACATCTGAGGTAAGAGAAACTAAAGCCAACATGTTAATTTCAGAGTATGAATTGTTCAAAATGAGAACTGATGAAAGCATCTCTGAAATGTATGCAAGATTGATGCAATTAACTAACAGCTTGAAAAGTCTAGGTAAGACTTACACGGATCAAGAGTTGGTAAGAAAAATCCTCAGGTCTCTTACTCCTGTGTGGCATACCAAAGCCACGGTCATTGAAGATTCAAAAGACCTCACCACCATGAAAGTGGACCAGCTAATCGGGTCTTTAATGACGTACGAGATCAATCTCAAGAGAAGTGAAAATAAGGACAAAAAGAAAAGGCCAGTAGCCTTGAAAGCCAGCCCAAGCAAATATGAATCTTCTGAGACAAGTGAGTCCTCAAGCACTGAGGAAGACAACGGTGAGTTTGCTATGCTAACCCGAAAGTTCAGGAAATTTCTTCGAAGAGAAGGTAAGGGATTCAACAACAAAAAGGGAATGGTAAGAAAGCTTTCTCAGCACAAGTTTGATCAACCCAAGAAATCCTCTCACAAAGTAGTTTGCTATAATTGCAGAAAACCAGGTCACATGAAGGCTGAATGCCCTGAGGCATCCAAAGGCATGACCCCTAAGTGGAGAGGGAAAAAGCCTAAGGCTATGGTAAGTACCTGGAGCGAAGAAGAAGAAGACAGTGAGGAAGATGCGTCATCCGATGAAGATGAAGGGAAACTATGTCTCATGGCAGAAGGAGAAGGTGAAGATCTTGAGGTAACCTCTCCTTTCAAACACTTTTCTGTTTCAGATTGGGAAGACGCATACACTGAATTACTTGATCAGTATGATGTAATCAGAAAAGAGAATAAAAGCCTGAAGAAGAAAATCAACATCATAATTCACGACACTAGCCCAGTCAACAAGTGCGCTGACTTAGAACTAGAGATCACCAATCTGCACAAAAAATTGAGTGAACAGGAATTAGATGAAAACATGTTTAAGTCTCAGGAAGAAGAAAATGAACTACTGAGGAAAACAATTGATGAACTGAAGTTAAAAGTGCAAAGATGTGAACAGGAGACAAAATTGATCAATGAAAAGGCTAACGCGATGAAGGAAGAAAATAACAGACTTCTGGAAGAAATCAAAAGAATTCAAAAAGCTTTGGAAGATAAACAAGAAAGCCTAGAGAAAATGGTAAGAGGAGAAGAAAACTTGAATGCCATGCTCGGAACAAAAGTAAATTATCAAAAGGAAGGTTTGGGGTATAATCCTAATGTCAAAAAGGAATTTCAAATGAAAACCATCACCTTTGTGGCCGGAGCAGATCCTAAAGGAAAGAGACCTCTCATAAACATGTATGAAGTTGAAGAGTCAAGTAACACAAATGCAAGAGAAAAAGACTCTAACAAAAATGACTTGGAAGACTCGAGGGTAAAAGGCCAAAGCTCTCAAAAACTCTTCTTGAAACAAGGCCAATCATCCAATAAGGAAACAAACTCAATCAAGGCATTCAAAACAAGAAATAAAGAGCTCTGGAACCAGGAAAGTCGGCTCAGAAACCCCCCAAAGTCGACCACAGGCAAAGCCAGACGGAATGCTGAATTCTGGCAGAGCCGAAGTCGACCACAACCCCCTCAGGTGTCGACCACAGCCAGAAACAGAAACTGGATGAATTTCTGGGAAGTCAGAAGCCGACACCTATGGCATCAGAAGCGACTACGGCCCGTAACAGCAAGTGGGAAAACCACTGGGATGGCAGAAGCCGACACCCAGGGCTCCATAAGCCGACCACGGATCTTAACAGCAACCATGCACCAGTGAGCAGAAATCAGAATTGGCTCCAACCCACAAGATCCACCAATCAAATATGGATTCCTAAATCTGTCTTAAAATATTTGAGTGACTTTGCTAGACATATTGAACCCAAGAGCAGCTGGGTTCCAAAAATCTTCACATGATATGTCATGCAGGAATGCTTAGCGGCCGTCCACAACAAATGGTATCTTGACAGCGGCTGCTCGAGACATATGACCAGAGACAAGAAGAAGTTTTATCAGCTGATTAAAAAGGATGGTGGACACGTAACCTTTGGTGGAAACAACAAAGGTAAAATCGTCAGCACAGGTAAGATAGGTAAGAAGCCTTCAAACTGCATTGAGAATGTGTTGTTGGTAGATGGCCTAGAGCATAATTTACTGAGCATTAGCCAACTATGTGATAAAGGACACAAGGTAATATTTGACTCAGAAAGCTGCAAAATTATGGAACCTAATTCAGATCTAGTGAAATTCTCAGGAAAAAGAGTGAACAATGTATACATGATAGATTTAAATGATCCTGTTCATTCTAACTTATGTTTAACTGCTAAAAAGGATGATCTGATCTGGCTATGGCACTGCAGGTTAGGACATGTCAGCTTTAGAGTTTTGCATAAATTGGTTAAAAAGAACATGGTAAGAGGGCTGCCTGAAATCACCATCAGTAAAAACATCAAACTATGTGCTGCATGTGCCCAGGGAAAGCAAACGAGAAAAACCTTCAAAAGCAAATCTGAAAACCAGTCCTCTAAACCACTTGAATTAGTGCACATGGACCTATTTGGCCCTACAAGATCAGCAAGCATTAGTGGGAAAAGATATGGCTATGTATTAGTAGATGACTTTTCCAGATTTACTTGGGTATTCTTCTTATCCCACAAGAATGATGCATTCCATGAATTTCAGGCCTTCTACAAAAGACTGAAACAGGATGGTAAGTTCAAAATATGCTCAATCTTATCTGACCATGGCGGAGAATTCGAGAATTCTGAATTTGATGCCTTTTGCAGAAGAAAAGGAATAACGCACAGATTCTCAGCACCCCGAACGCCAGAACAAAATGGGGTGGTGGAAAGAAGGAATCGAACTCTAGTAGAGATGGGGAGAACAATGTTGGCAGAAGGGAACCTTCCAAGAAAATACTGGGCAGAAGCAGTCAACACTGCGTGTTACATTGTGAACCGTGCAATGGTAAGACCATCTAGTGCAAAAACTCCATATGAAATGTTCAAAGGTAAGAAACCATCCCTAGCTCACTTCAGAATATTTGGAACAAAGTGCTTCATCCATAACAACGATAAGAAAAACTTGGACAAGTTTGAACCTAAAAGTGACCCAGGAATATTCCTGGGATACTCTAACATATCAAGGGCTTATAGAGTATTCAATGTCAAAGATCAAGTAGTTGAGGAATCTCCCCACATTTCATTTGATGAGTCTAATGAATCTATGGATGGTGAACAGGTCGACAAGAAGAGTGAAGATGGAGAATTTATGGAACCCAAGGATGAACCAGATGAGCAAGATAAGGAATCAAGCCACGAAGAAGAACAAGACAACAATTCAGGTGAACAAAATGCAAGTGTAAATGGATCAGGTAACAATCTTGAAAATGTGAGAGTGCTTAAGGATCACCCCCTTGATAGCATAATTGGTAATGTAAATGAACCAAGGAGGACAAGATCTCAGTGGAGAGCTATTAATGAATCAGACCAACTTGCACTAGTCTCCCAAATTGAGCCAAAAACTATAGAGGAGGCCTTGAAGGATGAATCCTGGATAGATGCAATGCATGAGGAGTTAAATCAATTTGAGAGAAACAAAGTGTGGAATCTTGTTTCCAGACCAACCTCTCAATCGGTCATTGGAACCAGGTGGGTGTTTAGAAATAAATTAAGTGAGAGAGGGGAGGTCATTAGAAATAAGGCTAGACTTGTAGCCAAGGGGTACAACCAGGAATTTGGTATTGATTTCGAGGAATCATATGCCCCTGTGTCCAGATTAGAAGCAATCATGATGTTACTTGCCTTTGCATCTTCTCATGGGATCAAACTACAACAAATGGATGTAAAAAGTGCCTTTCTAAATGGAGTCATCAAGGAAGAGGTCTATGTAGAGCAACCTCCTGGGTTTGAAAATGAGAGTTTCCCTAACCATGTTTTTAAACTCAATAAAGCATTATATGGTTTGAAACAGGCTCCACGTGCATGGTACGAGAGGCTAAGTTCATTTCTTGCCAACAAGGGTTACTTAAGAGGTAAAATAGACCAGACCTTATTTTCCAAGACCCAAGGTAAGGATATTCTCATTGTGAAAATCTATGTCGACGATATTGTATTTGGGTCTACAAAACCTCAATTATGTAATGAATTTGCAAATCTGATGACTGCGGAATTTGAAATGAGTTTGATGGGGGACTTACAATTCTTCCTTGGACTGCAGGTCATACAATGCAAGGATAGATACTTCATTAATCAATCCAAGTACATCAAGGAAATGCTAAAGAGATTCGGCATGGAGAGCTGCAAAGCAATTGGAACACCAATGAGCACAAATGTAACACTAGATACTGATGAAAGAGGTAATCTGGTAGATACAAAAACATACAGAGGTATGATTGGCTCCCTGCTCTACTTAACTGCCTCTAGACCAGATATATAGTTTAGTGTGTGCATGTGTGCTAGATACCAAGCATGTCCTAGAGAATCACACTTAGGAGCTATCAAGCGTATTCTCCGATACCTTGCGGGCACCCAAGATTTGGGACTTTGGTATCCTGCCTTCTGTGATCTAGATTTAATTTCATACTCAGATGCGGATTATGCTGGATGCAAAATAGATAGAAAAAGCACGAGTGGCTATTGCCAATTCTTGGGTGGATGTTTGATCACTTGGGCTTCTAAGAAGCAACACTCCGTTGCACTCTCCACTGCTGAGGCAGAATATGTCGCAGTAGGGAGTTGTAGGACACAAGTTCTTTGGATCAAACATCAGCTCCAAGATTACAACATAGATCTTGGATGTGCTCCAATATTATGTGACAACACGAGTGCTATTAATTTGTCAAAAAATCCAATCCATCATTCTAGAACTAAACATATTGTAATCCGTCATCACTTCATAAGAGATGAAGTCAGCAAGGGCAACTTTGCACTGCATTTTATTGAGACTAAAAAACAACTTGCGGACATTTTCACAAAACCCCTCAACAATGATAGGTTCACCACCTTGAGAAGAGAATTGGGGTTATGCATATCTCCTCATGAAAATCCATAACAGCCTTTCTGCAACAATTTTTCGTAATGATCATTGATTGTTTTCTGGCAAATATATGTTACATTAAGGGGGAGTCTAGGCTAGTGAAGTTCAGCATGCATGCATATGGCCAGCTCAGTTAGCATGTCTTCTTCAGGTAGCATCTCATGATAGGTACTAGTGTCACTAGTCATCTAGCTGAAACTGGTGGAAATTGAGCAGACTGAGCCGACTACTTGGCATGATCCTTCTCCTTGTTGCCTATATCCTGTTCATGTTTTTTAAACCTCTACAAACCCAATTCAATCAAAATCTTGACAGCCTACATCAACAAAATCTCACTTCCTCTAACTCTGCAAAGACTCTTGAACTAAGGGGGAGGGTTTGTATACACCTCTTCTATTCTGAAATCGTTGGGCTGTCACATCCACTATATGATGAACATAATTCTGAGAACATAGTAAGAACAAGTTTGGTTGGCTGTAAAATGAGCTTGAGTTGTCATGCTTCAATAAACTAAACATATAGGAGTATGCCATTTACATGCCCTTGAATTTTATAATTGAGAGTAGTATAGTTATCTTACTCAAAGTGCTCATGCTGTCAAATGAAAATCAAATTCAACTAATTCATGAATGCCTTGGGAATACGCTATTATCATGTCTGTCAGGCAGAGCAATGGAATGGCCTCTGAGAAACTGCTGTCTCTCCCTACAAAAAGAGTGATGTACAAAAAGGGAGAAACATGTGTGTCATGAAGAGCCAAGCTACCTCTGCTAGTATGAATAAGGGGGTGGGAGTACTGAGTAACTGTGGATACTGGCGTCTAATCAACGTGTATCCTCACGCAAAAAAGGTGCTCACCAATTCCCAAGTGAGACGGTTAGGCATGCAAAGTAGCTGGGGTCTCTGGTGTGTAAAAAGCGTGTTACCTCGTGCAGAAATGTATGTGATAAACCTGACCACTCATCGATCAATTAATCAAAAATGTGTGTATGCAGTTCAAAATTTGTTAGTAAAAATGTCAGACAAGTTAGATGGTTGACCCTTGGCACCTCATGACAACAAAATTTTCCTGAATTCATATTGCAGCTGGCATTTTGGTCAAATTAACTTGTGCAAAATCAATCATAAGGTTACTAGATCATGTAAAGAACCATATCCCACCTTGTTGAAGTTTATTCCTGTCTTGACACTCAAACACACTGATAAAGCCCCAAATTTATTTCACTAAATTCTTCAGAATGAAATTCATTAAGTTAGTGGACAAATCAACTAATACGATTCTTTATGGAAAGGATTTAAACAAAAGCCCCCCCTTTCAATTTAAGGTCTTTGCAGGTTTGTTTTCAAAAAAAAAAAAACTCTCATTCGCTTCAAACTCTCATCTGCCTCTCTCATTCACCAGAACACTCATATTGCAAATGCTCAGATGGCAGTTCATGCACAGCTTAATGACATAGTCAACAGACTGAGTTGGACTGAGTCGCAGTTAGCTCCACTACCTCCACCAGGGTCTTAAATTAGGTTCCCCCCCTTTCTTCTTTTGCTGATGACAAAGGGGGAGAAAAGATGATGTCAGTCATTGTAGGTTGCAGGATGTCAAATGTCAAATGTCAATGTCAGTCAGTTCTTTATATAATTCAGTTCTTGTAGGATGTCAAATGTCAAATGTCAATGTCAGTCAGTTCTTTATATAATTCAGTTCTTTATATACTCAATGAGATGTTTGGCTTGGCTACAATTTTCAAATGCACTGCACTTATGTACTCATACTTGATATATTGATTGCAAGGGCGTCACAATGACTTTTGGTTGTCATCACCAAAAAGGGGGAGAATGTTGTGCATCCCTAGTTTTGATGATGACAATCCACAAATCATTGAGATACTCAATTAAACACAAGTAGAAACATTCTCCAATTTATGAATCAATAAGAACTTCATTCTTCCATGAATCCAGGTACTGATGACATTGCAGGCAGTGGTAAAGTGATATTCACTCCAAGGGTTCCACTGATCAACAGTTTGATGGAAGAGATTGAGCGTCTCGTTTAGCGTCTTTATGCATGAAGCTTCAAGTCTGCACATCGGTAGCCAGTGCATGCATTATCTAGCAAGTCCATACAGACTTAGCGAAAGCTCAACAACTCTATACACTGGCACTGTTAAGTCTGCACATTTGTGGCCACGTCTCACCTGCATGTTCATCAAAGTCTGTACAGCCACCGCCTCAAGCATTTCAAAGTCCACACATCACTAAAGCATGCACTGTCAAGTCTATACATCGTCAGCCTCTTCTTTCAGCGTTTCACATGTTGGCAAGTCTACACAATAGAAGTCTATACATTGGACGTTCAAAGTCTGTACATCGGATGAGCTTCTAATATCAAAGTCTATACAGCCTGTATATTGCCCTGCTTCAAAACAAAGTCTATACATTCGTTTCTAAGGCAAGTCTGTACATCGCCTGTGGGCATCAAAAGTATGTACAACGCTGCATGCGTTTCGTCAAAGTCTGTACAGCCTCTACAGCACCTTCAAGTCTGTACACGGTTCAGTCGTTTTGGCTTGTCCACTCATCTTGAAGTCTATACAGTGCATCATCTCTTCCAGCGTCTCACGCTATCAAGTCTGTACAGCATTAGCCTACATCGCATCGTCTCTCAAGTCTGCACATTGCCAGTTTGCGTCTCACCTAGCGTCTCAGTGGCAGGTTGAAAGTCTGTACAGCATCACAGTCTCACTCAGCGTCTCAAGCTTCATCAAGTCTATACACTCGTGAGAAGCCAAAGTCTATACATTGGGGCTCGTCCAGCAAGCAGAAGTCCATACATTGGCCGCTGTCATGAGAAGCCAAAGTCTGTACATTGGTCATTGCCATGCGAAGCCAAAGTCTGGACACTCAGTTACAGACTTGCTGCTTCAAGCTTCTAAGTATGTACATCCGTTGCGTGAGGCCTGTCAAAGTCTGGATAGAACCTATAGAAACTAATTCTGAGTTGAAGGTCTAAAAATGTGGAAAGCAGTTGACAATGGCACGTGGATAAAGGCATGGGAGAATATTCTGTTCGATCTGTTGCTGCATCTCTTAGAGATCGAGTCAGCCTTGCGAATAGGATTGAAGAAACTGAAAAACAGATTTCCGCCCTAAAAGTCAGCAGAGAATCTGAGCGCGAATATCGGATTGGCTCAAGCTTCTGTCTCGCGCCAATTCTTGATGACAGATGGAGGGAAACAAAAAGAATATATGCATGCCGAGAGAGGTGGTGTGTACATACGATTAGAGAGAGTGGAAGACAAGGGTTTTCTGCAAGAAGGAACCGGCCGCGTTCAAGCCCTACTATGCAGTTCGTGTAGATGCAAGAAGATCTGCTGCTGAAGATAATGGGGATCCAGCTGTGCAAGGGCTCAAACACCTGAAGGCTACCCAGCTCAGAGATCGTGATCTCAATGCGCCAGCAGCCCTATGCACTTGGATTTGCCAAAATTCTGAAATCTCATATCTTCAGTTTAATGGTTCCTTGTCGTTCTTAAATCAACTATTTTCTTCTGATTGTATCAAGCTGTGAGGCAGCAGTGTCAAGCTGTGAGGCAGCAGTGTCAAGCTGTGTGTCAGCGTGTGTGCAAGCTGTGAGGCAGCGGTGTTGCTTGAGACAAGGGTCTCTTGGTAGTGAAGCCTCACTCAAGTTGAGTGAGGGGTGGATGTAAGTCTCGCATAGAGACTGAACCACCTAAAAAGATCATCTTGCATGTGTGATGAGTTTTGGTGTGATTGCTTTCGTTGCATATTAGTTTATAATCTTGATGCATTGAGTAGCTAGATCTTATTGACACTCTAGTTAGTTACATTGACTCGAGCAATAGTTCAAATAAGGCTGGAATAAATTAAAAAGGGGGAAAGATCTATTCACCCCCCCTCTAGATCTATTCAATCCTCACACAACAGATCAGATGTCTTGGGAAGAGTTTCTAGATCATTTTAACGGCAAGTATTTCTCTGACAGGGTGCAGGAGAGGAAATCTGTTGAATTTACTTCGTTGAAGCAAAGAAATCTGACTGTGACTGAATATCAAGCCCATTTTTCAAGACTATCTCGGTACGCAACACACCTTGTGGTTAGCTAGAAGATGAAGGTGAGGAGATCTCTGAATGGCTTGAGGCTCTAGTACATCACTTAATTAGCTCTAGTGGATATCCAATTGTATGCCGAAATAGTTGGAAGAGCCCAACTTTTAGAAGATGCCACTGACCTGTCTGATCGCATTCAAAGAAGAGATACCAAGAAGGAGCAAGTTACTAGTTCCGATAACTTCAAACCTACTTTTGAGAAGAAGAGGCCTAGTTTTGGGTGTAACTTCCACAAGGACAAGAAGCCAAAAGGAAATGATAGGAAATTGCCCCTATTGCTACTCCATCAAAGTAAGTTTGCAAACACTGTGACAAGGCTGGACATAAAGTCGAAGAATGCTAGAAAAGACTTGGTGCATGTCTTCGCTATGAGAGTCGGGACCATAGGATCCCGGATTGTCCATTTCTCAATGAGCAAGTCCCGTTGGGGAAGCATCCAATTGCTATTAAGAAGCAAGGCATACTTCAAGCTCTCGTAGAATCCAAACCTACTGAAGAAGGTAGTGTGGTGGAAGGTACTCTTTTACTTTGTTTGTTCAAAGCTAGCCTTTGTTTTATTTGATATTGGAGCTATGCATTCGTTTATATCTCAAAGTTTTGCTGATATGTTGTCTGTGAGACTTGTTCGTTAGAATATGAACTTGTTATTACTACACCTATTGGAGCGGGGTCAGAGATTAAGTATTTCTACCCTGCTAGTGAAGTTCTTGTCAGTAGTTGCAACCTACTTGTTGACTTAGTATGTATGAATATGGAAGGTTATGATGTAATTTTGGGAGCTGACTGGTTGTCTAGACATAGTGTTAGCGTTCGCTGCAAGTTGGGTATGGTGACCTCTAGTGGGTACCCCAAACTCTTCTTTTTCTGGTGTCGGGCATCCTAGACACCCGTCTCTTATCTCTGCTCTCTGAGCTAATATACTAATGAAGAAGGGTTGTGTGGCCTTCTTAGCTTTTGTTACTATGGTTGAGGGCAAGGGACCTAATCTGGAGGACATTCCTATCATTCAGGATTATTCTGATGTATTTTCAGATGAGTTACCTGGTGTTCCTCCGGAGAGGGAAGTGGTGTTCTCTATTGATTTGATTCTGGGAGCTGCACCTGTTTCTAAGGCTCCCTATCAGACATCCCCTACTGAAATGAAGAAGTTGAAAGAGCAGCTGATGAAATTATTGGAGAAAGAATTTATCTGGCCAAGTACTTCACCTTGGGGTGCCCCTGTTCTATTTGTCAAGAAAAAGGATGGATCTATGGGACTATCTATTGACTACTGACAACTAAACCAACTAACTATTAAGAACAAGTATATGTTGCCAAGAATTAACGAACTATTTGATCATATTTCAGGAGCTCGACATTTTTTAAAGATTGATCTCAGATCTAGTTATCACCAATTGAAGATCAAGGAAGAGGATATTCACAAGACGGCATTCAGGAGCAGGTATGGGCATTATGAGTTTATTGTTATATCTTTTGGGCTAACGAATGCTCTTGCTACATTTCTGCAGTTGATGAACATTGTATTCAGGCCATATCTCGATCAGTTTGTGGCGATTTTTATTGATGATATTTTGATCTATTCCAAGTCTCAAGAAGAGCATGAAGATCATTCGAGGAAGGCATTGCAATTGTTGAGAGATAACAAACTTTATGTCAAGCTCAGTAAGTGTGAATTATGGTTAAAAGAAGTTTCTTTTCTAGGTCATATAATATCTAAGGAAGGTATTGCAGTCGATCCTTCCAAGGTTGAGGTTGTAAGGAATTGGGAGATACTCACTGGCACGACTGAGATTCGAAACTTCTTGGGATTGGCAGGATATTATAGAAGCTTCGTCAAGGATTTCTCTAAGATCGTTGTACCTTTGACTAGATTAACAAGAAATGAGACTCCTTATATATGGACTGAGGAATGTGAGAAGAATTTTCAAACTCTGAAGGATTGTCTGACTACTGTCCCTGTGCTTACTTTACCTTCTGAAGGAGGAGGATTTGAAGTCTACACAGATGCATCCAGAGTTGGCCTAGGTTGTGTGTTGATGCAATATGGCAAGGTAATTGCTTATTCTTCAAGGCAAATGAAGAAGCATAAGGAGAATTATCTTATGCATGTCTTGGAGATGGCTGCTGTAGTATGTGCTTTGAAGATTTGACGACATTATCTCTATGGTGAGGCATTCATTGTGTATTCTGACCACAAGAGCTTAAAGTACCTATTCTGTCATGCCCCGAGCGCAGAAGGGACCTGGTACGTGTGACAAGTTTATATCAATCATGTCAATTAGAGCATAAGGAATTCGACCTTATAGATAGAGTGCGCAAAAGTAAAGATAATAAACCAAATCTTTTATTCATTAATAACACCAATAACAAAAAATATAACCATTACATAATCCATTGACTCATAATACTATTCCATTGATGACAAGACTCAATAAAGAGGAAAAATACAATGATAGACTCAAGAAATAGGAAAAGACACGACTAAGTAGACGCTTCGATGGTCGGGTGGCTCTATACTCTTCACTCATGTCCATTCCCATCCGAATGATCCTCGTCATCAGAATTACCTAAAAAATATGGAAAAAACTAGGGTGAGCAAGTACTCAGTAGGAATTATATCTCAAGATCAAGCTTGCTTTAAGTAAATTACATGTTACATGAACTATGCAAGTATAGCGATGCATGTACGCAAGATAAAACGAGAGTAGAGTGTCAAGAGATAATATAGATGAACTAGCAAGATTCCAGGATAATCATGTGAAGTATACCAAGAGTGTCAAGCATGTAATGTCAAGTCATGTCATGTAAATTGGCTATTATAATATCAAGCAAGTAAATATCCATTCCGGGCCACGCAAGTCACGTCAAGTCAAGTCAAGTACGAATCGTGGAATGTCATCAATAAAGCAAGTCAAGTCACACCGTAATTCATATAGCACAAGCATTGAGTCATGTATATTTTTAGACATCAACTGTAGTTTATAGCCAATATAGAGTTCCAAAGGAATAAGCCATTGTTGGATGATAAGGTAGATTTCACAGAATGATGGAGTTCAAAGACAGAACTTTGAACAAGTATGACATACCAATAAAACACAGGTAAAACCAAGACATATCATGAAACTGGGTAATTGGCATCCACTCAGTCGCCATTAATTATAGAAATAGCGCCCACTGTCCCGTCGCTAATTCCAGTGAACAGTACTGGCTCGATGAAATAGCATCCATACTCTGGTCGCTAAATTAGTCAAATAGCGCCACTAGCCTGGTCACCAATTCCTTCTGGCGCACAAGTCATGGTCGTTAATTGTTGACAGAAATAGACTTCTCAAAAGAGGCTAGAAACAGCGCTCTATAAGGGCTAAAGCACCACATTTCTTCAGAGTGACGTGACAAGTAAGGGTTCCAAGATTTTTAGGGCACAGCCTGCTCAGCTGCCTTGAGGGAATCCAAGGCTAGCATAGACTTACAGAGGTCTCAATGAAGAAATTACCAGTCCGAAGGAAGGAATATCCTGCGGAGGGTCCAATCATCACCAAGAGTTGAGTGTGTAATCGATAGAAACAAAACATGGACTCCATCTACGAATGTGAGATGAGAGTGCCAAGTAAACCCGTGATATGGGCCAGAAAATGCGATGAAAACTGAGAGACAGGAATTGGCATCCATTCAAACGGGCACTCAGTCATGATTGTGCGTCCATGTGAAGTGTCGCTCAATAAATATTTTAATAGAATTTCAAAGAAATACTAAGAATTAGTGACCATGTGAATGGGCACTCATTTTAGTAAATTCCCGAAATCAATAGCATTTAATTATAAATGTGTGACCTTTTGCAAAGTTGCTTATTCTTTAAATAATGTCCAATATTATGTCACAGATTCATGTTTTTCATGTGTTTTCTGTCATATCAATTTTTACAAAACTGCGCCTCCTTACGGGGGCGTTTATTCATTAATCTGCAACTGTTTGAACAGTCGCCCATTCTATTTTCATTTTTACTAAATCTCTACAAAAACAACACCTCCTCGCAGAGTCGTTTATTCATGAATTGGCGACTGTGAGACAGTCGTTCACTCTTTTAAGTCTGAAACGCATCGGACAGGTACGTTCTTAGACACATAACACTATTCATCTCTTTTGAGTTTACATAATCAGGAAAGTGAAGACATGGATAGATAGAGAAAAATATCAGGAATCTAGAAAGATGCTCATGCAAGAATTTTAACGTAATGTTTAATAGATATTAAATTTTAAACATGGGTAATTATTAATTCTGTTTACACTAAATAGTGGCATGAGTAGGGTCGCTCATTAATGGGTGACCAGAAGACTGTCGCTAATTAAGAAATTGCGACCTTCTGCACAATCCTTCATTAATAGGCGGCCAATACTTGGTCGCTATTTTGATGCAGACAGTAAACTCAAAAAGAACTTCGTAAACGGAATAGAAAGAGATGTGAAACTATAATTTAACTATACTTATGCATGCCTGTGGGGATTAGATCTCGTCTAGAAGATAAAGAATATCTTGTTTGGCATGCCAGTCACATATGTGACAAATTCATTGTGCGCTCGATCTAACTTGGTCAGTCGATTATGATGTTCGTGTCGGGACCCGGAGTCCGTCATACCATAAAGGTCATGACGTTAATTACATCCTCTAAGAAAGAGGACAACTCTTGATTAATTGCCAAGAGAGAATGCCTCAATGGATAATACGAAGGCATAGGAAATACTAACTAAATGCACTAATTGGATGTTGTAAGGTGCAGCCATTTGGCTGACCATTCGTGCGACATGCAACGAGTTTGTTAATTGGTTTATTCATGCGATCAGAGGTTTAATTATGCTCATTCAGATGGTGATGTATGCCAATGCAAATGCATGTTCATGCTTTAAAAAGATGCTCAACGTGATTGAAGGCGTTGAAGTCCCTTTGTTTGTTTATTTGGCTAGGTTTATTAAATCAATTAGGACTGTAACATTAGGCATCAAGAGTTGACACACAATCAATTAGATGCACACGACGTTGATTCATGTATAGGTGTGATTAGCTTAAAACGGCGCGATGGTTGGCTAGGCTTAAAACGATGCGGTGGCTATTTGAAGCTAAAACGGCGCAATGGCTATTTGAAGCTAAAACGGCGCGGTGGCTATTTTGAAGCTAAAACGGCGCGCCCCGGGCGTGCCAGGTAGAGGCCAAAGAGAGTGAGTTGGGTATTGAGTGTAAGGTTAAAATGGTGCGGGGGGGGGGGGGGGGGGGGTAATGCCGGAAATTGGCGCGCCGTATTAGGACCGCGCCGGATTAAGGTGGTTCTTGGCCGTTTAAGTTCTAAGGGAATGACAGGCAAGTTTCTTGGAACTTTGGTGTTATTTTAGAAGATTAGAAGGTTTATTTAAGTCCCAGATGCGATGCAAATAAGACAAGTCTAGACTTATGCGAGGTTCCTACGCAAGCATAGTCTACAATGGACTTTATTAGTGTAAGTTCATCACAAATTAAACTAAGTCTTTAGTTAAAATTTGGGCAGCACCTCCCCATGATTGGAGGGTTGTGGGGGCGAAGTGTAGACAGTCCCACAATGTTGGGGTACACTCCTTAAGGCCGGGAATGCCAAGCGGTGACCGGCGGACTTCGATAGAGGAAAAAGACCCCGAGGGCTAGCCTGCTAGGGGAATCCATCTCTACGAGTCAAAATATAATTAAGGGACGGCTGAGATGAGAAGGTACCTCGAGGGCCAACCTACGAGAGGTTACATTCCCACCGCCACCACCACTCCCAGGAGAAGGTGGGTTTAATGTCGGGCTAAGGCCCTATTGATGTTCACCCGATGGTCCATAAGGTTCATATCATTAAGAGATACGACCCTACGGTCCGATAGTGATTCAGAATGATGATGGGGGATGTTCTCCTTCCCGGGCAGTAGGATCTTCGAGGGGGCAAATCACCAAATGCAATCATAGCCAGAATGCACTCGATTGATGAGTGGACAGCAAATGATCATATGCATATATATATATGCGTCGAGGAAACAGGCCAAAAGGGAAGTTGACAGACCAGACTGAAGACCTGAAGGTTAGCCAGAGGACTGAGATTCTGGAGGGGGCAAACAGTCGAATAGTTCGATAGTGTCTGCAATACGAGCGAACACAGCACACAGATTGCAGAGATGGCCCCTCTCCTAGCCCTGAACCACGAATAGGGAAGTATTGAGGAGTCACCTCCGGGGGCGAAGGGGAGTGCACTCGTATGCATTCCTCTGACCGGGAGAGAACACCTGGGCGTACAGAACATTCGATACTATCTACATGACAGAAAGAACCCCGGGGAGGGGATTATCGATGTTGCCCCGAGAAATAATGGGGCGTGTTCGGCAGTGAAGAAAACTGAAAGATCACACACGGAATAGAGATGAAATGAACGACGACCACATGAGAAAGGAAGCTTCAGACGTTCATCTATTCATTCATTCAACCCACAAGGGAGGCATTACAGGGGGCACTACAAGTGGCTGCGGCTCGGCATTGTCGCTCGAGATCGACTGATGATTACAGAAATAGGGACGAAACCCTGGTTGCAGAGAAAGAGAAGACGAAAGGAAAAAAACCCAAGCCATGAAAAAAAAATAAAGAAAGAAGGGGGGGGAGCTCATATCATCCCCCCCCCCCCCCACAGAAAATAGCAGCAGCAAGAGTGGCTCGGATGGAAGATCACCGGAACCCACCTGCAGAAACAGAGCGCCGTAGACAGAGTCTTCTTCTCCGGCAATGGGTGGCTTCGGATGGACAGACGAGAGGGGTAGCGCTCTGGCTCACTCTCGAAGGTAAATCTCCATTTCTTCCTTCTTTCTATTCTATTCTTCTATCTCCCTGTATCTCTGTATGCCTCTCTCTTGTTCTCACTTTTGTTTTCATTCGACCATAGGGCCTTTATATAGCCATCCCTTGACCAAGCTTCATTCGGCGCGGGTTTAGCACGCCGGGCACAGGCTTCCTTCGCGCACCGGATTAGGGGGTTAAGGGGGGCACGCTGGATTAAGGGGGGCGCGCCGGTTTCGAGTTGTCCTGTCCGTTTGCTTGACACGAGTCCGATAGCGGGCCCCGGACTGACTCTGGGAGTCGTTGTGATTCTTCACACCTCCGTGCTCTTGCCAAACCGTAAAGAGAGATATTGACGAAGCTCCCAGGCCACTGAACGGCTACTTTCGAGACTCGCGCACCTTCGGCTCAGACACGTGGGTTTTCCGCTGACACGGCTTTCGACATAGTGGTTTGTGCTACTGGTCAGCTTGACTTACATTTGTAGCTTTCACGGGGAGTGGTACACTGCTCGGGGTGCTTTCACCTCGAGTGGGCGATCATCTGGCCACTAACGGACCCAATATGTTGAGAAGCCGTACCCATGCCAGGCAATCAGGCTCTTCTATTGAGAGAGCCTTCGGTCCCTTGTTTTGAAGGGCCAAGGGCGTTCTCTCACCTGGGGAGGATATTTCATTTAGGCGGCGTGCCGCCAGGTATACCGATGTCCTTGGTCGGATAACGAGTACATGCTCATTCTTGGTCGGATAACGGGTACATCCTCGTCCTTGGTCGGACAACGGATACAATCTCATCCTTGGTCAGACACCGGATATGTTCATCCTTGGTCAGACGACGGGTACATCCTCATCCTTGGTCAGATGATGGATATGTTCTACGCGGTACTACTGAGTCGATTCCGGTTCATTGGGCAGTCCTGATGACACTGCCCGCTTGTGGTGTATTCTTCTCGATCCTCCTAAGGTGAAGTCCCCGGCATTCATACTGGGTGACCTGAGGCTCTGGTAGCTTGAGAAGGCTTCAATGTGTTGATCTTCTTCGTCTTCTCTACTTCAGTGGGACGCATCATTTATCTTTGAGGCTTGATTGCCATTGAGTATATTTTGGGTGCCAACAATGCCATGGACCATTGGTATTGATCTTGGGCTTAGAACTTGAGAAAACCTACCTTTTTTGGCTTGGTCTAACGACAGACTGAGAAAATAAAAGAAGATAAGCAGCAGTAGCTATGGTAGCAACTACAGCACGCTATGGCAGCAAATGAACTGCTATAGCAAGACGAAAGAAGAAGATGAAGCTTCTTCACGGGTGTTGATGAATGAAGAGGGAAGAAGCAGCAGCAACCGCAGCTTCCTTCACTGCAAGAGTTCAATCCGCAAGGGAAGAAGAAAGGAAGAAGCAAAGCTTCCTCGCACGACTACAGGCACAGAAGGAAGACGTCGACGCAGGGCTCATTCGAACGCAATTATAGCCTTGAACTCGTTCGATGGAGGTCCTTATTTATAGAGATTGATAATTCTGACTTCTAATGGGATTTACGTTTCCCTATGGTGAATCCTAATAGGTTTAAAACTCCTATGTTGATCTTCCTATTACTATATCTACAGTCGCTATCCTGGTTGGGGTTTAAAACCCTAAAGCCATGTAGTGTTTGAACGTGATAAGTCCTTTGTGCTTTTGAATTAAACCCATATCATATGTATATATGTGTATATATCCCATTCTTCCTTAAATGTGGGATAGCCATGGGCCTTCTTTTGCTATTAAAGCCCATAAATATATATATGGGTTAATGCTCTTTTTGTTCTTAGGCTAAACTTCACCTTCGTGAGGCCCATATATAATCAAGGCTTTTTTTTAATGTGTGAAGGTTGAGGCCCATTAGTGGTGTTTGGGCTTTTTATTTTGTTATTTTTAGACCCTTGCCTTATACATTTAGGGAAATTTAATATGTTTAATTTATTTAAGAAATTTTTATTCCTATAATTTTATCAGGGTGCTACACCCTCCCCCACTTAAAATAATTTGATCTCCAAATTTAATTACATATAGACATGGAGGGTGCAGAACACTTACAATTTTAAAATAAATATGGGAATCTCCTCTTCATAGATTTTTTTTTTTGTTCTTCAAAAGCCATAATTTTTTTTTTGACCAATCCGAAGCAAGTTGACCGAAACCTCTGGAAGGGAGCTCGGAAGCCCTGGGCCCCATGGTGATGGCGGCGCTTTGATTCTCCGGCTATGGAGTCCTCCGGGGGGCCCGCCGTGGCCCCCTCCACTTTGGCTGTTTCTTCTGCGTCTTTTCCCGCTTTGGCTCCTTCTTCTTCCATTGTCCCCCCCGCTGGCATCCCCCCGGGAAGAAGCCGATCCTTTGCAGAAGCTTTGGCCTCCTCTCTTTTGCCGCCTATCGTTCCTGGCAAGGTCCACGAACCAGCGCTTACAGATGGCGGAGAGCCGGCCGTATTCTTCTCTTCTGAGGAACTGGAGGCTTCCTTGAAACCTTTCGCTTTTGCCTTGGTGGCTCGAACGCCTCACGGACGGCCTGCCTTTCCCGAAATAAGGTCGCATCTTTCTAACAGATGTAGCTTCAAGGAAGACTTTGTGATCAGTGCATTGGACTCCAAGCATCTGCTTCTACGCTTCCGCAATCAAGAGGATTATCTTCAATTACTTTTGCGAGAACACTTGTATGTTCATGGCAGATTATTTCGGTTCTTTAAATGGACGATGCATTTCTCTCCCAATGAGGATCCCACGATTCTGCCGATATGGATTTCCTTCCCAGGACTGCCTGTGAATTTGTTTGTAGAACATATGTTGCTTTCTATTGCCGGGAACATTGGGAAGGTATTAAAAATTGATCCTTCCACTCTTAATCTTTCAAATACGGTGGCTGCCCGTGTTTGTGTGGAACTGGATATCTTGAGGCCTCATCCACACAGGCTGTGGCTCAGTTTTCCAGGGGGAGGGGATTGGCAAGATATAATATATCCGGAGCTCCCTTCTTTCTGCACGGGATGTTCCAGGCTTGGACATGTTTTGAGTGATTGTAAAAATAAAGTGGTTCAGACTCAGGCACATTCTAAGTTGCTACAGAGGGCCAAAAGTATATGGAAACCGGTGACTCCTCTGATTGATGGTGATCATAAGACTTCTGAAGTTGATGTGGTTCTTCCTGCTAAGGCTTTAAATTCTAATGAAAAGTCTGAAATGACTGCTATGGAAACCTCTTCTAAATCAAAATCTCCCTCTGAGGATGAATTGGTGCCACTCTCAAAGTCTGTGGTGGAATCTTCTAATGCGTTACAAGCCAGCTTCCATGTTGATCAGGAAGCTTTAATGCATTCTCATTTGAAAGTCCCTGAAGCTAACCTTCCGGGATCTTCATCCATATTGATTCCCATGGATTCAAATTGTCGAAAGAAAGTGATTCACCCGGATAAGACCAATGAGCCTTATATGGAGTTCCCTTCAGGACAAAGGTTTGAAAATACTGGCAGCATTGCGCCTGTTCCTGAACTAGCTGTTGTCGAGCTGCGAGATATTGGCACACAACAGCTTTCCTCGGTTGATCCTAGTAGCCAGAAAGTCACACTGCTTCCTTCCCAATTTCAGCAACAGAGTGTGGAGTTGACAAATAGAAGACAGGCTATTGCTAATGAAGCTACTATTGAAAATTCCAGGGTTATGATCCATGATCACACTGGTGTCACTACAAGATCCATGATCAGGTCTGGATCCACCGGTATTCTTCCTCTATCTAAATCCTCATGAATTTCATAATTTGGAATATAAGAGGTATTGGAAATGAGGTTTCTGTTGGGAGGGTTAAGCTCCTTATTAAAGCCCACAACATTGACTGCATTGTTGTACTGGAACCAAAAATTCATGTCAGTAAAATGCAAGATATTTGCAGGAGGTTAGGTATGAGTAACTGTGTTGCAAATGGTGATGAATTGGCTCACATATGGATCTTCTGGAGAGGTACCCTGGATTTCTCAATTCTCTGTACTGACGAGCAACAAATCACCCTTTTTCAATCTGGTTCTGTTTGGCCTTTATTTCATCTATCCTTTGTTTATGCTAAATGTTCAATTTTGGAGAGACAGGCCTTGTGGACATCCCTTCTGTTGGTGCACTCCCAAGTTTCAGGGCCTTGGCTAGTAGCTGGAGACTTTAACTGTATTATGAGGGTTGATGAAAAGCTAGGAGGTAATCCCCCTCATATGGGTGCTATCTCTGATTTTACTGATTGTGTTTCAAATTGTGCTCTTATGGATGCTGGCTTCATGGGTTCCCAATATACATGGCATAACAATCAAGCTGGGTCTCAAGGTATCTGGGCAAGGTTGGACAGAGTCCTAATTAATTCAGATTGGCTGAAACTTTTCCCCATATCAATTGAGCATTTATCCAGGGAGGCTTCAAACCATGCACCTCTGTTGATGAAATTGTTACTCAAAAACAAATTCAAGAGCCGTTTCTGTTTCCAGAAAATGTGGACTTTGCATGAAAAATTTCTCTTGGATATTACTACCTGTTGGAATACTAGCCCATTGGCCTCCTCTGCTATGTCCACTCTATACTTGAAGCTCAAGTACTTGAGGAGTATGCTGCGTAACTGGAATAAGCAGACCTTTGGCCATGTACACCTAAACTTGATGGCAGCAGAGGATGCAGTTTTAAAAGCTGAATTATCTTATGATTTAAACCCTACTTTGGAAAATCATAATCTTTTGGAAAAAGCTAAATCCATTCAATCTGAAAGACTTCTTCATGAGGAATGCTTTTGGAAACAGAAGTCTGGTATTAGATGGTTAAAGGAGGGGGACCGAAACACTAAGTTCTTTCATATTTCGACCAAGGCCAGAAGACTTAAACAGGGTATTGCTCGACTCCAAAACTCAGCTGGCATTCTAACTTCTGATCATGAAGAAATGAAGAATATTGCTGCAAGCCATTTTCAAAAGGCCTTCTCTTCTCAGTACCATTCTATTGAGGAAGCCTCTTTAAACTGTATTCCTAAATTAGTCACTATGCAAGATAACTTAATGCTATGTACTGTTCCCACTGAATTGGAAATAAAGGACACTGTCTTTGCATTATCTACAGACAGTGCTCCTGGACCTGATGGATTCACAGGTGCTTTCTTCCAGACAGCTTGGCCTATCATTTCTGGCATAGTTATCAATGCGGTTCAAGAGGCATTTACTGATTCCCAGCCTCTCCCAAGGTCTGTTTCATCCACACTAATTGCTTTGATACCTAAAAAACAAAATGCTGTGGATATCTCTGATTATAGACCGATTAGTTTATGCAATTTTTTCTACAAGATCATTTCTTCCATTGTCAACAAAAGGCTGGCTTCTATTCTACCAAGCATTATTTCTCATGAACAGACTGCTTTTGTCAAGGGAAGGCACATAACTGAAAACATAGCACTAGCTCAAGAATTGACCCAGGAACTGGGCAGGAAAACAAGAGGGAAGAATGTCATTTTTAAACTGGACATGGCCAAGGCATATGACCGGCTAGAATGGGATTTCTTATTTAAGTCCTGAATAGATTCGGTTTCAACCTGACATTCATTCAGCTGATTGGCAGGCTCATTCAGAACTGTTGGTTTTCTGTTTTGCTGAATGGTGATATAGCTGGTTATTTTAAATCTACCAGGGGTGTTCGGCAGGGTGATCCTATTGCCCCTTCTTTATTCATCATTGCTGAGGAAAGTTTGAGTAGATCCCTCAAAGAAGCTCATTTCACAGGACAAATTGAAAGGTTTCAAGGGCCTCGGGGGTGTCCCACTGTGTCTCACCTCCTATTTGCATATGACACCTTAATTTTTTGTAAGGCTAGTACTGCCTCTATCAGGAATCTATTAAAACTCTTAAAGACTTATGAACTGGGGTCAGGTCAGCTTATTAACATCTGTAAGAGTGGTTTCTTTTTGCACACAAAGACAAAGGATGCTATTGCTACTCGGATTTCCTCTTTGACTGGTTTCAGCAGACACAGTTTCCCTATTAAATATCTTGGCTTCCCCCTGGTTCTAGGCAGAAGGAAGAAAGTGCACTTTGCTGGTATTATACAATCCATTGGAAAAAGGATATCTGGTTGGAAATATAGTCTCCTTTCTCAAGGTGCCAAGCTGATCCTGATTAAGCATGTGCTCACCCCCATTCCCATATATTCCTTGTCCACCTCACCCTTCCACTCAGGAACTCATCAGTTGCTGGAGAAGTCTTTTGCAAACTTTTTCTGGGGTTCTTCAACGAATGGGAATAAAAGACATTGGAGTTCTTGGGACAAGATTTGCAGACCTATATCTCAGGGAGGTCTTGGCATCATGTCCCTTAGGCAGATGGACATTGCATTAAGAGTAAAAATGTTATGGCAGGCTTTGCATTCCAATTCCCTGTGGGCAAACTTCTTCAGAGCTAAGTATATTGGACAGCGCCATCTAAGGGAGGTGCAATTTACTAATATGGCTGGACCTGCTAGACGAAGCTGGATTAAGGCAAAAAATCTCTTTCTACAGTTTCATAAGATTATCATTGGGGACGGAAAAGGTACAAATTTCTGGTATGATAACTGGATTGGAAAGCAATGCTTGGCTGATTTTGTTCCTGCCACCAGCATCCCTAACCCAAGTCTCACTGTTCATGACTTTCTCCTACACTCCCCAAGAGAAGAAACAGATTTAATGAAAAGTTTTATGGCATCAAAACAACAGTTATTCAAACTAATCTCACACTAGACACTGATTTCCCAGTATGGAGCTTGTCCTCCTCAGGCAAATGTTTGGTGGCTTCTACTTATAAGGCCATATCTGAAACTGCTTCTCATCAACCATTTACTCAGTGGGCAAAGCTTTGGTCTCAATGGCTACCGACCAAAATTTCTGTCCATCTTTGGAAAATCCTACATAACAGCCTCCCTGTCGACACAAATGTTCAACGTCTGGGTGTCCAGTTATGTTCTATGTGCTCCTACTGTAAGGTCCAACAAAGGAAAGCCTTAATCATCTATTCTTTCACAGTGAACTAGCCTCCTACATTTGGTCTTTTTTCCACTCTATGGGACTGCCACTGGAAGGAAATTCTGTTGTATCACTTCTTTCAAATGCTACAGCAAATATTAAACCCAAGTCTGCTTATGGATTCCTAATCCTCGCAGTCATTGGTTATGGTTGCTGGGATATTTGGAGGGCTAGAAATTCAGTGAGATATGAAGGCTCTACTGTGTCCAAAGGCCGCATTCGACACCAAATAATTTTTCAAGTAAAGCAGGCCTGTGCTAGTGCAAACTATAAGGAACCTGATATTGGAAAAAGGAGGATTCTTGACTCATTGGGGATCTCAACTTTCATTCCAATTGGTGCTCAGCTGAAAGCTATTAAATGGGTATGCCCCCCGTGGCCTTCCCTTAAATTGAACACTGATGGTGCTTGCAAATCTGATGGAACTGCTGGAGGGGGTGGTGTCATTAGAGATCATTGTGGTAATGTTATACTTGCTTTCTCCCATTTTTATGGCCAGTCCAACAGTCTTATAGCAGAAGCTAGAGCCTTAATTGATGGAATTCAGTACCTCCACACTATTTCAGATCACCCAGTTATCATTGAATGTGATTCACATGTCCTTGTTCGAGTAATCAATAAGGAATACCATTGTCCTTGGTCTATTCTTTCATATGTCAGAGAGATCTGGAGATACATCAAACACCATGACAAGATTATACATACTTATAGAGAAGGAAACAAAGTTGCTGATCTCTTGGCTTCCTTAGCATGCTCATCCAAATGTAATGTCTTTTTCTCTTACAATGAGTTACCCTGTGCTATAAAGGGTGAGGCTCGTATGGATAAGCTGTGAATGCCCAGCATCCGTTTGATGTAATCATTCTTTCCTGCTCCTTAGCAATAAAATTCACCCCCTAGTGGCCGATGGTCACCCCATCTGCACCTAGGTAGGGTTTTCTGGATTAAAAAAAAAAGATCTTTTTGTATCACCAGGTCGCCATGATCTATGATGTGGGACGGATTATAAACATACTTCTTGAGCATAGAAATATGAAATACGTTGTGTACTTCGGATAGTTGCAGTGGCAAGGCGACCTAATAGGTAACCCCGCCAATTCTTTCAAGCACTTCAAAGGGACCGATATATCTTGGTGTAAGCTTGCCCTTAACACCAAATCTTTGGATACCTCGACCTAGGGAAACCTTAAGAAAGATGTGTGATGGGGACATCCCCAGTCACTCCATCTTTTTTTGAGACTTCGATTGCTCGCCATCGACGCATCATCATCTCCATCACTTAATTTTGAGCAGTAGCATGTAATTTTCATCTTATTTGAGTCATAGATGTGTAATCTTTCTTTATTTGAGTAAGTTAATAGGTTAATGGGTCAGTTTGATAGTCATTTGGGCCCAACTAGTGGGCTTGGCCCAGGGGCACCCTCCCTTGGACTACTTTGGTCATTAGTTGTTTAGTCAGGGTCATTTTAGTCCTAGGAAAATATGAGTGCCTATAAATAGGCCACCCCACTCCCTCATATGTAATCTTTTGGTCAATCAAAACATTGAGTGTTCTAGTGCAATTGGAGTGGATTCTCCCTCTCTCTCTCTAAGGGGTGGATTCCCCCCCCTCTCTCTCTCTCTCTCTCTCTCTCTCTCTCTCTCTAAGGGGTCCCCCCCTCTCTCTCTCTTCCCTACCCCCAAATTTCAAAATTTCTTCTCTCTCCTCCCATTCACTCTTCATTAATATTCCCCCCTTCCCCATACCCTCATTCAAGTCCCCCTAACCCCCAAGATAGAACCCACTAATCTCTAAGCCACCCTCCAACCCCCAACCACCCACTACCCTTTCCTAAGCACCCTTCCATCTCCCCAAGGCTGAAGGGGCTCAAACCCTAGGCCAAATTTGAATTTCCCTCCCCTTTCTAACTGCTCCCCTCCCCTCCCCATCACCCCCCACCACCTGGGTCGCACCCACAGCCAGCCATCAGCCCTCCTTCCCCATTCTCCCCTCTCTTACCTCCACTCCCTACCAGGCCCTATTCTAGTTCGCAAGCAGTAGACCACCCGCAGATTGCAGAGAGTTCCACGGCATCATAGTGAGGCTTCAGGAGGTGTACCATATATCTCTGGAAAGGTCGTCCAAGAGGGCTTTCGAAGCAAGGTGGTTTCGTCCTCATCCGAGCACCGTGCTGATCGGGAGGCCCTTTCTTCCTCGACTGTGCAAAGCCTCCCTGGCAGGAGACCAGAGCCGGAGTGGAAGCTTGACTACGACGAACCGGTTGGGAATCTGATCAAGAGTTCTTCTACAAAAATCTTCTACTACGAGTCTTCTATCATCCCCAAGAAGCAGAGCCTAGTTTGGTGATCGGACCAGAGAGTTATCATTTTTATTCTCGGGTGCGTGGTTTTGCCTCCACTCAGTATGCACCAACCCGTCCTCAGTGTTCCGAGCCTACTGGTCTGCCCCGACCACGAACGGCATCCCCGTCAAGCTTGTTACGAAGAATACTCACATACGGTTCTGTAAACTCTAGCGGTGCCTCATTCTGAGTTCAGGAGCGATCATGGCATCCTCTGCTTCCTGCTGCTGAGTTCCTGAAGCAGTCAGAACTGTCAACTTGTTCCCCTGTTCAAGATCCTACTTAGACCAGCGTCGGCGCCCAAAAAAATTACCAAAATTCAAGCGTCATCCCGGCCTAGCTACGAGCAATCTCCAACTAGTTTCGTCATCAGCAAAATTCTGGAGTGGCTGCAGCGTCCAGAGAACCAACTGCCTGTCTTGAATCGCAAAGAGTGGACAGAATCGACATCGGCCACCATTCTTTGTTTCTAGGCCGATTTTTCCTCTTTTTGCTTGGTCGGCTGGAGGCCCCTCCCAGTGTGGAGGTAGTTTTGAATGTATTCACAGTTAACCCCCACCCCAAGATCCCCCTCTTGCGAGAGGCGTAGTGTTGTAATCACTTAAACAAGGTCAAGCGGCATCGGCGCGGCGTGCGGGTGCATATCCACGCCTCCTCGCTCGCCCTCGTCTATCGGCCGGGATCGGTGTTCTCACACCGATCAGGTGAGCTCCGGGACACATCCCTCGCTGGTTTATTCATGCTTATTTAGTATTGTCTTTAGCTCCATCGGACGGTAAGTGAGTGCTTGATCCAAATTTCCCTCCAATTGAGTGGCCACCGCGGAGTGAGGTGAAGAGCGACCCTACAACCCATGCCTTTGGCATGCTGGCCGCCCACAAAATTGGGTATCCCATCCCCTTAGGGGGTCAACCAAAGTGAAGCCTAGCCTTGGAATATCAAGGTCCCACTTTGGACCCTCCCCACCATTGCCAATTTGCCCACGGGAAATAGTGTCCGCTAAGCGAGTGAGCTCGCCCGAGTAGTTTCATCATCAAAAGTTGCTTGCTTGCGAGTCATAGGTCCAAGGTGTATTGGCCTTGTGATTACCACCCAATGTGGTGTCACATCAAGTGGTATCAGAGCAAGTTCACAACTTGTCTCTATCAAGTTGGTCCTAGGACACACATATGCATTTAGAGTCTTCCAGTGCATCACTCTTGTCCACTAGTATGGCCACCTCATACCGACCTTACCAATCGGCCCTCTCCATAAGTCCAAACCACCAAGGTATGCCTACCACTAACAACATAACCTCCCTGGCCATGTCAACTACCTCATGAAGGCCTTGACCCATGCCAATGAGCGGCTTGATAACATATCGGGTCGACTCAACCAACTTGGAGAAAATGGGTCCGCCCCAAGGACGGATGATAGAAGGACATGTCCCCCACCTCCCACTTTTGATGGAACTCATCTTAATGACTATTTAGATTGGGAGGCATCTATGGATCATTACTTTGAGAGGAATCTCATGTCCGAGGATAGGAAGGTTCGATGTGCCACAATGCAACTAACCAAAAGGGCCCAAACTCATTGGTTGAAAATTGAAGGCTTAAGGATAATTAGAAGGGAAGCTCCCCTCACAACATGGGGGGACATGACGGAAAAACTTAGGGCTAGATATATTTTCCCCTCCCATTCCGAACACCAAAGCCCAAAGAGTATTTCAACTCCTTCATTTCCCCTTGGTCAACCCAAGACCCTAATCACGCATTCCCCACCATTTCCCACCTCTCCTACTCCAACCACAACATCTACATCCTACATCCAAGTCCTCACCACAACCATATGTCCACATACCCAATTGGACCCCATGTCCACCCCTCCACCTAGGCCCATAATGGCCGCCACCCCCAAACCCAAATCCCCTCACCAAACCCACACCCCACAAGCCCCCTTGGCCACCACCGCAACCTCACCATCGTCCCCAAAAATGGACACATCTCCCAAAATCAATCAACCCAAATCTCCTCACCCAACCCACCTTCCACTTCCCACCCCAATCCTACCCCAATTTAGGCCTCCACTACTTCCACTCCCAATTCCAACCCACGTCCGACCTTGCTCACCTCCTCGGGTGCGCCATGCATCGACTATCACCAACCCACCCACCATAGACCTTCCTACCCCATTGTCCTTAGGAGTTGCAACCCACACACCCACCCAAGTGGAGAGGGATACCAATCCGGATCCACCTCCCAAAATAGAGGAAATCCAAGAGTCACACAACTCACCCACCTCTCCTAGCCTGGCTCCTCAAGAGCTACACACCCTTCCCCATGACACCGTCACCATAGATGAGTCCATACTCGAATGGCTCAAGCGAGGCCTCACCATTCCTAGTTTACAACCATGGCACCTACCCATGGGACATCAATCCCAAATCATTCCCACTCAGCCTCATATCACTTATCAAACCTCCTATTGTGTGGAAGATTTGGGAGACTTAGTAAACTACCTACATTGGCAAGTCCACTTGATCGATATGCTACCTATGAGGTCGTTAGAGCCTAGCACCATTAGCCTAGCTTACCCCGCCGTTGGCTCCATCACTTCCATCTACACTAATGGCCAATTTACGAGTGAGATCATACTCTTTCTTCCCATAGAGGAGGAACCCATCCTAGTCTACTCCCCAACCATTGAGATCCCGAGTGCTTTGATTGGCCAACCCATTAGCAACATTGGCCCAATTATTTTGGAGGAGAATGACTCATCATTTGAGGATCTTGAGGACATGGAGTACCCCTATCTAGGTGACCCTTACCATGATCCCTTCGACCCTTTCTTATGAGAACCTAGATCTCCATGTAACCCACCCACCTTATTCACCACCCACCTCACCCTACCCATATCACCCATGTTGACCCAAACTCCTCCCTTCCTAGAATCGCGTTACACCATGAGAGCCTTGACCTTAGGCAACAAACACCTTGGGATTGATGAAATGCCCCACCCCATAACCACCTTCCTAGATCCATTCGACCCATTCACATGGAATTTCAAAAGTCATCCCACATCTATGCACATGGAAGTCACCTTTGGGATAAACATGCATGTGTCTAGGCTTACCACACCATTTGGCATGATTCATAAGTCGGGTACATTCATTCACATCACCCACATGTCAAGTAGGAAGCATAAGTGGACCGTATTTGGATGTATTGGCCCACCTTCATTCAACATGAGTCTTAAGCATGAGAGGAGCATACATGGATGTCCTGGTCCCCCGACATTTGTCACACCCATGCATAAGAGGTTCATCTATGGATGTCTCGGCCCTCCTAAGTCTGTCACAGTCTTCATGGCATCAAAGTGTGATCGGTCTACATTTGGCTGCCCCGGTCCACCTTTGCACACCATACTTTTCACACCAACATCACATCATAGTGCATGGCATACGCATTCTCTCAAGCATCTAGCAACGAGCGGTGAGGATCATAAAAAGCGGGCAATAGCTTGTAAGTGGCACTTAGGATTCCAAGTAGGCAACTTGGTAATGGTGACATTGAAGTGGCTCTACCCTAGGGTTAACTCCAAACCGAGGGCACAAGGACTTGGACCTTCTCGAATTCTAAGTGGCATAGGTAAACATGCTTTTGGTCTGAACTTTCCAAAGGATTCTGGGACACACCCGACTTTTTGTGTTGCAAATCCAGCACCCTATAAGGGCCCCGCGGTGGAACCTAGTAAGCATCTTGAGCCTACACTTACCTTTGTGAGTTACATCATCGGAGAGTCTCCACATATCAGCCCGAGATCCCGACATGAGCACATGGAGACAATACTACATAAGCAAGGTACCATCGCCAGGAAGAGGGTGTGCCCGCGCTATCCTGAGAAGTGGAAGAGTCATCCCTCGGCTACGAAGACAGGGTTGAGTTGGGAAGACGTTCTGCACCCGGATCCGCTTTGGTGTGCTGCTACCCCGGTGGACCCACACTCGACGGGGTCGAGTTCTCCCCACCCCGGGGGTATAATGGGGACATCCCCAGTCACTCCATCTTTTTTTGAGACTTCGGTTGCTCGCCATCGATGCATCATCATCTCCATCACTTAATTTTGAGCAGTAGCATGTAATTTTCATCTTATTTGAGTCATAGATGTGTAATCTTTCTTTATTTGAGTCAGTTAATAGGTTAATGGGTCAGTTTGATAGTCATTTGGGCCCAACTAGTGGGCTTGGCCCAGGGGCACCCTCCCTTGGACTACTTTGGTCATTAGTTGTTTAGTCAGGGTCATTTTAGTCCTAGGAAAATATGAGTGCCTATAAATAGGCCACTCCACTTCCTCATATGTAATCTTTTGGTCAATCAAAACATTGAGTGTTCTAATGCAATTGGAGTGGATTCTCCATCTCTCTCTCACTCTCTCTCTCTAAGGGGTGGATTCCCCTCTCTCTCTCACTCTCTCTCTCTAAGGGGTCCCCCCTCTCTCTCTCTCTCTCTTCCCTACCCCCAAATTTCAAAATTTCTTCTCTCTCCTCCCATTCACTCTTCATTAATATTCCCCCCTTCCCCATACCCTCATTCAAGTCCCCCCAACCCCCAAGATAGAACCCACCAATCTCTAAGCCACCCTCCAACCCCCAACCACCCACTACCCTTTCCTAAGCACCCTTCCATCTCCCCAAGGCTGAAGGGGCTCAAACCCTAGGCCAAATTTGAATTTCCCTCCCCTTTCTAACTGCTCCCCTTCCCTCCCCATCACCCCCCACCACCTGGGTCGCACCCACAGCCAGCCATCAGCCCTCCTTCCCCATTCTCCCCTCTCTTACCTCCACTCCCTAGCCCTATTCTTGTTCGCAAGCAGCAGACCACCCGTAGATTACAGAGAGTTTCATGGTGTCATAGTGAGGCTTCAGGAGGTGTACCATATATCTATGGAAAGGTCGTCTAGAGAGCTTTCCAAGCGAGGTAGTTTTGTCCTCATCCGAGCACCGTGCTGATCGGGAGGCCCTTTCTTCCTTGACTGCGCAAAGCCTCCCTGGCAGGAGACCAGAGCCGGAGTGGAAGCTTGACTACAACGAACCTGTTGGGAATCTGATCAAGAGTTCTTCTACAAAAATCTTCTACTACGAGTCCTCTATCATTCTCAAGAAGTAGAGCCCAGTTTGGTGACCGGACCAGAGAGTTATCATTTTTATTCCCCGGGTGCACGGTTCTGGCTCCACTCAGTCTGCACCAACCCCTCCTCAGTGTTTCGAGCCTATCGGTCTGCTCCGACAACGAACGGCATCCCTGTCAAGCTTGTTACGAAGATGACTCACATACGGTTCTGTCGACTCTAGCAGCGCCTCATTCTGAGTTCAGGAGAGGTCGTGCCATCCTCTGCTTCCTGCTGCTGAGTTCCTGAAGCAGTCAGAACTGTCAACCTGTTCCCCTGTTCAAGATCCTACTCTGACCAGAGCCGGCGCCCGATGAAATTACCAAAATTCAGGCATCATGCCGGCCTAGCTACGAGCAATCTCCAACTGGTTTCGTCATAAGCAAAATTCTGGAGTGGCCGCAGAATCTAGAGAACCAAATTCCTATCCTGAATCGCAGAGAGTGGACAGAATCGACATCGGCCACCATTCTTTGTTTCTAGCCCGATTTTTCCTCTTTTTGCTTGGCCGGCTGAAGGCCCCTCCCTGTGTGGAGGTAGTTTTGGATGTATTCACTGTTAACCCCCACCCCAAGATCCCCCTCCTGCGAGAGGCGTAGTGTTGTAATCACTTAAACAGGGTCAAGCGGCATCGGCGTGGCGTGCGGGTGCGTATCCACGCCTCCCCACTCGCCCTCATCTATCGGCTGGGATCGGTGTTCTCACACCGATCAGGTGAGCTCCGGGACACCTCCCTCACTGGTTTATTCATGCTTATTTAGTATTGTCTTTAGCTCCGTCGGACGGTAAGTGAGTGCTTGATCCAAATTTCCCTCCAATTGAGTGGCCACCGCGGAGTGAGGTGAAGAGCGACCCTACAACCCATGCCTTTGGCATGTTGGCTGCCCACAAAATTGGGTATCCCAGGCCCTTAGGGGGTCAACCAAAGCGAAGCCTAGCCTCGGAATATCAAGGTCCCACTTTGGACCCTCCCCACCATTGCCAATTTGCCCACGGGCAATAGTGTCCGCTAAGCGAGTGAGCTCGCCCGAGTAGTTTCATCATCAAAAGTTGCTTGCTTGCGAGTCATAGGTCCAAAGTGTATTGGCCTTATGATTACCACCCAAGGTGGTGTCACATCAATGTGGTTTCCAACTTGGAACTCGAGGTCTCTCCTTCTAATATCGGCGTAAGTCTTTTGTCTAGACTGAGCCATCTTGAGTCTTTCTCTAATGAGTTGAATCTTTTCAGTGGTGTCTCTTACCATGTCTAGGACTAGTAGTTGCTTTTCTCCAACTTCGTCCCAGCATAGTGGTGAGCGGCAACTCCTTCCGTATAATGTCTCGAAAGGTGCCATTTGAATACTTGCTTGGTAACTATTGTTATATGCAAACTCGACCAGGGGTAGATGATCATGCCAGCTTCCACCAAAATCAATGATACAAGCTCGTAGCATGTCCTATACTACTTAGTTTACTCTCTCAGACTGACCATCCATTTGAGGATGAAAAGCTATACTAAAGTTGAGTCTTGTCCCCAACGAATGTTGTAGACCCTTCCAGAAATGAGAAGTGAAGCGCAGGACTCGATCAGACACGATCGAAATAGGAACTCCATGTAGTCTGACAACTTCTTTGATGTACAAGGCAGCTAGAACATCGACCAACCATCGGCTATTTATAGGCAAGAAGTGTGCCGACTTGGTCAATCGATCTATGATAACCCATATTCCGTCATGCCCACCTTTAGACTTAGACAAACCCATGATGAAATACATGCCGATATCCCCCCACTACTTCCACTTGGGAATGTCTAGTGGATGTAACCTACCAGCAGGCTTTTGGTGTTCCGCCTTGACTTGTTGGCACGTGAGACAGCGAGAAACAAAGTCTGCTATCTCCCTTTTCATGTTAGGCCACCAAAAGGTTCATTTCAAGTCCTAGTACATCTTGGTTGATCCGGGATGAATTATGTATCTTGATCGGTGAGCTTCTTCTAATTTTTTTTAATTCCAGATAGTCTGGTACACAAGTCCTTTCTCGGAACAATAATCTTCCATCTGACGCCAGCTTAAAATAATGTTGCTCTTCTAACTTGCCTTTTATTTCTACTAGCACTGGGTCATTGTCTTGAAGCTCCTTGATCTCGGAGAGCAAATCCAGTTGTATCCTTATGTGTGATAGAGTAATACACATTTTCTCCTTTTCCATGCTTATATTGAGCTTGGAAAATTGTTCCAGCATCTTCCACTCTTGGATCATATAGTTGGCCAATAACGCTCTTGACTTTCGACTAAGGGCATCAGCTACAGGATTACCCTTTCCAGGATGATACTGTATAGTGAAGTCGAAGTCCTTGAGATACTCTAGCCAACCCCTTTGTCTCATATTCAATTTCTTCTATGAAAATAAGTATTTAAGACTCCTATGATCGGAGTACACAGTGAATTGTTCTCCATAGAGATAGTGTCTCCAGATCTTCAAAGCAAATACTACCGCGGCCAACTCTAGGTCGTGCACCGGGTAGTTCTCCTCATGCTTCTTTAATTGTGAGGAAGAGTAAGCAATGACTCTCCCTTGTTACATTAAGACACATCCAAGGCTGATACCAGATGCATCGGTATATACCTCGAACATCTCTCCTTCCGTTGGTAGTGCCAAGACTGGGGCAGTTGTCAGATGATCCTTCAAGGTTAGAAAGATTTTCTCACAGTCTTCATTCCACTTATAAGGAATCTCCTTGCAGGTCAGCGTAGTAAGAGGAATAGCGATTTTGGAGAAGTCCTTGATGAATCGCCTGTAATGGCCAGCTAGACCTAAGAAGGTTCAGATTTCAGTTGCATTTGTAGTTCTTTCCCAATTCTTCACAGCCTCGACTTTTGACGGATCCATAGAAATTCCATCCTTCGAGATCACATGCCCTAAGAAATATACTTCCTCGTGCCAGAAGTCGCATTTGCTAAGGTTGGCATAGAGTTGATTGTTCCTCAATATTTGCAATGAAACCCTCAAATGTTCTTCATATTCTTCTTCGGTCTTTGAATATATTGATATATCATCAATAAAAACCATTACGAATTGATCTAGATGAGGCCTGAATATACTGTTCATCAACTGCATAAAGGCTGCAGGGGCATTCGTTAGTACAAAAAGTATAACAGTAAATTCGTAATGCCCATACCTACTCCGAACTGTCGTTTTGTGAATATCATCATCCTTGATCCTTAATTGGTGATATCCCGATCTGAGATCGATTTTTGAGAAATATTTGGCTCCAGATATTTGATCAAATAATTCATCGATCCTCGGCAGTGGATACTAGTTCTTGATGGTGAGATGGTTCAACTGTCGATAGTCGATGTAGAGTCTCATCGATCCATCCTTCTTCTATACAAATAGTACAAGCGCTCCCTACGAGAAGTACTCGACCTGATGAATCCTTTCTTCAAGAGCTCCATTAATTATTTCTTAAATTCCTTGAGCTCGACGGGGGACATCCTATAAGGTGCCTTAGAAACCGGGCCAGAACCAGGGACAAGGTCGACGGTGAAGGCCACTTCTCCTTGTGGGGGTAATCCGGGAAATTCTTCTGGGAATACATCGGGAAACTCCCGAACCACTCGGATGTCTTCTAACTTGGACTCCTTAACTTCCATGACAGACACAAATGCTATGAAAGCTACACATCCTTTCCTTAAGAGCTTACTAGCTCGGAGGGCCGAAATAAGGGGTGACTTGCTTCGACTCCGAGGACTAGTGTAGACAAGTTCTGGAAATTCCTTAAAAGTTACCTTCCCATTTCGGCAATCTATTACTACCTTATGTTTGGACAGCCAATCGGCTCATAGTATGTGTCACGCCCCGAACAAGGCGGAAGTATCGGGACGTACAGTTAGGGACACGCTAGCAAGAGAGGGAACTAAATCTAAAACAATACACAAGTGCTACAAGATGGAAATGCTAAATGATTAATAATAAACCACGACTAATACAATAATCCTCAAGTTCAACTTAATACAACTGGAATAATCAACCACTAAAACTCAATAACATGACTGAGACTAAAAGCTCTCCAAAACACAACTAAAGAAGGATAACACACTACTAACACACTAGAACTGATACACTCAAGACATCACTCCTGCCCTTCCCCATCGGTAAGCGCGTCACCTGAAAAGCCTGGAAAGGGGGAAACAACGGGGTGTGAGCTAACGCTCGGTAGGAAATAACAGACATGTATAAGTGATTAACAGTTTAATTACATTTTTCAAAATGTCATGCTACAAATGATAAAAATGATAAAAAGATAACGATGATGAAACGAAATTCAAAGATCTTGCAAGGTCAAGAAATATAATGAATAGAATAGTAAGACAAGAATTTACTACATGAGATAACGATAAAAAGCTGGCCATATCAAGTCGATTCAAGTCATGTCAAGCACGTATGTAATTTCATTTCCACGTCCAAGTAATGAGCAAGTACAGTAACCACAAGTAGAGTATAGAACAGTGACGAGTGGAAAGTGAAAAGTAGTAGAAAGTAATGTAGAGAGTAGTGGAGAGAGTAGTGGACAGTCCTAGATTTAACACATGTCAAGTACTGGTACCAAATGCCACACCTAGTCATTCACCTCCCAGGGGTACACGTAGTGTTCGGGCGCTCTTCCCAGGACCAGACCGAGCCCTTAATTATTTTCCAGGCATTGATTTCTTTGGATCAAAGATCCCACGAATCTAGACTTCCACAGTTTATGGCCAGAATTCCAAGGTTTAAACTAAGTAGCAATAACAACTTCAAGTAGGAAGGAGATTCATTTCCAGAATTTCAAGGTAAGTATAATCATCAAGGAGATTGAAATCAAGTCACAACAAGAGTTAATCGTGCTGCGCTACTGTACAACAGCAGCAATCAAACAAGCTAATCAACATATTAATCCTAATCATCAAGTTAAGATATCATGATTTAACCATTATCATTTGCATTAAGACAATTGCCAAGAAGCTGATTCAAGATGATAAGGCAAAGAACAACTCCCACAGGAGTGAAATAGAATGCATTAACAGAGATTTAGTTACACCATTAACCACTAATTATGTGGGTTTCTATTTAATCTTGTATGCATTGAAAATGAAGATGATAAACGGTGTGTTTTTACACTAAGTTTGCATGTATGGACCAATGTTAATTGAAACTAAAAAGGGTACATGAATAGGTCATTAGTTCCTCAAAAATGTAGTTTTCAAAGTGTTTAGGTTGAATGGTTTGATTCCCCGATGATCCAGATTGATCCCCGGGTCAAATCATCAAAAAAACGGGTTTACACTGCACAGGTCGACCCTTTGGGTCGACCCCTGGGTCGACCCCCTACTCCCTGGCTGCATGGGTCGACCCATGGGTCAACCCCTGCAGTCTGTGGGTCGACCCATTGGGTCGACCCCTGCAAGGCAGCAAGCTGCTGCTTTGCAGGGCTGAAATGGGTCGACCCGTGGGTCGACCCCTGGGTTTCCAGACCCAAAAAGTGATGAAAAACTCCAAGAATTTGGGGTCTAAATGTATTGGGATCATAACCATAGACTCTAGGGTCATTAATATGCATCTTAGGGTCATGAAACACAATTTTAAATCACGAATTTCGATAGGAATCCAATGAAATAAATCCTATTCTATGAAGAACACAAGTGAAGTCTAGCTTGCTAGCATGCTTCTAATAACACACAAAATACTCTAGACATGATCTATAAAAATTGGGGATTTTGATGTCAAAAGAAAGCTAACATGCTATTGATTACATTCATGTATGTTAATTAGAAATTGGGCTGTTATCACCTACCTCAAATTGAAGAAGGAACTCGAAACCTAGAATAAAGAACAACTTGACAGCACCTCACTAAAACTTCGATATCTCCACGGATACCTAATGAAAATTGGGGCTTTTGTCACCAATGGAAAGAGCTCGATGAGAGGTACAATTTGCTATACTCATGATCAAGATTTGGTTGAGAATTCCTACCTCAATAGATTGATCAAAGAAGGATGAAGGGAAGCCAACGGCCTGCTGACCGACCTTCACAAATCGAACTAGATCTCTCCAGATCTGAAATTTCAGCGAACCCCACAGTATCTAAATGAAAGAAGACTCGTAGGGCTTCATTTTGATAGCTCATAGAGCTTCTGGAGCCTTCTGAATTGGGAGTATTTGCTACTGCAAGCTACGAGTTTAGAAACGGCGCCGAAATCCTTGACTTGACCTAACTATGTCGGCAGCACGTTTTGGGGCTAAGTTTACCTCAAATTGATTGAGGGTAAATGTTCCTTTATGTAATACCTTTTATTTGCCTCTGGAATCACCCCATTTGGTTGAGAAACAAGCTCGAATTTGATGTTCAAAGTTTGGGTGAATAGTAAATTCGAATTTGGGTTAGGTGGGTTATAAGTCAGGCTTAATCCACTGATTAGGCCTAGATAATGATTTAATTAGGCTTACTCCAAGAAGATAAAAGTGTTAGTCGAAGCATCTATTATTTAATTACTATTTTTATGAATTTTTATATGTTAGATAAAATTCCATTTCTACTATTCCGTAATTAATTAAATATTAAGTTCGGAAGAATTAGTTCGCTAATTCGGCTTAATAAACGATTGTATTAGGCTTAATTGTAGAAGACAAAGTTGATAAACAAAATTAATTCTACAAGATGTGATTTTTGGGGATTTTTAGAAAATAGTAGAAAAATGACTTATTCTATTAATTAATTAATTAATCTAATTAATTGGGATAATTCTCATTAATTTCGAATAATTTCAAATAAATTCCAAATAATTACAAATAACTTTCTAAATAAATTTCTAAGGAATTTGGGGTCTTACACCCTCCCCTACTTAAAGGAATTTGGTCCTCCAAATTCACTACACTAAAACTGAGAGTAGAAAAAGATCACTCACCTAGAATAGATCGGGATACCGCTTTCGCATAGTCTCTTCGGATTCCCATGTAGCTTCTTCGGTCCCACGCCGACTCCATTGAATCTTGACCATCGGTATCGAACGATTTCGGAGTTGCTGATGCTTCCGGTCCAGAATCTTGACAGGTCTTTCCTCATAGGTCAAATCTTCCTTCAGTTCAAAATCCACTTGTTGAATGATATGAGTGGGATCGTACACATATTTCCGTAACATAGACACATGGAAAACATTATGTACGCCAGACAAATGCGGTGGTAAAGCCAGTCTGTATGCCACCTCTCCCACTCTATCTAGAATCTCGAATGGACCAATGTACCTCGGACTCAGCTTGCCATGAATGCCAAATCTTCGGATCCCTCTCGTCGGAGAGACCTTTAAGAACACATGCTCGCCAACCTGAAATTCCAATGCCCTTCTCCTGTTGTCGGCATAACTCTTCTGTCTTGACTGGGCTACTTGTAACCGGTCTCGGATAACACGGATGTTCTGTGATGATTCCGAAACAAGATCTGGTCCAAGCCACTGTTTCACACCTACCTCGTCCCAACACAACGGGGAACGACAACTTCTACCATATAGTGCTTCAAAAGGAGCCATCTGAATGCTAGACTGATAGCTGTTATTGTAAGCAAATTCAATTAATGCCAAATGCTCACTCCAATTACCACCGAAATCAATCATGCAAGCTCGCAGCATATCTTCCACTATCTGATTGGTTCTTTCAGTCTGTCCATCTGTCTGTGGATGAAAAGTAGTACTGAAATTCAGACGAGTACCCAAAGACTCTTGCAGTCCCTTCCAGAAATGTGAAGTAAATCTGGGGTCTCGATCAGATATTATATTCACTGGAATACCATGCAATCTCACCACTTCCTTTATATACAAAGCAGCCAATACATCAATCGTCCACTTGGACTTAATTGGTAAGAAATGAGCCGACTTTGTCAATCGATCGACAATCACCCATATCGCATCAAATCCACCACGAGTCCTAGGTAGACCCATAATGAAATCCATGCCAATACTTTCCCACTTCCATTGGGGTATGTCGAGTGGTTTCAATTTCCCTGCTGGTCTGAAATGTTCGGCCTTAACTTGCTGACATACCAAACATCTGCTCACAAAATCTGCAACTTCTCTTTTCATATTCGGCCACCAAAAAGACCTTTTCAAATCTCGGTACATCTTAGTGCCTCCAGGATGAATGGTATATCTGGATCTATGGGCTTCCTCAAGAATTTTGTTCTTTATAATAACCTCATCCGGAACACAAGTTCTGCCTTTAAATAATAATCTACCATCATCGGCCAACATGAAGTCAGGTCTGCTACTCAAGCTTCCCTTGATCTCTACCAACTCGGGATCATTATCTTGCAAGGACTTGATCTCTAACAATATTTCAGGTTTAAGTTGAATCTGAGCAATCAAGATCCGATCATTGTCAATATTGAGATCCAGACTAGATAATTGTTCCAACAATCTCCATTCTTGTAACATGAGACTTGACAATCTAGCTACCGGCTTCCGGCTTAATGCATCTGCCACAACATTACCTTTACCAGGATGATACTCAATCGAGAAGTCAAAGTCTTTCAAGTACTCCAACCATCTCCGCTGCCTCATGTTGAGTTCCTTTTGAGAGAATAAATACTTCAAACTCTTATGATCCGAAAACACTGTAAAGGTTTCTCCATATAAGTAATGCCTCCATATCTTTAAAGCAAACACGACTGCAGCAAGTTCCAAATCATGAACAGGATAATTATGTTCGTGCTTCCTCAACTGCCTAGAGGAATAGGCAATCACCTTCCCATGCTGCATGAGTACACAGCCTAAGTCAATACCTGAAGCATCAGTATAAACAACAAATCCTCCTTCACCAGAAGGTAAAGCCAAAACAGGTGCAGTAGTCAAACACTCCTTCAGAGTCTGAAAGCTTCGCTGACAATCATCTGACCAATCAAACTTGTTCTCCTTGCGGGTTAATCTTGTCATAGGTACTGCAATCTTGGAGAAATCTTGAATAAATCTTCGGTAATAGCCTGCCAGGCCTAGAAAACTTCTAACTTCAGTTGCACTAGTAGGCTGCTCCCAATTCTTCATTGCCTCAATCTTCGAAGGATCAACAGAAATACCTTCCTTGGTGATAATATGTCCGAGAAAGGACACTTCTTGTAGCCAGAACTCACACTTACTGAACTTAGCATATAGCTGATGATCTCTCAATAGTTGCAATGCCATTCTCAGATGCTCAGCATGCTCCTCCTCATTCTTAGAATAAATCAGGATGTCATCAATAAAGACTACGACCCATTGATCAAGATAGGGCCGAAATACATCGTTCATCAACTGCATGAAAGCTGCTGGAGCATTCGTTAGACCAAAAGGCATAACGACAAATTCAAAATGACCATACCTGCTGCGGAAAGCCGTTTTATAAATATCCTCTTCCTTAATCCGCAACTGGTGATATCCAGATCGAAGATCGATCTTAGAGAAATATTGAGCTCCCGCTATCTGGTCAAATAACTCGTCAATCCTCGGCAAGGGATATTTGTTCTTGACAGTCTGCTGGTTTATTTGCCGATAATCAATGCACAACCTCATCGAACCATCTTTCTTCCTGACGAATAACACAGGGGCTCCCCACGGAGAAGTACTAGGACGAATAAAACCCTTCTCGAGTAATTCCATCAGTTGCTGCTTCAGTTCCCTCAGTTCCGCAGGAGACATACGATAAGGAGCCTTAGAAATAGGAGCTGTGCCAGGAATAAGATCAATAGAAAAGATAACTTCCCGCTCAGGCGGAAGTCCTGGTAGTTCTTCTGGAAAGACATCAGGAAAATCTTGGACAACAGGAATGTCCTTAATCTCCATCTGCTGCTCAGGAGTTGCACAAACAAAGGCTAGAAAAGCCTCACACCCATGCCTTAAAAGCTTATCAGCTCGAAGAGCCGAAATGAGTGGTACGGAGTTATGTTGCTTGACTCCCGTAAAAGATAAACCAGAATGTCCAGTAAAAGTCACTGAGCTAGAACTACAGTGAACATTGGCCTCATACTTGGCCAACCAATCTGCTCCTAGGATTACATCATAATCCTTCATATCCATGCAGACCAAATCTGCTGGAAAGTTCTGTTCACCTATCATAACCTTACTAGAAGGATAGATATACTGGATTGTTGATCTAGTGCCAATAGGGGTTGAAATCTCTAACGGAGTATTCATCAAAACAGGTTCCACAGCTAATGACTTAGCAAATCTCCGTGAAATAAAAGAATGTGTGGCACCAGTATCAAAGAGAGCAAATGCGGGCTTATCGATTATAGTAAGGGTACCTTCGACGAGTCCGCCATCATCAGAAATCCCAGTTTTATCTTCATGTAAAGCTTGAAGCTTGCCTTGTGGTTTCTTGAAGACTAGAGGTTTTGCCGGTGTAGCTTGTTCCGATATGAGAGGGCAATTGGGGATACGGTGCTCCTTGCTTCCACATCGCAAACAGGCGCCTTGCTTGCGCCAGCACTCCTCTATCTTGTGACCCGGACGATCACAATAGTTGCACACGCCCTTGAATGGAACAATAGGGCCAGGCTTCTTGTCTTCATGCCTCGGCATCTTGCCTTTCCACGATCCGGACCCGCTCCACGAACCAGGTCCACTAACAGGCCTCTTCTTGGTATACCCGGGTTTGACACTCCCGGAACCCGTAGGTAATTCTTTCTTGGTGCCTTTCCCACGGATTCTCTCCGTCATTTCAAGAGTATCCTCTAGAACTTGTGCTTTCCTTACCATCTCGGAATAAGTGGAAATCTCCATCGGTGCCAATTGGTTGATATAATGAAGCTTCAAACCATTGAGAAAGCGCTTCGCCTTCATCTTCTCGGTGGAAATGAGATGTGTAGCATATCGAGAAAGCCGTGTGAATTGAGCCTCATACTCTGCCACGGACAAACCTCGCTGTTTCAAGGCCGCGAACTCTGCCGCTTTCTTCTCTTGCACTCTATCGGAAAAATACTTGCTGTTGAAGAATTCCTCGAACTCTTCCCACATAACTTGCCGATCTCCGAGAGTTGCCATGATAGAATCCCACCAAGTACGTGCATCATGTTCCAGTTGAAATGTGGACAAAAGGACACGCTCCTGGTTGGTGCATTGCATAACTTCAAAGATTCTCCCCATCTCGTCTAGCCAGTGCTCGGCTTGGTCAGGGTCAGTCGAACCAGCGAATCAAGGCGGATTCATTCCGCGGAAGTTCCGGTATAGATCACCGGTGCCATGCTGCGCCGCTCCTGCCTGAGCTACTTGCTGAAGGGCCTGAGTAAGGCCTTGAACCGTACGCTGCAAGTTCCTCCATTCAGCACGATCAGCTGCCATCTACACGAGAAATAGATTACTTAGGTTCAAATAAGATAGATAATTACACGATTAAGAAACGAACTTAACCCAAGTTCTACCCAATCTCACAGGTCAGGTCTTAAACTTTTACAAGGTTAGGGATCTAGTGCACCTAGACACGACCAAAAACTCGGTACCTGGCGGAGGTAATCGGTCCGAAGACCACTCGCGCAAGTGTGCGACCTTCCGATAGGCGTAGCCTAACGTTCGGACAACACCTTTTGATATACCGATTATTGGGATGCAATGCAAGAAAACTTAAAACTTAGGGAACCTAGGAATGTGAAACCTAGGGCTCTGATACCAACTAAACTGTCACGCCCCGAACAAGGCGGAAGTATCTGGACGTACAGTTAGGGACACGCTAGCAAGAGAGGGAACTAAATCTAAAATAATACACAAGTGCTACAAGATGGAAATGCTAAATGATTAATAATAAACCACGACTAATACAATAATCCTCAAGTTCAACTTAATACAACTGGAATAATCAACCACTAAAACTCAATAACATGACTGAGACTAAAAGCTCTCCAAAACACAACTAAAGAAGGATAACACACTACTAACACACTAGAACTGATACACTCAAGACATCACTCCTGCCCTTCCCCATCGGTAAGCGCGTCACCTGAAAAGTCTGGAAAGGGGGAAACAACGGGGTGTGAGCTAACGCTCAGTAGGAAATAACAGACATGTATAAGTGATTAACAGTTTAATTACATTTTTCAAAATGTCATGCTACAAATGATAAAAACGATAAAAAGATAACGATGGTGAAACGAAATTCAAAGATCTTGCAAGGTCAAGAAATATAATGAATAGAATAGTAAGACAAGAATTTACTACAGGAGATAACGATAAAAAGTTGGCCATATCAAGTCGATTCAAGTCATGTCAAGCACGTATGTAATTTCATTTCCACGTCCAAGTAATGAGCAAGTACAGTAACCACAAGTAGAGTATAGAACAGTGACGAGTGGAAAGTGAAAAGTAGTAGAAAGTAATGTAGAGAGTAGTGGAGAGAGTAGTGGACAGTCCTAGATTTAACACATGTCAAGTACTGGTGCCAAATGCCACACCTAGTCATTCACCTCCCAGGGGTACACGTAGTGTTCGGGCGCTCTTCCCAGGACCAGACCGAGCCCTTAATTGTTTACCAGGCATTGATTTCTTTGGATCAAAGATCCCACGAATCTAGACTTCCACAGTTTATGGCCAGAATTCCAAGGTTTAAACTAAGTAGCAATAACAACTTCAAGTAGGAAGGAGATTCATTTCCAGAATTTCAAGGTAAGTATAATCATCAAGGAGATTGAAATCAAGTCACAACAAGAGTTAATCGTGCTGCGCTACTGTACAACAGCAGCAATCAAACAAGCTAATCAACATATTAATCCTAATCATCAAGTTAAGATATCATGATTTAACCATTATCATTTGCATTAAGACAATTGCCAAGAAGCTGATTCAAGATGATAAGGCAAAGAACAACTCCCACAGGAGTGAAATAGAATGCATTAATAGAGATTTAGTTACACCATTAACCACTAATTATGTAGGTTTCTATTTAATCTTGTATGCATTGAAAATGAAGATGATAAACGGTGTGTTTTTACACTAAGTTTGCATGTATGGACCAATGTTAATTGAAACTAAAAAGGGTACATGAATAGGTCATTAGTTCCTCAAAAATGTAGTTTTCAAAGTGTTTAGGTTGAATGGTTTGATTCCCCGATGATCCAGATTGATCCCCGGGTCAAATCATCAAAAAAACGGGTTTGCACTGCATGGGTCGACCCTTGGGTCGACCCCTGGGTCGACCCCCTACTCCCTGGCTGCATGGGTCGACCCATGGGTCGACCCCTGCAGTCTGTGGGTCGACCCATTGGGTCGACCCCTGCAAGGCAGCAAGCTGCTACTTTGCAGGGCTGAAATGGGTCGACCCGTGGGTCGACCCCTGGGTTTCCAGACCCAAAAAGCGATGAAAAACTCCAAGAATTTGGGGTCTAAATGTATTGGGATCATAACCATAGACTCTAGGGTCATTAATATGCATCTTAGGGTCATGAAACACAATTTTAAATCACGAATTTCGATAGGAATCCAATGAAATAAATCCTATTCTATGAAGAACACAAGTGAAGTCTAGCTTGCTAGCATGCTTCTAATAACACACAAAATACTCTAGACATGATCTATAAAAATTGGGGATTTTGATGTCAAAAGAAAGCTAACATGCTATTGATTACATTCATGTATGTTAATTAGAAATTGGGCTGTTATCACCTACCTCAAATTGAAGAAGGAACTCGAAACCTAGAATAAAGAACAACTTGACAGCACCTCACTAAAACTTCGATATCTCCACGGATACCTAATGAAAATTGGGACTTTTGCCACCAATGGAAAGAGCTCGATGAGAGGTACAATTTGCTATACTCATGATCAAGATTTGGTTGAGAATTCCTACCTCAATAGATTGATCAAAGAAGGATGAAGGGAAGCCAACGGCCTGCTGACCGACCTTCACAAATCGAACTAGATCTCTCCAGATCTGAAATTTCAGCGAACCCCACAGCAGCCAAATGAAAGAAGACTCGTAGGGCTTCATTTTGATAGCTCATAGAGCTTCTGGAGCCTTCTGAATTGGGAGTATTTGCTGCTGCAAGCTACGAGTTTAGAAACGGCGCCGAAATCCTTGACTTGACCTAACTATGTCGGCAGCACGTTTTGGGGCTAAGTTTACCTCAAATTGATTGAGGGTAAATGTTCCTTTATGTAATACCTTTCATTTGCCTCTGGAATCACCCCATTTGGTTGAGAAACAAGCTCGAATTTGATGTTCAAAGTTTGGGTGAATAGTAAATTCGAATTTGGGTTAGGTGGGTTATAAGTCAGGCTTAATCCACTGATTAGGCCTAGATTAATTAGGCTTACTCCAAGAAGATAAAAGTGTTAGTCGAAGCATCTATTATTTAATTACTATTTTTATGAATTTTTATATGTTAGATAAAATTCCATTTCTACTATTCCGTAATTAATTAAATATTAAGTTCGGAAGAATTAGTTCGCTAATTCGGCTTAATAAACGATTGTATTAGGCTTAATTGTAGAAGACAAAGTTGATAAACAAAATTAATTCTACAAGATGTGATTTTTGGGGATTTTTAGAAAATAGTAGAAAAATGACTTATTCTATTAATTAATTAATTAATCTAATTAATTGGGATAATTCTCATTAATTTTGAATAATTTCAAATAAATTCTAAATAATTACAAATAACTTTCTAAATAAATTTCTAAGGAATTTGGGATCTTATAGTATGACATCATACCCATCCATATCTAAGCATATTAGGTCGACAGGTAGAGTTTTCCCTTTCACCATAACTTCACAATTTAGATAATGGTGTGAGATCTCAGATTCGTTTTTGAGAGGAGTTCAAATAACTAGATCTATCCACTCCGGTTCCATAGGTAATGGATCAGTAAATCTTCTGAAAACAAAAGAATGAGTCGCGCCGGTATCGAACAAGACACAAGCAGACTTAGAAAAAATCTTTAATGTACCTTCCATGAGTCCACCTTCATCTTGCTCCGCCTCTTCAAGCGCTTGGAGATGGGCTTGCTTCTTGACCGGGCACTTGTCATCTCTGGCTTGATCATTAAGTAGAGGGCAATGAGGAATCCGGTGATCACGGCTCCCGCAACAGAGACACGCTCCCAATCGCCTCCAGCATTCCTCGGCCTTATGGCCGGCCTTGTCACAATGTTTGCACACCTCCTTGGAAGGTTTGGTAGTAATAGAGAATGTCTTGCTATTCTTCTTGAACTTCTTCTCTTGGGAGGAATCTCCTCCATTGCTTGCCCTTTTCTTGTTGAAAGTAGGTTTGAAAGTACCGGAGCTTGTGACGTGCTCCTTCTTGTCCTTCCCACGGATATGATCAGACAGCTTCGTGGCATCTTCTAGCAGTTGTGCGTGCCTTATCATCTCCAAGTAGACTTGAATGTCCATCGACGCTAGTTGAGTTATATACTGTGGCCTAAGTCTGTTGAGGAATCTTCGGGCCTTCATCTTCTCAGTACACACTAGATGCAGTGTATACCTTGATAGACTGGATATTTATGCCTCATATTCGGCCACAGATAAAGCTCTTTGCTTGAGTGCTATAAATTCCACGGCTTTCTTCTACTGTATCCGGTCCGAGAAATATTTGTTGTTGAAATATTCTACAAGCTCACCCCACGTGACGTGGTCATGAGGCAAGGTGGCTTCTACTGACTCCCACCAAAAGTAAGCATCCCGCTCTAGTTGGAAGGTTGCTAATAATACCTTTTCTTCATCTGTGCATTACATGACACGGAATATATGTTTGATCTCCTAAATCCAATGTTCGACATCGTTAGGGTCGGTCGACCCAATGAACTTTGGTGGGTTCATATTGCGAAAGCTTAGGTGGAGATCTCCCACTCCACGGTTTGCTCCGCCTTGCGCTACCTATTGCAGTGCCATGGTAAGACCTTGAACAGTGCATTACATGTCGTGCCATTGAGCACGTTCGGCGGTCATGATCCTACAAGATTTAAGTAACTATATTAATATATGATTAATCCAAGGGTCTAAGTCCCTAAGTTAACTTAACCCATGGCTCTACCCAATCTCACCGGGTGAAGGTATAAACCTATCATTGGACTTGGTTTCCTAGGAATTGAATATCCTAGGCTCTAATACCACAAAAACTGTCACGCCCAAAGTGCGGAAGGAACCCGATACGTGTGACGAGTTTATATCAATCATGTCAATCACAGCATAAGGAATTCGACCTTATAGATAGAGTGCACAAAAGTAAAGATAATAAATCAAATCCTTTATTCATTAATAACACCAATAACCAAAAATATAACCATTACATAATCCATTGATGACTAGACTCAATAAAGAGGAAAAATACAATGATAGACTCAAGAAATAGGAAAAGACACAACTAGGTAGATGCTTCGATGGTCGGGTGGCTCTATACTCTTCACTCATGTTTGTTCCCATCCGAATGATTCTCGTTATCAGAATTACCTGAAAAATATGGGAAAAACTAGGGTGAGTGAATGCTCAGTAGGGATTATATCTCAAGATCAAACTTGCTTTAAGTAAATTACATGTTACATAAACTATGCAAGTATAGCGATGCATGTACGCTAGATAAAACAAGAGTAGAGTGTCAAGAGATAATATAGATGAACTAGCAAGATTCCAAGATAATCATGTGAAGTATACCAAGAGTGTGAAGCATGTAATGTCAAGTCATGTCTTGTGAATTGGTTATTATAATATCAAGCAAGTAAATACCCATTCCGGGCCATGCAAGTCACATCAAGTCAAGTCAAGTACGAATCGTGGAATGTCATCAATCAAGCAAGTCATGCACTTCGGTACAATGCCACACCGTGATCAATATAGCTCTCATGGGCACAAGTACTTTAGAGTGCTCCTTCCAGGACCAGATCGGGCCCTATATGCACAAGCATTGAGTCATGTATAGTTTTAGACATCCACTATAGTTTATAGCCAATATAGAGTTCCAAAGGAATAAGCCATTGTAGGATGATAAGGTAGATTTCACAGAATGATGGAGTTCAAGGATAGAACTTTGAACAAGTATGACATACTGATAAAACACAGGTAAAACCAAGACATATCATGAAACTGGGTAATTCGCGTCCACTCAGTCGCCATTAATTACAGAAATAGCACCCACTATCTGGTCGCTAATTCCTGTGAACAGTACAAGCTCGATGAAATAGCATCCATACTCTAGTCGCTAAATAAGTGAAATAGCGCCACTGGCCTGGTCGCCAATTCCTTCTGGCACCAAAGTCATGGTCGCTAATTGTTGACAGAAATAGACTTCTCAAAAGAGGTCAGAAACATCGCTCGATGAAGGCTAAAGCATCACGTTTCTTCAGAGTGACGTGACAAGTAAGGGTTCTAGGGTTTTTAAGGTACAACCTGCTCGACTGCCTTGAGGGAATCTAAGACTAGCGTAGACTTATGGAGGTCTCAATGAAGAAAGTACCACTCCGAAGGAAGGAATATCCCACGGAGGGTCCAATCATCACCAAGAGTTGAGCGTGTAATCGATAGAAATAAAACAGGGACTCCATCTACGGATGTGAGATGAGAGTGCCAAGTAAACCCGCGATATGGGCCAGAAAACGTGATGAAAACCCAGAGATAGGAATTGGCGTCCATTCAGACGGGCGCTCAATCATGATTGTGCATCCGTGTAAAGTGTCGCTCAATAAATATTTTAACAGAATTTTAAAGAAATACTAAGAATTAGCGACCCTGTGAACGGGTGCTCATTCTAGTAAATTCTCAAAATCAATAGCATTTAATTATAAATGGATGACCTTTTGAAAAGGCGCTTATTCTTTAAATAACGTTCAATATTATGTCGTAGATTCATGTTTTTCACGTGTTTTCTATCATATCAAATTTTTACAAAATTGTGCCTCCTTACGGGGGCGTTTATTCAGTAATGTGCGACTGTTTGAACAATCGCCCATTATATTTTCTATTTTTATTAAATCTCTACAAAAACAATGCCTCCTCACAGTGATGTGACACCACCTTGGGGGTGATAGCCACAAGACCGAAGACCCCTCGGACCTAGCAAGCAAGCAATGCAACAGACCGGCAACTTCACTCGCGCGGACTCACCCGCTTGGCGCACACTAGGGCCCGTAGGCAAACCGGTGATGGTGGAGAGGGTCCGAAGTGGGACCTCGCCTTTTCGGAGATTTGGCTTGCTTGGGATGGACCGTTAAGGGCCTGGGATGCCCAATTTCGTGGGCGGCCATCACGCCAAGGGCGTGGGTTGTAGGGTCGCTCTCTCAACTCACTCCGCGGTGGTCACTCAATTATAAGCAAATTCAGGATCGGGCATTCTATTACCACCAACGGAGCAACCAAAAACAATACTAAACTAAGCAATTAAGGGGCCAGCAATGAGAAGTGTTCAAAAGCTCACCTGATCGGCGTGAAGACACCGATCTCGGCCGAAGACGAGGGCAAGTGGGGAGGCGTGGGTAGGCACACGCACGCCGCGTCGATGCCGCTTGACCTGAAAATTTATAGAGTACACCACTACTCCTCACGCAGGAGGGTGGGACAAGGGGTTGGGGGTTAATGTGATACAGTCAAACACTATCTCCATGCAGGGAGGGGCTGTAAGCCCGCCAGGCGGGGAGTGGGAGTGAAGCTAGAAAACCGTTGTACCGAGCTCCACCGGTGCTGCCAGCTTCTGGAACCGCCGGACAGACAGTCGAAGATGATACAATCACTATCACTACCGAACTCCGAATAGGCTACAACTAGTGCCAAAATTCTCTGACTTGACCCAGGAAGATGCCTGAATTTTATTAGAATTTCGTGACGATGCCGATGGCCGGGGCAGAGCCTGGAACAAGGCTGGTCTTCACTGGTTTTGGCTGCTCCTAGGGTGATGCTGCTTGAAGACGGGGGAGCCACGAACTATCCCGTACTCTGTTGGAGGCGAGACTAGTACCGTTGGGTTCGTGGACGAGTCTTCTTTCCTTCCGGACCAACGACGCCATCGGCAGATGTGGGAGTTGATCGTGAAGACCCAAACAATAGGGATGTGTTGGTTCTGGCTCAGGAAAACTGACCTGACGCACTTGAAATGGAAAATTTGGAACTTTTGATGTCGAGGTCCAAACTTAGCTCTGCTTCTTGGGGATGGGAGAGGACTTGAAGGAGAAGCCCTCAGCCACGTTTCGGCCCAAGATCTGCAAGGGAGTGGCCGTGGTCGAACTTGATCTGGAGCTCTGGTTCTCTACCTGAGTTGTTCTGCACAGTCGAGGAAGAATCGCTCTCACGGGCAGCTCGGTGCTTGGACGATGCCAAAACCACCTCGCCTGGTAAGCTCTCTGGACGACCTTTCCAGAGGTATATGACTTGCCACCATAAGGATCAGGGAAGAGCCGGAGACAATGCTATTTCCAGGACCCTAGCTTGCTGCCTGCGAACTACTGCAAGGTCTTCAACTTGTTGATGGGAAATGGAGTAGGAGGGGGGCGAAATGGGGATGGATGAGTGTGGGGCGAACCCTGGCTGTGAGGGTGGTCTGCGAGGGGGTGATCCAAGGTGAGGGAGTGGAAAATGGGGGCTGGAAGGTGGTCTAGCTGGTGGAGGGAGGTAGAGCTGTGAATTTGGTTGGAAGGGAGAGAGGGAACGGGTATTTGAAAATGGGTTTAAGGTGGGATTAATTTCTGGTCTTGGGGATGGGAAGAGGTGTGTGGGGAAAGAAAAAGGATGCTTGGGGGAGTGGGGAATTCTTCCTTGGGAGATGAGAGAGGTGCTTGGGGAAGGGGGGTGGGTGGTTGGTGGTTGGAGGGTGGAGTGGGGATAGGTGGAGGCTACCTTGGGGATGGGGTGGAGTAAAGAGAGGGGTTGTGGGGAGTTGGAATGACTTTAATGGAGGGAGAAGGGAGAGAGAAAGTGGTTGGGGGGAGGAGAGAGAAAGGGGCGCCCCCCTCTTGGAGATAGAGATAGAGAGAGAGAGGGAGAGAGGGGAATCCACCCCTTAGAGAGAGAGAGGGAGAGAGAGATGGAGAATCCACTCCAATTGCACTAGAACACTCAATTTTTTTGATTGACTAAAAGATTACAAATGAGGGAGTGGGGTGGCCTATTTATAGGCACTCATATTTTCCTAGGACTAAAATGACCCTGACTAAATAACTAATGACCAAAGCAGTCCAAGGGAGGGTGCCCCTGGGCCAAGCCCACTAGTTGGGCCCAATAGACAACTTAATTAACCACATGACTCAAGACTTAGGTAAATGACCCTTATACCTAGGTACCGGACTCAAATAAAGGGAAAATTACATAGTTTATGACTCAAATAAAATATAAAAATTACATGGATAGACTCAGAAAAATGTGAAGAACACAATGGCGCAAACCGTCGATCCATCAGAGCTTCGCAAAATGTGGAGGGGTAAGTGATGCCCCCATCATACCCCCGGGGTGGGGAGAACTTGACCCCGTCGAGTATGGGTCCACCGGGGAAGTGGTACACCAAATGCAGCTTCGGGTGAGCCACGATCTCCAAACTCAACCCTATGTCCATGGCCGGGGGATGGCATTTCAACTTCACAAAGTGGCACGGACACACCCTCATGCTGGCAATGATACCTTGCTTGCCTAGTATTACCTCCGTGTGCACACGTCGGGCTCTCAGGCTTATTTGTGGTGGCTCTCCGGGGGTGTCCCTCTTACAGGAAGGTATAGGCTCAAAGCACTCACTAGGATCCACCGCGGTGCCCATATAGGGTGCCGGATCCGCCACGTGAAAAATGGGGTGAATCCCAAAACCCATTAGTAAGTCCAACCCGAAAGCCGGGTTGCCAAAGCCACTCAGAACTTGGCAAGGTCCAAGTCCTCGTGCCCTCAAATTGGAGGTGACCCTAGGGTAGAGCCACTCCAAAGTCATCATCACCCAGTTGCCAACTTGGAATTCCAAGTGGCACTCGCGAGCTTTTGCCCGCTTCTTGTGGTTCTCACCGCTCGTTGCTTGTTGGTTGCTTAAATACTCATGTCATGTACTACGATGCGGTGTGAGTGGGGAATGTATGATATGCAAGGGGGGACCAGGACAACCATATTTAGACCAGTCATGCTTTGATGCCAAGGAGACTTTGATAGAATTGGGAGGACCGGGGCATCCATAAGTGGACCTATCATGCAATGCCGCCATGTAGACTTGGATGGACTTAGGAGGGCCTGGGCATCCATATGTGATCCAATCATGCATGGGGGTGAAAAATACCGGGGGACTAGGACATCCATGAATGCTCTTATCATGCCTACGACCCATGATGACCGAAAGAGGACCATTACATCTGAATATGGATCACTCATGTTTCCTACTTGACATGTGGGTGATGTGAATGAATGGACCCAACATAGTGTTCATGCCAAGTGGTGTGGTAAGCCTAGACACATACATGCCTATCCCAAAGATGACTTCCATGTGCATAGGTGTAGGACGACCTTTGAACTTCCATGTGAAAGGGTCGAAGGGATCTAGGAAGGTGGATATGGGGTGGGGCACTTCCCCGATCTGTAGGCGGGTGTTGCCTAAGGTCATGGTTCCTATGGTGTAACCTGGGTCATGGATGAGGTGGGCTTGGCCCAACATGGTGGGTGGGGGTAGGAAAGGGTGGGTGGTGGGTGATGCGGGTGGGTCACATGGGTAACTAGGCTCCCATTGGAAGGGATCAAAGGGGTCGTGGACTGGGCTTCCTAGGGAGAAGTGCTCTATGTCCTCAAGGTCTTTACAAGGTGGGTCTTCCTCATCTATTGGGATGATTGGGCAGGTGTAATGAGTGGGTGGGTTGGCCAATGTCCTTGGGATCTCAATGGTAGGGGAGTAGATCGAGATGGGTTCTTCCACCATGGGGAGAAGGAAAAGGAGGTCACTAGTGTAGCAACAAGTAGTGCAAATCGAGGTGATAGACCTGACGCATGGGTGGATGAGGTCAAGGCTCTTAGGTCAGTTCGCCCCTAGTGTTAACAAGCAAGTCAAGTCTAATTGCCACCCTAGACCCTTGAGGAGATCATCCCAACCCTCTACCTCATAGTAGGATTGGATCATGGTGTGAAAGGAGGGGAGGGGCACAATTTTGGATTGATGTCCCATGGCTGAGAGGTGTGGGGGTGAACTAGGGATGGTGGGGCCTTGCTTGAGCCATTGGAGTATGGACTCATTCACGGTGATGGTGCCATGAGTGGTGGTGGTTAGTTCTTGAAGGACCAGGCTAGGAGAGGTGAATGGAATGGGAAGCTCTTGGATTTCCTTTATGACGGGAGGTGGGTTCGGATTGGTACCCACCTCTTCTTGAGTGGGTGTGTGGACCATGGTCTCCTTTACCAAGGGGCTGGGACACTCATTTGGGGGTGGGTGATGGTGATAGCCGGTGTGTGGTGCACCCGAGGTGGTGAACAAGCATGGGCTTGGGTTGGGATTGGTAAGGGAAGTAGTGGAGGTCTAGGTTGGGGTTGGGTTGGGGTAGGGAGAGGAAGATGGGTGGGTTGAGGGGGTTTGGGAAGATTATCCTTGGGAGGGATGTCCCTATTGGGGACGATGGAGGGGTAATGGTGGCCGGGGTGGGAGAGGTTTCAACCACTAGGGGTATGGGAAGATGCTTTCTTGTGGGGCATTGTCTGGCGATGTGCCCCAATTGGTGGCACCTATAACATTCCGGCTCGCACTTACCCGAGGTTATTTCACTCACTTCTATCTCCATAGGGCTCTTTCCCTTTTGAGAAGGGGTGAGGCGAGGGGTGGCAGAGGGGGCTAATGGGGCTTGAGTGGTGTGGGTTGTGGATTGGGGTTTTGGTTGGGGTGGGGGGAATTGGGGAACTGGAATCTTGGGTTGGTCGGGTGGGGATGGGGGAGTTGAAGTGCTCCTTGGGCTTTGATGATGCGAGTAGGAAGGGGACACATATCTAGCTCTAAGTTGTTCTTTCATGTTTTCCCAAGTGGTGATGGGATCTTCCCTTCTAATTATCCTTAGCCCGACAATTTGCAGCCAATAGGTTTGAGCCCGTTTGGTAAGTTGTGATTTGGCAAATCAGACTTTCTCACCCTCGGACATGGGATACAAAGTGAAGTAATGGTCCATTGAGACTTCCCAATCTAAATAGTCACTTGGTTTGCTAGACCCATCAAAGGTGGGTGGGTGGGAAGGTGCACTCCTACCGGTCGCTCTTGGGGCGAGCCCATTTTCCTCTAATTGGTTGAGTCGACCTGATAGGCTATCAAGCCGCTCATTGGCATAAGTCATGGCTCCCATTAGGTAGTCGACATGGCCGTGGAGGCCATGTTTGTTGGTGGTGGGTTTCTCTTGGGGGTTTGGACTCATGGAGAGGGCCGATGGGTAAGGTCGGTATGAGGCAGCCATGCTAGTGGACAAGAGCGATGCATTGGGAGACTCTAAATGCACATGCGCGCCCTAGGACCAACTTGTGGAGAGACAAGTTGTAAACTTGCTCTGATACCACTTGATGTGACACCACCTTGGGGGTGATAGCCACAAGACCAAAGACCCCTCGGACCTAGCAAGCAAGCAATGCAACGGACCGACAACTTCACTCGAGCGGACTCACCCGCTTGGCGCACACTAGGGCCCGTAGGCAAACCAGTGATGATGGAGAGGGTCCAAAGTGGGACCTCACCTTTCCGGGGATTTGGCTAGCTTGGGATGGACCCTTAAGGGCCTGGGATGCCCAATTCCGTGGGCGGCCAGCACGCTAAGGGCATGAGTTGTAGGGTCACTCTCTCAACTCACTCCCCGATGGTCGCTCAATTATAAGCAAATTCGAGATCGGGCACTATCTTACCGTCGACGGAGCAACCAAAAATAATACTAAACTAAGCAAGTAAGGGGCTGGCAATGAGAAGTGTTACGAAGCTCACCTGATCGGCGTGAAGACATCGATCCCGGCCGAAGATGAAGGTGAGCGGGGAGGCGAGGGTACTCACCCTCACACCGCGTCGATGGCGCTTGACCTAAACATTTATAGAGTACACCACTACTCCTCGCGCAGGAGGGTGAGACAAGGGGTTGAGGGTTAATGTGATACAATCAAACACTACCTCCACGCAGGGAGGGGCTGTAAGCCGACCAGGCGGGGAGTGGGAGTGAAGCTAGAAAACCGTTGTACCGAGTTGCACCGGTGCTGCCAGCTTCTGGAACCGCCGGATAGACAGTCAAATATGGTACCGCTACGATCACTACCGAACTCCAAATAGGCTGCAACTAGTGCCGAAATTCTTTGACTTGACCCAAGAAGGCATCTGAATTTTCTTGGAATTTCTGACGATGTCGCTGGCCGGGGCAGAGCCTGGAACAGGGCTAGTCTTCGCGGGTTCTGGCTGCTCCCAGGGTGATGCTGCTTGAAGACGGGGGCGCCACAAACTGTCCCATACTCTGTTGGAGGCGAGACTGGTACCGTTGGGTTCGTGGATGAGTCTTCTTTCCGTCAGGAGTAACGGTGCCACCGACAGATGTCGGAGTTGATCGTGAAGACCCAAACAACAGGGATGTGTCAGTTCTGGCTCAGAAAAATTGACCTGACGCACTTGGAGTGGAAAATTTGGAACTTTTGATGCCGAGGTCCAAACTTAGCTCTGCTTCTTGAGGATGGGAGAGGACTTGAAGGAGAAGCCCTCAGCCAAGTTTCACACCAGATCTGCAAGGGAGTGGCCGTGGTCAAACTTGATCTGGAGCTCTGGTTCTCTGCCTGAGTGGTTCTACGCAGTCTAGGAAGAATCGCTCTCACGGGCCGCTCGGTGCTTGGACTATTGACGCTGGTGCGATAGATTCAGAGGGGGGTGAATGAATATATCCTTAAGAATTTTGCCCAATTGAAAAAATTAAACAAACAGAGATGCGGAATTAAAAACCCACGGATGCCTTAATCAGCTTAGATGCACTCTTCGAATGATGGAGGGAAGATCAGATAGACTGTACCTCTGATCTACTCCATATAAACTAAAGAGATGACTAAGTTCACCTAATCAACTAGACTCTATCAAGACCAGAATCAAACTCACGATGTGCAAACCTATCTCTTACTAGATATAAGAAACAGATCGTGCCTATGCATACATCTAGCGAATCGAATAAGGCAATCAAACCACAGTAGACAAGGGGATTTCTAGGTGGTTCGGTCCGCAGACCTACGTCCACCCGACACTCAAACCCGAGTGTGGCTTCTGCTGATACACAGCTTAAGCAGCTGGGCCTCACAGCTTGCCTACAACCGCTGAGCAACATAGCTTGCTGTCCGAGGTATCCACCTCGCCCGCTGAGCAACACAGCTTGCTGTCAAGAGGAATCCTCCTCTGCAACACTGAGCAATACAGCTTAGCTCTGTTGACTAACAGCTTGAAATAGAGTTTCAAAAGAAAAATAAGAAGAACAAAGGAAACACAGCAATTGGAAGTTGTAAACGATAGGAACAAGTTGGTCTGGATCTGATCAAAGAGCCAACAGATAACAGATCTTCAATGAAGCTTCTCTTCTTCTTCTCCTCAAGCTCTTTCTTCACTCTCTCTCCCTCTCGATCTCTCTCGATCTCACAAGCTCTCTCACTTTCACTTCTACTCTTCTCTACTGCTACTCTCTTCTCATCACTGGATCGTGTTGCTGTAGATCTTTCTTCTTCTATCTACTTCTGTCACTGCTCACTCTTTTTTTTTCGAACACTCTCCTCCTCTGCTCTTCTTCTGCTCTCTCTTTCTTCCTCTTCTTCTGCTTCTTTTCCCTCTCTACTGTTATCTCTTTTCTTCTCTCAAATCGTGCAGGCTCTCTCTGCTTCTACTCTTTTAGGTAAGTTCCCAATTTCGATCACTCTTTTCACGATCACTTTTCTCTGGATGGAGAGGTCCCCCTTTTATAGCATCAACAGATAGATGGGCGTGTCTCTTTCACGAATTCCCGCCCTAGAGCCTAGACCACGTGGCAGCATTTTAGCTCACTAATTTACATGTGTCACGATCCTGGCACATCCTCCATTCTTGGATCACGTGCTCTTCTTAAGTTCCTCGACCAGTAGTCCTGTCAGATCAGACTTGTTATCAGTTTGAGTTAATCTGAAAGGAAAGAAATAAAGACACATCGAGTTAGTTCGAGAGTTGAACTAAGCATGTACAAACTTGATGCAAAGCGTGTACAGACTTGATGGTGGGTAATGTAGTATGCATATAGAAAGTATGCACATTGAAGAGGAATGCTCATACATGCCAACAAAGAGTGTACAGACTTTGTATGCATGCGACAAGACGATGTACATACTTTTGTGTGCATGATACTACTTTACGTATGTATGCAACAAAATGTATAGACTTTGAGTGCATGGTACAAAAGATGCATCGACTTGCTGTGCCTAGAGTTTAAGCATGAATTCATAATGTACATACTATGATGAAATGATGTACAGACTTAGACGCTCGAATCAACAGAGGTTGTACAGACTTGTGAAATGATGCACTGACTTTGTGTATTTTGTGTATGCGTGAGACAAAGTGATGCACTAACTATGTGTATGCGTGAGGCAAAGCGATGCATTGATTCAATGTGCATGAATACATACATTGCACCATCGTTGTCTATGAAGTCAGCATGAGAATGCACTGATGTTGGGTATGCATCGGCTATGCAAATGTGAAGAAATACACCGACTATATGGCGTGCAACTACAAATAATGCACCGATGCAAACTACACTTGTTATGCATAAACTAGAATTGCACCGATGCAGAGAACAGACAATGCACCGAATATGCATGTGTTTCTACAGAGTTAATGCTAGAACACACAACTGGCTGCGTCAACGCAGTGCCCATACTGCATCAACACACACCCCCTTTCAGAATGGGTATCCTTCTAGAAATACTAGACTGAGTTGACGCAGCCACTGCAGTGCGTCGATGCACTCTATATACCAGAACCCATACGACTCTTTATGCATGCATGGAAGTAAGATGCTCAATCAATCATTCATATGCAGGCACATGGTGATCAATCATTAATACTCATAGTGCTTGCTGACATCAAAACCACAGGGGCACAACAATCTCCCCCTTTTTGATGATGGTAACACTATGAGTCACACCGACCCAAACTATTCTCCCCCTTTGACTTCATCAAAAAGAAAATAGTTTGAGAGAGAGAAAATTAAGTAGGTATGAAAAGATAGATATAACATCTCCCCCTTTAACTACATGAAAGCACATTAGAGAGAGCTATTCTCCCCCAAAGAAACAAGTTAAATGAGCACTGAAGAAAAATATAAGAACTCCCCCTATCAACATGAATGATTGACTACACTCCCCTTAAATGCAGATGACCCAGAACTCCCCCTGAAGTGCAGGAAAGAATTCTGGTTAACCAATGAAGCAATCTGCAATCTGCCATCACAAGGAATCCAAAACAATAATGGTTGTGGCACCTCACATATGCATGGACAGAATAAAGCAGGTGGAAAGTCCACAGAACCAGAATTGGTTACAGAAACAAGATGGAAGATTCCAACAGTGTGGACAAGAGTAGGGGTGAGAAACAATCAAAGCATATTGCATCTCAAGGAGCAATCAATCAACCGATAAGAGAGAATTGTCAACAAAGTTCATGTTGATCAAGTTGTCAGAGGTGAATCAGACCATGAGGGATTGTAAGGCATGCACCACTACAGTAAGTCTTAACATGAATAGACTCTCCTATCATAGAGGGTTATGAATTGGCAACTTGACCAACCTGATTTAATTATGATGTATACTAAATTTGACAATTAAACTCAATACTTATATCTGAATTCAAGTTTTAATAAAGGTGAACCAAATAATCAGATAACACTCAGGACCAATCATCTTTGTCTTACACGCATGATCTCAATGACTCCTTTGAGAGTTACACAGATTAGTATTGAAATTAAACACTTTTACAAGAGCATGAGTTGACAGAGTTTGCAAGATATTTTCATTTGAAGCACAGTATACTTTTCCTGAGCAATTTAAGTTGATCAACACCTTTTTACGTGAGGCACAACACGTCTCAGGTGAAGTGACCCAGTTACTCAGTGTGATAACTGTCATTGCCTCTCAACATTAAGACCAGAGTTAGCAATAGAAATATCTTTTTACGTGAGGAGACACCTTGATTAGAGGCCAGACTCCCAGTTACTCAACACGCACATGCCATTGCTCTGTCAGGTTCTCAATGATTTTTTTTAAGCGACTATGACACTTCATGACTTGGGTTTACTCCATTACTTTGATGGAGGACCCACTTTCTCAGTGAGCAAAGTCATTACATTACTAACCGATTTTCCTTTTAGTCAGACTCTTAAAAATTAATGTTTAAGAACAATACTCACTCTGTGTATCTCAACCAAGGTAGCCTTGATTTCAAATTTTCAGATTTCAGATGAGTGAGTCTAAGATTTTCATGACACATGAGGTTAAAATTTATTAAAGCTTATCATTCAGATATTTTCAAGTCATTTAAATGCAAATCTGAGAATACATAAATCTTATATCAGTCTGATTCAGTGGTCATACTTAAACCTATATGATAGGAATTTCTACATGATTCTCAGTGTGAATTGCAAGGCATGCAACTTGTGTTCCTTAGATCAGATCAAAAATATAGCTGACCAACTAATCAACAATAGAAACAAATCAGTCACACCAACTAAGAAGTATGTGAAGGATTAGTGTAAGCTGGTGGAAGAAACAACAACAGGAAAGAAGATCATCTGAAGAGAGTCTATCAATAAGTAGTAGTTGAGTCTAGAATATAGACATATCAGCTATTTCAATGAAGGCAATAGAGAATTCAATTGAAACAAATTGAGAGCATTAGAAGATCCAATAAACTAGACAGGAGGATTTCAGGTGAAAGTGAATAAGATGATCAAAAAGGCTTCCTCTGTCTAGATTCATTAATTCAACCCTTTTTGGATTTTTTAATATAAAAGACATGCAATGCACTTAACTACATGTATGCATATGCATCACCCACTCATGAATAACATGAAGACCATGCAGGGAATTAGCTTAACAAGTATGCATGATACACACGAAATGCTATGACTTACTGCCCCTAACTATGTGCATTGTATGAAGATTTTAAATGCAACAAGTGCAATGACAGAATGCAGGGAGTTTTGACAAATTATGCATCATGAATGAATATGTAATGCATTCAGCAAACAAAATTATCATGATATGCAAGCATCTAGAGCACACAAATTCAGAAGACAGAATTTAAGCAAAGTTTTCAGAACTAACCTGTACAGTGCAATCCTGGGGGGTTTCATTCTTGAGTGCCTTGGATTATTAACCCCCTTTATTCATTCCAAGACACACCTGCAGCAAAACAATCATTTTGATCCTACAGGAACCCAAGCCACCTTGGGTCCTGTTTTAACCCTAAAAGGTGTTCTAAACAATCTTTTAGCAACATTGTCATCAAAATCCATCAAATAACAATTAGTCATGGAATGTCCAATTCTACCACAATATCTGCATAAGACAACGGATTTTCTGATTCTATGATGCATATCAACAGCAGCTTGAGACCTATGAGTATGAGCATGAAATTTCCTGCTGTTCACATAGACATTTTGTTTCTTATTGTCTGACAACCAACATTCCGCAGACTTGTGACCTGACTTGCCACAGTTAAAACATGAAAAATTCACAGGTCTTTTGGCAGAGAATTTGAAATTTTTTTCATTAACATGGCCTCCTTGGGCATGCCAACAGTCTTTGACTGTATGGCCATGCTTCCCACACTTGAAGCACCTTAGGTGTTTGCCTCTTGAGTCATTGTATCCCCATAAAGACCCAAACCAGCACTCAACAGCTTTATGACCACGTTTGTTACAGATATAACAGATGATGTGTTGGTTTGAGATAAGAGTGTTTCTTTTGGGGTTATGATGATGATTTGTAAGAGATTTATCATGCATCGTATCATCATTCTTCATTACACTGCAGTCATCCATGTAATGACCATGCCTTCCGCAGTAGTGACATGATATCTGTGATTTCCTGGTAGCATGGTTACTCACAGATTGACTAGATGCATACGAATGAGTACATGAGGCATGTGCAGTGTGCATTGACTCATCGAATTCACCTGAGCTATCAGATTTTAGGGCATGATCAGGAACATTCTTCACCTTCTTTGTTTGACTCTTCTTTTTCACTTTTTGATTATTCTTAGCAATTTTTGTTTGTTTTTCATTTTTATGTGCGTTGAACTGAAATACAGATGATGGAGGTGATTTCTATTTTTTATTTTGTTTTGGGGATTGATTTGAGGTACCAGCTAGATCAGAGCTTCGCACAAAGATTGTGTGTAGCTGGTTTCTAGTAATTTCTTTAACATCAGAACTGTAATTTATCCCCCTTCTTGAATTATCATCCTCTCCTTTCATGACAATTTTCATTTTTCCTTTATTTTTAGGGGACTCGGATGCTGAGTTTTCCAGATCATGAATTTTATTTTCCAAAGAAGCAATGTGAAGTTCATAACTGACTATCTCATGTTCACTGCAATTAACACATTCACTTATAACTTTGTTTGCAGTTTTATACTTCACAATTTCTTGTTCCAGATTTTTCAAAATTTGTGATTCTTCATCACGGACAGTTTTTCCTTTTTCTATGGTGAGAAGTTTTTCAGACAAACCAGTGTTTAACCACTTTGATTTTTCAACTTCAGCTTTTAGTTTAGTGTTTTCTTTGGTCAGCTTCTTAGCTTCTTCATCACATTCTTCATTACTGGACATCAACTCCAGTTTCTCAATTAGTTCCTCTTCTCTTTCTTCTACTTTAATTTTCTCAGCAAGCAAATTTTTGTGATCCTCTTTAAATGAGGTAATTTATTTATTCAACCATTCATTTTCACTGTAGAGTTCTTCAGTACGTTCTCGCAGAACCGAGCATTTGTTGCAGCTTGACTCTACAGAAAAAATATGTACAGCTTCATTACTGACTTCATTCATTCTAGCCTTGAGAGTTTCATTTTCTTTTTGAACTTCAGCATTTTCAAATTTCAGTTTGTCCATTACATAATTAATCTCGTTCAGTTCTTACATGCCTTTTAGATGCTCATCTTTCTTCTTATTCAGCTGATTCTTAAGTTCTGATATCTTGTTCAAACATGTTTGATTTTCAATTTTTAAAGAACCATTTTGTTCCTTAAAATTTTGAACATCTATTAAACAAGTATCATAAGACTGCTTCAATGTAGGACAAGCATCACATGTGAATTTAGACTTATTTTGTTCGATCTTTTTATTCAGTCTTTTGTTCTCAGATTTCATTTTCTTGGACAACTCTAACAATTCATCATACATTTCAACCAATTCATCAAAAGAAGGTTCTTCTGATCTGAGACTCACCTGATAAGTTGCTTCCTCATCATCATCTCCCCGTTCGGCCATCAAACACATCCGTTCTTGCTCCTGATGAATAGTAGTTATCTTGTCCATGATCTCCTTTCCAGAAACACACCTGGAAACAAAGGGAAATCTATCAGTATTGACCGCATCTCTCAAAATGTTAAGAACTGTGATATTATCACGGTTCTTTGATCTGTCTTCACTAAACCACTTGGTCTGATTGTGAGGTAACTTATATGGGCCTCTTGATACAAGAATCCATAGATTAGGATCAATGGAATTTAGGTGCACACAGAGGCCACCTAGCTAGTTACTGAAGGTAGACCCATCGTAGACGGGAGAATGATTCATGAATGCAAATCGACAAGGAATTTTGAAATAGAATGCACAAAGTAGTGAAACGCTGAATGCAAGATAATAGAGACAATAATGCACCGAGTACAGCAGGATCCTCTGCAGATCGTTGGATCAGGATTCACAGAGACCCGCTCTGATACCAATTGTTGACGCTGGTGCGATAGATTCAGAGGGGGGTGAATGAATATATCCTTAAGAATTTTGCCCAATTGAAAAAATTAAACAAACAGAGATGCGGAATTAAAAACCCACGGATGCCTTAATCAGCTTAGATGCACTCTTTGAATGATGGAGGGAAGATCAGATAGACTATACCTCTAATCTACTCCATATAAACTAAAGAGATGACTCAGTTCATCTAATCAACAAGACTCTATCAAGACCAGAATCAAACTCACGGTGTGCAAACCTAACTCTCACTAGATATAAGAAACAGATCGTGCCTATGCATACATCTAGCGAATCGAATAAGGCAATCAAACCACAGTAGATAAGGAGATTTTTAGGTGGTTCGGTCCGCAGACCTACGTCCACCCCACACTCAAACCCAAGTGTGGCTTCTGCTGATACACAGCTTAAACAGCTGGGCCTCACAGCTTGCCTACAACCGCTGAGCAACATAGCTTGCTGTCTGAGGTATCCACCTCGCCCGCTGAGCAACACAGCTTGCTGTCAAGAGGAATCCTCCTCTGCAACACTGAGCAATACAGCTTAGCTCTGTTGACTAACAGCTTGAAATAGAGTTTCAAAAGAAAAATAAGAAGAACAAAGGAAACACAGCAATTGGAAGTTGTAAACGATAGGAACAAGTTGGTCTGGATCTGATCAAAGAGCCAACAGATAACAGATCTTCAATGAAGCTTCTCTTCTTCTTCTCCTCAAGCTCTTTCTTCACTCTCTCTCCCTCTCGATCTCTCTCGATCTCACAAGCTCTCTCACTTTCACTTCTACTCTTCTCTACTGCTACTCTCTTCTCATCACTGGATCGTGTTGCTGTAGATCTTTCTTCTTCTATCTACTTCTGTCACTGCTCACTCTTTTTTTTCGAACACTCTCCTCCTCTGCTCTTCTTCTGCTCTCTCTTTCTTCCTCTTCTTCTGCTTCTTTTCCCTCTCTACTGTTATCTCTTTTCTTCTCTCGGATCGTGCAGGCTCTCTCTGCTTCTACTCTTTTAGGTAAGTTTCCAATTTTGATCACTCTTTTCACCCTCTGGATGGAGAGGTCCCCCTTTTATAGCATCAGCAGATAGATGGGCGTGTGTTTTCCATGAACTCCCGCCCTAGAGCCTAGACCACATGGCAGCATTTCAGCTCACTGCTTTACATGTGTCACGATCCTGGCACATCCTTCATTCTTGGTTCACGTGCTCTTCTTAAGTTCCTCGACCAGTAGTCCTGTCAGATCAGACTTGTTATCAGTTTGAGTTAATCTGAAAGGAAAGAAATAAAGACACACCGAGTTAGTTCGAGAGTTGAACTAAGCATGTACAGACTTGATGCAAAGCATGTATAGACTTGATGGTGGGTAATGCAGTATGCATATAGGAAAGTATGCACATTGAATAGGAATGCTCAGACACGTCAACAAAGAGTGTACAGACTTTGTATGCATGCGACAAGACGATGTACAGACTTTTGTGTGCATGATACTACTTTATGTATGTATGCAACATAATGTATAGACTTTGAGTGCATGGTACAAAAGATGCATCGACTTGCTGTGCCTAGAGTTTAAGCATGAATTCATAATGTACAGACTATGATGAAATGATGTGCAGACTTAGACGCTCGAATCAACAGAGGTTGTACAGACTTGTGAAATGATGCACTGACTTTGTGTATTTTGTGTATGCGTGAGACAAAGCGATGCACTGACTATGTGTATGCGTAAGGCAAAGCGATGCACTGATTCAATGTGCATGAATACATACATTGCACCATCGTTGTCTATGAAGTCAGCATGAGAATGCACTGATGTTGGGTATGCACCGGCTATGCAAATGTGAAGAAATGCACCGATTATATGGCGTGCAACTACAGATAATGCACCGATGCAAACTACACTTGTTATGCACGAACTAGAATTGCACCGATGCAGAGAACAGACAATGCACCGAATATGCATGTGTTTCTACAGAGTTAATGCTAGAACACACAACTGGCTGCGTCAACGCAGTGCCCATACTGTGTCAACGCACACCCCCTTTCAGAATGGGTATCCTTCTAGAAATACTAGACTGAGTCGACTCAGCCACTGCAGTGCGTCGACACACTCTATATACTAGAACCCATACGACTCTTTATGCATGCATGGAAGTAAGATGCTCAATCAATCATTCATATGCAGACACATGGTGATCAATCATTAATACTCATAGTGCTTGCTGACATCAAAACCACAGGGGTACAACATGGACAATGACGAAACCACCTCGCCTGGAAAGCTCTTTGGATGACCTTTCCAGAGGTATATGACTTGCCACCATAAGGATCGGGGAAGAGCCGGAGACAATGCTATTTCCAGGACCCTAGCTTGCTGCCTGCGAACTGCTGCAAGATCTTCAACTTGCCGATGGGAAATGGAGTAGGAGGGGGGCGAAATGGAGGTGGATGAGTGTGGGGTGAACCCTGGCTATGAGGGGGGTCTGCGAGGGGTGATCCAAGGTGAGGGAGTGGCAAAATGGGGGCTGGAAGGTGGTCTAGCAGGTGGAGGGAGGGAGAGCTGCGAATTTGGTTGGAAGGGAGAGAGGGAAAGGGTATTTGAAAATGGGTTTAAGGGTGGGATTAATTTCTGGTCTTGGGGATGGGAAGAGGTGTGTGGGGAAGGGAAAAGGATGCTTGGGGGAGTGGGGAATTCTCCCTTGGGAGATGAGGGAGGTGCTTGGGGAAGGGGGGTGGGTGGTTGGTGGTTGGAGGGTGGAGTGGAGAATTCTCCCTTGGGAGATGAGAGAGGTGCTTGGGGAAGGGGGGTGGGTGGTTGGTGGTTGGAGGGTGGAGTGGGGATAGGTAGAGGCTACCTTGGGGATGGGGTGGAGTAAAGAGAGGGGTTGTGGGGAGTTGGAATGACTTTAATGGAGGGGCAAGGGAGAGAGAAAGTGGTTGGGAGGGGAGGAGAGAGAAAGGGGCGCCCCCTCTTGGAGATAGAGAGAGAGAGGGAGAGAGGGGAATCCACCCCTTAGAGAGAGAGAGGGAGAGAGAGATGGAGAATCCACTCCAATTGCACTAGAACACTCAATTTTTTTGATTGACCAAAAGATTACAAATGAGGGAGTGGGGTGGCCTATTTATAGGCACTCATATTTTCTTAAGACTAAAATGACCCTGACTAAACAACTAATGACCAAAGCAGTACAAGAGAGGGTGCCCTAGGGCCAAGCCCACTAGTTGGGCCCAATAGACAACTTAATTAACCACATGAGTCAAGACTTAGGTAAATGACCCTTATACCTAGGTACCGGACTCAAATAAAGGGAAAATTACATAGTTTATGACTCAAATAAAATATAAAAATTACATGGATAAACTCAGAAAAATGTGAAGAACACAATGGCGCAAACCGTCGATCCATCAGAGCTTCGCAAAATGTGGAGGGGTAAGTGATGCCCCCATCACACAGAGGCTTTGTAGCACCCCGGGTAAATTAAGGAATGAAATTTCCTAAAATAAATTAAAAATCTCTAAAGAAAAATGCCAAGGGCCCAAATTCGGTCCTACATTGGTATTATGTACAGGCTTAATAGCCAATGTGGGCTTTACAATGGGTTAGGCAGAAACATAAATAAATTGACACATAAGGGCCCTAACCCATATCCATAAAGAAGCCAACTCATATGGACCTCACGTGTACAAAGTTAATGAGCGAACAAGGAATGATATAAAGGCCTCTTATTACTAACCCTTGGTAATTATATATATATCCACCAAAGCAAAGCCCATATAGTAGATATAAGCTTTAAGCCCAAATGCCCATTCGAGCCTAGCAAAAGCCCAAACCCAAAGGCACGTTCGAGCCTTGCATGGGTTTAACCTTTAGGGTTTTATAAACAATATATGGCTAGCGGCTGTAAATAGGGAAGGGACGAGTAACGTCGGGAAGGTTTTAAAACCCTGCCATCCTTGAGCTTTGAACCCTCTAGAAACCCCACCTCTATATAATGTTCCCTCTGTCGAACGTGCATGGGCTATTGCCATTACATTCAAGGGAAGACTCTGTTGCAGCGTCGAGGGGAGCTTCATCCTTCTGCTGTTGTTCCTTCTTTTCTTCCTCCCACGAACTTGAAGAAGACATGAAGGGCATCTTCTTCCTACATTGTCCTTCCTACTGTGTTGTAGTTGGTGAGATTACAGGAAGCCTTGCTTCCTCTATTTAGCGCCTGCTGCCGTACCGTGAAGAACTCAGAAGTTCTTCATCCTCTGCTTCCTTTCCCATGTGAAGCCTTTTGATACCTCGTTATTCACCCAAAATGTAGCAACCCTGATAAATTAAAGGAATAAAATATTAAATAAGATTAAACCAATGATAAAGCCCAACTCATATATATACTTAAGACATATGAAATATAAGCCAAAATGAATAACACCTCCGATCAAGTCGTCATTTAATTGAATACTGAATAAGCAGGCGCTATTTAAATCATTGACGCCCCCTTAACAGACGTTATTTAATAAATTGAAGACCATGTACAGAGGCATCATTTTAAAATAACGCCCCAACCTTAGGCATCATTTACAAACAGAACCGTTGGTGTTTGGTTCGAACAAGGACGTTAACTGGGTAAGTTTTGATTAAGAAAAGGATTGATACGTGGATATTTAAGTTTAGTAAGGATTCTACCTAAGAAATTTTAGTCCTAATCAAAATCCTAGAACCCATTAGGATTCCTTCTTCTATAAATACCAACCCTTCTGTTGAGCCAACCTGTTGGCTCTTATTCTTCAAACGAAAGATCTGCTGCTTAAACAGAAGAACAAGCTAACTGCATCCTTTGGCCGTGGACGCATCGTGGAGAGGCTAAAACTTCTCTCTGCTGTTGCTTCTTCCACAGTACGTGAAGAACTTAAGAAGTTTTTCGACTTCTTCTTCTTCCGCTTCCTCTTGTTGCCGATACTGTGAAGGGAGGAAGCCATCTTCTGCTTCTCTATTTCTTTGGACCAAAGGGGCTGCTGCGTTGTTGTTCTTGCCGTCTCCTTCCTGCTAAGGACGTGGAAGAATCATATTCCTCTTCATGTTTCCTACTGTGTTGCTGTTCTTATGCTAGAGGAAGCAAGCGGTTATCGTGGTGAAGCTGTTGTTATTATTCTACTACCAAGTCCTCTGTTAAAAACAGAGTATCAGTTCTTCATCATCTGTCAAACAAAATCATCAACAAAGGTAGGTTTTCTCAAGACTTAGCAAAACCCTATAATTCCTAGGTTAAAAACATACATATAGGTCTGTAAGAGTTACATATTTCGTTTCTGGATTGTGTTTTCTCCGTTTATTGCATAAATGGAAATAGCAACCCAAGCAAGAGCGCTATTTGATTCAACGACCGTGCAAACAGTCGTCAATTCCTTAGATAATTAATAATTACACCATGTTCAAAATTTAATAACTGTGAACCCTTACATGTAAACTAATGCGCGATCATGTCCATTAATTCCTGCTATTTTTCTCAATACATACATGTCTCTAGGTTCTTGATTGGAAATACTCCAAAAATCATATGTCTATGATTGTATCTGTCCGGTGCAAATCGCATGACAAAGAAATAACGACCGTAGCTAGGTCACCAATTGAATAAACGCCCCTGTAAATGGGTGCCAATTTAGTGATAAACTGTAAATTATAGAAATGTATATAATTTTCCTGGATATTGGAAATAACGACATGCACCATGTCGTCATTTTGATATATGACGCCCCTGACTAGGGCGATGTTTACTAAATTGAAGACTTAATCTAAGTCGCCATTTACATAATATCTAAAACCTGAAAATATTACAGATTTTAATATCGACAGTATTCTAGTTGTAACTGTTGGGTTAGATGGACACAGTCTATCTCCACTAAGTGTGGATCTAGAGGGGGGTGAATAGATCAACTTGCCTAATTTAAAACTACTGTATGTTCTAAAGCGGAATTTAGGCAAACATCAGTTAAGCTAAATGAAGAGTGCTAAGCAAAGGGTCGACCCATGAAAGCCATTCACCATATCTTATATCGAAAGCTAGACATAAGTATGAGCGATATAATCAATGAAGCTAAGCAAAGGATATCAGCACACACAGTTCATAAGCAATCACACAAACACAATGCACACACGATTTTTAGGTGGTTCGGTCAACGACCTACGTCCACCCCACACTCAACCGAGTATGGCTTCCTGCTGCGCAGCACAGCTTGCGTCCGCTGGGCTTTACAACTTGGCCAAACAATCCGCTGATACACAGCTTCGTTGGGCACTACAGCTTGCCGACCAGAGGATCTGATCCTCTGCAACCGCTGGGGAAATATAGCTTAACCCGTCCAGTGGAGACTACCACTGCAAGACCGCTGACACACAGCTTGAAGAAACAGTATTCGGAAATGAAAGATAGAATCAAAACGAAAATAGAAAAACTCAAAAGCAATATAGCTCTAAGAGCAAAGCTCAGCTCTGGTTTTGAACCACGAGACTGAGATACAAGCTCACTCTCAATCTCACTCTCAATCAGCTCTTTCTCAGCTCATCTCTCTCGATCTCTTCTTCTCTCATTTTCTTCTTCTCTATTTCTTTTCTTCTTCTTCTCTGTATCTTCTTCTTCTCTCTTTTCTCTCTGTGGATCGAAGGCTCACTGCTGCTGAGTGTATAAACTTTCTCTTTTTCTCCTTCGATCTATCTTCTTCTGTGGAAGAAGGCTTGTTTATATAGCAGCAACAACAGTAGGCGTGTGCTCTCCACATTTCCCGCCCAGCAATTTGGACCACGTGGCAGCATCCTGGTATCTCGTCCATCCTTGGATCACGAGCCAGGCACCTCGGATCACGTGCCCTTCATTAGCCTCTTCAGTCTGATGTATAGAGTTCTCAGTTCACGTGCTCAATGACAGCAATCTGACTTGCTGCGTCGACGCTATCAATCAATGGCGTTAACGCAGTGAGGCATTCAGTAAGCCATTAGCTTCGTCTCTTTAGTTGCTGCGTCGACGCTGCTCAATTGTGGCGTTGACGCAGTGGAATAGCCTGTGAGGGTCTCTGCTTCTTTAACTGCTGCGTCGATGCTGCTTGCTTGTGGCGTTGACGCAGTGGAAGATATCGTGAAGGCTTCGTCAACTGATGCGTGGACGCTTTAAGCTCCCAGCGTCGACCAGACTTGCCCAATGTGTTGACTTCAACAAAGGAGGCCAATGTGTAGACTTGAAAAGCTGAGGCCAGTGTACAGGCTTGCCACCGACCAGTGTGTAGACTCGATCAGCATAAGGCACAATATAGACATCAACTCTACACATCGAATGTATAGACTTCAAGTGTGAAGACCATTGTAGAGACTTTGGATTCGAAGACCAATGTGCAGACTTTGAGTTTGAAGACCAATGTCCAGACTTCAAGTAACACTGTGGATGTACAGACTTGATGGAGCAAAGCGATGTGTAGACTTGAAGCTCCTGAAGCAATGTACAGACTTCAAAGATCACTATGGATGTACAGACTTTGGGGACATGAAGCGATGTACATACTTCAAAGAAGTTGGCGAGTCAATGTACAGACTTGATGAAGCAAAGCCAATGTACAGACTTAATGTGTAGCTGAAGCCTTGAACGTAAGAATAGGTTGGAGTGTATAGACTTCAGTCTTCAGAACCGAATGTTCAGACTTCGCCTAAGAAACGTAGGGAAAGTCCCCAATGTATAGACTTTGCCTTGAGCGAAAGGTAAGTGATGAATGTATAGACTTTCACGATGTGTAGACTTGAATATGTGAAAGCTACAGTGAAAGAGTGTATACACTTGACCAGATCAAGGGCAATTCGGATGTACAGACTCTGAGGTTCAAAGCCAACGGCTGTATAGACTTAGAATATTAAGACTGATGTACAGACTTCATGCGTTGACGTTGTACACACTTAGCGAGTTGACGCTGTACACACAACCAATGTAGTGCGTTGACGCTGTAACATGAGCCAGTGAGATGCGTTGACGCTGTACACACTTAACCAATTCAAATGAAATGCAGTGTGTGGACTTTATCTGAAATGGACGATGTATAGACTCAATCGATATGAGAGTTTCCAGTGTATAGACTCAGTCTAAACAAATATGCTGGAGGAGTCGACCCATCCTCTGATGTGTTTACCCATGACAGTGAGAAATGCAAACATCAGTGTATTAAATGCAAAGAACACATAGTCAATCTGATAGAGCAATTTCATCAAATCAAAAGCAGCTGCCAATCAATCAAAACAATGGTGTTGCCAATGAAATAAAGCAAGTGTCAACATCATCAACATAGAGGGGTCACAACAATCTCCCCCTTTTTGATGATGGCAACCCCATATGAAGTAGAATAGCAACATCCTGTCATATAGATATATGTTTGATGAAAGACATGATGTGTTATGCAGATTGACATGCAGATGCTATGAATGCATGCAACTCACTTTCTCAAACTCTCCCTTGGAATGAATTCAGAATTGAATTCAGAATTCAGACAGATATGTATTCTCCCGCTAGACATCTGCTAGACAATATTCTCCCCTTTGCCATCAACAAAGAGGAGGGAAAAATTAAATACAATGGAGGAATCAAGAGAAGAACTGACTGGCATTCTGAACAGGTAGTTCATGAATAAGCATTCTAAAGCATAGAGTCTTCAGTCATATGAATTTATAAACTGCTGTCAGAAAGAGTTCTGGTTTAAGGATGATAAAATTTGGAGTTCATGCACTACATGTAATAGATAAGTTCACTGTGCATGATAAAACAATAAACCAGAATCATATTTGCATGAAAGATTCAGTTTCATAATATCTTACTTTCATAGTCTCACAAAAAAATATTGAGAGAAACCAAGTCATGTATTGAAACTAAACAAATTGACACTCATGAACTTTTCTTTTGAAGGAGCAGCATTTTCAGTATTAGATCATTTTGAGTATTCAGGTACCATAAGTCTTTCTGCGTAAGGGTATACATTTATAAGACGCCAATACCCCTAGATACTCAACAAGATGGACCATTCTGCCTATGATCAAATTCAACAGAACTGAGTTACACCTTTTTGTGTGAGGGTACACGTTTATCATACGCCAGTTACCCCCAGGTACTCAGTGAAACCAGCCTGCTGTTTTGAGTATTTTAAACAGAGATAGCTGATACACTTCATGACATGAGTGTTGTCCACTTCTTTGATGGATCACTCAGTTTCTCAGTGATTTACCAGTCATTGCTCTGCCAATATATATATTCAATGATTTTTAATATTTTTCAATATCTTTCTTAGCTGTCCTTTTTATGTTTCAGAATGACTTGTTTAAGAACAATACACATACTTAACCTCTCTAACATGATTTCAGATGAGTTTTCAGATTTCAGATATGATTAGCTTTGTCTGACATGAAATAAGAAAGAGGTTGAGAGTTTTATCAATTTTCAGCTTACTTATATACTGATTGCAATCTTTAAACTCCAACCATTATAGGAATTAAACCATTACATCAGTCTTTGAACAATTCAAATTCTTATAAATGAAGAAGTCCATTTTCTACTGCTTAGAAATCAGAACTGACCAACAGATTGCCATAATGTCAGAGACAAGTATTCAGAGTTAAAGGTTGAATGACTTCAAGAAAGTTGAAACCACTCTGAATTTCTATCAATACTCCCCATGTCTATATGCATGCAACATGGTAAGAATTAATTGAGAGAGAGCTTATACATAGGTCATGAATGAATGATATGCAAAGACATGCAAAGACTCGACAAGCTCCCCCTGAATATATGCAATGCAGGACAGTTCTACATCCACATTCACATCCACATGATTTATCCAAGCAATCAAAAATAAGTCCACATCAGAGATTTTATTCACAGCAATTAAACAATCATTCATCATGCTGAAATTTACATAAGCCAAGTTCTCTTCTAAGAAACTTAAAATTTTCATTCCCAAGAGGCTTAGTAAAAATATCAGCAATTTATTTTTCAGTTTCTATGAAATTCATTTCAATCTCATTTTTATTTACAGCATCTCTAAGAAAATGATGTTTTATCTCTATATGCTTAGTCCTAGAATGGTGAACATGATTTTTAGCAAGGTATATAGCACTAGTATTATCACATAAAAGTGGAATGCATCCCAGATTTATCTGATAATCAGCCAGTTGGTGCTTAATCCAAAGTACTTGGGCTGCACAATTACATGCTGCAACATACTCAGCTTCAGCTATGGATAATGCTACAGTGTGTTGCTTCTTAGATGCCCAAGACACTAGACAGCCACCAAGGAATTGACAGTAGCCACTGGTGCTTTTTCTATCTACTCGACACCTAGCATAGTCTGCATCAGTGTGGGCTAGAAGCTCTAACTCACACTTAGCAGGATACCAGAGACCTAGTTCTTGGGTGCCTAGTAAATATCTAAAAATCCTTTTCACAGCTTTAAAGTGAGTTTTTTTAGGACTGGCCTGAAATCTAGAGCATAAACACACAACAAATTGTATATCAGGCCTAGATGCTGTAAGATAGTGAAGAGATCCGATCATACCTCTGTATAGCCTTTGGTCCACAGGTTTACCTTTAGAATCTTCATCCAAACTGGTTGAGGTACACATTGGAGTAGCTATTTCCTTGAGGTTGTCCATTTTGTACTTCTTCAATAAGTTCTTTACATACTTGGACTGAGAGATGAAGGTGCCATCTTCTGTTTGTGTAACCTGCAGTCCAAGAAATAGTTTGAGCTCACCCATTGAGCTCATTTCAAATTCATCAGTCATTATTTGAGAGAATTCCTCACACAATTTGGGGTTAGTTGACCCAAACACAATGTCATCCACATAAATCTGAATGATAAGAATATCTGGATGGCTTACCTTGGTAAACAATGTTTGATCAACTATACCTCTTGTGAAGTTCTTGTCGGTGAGAAATTTGCTTAACCTGTCATACCAAGCTCTAGGAGCTTGCTTTCAACCATAGAGAGTTTTATTGAGCTTGTAAACATGATTAGGGAAATCTAAACATTCAAACCCAGGAGGATGTCTCACATATACATCCTCATTAATTTCCCCATTTAGAAAAGTAGATTTCACATCCATCTGCTGAAGATTTATTCCTAGGGAACATGCATAAGCCAATAAAATTCTTATAGCTTCTAACCTAGCTACAGGGGCAAAAGACTCTTCAAAGTCTATTCCAAATTCCTGATTGTACCCCTGAGCTACAAGTCTGGCTTTATTTTTAATAACATTCCCTACTTCATCAGTTTTGTTTCTAAATACCCATTTAGTCCCTATGACTGTTTCATGATCAGGAGGTGGAACCAAATGCCACACCTTATTCCTGTCAAACTGATTGAGCTCCTCATGTATGGCATTAATCCAATGCACATCTTGGAGAGCACAGTCAATGGACTTGGGTTCTATATTTGATACAAACGCATAAGCATTCAGTTCATGTTGAATTCTTAAGTGGCCTCTAGTCCTAGGGGGGTCATGCAGATTTCCAATAACATTATCTACAGGATGATCCTTGAGATATCTAATATTTGCAATTGGAGTATCATGAACTTGATTTACCTCCCCCTGAACTGTAGGCTCCTCTTCATTAAGCTCTTTATATTCTTCTTCATCCTCGGATTTGTCTGCAGGATCTCCTTCCTTCAGAATTTCACCATTGTTTTCATTCCTGCATTGACCAACATTAGAATTTGCCAAGGATTCATCAAAAACTATGTGTGGAGATTCTTCAACAGTTTTAGAGTTCAGATTGTACACTCTATATGCTCGGGTGTTTTCAGAATAGCCAAGAAAAATTCCTGGTTCTCCTTTAGGTTCAAATTTATCAAGGTCCTTTTTATCATTTATGTGAATGAAATATTTACAACCAAAAACCTTGAAGTGAGCAATAGAAGGTTTCTTACCTTTTAATATCTCATATGGTGTTTGCTGGGTAGAAGGTCTTACCATGGCTCTGTTAATTACATAACAGGCAGTGTTCACTGCTTCAGCCCAAAATTTCCTTGGTAGACCACCTTCGACAAGGAGTGTACGACCCATTTCCACTAGGGTTCTGTTCCTTCTCTCCACAACTCCATTCTGCTCAGGTGTCCTTGGTGAGGAGTACCTGTGGTTGATTCCATTTGACCTGCAGAATTCATCAAATTGTGAGTTTTCAAACTCACCTCCATGATCAGACAAAATGTTTTCAATTTTCTGATTTATTTTAACATAGAACTCTTGAAATTCTGAGAAAGCATCACTCTTATTAGATAAGAAATAAACCCAAGTATACCTAGAAAAGTCATCTACCATGACAAACCCATACCTCCTCCCTGATAGGCTGACAGATCTAGTTGGCCCAAAAAGGTCCATATGTATCAGTTCATAGGGTTTGGAAGACAGATTTTCAGTTCTAGACTTAAATGACTTTCTAGTTATCTTTGATTGAGTGCATGCATCACAGATTTTATTTTCCTTCTTGAATGAGACTTCAGGAAGTCCTCTAACCATGCCATGCTTATTTAATTTGTGTAAAACAGTGTAGCTAGCATGACCTAACCTACGATGCCATAAAAATGCTATGTCTTCTCTACTCGCAGTAAGGTAAAGGTTAGTGTGTTGAATTTCATCTAAATTTATCATGTAAGTATTATTTATTCTTTTTCCAGAAAATTTAACAATATCAGAATCAGGTTCAAAAACCTTGCAGCATTGAGAATTAAATAAAACATTGTAACCTTTATCACATAACTGGCTGATGCTAAGCAGATTATAGGCTAACCTGGCCTTCAACCAGCATAACATCATCAATGCAGCAGGTAGAACACTTACCTACCTTACCTGATCCGATAATCCTACCCTTTGTGTTGCTTCCAAAGGTGACAAGGCCTTCTACTTTCTCAGTCAGTATGCAAAATTTGGCCTTATCTCCTGTCATATGCCTAGAGCAGCCGCTATCCATGTACCACAAGTTGTTCTTGGCTGCCAGGCATACCTGCATACCCAATTAGGTAGAGAAGTTTGGAACCCAAGACTGATTGGGCTCCAATGTAATTGAACTAAAAGTAAAGCAGGAAAGCAAATGTTTCGGAATCCACATTTGTTTAAATGAATTTTGTTCAGTGGATCCTACAGATTTTCTTCTATTGTTGCTCCTTTTCTTTTTATTGTTCTTTTTCTTATTGGCAGCAGCATGATTATTGACAGTATTGTTATTTCTATGCCAGTGCCTTGGCCAGGGTGTGTTCACAAAATTTTGGCCATAGTAGTTCCTGGGCTGGCTATGGAAATAGTGGTTTCTAGATGTCCAGTAACCATACCCATTGACCCAATTTCCACTGTAAGGTCTTTGGTTTGGAGCACCCTGGTATGCAAGACCTGTAAACCTACCCTGAGGTCTAGACCAATTTGACCTATTGAAGTAGGTTGGCTGTGCATTGTAGTGGGTCTGAGCTCTAGGTTGATAAAAATAATTGGGTTGACTCCTAGCAGCACTCTGTCTCCCCTGTACTTTGGACCCTGCTGACCTATACACAGGTTTGTATTGGGTCTTCTTAAGAGGTGGAGGTGTTGGTGGAGACTGGGTTACCTTGACCTGGGGTTTACCGGACTGTGTACGTTGACCCCTAACCTGAGTCTGAGCCCTAGGATTCTGCTTAGATGTGCTAGCTCTACTAGGCTCACTGAGTTTTTGTTTACCCTTCTCCTCAGCACTGGTCTTTTTCAGATTAGCAGTTTTGTTCATTAAATTTGTTGAGTTCATGCTAATTAGAGGTCCCTTTTCCTTTTGAGCAACAAATGAAATTGTTTTCATTCCGAATGTTTTTGTTGCACTAGAATTAAATCCTAGGCCCTCTTTTCTGAAATTAACCTTTGACCCTAACAAAGCATTTAAGTTATCTGTTCCTTGGGTCATTTTGTCAATGGTTTTCATTTTATCCTCATTGTCTTTCTGAAGTTCATCAATAGCCCTTTTCAGCTCATTGTTGACATTGAGGACAGCTTCATATTTTTCAGAGATAATTTTGACCTCACTTTCACATTTCTGAATCTTCAGCTTCCATTCATCAATTTCATTTTCAAGCCTTAGATTCTCTTCCTTAGAAGCTTTTAACTCATTTTTGATTTCATCTTCTTCAGAGCATGTGAGTTTCAATTCATCAATCTCAGATTCCAAACATGCAATTTTATCAGTTAGTGTTTTATCATTTTGCATGGAATTGATTTTTCTTCTAAGATGCCTATTCTCTTTTCTAATATCATCAGCTCTATCAGCTATGTCATGATAAGCATCTACCCAATCAGCAATTGTGAAGTTTTCAAATCTAGTGATTACCTCATCTGTGTCCTCCTCTCTATCTTCGGAGCTTGTTGCCATAAGGCAAATGGGCTGTTCAGATTCGGCTTCACTATTTGAGCTGCTGCTGAAAGAGCCTTCATCTTCATCACTCCATGTGGTGATCATAGCTCATCCCTTCTTGGTTTTCTTCTTTGACCTGTCCTTATGTTTCTGATTGTCTGGACAGTCAATTTTCAGATGCCCTGGTTTCCTGCATTGATAACAGACATTAGCTTCATTTTTCTTTGCAGGTTTAGATTTATACCTTTTATCCTTTCAGCCACCACTGTATTTCTTCTGGCCGAACCGTCCTACTCCCTTTTTGAGAAATCGCCTGAACTCTCTAGCCATCATGGCTATCTCAGACCGAGTCACATCTTCTTCTTCATTTAGGCTCTCCTCTGATGATGAAGAGCTGCTGGAGCTGGATTTTATTGATTTGCTGGAACTAGCCTTCAGCGCTATCGACTTCTTCTTCCTCTCGGCTTCATCTGTCCTTGGCATGTTTATCTCATATGCCATTAGTGAGCCAATCAGCTCATCAGCTTTAGTATTACGCAGGTCCCTTGACTCCTCCATCACTATTGCTTTGGTGTGCCAAATGGGAGTCAGGGAGCGCAAAATTTTCCTCACTACATCATATTCTATCTGAGGTTTCCCAAAACCTCTGAGGCCATTGGTTATGACAGTCAGCCGAGCGTACATTTCACTGATGGACTCGTTCTGCTTCATCTTGAAGGCTTCATACTCAGATACAAGAAGATTGGCCTTCTGCTCTCTTACTTGAGATGTACCTTCATGAATTACTTCCAGCGCATCCCACATCTCCTTAGCTGATTTGCAAGCAGACACACGGGAGAATTCTGTAGGATGCAGAGCGCACTGGATAGCATTAATAGCACTCCAATTCAGTGTGGACCTTCTGATCTCCTCCTTAGTCCATACATCTTCATTCGGGGACAGCTCATAAGGTCCCTTGCTGACAATCTTCCAAATCTCATAATCCTTAGCCCTGAGGAACACTTGCATACGGTTCTTCCAGTATGCGTAGTTTGATCCATCAAAGAATGGGGGCTTCGTTGTTGAGTGACCTTCGGCAGTCATCCCTCGAGCATCCATCTCTGCCTATTCTCTTCGGGCGATGAGTCCCTACAGAAGAGTTAGGCTCTGATACCAAGTGTTGGGTTAGATGGACGCAGTCTATCTCCACTAAGTGTGGATCTAGAGGGGGGTGAATAGATCAACTTGCCTAATTTAAAACTACTGTATGTTCTAAAGCGGAATTTAGGCAAACATCAGTTAAGCTAAATGAAGAGTGCTAAGCAAAGGGTCGACCCATGAAAGCCATTCACCATATCTTATATCGAAAGCTAGACATAAGTATGAGTGATATAATCAATGAAGCTAAGCAAAGGATACCAGCACACACAGTTCATAAGCAATCACACAAACACAATGCACACACAATTTTTAGGTGGTTCGGTCAACGACCTACGTCCACCCCACACTCAACCGAGTATGGCTTCCTGCTGCGCAGCACAGCTTGCGTCCGCTGGGCTTTACAGCTTAGCCAAACAATCCGCTGATACACAGCTTCACTGGGCACTACAGCTTGCCGACCAGAGGATCTGATCCTCTGCAACCGCTGGGGAAATACAGCTTAACCCGTCCAGTGGAGACTACCACTGCAAGACCGCTGACACACAGCTTGAAGAAACAGTATTCGGAAATGAAAGACAGAATCAAAACGAAAATAGAAAAACTCAAAAGCAATATAGCTCTAAGAGCAAAGCTCAGCTCTGGTTTTGAACCACGAGACTGAGATACAAGCTCACTCTCAATCTCACTCTCAATCAGCTCTCTCTCAACTCATCTCTCTCGATCTCTTCTTCTCTCGTTTTCTTCTTCTCTATTTCTTTTCTTCTTCTTCTATGTATCTTCTTCTTCTCTCTTTTCTCTCTGTGGATCGAAGGCTCACTGCTGCTGAGTGTATAGACTTTCTCTTCTTCTTCTTCGATCTATCTTCTTCTGTGGAAGAAGGCTTATTTATATAGCAGCAACAGCAGCAGGCGTGTGCTCTCCACGTTTCCCGCCCAGCAATTTGGACCACGTGGCAGCATCTTGGTATCTCGTCCATCCTTGGATCACGAGCCAGGCACCTCGGATCACGTGCCCTTCATTAGCCTCTTCAGTCCGATGTATAGAGTTCTCAGTTCACGTGCTCAATGACAGCAATCTGACTTGCTACGTTGACGCTGTCAATCAATGGCGTTAACGCAGTGAGGGATTCCAGTAAGCCATTAGCTTCGTCTCTTTAGCTGCTGCGTCGACGCTGCTCAATTATGGCGTTGACGCAGTGGAATAGCCTGTGAGGGTCTTTGCTTCTTTAACTGCTGTGTCGACGCTGCTTGCTTGTGGCGTTGACGCAGTGGAAGATATCATGAAGGCTTCGTCAACTGATGCGTGGATGCTTTAAGCTCCCAGCGTCGACCAGACTTGCCCAATGTGTTGACTTCAACAAAGGAGGCCAATGTGTAGACTTGAAAAGCTGAGGCCAGTGTACAGGCTTGCCACCGACCAGTGTGTAGACTCGATCAGCATAAGGCACAATATAGACATCAACTCTACACATCGAATGTATAGACTTCAAGTGTGAAGACCATTGTAGAGACTTTGGATTCGAAGACCAATGTGCAGACTTTGAGTTTGAAGACCAATGTCCAGACTTCAAGTAACACTGTGGATGTACAGACTTGATGGAGCGAAGCGATGTGTAGACTTGAAGCTCCTGAAGTAACGTACAGACTTCAAAGATCATTGTGGATGTACAGACTTTGGGGACATGAAGCGATGTACAGACTTCAAAGAAGTTGGCGAGTCAATGTACAGACTTGATGAAGCAAAGCCAATGTACAGACTTAATGTGTAGCTGAAGCTTTGAACATAAGAATAGGCTGGAGTGTATAGACTTCAGTCTTCAGAACCGAATGTTCAGACTTCGCCTAAGAAACGTAGGGAAAGTCCCCAGTGTATAGACTTTGCCTTGAGCGAAAGGTAAGTGATGAATGTATAGACTTTCACGATGTGTAGACTTGAATATGTGAAAGCTACAGTGAAAGAGTGTATACACTTGACCAGATCAAGGGCAATTCGGATGTACAGACTCTGAGGCTCAAAGCCAACGGCTGTACAGACTTAGAATATTAAGACTGATGTACAGACTTCATGCGTTGATGCTGTACACACTTAGCAAGTTGACGCTGTACACACAACCAATGAAGTGCATTGACGCTGTAACATGAGCCAGTGAGATGCGTTGACGATGTACACACTTAACCAATTCAAATGAAATGCAGTGTGTGGACTTTATCTGAAATGGACGATGTATAGACTCAATCGATATGAGAGTTTCCAGTGTATAGACTCAGTCTAAACAAATCTGCTGGAGGAGTCGACCCATCCTCTGATGTGTCGACCCATGACAGTGAGAAATGCAGACATCAGTGTATTAAATGCAAAGAACACATAGTCAATCTGATAGAGGAATTTCATCAAATCAAAAGCAGTTGCCAATCAATCAAAACAATGGTGTTGCCAATGAAATAAAGCAAGTGTCAACATCATCAACATAGAGGGGTCACAACAGTAACGACTGAATGAACAGTTGTTGATTATTGATCTGACGACCCTGACAAGGGCGCCATTTCATGAATTGAAGACATGACCTAAGGCGTCAATTCCTTGTTTTCCTGATTTTTGTGAATTTCTATAACCCGATGTTAGTTGGTTATATTTAGGCACTATATTCCATTCCGTGAATATAGTCTCATGTTTCATGATGTTTTATCGATTACCCATTATTTCTCGGTGATAGATGAACCCTCCATGGGACATTCCGTTCCTTTGGACTGGTGACTTTATCATAGAGACCTCCGTAAGACTCCGCTAGCCTTTGATTCCCTCAATGCAGCCGAGCGGGTTGTACCATCAAAACCCATGACACTACTTGATTTTCATGTCACTCTACAGAAACATGGTATACCGGCCCTCATGATATGCTATTTTGATGTCATGAGAATACTCTTTAATTAATGGAATGGGAAACCATGCCATTAATACTTCTTAAGAATGATGTGCCATACTTGTGGACACTAATTCTATCTACTTTATCATGTACAAGAACGAGCGACCATCTCTATATGAGCGCTTATTCTTATTATCATGGCACCCAAGTTAAGGAGCTGATTCCACCTAGATTTAAAGTGAATCGTGGTTATACCGTTATTATCGTCCTTACACATCATGTTCAATCCTTGTGATTCTATTCCACAAGATCTACCTTAAGTTCCTACAAGCATATTTCTTTGAAAATCTATATTGGCTATACTATAGTGGATGTCGAAAATACATGATCAATGCATGTGCATATAGGGCCCGATCTGGTCCTGGGAGGAGCACCCGAAAGTACTAGTGTCCATGGGAGTTGTAATGATCATGGTATGGCATTGTACCGAAGTGCATGACTAGCTTGATAGACATTCCACAAATCTCGTACTTGACTTAACTTGACATGACATGACTTGCGTGACCCGAAAAAGGGTATTTATTGTACTTGCTTGAAATATGATAGCCAATTCTTGACATGACATGATCATTTGAAATGAAAGATATACGTGCTTGATTATCTTGCTATCTTAACATGAGTTCTTGAAAGACTTGCTAGTTCACTCACTATCACTTGATATAAATTCTCTATTCTATGGTTATACATTCTCTATTATCGTTTTATGCGAGCATGCATAGCTTATTGTATTTCATGTAACATGTAATCTACTTAAAGTAAGCTAGCTCTTGAGATATAATCCCTACTGAGCATTCGCTCACATAGCGTTTTTCCCTTAATTTTTAGGTAAATCTGAGGACGAAACTCTTTCAGATGGGGAAAGTCAAGAGTGATGAGATTAGAGCTACTCCAATTATCCAAGCGTCTACTAGTCTTATATTTTCTATTTTCTTGAGTCATTCATTGTACTTTTCATTTTTTATTTGAGTCTTAGTACTTTCAGAGGATTTTAATAGAAGTACTTTGAAGGTTTTGATGAAATAAAAGATTGGGTTACTTTACTCTTGTGCTCTCTGTCTTTGTGTTGAATATACTAACGCTCTGATTGACATGATTGATATAAACTCGTCACGCGTCTCCAGGTTCCTTCCGCACTCGGGGCGTGACACAAATGGTAGGCTTTCTCTAATCTAAGATCAAACCTCGGTAATATGTAAAAATATCGTCACATGCATGCATAGATCATGTCCTGCTAGCTCTCCATATCTCGTATTTTTCGTTTGTTGCATATAAAAGAATTAGCGTCCAACCCATTGGCCGCTATTTTAATGAACGTCGGCCACTGCCGACGCCAATTTTTACATGCTATTAATAAATCACTCATGTTTAAAAATCCATATATATGGAACCATGTATCTAAAATTCACATAAAATATAGTGTTAGATTCCTAGTATTTTATCTACCTGACCATGTTGATAGTTCTCTGTTATTCCCCATAGACGTGAAACCGACACTGTTCATCCCCTAAAGAACAGTATCACGGTTATAGACAAATAAAGAATGAGCGTATGCCCCAACATACGTCAATTCCTATTTTTATTAATAAAAGGCTAGAAATAAGGAATGAGTGTCTGTCTATATGGACGTTAATTATGGAATTATTTAATGAAAAATTGAATGAGCGTCTTTTAGAATAGCGCCAATTCTTATTTTATTTAATAAAATACTGGCAATAAAGAATGAGCATCGGAATAGATTGATTCCCATATATGAATAAGTGCATGCTATACCAGACGTGAATTCTATTAATATATTTTAAATTTTAGAAAATTATAAATTAATGCCTCTCTAGGCAGATGCCTATTCTTGAATGGGCTCCTACCATGTGAGACGCCAATTTCTTGATTTCGTGATTTCCTCACATTTTTAACCCTTAACCGTGGGTTTCTAGCACTCTCATCTCACATCCGTAGATGGAGTCCTAGTTTTGGTTTATATCGTACACCCTCAACTCTCGATGATGTTTGAGCCCTCCGCGGGATATTCCTTCCTTCGGACTGGTGATAACATCATAGAGACCTCCGTAAGTCTACGCTAGTCTTGGATTCCCTCAAGAAAACCGAGCAGGTTGTATCATAAAAACCTATACACTGAGTCATAGTCATGTCCCTCTGAAGAAACATGACGAACTAGCCCTCATAAAGTGTTGTTTCTGGCCTCTTTTGAGAAATTGGTCACTTTCTGGAATTTGCGTCCAGGAAAGTAGACGCCAATTTGAATGGGCGACCGAGTGCACGGACACCAATTCTTCGTGGTTATAGCTTTTTTCCAGAATGAGCGACCATAATGGTGGACGTGAATTCTGAATTGGCGGCGACCATGACGGACGCCATTTTCCCAGATTTTCTTATGTCTCAGATTTATACATAACTCATCCCTACATGAATTTATGTCCTTGAAATCCAAATTCCGTGAATCTACCTTATTATCTTACAAAGGCTTATTCCCTTGGAATTCTATATTGGCTATAAACTATAGTGGATGTCGAAAATATAACATGACTCAATGCTTGCCATTTATAGGGCCCTATCTGGTCTTGAGAGGAGCGCCCGAAAGTACTTGTGCCCATGGGAGCTAAATTGACCACGGTGTGGCATTGCACCGAAGTACTTGTCGTTCTATATTCTATGGCATTCCACTCTCTCTTGAACTAGTGCTCGACTTGACTTGACGTGACATGACTTGTATGGCTCGAAACGAGCAAGTACTTGCTTGATTTAAAATAGCCAATTCTCGTGACTCGACTTGTTAACACTTGCTCAGAACACTTGATATTACATGCTTGTACACTTGATATTACTTGCTTGAACCTTGTTATCTCCCCATGAATAAAGTGCAATATTCTTGATATTTCTTTTCTCAGTATTCTCAAATGTTCTTGCATACATGAGCCTGCCACGTTAATTGATTGGTTAATTACTTAAAGAAATGTATGGAATAGAGATATAATTCCTACTGAGCGTTCGCTCACCCAATTTCATTCCAACATTTTTCAGATAACTCGGATAGTGACAACCAGTCAGATGGGAATGAGACTGAGTGAAGAGTGTAGAGCTTCCGACCTTCGAGCCGTTGCCAAGTGGTGTCCCGTCATATCTTGTCCTTTATTGAGTCCTATGTTATATTACCTTTTGTCATTTGGGTCTAGTTGTGAAACTTGTTAAGGCTTATATCCTTGTAGTTTGATTTGGTTAAATTGACGTTATGGATTAAAGATATCGTCGTTATGGATATTTGGTTAAGTTGTGGAATTTAATTATGGTCGTTATTATATTACGTTGTCTTTTGTGCACTCTGTCTTTGTGTCAAAATTCCTATTTGCTCTGATTGACATGATCGATATAAACTCGTCACGCGTATCGGGTTCCTTCCGCGCTCGGGACGTGACAGTTTTTGTGGTATCAGAGCCTAGGATTTCAAAATCCTAGGAAACCCAAGTCCAAAGATAGGTTACTCCTTACACCCGGTGAGATGGGTAGAGCAATGGGTTAAGTCCTAGATTGTCATTCGACCTTATAGTCATACACGCAATTAATTAAAACTCAATATCTCTTGTAGGATAATGGCCGCCGAGAGAGCATAGTGGCATGACATGCAATGCACCGTCCAAGGCCTCACTGAGGCGCTATAACAAGTAGCGCATGGTGGAGCTAATCGTGGAGCATGTGATCTCCACAAAAGCTTTCGTAACATGAATCCACCCAAGTTCACAGGCACGTCCGACCCCGACAACGCCGAAAATTGGATGAAGGAAATAGAAAGAATTTTTCATGTTATGCAATGCACGGATGAAGAAAAGGTTTTGATGGCCACATTCCAACTAGAGCGGGACGCTCAATGTTGGTGGGAATCCGTAGAAGCAACATTGCCTAGTGACTATGTCACATGGGCTGAATTTGTTGAACACTACAACAACAAGTACTTATCCGATCGCATCAAGAGAAAAAGGCCGTGGAGTTCACCGCGTTGAAACAATGGACCCTGACAGTGGCCGAATATGAGGCCCAATTTTCAAGACTGTCCAGGTATGCGCCCTACTTGGTGTGTACTAAAAAGATGAAGGCTAGGAGGTTCCTCAATGGGCTTCGACCCCAATACATAACCCAACTGGCACCGATGGACCTCCAAGTCTATTCGAAAATGGTCCGACGTGCACAGTTGCTAGAGGACGCCACTGAATTATCCGACAAGATTCGAGGAAGGGACAAGAAGGAGCAAGTCACGAGTCCTGGAAGTTTCAAACTATCCTCCAATAAGAAGCGGCCCAATAATGGAGGGGAAACCTCCAAAGATAAGAAATTCAAGAAAAATGACAAGCCTTTCTCCATCACCACACCTTCTAAGGAGGTGTATAAACACTGTGACAAGGCCGGCCATAAGGCCGAGGAATGCTGGAGAAGATTAAGAGCTTGTCTCCGATGTGGGAGCCGAGAACATCGAATCCCTGATTGCCCATTGTTGAATGAGCAAATCACTAAAGATGAGAAGCGTCCGGTAAAGAAACAAGGCCGTCTACAAGTCCACCAAGAGACAGAACTGACGGAAGGTGGAATTGTGGAAGGTACACTAACTGTTTGTTCTAAGACTACTAAAGTTGTTGGAACGATATAGTGGTGCAAACCGAGATTCAGAGAGGGGGGTGAATGAATCCCCTTTAAAAAATTTGCAAAATTAAAATTTTCTCTAAAAATTTTTGCGGATTTGAATGGCTCTAAGCAGATATGCTAGCTTACTCAAGTCCGATCAAATATGATGACCTACAGATATACAGTAATCAAATGATTCCACTAATTATCATTTGAGTGAAGATGAGATACCATCACCAAGTCACTCAGATGAGAATAAGATGAAATCAAATGCTAACTGTAGAACAGCAAATAAAGCGAGCCTAAACAAACATCTATCATGAATCAATAACATATTGAAACCACAACAATCACATGCGGCTCAAGGATTTTTAGGTTGTTCGGCTTTCACCTACATCCACACCACACTCAGACTTGAGTGTGGATTACACTGACACACAGCTTGAAAATTGCTGATCCACAGCTTTGGGGAATAGATCCCTACAAACTGCTGATCCACAGCTTTGGGGAATAAATCCCAGACCGCTGAGCCTCACAGCTTGCTCTGTTGAGCCTTACAGCTTGCTGTCTGAGGATTCAACCTCGCCTACTGAGCTTTACAGCTTGGCTATCCACTGAGCATTACAGCTTAGCTATCTGCTGAGCATTACAGCTTAGCTATCCGCTGATACACAGCTTGATGTTTGAATAAAAGAAAACAAAGATGAAACAAAGAACAGCTAGAAATGAATACAAACAAATGTAGCTCTCTCAGGAGCAGACTGGCTTGGATCTGATCCAAAGGCCAGTTGAACTGATCTTCAGGCAGCTTCACTTTCCTCTCCTCGAGCTATCTTTCTTTCTCCCTTTTTCTCTTTCTCACGAACTCACGATCTCCTGAATTCTCTCTTCCTCTTCCTCTTCTTCTCACTCTCTCTCTCTGAATTACGGTACTCTATTTTTCTCTTCCCAAAGTCCTCTCACGAACTCTTCTCTTCCTTGGATTCTCTTCTTCTCTCTACTTCTCTTGCTCTGTCAAACTACTTTTGATGTCTCTCTCTTCGAGCTTTCTAATCCCCTTCTCTCCTTCCTTTGATCTGAATGATCTGGCCTCTTTATATAGCCTCGCGAGAGCTGGCACATGGGAAACAAGTTTCCCGCCCAAAGAATGTCGATCGGAATGCGCTACTAGTAGTCCACGTGGCAGATGCTGAGGATAAGCTGTTCACGTGGTAGAATCTCTAGTCTCGACTTCGCCTTGGATCACGTGCCTGTGAGATAGAAACTTGAGCCACGTGACTGTCTCCAGCACTTCAAGTGTTCGATCCTGGTTGCTCACTATTCACAATTATGTCCCTGTGAATAAGGCATTTTGTCAAACACTATGTGATCATGAGTCAAAATCAATGTGCTCTGACTTATAAGAATTTTGATCATAGTATGAGTCATACAAAGATGCATCAATATATTTTAGACAAGTGTAAGTGATGCACTGACCTGTCTTAGCATTTTACATACAGGGTGCACAGACTCTAATGAACAAATCATATGCATGTGCTTAGACCTAGGATGAAGGTGCTCCGACCTGCATAACTAAGTTTTTATGCATATGCTTTGACCAGAAACCTTCATGTGCACTGACTATAGTAAAGGTGCACCGACCATATAATGCACACTAGCATATATGCTTAGACCTTATTATGCAAGCTAGCAAATGTGCTCAGACTTGATAGTGTTATGTGCACAGACCTAATAGTGCTATGTGAAATGTGCACAAATCTTATGAAGCTATATGCAAACCATGCACAGACCTTATACAAAACATGCACAGACCTTATAAAGCTATATGTAAAGCATGCACAGACTTTATAATGCTAGACAATGCATGTGCATAGATCTGAAGCAGCATACTAAAGTATGTGCTCTGACTTTATTTGTGCATGTGCACCGACCTTCTATATGTACAAGACAGATGTGCACCAACCTTATATATGCACAAGGCAGATGTGCACCAACCTTATTATGCAGAATGCAAAATGTGCTTTGACCTTATATGCAACAATGAAAATGTGCACTGACCTTAGCATGCAAGATGCACGATGTGCATCGACCTTAGTATGGCTGAGCCAAGATGTGCATCGACCTTAATGTTTAACTATATGTAAACCTGCACCGACCTTACCCTAAGCTAGCGAAAGGTGCACCGACCTGCATCTGCCTAGACATGCAACATGCATCGACCCTTATTTGTAGGACTTATGAACATGCACCGACCTTGTGCAGTTAAATGCAAACATGCACCGACCTTGTGCAGTTAAATGCATACATGCACCGACCTTTATATGCTATCATGCAGACATGCACTGACCTGCATGTTGACTCATTGAATATAGCAAATGAACGTGCGTTGACCTACATGTTGACTTATTGAATATAACAATGAATGTGCGTTGACTTGCATGTTGACTTAGTGCATGAATGTGCATTAGTCCTGTATGACAAAATGCATCATAGACCTTGAAGTACAAATGTGCAATGTGACCTTATATAACAAGGAAAGGTATATGCACTAACCTGTATGCTTCAATGCAATTGATAACTGATGTTGACGTTTTGCATGAGCATGCAACATAGAAAATAGCATCTGATAGAATGACTATGACTCAAATGACTATGACTCATAAAATTCTCCCCCTTTGACAACATCAAAAAGGAAGAAACATTAATCTGTTGAAATGAAAGAACTGCCACAAAATCTCGCCCTTTTTACAAAAGGATGCTGACAATGCAAAATGATTCACTGTCAACTATACTCCCCCTGAACAGATAATCTCTCTTTTGAGAAAGCAAAAGGATTGAAAAAATGATCAGCAAACTAGAGGGACATTCAAATTGAAGCAGACATTCAGATTGGACAATCTATTCTCCCCCTTTGACTGGACAGAGGAATTGAAATGGAAGTAGGTCATCAGTCATTCAGATTGAAACATTCATCAGTTCAATGAAAGTATGAGCAAAGTCACATGAACAATCAAGGATGAGTTCAGGTTAAAATGAATTTCACCAAAGACATTGAGCAGAGACTGGTAGATGAGAAGAGCATTCTGAAGAAAGAATTTCATCAGAAACTGAAAATTGAGCGCAGGAATTCCAAATGAACTTTAAACAGAATTTATGCAATTCAAAAAGATTTTCAATAGGATACCGATTTCATAAATCTAAATATAAAGATGTTTTTCATAGTCTTCCATTATAAGGGCTTATGAATGAACTTTATTGAACTACATGGTTTAAATATGATGTAAACACAGTTTGTCAATAAAGTTCCGTACTCATATCTGAAATTAGTTTTAATAAAAGTGAACCAAGCCCTCATATTTATATCTTGATTAACCTCCCTTCATCTTACTCAATCAATTTCAATGACTTCTTTAGGAATTACAATAATTAGTATTAAGGTTAAACACCATGATGGAATTAAGATATGGTTCCTGAGGATTATCAAAAACTTTGTAATCAGTTTGAGAATTTTCTTTTGTTTAACCTTTCTTTTTAAATCAAATATTCCAGGTGCAATTAAGTTTAGTATACACCTTGTAACTAGAGGATACACATTTTTTAGACGCCAGTATCCCTAAGCACTTAGTATGACTGACTGTCATGTTTCATAAACATAGAGATAGCATTGATACCTTATGACATACCTCAACCCATTTCATTGATAAGTGAGATATGTTTCTTAGTATTCAAGCCATTGCTCTGCCTGGATTTTCAATGAATTTTCAGCAGAGTTAATTATGGCACTTCATGACACAATCATGTAGACTTTATGGTCAATGGACATGGTTTCTCAGTAACCAAAATTATTACTCTGACAATATTTACCCTTAGGAATATTTCAAATAATTCAGATGTTTAAAAACTATACAGATTTCATATGTTTCAACCAAATAAAGCCATGAATTTGACATTTTCATATTTCAGAAGATTTTATAAGATTCAACATGAAACAATTGGTTAAAGTTTATTAAAATTGACTCAGATATTTTTCAAGATATTTATAGTCAAACTCAATGAATACATTAGACTTAAACCAATCTGATCTTTTAGACATTCATAAATTTGTATAATGGAAGATTCTTTGTTAGAGTATTTTTCAGATTTATGATCAAGGTACACGGATTGAAATCTTCCTAAATTACAGAAGAATCAAGAAAATTTCAGGAGCAGCCAATTTATTAATAGAACCAGCAATTAAAACATCCATCATAAGTGACAACACTTGAGGTTCATGCATGTTGTAGAGATGGTCAAGATCAACAATAGATTTCAAACTCAAGATGAGTATCAGTTCAAGTGAATTCAGAACAGATAGAACGAAGTGATTCAAACTAATGCCAGTTGTTGATTGTATGTGAAAACAAAGAAATTTCAAGGATGTAGCAAAGATGATCGGAATTATAAAAGGTATTCACAATGAGATGACAATAATAGTTCAAGAGATTCTAGTAGAGAGTAGCAAAATGATTGTCAGATTTGATAGAGATTTTTAGAAAATGTGTGCAACCAGGAAATACATTGAGTATGAGAACAATTTGAGTTCTTTAAGCTCAGAGCATGACAAATGTGATCATTGTTCAGCAGATGATATTTCAGACATACTAGCTTAAGACAGAAGTGACAGAGATGTCAAGTAAGACTCCCTCTCTTCAGATGCAGGAGCAACAACAATGATTTCAGATCAGATGAAGACAAGTGAAATCCACTGATACCAATTATTAATGTAAATTTAGACCAAATGGAGAGAGGGCATACCAACTGATACCAAAAGTTGATGAAGATTACAGAAAGAACAGAGATTTCAAAATGAGCAAAGGTATGGCTAGATTGTGAAGATATCGGTTGACTGAAATTGCAATTTTGATAGAGCAATTTAGACAGTAAAGAAACATATGAATAGCCATTCAGTTTAAAAATTTGTTTTAAATGCTCCCCCTGTTTATATGCATTAAATCAATCTTTTTGGAATTTTCAATATGAATTGTATGCAATTAATCATATGTATGCATGTACAATCACACACTAATTAAATGTAAATTAATCATATTTTTGGCAAGAATGATGAGCATTTATGAGCTCTTCGTATCTGAATGCATTGAACCACTATATGTGACATGACAATCATGCAGGGAATTAATCTGACCAACTATTCATGAATCACAAGAATTAATCTTGACAAACTCTTCCTGACTTTATGCATTAAATGACTGAATTCTAAGTGCAACATATGCAAGAAACATTATAGGGGGTTCAATGAATTATATCTTAGACTGTCCTATGTGCAATATGACCCATGGTACCAGACAGAGGACTTGGTCTAACGACCACCTCACACATAGTAAGAACTTCCAAACAGATTTCATCTACCCTTTAGTATCTTACCATTTGATATACCATAATGGTCATGCAAAATAATGTAATGCAAAAGCAGTCCTATATGCAGTGTCGGATTTCAAAGTATGCAGGACAATGCAATTGGATATGCATATGTGAAAATGTATGCATGATCTAACAAACATATGCATCAAGAAGCTCCTCGATAATTATGCAAATGATATATGCAGGCATCAGACACATGCAATTCAGATTTTCAGAATATGACGTTCAATTTAATCTTAAACTGATATATACACATATTACTCAACATATGCTTGAAAGACATAAAATACAACTGACAGATCAATCTAGACATGCAACTGTAAAGACAGAATTAAAGAGAATTCAAATAACTAACCCGAAATAGTGCAGGAATGGGGTTCACCATATTCAAGTGCCTTGGTTTGTTTACCCCCTTTTATTTCTCAGCTCCAAGGCACTCCTACAAAACAACTTCTTATTTTGCACAGGTAGGTACCCAAGCAGTCTTGGGTCCTGAAATGACAGTGACACCTTTGAATGGTGCTCTCAATAATTTTTGAGCTAGTGAATCATCAACCTTCATCAGAAAATAGTTAGACATGGAATGTCCTAACTGACCACAATAGTGACAGGAAATAATAGTGACATACTTTAAGTTCTCTTTATGCACATTATTATAGACATGAAATCTATGTGCATTAACATGAAGAGTTCTGTTATTTGCATAAATATTTTGTTTTCCATAACCTGCCAACCAACATTCAGAAGCTCGGTGGCCAGGTTTTCCACATTCAAAATATGCAGAAGTTTTTCTTTTAAAACTAGATTTATTTCTAGCAAAAATATTTTGATACACAGGGGTTTTAACAAATTTATGGTGACTGTCACTCCCCTGTGCTTGCCAGCATTGTGCAGCAAAGTGCCCAAACTTACCACATTGATAACACTTCATGTTTCTCTTCTGAGCAATAGTCCTCTCTTGAGCAGAGAAGTTTCTATCATGCATAGCACTTGCATTCAAGTGATATTGTTCTATTAGTCTACACTCATGCATGAGATGACCTATCTTATGACAGTAGAAATAGTGAATTCTTTTCTTTTGAACAAAAGAAGGTTTCGTAGCATGAGAATTCCTAACATGAATTCTACCATCATTCAAATCATCCTTCTTCATTACAAAGCACTCACTCATCAAATGACCAGGCTTACCACAGTAATGACAAGAACCATTAGATTTCTTTGTAGCATGGCTTTTATCAGATGAGTTCTTAGCATGCAAATTGTTCCTTTTATTTTTTAGTGTTTTTTTATTTTTATTTTCCTTTTGAATTTTAGTTGCATTAGACTGTCTTGGGGATTATCTTGAGGTTCCAGCCACTTCTGAACTTCGAATAAAAGTGGTGTACAGCTGGTTCCTAATGGCTTGTTTAATTTCAGAAATATTGCATGTCCCCTTTCTTTGACCACTCACATCATCTTTCAATGTTTCTTTGCCTTTAGCAAGTTTAGACACTGAAATTTTCAAATCATGAATTTCATTTTGGAGTGAAGAAATGAGTGATTCTGAAGTTGTTACTTTATCATTCAATATAGCATTGATGGTTTTATAGCTATCAATTTCCTGCATTAATGCACTAACTCTCTCAGACTCATCATCAGATGAGCACTTTTCCTTTTCTAAGGCCAAAAGCCTTTCAGATAAAGCAGTGTTCAACTACTTCAATTTTTCATTTTCTTTTATCAGATTAGTGTTCTGAATTAACTCGTCAATTAAAAATTGATCATAGTTGACAGTTTGTTTCTTTTCAATCTTAGCCAATTTTTCAGACACTAAACTGTTTTCTTCCTGAAGACTTTTGAATTTTTATTCATTATCTTCAATCTACTTTATGTAAGTTTCATTTTTAGACTTCAGCTTATTCAATTCCAAGTTAGCATAATCAAGATCTTTCGGCAATTTTTCATTATGAATTGGATTTTTAATGCAAATCTGATCATCATTAAATGAGCTCAATTTTTCTTCTAGTTCAGAAATCTTATCTGCAAATTCTTGATTTTCATTTTTTAATAAGCAGATTTGTTTCATATTCAATTGAACATCAGATAGACAAGCATCATATGATTGTTTCATATTCAAGCAATTTTCACAAGATGAGTTGGTATTGTTCTGATCAATTTTCTTTTTCAACTTTTTATGTTGTTTTCTTAATTTTTCATGTGCTTCTAACAAATTACCATATGTTTCCTGCCAATCATCTAAAGAGAAGTTATCGAATGGATTTACATGTTCATCATCCTCTTCTTCATTTTGATTGTTGCTTGATTCGCTGCCATATGCCATCAAGCATTGTTCTACCTGCTCTTTGTAGATACGAGTCAGTTCATCCAGTATGCTTTTGGCTGTACTGTAGTTTGAGATAGATGAAAGAACATTTGTATCAACTATAGTTCTTACAATGATTAAAGATCTAAGATTATCATCATGTTTGGATCTATGATTATCAGTCCATTTATACTTATCCTTAGGTAGTCTATATGGACCATGTGAAAGTAATTTCAATAGATCAGGATCAATAGATCTAACATACCCGTAGATGTTCCTGAGCCAGGAATAAGGTTAGAACCATTAAAAACCGGTGGATGAGCCATTGAAAAATAATTAAGCAAATTCAGAGTAATGAGCTGAAAACAATAATGCACCAGAATAAGCAATAAGCAGTAAAGCACCAAATACAGCAGGATCCTCTGCAGATCGTTGGATCTAGAAAGTCAGGGACCCGCTCTGATACCAATTGTTGGAACGATGTAGTGGTGCAAATCGAGATTCAGAGGGGGGGGTGAATGAATCCCCTTTAAAAAAATTGCAGAATTAAAATTTTCTCTGAAAAATTTTGCAGAATTGAGTGGCTCTAAGCAGATATGCTAGCTTACTCAAGTCCGATCAGATATGATGACCTACAGATATACAGTAATCAAGTCACTCAGATGAGAATAAGATGAAATCAAATGCTAACTGTAGAATAATAAATAAAGCGAGCCTAATCAAACATCTATCGTGAATCAATAACAGATTGAAAGCACAACAATCACATGAGACTCAAGGATTTTTAGGTGGTTCGGCTTTCACCTACATCCACCCCACACTCAAACCTGATTCCACTAATTATCATTTGAATGAAGATGAAATACCATCTACCAAGTCACTCAGATGAGAATAAGATGAAATCAAATGCTAACTGTAGAAAAACAAATAAAGCGAGCCTAATCAAACATCTATCGTGAATCAATAACAGATTGAAAGCACAACAATCACACGAGGCTCAAGGATTTTTAGGTGGTTCGACTTTCACCTACATCCACCCCGCACTCAAACCTGAGTGTGGATTCCGCTGACATACAGCTTGAAAACCATTGATCCACAGCTTTGGGGAATAGATCCCTATAAACCGCTGATCCACAACTTTGGAGAATAAATCCCAGACCGCTGAGCCTCACAGCTTACTCTGCTAAGCCTCACAGCTTGCTGTTTGAGGATTCAACCTCGCCTGCTGAGCTTTACAGCTTGACTATCTGCTAAGCATTACCGCTTAACTATCTGTTGAGTATTACAGCTTAGCTATCCGCTGATACACAGCTTGATGTTTGAATAAAATAAAACAAAGATGAAATAAAGAACAGCTAGAAATGAATACACAGAAATGTAGCTCTCCCAGGAGCAGACTGGCTTGGATCTGATCCAAAGGCCAGTTGAACAGATCTTCAGGTAGCTTCACTTTCCTCTCCTCGAGCTATCTTTCTTTCTCCCTTTTTCTTTTTCTCACGAACTCACGATCTTATGAATTCTCTCTTCTTCTTCTTCTTCTTCTTCTGACTCTCTCTCTTTGAATTACGGTACTCTATTTTTCTCTTCCCAAAGCCCTCTCACGAACTTTTCTCTTCCTTGGATTCTCTTCTTCTCTCTGCTTCTCTTGCTCTGTCAGACTACTTCTGATGTCTCTCTCTCTCTCGCTTTTTCATCCCCTTCTCTCCTCCATTTGATCTGAAAAATCTGGCCTCTTTATATAGCCTCGCGAGAGCTGGTGCATGGGAAATAAGTTTCCCGCCCAAAGAATGTCGATCGGAATGCGCTACTGGTAGTGCACGTGGCAGATGCTGAGGAAAAGCTGTCCACGTGGCAGAATCTCTAGTCCTGACTTCACCTTAGATCACGCGCCTATGAGATAGAAACTTGAACCACGTGACTGTCTCCAGCACTTCAAGTGTTCAATCCTGGTTGCTCACTATTTACAATTATGTCCTTGTGAATAAGACATTTTGTCAAACACTATGTGATCATGAGTTAAAATCAATGTGCTCTGACTTATAAGAATTTTGATCATAGTTTGAGTCATACAAAGATGCATCAATGTATTTTAGACAAGTGTAAGAGATGCACCGACCTGTCTGAGCATTATGCGTACAGGGTGCACATACTTAAGAAGGCATGGAGTATGCATGTGCACCGACTCTAATGAACAAATCATATGCATGTGCATAGACCTAGGATGAAGGTGCTCCGACCTGCATAACTAAGTTTTTATGCATATGCTCTGACCAGAAACCTTCATGTGCACTGACTATAGTGAAGGTGCACCGATCATATAATGCACACTAGCATATATAATTAGACCTTGTTATGCAAGCTAGCAAATGTGCTCAGACTTGATAGTGCTATGTGTTGTGCATCCCTTGGTTTTGATGATGACAATAGGATATGTTTGATTAATCAAGTTCTATATTGTTTCATAACAAATACAAGTGGTTTGATTGTTCCTTCAAAGTATTGGACTCATGACTATTTGATGATGACAAACAATGTTTCTGATCAACTCAATATAAATCTGATAGTTCAATTTATTTCTGATAAGTTAAGTAATTTCAGGTCCACTGAAATCCAAGTGGAATCAACAAATCAGAAGAAGTGTCAAAGGCCGCTTGTCGACCAGGGAAGTGGTTATGGTCGACCAACGAACCCAGCCAGAAACGTTTCAAGTCATCCGTCTTCTGCATGTGCCTTGGCTGTCGACCAAAGCCCCACTTCTGGTCGACCACAGAACAGCCAGAACATCAGACAGAACTGACGGCCATCTGTAATTCGCCCCTTGTCGACCAGCGACAAGGCTGTGGTCGACCACGGGGGACGCGAGTGTCAGCCAGAATGGAACCGCCATCAGGACACTGCTTGTTGTCGACCAGGGACAGTGTCATGGTCGACCACGGGCGTTATAGCGTCCAGAACCGAACTGTAACCGAATTCCATTTTGGTTCCTTAAAACCTGCAGATTGTTGTTGCAGGTTGTTGGGCAGTTCAAATGATGAGATTCCGCACGGGAATCAAGGAGAGAATCGTGCTTAGAAGTGGTCAAACTTATTGTAGTGATCGGATTTAACCTTCTCCCTGCTTTTTAGCAGATTGATGCGCGATCTGAATTTTGAGCGGGAAAAGCTTCAGGCTTGAAAAAGAATCTGCATAAAAGTAGAAGGCCACGGATCGCGAAGGCAAGCACACAGAGGGAGCATAGAACCGAAGCTAAGAAACACACCTACATCATAGGACGAAGTAGATCACCATCAATCAGAAATCTGCAGAAGACTGAAGGCATTCTCATTTGCTGCAGAAGAAAGACTGGGCTTCAAGCTGTGCGACCTCCAGCAACAAAGCAGCTGAAGGCATCCGATTGGAAGCTCTACAGGGAGTCTAGTCTTGTTATTTATGTGATTAAGTCCCAGGCTGAATTCTTTACTTTGTTACAAAAGTCCATATTCAGTCCTGTTGCATCATCCCACCTTCACATCATTTCTATTCATCCTTACACCAAGTGTCAAGCTGTGAGGCAGCGGATTCAAGCTGTGTGTCAGCTGGTACAAGCTGTGTGTCAGCAGGAACAAGCTGTGTGACAGCGGTGTCTTGTGTTTTGATTGAGATCAGAGGTTCTCATTAGTGAAGCCTTGCTTGAGTTAAGCAAGGGGTGGATGTAAGTCTCGGGAAGAGACTGAACCACCTTAAAAATCCTATCTTGTGGTTTGCTTATGTGTGTGTGTGCTTTTCTATGTGTTTGTTTTCTTCACTGATATCAACATCAATTCTGTAATTCGTTAATCACCTGCAACTCACTTAGCCAATAGATATTAAATCTGAAAAAGGGGGAAAGATCTATTCACCCCCCCTCTAGATCTATTCAGTCCGTACTCAACACGTGGTATCAGAGCCAGACTCTCCAAAAATGTGGTCTAACAACCAGGAGAGGCCTGCCGGACTGAACTCTAGAAGTTTAATGGCTGAGGGACACTCAGTAACTAGACCACCATATTTCGATGGAAATGATTTCTCATACTGGAAAAATCGTATGCAGGTGTTCTTGAGAGCACAAGATCATGAGATGTGGAGAGTAGTAAGCCGAGGACCCTACGAGCTGCCCGATGATGAGGATACCTGGACCAGAGAACAAGTCAGAAAATCAACCATCAACTGGGGAGCCATGAATGTAATGCAATGCGCACTACACCCCACGGAGTTCTCACGAGTTTCACAATGTGCAACGGCCAAGGAAATGTGGGATCGACTAGTAGTAATCTATGAAGGTACTTCAGAGGTAAGGGAGTCAAAAGCAAATATGCTAGTTTCAGAATATGAAATGTTTAGAATGAAAACTGACGAAAATATTTCTGAAATGTATGCTAGACTAGTGCAATTAACGAATAGTTTAAAAAGTCTAGGGAAAACCTACAAGGAACAGGAATTAGTAAGGAAGATCCTAAGATCCCTCACTCCTATGTGGCATACCAAGGCCACAGTAATTGAGGACTCAAAGAACCTCACAACTATGACTGTGGATGAACTGGTAGGTTCCCTAATGGCATATGAGGTCAACCTAAAGAGAAAGGAAGATGAGGGCAAGAAAAAGAAGCAGCTCGCCCTGAAAACTAAAGTAGGCACCTCTGAATTATCTGACACTGATAACTCATCTAGCACAGGTGATGAAACTGGCGAACTAGCCATGTTAACAAGAAAGTTCAGAAGGTTCCTGCGGAAGGAAGGTAAGGGATTTAAAAATCCTAAGGGCACGGTAAGGAAATCATCCCAGTTTAAGTTTGACAAAAACAAAGCTTCATCTAACAAGCTTGTTTGCTACAACTGCAGGAAGCCAGGACACGTGAAGGCAGAATGTCCAGAGGCTCCTAAGAAATCAAGCTACAAGTGGAAAGGCAAGAAACCAAAGGCAATGATAAGCACATGGAGCGAGGAAGAGGAAAGCAGCGAAGAGGAAACAACCTCCGAAGAAGAAGAAGGAAACACATGTTTAATGGCCAAAGGAGACAGCAACGATCTTGAGGTAACCTCCCCTTTTCAAGATTTTTCTAGCTCAGATTGGGAAGAAGTCTACTCAGACTTACTTGATGCATATGAAAGAATTAGAAAGGAAAATAAGAGTTTGAAGAAAAAACTTAATCAGGTCAACAATGACAGCATCCCATTTGTCAACAGAACTGAACTAGAATTAGAAATCACCACCTTGAAAAATAAGCTGAAACAATACGAGACAGATGAAGAAACTATCAAAGGGCTGTTAGAAGAAAATGAGTCACTGAAAAACACAATTGATGAGGTAAAATTAAAGACTCAAGAAAGTGAACAACAAACTAAGGAAACTCAAGAAAGAAACAACTCACTCAAGGAGGAAAACTGTAAACTTCTGGAAGAAATAGAAAGAATCCAGAGTGAACTGAAAAACAAACAGGAAACCTTGGAAAAAATGACTAAAGGTCAAGAAAACTTAAATGCTGTCTTGGGAATAAAAGTAAACTTTCAAAAAGAAGGGTTAGGATACAATCCTACGGCTAAAAAGGAATTCCAAACAAAAACCATAACTGGGACTGCTGACTCAAAAGGAAAAGGGCCCCTAATCAATCTATATCAAAACAAACAAGAGGATGTAGCTGAATGCTCCTCCAAAAGGAATAATGTCACCAAGGAAGAGAGAAACATTAAAGAGAAAACAGTCAATCAACATAAGCTTAAAAATAATAGACAAGAAACTCAAATTCACAGAAATAACCAAACAAACCAAGCACTAAATCAAGTTAAAAGACATAAATCTGAAAAATAAGGTGTCTGGAGACAGGCTGGTCGACAACCGACCCCTCCTCTGTCGACCAGAGGATTTGCCAGAACAGGCGCTGGCGTTTGGAGAAGCAGTGGTCGACCACAGGCATACCAGATGTCGACCAGAGGAACTGCCAGAACAAGCGCTAGCTTCTGGAAAAGCGATGGTCGACCACAGACACACCAGATGTCGACCATGACCAGACACGCAAACAGAAACCACAGATTTTCTCAGGTGAAACAAAATGAAAATTGGAAATCAAAAAGGTGGATTCAGATTAAAGAAACATTAGAACAAAAGCCACCCAATCTGAACAAGTTCAGAAACGAAAAATTAAAATGCTCTAACAAAATCTGGGTTCCCAAAGGATTGTTACAGCAAGTTCATAATTTTACAAGTTATCTTGGACCCGGGTATCATTGGGGTCCAAAAATTTCTGTGTAATTCATGATGCAGGAATGTCTGGCAGCCATGCACAATAAGTGGTACTTAGATAGTGGTTGCTCAAGACACATGACGGGAGACAAGACCAAGTTCTTCCAACTAAGCTCAAAAGATGGAGGCTATGTGACCTTTGGAGGAAATAACAAAGGTAAGATCATTGGGACAGGTAAAATAGGTAAGAACTCCTCTAACTGTATTGAAAATGTACTGCTGGTAGATGGACTGGAATATAATTTGCTGAGCATCAGTCAGCTTTGCGACAAAGGCCATAAAGTAATATTTGACTCCAAGATCTGCAAGATTATTGAACCAAATTCAGAAACAGTCAAGTTTATGGGCCAGAGAGTAAACAATGTCTACATAATAGACTTGGATGATCCAGCCCACTCCAACCTGTGCCTAACCGCCAAGAAAGAGGACCTGACCTGGCTGTGGCACCGAAGGCTAGGGCATGTTAGCTATAGGGTGTTGCATAAACTTGTGAAGAATAAGATGGTTCTTGGTTTGCCTGAAATTTCGTTTGCTCAAAATGTCAAAGTATGTGAATCATGTACCCAAGGTAAGCAAACAAGAAAATCATTCAAAGGTAGAACTGAAAGTCAATCTTCTAGACCACTAGAACTTGTGCACATGGACCTTTTTGGCCCAACAAGAACTGCTAGTCTTAGTGGTAAGAGGTACGGTTATGTACTAGTTGATGATTTCTCTAGATTCACATGGGTAATATTTCTATCTCATAAAAGTGATGCTTTTTCTGAGTTTCAGGAATTCTACAAAAGAATGAAGCAGGATGGCAAGTCCAAAGTGTGTACAATCATATCTGACCATGGGGGAGAGTTTGAAAATTCTGACTTTGACTTATTCTGCAGAAACAAGGGCATAACCCACAGATTTTCCTCACCAAGGACTCCAGAACAAAATGGAGTTGTGGAGAGAAGGAACCGCACTCTTGTCGAGATGGCTAGAACCATGCTGGTTGAAGCTAAACTTCCAAGGAGATTTTGGGCAGAGGCAGTCAACACAGCATGTTACATTATAAACCGAGCAATGGTAAGACCGGCTAGTGAAAATACACCATATGAAATGTTCAAAGGTAAGAAACCATCCCTAGCTCATTTTAGAATTTTCGGGTCAAAATGCTTTATTCATAACAATGATAAAAGGGCCTTGGACAAATTTGAACCGAAGAGTGATCCAGGAATATTCTTGGGCTATTCGGACCGATCAAGAGCCTATAGGGTCTTTAACACCAAAGATCAAGTTGTTGAAGAATCCCCTCATATTTCATTTGATGAAATCAATGATTTTGGCAAAAATGAACAGGTTTGCAAGGAAGAAGAAGATGGAGAATTTCTGAATGACAAAGAAGAACCGATGGAGAATGAAGAAGCACAGAATCAAGAAAGCAATCGAGGTAATTCCAATGATCAAACCGAAGGAGAGGTCAACTCAGGTAACAATCTTGAAAACTTAAGACTTCTTAGAGATCATCCCATAGAAAACATCATTGGTGGAATTCATGATCCTAGGAAGACTAGATCTCAATTAAAAGAAATCAATGAACTAGATCAACTTGCACTTGTGTCCCAAATAGAGCCCAAATCAGTAGAGGAAGCATTAAAAGATGACTCATGGATAAATGCTATGCATGAAGAACTAAATCAATTTGAAAGAAATCAGGTGTGGAGTCTTGTCCCTAGACCTTCATCTCACCCCGTTATTGGAACCAAATGGGTCTATAAAAACAAGCTAAGTGAAGAAGGGGTTGTAATGAGAAACAAGGCTCGGCTGGTGGCTAAAGGGTACAACCAGGAATTTGGGGTTGATTTTGAAGAATCATATGCTCCAGTTGCTAGATTAGAAGCCATCAGGATATTGTTAGCCTTTGTAGCATCTCATGGAATCAAACTACAACAAATGGATGTAAAAAGTGCATTTCTAAATGGAATAATAAAAGAAGAAGTCTATGTGGAACAACCCCCTGGTTTTGAAAATGATGAACTTGCTAATCATGTTTTTAAATTGCATAAAGCTTTGTATGGATTAAAGCAGGCTCCACGGGCTTGGTATGAAAGGTTGAGCTCCTTCCTCACCAAGAAGGGATACATAAGAGGTAAAATTGATCAAACATTATTTTCCAAGACCCAAGGTAAGCATATACTAATTGTACAAATCTATGTGGATGATATTGTGTTTGGATCTACCGAAGCTTCTTTATGTACTGAATTTGCAAACTTAATGACCAATGAGTTTGAAATGAGTTTAATGGGTGATTTATAGTTTTTTCTTGGATTGCAGATCGTACAATGTAGAGAAGGATACTTCATAAATCAATCCAAGTACATAAAGGAGATGCTGAAGAAGTTTGGCATGGAAAGCTGCAAACCAATTGAGTCACCCATGGGTACAAATGCAACATTGGAAGCTGATGTAAAAGGTAACATGGTAGATGCCAAGAAATACAGAGGTATGATCGGGTCCCTGCTATATTTAACTGCTTCAAGGCCAGATATTCAGTTTAGTGTATGCATGTGTGCTAGATATCAGTCTAGCCCTAGAGAATCACATTTAGGGGCTGTCAAGCGTATCCTTCGATACATTGCCGGCACCCAAGAATTGGGTTTATGGTATCCTACTTACTGCAAACTAGATTTGATTTCATATTCAGATGCTGATTATGCTGGTTGCAAAATTGATAGGAAGAGTACTAGTGGTTATTGTCAAATATTAGGTGGATGTTTAATATCATGGGCTTCTAAAAAATAGCATTCTGTGGCACTCTCCACTGCTGAGGCTGAGTATGTCGCAGTAGGGAGCTGTGGTACACAGGTTTTGTGGATAAAACATCAACTCCAAGACTACAATGTAGATCTTGGATGTGCACCTATTTTCTGTGACAACACTAGTGCTATTAATTTGTCTAAAAACCCCATTCAACACTCTAGGACAAAACACATTGAGATCCGTCATCACTTTCTAAGAGATGAGGTCTCCAAAGGAAACTTCATGCTTCATTTTGTAGAAACTGAAAAACAACTGGCAGACATTTTCACAAAACCCCTTAACAATGATAGATTTTCAACTCTAAGAAGGGAGTTAGGAATTTGTAGAATTTCTCCTGAAAATTCTTGAAATAATCATATTCATGTGTACACTGCATAGATTCTGTCATTTCTGTCTAAGTTATGTCAACTAGGTCTCTAGTACTGGTCAAGTTTTTGAGTTTGGAAGTCTAGTGTCGGGTGCTACTTCAGCAAGTTCTACAGAATACTGGTTCTCTACGGCTCATCTCTTGTGGTCGACCACAGACAAGGCGCTGGTTGACCAAGGCATCAGGACAGGAAATAGTTGGTTCTGTGACTTCGCAGCTGTCGACCACAGGCAAGGCGCTGGTCGACCAAGGCATCAGGACAGGAAATAGTTGGTTCTGTGACAGCACAGAGGTCGACCAAAGGCAACTCTATGGTCGACAGAGGATCTGAACAAGGGAAAATGGATCTAAAAAGGCTACTGGCTCTGCTAGGAAATCCTCTGATCTAAGTGAACTTTTGTGCTCAGTTTCTTCACTCATTCATCCTTATCCATACTTCCCATCCCTTGTGTCTCTATATCTCTTCATGGCCAACATTTTTTATCTTCAGCAAGGACTCATAAATTGAGGGGGAGAAAAAGTGTAAACTCATTCCTTGATAAAACATTGAAAAACCTAACCATATCCTTCAATAAAATCACCAAGGTAATCATTAAGAGTAGAGGTTGAGTGTAGTAATGAGAATTTGAACTGTACTACTGCAATAAATTCAAACCATAACTATGACTCTGTCACAAGATTTTGAGGACTTATGATTTTTAGTAATGAGACTGTTTCTCTACCTGTGTTTGTGCTGAACAGTAAAAATAAACTTAAATTTAACATGTATGTACATGGAATACGCCATAATTCTGCCTTCATGGTAGAGCAATGGATTGAGGTCTGAGAAACTACTGTTCTCCATCTCAAAGCAAAAAATTAGCTGAAAAATAGATGGGAGACCAGTGTGTCATGAAGATCCAATCTAACTCTACTGATATTGATTGGGCATACTGAGTAACTGGGGATATTGGCGTCTGATAAACGTATATCCTCACGGATAAAAGGTGTGTCCCAGTCATTTGTGGAATGGTTAGGCATGCTAAGTAGCCGGGGTTTCTGGCGTGTACAAAGCGTGTCTCCTCGTGTAGAAAAGCATGTGATCAACCTGACCACAGCTCTCAAATGATTCAAAAAGAAAAATTTAAAGCATCACAAAGGCAGAGAAAATGGTTGACCTAAAGCATAGCATGCAAATACAAGTTTAAAAACACTGTTCAGCTAGCATAGTTAGTCCAATTATCTCTTGAAATATATTATAAGTTCAAGGAGCCATGTGAAAGAAATTGGATATGGGGAGTCAATTTATTGGTGCAATACTTTCAAATTCATTGAACCACTATACCCACTCTATTTGGTCACAAGGTGGTCTTTGCATAAGGGTGGAAAGGTTCCATAAGTGTTCTGTTAAAGAAAGGGCGTACACTTTAATACCTTCCAAAAAGTTGAGTAATGCTGATTAAATCCTGACCGCTCGTTTTCTGCATCGTGATGGTTCACTGTCCCAGTTCTTTTAAGACCCAGCCCTACTGCCCTATCCTATAAATTGCCACGGCTGGGTCCCTATTTTTTCTCATCCGCCGCCCTGTACTTCTTTCGCATTCATCCTCTCCCATTCTCTCTCGCCTTTCTCTCGCATCCCTCCACCATGTCTCCAAAGCACGCTCCGCGGTCTACCAAGAGAACACGAGAGAAGGCCCCTGCTGAATCCTCGACGCCGTCCAAGCGTTCCAAGCCAAGGGCTGCGCAGGGTCCACCATCGGCCCCTCAAAAGTCGACCACGGCTGAGGCGGCTGACTTAGGCAGGAAGGTACCAGCTTCAGAAGAACCCATCGTCCATCCAGTGTCAGGAGTTCTCAAGCCACGGACCGTTCTGCCACCAAGGATTGTTGATTTCTCTGATGAGAAGCTGATGGAGATGTTCCCAGAACTACTGCCAATTTTTGAAGCTCAAGAGTGGACAGCGTTTGTCTCGGCACATACTCAGTATTCGCCTCAGCTTGTGCAAGAATTCTACCACAACTTGCAAATAGTGGATGGTCAGGTCTACACCGTAGTTCACGGCATCGTCATCCGCCTCGACGTCAAACTGCTCCACAAAGCGTTGAAGATTCCCAGACATGGCGCCGTCTTCAATCCTGAGGATTTTGACTTCCGAGCTGCATACATAATCGTCACTGGCCAGCCAGCTCCTGAGGTTCTCCCTAAGTATCTGAATGCCAACACCTTCCCTCCTCTTCATAGATTGCTTCATCACATTCTTACCACCATTATCCAACCAAGAGGAGGCGCCAGAGATCAAGTAAGTCGCCTCCATCTATTTTTGCTCCATGGCCTCATCACTTGTCAACCCATTCGCCTCATCACGCTCATCCTAAACACCTTCCAAAACATCCTACATTATCCCCAGAATTCTCTTCCATTTGCTGCCCACATATCTGCCATTCTGGAAGCAGCAAAAATACCATTTCCCCATGCTCCGCGCATTGTAATTTCCAAATGGCACATCTACAACTTTCACTTCGTGACCACATTTTTGGGGTTTAAGAAGGTAGGAGACCAAATTCAGCGCACTCTACCATCCAAGGGCAAATCCAAGGCTCCATTGCCACCCTCTTCTCCACCACATACACCTATACAAGTTAGTCCTACTGTCACACCTCCACCTGTGGTGCCTCAAGCTACCCCTACTACCACCACTACTGCCCATCCTTCAGCTTCCCTTTCTATAGTGCCCTGGCATCCAGGCATTGCTGCCACTCATGCTCAATCTACTTCTGTTCCACCTACCCAAGCTCCATCTCATTCTGTTCCACCTACCCAAGTTCCACCTACCTCCACTCCTTCTACTTTTGCTCCACCACCATCCTTCACATCCAACACTGAGTCTCACGGAGTGCTTCTCCAGATAGCATCTCAGTTGTCCTCTCTCACCACCCAATTCCATTCTTTTCAAGAGAATATGAATGCTGCCACCGGGCGCCTGGAGCAGAAAGTCCAAAGGCTGGAACAACAGATGGAGGCCAGGTTCATCAAGCAAAAGGAATACACTGACCATGCTAGTTCTCGGTTCAACAGACTAGTTGGCACCTTAGGTCAAGTGTCAGAAGAAATGGGAAACCGCATAGAGTTCACCACCAAGCAGAATGAAAAGTATCACAATGCTACTATCTCCGAGATCCAGAAGCTCAGGCTCTCTTATGCCCACATTGTTGACAAGCTGGATCGCATGGAAGAGAACGTGAAGCCAGAGACCTCCTCATCCTCCTCAGAGGGATTGTTCAAATGATCTTCTTTTTGCTGTTGACAAAGGGGGAGATAGGACTTTATGTGTCATTGTGTGTCTAGTTGTGTGTCTAGATGTGAGTCTAGATTGTCAAGTTTACTTTGTCTACGTGTCCTTAGTGTCTTAATTCTTTTTTGAGTCTCTCATGTAAGTAGTGCTATAGTTTTTGAAAGGCACATCAAACGAATTGTCTGAATGAAATCTGTGCTATGATAGCCTTGAATGCAATATCAAATGAATTTTATAGTCTGTTGTTTGTCACAATGACTCATGGTTGTCATCATCAAAAAGGGGGAGAATGTTGTGCATCCCTTGGTTTTGATGATGACAATAGGATATGTTTGATTAATCAAGTTCTATATTGTTTCATAACAAATACAAGTGGTTTGATTGTTCCTTCAAAGTATTGGACTCATGACTATTTGATGATGACAAACAATGTTTCTGATCAACTCAATATAAATCTGATAGTTCAATTTATTTCTGATAAGTTAAGTAATTTCAGGTCCACTGAAATCCAAGTGGAATCAACAAATCAGAAGAAGTGTCAAAGGCCGCTTGTCGACCAGGGAAGTGGTTATGGTCGACCAACGAACCCAGCCAGAAACGTTTCAAGTCATCCGTCTTCTGCATGTGCCTTGGCTGTCGACCAAAGCCCCACTTCTGGTCGACCACAGAACAGCCAGAACATCAGACAGAACTGACGGCCATCTGTAATTCGCCCCTTGTCGACCAGCGACAAGGCTGTGGTCGACCACGGGGGACGCGAGTGTCAGCCAGAATGGAACCGCCATCAGGACACTGCTTGTTGTCGACCAGGGACAGTGTCATGGTCGACCACGGGCGTTATAGCGTCCAGAACCGAACTGTAACCGAATTCCGTTTTGGTTCCTTAAAACCTGCAGATTGTTGTTGCAGGTTGTTGGGCAGTTCAAATGATGAGATTCCGCACGGGAATCAAGGAGAGAATCGTGCTTAGAAGTGGTCAAACTTATTGTAGTGATCGGATTTAACCTTCTCCCTGCTTTTTAGCAGATTGATGCGCGATCTGAATTTTGAGCGGGAAAAGCTTCAGGCTTGAAAAAGAATCTGCATAAAAGTAGAAGGCCACGGATCGCGAAGGCAAGCACACAGAGGGAGCATAGAACCGAAGCTAAGAAACACACCTACATCACAGGACGAAGTAGATCACCATCAATCAGAAATCTGCAGAAGACTGAAGGCATTCTCATTTGCTGCAGAAGAAAGACTGGGCTTCAAGCTGTGCGACCTCCAGCAACAAAGCAGCTGAAGGCATCCGATTGGAAGCTCTACAGGGAGTCTAGTCTTGTTATTTATGTGATTAAGTCCCAGGCTGAATTCTTTACTTTGTTACAAAAGTCCATATTCAGTCCTGTTGCATCATCCCACCTTCACATCATTTCTATTCATCCATACACCAAGTGTCAAGCTGTGAGGCAGCGGATTCAAGCTGTGTGTCAGCAGGAACAAGCTGTGTGACAGCGGTGTCTTGTGTTTTGATTGAGATCAGAGGTTCTCATTAGTGAAGCCTTGCTTGAGTTAAGCAAGGGGTGGATGTAAGTATCGGGAAGAGACTGAACCACCTTAAAAATCCTATCTTGTGGTTTGCTTATGTGTGTGTGTGCTTTTCTATGTGTTTGTTTTCTTCACTGATATCAACATCAATTCTGTAATTCGTTAATCACCTGCAACTCACTTAGCCAATAGATATTAAATCTGAAAAAGGGGGAAAGATCTATTCACCCCCCCTCTAGATCTATTCAGTCCGTACTCAACACTATGTGCATAGACCTGATAGTGCTATGTGCAAATGTGCACAAATCTTATGAAGCTATATGCAAACCATGCACAGACCTTATACAAAACATGCACAAACCTTATAAAGCTATATGCAAAGCATGCACAGACTTTATAATGCTAGACAATGCATGTGCACAGATCTGAAGCAGCATACTAAAGTATGTGGTCCGACTTTATATGTGCATGTGCACCGACCTTCTATATGTACAAGTCAGATGTGCACCAACCTTATTATGTAGGATGCAAAATGTGCATTGACCTTATATGCAACAATGAAAATGTGCACTGATCTTAGCATGCAAGATGCACGATGTGCATCGACCTTAGTATGGCTAAGCCAAGATGTGCATCGACCTTAACATTTAACTATAAGTAAACCCGCACCGACCTTACCCTGAGCTAGCGAAAGGTGCACCGACCTGCATCTGCCTAGACATGCATCATGCATCGACCTTTATATGCAGGACTTATGAACATGCACCGACCTTGTGCAGTTAAATGCAAACATGCACTGACCTTGTGCAGTTAAATGCATACATGCACCGACTTTTATATGCTATCATGCAGACATGCACTAACCTGCATGTTGACTCATTGAATATAGCAAATGAATGTGCGTTGACCTGCATGTTGACTTATTGAATATAACAAATGAATGTGTGTTGACTTGCATGTTGACTTATTGCATGAATGTGCATTAGTCATGTATGACAACATGCAGCATAGACCTTGAAGTACAAATGTGCAATGTGACCTTATATAATAAGGAAAGGTATATGCACTGACCTGTATGCTTCAGTCTGAGATGTAGATTGACCTTACTTGACAGACAGAGGGTATATGCGCTAACCTGTATGCTTCAATGCAATTGATAACTGACGTTGACTTTTTGTCACCTTTTTGAATAGTCAGGAGCGTTGACTTTTTATTATTCCATCTTAACAATAGTGATTGTCTTTTCATGACTTTGAGTCATTCTCAGAACCTGTTCTAATGAATTTTCATACAGCTATAAAGAAGATGATGAGATCATTTATAAATGCATCAAGATTATATCATCAAGATTATATATATATACAATGAGACATAATATTTGTCATCATCAAAACTTCAAAACCACGGCGACACGAAGATGATGAAATCATTTATAAATGCATCAAGATTATATCATCAAGATTATATATATACAATGAGACATAATATTTGTCATCATCAAAACTTCAAAACCACTGGGACACAACAAAAGTTTTATTTGATACCGGAGCAACTTATTCATTTGTTTCCAAGAAATTTAATGTTTCATTTTCTAAGGAACCTGAACTGCTAGACTTGGTCATCTCTACTCCTCTCGGGAGTGAGTCAGAGATTACATATCAATACCCAAACTGTAAGGTTATGGTTAAAGGAAACAATCTACCTGCCAACCTGATATGCCTAGATATGAAGGGGTATGATGTCATACTAGGTGCCGACAGGTTATCCACACACCAAGTGACTGTAGATTACCGAAATGGCAAGATAACTTTTGTGGATTACCCAGAATTGGTTTACATTATCCCTCATAATAGATCACCTCTTATATCGGCTCTCCGAGCTAGAAAGCTTATAAGTAAAGGATGTGTGGCTTTCATAGCATTTATGACTGCCATGGAAGTCGAGGAATCTAAACCAGAAGACACCCGTGTAGTTCCGGATTTTCCCGACATTGTTTTGGAAGAATTGTCTTGCTTACCCCCAGAAAGGGAAGTGTCGTTTACAATCGATCTTGTCCCTGGTGCTGGTCCTGTTTCTAAGGCATCTTACAGAATGTCCCCCGCTGACCTAGAGGAGCTAAAAGAGCAGCTAATGGAGTTATTGAAAAAGGGTTTCATCAGGCCGAGTACTTCCCCATTGGGAGCACCCATGCTATTTGTCAAGAAGAAGGACAGATCGATGAGACTCTACATCGACTATCGGTAGTTGAACCACCTTACAATCGGGAACAAGTATCCGTTGCCGAGGATTGATGAGCTGTTCGATCAAATATCTGGAGCTAAATACTTCTCCAAGATTGATCTCTGGTCTGGTTATAATCAACTAAGGATAAAAGAAGAGGATATTCATAAAACAATTTTTCGGAGCAGGTATGGGCATTATGAATTAGAGAGGGGGAAAATCTACCGCCTGAGAGCACGACCCAACTAGGTCCAATTCGACCAAACTAGGCCCAGCTCCCCAAAGTGACAGCCCCATCTCGGGCCCACTTTCTTCAAGCCCAAAACTCACTCGGAGCAGCACTTCCTAGGCAGCCCTCAGGTCCGAAAGTCCGAGCGACATATCGGTCGAGAGATCCCCTGTAGGGACCCGATATGGCCTACCCAAGCTATACGCTTATCGCTCAATATAAAACCCTAAGCGAGCCCTTCTAGCTCGGACAGACCGTCGGAAGCTCATCCGAGCGTCCGTTACGCATCCAGCAGGAGCAAGGAACTCCAAGGAATAGGGGAGAGCAAGAGTCCTTACGCCATAAAGAGCCCACTACAAGGACGTAACCTCCCCGAAATCTCCTCAGCTCCCTGGACTGTTACGTTAAATGGACTGCTATATAAACTCCAGGGAGACCCTCCGAGAAGGTAAGCAAGAATCCTGAGAGAAAACCACCACCTCTCTTAGTGGAGAATAATCACACGCTCTCTCTTTCTCCTACCATCTCTCTTCACATCCACGCTCTATCACACTCGCTGAGTTAAGCATCGGAGGGTTTTCCCCAGGGATTCCCCCCTGGGCACCTCTGATCTGTTTCCTGCCTTGCAGTTCATACAGACGGGGTGACCATGGTCAAAGATTCTCCCTGAATCTCACGACTCAGGATCAGCGTGAGATTACGTCTCTTCATCTGGCGCAAACTGTGGGAAACGAGCAAAGAGCCATCATGGAGCGAAGAAATTATGGTAAAAGAACCGTCGGTGACAAAGGAAAGATTGTGGTGACAGACAGAGGACTTGTGCCTCCCAACCCCACGGAAAACCTCCCCTCCAACGACAACAATCAAGCCAATGAGCCACCTCCACCGCCCACGGGGGTGCAATCCCCCACAGGGAATTCTGACGCTCTCCAAACCCTCAATGCAAAACTGGACATCCTTGTCAAACTGATTAGGACCCAGGGTGCTAGGAAAGAGAAGTCACGACTTCCGGGGAGAGCGCCCCCCCCCCCCCCCCCCCCCGTGGTGGAGCTTCTTAACAAACCGCCGGAGGCCGCTTCATCCTCCAAGGGCGACAGCTTATACGTAATCGGTCGGGAGGACCTTCATACACCCCTCCTCTAGAACAAGAAGCCTCCTCCACCCCGAGGAGAGAAGGGACCGGGACACGATGGCAATTCCCAAAAATGGATCCCCCCGAGGGACGACACGGCAGCCCGCAGGGACACCCCCATAGCCCCTCGGTTCAGCGGCAACCGGAGCTATCCCTCCAATTATGAGACTTAGAGCGACGATTTACGGAATAAGAGCATGCCCTCCGTGCCCTGCAGAAAACTTCCACCAAGGAAGATGAGGAGCAATCCCCATTCTCCGACCATATCTTGAAGGCCAAGATCTCTCCCAGAATCTTGCTGCCAACCTTCAAGTCATATGACGGCCAGGGAGACCCGGCCGACCACTACGATAGCTTCGATGTCCTGATGACGTTGCCATCCGACGCTATCAAATGTCGAGCATTCATGACCACCTTGGTCCAAGGTGCTCAAGCCTGGTTCCGAGCACTCGCCCCCAGTAGCATTCACGACTTTAGACAATTCGGGCGAGTATTCAAGGTAAGCTTCACCGACAACGGCCCTCCAAGGTCAGTAGCAGGGTTATTGGCACTAAAGAAGGCACAGGGGGAGAAACTCCAGGCCTACATCAACCGATTTAAATTGGAGGCCCTGTGTATCCCCCGCCTCAACGTCGCCTCAGCCATCACCGCGCTGACCGGAGGCACCCGTGACGAGAACCTCCGGCGAGAACTGGCCCTTCATCCCCCCACCTCCCTTGCAGATCTGGTGACCCTAGCCCTGCGCCATGCAGAATGCGAGGAAGTCCTCAGCGCTTGCCGTGGCCCAACTGGCTCAGGTCAGGAGGGGGATAAGAAGCAACCATCTGAACAAGGCTCAGGCCAAGGAAAATGGCGGAATCAAGATGGAGACCGAAGGGAACCCCCTCGGAAATACAAGCGGTACACCCCTCTATCCGCTCCCATCTATGAGATATACGAAGACATCAAGGGCTCGGGCATTCTCCGCCAACCCGAGCCTATGAAAGACAAGAGCCACAATCACCGCAAGCATTGCCAGTTCCACAACGACCATTGGCACCACACCGAAGATTGTCACCAGCTCAAGGACGAGATCGAGCGTCTTGTCCACCAGGGAGACTTATCTCGGTACGTGTCCGAGTGCCAGAAGGAGGACTGTGGCATTCCAGAAGAGATTGACAATCAACCATGCGGATCCCACATTAATGTTATTTCTGGTGACGCGGCATCAGGAGGAGATAGTATCCGAGGAAGGAAGCGTCACGCTGAACGCATGAGTAGGGCCTCCGAGCCCCCCAAAGCTCCACCGGCAAGTGAACAGTAGGCCCTGGTATTATCTGACCAAGACCTGGAAGGGTTATCTACCCCGTACGATGACGCTCTTGTAGTATCGGCTACTATAAACCATTGTAACGTAGATAGGATATTGGTTAACAATGGTAGCGCCCCTGATATACTTTTGTACGAGTGCTTCCTTAAGATGGGTGAAAACCCCTCCAAGCTCTGCCCATTTCAAACCCCCCTTTGTGGGTTCAACGGCCAGGCAACCTATCCCGAGGGAGCCCTAAGCCTGCCGGTCACCATCGGTACCCCTCCCAAAATCGTTACTGTTATGGTCACCTTCATTGTGATCAAGGGGATGTCGGCCTATAATGCCATCTTCGGCCGAGGTATCCTCAGCCAGACAACGGTAGTGCCCTCCACTAATCACCAAAAAATGAAGTTTCCTATCAAATACGGTATCGGGGAAGTCCAAGGTAACCAGGCAATAGCTCGAAGGTGCTACATAATCTCGGTCGAAGCCGTAAGGCCACAAAAGAATAATTGCAAGGGACTCGAGGATGAACCAACAACGTTTGAGCCTGGTGGCAAATTGTCGACGGTTTTCCTCAAAGATGACCCGGCCCTAGGAGTAAAAATTGGAGCTGATTTACCATCTGATGTACAACAACAATACATAGATTTTCTTTCGGAGTATATCCAAGTCTTTGCGTGGTCTGATGAGCATCTTCTCGGGATCCCTGGGGAGACGGTGGTACACAAGCTCAACCTTGACCCATCGGTGAAACCCGTCCAGCAACGTAGAAGAAAGCACGCCCTAGAGAAGCAAATGATCATTAAAGAGTAAATTCTTAAGGGGAAGAAAATCGGCCTATTTCGACTGGTCCTTTACCCGACTTGGCTCGCTAATGTCGTCTTAGTACCAAAAGTTTCGTGCAAATGGCGAATGTACGTGGACTTCACCGACCTCAACAAAGCCACTCCGAAAGACTATTATCCACTGTAGAGCATCGACCAGCTAGTCGACTCGACCTCTGGTAACGAATTACTCAGCTTCCTGGATGCCTACTTTAGTTATCATTAGATCCGAATGCATCCTGAAGACATCAAGAAGACAACCTTCATCACCGACTTCAGCGTATACTACTACACCCGAATGCCTTTCGGGCTGAAGAACGTCGGGGCAACATATCAAAGGCCGATCAACTACATTTTTGAAGGACAGATCGGTCGGAATGTCAAAGCCTACATCGACGACATGCTCGTCAAGACACCCAAGGCCGAGGACCACTTCACCGACTTAGCGGAAACCTTCGACACCCACCTGAGGTACAACATGAAGCTCAACCCAGCTAAATGTGCCTTTGGGGTTCGATACGGAAAGTTCCTGGGTTTTCTAGTCACTCAGCGTGGGATCGAGGCCACCCTGACAAAGTCCAGGCCATCCTGAACATGCAGCCACCCATTTGCGTCAAAGACGTCCAACACCTAACTGAAGGAATTGCTGCGCTCAATCGCTTCTTGTCCCGAGCGGCCGAACGATGCCTGCCTTTCTTCAAATTATTGAGAGGGCCCAAACTGGCATCCGCTACGTTCGCCTGGGATAAGGAATGTCAGAAGGCTTTTGTAGAGCTAAAGGAGTTTTTGGCCTCGCCCCCGGTGTTATCAAAGCCGATCTCAAGCGATACTATGCATCTCTACCTCTCAACGACTCCTTCCACAGTGAGCTCAGTCCTAGTTCGAGATGACGCAGGAGTGCAGAGACCAATATATTACACCAGCAAGGTGCTCAACGAGGCCGAATGACGGTACCCCACAACCGAGAAACTCGTGCTAGAGTTGGTAACCTCGGCCAAGCGCCTCCGGCCCTACTTCTAAGGGCACTCCATTGTCGTGTTGACTAATGAGCCCCTGAAGAGGATCCTTGCTCACCCTGAAGCTTTGGGTCACCTCGTCAAGTGGGATATAATGCTCGGGGCTTACGATATCTCCTATCACCCCCACTCGGCCATCAAGGGACATGCACTCGTAGATTTCATTGCAGAGAGTACTATCCCGACCGAGGAAATTCATCCACTGACGCCCAGGCCCACCTGGGATCTTTTCATCGACGGATCCTCCAACTCCGCCAGCAACGGCACCGGCGTTCTTCTCCGATACCCAGAAGGAGCAAAACTACAATACGCCTTGAAGTTCAACTTCCCGGCATCCAACAATGTCTCTGAGTACGAGGCTCTCATCTCGGGAGTCAGGATGGCACAACGACTAGGGGCCGAATGAGTCAGAATCCACACTGACTCCCAATTGGTCGCTAGCCAGGTCAACGGTGACTACGAAGCTCGCGAAACACCGATGATCAAATACCTCCAACTGGTAAGAGGGATAGCCCCACTATTCAAGAGTTTTCAGGTCATCCAGATTACTCGGGAGGAAAACTCCCGAGCGACGCCCTCTCTCGATTGGCCTCCTCTATTGCCCCAGAAGGTACACGATCGATTTTCCTCGAAGAGCTAGAACGACCGAGCATAGAAGCGGAGCTCATGACCGTTGATCAGGCATTATCAAGCGACTGGCGGACCCCATATATATCCTGGCTCCAGGATTCTCGAGAGCCCTCTGACCCTCGAGACGCTCGGAGACTGAAGTATCAAGATCGACGCTTCGTCATCTTAGACGACGCTTTGTACCGAAGGTCTTTTTTCGGTCCCCTCCTTAAGTGCCTCGGTATCGAGGAGGCCGGCCAAGCAATTCAAGAGGTCCACAAAGGCGTCTGTGGCGCACATCAAGGAGGAAGAGCGCTCGCCAAGATCATGCTACGACAAGGCTACTAGTGGCCCACTCTCCAACGTGACTTCTCGGCCTACGTACATAGGTGCGACCGATGCCAATGTTTCGACCATATGGTCCATCAGCCTACCTCAGAGCTCGTCACCCTTACCAAGCCATACCCTTTTGCTCGGTGGGGGATCAACATCCTGGGGCCGTTTTCCACGGCCCAAGCCCAGAAGAAGTTCGTCATCGTCGCCATCGATTATTTTACCAAATGGATTGAAGCTGAAGCCACCGCTAGGATTATCGAGTCGATCGTATGAAGCTTCATTTGGAAATCGATCATCTGTCATTTTGGTATCCCCCGAGTGATTGTGGCGATAATGGTCGGCAATTTGATTCTCATTACTTTAGGAACAAATGTGTCGACCTTCACATCCGCAACCACTTCACTTCGGTAGCCCACCCTCAGGCTAACAGACTGGTCAAAAATGCCAACAAAACTATATTAAAAGGCATTAAGGCTAGGCTCTGTAAGGCCAAGGGTAGCTGGGTCGAGGAATTGCCAAGCATACTATGGTCGCACCGAACTACTGGTCGCACCGAACTACTCCCAGAACTGCCACCGGTGAGACTCCTTTCCAGTTGGTGTACGGCATGGATGTCATGATTCCTTTGGAAGTCAGCAGCCCATCTCTCCGAGTCATCAACTTCTGGCCCGAGGCAAATGAGAAAAACTTGCTAGAAAACCTCGATATGGCAAGCGAGATAAGAGAGATCGCGAGCATCCGAGCCATGGGATATTAGCGGCGCCTCACTCGATATTACAATGTCAAAGTCTGAGAGGAGACATTTCCATCCAGGAGGCTTTATCTTGAGAAAAGCCGAAGCCTCTCGACCACTGGAGGCGGCGGGGAAGCTGACCCCTAATTCGGAAGGCCCCTACCGAGTGGTCGAGACGCTCGAGAAGGGGGCATATTGATTATCTACCATGGAAGGAACGCCTATCCCCCGGACATGGAATGCAACAACATTACGAAAGTTCTATTTTTGAGCTTTTCACATACATGCAAGCAACAAATGGCGATAATTTTCTTTCCATTAATGCTTCTTCATACATCAGATAGGCCATAGCCAATGCAGTGCATATCAAAAGTAAAAATACTACATCCACTGGTACTACAACATGAGCTGACTACTCGGCGCGGACGTGGCTAGCACCCCCTGGCCGAGCCACTAACTCTACCCAGTGTAGAAATCGGCTCGAATAACGGGGTAGCTGACCTTGTTCTTTCGGGAAACTGAGAAAAAAGGTATCAGAGGAAGAAAAGGAAGGAATACAAGTGAAGGCCACCCCTGACAACTCTTTGGAAGGAGGACGGAATCCGAACAAAAAGTAAGCACCCCTAAGTGGTGCGAGCAAGGATAAAGGCATCCTCCAAAGAGTGAAAGAAGAGGGGAGAACCTGGTGGAAGAGCAGAAGAGGGAGAAAGACCCCCCCCCCTCGAAGAGGTGAGAAGGGCGGCGGGGATGGAAGAGGAGGGAGAAGCGGGCAAAGGTGAGGAAAGAGCAGGACGAGGCCACCGGGCCGAATGACCTGTTTCCTCGGGCCCCCTTCCGCTTCTACCTTCCTCGAAAGACAGTGGCGGCGGTCCAACGGTCAGGAACGGGCGCGCTACTATGCGTTGTCCCTTCTTGCAAATCGCCTACCCATTGTTGTCCCTTCTTCCACACCGGTGTAGCAGGAACACCTTTGGCGGCTGCTAGGGTTATCGTTGTTATGTTAGATGGACGCAGTCTATCTCCACAAAGTGTGGATCTAGAGGGGGGTGAATAGATCTACTGCCTAATTAAAAACCATTAAGATGTTCTAATGCGGAATATAGGCAAATCTATTAAAACACTAACTCGAATGTAAAAACTGAGCAGAAGCACAAGCAATCTGTGAAGATAATCAAAAGAATCAGTCACGCACACAGTTCATGGACAATCACACAAACACAAGGCACCCAAGATTTTTAGGTGGTTCGGTCAAAGACCTACGTCCACCCCACACTCAACCGAGTATGACTTACTGCTACGCAGTACAGCTTGCGTCTGCTGGGCACTATAGCTTGGCCTACAAACTGCTGAGCAACACAGCTTGCTGTCCGAGACAAGTCTCGCCTGCTGAGGATTACAGCTTCACCTGTCCAGTGGAATCCTCCACTGCAACTGCTGAGGTTTACAGCTTACCCGTCCAGAGGCAGCACCTCTACTAACAGCTGACTCACAGCTTGAAGAAACAAGAGTTGGGAAAGTAAAGACAGAAGTAAATAAAAATAGAAAACCCAAATGGGAATGTAGCTCGAATGAGCAAAGGCTCAGCTCTGGTATCTAAACCAAGAGTCTGAGATACAACCTCTCAATCAAACTCTCTCAATCTCACTCTCTCAACTCATCTCTCTTTTCTTCTCTTCTCTCTTTTTCTTCTTCTCTGTTTTTCTTCTCTCTGTGGATCGGTGGCTCTCTGCTGCTTCAGGCTTCTACCTCTCTGTATAGACTTTGCCACTGGTTGATCGATCAGCCTTCATCTGAAGATGAAGACTCATATATATACAGCAGCAGATTGGATAAGGGCGCGTGGCTTCCACATTTCCCGCCCAGAGAATTTGCCAGATCCGAGGCAATTTCATTCACATGGCAGCATCCTTCATGGGCTGCTTCCACGTGTCACCATCAGATCACCTTGTCCTTCCTTGGATCACGAGCCAGATCATCAATCCCTACAGAGTATCCCTGTCAGACAGATAAAATAGGATTATCAGTTTAAGTGTAAACCCTGTATAGACATTACAGGATGCAGTGTATAGACTTCAGACTGTATAGACTTCATATATGCAGAGCTATGCCATGTACAGACATGCTGAATGAATATGCAGACTCATCATGCAATGTCTAGACTTAGAAGAACATTCAGCAGTCAGTGTATAGACTAGGCAATGTAAAGACTTGGACAGACAACTGACGATGTATGGACTTCAACTCAAAGATGCACAATGTACAGACTTGAATTCATATGATGCATAATGTGCAGACTTGAATGTTGTGCAATGTACAGACTTCATGTTATGCATTAGACTCTAAGGAAGACAGACTATGTATAGACTTAGGCAGCCTTCAGCTTGATGTACAGACTTCAAGAATGACACATGCAATGCACTGGACAATGTATGGACTTAGCCGATGCAGACTAGTCTAATGTACAGACTTGCTTGTTGTTCAGACATCATGAACAATGTACAGGCATGCCAAGAGAAACTCTGTACATACTTGATCAAAGCAAGGCAATCGAGTGTATAGACATCCACAATGTATAGACTTGCCAAGCGAAAGGGCTGTACAGACAAGATGAATGATGCAAGGCAAACGAATGTATAGACTTCCAATGTATGGACTTGCCAACTGGGTGATGTACAGACTTGAGCAAGGCAAAGTCTGTATAGACTTCAAGGTTCACAATGTATAGACTTTGGCAAGGGAATGGCTGTACAGACTTGCACAGTTCTAGGATGTATAGACTTGCCAAGGGAAACGATGGTAAAGCTATTAGTGTATAGACTTCGAGTGCAACGTCGGTAAAGCTACCGATGTATAGACTTGCAAGATCACTGATGGATGTACAGACTTGGAAGTTCACTGATGGATGTACAAACTTGGAAGTTCACTGATGGATGTACAAACTTCACCTCGAGCAATCTACAGTGCAGTGTATGGACTTGAAGAACAATGCATGACGCTGTACAGACTTCACTAACGCATGCTACCGTCCAATGTATGGACTTACCTTCGTGCATGCTACAGTCTAATGTATGGACTTTGAATGTTGATGCATGAACAGTCTGATATACATACTTCCAATGTATAGACTTCCAACGAGACGAACGATGTACACACTTAGCCAATGCAATGCAATGTATGGACTTCAAATAAGACGGATGATGTACACACTTAGCCAATGCAATGCAATGTATGGACTTCAAATAAGACGCTGCATGAGACGCTGAAACAATGTATAGACTTGCTAGTTATATGAGCTGCAATGTATGGACTCTGCTATGCATGAAGATGAGTGTATAGACTTGGAAATCTGGGGGCGTCGACGCATCTAAGAAGGAGAATAGTGTACAGACTTAGCTAATGCAATGTACACACTTACTACGTTGACGCTGCAGACTTAGCCAATGCAATGTACACACTTACTGCGTTGACGCTGCATGAGACACTAAACGAGATGGACAGTTGTATAGACTTGGATATCTGGGGGGAGTCGACCCATCAAAGAAGGGGGTCGACCCATGATGCATGAATGTATAGACATGTTCTAAGCGATGCACAAACACAACACAAAGCAGTGTATAGACTCTACGTGCAATGTGTAGACTTTGAGTGTGTGTGCAGTGTGTGAACCTGCAAAATGCATGGAACACACATACAATGTGATAAGAATAATTTCATCAAAGCATAAACAGTTGCCAATCAATCAAAACAAGGTGTTGCTAATGAAGTAAAACATATTGTCAACATCATCAACACAGAGGAGTCACAACAATCTCCCCCTTTTTGATGATGGCAACCCCTTATCATATAGAATAGCAATTACCTGTCATACAGATGATGAAAGACATGATTTGTTATTCAGATTGTCATGCAGATGCTATACATGCATGCTATGAAATGTAAGCAACTCCCTGCTAACAAAATCACCCCCTTTGCCATAACATAATGCATACACTTCCCCTGGAATGAATTCAGAATTCATACAATATTCTCCCCCTTTGCCATCAACAAAGAGGAGGGAAGGTGAGTACAAGGGAAGGAACAAGAGATATCATCTGACTGGCATTCTGAACAGGTAGTTCAGGAACAAGCATTCTAAAGCACATAGTCTTCAGTCATATGAAGTTATAAACTACTTTCAGATAGAATTCTGGTTTAAAGACTATAAAATTTTGAGTTCATGCACTACAATCAATGGATAAGTTTTCTGTGCATGATAAAACAATAACCCAGAATCACATTTGCATGAGAGATTCAGTTTCAAAATATCTTACTTTCATAGACTCATTAAAAAGATGATTAAGAGATACCAGGTCATGTATTGAAGATAAACAAATTGACATCCAAGAAATTTCTTGTGAAGGAATATCATTTTCAATATTAGTTCATTTAGGGCATTCAGGTACCATTTGTCTTTTTGCGTAAGGGTATACGTTTATCAGACGCCAATACTCCTAGATACTCAACATCATGGACCGTTCTGCCTTTGATCAAACATAATAAAACTGATTTACACCTTTTTGTGTGAGGGTACACGTTTATCAGACGCCAGTTACCCCCAGGTACTCAGTGAAACCAATCTACTGTTTTGATCATTTTATACAGAGATAGCTGATACATCTCATGACATGAGTGTTGTCCACTTCTTTGATGGATCACTCAGTTACTCAGTGATTTACCAGTCATTGCTCTGCCAATGTTATTTTTCAATTGATTTTCAATGTTTTCAACATCTTTCTTAGTTGTACTTTATTTGTTTCAGAATGAATTGTTTAAGAACAATACACAAACTTAGCTTCTCTAACATGATTTCAGACGAGTTTTCAGATTTCAGATATGATTAGCTTTGTCTGACATGAAATAAGATAAGGGTTGAGAGATTTATCAATTTTCAGCTTTCTTATTTACTAATTGCAATCTTTAAACTCCAAAAATTATAAAATTTAAACCATTAAGTCAGTCTTTAAGCAATTGAAATTCTTATAACTGAAGAAATCCGTTTTCTATTGCTTGGAAATCAGAACTGACTAACAGATTGCCATATGTCAGATTCAATCATTCAGAGTCAAAGAATGAATGAATTCAAGTAAGTTGATGACCACTCTGAATTTCTAATAATACTCCCCCTATCTATATGCATTACTCTGCTTTGTTCTATATGCATGTGATTTTAGATGAGAGAAAGCTTAGACACAATCATAACTAAATGATATGCAATGAATAATATGTCATGAAAAAATATGTCATGAAAAAATATGTCATGCATCCATGGTTTAGTCTAACATTCAACAATCACAGAGTTTTATTCAAGCTATCAGATGCAAGTCCAAAATAGAAATTTTATTCAAAGCAGCTGAAAAAATTATTCATCATGCTGAAATTTACACAAGCCAAGTTCTCTTCTAAGAAATTTGAACCTTTCATTCCCAAGAGGCTTAATAAAAATATCAGCAATTTATTTTTCAGTTTCAACGAAGTTCATTTCAATTTCATTTTTATTTACAACATCTCTCAGAAAATGGTGTTTTATCTCTATATGCTTAGTCCTAGAATGATGACCATGATTTTTAGCAAGGCATATAGCACTAGTATTCTCACATAACATTGGAATACATCCCAATTTTATCTGATAATCATCCAGTTGGTGCTTGATCCATAGTACTTGGGCAGCACAATTACATGCAGTAACATATTCAGCTTCAGCTGTAGACAAAGCTACAGTGTGTTGCTTCTTAGATGCCCAAGATACTAGACAGCCACCAAGGAATTGACAATAGTCACTAGTGCTTTTTCTATCTACTCGACACCCAGCATAGTCTGCATCAGTGTAGGTTAGAAGTTCTAACTCACACCTAGCAGGATACCATAGACCTAGCTGTTGGGTGCCTAGTAAATACCTAAAAATCCTTTTCACTGATTTAAGATGTGATTCTTTAGGACTAGCCTAAAATCTAGAGCATAAACACACTGAAAACTAAATATCAGGCCTAGATGCTGTAAGATATAGAAGGGATCCGATCATACCTCTATATAGCCTTTGATCCACTTGTTTACCTTTAGGATCTTCATCCAAACTGGTTGAGGTACCCATTGGAGCAGCTATTTCCTTGAGGTTTTCCATTTTGTACTTCTTCAATAAATTCTTTATGTACTTGGACTGAGAGATGAAAGTTCCATCCTTTGTTTGTATAACCTGCAGTCCAAGAAACAATTTGAGCTCGCCCATTGAGCTCATTTCAAACTCATTAGTCATTATCTGAGAGAATTCCTCACACAATTTGGGGTTAGTTGACCCAAACACAATATCATCCACATAAATTTGAATGATAAGAATATCTAAATAACTCACCTTGGTAAACAATGTTTGATCAACTACACCTCTTGTGAAGTTATTGTCAGTGAGGAATTTGCTCAACATATCATACCAAGCTCTAGGAGCTTGCTTTAAACCATAGAGAGCCTTTTTGAGTTTATAAACATGATTGGGGAAGTCTAAACATTCAAACCCAAGAGGCTGCCTCACATAGACATCCTCACTAATTTCCCCATTTAGAAAAGTAGATTTCACATCCATTTGCTGAAGATTAATTCCTAGGGAACATACATAAGCCAATAATATTCTGATAGCTTCTAACCTAGCTACAGGGGCAAATGACTCTTCAAAGTCTATACCAAATTCCTGATTATACCCCTGAGCTACAAGTCTAGCTTTATTTTTAATGACATTCCCTGATTCATCAGTTTTATTTCTGAACATCCATTTAGTCCCTATGATTGTTTCATGATTAGGAGGTGAAACCAAATGCCACACCTTATTCCTGTCAAATTGATTGAGCTCCTCATGCATGGCATTAATCCAATGAACATCTTTGAGAGCACAGTCAATGGACTTGGGTTCAACATTTGAAACAAAAGCATAAGCATTCAATTCATTTTGAATTCTCAAGTGGCCTCTAGTCCTAGGGGGATCATGCAGATTTCCAATTACATTATCTACAGGATGATCGTTAAGATATCTAATGTTAACAATTGGATTGTCATGAGTTTGATTTACCTCCCCCTGAGCTGTAGGCTCTTCTTCATTAGGCTCTTCATTTCCTTCCTCATTTTCGGATTGGTCTACAGAATTTCCTTCTTTCAGAATATCACCACTGTCTTCATTCCTGCATTGACCAACATCAGTCTTTAATAAGGATTCATCAAAAACTATATGTGGAGATTCTTCAACAGTTTTGGAATTCAGATTATACACTCTATATGCTCTGGTATTTTCAGAATAACCAAGAAAGATTCCTGGTTTACCTTTAGGTTCAAATTTGTCAAGGTCTTTTTTATCATTAATATGAATGAAACATTTACAACCAAAAACCTTGAAATGAGCAATAGAAGGTTTCTTACCCTTTAAGATCGCATAAGGTGTTTTCTAGGTAGAAGGTCTTACCATGGCTCTGTTAATTACATAACAGGCAGTATTTACTGCTTCAGCCCAAAACTTCCTTGGTAGACCACCTTCAACCAAGAGTGTACGACCCATCTCCACTAGGGTTCTGTTCCTTCTCTCCACTACTCCATTCTGCTCAGGTGTCCTTGGTGAGGAGTACCTATGGTTAATTCCATTTGACCTGTAGAATTCATCAAACTATGAGTTTTCAAACTCACCTCCATGATCAGTCAAGATATTTTCAATTCTCTGATTTACTTTAACATAGAACTCTTGAAATTCGAGAATGTATCACTCTTATGAGATAAAAAATAAACCCAAGTATACCTAGAAAAGTCATCTACCATGACAAACCCATACTTCCTCCCTAATAAGCTGACAGATCTGGTTGGCCCAAAAAGGTCCATGTGTATCAGCTCATAGGGTTTAGAAGACAGATTTTCTGTTCTAGACTTAAATGACTTTCTAGTTATCTTTGACTGAGTGCATGCATCACAGATTTTATTTTCTTTCTTGAAGGAAACTTCAGAAAGTCCTCTAACCATGCCATGCTTATTTAGTTTATGCAAAACAGTGTAACTAGCATGACCTAACCTACGATGCCATAAAAATGCTAAGTCTTCTCTACTAGCAGTAAGGCATAGGTTAAAATGTTGAATATCATCTAAATCTATCATGTCAGTGTTATTTATCCTCTTACCAGAAAATTTAACAATCTCGGAATCAGGTTCAAAGACCTTGCAACATTGAGAGTCAAAAAGCACTTTGCATCCTTTATCACATAGTTGGCTGATACTAAGTAAGTTATAAGCTAAGCCTTCAACCAACATAACATCCTCAATGCAACAAGTAGAACACTTACCTACCTTACCTGTTCCAACAATCTTACCCTTTGTGTTGCTACCAAAGGTGACAAGGCCTCCTTGTTTCTCTGTCAGCATGCAGAACTTGGCCTTATCCCTTGTCATATGCCTGGAGTAGTCGCTATCCAAGTACCATAAGTTATTCTTGGCTGCCAGGCATACCTGCATACACAATTAGGTAGAGAGGTTTGGAACCCAAGACTGATTGGGCTCCAGAACAGATGAAATAGAAGCAAAGCAAGAAAGCAGACTTTTCGGAATCCACATTTGTTTAAATGAATTTTGTTCAGTGGATTCTACAGATTTCCTTCTGTTGTTGTTCCTTTTCTTCTTGTTATTTGTCTTCTTATTGTTTGCACCAGCATAATTATTGACAGTGTTGTTTCTTTGCCAATGCCTTGGCCGGGGTGCATTCATGAAGTTGTGACCATAGTAGTTCCTGGGCTGGGTAAAGAAATTCAGATTCCTAGGTGTCCAATTGCCATACCCATCAACCCAATTTCTAGGGTAAGGTCTATAAGACTGTGTAGCCTGATGTCCAAGACCTGTAAACCTTCCTTGAGTCCTAGTCCATCCTGACCTATCTGGATAGGTTGACTGTGCGAAGAAATGGGACTGGGCTCTAGGTTGGTAGAAATGTTTGGGTCCAGCTCTAAAAGCATTCTGCCTCCCCTGCACCTTGGACCCTCCTGACCTATTCATAGGTGTGTATTGGGTCTTCTTCAGAGGTGGTGGTGATGGTAGAGACTTGGTACCCTTAATATGGGGTTTATATGACTGTTTAGGTTGACCCCTAACCTGAGACTGAGCTTTGGGATTTTGCATAGATGTGCTAGCTCTACTAGGCTCACTCAGCTTTTGTTTGCCCTTCTCCTCAGCACTGGGCTTTTTCAGATTAGCATTTTTGTTCATTGAATTGTTTGAATTCATGCTAATTAGAGGTCCTTTTTCTTTTTGTGCAACAAATGAAATAGTTTTCATTCCAAAGGTTTTCGTTGCACTTGAATTAAATCCTAGGCCCTCTTTTCTGAAGTTGACCTTTGACCCTAACAAAGCATTTAGATTATCAGTACCTTGGGTCATCTTCTCAATGGTTTTAAGCTTGTCCTCATTATCCTTTTGAATGTCTTCAATGGATTTTTTCAGTTCTGTATTCACACTTAGGACAGCTTGATATTTTTCATTCACAATTTTTATCTCACTTTCATATTTCTGGATTTTCAGTTTCCATTCATCAACTTCTTTTTCTAACCTCTCATTATCTTCTTTAGAGGCTTTTAACTCATTTTTGATTTCATCTAATTCAGAGCATGTAAGTTTCAATTTTCCATTCTCAGATTCTAAACAGGCAATTTTATCAATTAGAGTTGTATCATTTTGCATGGAGTTAATCTTTCTTCTTAGATGCCTGTTTTCTTTTCTAATATCATCAGCTCTATCAGCTATGTCATGGTAAGCATCTACCCAATCAGCAATTGTGAAATTTTCAAATCTAGTGATTACCTCATCTGAGTCCTCTTCTCTATCTTCTGAGCTTGTTGCCATAAGGCAAATGGGCTTCTCAGATTCGGCTTCACTGTCTGAGCTGCTACTGAAGGAACCTTCATCTTCATCACTCCAGGTACTCACCATTGCTTTCCCTTTCATGTTCCTTCTCTTTGACTTGTCCTTGTATTTCTGATTCTCTGGACAGTCAGCTTTCAGATGGCCTGGTTTCCTACATTGATAACAAGTGTTAGTTTCAGTTTTCTTAGTAGGGTTGTGTTTATACCTTTTGTCCCTTCGGCCGCCACTGTACTTCTTTTGGCTGAATCGTCCTGCTCCTTTCCTGAGGAATCGCCTGAACTCTCTGGTCATCATGGCCATCTCAGAACGAGTTATGTCTTCTTCATTCAGGCTCTCCTCTGATGATGAACTGCTAGAGCTGGATTTGCTGGAACCAGCCTTCAGAGCGATTGGCTTCTTCTTCCTCTCAGCTTCTTCTATCTTTGGCATATTAATCTCATATGCCATCAGCGAGCCAATTAGCTCATCAGCCCTTGTATTTCGTAAGTCCCTTGACTCCTCCATCCCTGTAGCCTTAGTATGCCAAGCATGAGTCAAGGAACGCAATATCTTCCTCACTACATCATATTCTGTCTGAGGTTTCCCGAGACCTCTGAGACCATTTGTAAGGATAGTTAATCGAGAGTACATCTCCTTGATGGTCTCGTTCGGCTTCATCTTGAATGCTTCGTATTCTGACACAAGGAGATTAGCCTTCTGCTCTCTAACCTGAGAGGTCCCTTCATGAATGACTTCTAGTGCATCCCACATCTCCTTAGCTGATTTGCAGGCTGATACGCGGGAGAATTCTGTGGGGTGCAGAGAGCACTACATGGCGTTTATGGCACTCCAATTCAGTGTAGACCTCCTTATCTCCTCCTTGGTCCAGACTTCCTCATTAGGGGACAGCTCATAAGGTCCCTTGTTGACTACCTTCCAAATGTCGTAATCCTTAGCCCTCAAAAACACTTGCATACGGTTCTTCCAGTATGCGTAGTTACATCCATCGAAGAATGGGGGCTTTGTGGTTGAGTGTCCTTCAGCTATCATCCCTCGAGCATCCATCTTGCCCTTCCTCTTCGGGCGATGAGTCCCTGTAGAAGAGTATGGCTCTGATACCAAGTGTTATGTTAGATGGACGCAATCTATCTCCACGAAGTGTGGATCTAGAGGGGGGTGAATAGATCTACTGCCTAATTAAAAACCAGTAAGAGGTTCTAATGCAGAATATAGGCAAATCTATTAAAACACTAACTCGAATGTATAAACTGAGCAGAAGCACAAGCAATCTGTGAAGATAATCAAAAGAATCAGTCACACACAGTTCATGGACAATCACACAAACACAAGGCACCCAAGATTTTTAGGTGGTTCGGTCAAAGATCTACGTCCACCCCACACTCAACCGAGTATGGCTTACTACTGCGCAGTACAGCTTGCGTCTGCTGGGCACTACAGCTTGGCCTACAAACCGCTGAGCAACACAGCTTGCTGTCCGAGACAAGTCTCGCCTGCTAAGGATTACAGCTTCACCTGTCCAGTGGAATCCTCCACTGCAACTGCTGGGGTTTACAGCTTACCCGTCCAGAGGCAGCAGCTCTGCTAACAGCTGACTCACAGCTTGAAGAAACAAGAGTTTGGAAAGTAAAGATAGAAGCAAATAAAAATAGAAAACCCAAATGGGAATGTAGCTCGAATAAGCAAAGGCTCAGCTCTGGTATCTGAACCAAGAGTCTGAGATACAACCTCTCAATCAAACTCTCTCAATCTCACTCTCTCAACTCATCTCTCTTTTCTTCTCTTCTCTCTTTTTCTTCTTCTCTATTTTTCTTCTCTCTGTGGATCGGTGGCTCTCTGCTGCTTCAAGCTTCTACCTCTATGTATAGACTTTGCCACTGGTTGATCGATCAGCCTTCATCTGAAGACGAAGACTCATATATATACATCAGCAGATTGGATAAGGGCGTGTGGCTTCCACATTTTCGCACAGAGAATTCACCATATCCGAGGCAATTTCATTCACATGGCAGCATCCTTGATGGGCTGCTTCCACGTGTCACCATCTGATCACCTCATCCTTCCTTGGATCACGAGCCAGATCATCAATCCCTGCAGAGTATCCCAGTCAGATAGACGAAATAGGATTATCAGTTTAAGTGTAAACCCTGTACAGACATTGCAGGATGCAGTGTATAGACTTCAGACTGTATAGACTTCATATATGCAGAGCTATGCCATGTACAGACATGCTGAATGAATATGCAGACTCATCATGCAATGTCTAGACTTAGAAGAACATTCAGCAGCCAGTGTATAGACTAGGCAATGTAAAGACTTGGACAGACAACTGACGATGTATGGACTTTAACTCAAAGATGCACAATGTACAGACTTGAATTCATATGATGCATAATGTGCAGACTTGAATGATGTGCGATGTACAGACTTCATGTTATGCATTAGACTCTAAGGAAGATAGACTATGTATAGACATAGGTAGCCTTTAGCTTGATGTACAAACTTCAAGAACGATGCATGTAATGCACTGGACAATGTATGGACTTAGCCGATGCAGACTAGTCTGATGTACAGACTTGCTTGTTGTTCAGACATCATGAACAATGTACAGGCATGCCAAGAGAAACTCTGTATAGACTTGATCAAAGCAAGGCAATCGAGTGTATAGACAGACACAATGTATAGACTTGCCAAGCGAAAGGGCTGTACAGACAAGATGAATGATGCAAGGCAAACGAATGTATAGACTTACAATGTATGGACTTGCCAACTGGGCGATGTACAGACTTGAGCAAGGCAAAGTCTGTACAGACTTCAAGGTTCACAATGTATAGACTTTGGCAAGGGAATGGCTATACAGACTTGCACAGTTCTAGGATTTATAGACTTGTCAAGGGAAACGACGGTAAAGCTATCAGTTTATAGACTTCAAGTGCAACATCGGTAAAGCTACCGATGTATAGACTTGCAAGATCACTGATGGATGTACAGACTTGGAAGTTCACTGATGGATGTACAGACTTGGAAGTTCACTGATGGATGTACAGACTTTACCTCGAGCAATCTACAGTGCAGTGTATGGACTTGAATAACAATGCATGACGTTGTACAGACTTCACTGATGCATGCTACAGTCCAATGTATGGACTTACCTTCGTGCATGCTACAGTCCAATGTATGGACTTTGAATGTTGATGCATGAACAGTCCGATGTACATACTTCCAATGTATAGACTTCCAACGAGATGGACGATGTACACACTTAGCCAATGCAATGCAATGTATGGACTTCAAATAAGATGGATGATGTACACACTTAGCCAATGCAATGCAATGTATGGACTTCAAATAAGACGCTGCATGAGATGCTGAAACAATGTATAGACTTGCTAGTTATATGAGCTACAATGTAGGGACTCTGCTATGTATGAAGACGAGTGTATAGACTTGGAAATCTGGGGGCGTCGACGCATCTAAGAAGGAGAAAAGTGTACAGACTTAGCTAATGCAATGTACACACTTACTGCGTTGACGCTGCAGACTTAGCCAATGTAATGTACACACTTACTGCGTTGACGCTGCATGAGACACTAAACGAGATGGACAGTTGTATAGACTTGGATATCTGGGGGGAGTCGACCCATCAAAGAAGGGGGTCGACCCATGATGAATGAATGTATAGACATGTTCTAAGCGATGCACAAACACAACACAAAGCAGTGTATAGACTCTACGTGTAATGTGTAGACTTTGAGTGTGTGTGCAGTGTGTGAACCAGTAAAATGCATGGAACACACATACAATCTGATAAGAACAATTTCATCAAAGCATAAACAGTTGCCAATCAATCAAAACAAGGTGTTGCTAATGAAGTAAAACATATTGTCAACATCATCAACACAGAGGAGTCACAACAATCATCTTCCGAATCGCCCTCCATGTTTCGCTGACAACTCCCCAGCACAGAGACAGGCACTTCGCGAGAAGGAAGAAAGAGGAAGAACTGCAAGAATAGCCTTAAGCGTTGAAGAGAGGTGGAGGCGCCCTTGGGACCCTTTATAGGCCGAAAGGGGAACCCCTGGGCTTAATTAATTTTCCCCTCAAAAAAATGCAAAAGGCAGGAACCCTTCTCCAGAAGTAGTTACTCCATTTCCCTCAATAACCCTTCCACAGGGATGCGTGAAATGACAAGTCATTCGAAGCATGGAAATTTAGAAAGGCGCCAGTGCCGCGACAGTCGCCGCACACAAGAGATCCGCAAATAAAATCTCCACCTTTTTTAGCAACTGCAGATACGGTGGTCAAATCACGCCAAAGGCGGTAAGAAATAGTCAACTCAGTGCTAAATATTACTACCATTATATATCAAAAGGGCAAACCTTACATGGCAACAAAAAGAAAATGAAGTGGCGCATCGAGCCCATTTTTTTCCTAATCTATGGAGATGGGGGGACTCTAAGAGGCCCGCAGCCCTTCTTGAGGCTCGGCGGTTGAAGGATCCTCAGCACCAGAAGATATGCCCCCGGTATCCTCGACGACAGCCGGTTCAGACACTGACCCCACTTGTGTGGGAACTGCCTTGACCACGCACCCTCTAGAGGTGGCCGGAGCTGGTGATCTATCTGTTGAAATAGAGGCAGTCCTGCTCCCCCCTTCACTCGATGACGAAGAAGGAGAATCCGTAGTATCCACGCCCGAGTCGTAACGTTGCCCTGAAGGAAAGACAAGCTCATCGGTCACCTGCTGCTGGCCCTCAACGACCACTCGATGGTAACCATGGGCGAATCCCTTCCGTAGTCCCTAACGATAGCCTGGCTCGTAATACGAGAAGGCGGCCCTCTCGAGAAGTGCGTGATAGCCCTCCGAGCTCATGTATCATTCGATCACCTCTGCCTCGACTCGCTCAGCCTCCTTCTCAAGCTCAGCTATTCTTTGCTCGACCTCAATCAACTTCCTCTCGGTCTCGGACAGCTTCGCCTCAGCCTCAGTCCGTGCGACCTCGGCTTCCTCCCGCACTCCCTCGGCCCCTCAGACCCGGTTGTTGAGCTCCTCCTGCTCGGCCTTCCACTGCTCGGAGCCCTCACCCTGAGATTGGTGCTCCTCTTCCAGAAGTTCACCCTTCAGGTCGGCCATATAGTGAGCCTGGGCCAGCTGATCGGTCAGTGTCCGAGCCTCCTCCTGGCTCGACTGAAATTGGGATCAAAATGAAGTTGTCTCCCGCCGAGAGACCTCGAGCTCGGAAGTCAACTGATTGATCCTCCGATCAGACTCAACACGAACCCGAGAGAGTGACCTCTCTTCACTGTCCAGCCGAGCGAAGAAATCGGTTATCTTGGCCCCCAGCTGGGCCATGATCAAACCGTCCTCCATCACCCTCTCGAAGAGTAAAGAGGGGGGACCGCGTATGATTTCTTCCCGATTCAGCTAAGGCACCAAGGATCGGCACCGTTAATATAAAGAAGCCCGAGTGACGGGTGCACCGACCAAGGGAGGGGAAATCCTCTTTGGAAGATCCGGGACTGGAGCATCTCCCCCGAGCGTCCCTGATGCAAGACGGACATGCGACTCGACTCCAATTGGATATTCAATCCTTGGACTCTAAGCAAGCTCGCGATCGCCCCTAACGAGGGAAGCGTACGGACGTGCACGGTTGAGAAATCGACTGTGAGCTAGGGTGGTCAACTCACAAATTCGTGCCCGGATCGGGTCACGGGACGGTCTCGCTCTCTCTCGCAGCAGCGGTGAATAACAATATATCGAGCTAACGGCCCTAACACATGCTCTCTAGCAGCGGCATAAACAAGTATATACGAACAAAGCAAATGCCGAGTAAAGGAGCGAATACGATACCTCCATGCGCCTGGCGTGGGGAAGACGATCCCGGCCGATCTCGTACTCCCAGTGTTGAGTTATGATTTTGATGATTGTTGGAGTTATGGTTTTGATGATAACTAAACTTAATGTGTGATTGAGTGATGATAAACTAAACTTATGGTTGATTGCACATTCATGTTTAAATATGTTTGAGATTGTAAATGGCAATGGTACATGGTCTTGATTCATGCTTGATTGAATTGTTTTTACAAGAGGCAAGAGGTTTCATAACCTCTTTAATGTGAACAAGCATGGTATTAACCTTAAGTATCTTGCTTGCAGGATCAAACACATGGCAGTCACCTGGTGAACTAAACTTGTGGATAAGCACCCTGCTCCTCTACAATCTAAAACAGGTGGTATATGTCATTTACTATCAAGAACCATTGGTCCACATACTCAGTACAAATCCTCAAGGTCGAAGGAGTTTGATGCCACAAACGTGAATGGGCTGCTCAAGGGTTTAAAGGGCTGAACGAGAGAAACCTGGGGCTTCCCCTGCCAGCGGTCGACCGCCGGTCCAGGATCGATCGACCGCCAGCAATGGTCGACCGCCCAGACAGGGGCGGTCAACCATTTTTCCCAGCAGCCACACAGCTATAGGTTGGTCCCTGGCGGTCGACCGCTGGCCTCTGTAGGTCGACCGCCATCCCCGAGGCCTACTTTTGTTGACTTTTGGTTCAAGTTCGAAGGGTGGTCTTTCCACCCATTTCTTTAATCCTTTTGCCCCCAATTACACCAGATTTCGTGGATCTGGTCTGGGGCTTGTTCAAAGGGCCATTCAAGAGTTATAAAACTCTCATTTGGTGCTACAAACCCTAATCAACTAAGAGGGCTTCAAGGGAGATCAAAGGAGAGACTATCCAAGTGGAGGAAGAGGAGAAGTACTATAGCCGTGAACAGTACTCCATGCAGCAAGTGTTCTTCATCCATCCTCAACCTATTGAAGGTAGATCTAAAGCCAACATCCTCCAAGGAAAAGAAGCAAGCAAGGAAGCAAGGATTCAAAAGAAGACTGCTCAAGGAAGAAAGAAGAAGAAGCAAGCAAGCAAGTAAGTAAGCCATCCAAGGGGATTCAAGTGGAGATCAAGAGGAGGTGTTCAAGTGAAGATTGAAGATATGTTCAAGATCTGTAACATGCATTCAAGGAGAACCCAAAATAGGAGTTTTCTAAACTAAGCCTCATCATATTTATGTTTTGGGTATTGTATTTGTGTTCATCATAAATTGAAGAATCTGTGTGTGTGTGGATCGTGTTGGATCCGTGGTCGTGTGTGTGTGTTGTTTTTGATTCTTGTGTGCGTAGGTCTTCTTAGATCTACGTGTGTTGTGTGGTTTCATTCAGATCATAGTATTTGTGTGTGGAGTGCTGCTTTTGTCGCAGCGTATGTTGTGATGCAGTTGTCGGATCGTGTTGGAGACATTGTCTCCGTGTGTGCGTGTATTGGGGCGCGTCCCCGTGTGTGTGTGCAGGTGTCATCCTGCGTGTGTGGTTGGAGCGTCGTCTCCGTTTGGGGATTTATCACCAAGTGAAGCCTCACCGGGTTTGGTGAGGGGTGGACGTAGGATTGCCATCGTGCATCCAAACCACCTTAAAAACCGCTGTGCATTGTGCTTGTATTATGTGGTTTGCTCCATTTCCTCTATCTCCATTCTACATAAATGTTAGTTTAAATTGTTGTTCTAGATTTATCTTCGTCTATCTTGCTTAATCTATATCTTATCATATAAAGTTTGTTAAATCCAATTTGTGTTCAAATAGCTTTGAATCTCCTAACTAGCTTTGTATCACATATTTTAAAAAAGGCCAAAAGTTTTCCTAAAATTGGTAATCACCCAATTCACCCCCCTCTTGGGTGTCATTGATCGCGGGACTTCAATTGGTATCAGAGCCAAGGCTCCAATTTCATAGATCTAATGATCTAGAGTGATCCAAATCAATGACCACCATTATGTACACTTTGAATTCTCCACCGGTGTTTGATGGTTACAATTTTGATTTATGGTTAGGAAAGATGTGTAGTCTAGTCAATTCATACGACCCTAAGCTATGGAAGCTTATTTCACATGGTCCTTATGAATTGCCTAAAGATAAAAATGTCTGGACTGCAAATCAAAAATTTAAACATGATCAAAATTGTTTGACTCTAAAATTACTTATTGCTGCAGTCAATTCTAATCAGTTTCCTTTTGTCTCCCATTGCAGGTCCGCAAAGGATATCTTGGATGGCTTGACAAAAGTCCGGGAAGAGCATGAAAATCAATGCCTTGTGGCAGGTACGAGCGATCAAGGGAGTGATCAGCAAATCGAATCAAGCTCAAAGGTAAATTCTGATTCCGATAATGAAGATGAAGTTAGTTATGAAGATTTGTTGATTGCATATGATGATCTTGCTGAAAAATACAAGAAGCTAAAATCTGAAAACAAAAAATTGAAGAAGGATGCCGAACAAAATAAGTGTAATTCCTCTTGTAAAAAATGCTTACATCTAGAGGAAATGATTGAGGCTCATGTGTTTGACATTGAATTTCACAAAGATCAAATTTGTTCCTTAAGAAATGAAAACAAGGAGATGACTGTGAAGCTGAATTCTATGGCCGATGATCAAACCTTGATAAATGAACTGATTCATGATGAAAAGCTTGTTAAAGAAAATGAGAAACTGAAGGAATTGAACAATGCCATTTTTGAAAGATTGCTTAATTTTGAAAAAGGAAAATTTGTGAATATTGATGAATCTAAAAAGTTCATGCCTTGTTGCAAGAAATAGAAAGTCATAAAATCATAAATGCTACGTTACATGAACAAATCAATTCGTGTGAAAATAAGATGGCGTCCTCTGAATTGCACATTTCATCTCTTGAAAAAGAAATTTTTGACTTGAATGGTTCATTGTCTAAATTTGTAAATGGCCAAGAAAACTTGGATAAATTGCTGGGCATGAAAGTGAACTTTCAAAAAGAAGGGCTGGGTTTGGATCCAGTGAACAAAAAGAAATTTAAGAGTAAGCTACACACTTCTTTTGTTCATACCACTTGTGCACCCAGCACCTCTACATCTCGCTCCCATGAACACACCATGTCAAGAACTCAATCAAATCTGAAAAAGAGTGTGGATGTCCAGAATGTGCATGCTAGAAACATTCATGTAAACTTCCATGTATCTAAGAAAAGAAATGTCTCATGTCTTTACTGTGAAAAACTTGGACACATGATGCATGATTGTTTCATTATGAAGAATGATGATTTGAGAGCATGTAGAAATCAGGCTGGTTTGAAAAATATAAAGAAAGCATTCACCACAAAACCTTCCATGCATTGTAATCATTGTGATAAAAGAGGTCATACAATTTCACACTGCTAACTACTAACAAAGAAAAAGAGTTTTCATTCAACACATCATGCTCAAATGTACAAAATGGTCAACCAAATGAGAAGAGTGAATGTGACGTCACATGCCTCAAATGATTTTCATGCCTTTAAGCACTTGAAGCCATGTTGTCGTTACTATGGTAAATTTGGGCATAACATGCATGGGTGCTTTCTAAAGGAAAATGATGATTTGAGTGTTGGTAAGAAGTGGAAGCCACGTGCCAAAGATGCTGCTAACACAAGGACCCAAGATGGTTTGGGTACCTAAGAATGTCAAATAAGAAATCTATTTTACAGGTGTGCCATGGAGTGTAAAGTATGAAATCTGTTTTTAACAAGAGGGTAAAGCATATGAGCTAAGTGGCATAAGTCAGGTTGGAATAAAAATCAAATTGGATTTGAAGATCAGGTGATATCCCTGTGATATCCCTCTTACTTTCTGTAATGACTCTGTCATGTTTTGACTTACTCTGTGTCATATAGTCATGTAATCTTACATATGTCTGCACATGCATTTCATTCATAATTGTTTGCATATTTGTGCACATATCACTTGCCATATAGCACCTTGTTATAGGAAAGCTTGAAGATTCTTCAGATCATGACTTCACTACATATTTTATGTTTGCATACACCCTTTCACGTACTGTCTTGCATAAGTTGAACATTGTGAATTCATGTCATAATGCATAGCAATCCTCCTGCCTTCATCATCCTTGACTACATAGTATATCAAATTGTGAGAAGTGGAAGGGTAGGTTACGCCTATCTGAAAGCTATCACTACGCGTGAGGTGATCTTCGGATCTAAGTTCTCCGCCTGGTACTATGAGTCATTTACTCAAAAGGCTGCATAAGGCATTGGACTGTTACTGAACATCTTGCATTCATGTACACACTAAGGGGGAGTAACCACATTCATCATATGAGATTAATGTTTAGGTTCACACATGAGTCATGCATTGCATCTAGAGCTGTCTAGGGGATGTTGGTTGTTAAAATGAATTTGTCATGTCATTGTTAATCAATTTGAATCGAAATTGACAAATTAACTCTGTTCTTCTTGAATGCAGATTACACTCCCAAAATCCTAGTGCTGATGGGCTGGCCGTGACCAAGCTTGAATCAAATGAGGAATACCCTGCAAGGATGAAAATGATAAAAATTTCCTCAATCCACCATCGGGAGATAGGAAGTGATCTTGATAGTATCCAAGACATGGTGTGAAAAGTGCGCATCTCTATTAACAAAGGATGGGTTCAATAGGTGAAAGACTTGGAAGAAAAAGGATTCTCAAGGTAAAGGTAAGAAAGTAAAATCTAAAATATCAACCTCTGCGAGGTTGGTGATCTTAGTAATTGAAGGCTTCGAATCTTGTCTCCTGAACCAAGGTAATTCATCCTTATCAACTCATGCAATGGCACTTTTGTCACTTGGTGATACCTTTAGATGACAAGTGTTGATTCTAAAAATTTGAGTTGTCATTTACTAGCATGCTGTGACAAATTGGTTGAATCTAGTTTGATGTGATGAGCATAGTTAATTGTTTGAACCAAATGAAAACCTTGAGAGATGTGCATGAAGTAGTTGGTTATTGAATGAAACTTGAATTGAATTACATATCTGGTATATCAAATGGCGTTTGTGAAAGAGTGGATTATATCCACTTGGAAGCATTCCCTATGCGTTGAGTTGGGTCTTTGGATTAAAATCTCCGCCTCGTACCAGATCTTGACTGGCTTGTGATTGATTGACTCTTGAATGAATCCTTGAGCTGAGTTATGAAAATTGAAAATATGTTTGTGATTAAATGATCCATACATTTGACTTTTGGATGAATTCTCATTTCAAAACTTGTGAAAGACTTTTAAAAATATGTTTTTGAACAATTCTAAAATTCGGGTTGCTTTGCTTATTTTTGATCATTTATGCACCCTTATTCAAAAAGGTCATGTCATAAAGAATGGTTGCTGATTCATGAATAGAATGTGGTTGATCTCAATAAGATTGCTGTCACACTGGCTTGAAAAAATAAAGCTCTTATCTTGTTTTTACATCCTGTTTTTCATTCTCATATAGTTATAGGTTGCATGCATCATAATCCAATGCATTAGGTGCATTTAGTTCACTCAAATGAAAAACCAAAAACACACACCTTGCACCCATGTTAATTTCTGCATTGCATTAGAACTCATGCATCAGTCGCACTTAGTTCATTCTGTTAGCATCCATTCAATTGGTATCAATTTATCCATTCAATTGGTATCAAATTGACATCACATTGCTCACATGCATGTCACAGTGCATTTGCATAAACTCCAAATGTGTGCTTGTGTGTTATTATATGATATTCACCCCCATCCTTAAAATTTCTATGACCTTATGCCTTCTTGATAAATAATGTTACAATTGAGTCATTATTGGTGTGCTTCATATTGTACACTTTGGGGGGAGTAAAAGTGTATATATTTAGGGGGAGTTGTATTGCTATGTATTCATGATATTTTTAGTATACATGTTGAATCAAATTCACACATTTCTTGTACAAAATATGAAAATGAGTGTTAAAGATAAGAATATATGAATTTCTTTTCAACACTCTTGAGATGTTAAACTTGTTGCATGTATGTTGAAGAGACAGTTGAGGAAAAAGCTGCCTACCTATCTTTGTTAAAAAATCTGAAATGATAATGAAAGATAGAGCAATGCTCGGTCTCACTGAGTAAACTGGGCACATGTCACCTGAGACGTGATGTGGTTCATATCTGAAAAGTGTTGACTAGTATCTCTGTTCAAAATGAGGTGAAATGGTTCAGTATTCTGAGTAACCGGGGATTCTGGCATGAGCTCCATGCCTCTACTCGTGTAAAATAGAATCGTTTGAACCTGATCACTCTTGAAAAATTCTGACTATCATGTGATATTGGTTGAGTTAAAAAATATTGGTGAAAACTCATTGTGGTAGAGCGTAGCCTCCAATACGTTGTTCTCAAAATTAAAGTGCAGTCTGTAAAATATCTCCTTGTGTTGATTTAAAAATCTGAATATCCATATTGTAACTATCATTTTTCATGTTACTCACTTACACTCTTGAAATTTGATTTAATATGTATTCAGAAAATTGATTGACTGCATCAGTAATTGCATAAATCTCCTATATGATTGCATGATCTCCCATGTGCTACACATGTGCATTCTAGTGAGCATGATTCTCTTGCATCTTTCTTATACCCTTTCCCTTGTTATATATGTATGGGGGAGATTGCATGTATGATTATATGTAACTGTTTGGTTGCATTATGTGCATTTCATGAGTCATCATCTGCATATACATAGTTTCATGCATTTAAAACTAAAATACAAAAATCAGAAATTTGAAAACCAAAGAAAATTCTTTTGGTATGCCCTCCTGCTCTTGCCTATTGTGAAAATCTGCCATGGGATCTAGATTTTGAATGCTATCATGCTGAACACCTTATTTTGTGAACATCTTCCTACACTGGCTCATATCCTTGAGGCCACTCACCACTTTCAATTGGTATCCTTGAGGCCAATCATTACCTTCAATTGGTATCCATACATGCTTGACTATATTCGCTTTGGATGGTATCATATTGATTTCTAAGAATAATAAGCAATTGGTTTCCTCTAATTGGACTTATATTAATTTGTCGGTCCATGATTTGCTGTTGCTTCTTCTGTTTTGATAAGATGGGCTATTGCTATTATAAAGGGAGATCAGCTTGCTCTTCCTTGCTTGGCTTCTTCCAGATTGTTGATATTGCTCGTTTGATACTGTTGATTATGTCACAGGGGGAGAAAGTTTTGCATTATCCCGCTTTTTGATTATGTCAAAGGGGGAGAAAAATTGATGATTATGTGTGACAGAAGGGGAAGATTATTTGTGCCATTCTATTGTATCATCATTAAGTTTGTCATCATCACTAAGTTTGTCATCATCAAAAAGGGGGAGATTGTTGAGTTATGATTTTGATGATTGTTGGTATTATGGTTTTGATGATAACTAAACTTAATGTGTGATTGAGTGATGATAAACTAAACTTATGGTTGATTGCACATTCATGTTTAAATATGTTTGAGATTGCAAATGGTAATGGTACATGGTCTTGATTCATGCTTGATTGAATTATTTTTAAAAGAGGCAAGAGGTTTCATAACCTCTTTAATGTGAACAAGCATGGTATTAACCTTAAGTATCTTGCTTGCAGGATCAAACACATGGCAGTCACCTGGTGAATTAAACTTGTGGATAAGCACCCTGCTCCTCTACAATCCAAAACAGGTGGTATATGTCATTTACTATCAAGAACCATTGGTCCACATACTCAGTACAAATCCTCAAGGTCAAAGGAGTTTGATGCCACAAACGTGAATGAGCTGCTCAAGGGTTTAAAGGGCTGAGCGAGAGAAACCTGGGGCTTCCCCTGCCAGCGGTCGACCGCCAGCAGCAGTCGACCGCCCAGACAAGGGCGGTCAACCATTTTTCCCAGCAGCCACACAGCTACAGGTTGGCCCCTGGCGGTTGACCGCTGGCCTCTGTAGGTCGACCACCAGCCCCGAGGCCTACTTTTGTTGACTTTTGGTTCAAGTTCGAAGGGTGGTCTTTCCACCCATTTCTTTAATCCTTTTGCCCCCAATTACAACAGATTTCGTGGATCTAGTCTGGGGCTTGTCCAAAGGGCCATTCAAGAGTTATAAAACTCTCATTTGGTGCTACAAACCCTAATCAACTAAGAGGGCTTCAAGGGAGATCAAAGGAGAGGCTATCCAAGTGGAGGAAGAGGAGAAGTACTGTAGCCGTGAACAGTACTCCGTGTAGCAAGTGTTCTTCATCCATCCTCAACCTATTGAAGGTAGATCTGAAGCCAACATCCTCCAAGGAAAAGAAGCAAGCAAGGAAGCAAGGATTCAAAGGAAGATTGCTCAAGGAAGAAAGAAGAAGAAGCAAGCAAGTAAGCCATCCAAGGGGACTCAAGTGGAGATCAAGAAGAGGTGTTCAAGTGAAGATTGAAGATATGTTCAAGATCCGTAACATGCATTCAAGGAGAACCCAAAATATGAGTTTTCTAAACTAAGCCTCATCATATTTATGTTTTGGGTATTGTATTTGTGTTCATCATAAATTGAAGAATCTGTGTGTGTGTGGATCATGTTGGATCCGTGGTCGTGTGTGTGTGTGTTGTTTTTGATTCTTGTGTGTGTAGGTCTTCTTAGATCTACATGTGTTGTGTGGTTTCATTCAGATCATAGTATTTGTGTGTGGAGTGCTACTTTTGTCGCAGCGTATGTTGTGATCCGGTTGTCGGATCGTGTTGGAGACATTATCCCCGTGCGTGTGTGTGTATTGGGGCGCGTCCCCGTGTGTGTGTGCAGGTGTCGTCCTGCGTGTGTGGTTGGAGCGTCGTCTCCATTAGGGGATTTATCCCCGAGTGAAGCCTCACCGGGTTTGGTGAGGGGTGGACGTAGGATTGCCGTCGTGCATCCGAACCACCTTAAAAACCGCTGTGCATTGTGCTTGTATTGTGTGGTTTGCTCCATTTCCTCTATCTCCATTCTACATAAACTTTAGTTTAAATTGTTGTTCTAAATTTATCTTCGTCTATCTTGCTTAATCTATATCTTATCATATAAAGTTTGTTAAATCCAATTTGTGTTCAAATAGCTTTGAATCTCCTAACTAGCTTTGTATCACATATTTTATAAAAGGCCAAAAGTTTTCCTAAAATTGGTAATCACCCAATTCACCCCCCTCTTAGGTGTCATTGATCGCGGGACTTCACCCGGAATAATAATTAATTAAATTACAGCAATGATTTACTGCCCACTCCACGCAGGGAGGTAAAGGGTGACACAGCGGGACCCGGGAGTAGCGGGTTCGGGTTGACGGGCAGCTTCTTATGTAGCTTCAGCGGCACACGTACTCACGATCATGGGACCCACGTGCTGGTCAGTGGGGCCATGTGGGCCCGGAGCTGCACCGCTATGATAGGGACGTCTGGAGGGGTGCTCCCTGGGAAGGCGGTGCGCTAGTTTGCCTCGCAAAAGGCGAGGAGGCTCCGATCGGTGCGGGTTGGAGTTGCTGCCCATGGATCTGAATTCTATTTCAGACCTGCGCGTCCTAACAAAAACTGATACTACGATCGGCCCCAACGTCGGATCAATGCGAGACTAGCGCCGTTGGAAAGCTAACTCAAAATCCTTCGATATATGGCTAGAGAGAAAAAATTGGCTATCCCGGATCTGGCCTTGACCGAATGTCCAAGCTGCTGGTTGACAGGACCCAAAATCTCAGGACAGAAGTGCTTTTTCCTGAGAGTTGGCATTGACCGCATTGTAGACCTCTGATACAGCTGTTGAGCGCTTCATGAAAGTGGTAGAGGGCGAAGAGAGGAAAACAGAGATATATTTTATGAAAGGTTTGGTGGAGATTTGACTGGGAAAAAGTATTTTATAGTATCGGGTGGTCGGATCTGGACAGCAGAGACAAAACAGAACTTGGGATCTGAAGTGATTTTTTAGAAAATACAAATGAGATCCTAAACTCACAAGAAATTTGTGGAAGTGGTATTAGGTGGACAGAATCCCCAATAAAATTGGGGGTTCAAAGAAAAATCAAGAAGGGGGTAAAAAGGGGGAAACTCAGAGTGGCTGTAACACTGGACAGACTGCAGACAGAACTGGTGGATTGGGAAGCACGAAAATGGAAAAATATAAAACAGGGGCTGGAATATTTTTCAATTTTTCTGGGACGTGGTGATGACCTCTAGAACTCACCCTGAAAATATCAGCTCCAGATAATGTAAGAGTTGGGAGCTAAAATTCTCGGAGTAACCCACTATCCAGTAAAATAGAACCTTGGATAGCACTTCGGAAGCGGCTTCGCGGCGGCTCGATGGCGGCATGAACGGTGGCGGCGGAAGAAGAGATAGAATCCAGAGGGGCTAAGGAGAAGATAGAAGGGTTCTATACTCTGGAGATTGGAGAAAGAAGAGAGAAACCCGAGGGAGAGAGGGGAGGGGCGCACCAAGCTCCTTGCACATTCAATTTTTTTCTTCTCATTAATTCACATAAAATGGAAATACAACCTATTTGTATGAAATGTAAAAAGACTCAAAATGACCATAGATCTAGAATTATGAGGGGTAAAAGAGGGAGGTCAAATCTTATTTTCCCATGTGGTTTGGAACCACATTAAAGAAATATTAAGGGGGGGCGCCCCTTGGACTTCTTGGCCTTCATTTTTGAATTTTGGTAACACTTGTCCCCCTTGACTAGTCCAAGCATCTAGAAGGCCACCTAGGACTTTGACCAGCCCCACATGGACCCAAGTGGCTTAGGTGGACCAATGGAGAAGGAGTGAGGGCCCCCTTGTTGGACCTACTGATAATTTGCATAAAAACCCAAACAATCCAAGGGAATAACACATTGGCTTATAAAGCCTTACAATTACACATATACTTTCCCAAGGATATAAAAATAAACTAAAGGACATAAATGTAAAATAAAATGTTAATGCTCTTGCTCTGATGTCCCCATCAGTCCCCATTTTCGGGACGACAACGCTCGGCTAGGATGTCGCTCTGTCCTGCGCCCCACTAACTTCGGTCGGGAGTTCGGAGACCATCACATCGATCCGCGGTCTGGCAGGTTCAATAATGGCTCCCCCACCCGCGGCATCCGTCTTTGGCTCGATGGATGGGAGATCCTGGCGGTGGACTTTCTCGGCTAAACGCTCCTCAACCTGGCGAGCATGCTTCTCGGCCGGACGGGAGACCCCTGTCTTCTTCAACCACTTCTTCTCGGCAGTCTGAGCCTTCTGTGAAGATAGGAGCAGCCACTCCCCTGGATCTTTGTGCTTGGCCCCGCAACGCTCGGAAGCATCTCCCCGAGCAATCTGCTTGCCCCGGTCTCACGCGCTGGAAGGGCCCCCGGAAGCTTGGGGTTCGCTCGGAGCAGGCATCTCCTCCAGATCGACGAGCTCCTGCTCCGATGGCTGTTCCCCCTCGTCATTCGTCCGCCTAGAATCTGAACAGCGGAAGTCAGAACGTAAGAGGAAAGCCTACCTGCTTGGCCCGAAAGTTGTGACACGGGACCTTAAGGTTCTTACCTTGAGACGGCAACGCCCGGGAGGAATAATCCTCGATATTGACCACAGTCATCAACTCGACGGTCGATCGGTGATTCTCTTGGAGAACCCTAATCTCCTCCTCCAGTTCTGAAGGAACCGTCACCTACTTCGGAGGGATAGATGGATGGAAATTAACCGCCGTCGAAAAATCCTAGGGGGCATCATCCACGGATGAACCCACCCAAAAAAATTGGGTCTTCCACCCCTTGTGAGAAGAATATTTGGCAGAAAGGGACACGTAGCTCTTTCCCCTCCTCGCCTGGAGATAGAAGAATCCCTTACCCGCGTAGGTCTGCTCCTTCAACTCAAAGAAAGAATTGAAAAGCTCCAATGAAGTGTGAAGCCCACACGAGCGGCAGAGAAAGATGAAAGAAAAGATAAAAGTATACGAGTTGGAGACCAACTGGATAGGAGCCAGTCAGTAAAATTGAAGCAACCACATGACAAAAGGGTGGAGAGGGAGGCGAAACCCACACTTCCAAGCCAAAAGGAAAGTACAGAAGAGGCCTGGATGATACGACAAGCTGGATTCATGAGGCTGTGACGGAGAGAAAAAATACTTCCACGGCAGCCCATACCGCTTTTCCATCCTCTTTACTTCGGCCTCACCCAGCTCACTGCTCATGGGGTGCTCAGGCTATGGCACCAAACTTTCCGTGCCTGGCCTGGCTTTGCACGTCTCGGTCGAAGGATGTTGCTCCGCCATGGAAGAAAGAGAGGAACTGGAAGAGGAGGAAAAGAGCGCTGAATCAGACGATTCAAGAGGAGGTGGAAGCTGGCGAATCACCGCCACCTTAATTTATGCTAGCTCTGCAAAGGCCTCTGCAAGTCACTGCTCTTCCTGATCACTCTCGCGGCGCATGAGCCTTTCCGAAATACTGGTGAGGTAGAGAAAGAAAAACCTTAAACGAAGGCGGTTTGGAACGCAAGCACGCGCAATATTTATCCCCCCATGAACTTGACAGGAAACGGTGTGACGTTCCGAACCCCAAGAAGGGAACTCCTCGCATCGGCTCAAAAGAGTCATCATTACGGGCGTACTCCCAGGACAGCTGCATTAAGTGGCCCCTGCAGAAGATAATTCCCCATCCAAACTGAGCCACCAACGTCATCCCCATGACTACTACTCATCCGAGTCCAATCTTGACTCGGGAGTAGGAGGGGGACAAGTGGAGAGGGGAAAAATCTACCGCCTGAGAGCACGGCCCAACTAGGTCCAATTTGACCAAACCAGGCCCAGCTCCCCAAAGTGACAGCCCCATCCCGGGCCCACTTTCTTCAAGCCCAAAACTTACTCAGAGCAGCACTTCCTAGGCGGTCCTCAGGTCCGAAAGTCCGAGCAACAGATCGGTCGAGAGATCCCCTGTAGGGACCTGATACGACCTGCCCGAGCTATACACTTATCGCTCAATATAAAACCCTGAGCGAGCCATTCTAGCTCAGACCGACTGTCGGAAGCTCATCCGAGCGTCCGTTACGCATCCAGCAGGAGCAGGTAACTCCAAGGAATAGGGGAGAGCAAGAGTCCTTATGCCATAAAGAGCCCACTACAATGACGTAACCTCCCCGAAATCCCCTCAGCTCCCTGGACTGTTACGTTAAATTGACTGCTATATAAACTCCAGGGAGACCCGCCGAGAAGGTAAGTAATAATTTAGAGAGAAAACCACCACCCCTCTTGGTGGAGAATAATCTTGTGCCCTCTCTTTCTCCTACCATCTCTCTTCACATCCACGCTCTATCACACTTGCTGACTTAAGCATCAGAGGATTTTCCCCAGGGATTCCCCCCTGGGCACCTCTGATCCATTTCTTGCCTTGCAATTCATACAGACGGGGTGACCGTGGTCAAAGATTCTCCCTGAATATCACGGCTCAGGATCAGCGCGAGATTTCGTCTCTTCATGAATTTACAGTTTTGCCTTTTGGACTAACAAATGCCCCTGCAGCCTTTATGCAGTTAATGAACAACATTCACAAGCCATATTTAGACCAATTTGTTATGGTCTTTATTGATGATATCTTAATTTATTCAAAGTCTGGAGAGGACCATGAAGAACATTTGAGGACAGTGTTGCAAATATTAAAGGAGAATCAACTCTATGGCAAATTTAGCAAGTGTAAATTTTGGCTAGAAGAAGTATCCTTCTTGGGCTATATAGTCTCGAAGAACGGAATTTACGTGGACCCATCAAAGGTCGAGGCTGTGAAGAATTGGGAACGACCAACGAACGCAACGGGGATCCAAAGTTTCTTGGGGCTAGCTGGTTACTATCAATGTTTCATCAAGGACTTCTCCAAAATTGTTATTCCTCTCACTAGGTTGACTCGCAAGGAAGTGCCTTATGAGTTAAATGAAGACAGTGAGAAGAGTTTTCAAGCCTTGAAGGATCTCTTGACCACTGCTCCAGTCTTATCCTTACCAATTGAAGGAGAGAAGTATGAGGTATATACCGATGCTTCTGGTATTGGCCTCCGGTGTGTCTTGATGCAACAAGGAAGAGTCATTGCATACTCTTCCCGGCAATTGAAGAAACATGAAGAGAACTACCCGGTGCACGACTTAGAGCTGGCCGCGGTAGTGTTTGCCTTAAATATCTGGAGACACTATCTCTACGGAGAATAATTCACAGTATACTCCGATCACAAAAGACTCAAGTATCTATTTTCCCAGAAGGAACTATACATGAGGCAAAGGCGTTGACTTGAATACCTCAAGGATTTCGACTTCACCATTCAATACCACCCTGGTAAGGGAAATTCCGTAGCAGATGCCCTGAGTCAAAAACTGAGAGTAATATTGGCCAATTGTATGATATAAGAATGGAAGTTATTGGAGAAGTTCTTTGAGCTTGATATAAGCACGGACAAGAAGGGGTGTATTATTTTATATCACATGAGTGTACATCCGGATTTGCTGTCTGAGATTAAGAAGTTACAAGATGAAGACCCTGTGCTGGTGGAAGTAAAGGATAAGCTGGAAGAAAAATAAAACTTTAAGCTGGCATCTGATGGCAGACTGCGATTCCATGAGAGGACATGTGTACCGAACTGTCCCGAGTTGAAGAAGATGGTTCTTGAAGAAGCTCACCGATCAAGGTACACAATTCACCCCAGAGCCACTAAAATGTATCAAGACTTGAAACTAACTTTTTGGTGGCCCAATATGAAAAGGGAGGTTGCAAACTTTGTATCTCGCTATCTGACATGCCAACAAGTGAAGGCGAAACATCAGAAACCCGCCGGAAAGTTGCATCCGCTAGATATTCCCAAGTTGAAGTGGGAAGACATCGACATGGATTTCATCATGGGCTTGCCTAAGTCTAGGGGCGGACATGATGGAATTTGGGTAATCATCGACCGTCTAACTAAATCGGCTCATTTCTTGCCTATCAAAAGCCGATGGTCAGTTGATATCCTTGCTGCCATATATACCAAGGAGATCGTTAGATTACATGGAGTTCCTGTGTAAATTGCGTCTGGCCGAGACCCGCGCTTCACTTCCCATTTTTAAAAGGTCTACAACACTCCCTGGGGATGAAGCTCAGCTTTAGCACTGCTTTCCATCCCCAGACAGATGGTCAGATTGAAAGGACAAACCAAGTTGTCGAAGATATGTTAAGGGAATGTGTCATTTGATTTCGGTGGAAGCTGGAATGATCATTTGCCCCTAGCTGAATTCGTTTATAACAACATCTATCAGGCCAGTATTCAGATGGCTCCATTCGAACCACTTTATGGAGGAGTTGCCGATCTCCTATATGATGGGATGAAGTCGACGAAAGACAAATACTAGGCCCGGATATGGTAAGAGACACAACTAAGAAGGTCCAATTCATCAGGGATAGACTCAAGATAGCTCAGTCCAGGCAGAAGTCATATGCTGACAATATAAGAAGAGATATGGAGTTCCAAGTTGGAGACCATGTTTTCCTTAAAGTCTCTCCTGGTCGAGACATTAGAAGATTTGGTGTAAAGGGTAAGCTTACACCAAGGTTTATAGGTCCGTTCGAAATGCTGGAAAGAGTTGGCAAGGTAGCCTATCACATTACCTTGCCTCCACAACTATTTGAAGTACACAATGTGTTCTATGTTTCGATGTTGAAGAAATATGTGCACGATCCTTACCACGTCATCGATCATGATAACTTGGTAATACAAAAGGACCTTACCTATGAGCAAAAGCCAATGAAGATCATCGACTGAGAAGTCCGAGTTCTGAGGAACAAGACTATCCCTATGGTGAAAGTCCAATAGAACAAGTGCTTGAAACAAGAAGCCACGTGGGAAATCGAAGAATCCATGCGAAAAAGATTTTCGGAGCTATTCTAGAATGTAAGTACACTACACTCTCCATGTCTCCATCCATGCCAGGGAATTTGGGGACCAAATTCTTTTAAGTGGGGTAGGGTGTAGCACCCGGAGTAACTTAAGGAATGAAATTTCCTAAAATAAATTATAAATCTCCAAAGAAATAAGCCAAGGGCCCAAATTGGGTCCAACATAGGTATTATGTACATGCTTAATAGCCGAAGTGGGCTTTACAATGGGTTAGGTAGAAACATAAATAAATTGACACATAAGGGCCCTAACCCATATCCATAAAGAAGCCAACTCATATGGACCTCACGTGTACAAAGTTAATGAGCCAACAAGGAATGATATAAAGGCCTCTTATTACTAACCCTTGGTAATTATATATATATCCACCAAAGCAAAGCTCACGTAGTAGATATAAGCTTTAAGCCCAAATGCCCATTCAAGCCTAGCAAAAGCCCAAACCCAAAGGCACGTTCGAGCCTTGCATGGGTTTAACCTTTAGGGTTTTATAAACAATATATGGCTAGCGACTGTGAACAGGGAAGAGACGAGTAACGTCGGGAAGGTTTTAAAACCCTACCATCCTTGAGCTTCGAACCCTCTAGAAACCCCACCTCTATATAATGTTCCCTCTGTCGAATGTGCATGGGCTATTGCCATTACGTTCAAGGGAAGACTTTGCTATAGCGCCGAGGGGAGCTCCATACTTCTACTGTTGTTCCTTCTTTTCTTCCTTACACGAACGTGAAAAAGACGTGAAGGGCATCTTCTTCCTGCATTCTCCTTCATGCTGTGTCGTAGTTGGTGAGATTACAAGAAGCCTTGCTTCCTCTATTTAGCGCCTGCTACCGTACCGTGAAGAACTCAGAAGTTCTTTATCCTCTGCTTCCTTTCCTACGTGAAGCCTTCTGATACCTCATTATTCACCCAAAAGGTAGGTTTTCTCTAATCTAAGATCAAACCTCAGTAATATGTAAAAATATTGTCACATGCATACATAGATCATGTCCTGCTAGCTCTTCATATCTCGTATTTTTCGTTTGCTGCATATAAAAGAATTAGCATCCAACCCAGTGGCCGCTGTTTTAATGAACGTCGGCCACTACCGACGCCAATTTTTACATGCTATTAATAAATCACTCATGTTTAAAAATCCATATATATGGAACCATGTATCAAAAATTCACATAAAATATATTGTTGGATTCCTAGTATTTTTCTCTACCTGACCATGTTGATAGTTCTCTATTATTCCCCATAGACGTGAAACCGACATTGTTCATCCCCTAAAGAACAGTATCACCGTTACAGACAAATAAAGAATGAGTGTCTGCCCCAACAGACGTCAATTCCTATTTTTATTAATAAAAGGTTGGAAATAAAGAATGAGTGTTTGTCTATACAGATGCTAATTATGGAATTATTTAATGAAAAATTGAATGAGTGTCATTTAGAACTGGCAATAAAGAATGAGCGTCGGAATAGATTGACGCCCATATATGAATGAGCGCCTGCTATACCAGACGTGGATTCTATTAATATATTTTAAACTTTCAGAAAATTATAAATTAACACCTCTCCAGGCAGACGCTTATTCTTGAATTGGTGCCTACCATGTGAGACGCCAATCTCCTGATTTCGTGATTTCCTTGCATTTTTAACCCTTAATTGTGGGTTTCTAGGCACTCTCATCTCACATCCGTAGATGGAGTCCCAGTTTTGGTTTATGTCGTATACCCTCAACTCTCAGTGATATTTGAGCCCTCTGTAGGATATTCCTTTTTTCGGACTGGTGATTACATTATAGTGACCTCCGTAAGTCTACGCTAGCCTTGGATTCACTCAAGGCAGCCGAGCAGGTTGTACTATAAAAAGCTATACACTGAGTCATAGTCATGTCTCTCTGAAGAAACACGATGAACTAGCCCTCATAGAGTGCTATTTCTGGCCTCATTTGAGAAATTAGTCACTTTCTGGAATTTGTGTCCAGGAAAGTAGACGCCAATTTGAATGGACGATCGAGTGCACGGATGCCAATTCTTCGTGCTTATAGCTTTTTTCCAGAATGAGTCACCATAATGGTGGACGCGAATTCTGAATTGGTGGCGACCATGACGGACGCCATTTTCCCATATTTTCTTATGTATCGAATTTATACATAAGCCATCCCTACATGAATTTCTATGCTTGAAATATAAATTCTATGAATCTACCTTATTATCTTATAAAGGCTTATTCCCTTGGAATTTTATATTGGCTATAAACTATAGTGGATGTCAAAAATATAACTTGACTCAATGCTTGGCATTTATAGGGCCCAATCTGGTCCTGGGAGGAGCGTCCGAAAGTACTTGTGCCCATGAGAGCTAAATTGACCACGATGTGGCATTGCACCGAAGTAGTTGTCGTGTAGTGCCCCAGAATTTATATAAATAATTTTTGAATTATAAGATAATTTTCTAGAATTTATAAAGGCCTAAATAAATTTATAAATGGATTGGTAGAATTATAAGTCATTATAAAGCCCAATTAGGTTAAAATAGTTAACCTAGCCTATCTAATTATTATCCAAAAGGTTTAAGGACCAAGCCCATTAAGTTTGGCCCATGTTCTAGAAGGTTATTTAGTTTATTTACGAATTTTTAAGGATAAAGACTAATTATCTAAGATAATTATATGGATAAATGAATAAAAGAGTTTTATTTATTTGAAACTCTATATACGTTGAATGTAACGGTCTAGCGCACGACCGTCACATGCTTGTAACGCATGGGTCTACGACAGTTACACTCTGTGAATTCCATAAGTTGAAGAACTTATAAAAAGATGGGAACTTGATGATCTTATCCACTAGGGATCAACTTGGGAAGAGTTAAAACATTACTAAGGACTCTTAGAGATCAGGTTTTAGCAGATTAAGGACTCTAGAATCGATCTAATCTTCAAACCCTAGCTAGAACCCTATAAATAGGACCTAGTTCTGAACTGCGCGACCCTTACTTTTGCTCGCGTGGAATCAAGGTAAGGAGTCATAATCTCGGATAAGTTCTTTAGAGGAATTTGTTTACAATACTTTAGACTAACTACTCTCAAAATTTTCACATCTTTAGGTCAAGAGGTCTTGGAGTTAGAGCCCAAGGAAGTTGCTGAATTATCACAGGAAGTACAAGGATCAAAGAGTAGCACCTAGCACCAAATTCGAAGGTTAAAGGTCTTAGAAGAGGTAGGTCATCTCATGAACGGCAAAAACATCTTGATAGTACTAAAAGCCCTCTGATTTGACTAAATTTCATGCATCTTAGATCATCAATTTCATGTTTTCATAGTTTCATGCATTTCATACATTTCTTAGCCTTAAATAGAAATAAAAGAAGTTATCTTGTCTATTCACTGGAACCCATGCATATAGATAGCCTATACTTCGTTATCATGCCTAGAATAGACATGGTATTTGATTTAGACATGATGTGAGTTGATCTCTTAGGTTTCATATCATTTTCTGTCAGCAGATACTGTAACGCACCCTAGTAGGACCGTCACACTCAAGTAACGGCCATACGATGGACCGTCATAGTCCCTGGTTGCCTATTGATTTCTCTGTTGACTCTGACGCATCTATGCAGGAGCGTTACATTCTGTAACGGTTGCTCGATAGACCATCACACTGCTTGTGACGCGCCTTGGCTAAACCGTCAGGTGCCTGTGTACTGTCAACTCAAGACAGATTGGAAACCTTCCAGATTTAATTATTATTATGCCTAGTTACCTAAGTTTTAACCTGATTATGTGACTTTGAGATTATTTAATCATTCATGATAGGTACTACATGTTTTGGTATCTCACTATTACTTTAATTTATGTTAATTTCATGAGCCCAAAACTCTATAGGTTTGTAATTAGAAACATGATTTTGAATGATGTATTGATAGAGTTTTTATCATGATTTCACATCGATATATATATATATATATATATTCTTTCTCTATCAATAGAGTCATTTCTATACGTACATGGCACATACTCCGGTATGTTGACCATTAGTTCACATTTTGCACTATAGGAACATATTCTTGGACACGAGGATCTCTCTATTGGATATTCCTTCCATTGGACTAGGAAATCTTGTTTCAAGGCCTCCGTAATTCTCCGCGAGCCTGGGATTCCCACTATGATGCCGAGTTGGTTGTACCATTAAAGCCCATTAACTAGAATACACTATCGTTGTTTTCTGGATCTAGTAATGTAACGGCCTTACATTGGACCGTCAGAATCACGTAACGGCCCATTGCATGACCGTCACACTTCTCTGAGTCTATTTTAATAGTTCTGGACTCTGATCATTGTAACGGCACTCTACTGGAGCGTCACATGATGTAACGGCCCAGAGAACGACCGTCACATTGCTTAAGTACTTAACCCAAGGTTTGACCCAAGGGTTGATATTCCAAAGGTTCTAGATGAACTAATGATAGTCTAGAACTTATAATATTAATCAAGAAACTTAATATAAGGATTGGAAAGAGAAAAGAATGTACCGTTATGCTGTCAATTTATTTTATGAGCATAACCTTGTTTAATGTCATTCTTGAATTCCTCATATTCAAATTGAAGCGTTCATACATTGATTTTCATTTATTGCTATATTCTTGGCCATACTTTATTATCATGCGTGGTAAGAGCTTGATTTATACTTGAAGATGCGATCGAGCACTGATTGTGTTCAAGGGCTCTATGCTAGTCCCCTCGGCTGATTGTCGGAAACATACTATTTTATAAACCATGGGGTATGATGCTACTGGCGTCGCATTGCGCTGGGAGTACTTTCTTTATAAATAAGTGAATTATCCACGGCTCATGAAGTGAAAAATCACAACGCGATGCAGCATGATCAAGTTCTTGTACATGACTTTCTTGCTCGATATTCCACAGAAATTCACGAAGCACTTGCTCATAAGCATAAGATGCTGGGTGTTGATTATGTGGCTTGATAGTGCATTCTTGTTACATTCTTGTTCATGAAAAGGCCAATGTCATGTTCTTGTTATATTCTTGATAAGTTCATTCTTGCTCACTCTATCTTACATGATTATCTCGTTACTATGATTTAATCGCGTGATCATCGCATTGCATGATTTTGCCTTATTTCTTTAGAGAAAAAATATTAAACACTTTAATAGTACTTTCATGTTGATGCAAAGATACCTATTGGACAAGTGTGCTCATTACCTATTTACCAACATTTTTTAGGAGATGGAAGTAGTTCAGATTCGGATTCGGGCTATACTAGTGGCGGGTCCGGAAGTGAGTGAAAGTCTTGTAAACCTACGAGCGAAGACTTAGGAAGTCTATAATGTTTAGATTGAGTCAATGTAATTTTCTTATTTCTTGAGTCTAGTAAAATGAAAGGTGATTATTGTAAAGGAATACTTTGATCATTTATGAAATAAAGTTGGAGTTTGATTAAATTCTGTGCAATTGCATTTATGTGTGTGATTGTCTCGCGCTCTGGTCGTTCTTGCTTGCAAGAGGCTTACCATACAGGCTATTCACGTTTCTCGAGCGAGTCTTCCGCTGTAATAAAAGCTCGAGGCGTGACATGTTGTTCTCGATTCTATGGCATTCCACTCTCTCTTGAACTAGTGCTTGACTTGACGTGACATGACTTGCATGGCCCGGAACGGGCAAGTACTTGCTTGATTTAAAATAGCCAATTCTCGTGACTCGACTTGTTAACACTTGCTCAGAACACTTGATATTAAATACTTGTACACTTGATATTACTTGCTTGAACCCTGTTATCTCCCCATGAATAAAGTGCAATATTCTTGATATTTCTTTTCTTAGTATTCTCAAATGTTCTTGCATACATGAGCATGCCACGTTAATTGATTGGTTAATTACTTAAAGAAATTTTTGGAATAGAGATATAATTCCTACTGAGCGTTCGCTCACCCAGTTTCATTCTAACATTTTTCAGGTAACTCGGATAGCGACAACCAGTCGGATGGGAATGAGACCGAGTGAAGAGTGTAGAGCTTCTAACCTTCGAGCCGTTGCCGAGTCGTGTCCCGTCATATCTTGTCTTTTATCGAGTCCTATGTTATATTACCTTTTTTCATTTGGGTCGAGTTGTGAAACTTGTTAAGGCTTATAGCCTTGTAGTTTGATTTGGTTAAATTGATGTTATGGATTGGAGATATCATCGTTATGGATATTTGGTTAAGTTGTGGAATTTAATTATGGTCATTATTATATTACCTTGTCTTTTGCGCACTCTATCTTTGTGTCAAAATTCTATTTGCTCTAATTGACATGATCGATATAAACTCGTCACGCATATGGGGTTCCTTCCGCGCTCGGGACATGACATGCATTTATTCATGAATTGGCGACTGTGAGACAGTCGTTCATTCTTTTAAGATTGAAACGTATCAGGCAGGTATGTTCTTAGACACATAACACTATTCATCTCTTTTGAATTTACATAATCAGGAAAGTGAAGACATGGATAGACAGAGAAAAATATCAGAAATCTAGAAACATGCTCATGCAAGAATTTTAG